>OY728159.1:354256122-355628873 GCA_963277665.1 Viscum album
AATAATTTTTAATAATTAGAAATAATTTGTAATAATTAGAAATAATTCATAATAACTAGAAAATTCGTAATAATTTGAAAAAGTTCGTTATAATAAAAAATAATTATGAATAATTAGTAATAAATTGCAATAATTATTAATAATTATTATAAAACTATAATAATGAGTTATAATGAGTAATATTTAGTAATAATTAGGACTAATTAGTAATAATTAGGATTAATTAGCATTAATTAGGATTAATTAGTAATAATTAGGATTAAATAGTTATAATTAGTAATAATTATGAATAATTAGTAATAATTATGAATAATTAGTAATAATTATAAATAATTATTTATAATTATCAATAAATTGTAATAATTATCAGTAATTAGGATTAATTATCAATGATTGAAATTAAATAGAAATAATTAGGATTAATTAGTAATAGTTCGGATCAATTATTAATAATTAGGAATAATTAGTAATAATTTGGATTAATTGGTAATTATTAGTAATAATTATTATTAATTAGTAATAATTTGTAATAAGTAGTTATAATAAGTAATAATTTGTAATAATTAGTAATAATAGGAACAATGAAGAATAATTAATAATAATTAAATAAATTATTAATAATTAGGAATAATTAGGAATAGTTAGTAATAGATTGCAATAATTTGAAAAAATTGTAAGAATTAGAAATAAATTTTAATAATTAGAAAAAATTGTAAAAAATAGAAATAAATTGTAATAATTACAAATAATTAGAAATAAATTGTAATAATTATTATTAATTAGTAATAATGAGTAATAATTATCAACAATTTAGTAATAATTATCAATAATTAGTAATAATTATCAATAATTAGTAATAATTAACTATAATTAGTAAAAATTAGCAATAATTATCAATAATTAGCAATAATTATAAATAATTATCAATAATTATTAATAATTGTCAATAATCCGTAATAATTAGCAATAACTAGAAGTAATTATCAATAATGAGTAATAATTAGTAATAATTAGTAATAATTAGCAATAATTAGTAATAATTAACAATAATTAGAATCAATAGAAATAATTGTAAATCATTAGGATTAATTATCAATAATAATGATTAATTAGTAATAATTAGGATGAATTAGTAATAATTATGAATAATAAGTAATAATTAGGTTTAATTAATAATAATTAGGATTAATTTGTAATAATTTGGATTAATTAGTAATAATTACGATTAATTAGTAATAATTAGGATTAATTAATAATAATTAGTAACAAGTAGTAATAACTAGAAATATGTATTAATAATTAGTAATTCGTAGAAGTAATTAGTAATAAGTAGAAATAACTAGTAATAAATAGAAATTACTTGTAATAATTAGTAATAATTATTGACAATTAAAAATAATTAATGATAATTATCAATAATTGTCAATAGTTAGAAATAATTATCAATAATTACAAATAATTAACAATAATTAGCAATAATTAGCAATAATTTGGATTAATTATCAATAATTAGTAATAATTAGGATTAATTACTAATAATTCAGAATAATTAATAATAATTAGGATTAATTAGTTATAATTTGTAATAATTTGGATTTATTAGCAGTAATTATGTTAAATTCGTAATAATTAGAAATAATTAGTAATAATTACTATCAATTAGTAATAATTAATGATAACTTGGAATATTTAATATTAATTAAAATAATTAGCAATAATTAAGAATAATTAAGGGAAATTAGTAATAAATCATAATAAATTTGAGTATATTGATAAACTCGAATAATTTCCAATTGATTAGCAAAATTCTTTTTGATCGACACCGCACCTCATGGAAAATTTCTACCACAGAAATCAATATGAAAAATCATCTTAGACATATGTCAGAGTATAATTTTCATAGAGATTTAAGTCGTAGAAATTTTCAAGGGGTGAGCCATCTGACAAAAGAGTATCTTTTTCCTGACGACTCATCCCCTTTGAACCTTCTACGACTAAAATCACTATGAATAGTCTACTCCAAGGTACAAATATTCAATGTCGTATGCACTATAACATATAGAGTAGTGTGGAGAGGCATTCATTCTCTCTATCCTCATGCGTATTAAAATGGATATTCGTACGTTGGGGCAGACTTTTCATCGTTCTTTTGGGCGCAGAAATTTGAAAGGGGATGATTTTTCAGGAAAAAGTGTTTCCACCAATCTGTTAGAAATTTTCATGCTGGTAATTAACAATATTTGGTATGAAATACCTAAAATTAATAATAATTTGTCATAATTTGTGTAAATTTTATAAACAAATGTATATTATTATAAAAGCTTAAAATAGTATAAATGACTATAAAATTATATAAATTATAATAAAATTGTAGAAATGAGAATTTCATTGTCTTTTATTTTTTTGCATAGTGTTTATCATATATCTAATTATAAAAAATGACTAATTATTTCAATTTTTTTTTAAAATTATGGAATGAGGAAGTTGACCACAATCTTTATTAGATGATCATTCTTGGATAACTCAGTATAGGAATCCAAACGGTCCTAGTTTAAATCCTATAAATATTTAGGGTGTTTAAGCATTCTTATCATTTGGAATCATCGAAACCAAAAATTGTTTCAGAAGGGAAAATTAAGCGTCATTGTAAAAAATGTGCTATGAGGACATATGACACATTTGAAAATTTTGGAGGTCATTTATTAAATTTTGGTTTTCAACTAGAGTATGTTTTTTTTGTATCAACATGGTGAACACAGTTCTAGAGGAGATATTAATAATTTGGTTCCAATTCCGTCACAGTTTTAAAATTTAGTACATGATGTGGTAGGTCCGTATGTTCAACAAAATGAATCTCAGGATGATATTGATTTAACTCTTATGTTGGAACCATCTCATTTATATGAGTTACTGATGTCTGTTGAGGATGTCTTATATCCTGGTTATAAGATATGAAAGTTTGAATAAGTTGCTAAATTATGGACATTAAATCAGATAATGGAATGTCAAATAGTTGTTTGGATCAGATATTCTCTTTGTTAAAAACACTTCTACCTTAAGTAAACTTGGTGCCAAAAAATTTCTATAAAATAAAAAGATAGATTTGTAATCTGTTACTTGGTTATCAGATAATCCATCCATGTTCAAATAACTGCATTATATATTATGATGAAATTGAGTTGGATATTTTCCAACATTTGGAAATCAAGGTATAAATAATCTCAACCAGGGAAGTATTGATTCATTCCTGTAAAATAATTGATATATTTCCAGCTCACACCTAGATTGCAATGTTTATTTCTGTCTCAAGACACAACATCATTGATGTCATGGCACAAAATAGACATTTCAACCAGTAAAATCTTAAATCACCCTCTGATAGCGAATCCTGGAAAAATTTTGACCAAGTAAATTTATTGTTTTATTTAGAAGCCCAAAACATATGATTGGTTATTTCTAATAATGGTTTCTATCCATTTGGTTTTTAAGGTAGGCAGTATTCATGTAGTCATGTATTTATAACTTAGTATAATTTACATCCATGGATTTTGATGAATGAGCCACATATATTTTTAACCATATTATTTCTATTTCATCTGAAAAAATACATCGATGGTTATTTGAAACCATTGATTGATGAGTTTAATTCAATGTGGAGTTATGGTGTCAGTACATATGATATTACTACGAAACAAATCTTCCTACTGAAACCTATATTGATGTAAAAAAATAGAGACTTCCCTATATATGGAATGTTATCTATTTGGATTACATATGATCCATAATCATGTCTGTACTATATTAGATACATCAAAGTTCTTATGCTCGGAAACAACAAAAAATGTTGTTTTTCGACTGTCATTGCATATTTTTTCCAACCTATAATCCTTCTCAAAGAAACAAATATTATTTTTGAAAAGGAATAATGGAATAATATGGGCCTCCAACAATGATTTCAGGTATATAGTTAAAAAAAATTTCTCTTCATTACCTCCCTTCACATATGGACCAAAAATAAACCAAAAAAATTGATTGGTTTGGAAATGAGAACAATTGGATAAAACGAAGCATTTTTTTTATCATTTTCCATATTGTTATGATTTGTAGGTCTGTCACTTGTTGGATGAGATTCATATTTAGAAAAAAAAATTGATAATTTATTTTATATAGTATTGGATACACCAGGTAAGACCAAAGATAATTTAAAGGCATGATTAAGTCTTACCCAAATTTGCAAGCAACCGGATCTTGAACTGTTTGAAAATATCAGATTACACAAGTTAATAAAGACAAAAGTAGATTATACACTATCCATAGAGAGTCAATTATTATTTTGTCTGTGGATCTTAGATTTGAGACTTCCATATGGTTATGCTTCCAATTTGGGTAGATGTGTTAGAAATACTCATATTTCAAGAATGAAAAGTAAAGAATGTATTATTTTAATGGAAAGACTTATGGAAATTGGATTAAGATTTTTGTTAAATCCTATCATTTGGGATGTGATTACATATATATCCTATTTTTTTCAAGACATTTCTTCTTTAACAATCAACTAGATGTTGTATGAAAAATTAAAGAAGATGTCATTTCAATTTTATGTAAATTAGAAAAAATCTTCCTTCCAGGATTTTTTGACTCAATGTAACATTTGATGTTACATTTTTATCCTAAAAGAATGGGGTGGTCTTGTATAGTTCTGATGGATGTACCAATTTGCGAGATATATTTAGAAATTGAAAAAAAGTAAGTAACAATGTTTCAGTTGAAGGCTCAATTGCAGTGGGGAAAATTTGTTTTTTCTACTCTCATTAATATCAATCTGAATATCCTTCAAACCAAAACCATATGATCCATAACTATGGAAATGTTGATGATGCAATGGGAGATCAATAATCAGTTTTGAATAAGCCCATACATGGATTTGGTGGAGTTTATGAATGATGGGTTTCAGATAATGAACATCACAGAGCTCATACACATATTCTGCTCAACTGTGAATAAATTACACAATTTTTACTGTGAGTTCTCCTATAACTTATTATATATATTTTATAATAATAAATTAATATTATTTTATTTTTAGGTTATATGTTAATCATATCAAGAAAGTGTTTCCACAAACTATAGAATCTTCCCTTGAAGAACAATGTTTGAATTTTTTTCCTATTGGTTTCAAAAATTGGTAACATAAATTATTTCCCATTTCACATAAAATATAAATTTAATAATTGTTATAGTACTTATTGTTTTACAACTTTTCAAGAATCTCAACATGATGGTAGAATTGATAATTGATGGTCTGTATTGAGTAACCCACCATAAAAAATGGATAAATCATATAATGCATATGTCGTGATTGGTTTTTTATTTCAATCCCATGTATATGTTTAATGAAAAACAATGAATACATTTTTTTTATTAAGAGGATCTCATCATAGATAAACTGAAGTTGACTTTTTCATAATTTTGGAAGAAATAATTGAAATGGGCTATCTAGGAAAATATTACATAAGAATTTTTAAATATCAGTAGTTAGATACTAAGAGAGGCTTGAATGTTCACCCGATACATGAAATCATTGATATTAAATATAAAAGTCGTCTTTTAGTAAACAAACCATGAAATAATTTATTATGAAAATTATTGTGCTATTTCAAGGGAGTTGGGAGATTGGTGGAGCATAATAAAAATTAAATCTCAAGATAATCAGTTCACTTAATGTGAATGTTGTACCGCTCATGTGTAAGGAATTGAAATATTTCAAGACACTACTCTTAATCCATGTTTTTCAAGAATAGACATGAATATCCTTGATGACACCCACATATAAGGGCTGATAGTGATGATGATGTTAATGATGTTACAAATGAATTTGAAATGACAAAAGATGCTGAAACTGAAAATAATATAGAAATTGATGATGCTTATAGGGAAGATGAAGACACTGTCATCAACAACTATGAAGATGAGGATGAGGATAGACATTGACATTGTAAAGTTCAAGTTATAATCATACAATATATATATATATATAAAATAGTTGTTTTCAATTTTTTACTAATAAAAATCATTTCATGTTTTAGATGGAAGAGTATGGATATCGTATTTTACAAAAGGTTGATCTACCTTTGGATGAGTAGGAGGTCGGATCAGCCAACCCTCGAACTATAGGCAGTTTATGGGGAACTCAGAGGGGTCATCGTCTTCCCCAACTAATGATTCCCAACCCTATCCCTAAGTGATGTCCATATATTGGGTTTGATCCACACACATAGAGGTATGTTTCCCTATGAATTTCAGTTAGTTTTCAGTAATTTATTTATATGATAATTTTTTGATTAATTATTCATTTCTTTCACAGCATTACACATATAAATGTTAGACAAGGGAGTTCTATATTGCTCAATTATTTTTCTGATGTATTGGTGTCATGGGATCAAATTCTTGTTGATGATCAACATCGCATGTCCGAGCATTGGTTGGTACGTAAATAAATAATATTTATTTTGAAATTAACGTGAATAATAACTTGATATAATAAATTATTTGTCTGGTTTATTGTATCCCATTGAGGAGAGCATGTGAGAGGATATTTGGAAAGTATGGTAAAGAATTATGTATCTGTGTTGCACTCAATTTTTTCCCAATTTGAAAAGGAAAGTAATGGAGTAATCATGAGTGAAGGAGTTTGATGAGACGTGTCATGTCCACCAACCTGATTACATTTCATCTCAGGTGTGGGATTGATTATGTACACAATGGTTGAGTAGGAGGATTCAAAGTAGACCATCATTAGGTCATCAAAATCGGGGGAGATAGGTGGTGACACATCGAGTTGGTAGTCGTACAATCAATAAGCACAGAGACCATGTGGTAAGTACATTTTTTTAAATATTTTATACAACATTAAATGTAAAAAATTTATTTTATATTCATATAAGAAGTCACACAACCAGATATTATAGAGTGTGATGTTTATAGTAGGATGTACAATGATCCATCCACTGAGGAGTTTAGAGGTGCTCGCCAACTTTATATTATGGTAAGAATATTTTTTGAGTTTTAAATTTAATTAAAAATAATATTTTAAATATTTTAAAATTAAATCTTAATTTATGGTGTCATATGTGGCTGCAAAATCTCAAACAGATGTAGAGAGTTAGGCTGAGAATGATGGTCAAACCAGTTCCCCCTGATTTTATGAAGCAACATCAATGCAGGAATCCTAGTGTGGGTTCGAGAAAGGCTGAGTTATTTGTATTGACTGTTTAGTGACCCCTGGGGGTTTTTAAGGCACCTCTTCAATGTCGGTGTCCAGTTTGAGGGGAGCTCACAGAGAGTCATCACCATCTCATTCATAATAAAAGGAGCAGCTGTGAGCTCATAGTAAGACAATAGAGACTATGCATATAGAGTAATAAGCGATTCATCAGTGGCAGCCACCGGAGGAGGAAGAGTTCTTATGGTAGCAGCAGTAGAAGCAGATGTCGGATGAGATGCGTCTATGGTGGCAGTAGTGGGAGCAGAAGATGGAGTAATGCGATGTCTGACTCGCAGTTTAGGGATATAATTCCCCCCACCATCTCCTCAAGCTCCTCCAGACAACCCTCCCCCTTCGTGATGTATTTATATTTTATGATGAAACATTTGAATATATTTTTCTTAATATTAACTATTTAAAGTTTTTAATACTGTGTGTTTTATAATATCTCAAAAATACATTTTTTTATTATTTATTTAATTTTTAATATTATATTTATTATTATATTAATTAATATATTTTTATATTTTGTGTGAATACTCATGTTTTTGTTATATTAATAATATTATTATTTCATTAATATTAATAATAATAATAATATATTAATTAATTATTTTATAATTATTTTTTATTTTACGAATGTTAATATCAATATTTAATTTATATTAATATTATATTTATTATTTTATAAACAAATTTATTCTAGTAATATTAATATTATGATTTTATTAACATTAATATTATATTATAATTAATATTATTTTATTTTATTTATTTTTTTAATGTTTTTAACTATATGTGATGGGCTTGTGAGAAATACTAATTATGACGGTCTATCCCAATAGTTTTTAATTTTTATATTTCATGATGTAATAGCAACGGTCTAATGAAATTAGTAATTGTGACAATCTATTTAAAAAAAATTACAAAATGGGAAAATATTTGTGACGAGTCGCTAGGTCATCGCAAATAGTTTCTTAAAAAATTCGTCGAATGCTTTTTGCAACAGTGATACTGTCTGTCGAAAATAATATGTTTCTGTGACAGCCCATCGTAAAAAGTGATATTTGTGACACCATTTTCCGCAATGGTTCATTTGTGACGGGGTCCCATCACAAAAAACTATTTTCAACTAAATCCCATAGCAAAATAACCCATTACAATAATCCATTATTTTAGTATAAAATGTACCATGGTCTTAGATTCCCTTTCATTCCAAATTTCATGACTCTCTTCCATGGTTATATTATAAGGAATAAATTATCTCCATCTATGAACTCCAAGTCCTTTCTATAGATGTCAACATTGCTCATTTGCCAACTATGAGCAGCTTTGATATGTTTCAAGATGGATTGAACCTTTTTGTCCTTTCTTGTACATGATTGAGTCTATGCAGATTTCTTTCACCAACTACATCCCAACAGGTTTGTGTTCTACATCTCTTTCCATACATAGCTTCATATGGAGCGATCTGAATACTCGAATGGAAGCTATTGTTGTATGAGAACTCAACCAATGAGAGTTAATGATCCCCTAACACTTTTAATTCTAAATATTAAGCTCTTATCATGGATTTAAATGTCTTAATATTCCTTTCATATTGGCCATTCGATTTGGAGTGATAGACCATACTGAAAATCAATTCAATACTCAAGGCATGTGGAATACTCCTCCAGAATATAGATGTGAACCTATGATAATGATCATAGATAATTGAGAGTGGAACCCAATGAAGTCCCACCACTTCCTTAACATATATATTTTCATGTTTCCAATTGAGAGATCTTACAGAATAGCGATAAAGTGGAGAATCTTGGTGAGTCGAACCACTACAACCCTTATCATATTATTTCATTTGGATGTATTTGAGATACCCATGACAAAGTCCATAGTGACATTCTCCCATTTCCACATGGGTATAGGAAATGGTTTCATCATCCCTTTGGACTTCTGTTGCTCTACATTAACTTACTAACATACCAAGAACATTATTATATACTCTAAAATCTCCTTCTTCATTTTTTCCCACCAGATGATTTCTCAGAGATCATGATACATTTTGGTACTTCCTATATGAATAGTGATAGTTGAGCTATTTGAATTATCAAATAACTATTTATTTATCCTAGGGTATAATGGCTCACAAATCCTCATTTCAAACCGAATAACACCATCATAATTGATATGGAAATATAGCATTTTCCCTTCCTTTACTGTATTCACCTTCTTTTGTGACTATAAATCATCCCTTTGTGCATCTTTAATATTTTCTTGGATAGATGGTTGGTAAATCATTTGGGAAGGGTAGGATTTATTCCCTACAGTTATGATTTCCAAATCCATCCTTTTCGTGTCCATGAAGATACATACTTTTTTAATCTGCATCATGGATATAGTAGTAGGTTCTTTTCTGCTAAGAGCATCAGCAACCTTGTTTTCCTTTCTAGGATGATAATGAATAGAGAAATCATAGTCATTGACTACCTATAACCATCTACTTTGACTCATGTTGATATTATTTTGTGTGAATATATACTTTAGGATCTTATGATTATTATATATGTAATAATTATCACCATAGAGGTAGTAAGATTAGATTTTCAAGGCAAAAATTACACCTTCTAACTCCAGATCATGCATCGGGTAGTACTTCTCATGGATCTTAAATTGTTACGAGGAGTAGGTAATCACATCATCATTTCTCAAAAGTTCCCAACACAAGACTTTATTTAAGAACTAATGTATATCACAAATCCTTATCAACTTTTTGGTAATGTGAGTACATGTGTCATTATCAGCCCTCTCTTTATCTCCATGAAGAATTCCTCATGATCTTCCATATAGAAATACTTTACCCCTTTCCTTGTCAACATATTTACCAGTCTAGGAAATCCTGAAAAATTTCTCACAAAACATCGATATTACCCTACTATGATAAGAAAACTAAGGATTTCTATAACAGTAAAGGGTGATGTCCATTCCCCAATTCCCTTTTTTTGATGGGTTCATAGAAATTACCTCACATGGGATCACATGTACCAAGAATGTGACTTTTTGTATCCAAAATTCATAATTTCTGAAATTGGCATACAACTTATCCTTCTGTAATATCACCAACACAAGAATTATATATTCCTTATGTTCCTCCTTTCTCTTGGAGTAGATGAGAATATAATCTATAATCACTAAAAAAATTATTGTGGTAATATCTAAATACTCTATTTATAATATCCATACATATTTCAAGGTAATTAGTATGTTTGAAGGGAATCACAAAAAACTCGTACTGAAAATAACTTCTATGAAAGGAAATATTCTGAATATCTTACTTATTCATTGATAGTGGATGATATACAGAATAAGGATCCACCTTTTAGAAGTATCAAGATCCTCATAGCTGATCGAACAAGTCATCAATCCTTGGAGGAGGATACTTATTCTTTATGGTGATCATGTTGAGTTCTGGATAATTGATGCACGGTTGCATTGATCCACCCTTTTCTTGACAAAGAGAACTAGAGCACCCCAAGGTGATGCACTAGGGAGTGTGAACCATTTATCCAAATTCTATTGTAGTTTATTCTTCAAATCATTTAGTATTATAGGATCCATCCTATAGGTACACATTGTGAAAGGAGTAGCTCATGGAAAGAGTTACATTGATAACCTTACCTCACAATATGAGGGATGCCTGGGTAACTCTATAAGAAATAAATCACTATATTACTCCACAATGAGAATTTCCCATAGGTTGATACATTCCTTTTACTAAAATATTTGTGTGAGGTATACTTCTCCATAGGGAATCAAAGCCCACCCCATTAAAGGATTTTTCAAAGGAGATTCATGATATTCATTACATTTTTAGAGGATCATGATATTGTTAAAATATGAAAAGATATTTACATTCACCAATATTTGATATGTTTTATATGTAATAAGAGCCAATCCATTCCCATTATAGCATCAAATTACATCAAGGGAATTATCACAAGAATCACCGAATGCATATTCCAACATATTCTAACAGGATAAGAGTCCAAAATTTTGGTTTCAATGATTTCATCACTTTATATTTTTATAAATATCTTTAGTTCATGGTTTCCAGTATTCAATTTAATAGTTCTAGAAAACATTCAAGATATAAAGGAATGCGTAGAACAAAATTCAGATAATAATATTTCCATTCTTGAGTAAATAAAAAGTGTACCTTGTATGACTTCATTTTATTTCTCAAATTCAATAGAAGTGATGGTGTAAACCTTTCCTATATCCTTTGGATTTGGTGGCTACTAACGTTGATTACCATTAATGATGCGAGGTTTAGTGCACTGGAATGCATAGCGCCATTTCTCTCTAAAGTTGTAGCATTGGACCATGGGTGGTTCTCTCCTTTAGTCCAATTATTTTTACGGCTTCTTCATATATTTTCAACATTCATGAGATTTGTGGACTTCAATTCCACACTTGAAGAACTTACCCATCCCTTTGAGATTGTTCCCATGATGCCTCTTCACAAATTTTTTATATGTGGGTGGTTTAGTTTTCATTCCACCTTTCTCATTAGATCCTACATCTTGAAACTCTATCTTTCATTTATTATAACCTTAGCGATGAGACCATTCTACAAACACCATCACCTCATTGATAACACATCAAAAAACATTTCCATAACATCCAAAGTCCTGAATTTCTAGAGCCTTCGGAAGGTGTGATTTTAAACCACAAAAGAATCTGTCAATTTTTTATATCATTATTGATAACAAAACCTAAATTGTACCTTGAAAGTCTTGTGAAATTTTCTACGTAGGCTATGACATATTCTCCTTATTTTTTATTTATCTCTACAAATTGTCTCTCCATCATTTTATGAAGAATCTGATGAAAATAATTGGAATGAAATATTATCTTAAATTATTCCCACCCCATGTCTTCAATTTCATCAGTTGGCTTCGTGTTATTAATAAACCCCCACTATTGGTCGGCCTCTCCATCTTGATGGTAAACAACAAGAGTCAACTTTTCCATATCAGAACATTGATGTACAAAAATTATCTTCCCTATATATTCTATCCATTATTCAATGACACATGGATCGAAATATCTACTAAACCTTGGTGGTTATTGCTACATAAAACAATCGATAGCTAGTTTTTTTCTATTTGGTGAAGGAATACATTGTAAATTATTCTGGATATTGTTCGTTACCTAAAACAATTGGGTAGGCATCAATATGAAATTTTGAACTCCACCTCCCAAGGCATTGGGGATGTCGTTCAGGCAGTCACTGCATTGACCCTCGTATAGGTTGTTGTCTTGGTTTATCCTAGTTCCCACCATTTTCTAAAATAGAAAAGGTTATAATGAAACAAAATTCAACAAGTTACAAATAGATAATTTATTCCTTTGTGAAACTAAGACTAAAGGATTAAAATGTGATATTCCTATGATTAGCATTTTCTAAAAAAATATTGGATTATTACTTATACATAGTCTCATAGTAAGGGTTTTCACTTAGGTTCTCTAATAATGATTCCAAAATTAACTAAACCGTTCTCTGATACCAACTATAGTGACCCTTCTATTTCTAACATGATTATTACATCATTTAAAGATAACAACATGAAATCATTACACAACCTTGATCCAAAGGTTTGGTGTCTTGGAAATAATTAGGACCATACATAACATTTAAAAAATAAAACATAAACATTTATTTAATTCCTTCTTCTAATGATTTTTATTAGCCCTTGAATTGTCCTTAGTATAAGAAATCACCTTAGGATATACATCAATGAAAGGGGTGAACTAAAAGACATGTAAGATGGTAGATAAGAAAAAGAATCAATAATGCATTGATTGAGCATAATAATCATCATCATAACAAAATCATAGGATCATAATCAAGAGAGGAAGCATTAAGATAAGGATTGGAATCAGGCATTGCATAAAAATGAAACATCATATCTTAGTGGTCAACCACTACATGTAGTTGTGAAAAAAGCTAAAATCATGTTCAAACATATTTCACATTTTACAATGAGATAAAAAAATTACCCACTACATTGGAGAACTATATAATTCCAAGTTCATCTATCAAATTATATCATTAACATTACACTATATAATTCCAGGTGCACCAATCATATCATAGCATTTAAATTTTTATGCATGTCACATATAAAATATATCAACATTGGACATAAAATCAACCCAAGAAAGGAATCAGATTCATTTCATAAAGAATAAATTCATAAAAATTATAGTTCCTATGATAATAAGGGAATAAGATTCTTGGTAAAAATCTTGATTGAAGAAGAAACAATCACACAATAAGTGGAAGATATATTTTTTAATAGAATAGTTATTTTGGATAAATCATTTAATTTTTCATAAAACAAGATTAGTATCATGTATAAACCAAAAAAGATAAAATAATGATAAATAAATAATATATAATTAACAATAAAGGAATATCCATACTAAAATGGGGTGAAAGAGGGAAAACCCAAAGAAAGAGACTTGGGTTGGAGAATTCCCCTCACCTTATGTCTGAATTCATTCTTCAATTTAATATCCTATATAATAAAATTATATTCATTAACAAACAAATAAATAACCTTTTATATTATAATTATTTTAATTTTGGTTTTATTAAGTTCATCTGTGAGATTTTTGATGAGTTATACAGTTCAATTTCATCATTTGGGACTCTTCATTTTCTTGATTTTCATGATCGATTTACTTGTATGCATGAATTGAAGTTCACATAAAATGTAGATAAGTATATAGAATTGTTATCGTATGTTATTAATGATATTATATAATTTTTAATGATCATATAAATAATTAGGTTGTATGGTATGTAAAAGAATCACCAGGTAAAAGTTGTTGATGATTTTTTAAGTTAATTTTGGCAGGTTTTCAATCCCAACGAACTCGTTTTGTTTTATCATTTAGTATTATGTATATATTTTTTATAGAACATAAAGAGGATTTTAACATAAATTTTAAAATATTTATGAACTATGTTAATGGTTTTATTAACATACTTTAATGAGTTAAAGGAAAATGAAAGGGCATCACCCACGATGTCGGTAAATTGACACATCACATGTGACGATTTCATTTTTAGAATAAAAGTAAGAGAGTGAGAGAAACGATTTTGATTATGAATATTCTATTAACATGATAAAATTAAAATATATCAAACATACTAAATTTATCATGTCATTTTAATAATAGAAGTTGAGGAGTAGAGAAGAATATAAATCAAATTGAATAGAAATTAAAATAAAACACAAGAGGATTTTACCTCTTGGATTTATCCTCCTTAAGAACCTCCTTAGGGAGACGTTTTTAATATTTTGATGAGACCAAAATCTCCTAAACATGTAGAAGGGGATATGTTATAGTATTTTTCACAATTTGGCCAAGGATCAAAGCTTGAGAGGTGTGAGGAAAAAAGGTGGCCAGGGGTGGTAATTATAGTGGGGGAGATGAGGTTTTTCTCATTATTTTATTCATTAAGTTATTATTTTGGCTCAAGACTGTGAAAAGTTTGAGAATTGTCATTAAATATATTAAAATAATAAAAGAAAGTTCTATATTAGTGTTATTACATCATTCATGACTCAATTAATAGTGTATCTATCTTATAATGTATATATCTCGTAAAATGTCATATTTTAATATTCATAAAACAATCATGTATTTTAGAAAAATTCAAAAAAAATCACACTGTCCATTTTTCGACATGTAGAATTAAAAAATGAACTCCATTTTATTAAAACAATTTTCTAAACATGAGAAATTTAATTATGAATGAAACTCATCATTTACTTGGTAAATACAAATTCATAAAATTATAACTGATTTTATAACAATTTGAAAAATTACTCAAGGTCTCATAAAATTATCATAAAACCATTAGAAATAAAAATAATAATTTATGGACAGATTTTATGAAAATAAATTTTCTTTTAAATTAGTAAATTAATCATAAAATTGTAATTAAATATTTATTACTTAAGAAATTACAACACATAAAGAGTAATTTTTAAAACATTAATTTACATAGACTATAATATAATTATACCATAATTTAATTTATTATATGTCTAAATTTTATTTACACTTTCATGTGTGACGTTACCATTTATTTAGAAAGTTTACTATCCATAAGGGTCATATTACTATTCCTAATGTCAAGTTACTATTTCATTAATATTGGTTCCTTAACTTCTAGAAACACTTATTGTTTCATTAATTATTCATTTATAAAGTATTTTTGGTCCATAAGTGATTTTATTTGATTTCTACTATATAATTTTACTATAATAATGGATAAATTCCACTGATAAATGTTTGGTTATTATAATGAAGGTGATTAGTGTTTCTATGATGGGATTGAGCCTTCATGAGGCATCCTATGTATCCAATTTTATAACAAGAATCAATACCCATGCATTTTATTTCAGTTAAATCCATTAAGTTTACTTTCATGTTTAAAGGACTTATATATGGGTACATAGGCATCTGGTATAGAGCTCTAGCAAAAAGAAGACATCCTATGTATCGTACTTATAATAGGAATCATAGTCTTTATAGTTAGGTCTACCCTTAACCTACTTATAGGTAGGGTATGATGATTAGTGATCATAGGTTATATTTCATTAGGGTTTACAAATATGGAAATGCCTTTTTAATTACAATAGGGGGTACACTCTTTTATGGTGGTAGTCGTATCTTTTCACTGAATGAGGCTTATACATTGAGGCATCCCTAACTGAGGAAAATTCATGGTTTTAGTGATACGATCATTACAAGTCCCTAAAATCATGTGATCCATGATTAGTGTGTGAAATAATAGACAAAACAATATCAGGCACACTGCACATGGATAGGGGACTTATGTATTCAGGCATCCCTGATAGGGTTCTCTATATAGAGCATGGGCCTTTGGAAGGTTTCCTACATAGCATACTTAATGTTGGAATTAGAGTCTTAGTAGTTAAATTAGCTTCTCAATACATTGATGGATGTGGAGGAATTGTTGACCCATAAGAGAGTTTGAATACCATGGGTTAGAGTGTTGGGATATAGAGGTGCTTACACCAAGGTGGATTCTCATTAGAAGATATTCGACCCATAACCAATGAGGAATAATGATCGGGGACCATGAGTGGACAAATGTTCATGAATGAATTGAATTAGGATCCTATCATACCAATAGGTTTTCATTTGTATCCATCCCTATCTCATTATGTTCACTTCCATATGAAAGTGGAATGTTCTACCAAATACTCATTGTTTGGGGTACACATGGTTAGGGAGAACATAACCAAGTACTCATACTAGAAAAGGCTGACATTTCTGGGAGTGTCCACTAGAAATGTTCAAGGTTTTTTCTTGATATGTATACGATATATGACTGACATGTCCTAAGTGTCTGGATGACATGTTCTTGGTGTCTGTCGGACAAGTCTGAGGTGCCATCCTGACATGTCTGGGGTGCTTATCCTGATCGAAGATGACATGTGTAGGAAGTTTTGTGTGATCAAGATGACCGGTATAGAGGAATTTGTGTGGCTTGTCTGACATGTCTAGGGTACTTCATGTGTAGAGACCCGAATCTTAACGTACAAGGACATTACATTACTTTTGTGGAATACTTATTACATAACAAAAACACACACACAAGGACCGTAATAGTTTAGTGTCTTTGGAAACTCGGAACGTAATCTTCTAATCATGGTGAAAGATCTTCAACATCTCCCATAAAGATCTTCCCTTTTTTTTCTTACCTAAAACCTTTCTTTATATCCTGGGGAAAAGAAAATATAAAAGGGTGAGCTCAAATTCTCAGTAAGGGTAATCAAAAGAAATATCAATCACATCATATTCATAAGAACATAACATTTTGGAAATCTTAAACTGCAAAAGAGAGAATAATTTCATAACATGGGATAAATCATGGCAGTGAAATGTAATCACAATAATCATAAATTAAAACATGAAACTTTGTGGCATACACACATAATCATAGAGAATCATTTCTTGTTAGTCAAGACTCATTGCCAAGACTATCTTAGTGGACAAAGTCCCTTTCTGAACCGAGTCACCCTCGTTTCAGTCCTGTTTCACTGAACCGGTATAACCTACCGTTCCAGCCATGTATATCTCATGAGATATAAAATCATTACCCAATGAATTGGAGGGAGATATAGGTCCCACCCATCTCATAATGATACCATTCTTATGTGTTCCACAAAATCATAAATCACACATCATTGCATAACCCACGTAATAAAAATGGGAATCTTAAACATCATGACATCATCAAACAATTCATATAAGATAAAGGAATTCATAAAAATAATTCCATCACAACATAATAAAATCAATGTAATAATAGGGATATAAACAGAACCCCTTTATTATCTTAGATGGAAAATAATTTTGATAAAACAATTGAACTTCATTCTTGAGGAAAATATCCTTTCTACTTCAAAACCACTTTTCCTTTCTTAACATGTCATAAAATTATAAACTAAAAGAAGTTGATTAAAAATAAACTTGAAAACTTGTAAAGGAAGCTTCTTGGAAATAATGTTTCAAAAATCCATTCATGCTGTATAAGTTAAAGAAAAAAAATCTTCTCGTACTTTTGTCGGAAAAGTCAAAAAGTCCCTCGTATGAAAAACAACAAAAGATTCCTTTCATATCTTTTACTAGAAACTCACCAAAGGGTAAAAATGGATTTAAACAATTGTAGGTGGATGGAAATAATATTACATATTTAGGAAGCATGGCTGTGGATGATAAAATACACCCAAGTAAATACCATAGTATAAACAATCTCGGATAAAAATGAGATTGTGATATTTCCCTTACCTTAGGTCTGATATGCTTCGTAAGTGTCTGAAACTCCTTTTTTTGACGCGCCTTTTCTTAACCTCCACTTAAAAAACTAAGGATGGTCTTTGAAGAAGACCAGGACCTCTAGGATGATACTAGGGAAGTGGAGAAGAGATTTTGTCAGGGGTTGGCCAAGCATGAATGCTCAAATTGGTGTGAGGAGGAGAGGGAGGAGGTGCCCTTTTATAAGGGAGGAGAGGGGCACCTTTGGAATAACTAAACATATTATTTTATTATAAAGTCATGTTCGGTTTTAAATAGCTCAAAATTGATTTATTTCGAGGCTAATGTGGGGATGGGTCGAAATCCTCTCATCCAATAGAATTTAGACAAGTTTAGGTTCCTATTTTAACCTTATAATTTAGATTTAACATTAAGTTAAATAATTTTACTTTTACCGTGTCTTCTTGTGTTCTTACACTATAAGGTTAATAAACATACTATAAGAAGCCAAACGAACACCAAATTGTTTATAATTAATATATATAACCTTATCTAAGTCATTTGGACGAAACATAGATTTTTAGGAATAAAATAACAATGAATAATATAATATTTGTTTTAACAACTATTTCATGTCAATTTTGACACTATTTAGTAATTGATTTTTGTGAAAATCATAACAGAATGATAAGTTCTAAAAAAGTTAATTAAATCAATAATAACATGTCATATTAACATATAAAATTAGTGGAATTCATAAAAAGCCTCAAATTATATTTATTTGGGTATTTATAACATCAATTATGTCAATATTTCATTAATAAGATAATTACTGCATCATCGTTGTGTCAAAACTAAATTACATTATTTAATGTCTAAAAATTACAAATAAAATACCATTATGTAGGAAATTTTTTTATCTTTCTAATGAATATTTAAAATCGAATTTATCTTATGTATAAGCCTATATTAAAAATGTTTTAGTAAATAAACTTTGATTTTAACTCTTTTAACTCCTCTTTGAATTAAATAATAATAAATGTCCTAATCTAATCCAAGTGGGCCTAAATGGTCATATTTTATTCCTAAGATTGTTTTTGGTCGAATTACACTTATCCAATAGAATTTGGACATGTGTTAGGGTAATAATAATTTCATTTTTACCCTTAATTACCCTATTTACTTTTAACCGTGGTAAATAAAAGTAAAAAAGTTACTATTCACCAAAAATTATTTTCATCTCATTGAACCATATTTTACTTACTGACATTAACCGTGTCTCTCGGATTTTTGAAATTCCATTCACAGAAGCGGTAAAATTAAGTTTTATGAAAAATTCAGTTTTTTAACTACCACTTAGTGGTTTCACTATTCATCAAAAATTGAAAGTTTTCAGAAAAATACCAAAAATTAGGCCTAAGCTATATTGGATACTATGAACTCAAAAATGATTTCTATTTTACCAAATTCAAAACATATCATTTGAATTAATTAATTTAAAAATTAATTCCCGCCGTCAAAACAAAAGGCGTGTTTTTAAGAGATAATAACTATCAAAAGATTGACACTTGTTTATAACTGGTTTAAATGTGAAATTACATCCAATGACCAACATTGTATTAAATTGTAATAATATATTCTAAATATACTTTAAAACCACTCAAATTAATAATTTATCACTATTAATTATTTCGATTGAAAAAGTTGTTTTTAATTAAAATTTAGTAATTTCCACTATTCATCAAAATATGAAAGTTATCCGAAAATTACCAAAATTTCACCCTAAGCTAATTTCGATATTCCAAATCCAAAAATGAAGTCCATTCTGAAAAATAAAATTTATAAAATTTCAAAAAGTGGTTATTACTATTCATAATGGCTAGTTTTAATAATATTTTAATAGCATATCGTTGTTTAGTGAAACCCGGTATTGCGTACTACACACGCTATCAAGGAAGGTCGCGATTGTGTGTAATGAAAGGCAAGTCAAGGATGCGTGTTGTGCAAGCTCCTTTTGGTGTAGCGTACAACACAAGACATTAATGAAATTAAAAAGAATATTTTTCATAAAATCTCGGGGTGTTACATTCTACCCCACTTAAAATGAATTTCGCCCTCGAAATTCGTCAGGGTTATAAATGGTTTACTATTCGAAAGTTTCCTTAATCGAAACCCACATCGTAAAAAGGAATACCACAACCAATCTTTATAAACAAATGTATGAAATGTAATGGTTACCCAAATAAACTAATCACTGGGTTTCCAAATAGGTGAAAATATGGATATGGAAGAGAAATCTAACCATCATGTTCTGATGGAGAGTGGTAGAGAACATGGCTATGGAAAAGCTAGCAATCACAAAGACATAAATTTGTGATGATCTAAGGTACCATCTGATTCATCAGATATAAGAGCACTAAGACAACATTTTTGGTTTTCAAGATCATTTCCCTAAAGTTTATGAAATTGGAATTAGAAGAAATACTTTCGTGATTTTGGTATAGTCTCACCATTTTTCGTTATTTGGACAATTTCCACTTCATCTCTTAATGAAATGAAGTTGAATTTGTCATTCGTGATGTGTTAGCAGATCATGTGATAGAATGATGGGTCATTCCATCTCTTTCAAACAAAAGGTTAGCAAAAGTTATAAGTCCATCTTATGGTTAATCGTATATGGTTCCAAAAATTAACTTATATTTCATATATCATACCGCTTAATAAAATAAATCTAGTTTCTACTAACCAGGGACTTCCTGTAGGCCAGTGGTAGGCGATAAAGGCAAGTCGTACTTCAGTTGTGGGTTCGATTCCCACAGCCTTGTCCGAAGCGATGGGCTGTCGCCCGTCCTACAGGTTGTCCTTTTTCTAAAACTATCTTACTATAACATACCATCAATAATATCGAAAAAACTTCTATCCTTAAACAATACTAACTTATGTCCAACATAATCCATTCCAATCTTTAGGCTTATCCATAATACTGTAGTCCACTCTCATAACATAGTGAAAACGATTACCAGAGATTTAATACCATCGTTGATCCCCATATATCATAAGATATGTTTTGTTGGTCACATTCCAAACATTCAAAGTCCTTAATCATGTATTCTCTTGAATACCCATTGAACCATAGAGAAAACATGAATGCAGTTAAAAGTTAACACCTTCCACATACCAAAATCCTCAAAATTCTATATACTCAAACCATGATATCACTTAGTCCTTATATCAATCATGAGCTCATGAATACTGTTAAACATTTCATTTTCTCGTTTTCCCTTCATTATGCGCATATCATCTTATTTACAAAAATATCTCAATCACTTTGAATAACACATTAGACCAATACATAAATATTCCAATACTCCATGATACAACATTATTTTGGAATCCCATTATATAAACACTTAATCATTCCACCACATCATTGTCATATTCAACATTGCCAATAGTGATCGCATGTGACTTCCCTTTGTCCTTTTCCTTAAGTGGTTGCTCATGTTGATCATCACTAACCCTTGGATTAGGGAATTTATTAGCATAATGCCCCATTTCCTTGGACTTGAAGCATTGAAGTGTTGGTGGTGCGTTCTCTGCAGTGTTTGCTTTATTCACATCATTAGAAACCCTTTTTCCATTACTTCGACACTCAGCTGCTCAATGACCTTCTTTTCCACAATTAAAAGATTTTCTAGTCCCTTTAAGACAATCTCCACCATGCTTCTTTCCACACTTTGTGCATAAGGAAACATTCATCTTCTTTTCACCATTATTCTGAGATTTCTCCTTGAACTCCATCTTTCGTTTCTTGTCAAAACCATGAGATGGATATGTAACACCAACTTCTATTTCTACCTTGATAGCACAACGCACAATTTCTTCATAGCTACTGAATTCTCTTATAGATAATGCCCTTCGAAGACTTGGTTTTAAGCCATTGAAAAATCGATCAACTTTACTTTCAGGTTGGATGATAATGCCAGATGCATACCTTGCAAGTCTTGTAAAATTCTCTTCGTATATACCAACAGATTCATCATCCTTTTGATTTAGTTCAAGAAACTCCTTCTCCATCTTTGTTCGAAGAATACGAGGGAAGTACTTATTGAAAAATAAGTTCTTGAACTCATCCCATTCCATGGACTCAATTTCATCTCTTGACCTCGTATTCTTGATAAGATTCCACCATTGATCAGCTTCACCTTCCAAATGATATACTGCTAAGATGACTTTATCATGTTCAGAACATTGAAGAACTGAAAATATCTTTTCAGTGGTACTAATCCATTGTTCAGCAACAAGTGGATCGGAAGACCCACTGAAAGAAGGTGGACGTTGCCTCATGAAGGACTCAATAGAATATTGTTCCCTTCTCTGCTCATTTGGAAGTCCAGAATGATTCATAACTTGTGTATGTATAGAAATAAGATTTTGCACTCCATCTCCCATAACATTTGTTTGTTCAGGAGGAAAATCATTGCATTGTCCATTGCATTGATCAACACAGTTCTTTCGGGTTCCAGCCATCGTCTAAAACCCAAAAAGAATAGTGTGAGAGGCAAAAATCATGATAGGGAAAACAACATAATAAAGGGGGAGTACCCTCAATATATAACATCTTAGGTTAAATTCTAAGATCGTTAGCGCAATTTTAGGACTATTACCTATAAATATACTTAACCTTAGAGACATCCCTAGACATACATTAGAAATATCTCTAGGAATCTCACTAAAGTTATCGCATCATAGTTTCCAAAGGTGGACTAAACCTTTCCTCTGATACCAACTATAACGGTCTGGAATTACTTCCAGTGGACTATAATTAATACCTATCAGGTCACTCCATGGGTGGATACACCCCCTGGGTGGGACACACCACCATCCCTAGTGGCAGCCATTTCCTCATGAAGCCCTTGGGCGGAGAGCCATGCTTCGTCCAACACTCACATGTGAGAGTTCCCAAGGATCGGATACATTCCTACCTCCTTTGCCTCTGATACCAACTGTAGACACCCGAAGCTTAACGTACAAGGACATTAAATTACTTTTGAGGAATAATTATTACATAACAAAAACACACACACAAGGGCCGTAATAGTTTAGTGTCTTTGAAAACTCAGAACGTAATCTTCTAATCATGGTGACAGATCTTCAACATCTCCCATAAAGATCTTCCTTTTTTTTTCTTACCTAAAACCTTTCTTTATATCCTGGGGAAAAGAAAACATAAAAGGGTGAGATCAAATGCTCAGTAAGGGTAAACAAAAGAAATATCAATCACATCATATTCATAAGAACATAACATTTTGGAAATCTTAACCTGCAAAAGAGGGCAAAATTTCATAACATGGGATAAATCATGGCAGTGAAATGTAATCACAATAATCATAACATAAAACATGAAACTTTTTGGAATACACACATAATCATAGAGAATCATTTCTTGTTAGTCAAGACTCATTTCCAAGACTATCTTAGTGGACAAAGTCCCTTTCTGAACCGAGTCACCCTCGTTTCAGTCCTGTTTCACTGAACCGGTATAACCTACCGTTCCGGCCATGTCTATCTCATGAGATATAAAATCTTTACCCAATGAATTGGAGGGAGATATAGGTCCCACCCATCTCATAATTATATCATTCTTATGTGTGCCACAAAATCATAAATCATACATCATTGCATAACCCACGTAATAAAAATGGGAATCTTAAACCTCCTGACATCATCAAACAATTCATATAAGATAAAAGAATTCATAAAAATAATTCCATCACAACATAATCAAATCAATGTAATAATAGAGATATAAACAGAACCCCTTTATTATCTTAGATGGAAAATAATTTTGATAATACAATTGAACTTCATTCTTGAGGAAAATATGCTTTCTACTTCAAAAACACTTTTCCTTTCATAACATGTCGTAAAATTATAAACTAAAAGAAGTTGATTAAAAATAAACTTGAAAACTTGTAAAGGAATCTTCTTGGAAATAATGTTTTAAAAATCCATTCATGCCGTATAAGTTAAAAAAAACATTCTTCTCGTACTTTTGTCAGAAAAGTCAAAAAGTACCTCATACGAAAAACGACAAAAGATTCCTTTCATATCTTTTACTAAAAACTCACCAAAGGGTAAAAATGGATTTAAACAATTGTAGGTGTATAGAAATAATATTACATATTTAGGAAGAATGGATGTGGATGATAAAATACACCCCAGTAAATACCAAAGTACAAACAATCTCGGATAAAAATGAGATTGTGATATTTCCCTTACCTTAGGTCCGATATGCTTCGTAAGTGTCCGAACCTCCTCTTTTTGATGCTCCTTTTCTTATCCTCCACTTAAAGAACAAAGGATGGTCTTTCAAGAATACCAGGACCTCTAGGATGATACTAGGGAAGTGGAGAAGTGATTTTGGTAGGGTTTGGACGAGCTTGAATTCTCAAATTGGTGTGAGGAGGAGAGGGAGGAGGTTCCCTTTTATAAGGGAGGAGAGGGGCACCTTTGGAATAACTAAAAATATTATTTTATTATAAAGTCATGATCGATTTTAAATATCTCCAAATTGATTTATTTCGAGGATAAGGTGGGGATGGGTCGAAATCCTCTCATCCAATATAATTTAGTCAAGTTTAGGTTCCTATTTTAACCTTATCATTTAGATTTAACATTAAGTTAAATAATTTTACTTTTACCGTGTCTTCTTGTGTTCTTACACTATAAGGTTAATAAACTTACTATAAGAAGCCAAACGAACCCCAAATTGTTTATTATTAATATATATAACGTTATCTAAGTCATTTGGCCGAACCTTAGATTTTTTGGAATAAAATAACAATTAGTAATATAATATTTGTTTTAAAAACTATTTCATGTCAATTTTGACACTATTTAGTAATTTATTTTTGTGAATCTCATAACAGAATGATAAGTTAGAACAAAGTTAATTAAATCAATAATAACATGTCATATTAAGCTAGAAAATTAGTAGAATTCATAAAAAGTCTCAAATTATATTTATTTGGGTATTTATAACATCAATTATGTCAATATTTCATTAATAAGATAATTACTGCATCATCGTTGTGTCATAAATAAATTAAATTATTTAATGTCTAAAAATTAAAAATAAAACACCATTATGTAGGAAATAGTTTTAGCTTTCTAATGAATATTTAAAATCGAATTTATCTTATGTATAACCCTATATTAAAAATGTTTTAGTAAATAAACTTTGATTTTAACTCTTTTAACTCTTCTTTGAATTAAATAATAATAAATGTCCTAATCTAATCCAAGTGGGCCTAAATGGTCATATTTTATTCATAAGCTTGTTTTTGGTCGAATTACACTTATCCAGTAGAATTTGGACATGTGTTAGGGTAATAATAATATCATTTTTACCCTTAATTACCCTATTTACTTTTAACCGTGGTAAATAAAAGTAAAAAGTTACTATTCACCAAAAATTATTTTCATCTCATTGAACCACATTTTACTTATTGACATCAACCGTGTCTCTCGGAATTTTGAAATTCCACTCACAGAAGCGGTAAAATTATGTTTTATGAAAAATTCAGTTTTTTTAACTACCACTTAGTGGTTTCACTATTCATCAAAAATTGAAAGTTTTCAGAAAAATACCAAAAATTAGGCCTAAGCTATATTTGATATTATGAACTCAAAAATGATTTCTATTTTACCAAATTCAAAACATATCAGTTGCATTAATTAATTTAAAAATTAATTCCCGTCGTCAAAACAAAAGGTGTGTTTTTAATAGATAATAACTATCAAAAGATTGACACTTGTTTATAACTAGTTTAAATGTGAAATTACATCCAATGACCAACATTGTATTAAATTGTAAAAATATATTCTAAATATACTTTAAAACCACTCAAATTAATAATTTATCACTATTAATTATTTCGATTGAAAAAGTTTTTTTTAATTAAAATTTAGTAATTTCCACTATTCATCAAAATATGAAAGTTATCCAAAAATTACCAAAATTTCACCCTAAGCTAATTTCGATATACCAAATCCAAAAATGAAGTTCATTTTGAAAAATAAAATTTATAAAATTTCAAAAAGTGGTTATTACTATTCATAACGGCTAGTTTTAATAATATTTTAATAGCATATCGTTGTTTAGTGAAACTTGGTATTGCGTACTACACACACTATCAAGGAAGGTCACGATTGTGTGTAATGAAAGGAAAGTCAAGGATGCGTGTTGTGAAAGCTCCTTTTTGTGTAGCGTACAACACAAGACATTAATGAAATTAAAAAGAATATTTTTCATAAAATCTCGCGGTGTTACATCATGTGACTTGGCCAATATTTTTGGAGGACTTCACAAAACGTGGATGATATGTCCATAGGACATCGCGGGACTTGGCTAACATATCCAGGTGTTGTCACATGATCTAGATGACATCTCTGTGCCCATTTGTGTTACTGATGAATAGGTCAAATGGGGTTCTTGACACATTCACGTGGAAATTATTGTATCCATATTAGCATAAGGATTTCATATTTTTCATCCTTTATTGTATAAGTGCCTCAATTTTCATCTGGAATAGGCTTTTTAAGATCTTTCATGACCATGTTGACAGACTAAAACACCTTCACATGATCTAGTAGACATGTTTGATATTATTTTCATGATCAGTAGGGTAATCACACAAAGCATATATACATACTTTCCTAGTTGAAGACCCTTGAGACTTCATGGTTATTTTCTCTAAGAAGTGCAACCTTGACTCTGTGCTCTTGTCTGTCTATTTTTTATGTGTCGAAGGTGGGGGAAGGTTTATTTATATTCATCACCACCTCAGATCTGCACCACTTCATATATCATATAAATCACATATATGGGATTGAGTTGGTGGAGGGAGCATCACATCACGAGTTTCACGTGAACCCATCATGGGTCATCTATGATGTTATCATTGTATCACATTATAAATAATGATCGTGATATCACTCCATCATTTCCATATTTATTGGAACAATGGCTTGTAAAAGGGATTTAACATAATCAAATAAACATGTCAAGATTCTTTGCAATATCGGTCCAACATGAATGGGGTCTTCATGAAATCCGGTCATTTATCAAAGACTATTTTTTTAATCGTGGAGGACTTGTTAAGGGACCTTTGTGGGATTAAGATAACATTTCATAGGTCCTTTATAGGATCAGTAACCTGATAATGAAAATCCTATAGGAAATTAGCATTAAAAACAACATAACTCTTCTTTGCATAGAGGTACCAACTTTTTCATTTTTTATTTTATAATGCCTATACTTATTTCCCATTGATTCTCCATATCCCCATATCATTATCAAACATAAATGTCTGATTTCCTTCATATGATGAATATTACATGTCAAGTGGCATTCATGTGATGAGTCCAACATTTTCTTTGGTATTACTCATGACCCATGAACTGATCATGCAAAATGAATTAACCCTTAACATGAAAACAACATAACTCTGTTTTACATTAAGCTTCCTCCTTTTCTAGATTTTATTTTATGAGTTTACTCGAGTTATTTTGATTTTCCAATCAATTGGAATATTTCTTTATTGAAGGAAACCATATGTAATCCTTTATATGATCATCACTTCTTGTCTAGAATACTTCATGAGATCATGTGGGCTTGTCAGAGGGGCCTCATGTGATCATTAACATATAATGTATAATGCATAAGCCAATTTACTAATGTTACGAGGGTTACAAAGTCACATGTATTCTCAGAGGTCACATGATTCATGTGAACTAGTCACCTAATCTCTTTGTAACCATGAAATACCTTTCTTCCTTTTGTGAATAAAATAATACATGTTCTCTATTATTTCTCCAATACTAAAATTTTTTGATGATCTCATGGAAGGAATTAATAAATACCCCCCCCCCCCCCTTAGAAGTAAGGTTCTAATGCAAAATGACTCAGTTATGAGGAATGTAAATTCCCACCTGAGTCCCTTTAACTTCCAATGGTTGGTATTATATAGAGATTTTGGTCTTATGGGAGACTATTCATATTCCATGGGGCAGCCTATAAATAGCGGATTTAGGGGCCATTCATTTGATAGGTTATTTATAACTCTATAGCTCTCATTCTTTCTTTCTTTTCATGGCCACTTCGCAAGATCTCTTCATGTAACCGTACCATGAAAACCATGAACAAGATCCAATCATGTGATTTATTTGCATGATTGATTTTTCTAAACATCATTTGAAATAATCCATGAACTAATTTATGGTAATTCGCATGTATGGCGACACATGTCCTTAGTCATAAGGTCGGATCACATTATTTTCCCACACTGTCTTATGATCTTCTGAGAATTATGTGATTCTCATGACAACTATTCCATCACTCAATTGTAATTATCAAAATGAATTATATGATCATGAGGTGTCACATATGTTATGGGATCCAAAATACCTTTAATAGGTCATGAGATCACAAATCCTTATACGTTAATTACATTATTCTTCTTGAGTTATGGACTTATTTTACTCATTTTGGAAAGATTCCATTCACACAAGAAATATGTTTTTTCCTTAATAGAAATGGATTCTAGTTCTTTAATGTATTCTAATAAATTCTACCAGAGAGCCACGACTTCTAATAATTACAATGGTTACACTCTATACCAGGTATTATATGACAATAGGTTTTTGAAGGGATTTATTTCGACTAAACATCAAAACTATCATTGGTCTCAAAAACTATTTTTATATGGGTTTAGTATTTTAGATTATATAGTCATTCATTTAACCATAAAATATATTCCATCTCACTAGTTTTCATCCTCTATAAATTATATTCAAAAAATAGTTGCAAAATAAATTCAATTAATTGTGACACTACTCCAAGGGTTATCCAATAAGATAGGTAACTCATTTCTGGGTCCAAGTGGCCACAATATCTCAAATCAACTACTTTATTAGAGTTAATAAAATATACAAGTCACATATTTGAATGATATGATAAGTGGTCGGAGTTCAAAGTGTGAATTACACTCATGATTCATGTTTTCTAATGAATGGGCAAGACCATTATGGGTTAGGAAGAACTACACATAATTTTCTAACAAAAAAAGTCTATGTTTGTTAATGTGGTGATGTGGATTTCATAGTTCATAGTTTAACATCAATAAAAATTCCTCAGAGATATGATTATACACTAGTGTTTCAAAACCAAATCTTTTATTCTGACCCATGATGAGGTCGGACCTATGAGATATTTATTAGCTGGGGAGGGATACCGTCTCTGGGGGAGGTGTACGATGAATTCCTTCCAGCAATTGATGTTTTGGATGACCCCTAAAAAACTCTAAAATTATAATAGGACATAACCACCATTTTGAAGGATAAGATAAACAAGTATTTAAATGTAAACTCACTAATTTTGTTCAAGGATTGGATCAAAACCTTTATTTATCATAACGGGACTTAGCCAACCACCATACACCCTCATCGGTGTACTTCTCAAAAAATTATAATTTGTGTAGGATATTATTGGGGAATTATAAAAGCTGGAGAGAATGCCTCATGGGGATACTAGGTGAGACCATAGGTGTCCCCACATATTCAACTAATTGTATATTTGCAAATGTGTTTAAATGGATGGATTTTCCCACTTGGGGTCATATGCATGGGTTTTTGAGTATGTAAATTGTTAATAGAAGAACAAATGGAAGAAGGGAGACCCCTTAACTAATCAATTCCAACCCTTTCTCAAATTTAAGATCTCACTGGCCATGTTTTATAGGATAATGTTCCCTACCAATTCATCATCCGTTTATAATTTCTGTTAGGCTAGATAAGGGATCAATATCATTGTTATAAGTATGAGGATACTATTGGAATTCTTTGTTCGCTATTCTATCCCTAGATTCTATCAGTTTATGGGATTGAGACGATGTCACTAGATGATGATGAGGTTATTGATATGTGGATTCAACATGATTGTTTCAGTTTCATGTCATACCTTCCACCCATTATTCTGATGTTTTACAATGGGAGTGGTTTTCTTTCTTATATTTCATATAATGTTACTATTTAGGAGGGGGTTATCAAAGATTGTATATATGAGATGATAATATATGATCCATACACCCCTTTATAGTTTCCTTTATAGTTCTGTTGTATTCAAATGATTTCTCTTTTTACCTTATCGGGTGTGTGGGGATAATTGAATCTTGGTTTCATTTGCCAATTTTTTTATGGAAGCATATAATGATACAAATGTTGAAATCATTATTTTTCCTATAAATTTTCCTATCTACCTATCTTGAGAATATGACCATGCATTGGTGGAGGACTAAAAAGATGGAATACTAAGTTGAATGGTCCATCGGGTGGAAAATCAACGCGCTTTGTATTGACCCGAGCTGTTATATATAAAATTCCCCTTGTGATTTAATTAAATGTATTATTATGTATTATGGTTTTTGAAAACATAAGAACTTATTTGGTTTTATTATATACATTAATATTTAAATGATCATTAATAATAATTACCCTCGATTATATAGCAATTGAACAATGATCAGAAGATTAGTATAAATATAGGGTTTTAACCAATCCAATTGACCTTAATAAAGGATGTGATGGCCTCAACCAGAAGGATTGTACCCTATGAAGCCCACATATCAGAGCTTCTAAGGGAGAACGAATCACCGAGATTTGACCTTGAAAAATCCTAAGCTGAGATCCAAAAACATAAGTATAAGAAAAGATATTTACACGATACATTCAGGCTCATCAAGGTCATGACCCAAACCATGTACACCGCACAACCCCATGAAAGTATCACCACCGCAAACCTTACTCTTCGGGAATATTCTGGTGTATTAAAATTAAGTGTATCAATACCCTATAAATATGATTATTTACATTATTTTTTATAGAATAATGAATATATTTTAATACTATTATTGTTCCTTTATAATTGATTTTTATTTTGATAAAATAAAAAAATTGTATTTTTGTTTAATATTCAAATTAAATTAAGGAATTTATTTTGATGAATTAATGTATTTTTGAAAGGAATAATATTTCAAAAAAATATTAATATTAAATAATTATTTAAAAATAGAAATTATTATATAATTTTTATTAAGTCATATGTAATTTTTATAAGGGTTCAAAAATTATCATTGTAAAAAATCCATCATTTCTCCGTAAATATCGATTCTTCTTTTATAAGTGAAAATGAAAATATTTAGAAAATTATTTTGATAAAATGCATATTAATTTTTTAATTAGAACATCAAAGTTATCAAATGGTGAATTTTTCATTATTTTCTGAGATAGTCAAATTTTCTGGTAAAAATTACATACTGTATAAATATATAGTGTGTATTATGGCTTCATAATGTCCCAAAAGTGATGTAATGAATACTATAAAGGGTATCAAAGAACAAATATATTTAATAAATTTATCATAATTTGATTTTATATTTATTTTATTAATCTTATAAATCCTATTTCAATTCTCCAAAACCATTAATATATTTTAAGGTTTTAAAGTCATTTGTTTAAAAGTATGACTCACTTCCATATAAGTAAGGGTATTATTTTTTTAATTTCAGACCTTATAATATAAAATAATTAACCCTAATACCATTTAGAAGAAACCATGGAAAAAAACCATGGGAATATTTGTGGTTTTGGTTATTTTATTATATAGATTCCAAACCCTAAGTTTGAGAAAAGATAAAGAATTCTCCACTCATTTTCTTTATAAACCCACACAATTTCCCATTTATCATAACTAAAAATAATTGGATAACATCCTTACTCTTCCATACACACTCAATATTCATCCCAAGGTTCCCCCAAGCTCTTAATAATCTCTTCCCTTGCATTTTGAGTTACACTCTCACGACAAGGGATCCTCTATCTCCCCTTTATTCAAGAATCTTCTTCATTTTATGGCCTTTTGTTTTCAATTCCTAATGTTGGGGTGTGTTTTTACACATTACTCATTCTACCCTTATAATTTCTAAATGATCGGAGACCCCTTTCATACATATTAATTTTCCTATAAACATTTATTTTCCCCTGTTATGCTGCCGAAATTTCACCATGGGATTCCATGCTAAAAAGTTTGCAGTGAATACCCATACCCAATTCCTATAAAGGGTTTTCACCTTTATGAACTTATAATTATTTTATTGGGAACTTACACTTATTTATTACATAATACCTAATTTTTTAATAAATGTTTATGAGAAATGATTCCATGTTTTATGATCAAGGTAGAACACATAAGCATGAGAATGAAATAAAAGTGATGGGTGCGCCCTGAATTATATAGCACTCCATTGCATTGGGTAATGTTTAGCCTCATGAGACTTAATATTGGGATAATAAGAATGAATGATACCTTTATGTTACCTTTTTCATTATTATGTCTTGGTATTTATCCTTTACCTATTTTTATGATATAATGTTTCATGTTGTTACAACATTTTTCATGTTTCCTTTATGTTATCATGTTATATCATGCCTCATTGTTCGTGTTTATGATTATCACTCAATTTATTACGCATTTATATGATTATTTTATAACATATATTACTTCTTAATGTTATTACATTTTTATTCCCTTATTTGGATTTATAGTTCCACCATTTCTTATGTTTGTCCACGGGTTATACCATGCAATTTTAAGAGAAAGAAAGTTAATGATGTTTTTAAAAAAGATGATGTTATTCCTCTTTTAAATTATTATGTAATGAACCAAATTCAAAAAATAAACTAGACTTATCAATATTTTACCTTGTAATATGTGTAATATTTTTTAATTATTGATGTTTTAATTTGAAATAAATATAAGGGTTATTATAGTTGGAATCGAAGGAAAAGTTTAGTTATTTTTAGGATTAGGATTATAAAACTATAGAGAAATCCTTAGGGATAAAACTATGTTTTATAAAATATCACTAATTGTTTTATAAGTATAGATTAAATGGTTTATTAGGAAAATACATTCATGTATAGATACTACAAGAGGATGTGGCTCTGGAACAGATGTACATCGGGGTAAAACCTGAAAACATCGCGTTGAGCTAGACTAGACTAGGAGATTGTGTATGAAAATGGGGATTCTTGTACACCTGGTTTGACACTCCCAAGTGATATTTTTTGGTAAAATCAGAGGATTATTATGAACCATTATTAAGGGAGAAAAATTCCCATAAGAGTCTATGTGAGGAAATCGATCGTGGATAACATATATTGATGCTTAGAAATTCACAAGTTAAGGAAATAAATGGAATTTATAATTTATCTTATTAATGAAATTTTATTTAATATTATGTGATTAATAGTTTAAAAATAATCATCCCTAATTTTTTCGTTATTCTAGCCATTAGCTATAAATAAGAGGAATCAGTTAAACAACCAATGTGAAGGGAAATGTGATCACTACCCCAATGAGATGCCCAAGCTGATGGGAGTTGGAATCATGAAATTTATAAAGATACTCTCTTAAATGAATTAGGTTTTGAATAGAAACCTTGATGAGGAGGAGCGCCTGAATCCCCCTAATTATGAACAAGCTGCAATTGATTCCTTTATGCAATAAAGGGCTCTGACTTTAAATGGATCATGTAATAACTAAATTGTAGAATAATGCATCAAATCCATTGAGAAGATATTCTCCATATTTAAATGTTTTGAATAATGGATGGTTCTATTGGTTGGTTATCATATAGAGGGAGAAGATAATCTGTGTTGGACTTTGGTAAAATATATGAAGCCTGAGGAAGAGATCGAAGCGATGGGTTGGAAGAAATTATTAAATTTTTTGATAAATATTTTCATTACACTATAAATTAAAATGGAATGGGATTTCCTTTACCTTAATAAAAAATTTGAAAACTCTATCAGGGCGTATGAGGAAAACATCGAAAGTCTTGCATGATACACCTTTGGATTTATTGTTACACCCAAATACAAGGTTGAACACTTCTTTGGTGGGATAAAACCTAGTCTAAAAATTCCATGGTGGTTTGAAATTTTGATTTCTATAATGAAATTATCTGATTTTCCTCATTGTCTAAATGGATATTGTCGAATCTCAAGGGTATCACGAGGATAAGAAGATGAAAGTAGAGCTTAATTCTAGAATTATGATTGAGAAATATAATGGTACTTGGATGTTTCAACATCCCACTTATCAAAGGTGAAGAAAAAGTACCCCATAAATTTCCTAAGGGGGATTAAGAAATGATTTAGGTGTGGGAAGGAAGGACACCTAGCTAATTATTACTGATAGGATAAATCAACGATTTCATTGGAGGAGAGGAATTCTCTAGTTAACCTTCAGCTCATTTTTCATGACTTCAGTTACAAGGAACCAGGGGACTCTAAAAACCAAATCAATAAGAAATGGGTTTTTGGAGAGAACCAATTACCTCTATGATAGAAATGGCATGATTTTTCCATCACAAATACTGAGGTGGATCCCGAAAACAAAATGGTGATGGGTATGCTAGTTAATCATTAATTAATAGATATTTTACTTTTGGATTATGGAAATATGCATTACTTAATATCATGAAAGTCTAGTATAACTATTCTACCCCGCACATGGCGTGGAAGTAGAGTTGTTGGTGAAATATAAAAATGGGGAAATTATTGCATCCCATTTATATAATTTCCCCTATCAAAATTTACAGGATGAACGTCCCAGAGATCCTTGTAATACTCCCTTTGGAGGAATATGAAGTAATTTTGTGTATGGATTTTATTTCCCTATATATATCCAACATAAATTTCCATGTGAAGGAAATCTATCTCTATATTTAATATTTTACTTCAATTCTATATAATTGCAATGATAAGGGTGAATCTTCTTTAGCACCAACTTCCCAAGAATGAATATTATTTCCCTATAATAAAGCATATATAGATCAACTTATTTATTATAAGGAAAATATAATCCTTGAATAAATTCCCATTGTGAGGGAATAAACTGATGTGTTTCTTAAGGAATTTTGTAGTCTTCCTCCTTGAAAAGAGGTTGAATATTCAATTAAGGTTATACCAGGGGAATTACTATTATCCTGGACTCTGTATAGAATGGTTATTGTAGAACTTGAGGTGATAAAGAAACAACTACATGAGAATCTAGATAAAGGATTCATATGCCCATGTTCTTCCCCATGGGGTGTACCAATCCTCTTCATCAAGAAGAATGATGGTCCAATGCACGACTTCATTGATTATAGTGAGTTGAGAAGCATCAATAAGTAATAAGTATCATATTCCATGGATTGATGACTAGTTCAATTAGCTATATGGAGCACAATACTTCTCCGAGGAGGATCTACATTCAGTGTATTACCATGTTAGGGTGAATAAAGAGGTTATCCCAGAGACCGCTTTTCGTACAAGGTACAAGCACTATGAGTTCATAGTAATTCCATTCAGATTCACTAATGCTCCAAAAATAATTATGGACTTGATGATTATAGTAATTATAGATAAACTAGAAAAAATGTTGTAGTCTTTATATAAAATATAATAGTATTCTCAGAATCCAATGATGAGTATGGGTGTATCTGAGCACTTTTCTAAATACCTTGCAAAAGGAGAAGCTTTATGACAAGTATAAAAAATGTTAGTTATGTTTAAAGCAATAATTTTTCTTAGGTAATATTATCACAAGTAATGGGATATCTATGGAACCTTAAAATATAGAAGAAATTGAAGGAGGTCTGAGGAAAACATATATGACATATATATATAGTTTCCTTGGATTACCTAGGTGTTATCTTCAATTCGTGATACATTTATTACAATTATTAAACCCTCTAACCAAGGTAACTCATAAGGGAGTCAAGTTTTCTTGGAACGATTAATGTGAAGAGATATTCAAGGAGTTGAATAATAGTCTTATTACTACACATGTACTTACACTATCCACAAGTGGTAAAATTTTCATGGTATTCGACGATGCTTAGAAGAAGGGCTTGGGCGGTGTGTTAATGAATAATGAAAAATTCATAACCTCTGAATCACGATAGTTGAAATTCCACAAATAGAATTACCCAACGCATGATCTGCAGTTGGTTGTAGTGATCTATAATTTGAAAATATAGTGGAATTATCTCTTTGGCGATAAGTGTGAAATATATACGGATCACAATAGGCTCAAGTATATATTCAAAAAGGAAGAGACAAATATTCAACAATAAAGATGGTCAGAGACGATCAAGGATCCTGACTGCTCAATTCACTACTATCCAAATAAATAAAATATTGTTGTACACACTCTATGAAGAAAGGATTGAGAAATTTTATCATTGATGAGAATTTATAATGATATAATATTAATAGATTTAAAAATTATGGACATGGGAATCCTAAAGGATGGAAATTCATCAATAATTTCACCAATGATTTATCAACCATCACTTTTATATAGGTTAAAGGATGCTCCAAGAGATGATGTGGGAATTCAAAAAAAGTGGAAACTATAATAAAAGGGAAATCCTCAGAGTTTAATATTAATGAAGAAAGAGTTGGAAGATTTGGGTCAAATCGTAAGTTAAAGAAAGAGATATTTGATGATGCACATAGCTCAACCTTCTCCATTCATCCAGGAAGCACACAAATGTATCAAGATGTCTAATAGAAATATTGGAAGGAAAATATGAAGAAGAATATCACAGGGGTGATTCAACCATTACCCATACCTACATGGAAATGAGAAACATCACCATGGACTTTTTTATAGGTATTATGAAGACATCAAGAGGAAATAATTCTATATGGGTTATTGTGGATCATCTTACAAATATTTGACACTTTATTATGATTATAGAGGACTTCTCACTCAGTAAACTTGCAAGGATATACATTAGAGAAGTGGTGAGGCTGCATGGAACACCACTATCAATTTTATCCGATCTAGATCCATAATTTTTCTCTATGTTCTTAAAGAGTATCCAACATATGTAAATATAGAGTTGAACTTTATCACAGCTAATCACCCTCAAAATGATGGCCAATTTGAGAAGACTATGCAGAAACTTGAAGACATGTTGAGAGAATTCTCAATTAACTTGAAAGGAGGATGGGATTAACATCTTCCTATGGATGAGTTCTCATACAACAACAATTTCCACTCAAGAATACAAATGGTTCCCTATGAATAAATTTATGGGAAGAGGTTCATAAATCTTGCATGTTGAGATAAGGCTAGGTAATGAAAACTTCTTGGTCCTAAAATGGTTGACGAATTACTGGAAAAGGATGAGACCATTCAGTAACACATCAAGTCTACTAAGAGTCGATATAAGTGATATGATTACAATCATTGACGAGACCTAGAATTGGTGTTAGAGACATGGTTTCCTATATATATATCCATGGAAGAAATTCATGATATTTGAGAAGAAGGGAAATCTTAGTCCAACATACATCGACCCCTTGGAGAACCTTGATCACCTCAGAGCAGTGGCATGTCGACTAGAACTCCCACCTAAATTATCTGATTTACATGATGTAATTCATGTGTCCGTCTTGAGAAAGTATAGAAGAGACTCATCACATGTACTCTATCTAGAGATGGTACCGTTAGAGAATTTTCTCCTATATGAGGAGCATCCTTTCATATTCTTAGATTGTAGATACAATGCGATATGAAATAAGACAATGCAACCTTGTCAAAGTGTTGTGGAGAAACCAAATGTTTTAAGAATCAATGTGAGAATTGGGGGTGGTGATCAAAAAAAGTTACCTTCATCTGTTTTGGTGTGAGAAATGGAAATTTCAAGGGAAACATTTCTAAATGAAGGAAGCTTGTAATGACATGAACTGTTATAAATAAAATCCTCATTGTGATTTAATTAAATGTCTTATTAAGTATTATGGTTATTGAAAACACATGAAATTATTTAGTTTTAGTATATTCTATCATATTTAAATGACCATTAAGAATCATTACCATTGATAATATAGCTATTGAACTATGATCACTGATTATTATAAATATATTGTTTAAAAAAAATTGACACAGACAAAGGAAGGGATGACCTCAACCTGTAGGATCATACCCTATGAATCCCATTTACTAGATATTTTGAGGGAGATATCATCACTGAGATTTTCTCTTCACAAATCCCAAGTTGAGATCCCATAACTTAAGAATGATAGAAACTATTTACGGGAGAAGTTCAAACTCATCGAGAACACGACCCAAACCATGTATGACGAACCAACCCATGAAAGTCTCACCATCACACACCTTACACTTAGATAATTTGTTGGTGTATTAAAAGTATATGTATAGTGTATATAGAGATATTATTATGCATATTAATTTTTATAGAATACTGAATATATTTTAACCCAATTTTTTTAGTTAATAAATAATTTTTAATTTGATATAATAAAACTAAAATTGTGGTTTTGGGTAATTTTAAAATTCAACTAAGGAATTTATTTTTATGATTTAATATATTTTAGAAATATATAATATTTAAATATTATTATTAAATATTTTTATCATATATAAATTAATGAATAAATTTTATGAAGTCAAATGTAATTTTTATAAGGGTTAGAAACTGTTATTTACATAAAAACACAATATTTCTCAATAAATATAGATTCTTATTTTTAAAGTATAAATTCACATGTTTAGAAAACTATTTTGAAAAAATGGATAATATTTTTTGAATCATAATTTAAATATTAACCAAAAATCATTTTTTATAATTTTTTCAGACATTCTAATTTTGGGGTATAAATTGAAAACTGTATGAATATATGTCGTATATTATGACATCATAATGACCCAAAAGTGATGTAATAAATACTATAAATTCTATCCATGAAAAAATATAAGTTTAAAAATTAAAATAATGTAATTTTATGTTTATTTTATTAATCTTATAAATTATTTATGAATCCTCCAAAACCATTAATATATTTGCAGGTTTTAAAATCATTTATTTAAGAGTATGACTCACTTCCACATTATAAAGTGTATAATTTTATTATGAAAGGCCCTTGGACCTATAAAATAATTAAAAAAAATCCAATTTTGTATAAAAATTTGGAACAAACCACGAGAATATATGTGTTTTTGGTTATTTTTTTATACAGAGTCCAAAACCTATGTTTGAGAAATCATAAAGAATTCCCCACCCATTTTCTTTATAAACTTACCCATGTTCCCATTTATCTTCACTAGAAATCCTTTTATATTGTACATAATCTTCCCTCCTATCTCTATATTTCTCCAAAGGTTCCCTAATATCTCAATAATATCCTCCCAAGAATTTGGAGTCAACATCTCAAGGTAAGGGATCCTCTCTCCCCTTTATTCAAGAATATTCTTAATTTTATGCCCTTTTATTCTCAATTACTAATGTTGGGGTGTGTTTTAATACATTACCCATACTACATTTTGTTATTTATTAATTATGAGAGCCCCATTTCACACTCATTAATCCCTCTCATGAACATTGTTTTGCCCTTGTTATGTTGTCAAAATTTTAGTGTGGGATTCCTTACCAAATAATTATATTGAATACCCATACCCAATTATTATCGATGGATTTCACCTTTATGCACTTATAATTTTTATATTATAGACTTAAATTTATTTATTCCACACTCCGTAATAATGTAACACAATTTGATGAAAAATGATTCCATGTTGTATGATCTATGTGGCACACTTTACAATGAGAATGAAATAAAAGTGACAGGTATGCCCAAAATTATATAGCGATCCAATTCCTTGGGTAATGTTTAGTCTCATGATACGTCTTGTTGGTATAAGGAGTAGAAATTATTAATTTATAGATATTTTCCCATCATGATGTATTTTTATTTATCCTTAACCTATGTTTATGAAGAAGTGTTTTAAGTTGTTTCCACATTTCCCTTGTTGCCTTTATGTTATCATGATATATCACACCTCATTGTTAATGTTTATGATTCTCACCCTTTTCAGGATCCATTTATATTAATAATGTCTAAAATGTATTATAAAGTCCCAAATATTTATTAATTATAATTCCTCTCTAACTAATTAAATGTCTTATTATGTAAAATGGTTATATAAAACATATCCACTTCCTTGGTTTTATGTTTTTCTTTTTAAAATACTCTTAAGAATTGTTATTGTTCCTAATATAGAAATTTAACAATGATAAAAATATTAGTATAAATATAGGGATTTAACAAATAAAGGTTTCTTAGATATAGGATGTGATTTCCTCATCCAGTAGAATTGATTCGTACGAATCACATTTGTCAGAGCTCAGAAAGGAGGTGGTGTCACAGGGCTTCTCTCTTGACGAAGCCAAATATGGGATTCAACACGTTAATCTTGAACAGAAATTCCTATGGGAGAAGTGTAAGTTAATTGATATTACCACCTGAGCGATATTATCCAAGCCACCCCAAGAGTCTATCACCATCGCACACCTTACCCTGAGGTCTTATGTGGGTGTTATAAGGGGTAATGTAACAAGACTCCAGCAATATGATTATGTGCATTATTTTTGAGATTGTGACTCACATCCACATAATAAAGTCTAATATTTTAATAATTTTGGAAATTGGGCTTATAAAATAATCATTTCTACTCCAATGATTCAAAAAGCATAGGCAAAAAACATGGGCTGGTTTGTGGTTTTTATTAGTTTAATGTGTGGTGTCCAAAACCACAATTTAAAAGAATTCCCTCTCCTTTTCTACATAAACCCACTCAATCTCCCATTACTCCTCACACAAACCATTTGGTGATCGACCAAATATTCCCCTCCTCTCTCTCTAATCCTCCTATGTCACCCCAAACTCTTTAAAAGCCTCTTTCAAGCCTCTCCCAAGCCTTTTGGATCACACTTCCATGTGTGTGATATCTTCCTCTCTCATTTTTTCTCCAAGTTTCTTTATGTTGCTATAAACTTTTATTTTCAATTTAAAAAGTTGGGGTATGATTTACACACTCTCATATACATCCCTCCTTATGTTTTAGTGATGATATACCCCTCTATCTCCCATTAATGCCTCCCATGTACACTTGTTTCAATACTAAAATTCCATAAAGGATATCTCTCTTGTCATTTAAAATCAAGAAATTCTTTTATATTTTGAATATAAATTCCATTAAATATGTTGGGACATGAATATATATGACACCATTATAGTCCATTTCTTATACATATTATTAGATACCCCTTTCTCTATCATCAACCATTTTTATGAATTTTTATGTCAAGCCGTTATGCTGCCGAAATTGCACCACGATTTTCCAAGGCAAAGTCATTGTGTGGTGAGTACCTTGCCCATTTATCTAAAAGTGTATTCACCGTTACTCACATTTATTAATTGATTATAGAGTTTCATGAATTAAGTACACATTTATTTATCATGTAATAAATTATTATTATGGAATCCATGTTTTATGATCTATGTGGCACACTTATGCATGAAATGAAATGATTAAGAAGGGTGCACCCTAATATCGCTCCAGTGCATTGGGTATAGATTTGTATCATGATACGTCAAGTGAAATGAGGTTTTACTCATGATAATTCATGTGAAATTAGTATTTACTGATTCTCCATGTGAAATTAGCCTTGGCTCATGCTAATATCATGTTAAATGTTGTTTCCACATTTTTATGTTATGATAATCATGCTATATCACACCTTTTTGATTCTATTATGATCCATTGATATTTATATTGCCTAAAATGTACTATATTCTTCATGTTATTCTTTTTTTACTCCCTTACTGGGTTTATATTTCATCCTTTTCTGAGGCATGTCCTCAGGTCATCCCATGCAATGATAAGTACAAAATAATGTTGTGGTCATTTAAAAGAAGTTTTCAATAAAGATGTTGTGGTTTATGTTATATGTTGGTAGGTAATGTTCCTAATTTCCCAAGACACTAGAACATTCAATCCTTAGAGTTGTCTTAAGTGAAATTTTATGTAATTAATCATGTTTAGGTGTGTAATATAGAGCAGGGTTGTTATAGTTGGTATTAGAGGATATATTTAGTTATTTTTGGAATTAGGATTAGAAAACCCTAGTGAAAGCCTTAGGTATAATAATAATTATAATAAAAACATCTCTTAATTTAGGTTATCATTGATTAAGTGATTTATCATGAAAATACATCCTCGTCTAGATACGAGTAGGTATAGGTGGCTCTGGCACAAATGTATGTAGGGGTAAATCTCGAAAACACTGATTTGAGCTAGACTCGAACGAGAACTGGTGCATGACAAAGAGCCTTGCTGCACTCTTGGTTACGACACTACCAAAGGATATTATTTGGTAAATTCATCATCTTAGTATGAACCATTATTAAGGGAATACAAAAATTACCTACAAATATATGTTGGAAAGTAGATCATGGATAACATAGATTGAAGCCTATAAATTTAAATGTTAAGGAAATAAAAGTAATTTATAAGTTATCTTTTTTTATCTTTGGATTACAATTTTTGGGTTACCCCTAACTTTCTAATTATTCCAAAAAATTGTCGGTAATAAGAGGACTCGGGCTAACAACCAATACGAAGATCAATATAATGACTTTTCTAATGAGATTCCCAATCCGATGGGTTCATGAATCAAAACAAATTTCATGATACTCTCTTAGTTAACTCAAGTTTTGAATTGAATCATGGGCCAAGAGGAATTTTCAATGCCCTAAGAAAGAACAAGACATAATCAAGAGCTTCATGAGAAAAATGCATCCTACTTTTAATTGATCATCCAATCCCTCAATCGTCGAACAATGACTCAACTCCATTGAAAATATCTTCTCCATCCTTCTATACTCTGAACAAGAGATGGTACTTATGGATACTTATCACATAGAGAGTGAAGCTGAACAATGGTGGACATTGATAAAAAATATGAATCCTGAGGAGGATATAGTGATGTTGAAATAGAAGGATTTCCAAAAAATGTTTTTTTCTAAATAATTTCCTCGCACTCTTCTATTTAAGATTGAAATGGACTTCCATTACCTTAAGAAAAAAAAGATGAATCCATCAGAGCGTACAAGGAGAACTTTACAAGTCTTTCATGATATGCCTCTAACTTTGTTGTTACCCCTGAATGTAAGGCTGACCATTTATTTGGTGGGCTAAATCCTAGCCTATGAAAATCCCTAGAGATCCATGACTTGAATTTCTATGAGGAAATTGTTCGATGTGCCATCAAATTTGAAATAGAGATTGGTGAATTTTAGGGTTATAATGGGGATAAGAAGAAAAAATTGAACAATAATCCTGGGGGTTTGATGGGAATGTCCAATGGTGCTATGAAATTCTAGCACCCCATGTCACGACCTGACTTCACCAAAAGGAGGGAAGGGATAACAGATTGCCAAGCCCTTCCTTCTTTAAGTTGAAGGAGAGATAATTACCCCCGAAACCCGCCTTCAATAGGCCCCGTGGTGGCGACCGACACCAAGGGTATAGAATCTCACACAAAAAGGAAGGCATTAACCTTTTTATTTTTATAGGATTGAGAGATAAGATAGAAACCCCAACAACACCAAAGCTGAAAGTAAAGGTAAAGTCAAAAGCAACCCATTCCCGTATGCATGTTCAAAAGTAAATGATACAAGACACAAAAACTCCAAAGGTAAGTACCAAGAAAAAGGAAAACGATAACAGAAACTGCCCCAAGGTCCGAGCTAGTACGGTCCCACACAATCCCTGAAGTCCACCTAGAAACCTGAAATGAAAGCAGTTTTATATACGTAGGGTGAGAATACATGTAAACTCAGTAGGGAAAAAAAATCTCTCATGCACAAGTAGAGAGGCATTCTAATTCCCTGTGAGAAAAGTGATAACCAAAAAATCTAGCTAGGTAAACTATCCACCCAAGACTCACCAAGGAACACTCTCCAAATAACACATGTCATGCAATGTATAGTAATAGAAAATCGATATTTGGGTAAACTGTGCCACTTCGCCACTAGTTATTGAAGACATCTTACGCATCGAACCAATCCCTCCATTCTCACAGCAGTCCCACTACCAAACCCCACCCGCACTCACCTGGGCCATAACCATCATCCTGCCCGTAGACACCTGGGTGAAAACCACCACGTGTAACCACACCCGCAAACACATTGTTCAGAGCAACTACTGCCATGCCCGAAGACACCTGGGCCAGAAAAACTACTGCCATGCCCGAAAACACCTGGGCCTCATCCTGAAGACACTTGGGATACAACTTGCTCGCAAACACCTGGCCCAACCACCACAACTACCCTGCCTGAAGATTCTTTGGCTAATAATGGAATTCAGGCCATCACAACCTGCCAGAAGAGTCTTCGACTATTCGGGAAAGGGAGAAGAATAGGAGCTAATAACCAGCCACTCGTAGGAGTGTTGGGAAAACCACCCTCCCCCATGAAATTGGGTGTTCGGAACTAAAGTGCTCAACTTAGGTGGGGCAAGAATAAGAAACATAAAAGATACAGATATATGTATAGGTAACAAGCACTTATCCTAACCTAGGGTTTCCAAAGACCAACCTAAACACAAAAAACCTCATGACTGTTCATTAGTAATAAACACAACACTCACGACCAAGTCACAACTCGTTCCCAAAACCAACTGCTCATTTAAATCATTCTGGTTTCATGTTCAATCAAACCCATTTAAGTGAATTCTACACTACTGGGCAACTAGCAGGCATAACAAAAAGCCATAGGAAAAGAGAAACAACCGACATCAATTTAAGCATTCACATCCGGTTCTCTTGTAAAGTTACAACAACAAAAGGGGATTGTGAGATCCCTCAAAGTACTGGAACCAACAAAAACCTCACAAAAGTGATAAGTGAGATCCCTCGAAGTACTGGAACCAAATAAAACCTCCCAAAAGGGATACATGAGATCCCAAAAAAGTACTGTAAACAAAGAAAATCCCGAGACACATCCCTATGTCCCCAAAACCTAGAAACAACGATTTCTCAACAATAGAGGATCCCACCCGAGTTCGTGTCACAATAGAGCAAACACACGCTTCAGACTCACAACCAAGAGGATCCCATCCCCACCCACATCACCCAATATGAAATCAAATAGAAAAAAACACCCACCACCAAGAAATAGTAGGGAAATTTCCAGGTTCAAGCACATCATTCATTATTTTCTTCATTCTGTTGGTTATCCGCGGTGATCACACAGGGTTTTATGTTTACTGGGTATCCATTTAATCCACAAAGTTTATGTGATTAACCAATTTCAAAGTTATAGTCATTTAATCATCATAGATGAAAAGGTTTCATTAGTGCACAAGGAAGACCACCAACGACCATGATTTTCAGTGAGCATAGGCCTGCAAAATTCACAACACATATCAACATAAAAGAGTACAGCAGAACATCGATCACACCCACCTTCATTGTTTAATGGTCTGTTCATTATCTTCGTTAATATTGGTTTGATCAATCCACACAATAACAATAGAATACCCACCCTGCATGATACAAAGTAAAGAGATATTAAGGACAAATCCCTACATGGTTTATCAGGGATTGATGTTTTTATCAGTGTTCCAAGAAAAGGGGATGTGCGGTTTAAAGGGGAGGAACTCCGTGTACTCCAAGAGGCGTAGAAAGCTCTAGTAGAGGAACAACACAAGCCATGGAAAGACAGGAACTCCAGGCGCACCAGGGAGAAGAGAGAAATCCAGCCAAGAAGAAAAACGAAACTCTAGCGGGAGGTATAAAGAGAAGATCATACAGTTACGAGATATGGAATTTTGAATGCCTAGAAAGTCGGATCATGGTTTCCTAAATGGGTGGGCAGTTACCCACGATGATATTAAGGTGTTATTTAATACCCACCCATCGGCGAGGTTTCTCTGGATTTTTAGGAATTAATTATGGGTTTTAAATGGCTTTAAAAAGGGTAAAAGAATTAATTTACGTCAAAAATTTACGTTGTGGGATGGGGACTGGAAAAAGAAAACAGTGGGCTGGGTGAGGGAACATTGCCACCATCATGGTGCCACTGTTTTGGTAGAGCTTTATTTTGGAAACGTAATGGCCAGGAGGGTCTGGTCCATTACATTAGATACCTCTCAATCTATTCTCACCCTCGAGAATCAAAAACAAACCAAAAGAAAAGAGAGGGTCGGAACAACCACCTCAAAAGATACCTCTCCGGAGTGAACCACATCGTCATATAGAAACACCTCTCCCTCAAGAAACCAGGAAACATAAAATTGTCAAACTTCCCAGTCATATGGGTTGGGGAGTCTCTTCCTCCATGTCAAGATACTATCCTCTTTGGGTGGCATTGACTCGCCCGAACGAGTTTAATCGCATCCACCTTAATGCGTCTTGATTAGGGATCAGGTCCTCCCCTCCCCATAGCTAGGACTTTTCACAAATATTCAGAGAATAAAGAAAACCCCCTATTTCATAGCCAATAAGGTAAAGCGCCCCATCACAAACAAGTACAAATATAACAACACAAAACTCAAAATAACTATCAGTACTGGGCACACATATGTGCTTCTCGTTCCTAGTTACACATCTCAAGCCCATCGTGCCTCCAAAAAACATAAAGAAAAGGAATGGTTCATCCATGAAGCAACTTCTCTTCATGACCTTCGATCATCACTGGTCACTCTATGAACATTGCATCGTCCTCAATATCTATATTTTTTCAGTCGAGGACGTGTGACTCGTCATGTAGATATCATTAGAGCTGGGACACATAGAAGACGTCGTGCACCCTTTGTAGCGGTGGCAGCAATGCCATCTAATAAGCCACCCCACCGACCCGCTGCAACACTTTGAATGGTCCAACAAACTAGGGGGAAAGCTTACTCCCTCTGTTGAACCTCTACTACCCACGCAGGGGGGAGGCCATTAGGAATACTTGTTCCACGACCCTGAACTCCAATGTTCTCATCCTGTTATCTTCATATGACTTCTATCAGTCCTGAACCGCCTTCATCCTCTCTCGTATATGCTGAACCATCTCCATCGTGCTCTGCACCACCTCCGGGACAAGAACACCTTCTTCCCCAACTTTTGTCCAGCACATGGGTGAGCGACATGACCTCCCGTACAAGGATTCCAACGGAGCCATACCAATGGTAGATTGATATCTATTATTGTAGGAAAACTATACTAGTGGAAACTGTCAAACCCATGATCCCCCAAAAATCCAGGACACATGCCTGTAGCATGTCCTCCAACATCTAGATGGTGCGCTCTGTCTGTCAATCTGTCTGGGGGTGGAAGGCAGTGCTAAGTCGTAGCTGGGTTTCAAATGAATGTTGCAATCCCCTCTAGACTCATGAGGTAAACCATGCATCCCTATCCGAAACTATGGACCTCAGATCTCCATGTAACCACACCACCTCATCCACATACCTCCGTGCTAAGGCATCCACCGTGCCCGAATCCTTGATCGCCATAAAGTGGGTCGATTTCGTCAACCGATCCACCACTACCCAGATAGAATCGTAGCCTCCTTGAATCTTGGGTAGCCCCATGACGAAATCCATCGATATGTATTCCCAATTCCACTCGGGAACGTCTAAAGGTTTCAATAAGCCGCCTGGAACACGGTGTTCATCCTTCACCTGCTGACACACTATGAACGTTGCTACGAACTCTGCTACTACCCGTTTCATCCCGGGACACCATACCTATCTCCCCATACCCTAGTACATCTTAGAAACTCCCAAGTTCACCACTAGGGGTGAGTTGTGGAACTCACTAAGAACTCTTTCGCACATCGCCCCTGGAACAAACAACCTTCCTTGGAAAAGCACCCGATTTTGACCATCCTCTATCCACCCTACCGGAGCATCACCTTGGTTAACTAGGTCACGCACCACTTTGCTTTCGGAGTCTCCACACTGAGAATCCACCACCTGTCGCAGTAGAGAAGACTACACTATCATTTGATATAGGCAACCTCTTCCACCTTTCACCCATGCATCCTGGTGCAGTGCATCCGACTCGTCTATTGCCTTCCAAGAATCTGCCGACTCTCGAATAGCATCCTTCTACGACTTCCTGCTCAAGGCATCAGTCACCACATTCCCCTTTCCTAAGGTGTAGGAAATATCAATGTCATAGTCTTGAAGGAATTCCATCCACCTTCGCTATCGTAAGTTCAGGTCCCGCTAGGAGAAGACATCATTCAAGCTCTTGTGATCGATGAAGACCACAAAGCACTCCCCGAAGAGGTAGTGACACCACAAATTTAGTGCGAACACGAACCCCGAAAGCTCCAGATCATGGGTGGCATAGTTACGCTTCCATAGGAGATCACCCCTTGTCGTTGCATCAACACACATCCGAGGCCTTTCCCTGAAGCACCATAGAACACCTCATAGGCCTCCCCTTCTTCTGGAAACCTTAGCACTGGGGCACTAACCAAATTATCCTTCAGATACCTAAAGGACGCCTCACACTACTTATTGCACAAGAAATCCTAGTCCTTCTTGGTCAAATCTGTAAAAGGTGTTGCAACTCGGGAGAAGTTGGGAAGGAATCTTTAGTAGTAACCTGATTGCCCGAGGAAACTACAAACCTCTGCCATGTTCTTGGGTGCTTCCCCAGAAACAACCGGCTCAACCTTCGATGGGTACACTGTTATCCCCTCCTCGGACACCACGTGGCCAAGGAAGTTCACTTCTCGCATCCAGAACTTTCACTTGGACAACTTCCCATAGAGTTGGTGTTGTCAAAGGACCACTAAAACCATTCTCAAGTGCTCAGCGTGATCCTCCTCTGATCTTGAGTAGATCAAGATGTCATCAATAAACATGACAATGAACCGGTATAGATACTCCCAGAAGATGGAGTTCATGAGTCCCATGAACATAGCTGGAGCGTTCGTGAAGCCGAACGACATGACCATAAACTCAAAGTGCCCATATCTTCACCTGAAGGCCGTCTGCGAGATGTCACCCTCCTTTACCCTCAACTGGTGATATCCTGACCGCAGGTCAATCTTAGAGAAGCACCCAGCCCCCTTCAACTGGTCAAAGAGATCGCCTATCCATGGGAGAGGGTAGAGATTCTTGACGGTTACCTGATTCAGTCTCTGGTAGTCTATGAACAACCTGAGACCACTATCTGCCTTCCTCGTGAACAAGACTCGAGAACCCCATGGTGAGACACTTGGTCGAACAAAACCCTTCTTCATTAGATCATCAATCTAAATCCGAAACTCCTGTAGCTCCAAAGGTGCCATCGAAATCGGATGAGCACCAGGTTGCAAGTCTATCCCAAACTCGATGTCACGTCGAGGGGGTAGATTTGTCACCTCTTCAGGGAAGACGTCCATAAACTCACAAACGACCCCTGGAACTTCCACCATCTCTATATCCATAGACTCCACTGATAGATCAACTAACAAGGAGAGGAGGGGTTTCCCTCACTTGCTGCTCCCCTGGAAACCTCGCTTGCTGATGAAAGTCACCCGTCGGCTACCCAAGTCTGAAAACACAACCCTTCCTCGGAAGCAGTAAATGACAACACATATATAGAACAACCAGTCAATTCCTAGGATGACATTGTATGGTTGTATCTGCAATAGTAGAAGATCCTTGACTGACTGATTTGGCCCCATCATCAGTCATCATCCTCAAAAAACATACAACAAGTCAGTCCAATCTCTGAGTGGTGTGCTCAGCACCAGGGGCACTGGAAGTATCACATCGTCTAAACCCAGAGCATGGGCCAGACTGGGTGTAACAATGGAGTTCGAATCTCCTGCATCGAACAAGGCATATGCAAGGGTACTAAACAAGATGATCGTTCCTCGAACGACCTCTGGCCCTGCAAGAACTACTGTCTTCGCGGCATGCAACTGCCCACGCCCATCTCCTCTACCTCTCGCCTATCGGCCACCTCCCCGACCATGTCCAGGTCGAGGTCCCCGAGGAGTGCCCTAAGGTCGGCATCCTCCTACAACGTCTTCCCTTAGAGGATTGGGAGCCCTGTGCCTCTGCTGCTGCTGCTGAAAGGGCCTAGCTGGGAACTACTACTGCTGACGTGGGTGATAGACCTACCCACCCCCACCATACTGTACTCTGTCCAGGTAATGATTCCAAAGGTTCCGATGGCTTCCACAGATGAATCATATCGGCCCTGGGATCGAAAGAAAATGGCGAGGGACAGAAGGTTGGAACTGGAACTGTTGAGGCCTACTCCCTCCTGGTTAAAACCTAGAGGGTCCTGATGCTGGAGGCCTGCTACTGATGGCCTTCCCCTTTAAATAGCCCAACTGGATTCCATATCGTGACACACCTCCCGACATGTATCCTTTCCACCACTTAAACCTTCTTCTGGACCTCCAAGTAGGTTGATAGGGAGAAGTGAGTAACAGCATACTAAAGAGAAGGTCGAAGTGCCTCCTCCAAACATCTCGCCCGGGACTCCCAATCCTGAAAAAGGTCAGGAGAAAAGAAAAAGAGATCCGTGAACTTGATCCCCAACTCTCTCACTGACATACTCCCCTACTATATGGAGAGTAATTCTTGTATCTTCTCAGCCTTCATCATGGAATAGAGGAAGTACACCCGGAACTCCTTCTCGAAGTCAGCCCACGTCATCTCAGTCTCCCTCATCTCCCCAAGATAAAGTGTCCACCACTGACATGCTGCTCCACGCATTTGGATTACATCCAGAGGAACCCAGTAATCCATCGGAGCCCAGATCAAGCTAAAGTCTATCCTTAGCTCCTCTAGCCAACTCTCTGTCTCCATATCTGAGATGTTGCCCTCATACTTCTTGATGGTCTGTCGCTGAAAGACTTGAACCATCTTCTAACACTGATCATCCTCCTCCTCTTAGTCTATCCTCTTCTGATCGGCTAAGTCAGCCTCTTGGGAATCGATTTCCGACACTACTCATGGTCGCCTCATAGGTTCCATAGTTGCAAGGTAAACAAGGAATGACTAAGCCCGAGTAGTGTAGAATATTGTTCTTAAATTTTCTTAGAATTCTTTATTTATTTTGAATCCACATGACACCCATGAAACATAAGAACACAAGTTATTATGATGAATGTAGCATTCCTAGGGTCTCTACCCTACAATTAGTGTAGCCTCACTTAGTCCTTTCGTAGGTCCAGAGTCCTTGCATCGGATCACGGGGGGCCCTGAAATCCCATGTCATAACCAGTCTTCCTAGGCCTAATTCACACGCCAAGGCCACCCAACACTGTTTCCCTACCACCCCATGAAATACTCACTATTACTAACTCCAGACTCCATCCGACCTCTGAACCACACTCCTTGGATACCATTCTGTCACGACCCTCCTTCACCAATAAGTGGGACAGGATAGAAGATTGCCAATCCCTTCTATCTTTAAGTTGAAGGAGAGATAATGACCCCCTAAAACCTGCCTTCAATAGGTCCCGGAGTGGCGACCAAAACCAAGGGTATAGAATCTCACACAAAAACGAAGGCATTGCCCTTTTTATTTTTATAGGATCGAGAGATAAGATAGAAACCCCAACAACACCAAAGCTGAAAGTAAAGGTAAAGCCAAAAGGAACCCATTCCCATATGAATGTTCAACAGTAAATGATAGAAGCCAAAAAAACTCCAAAGGTATGTACCAAGAAAAAGGAAAACGAAAACAGCAACTGCCCCAAGGCTCGAGCTAGTACGACCCCACACGATCCCTGAAGTCCTCCTGGAAACCTGAAAACAGTTTTATATACATAGGGTGATCATACAAGTATACTCAATAGGTAAAACCAAAATCTCTCTTGCACAAGTGGAGAGGCATTCTAATCCCCTGTGAGAAAAGTGATAACCAAAACATCTATTAAGGTAAACTATCCACCCAAGAATTACCATGAAACACTCCCCAAATAAAGCATTTCAAGTAATGTATAGTAATAACACATCGATATTTGGGTACCCCGCGTCACATTCCAACTGGTTATTGAAGACATCCTACACATCAAACCAATCCCGCCATTCTCATTGAAGTCCCACAGCCAAAACCCACCCGCACACACCTGGGCCATAAACATTATACAGCCCACAGAAAACTAGGCCCCAACCACCACACGTAACCACAACCGAAAACACCTGGGTCAGAACAACTACTACCACGCCTGAAGACACCTGGGCCAGAACAACTACTTCTACACCGGAAAACACCTGGGCCTTATCACGAAGACACTTTGGAAATAACCTACCCACAAACACTGGGGCCAACCACCACAACTACCTTGCCTGAAGATTCTTGGGATAATAATGGACTTCAGGCCATCACAGCCTGCCCGAAGAGTCTTGGGCTATTCGGGAAAGGGATCAGAAAAGGAGCTAGTAACTAGCCACTTGTAAGATTGTTGGAAAAAATACCCTCCCCTGTGAAATGTGGTGTTCGGCACTAAAGTGCTCAACTTAGGTGGGGTGAGAATAAGAAACATAAAAGCTACATATATATGTATAGGTAACAAGCACTCATCATAGCCTAGGGTTTCCAAAGACCAACCTAAACACAAACAACCTCATGACTGTTCATTCGTAAGAAACACAACACTAAAGACCAAGACACAACTCATTACCAAAACCAACTCCTCATTTAAATAATTCTACTTTCATGTTCAATCGAACCCATTAAAGTGAATTCTACACTACTGGGAAACTAGCAGGCATAACCAAAATCCATAGTAAAAGAGAAACAACCAACATCAATTTAAGAATTCACACCCAGTTCTCTTGTAATGTTACAACAACAAAAGGGGACTAGTGAGATCCTTCAATGTATTGGAACCAAAGAAAAACTCAAAAAAGGGATAAGTGAGATCCCTCGGAGTATTGGAACCAATGAAAACCTCACAAAAGGGATAATTTATATCCCTCGAATTACTGGAAACAATGTAAACCCCGAGACAGAGCCCCATGTCCCCAAAACCAGGAACCAAAGATTTCTCAACAATAGAGGATCCCACCCGAGTTCATGTCACAACAGAGAAACCACACGCTTCATACTCACAACCAAGAGGATCTCATCCTCACCCACATCACCCCATAGGAAATCAAACAGAACCAAACACCCACCAGGAAGACAGAGTAAGGAAACTTCCAGGTTCAAGCACATCATTCATTATTTTTTTCTTTCTGTTGGTTATCCGGGGTCACCACATAGGGTTTTATGTTTACTGGGTGTCCATTAAATCCATTGAGTTAACATGATTAACCAATTTCCAAGTTATAGTAATTTAATCATCATAGAAGATAAGGGTTCATTAGTGCGCATGGAAGACCACCAATGGCCATGATTTTCAGTGAGTATAGGCCCGCAAAATTCACAACACATACCAACATAAAAGAGTACAACAGAACATCGATCACAACCTCCCTTCATTATTTAAATTTCAGTTCATTATCTTCATTAAGTTTATTTTCATCCATCCCCATAGGAAGATTAGCATACCCACCCTGCATGATACACTGTAAGGACAGACGAAGGAAAAAATCCCTACTTTGTTGATCAAGGATCGATGTTTTTCTCCATGTGCCAAGAACAGGGCATGCACGGCTTGTAGGGGAGGAATTCTGTGGACTCCAAGAGGTGCAGAAAGCTCCAACATAGGCTCACCACTATCCACGGGATGAGAGTAACCCCAGGCGCACCAGGGAGAAGAAAGAAATCTATCCGAGAAGAAAAAAGAAACTCTAGCGGGAATTATAAAGAGAAGATCCTACGGTTACGGGATGCGGAATTTTGAACTCCTGGAAAGTCAGATCACGGTTTCCTACATGGGTGGGCAGTTACAATCAATGATATTAAGGTGTTATTTAATACCCCCCATCGGGGAGGATTATTGGGATTTTTAGGAATTATTATGGGCTTTAAATAGATTTAAAAAGGGTTAAAGAATTAATTTATGTAAAAAATTTACGTTGAGGGAGCGGGACTGGAAAAAGAAAATGGAGGGCTGAGTGAGGACACATTTCCACCGTCACAGTGTCAGCCTTACAGTTCCACCTTCACGGTGCCACTGTTTTGGCGGAGCCTTATTTTGGAAGAGTAATGGCCAAGAGGGTCTGGGCCATTACACCCCTCTTGAAAAAGGTTCGAAAAAAAGCCCCTTGGAAATTGCCTGAAGGGGATGAGGAAATGCTTTATATGTGGAAGAGAAGTTCACCTGACTATTAACTGCTAACAAGAAAAACCCGATACTATGATAGAGGATAGGAACACTCCATTCGACCCTCAAAAAATTTCCCATTACTTCAATTACCAAGAACCATGGAACATTTCACACTATTTACCTAATCCAAGGTTCTTCTGAGGCTACCAAAAACCTCCAAGGCAGAAATGGTGAGATTTGTCCCTCAATATCCTCAAAGAGAACCCCGAAAACAATGTGGTGATAGGTATGGTATTTATTCATTAATGAATAGTGAAAATACTTTTTGATTATGGGTCTACACATTCTTTTATATCCCGAATGTTTAGTAGAACAATCCCAACACCACAATAGGACATGTAAGTAAATATGTCATTGAGAATGAAAAATTGGGAAATTGTTGCATCCCATGAATATAAATCTTCCTCTATTAGAATTTATGGATTGAACTTCCTGGAGAACCCCTTCATACCCCCTCTGGTGGATTTTTATGCAATGCTTCGCATGGATTATCTTTCTCTATATATAGAAAAAATAAATTGTCTTGAGAGGGAAATAAATCTCCATATGGTGAATCAACCCCTCATTCTATACAATTACAATGAGGAGGATTAATGTTCTTTAGAACCATTATTTCAAGTGTGGATATTACAACCATAGGAGCATGTGTATCTTTCTCAGAAGATTGAGTCTAAGAAAGAAACCATTCTTGAAGACACGCCTATTGTGAGGGAATTTTCTAAAGTAATTCCCATAGAATTCCCTAGTCTTCCTCCTAGAAGAGATGTTGAATTCTCGATTGATCTTATACCTGGGACATTGCCGATATTATGACTCCATATAGAATGGTTGTTATGGTGCTTCAGGAGATAAAGAAACAACTATAGGAGAATATGGATAAAGGTTTCATACTCCCAAGTGCTTCACCATGGGGTGAACTAGTCCCCTTTATCAAGGATAAGTATGGGTTAATGCAACATTGCATGCATTTTCATGAGCTCAAAAAAATCATGATAGAGAACAAGTATCCACTGCCCCGAATTTATTATTTGTCCAATTAGCTACATGGTGGAAAATACATGTCCAAGGTGGATCTGTGTTTAGGATATTATCATGTAAGGGTGAAAGATGATATCCTCAATACTACTTTTGGTATAAGATACGTGCACTATGAATTCATAGTAATGCCTTTCGGACTCACTAATGCTCCAAAAATCTTCATGGACTTGATGAATATAGTCTTTAAGGATTATCTCAACAAATATTAAGTAGTATTTAGAGATTATATTCTCATATACTCCAAAACCAAGGAGGATCATCTAAGAATTTTATTTGATACCTTACGAAAGGAGAAGCTCAATGAAAAGTACAAAAAGTGTGAGTTCAGGTTAACTGAGGTATCATTCTCGGGTCATATAATCATAAACAACGAGATATCTATGGATCTCTTTAAGATAGCTGCAATTGATGGATTGTCGAGGCCAACATCGGTGATGGATATCTGTAGCATCCTAGGGTTAGGTGGATATTAAAGCCGATTTGTGAGAAATTTATCGTGATTGTAAAAAAATCCTACAAGGATAACTTATAAGGGAGTCAAGTTTTCTTGGAGTGATGAATGAAAAGATAGCTTCAAGGAGTTTAAGGGGAGGATTATCACTATGCCCATTCTCACACTTCCCACAAGTGGATAACTTTTTATAGTATTCCTTGATTATTTGAAGAAGGGCCATGGTTGTGTGTTGATGAAAAATGACAAAGTCATTGCCTATGATTCAAGGAAATTGAAATTTACTGAGCAAAATTATCCAAAACATGATCTAGAGTTGGCTACAGTAATCATTGCCTTGAAAATTTGGTGAAATTATCTCTTTAGAAAGAAGTTTGAAATATATATAGATAAAAAACCTTAAGTATATATTCACACAGATAGAGTTGAATATGCACGAACAAAGATGGTTAGAACTGATCAAAGACTATGACTGCTCAATCCATTACCACCCTGGGAAAGAAAACAAGGTGGCAGATGCTCTAAGTATAAAGGACCCAATGATTCTATCATTGATGAGGATTGAAAACGATCCAATCTTCCTATATTTGATGAATATGGACATGGGAGTCGTAAATAAGGGAACATAATCAATCATTTCACAAGTGATTTATCAACTATCTTTTTTGGAAAGGTTAAAGGATACTCAAAAGGATGATGTGGGAATTCAGCAGATAGTGGAAACTATCAGAAAAAGTAAATCCTCATAGTTTAATTAAAATGAAGAAGTAATTTTGAGATTTGGGTCAAGACTATATGTTCCAAAAAATCCAATGTTTAAGAAATAAATTTTAGATGATGATCATATTTAAAATTCCTCCATTCACACAGGAAACACAAAGATGTATTATGATCTCTAAGATAATTATTGGTAGGATAATATAAAGAAGGAGATCACTGAGTATACATCAATGTTCCTAGAATGTCAATAAGTGAAGGCTGGGTGGAAAAATTCTTAGGGGATACTACAACCATTACCCATACCAAGATGTAAATAGGAGGATATCACCATAGAATTTGTAACTTGACTTATGAAGACAACCAAAGGAAATAATGCCAATTATTTTTTTGTGGATCATCTCACAAATACATCACACATCATTTCAATTCAATATGATTTCTCATTAGATCAACGCGCATAGACATATATCGGATAAGTGGTAAGGATTTAGGGATTTTCACTACATATTGTATCCAATAGAGATCCAAGATTCACCACTATATTTTGTGATATTCTATAACATGCCCTTAATATTGGACTGAACTTTAGTATGTCTTATCATCCTCAAATTGCTGGCCAATCTAAGAAGACAATCCAAACACATGAGGACATGTTGAGAGAATTCTCAATGGTCTTCAAAGGAGGATGATATTAACATCTCCATCTAGTTGAGTTTTATTACAATAAAAGTTTACACTCAAGAATCTAAATGTCTTCTTATGAAGCCCTATTTGGGAAGAGGTTCAAAACACAATAATGTTGGGATGAAGTTCATGTAAAAAAACTATTAGTTTTAGAGGTGGACCAAGAAATGGTGGAGAAGGTTAAGACCATCCAATAGCACATTAAAGCTGTTCAGAGTCGAAAAAAGAGCTGTGATGATAATCATTAATGAGGACTATATATTGATTTTGGAGACATGGTATTACTCTTCATATAACTGTGGAAGAGAGTTATGAGATTTGGTAAGAAGGTAAAGTTTAGTCTATGGTACATCGACCATTTTTAGATCCTTGATCACATTGCTGTAGTGGCCTACCAACTGACACTCCCAACGAACCTCTCTTAATTACATGATGTATTCCATATTTCACTCTTGAGAAAGTACATACCAAACCCATTAAATGTACACAATCCAAATGCGGTACCATTGGAGAATTACCTCTTTTATGAAGATAAGCCGGTGAAGATCTTGGATCGTAGGGAAAAATTTACAAGAAATAAGACAACGCCTCTCATCAATGTGTTATGAAAAAATCATAAGTTTGTAGAAGAAACATGAGAATCATAGGAACTAATAAAGCAGAGTTACCCTCATCTATTTTAGTGTGGTAAAATGAAATTTTTAGGGTGAAATTTATTAAGGGGGGGGGGAGATTGTAATGACCCAACAATTTATTAATGAAAATTTCTATTGATTTAATTAAATGTCTTATTATGTAAAATTGTTATATAAAGAATATAAAATTATATGGTTTTGTGTTTTTTGATTTTAAAATACCATTAATAATGGTTATAATTGGTAGTATAGCCATTTAACAATGATCACATGATTAAAATAAATATAGGGCATTAAAAAATCCAATTTACTCATAAAAAGGACGAGATGTCCTCATCCAATAGAAATGCTCTATAGAAAGCCCATTTGTTAGAGATCAAAAAGAAGTTGGTGTCATTGGGCTTTGCACTTGACCAAACCCAAGATAATCTTCAAAATGAAAAGCATGAATGTAACCACTAATCAGAGAAGTGGAAGTTAATAGAGATTACCACCAGATTGATGTCATTCGAGCCACCACAAGAGTCTCTCACCATTGCACACCTTACCCTTAGATCTTATGCATTTTTTATAAGGGGTTATTTAATATGACCCTAGAACTATGATTATATGCATTATTGTTTTTATAGAATAATGAATATAAATTCATTTTGTTATTGTTACTTTGTAAATAGTTTTTGAAGCACAAATAGTATTTTTAGCTAATATTCAATTAAGAAATCTATTTTAATGAATTAATGTATTTTTGAATTAAACAATATTTTAATAAAATATTACAACTGGAATAATTTTTATTAAACATTAATGATTATATAATTTTAATGAATTCAATTTTAATTTTTATTAAGGTTTGAATGCTATTTTTTGTCAAAACGAATGATTTTTTTTATAAATGATGGTTTTTATTTTAGAAGTGAAAATTCAAATATTTAAAAAATTATTTAGATAAAATTAATATTATTTTTGGAATCCTGATGTGGAAATTATCCAATGGTGATTTTTTCATAATTTTCTAAGATAGTCGAATTGTTGGGTAAAAATTAAATACCATTTAAATAGATAAGGTTTCATAATGACATCATAATAACCCAATAGTGATGTAAGAAAATACTATAAATTTTTTTTCAGAAAATATATGTTTTGAATTTAAAATAATGTGATTTTAGGTTTGTTTGATTTATTTTACAAAGCCTTATTGGACCCTCCAAGACTTATAAAACATTTTTAACATTTTAAAATGATTTCCTTGAGAGTGTGACTCACCTACAAATAATCAAGTATAATATTTTAATAAGTATAGTCATTGGCCTTATAAAATAATTTGTCCACTCCCATTTGGAAAAAAGCATAGGCCAAAACCATGGGATGGTTTCTGTTTTTGATTAGTTTAATGTGTGGTGTCCAAAACCTAAATAATAAAGAATTACCTCTCCATTCCTATATAAACCCACCCAATATCCCATTACTCTTCACTAAATCCATTTGGATATCAAAAAACCTCTTCCCTACACTCTCTATAATCCTCCAAGGGAACCTCAATTTCCCAATAAGCCTCCCTCAAGCCTCTCTTAACCCTTTGGGATCACACATCCAAGTATGTGATTTCTTCCTCTCTCATTTTTGACCAACATTCGTTATGTTTATATACCCTTTTATTTTCAATTAAAAATGTTCGGGTATAATTTTTCACCTCCCCTGTACTTCCCTCCTTATGTTTGAATAATCCAATAACCCATTATCTCTATTTATTGCCTTCCATTTACACTTGTTACCATGCCAAAATTCATTAAGGGATTTCTCCTTCCTCATTTACATTCAAGCATTTATTTTATATTATGAATCTAAATTCCATTGAATATGTTGGGAAATGTATCTATATTACCCCCTTACTTTCCATTTCATGTAAATATTATGAGATACCCCATTCTATATAATCAACCATTTTTATGAATTCTTATGTCACACTGTTATGTTGCCGAAATTGCACAGCGATTTTCCAAGCTAAATTCATTGTGTAGGGAATACCATTCCCATTATCTATTAAGGGTATTCAAATTTATACACAATTACATATATATTATATATTTTCATATATGAATTCCATAGTCTTTTATTGGGGAATAAATTATCATTAATGAATCCATGTTTTATGATCTATGTGGAACACTTATGCATGAAATTAAATGATTAATAAGGGTGCACCCTGATAGCGCTATGATGCATTGGGTAATGATTTGTATCACGATACATCAAGTGTAATTAGGTTTAAATAATAATTATTCAATGTAAATGAGTGATTAATCATGATCCATGTGCAATTAGCCTTAGATCAAGCTAATATCATGTTAAATGTTGCTTCCACATTTCTATGTTATGATAATCATGATATATCATGCCTCTATGTTTCTCCTGTACTCCATTGATATTCTTATTTCCTAAAATGTTCTTTATTCTTCATTCTATTACTTGTTTACCCCATTACTGGGATTTATAGCTCACCCTTTTCTTATGTATGTTCTCAGGTTATCCCAAGCAATGCTAAGTACTAAAGAATGTTGTGGTCATGTAAAAAAGTTTTCAATAAAGATGTTGTGCTTTAGGTTCTACGTTGTTATGTATTGTTCATAATTTCCCAAGAAACTTGACCTCTCGATCCTCAGAGTTTTTTTAAGTGAATGTTTATGTGATAAATCTAGATTTAGTGTGTAATAAACATCAGGGTTATCATATATATTACTTCTTCATATTATACCATTTTCAATCCCTTACTGGGATTTATAACTTAACCATTTCATATATATATACCCAGGTTATCCCTCACATTTTTATGTGTGATCATGTTAAGGATGTTTTAAATAAAGATTACGATTTTAGTATTTTAAATTATTTTTTATTGTACCTAATTTGAAAATACACTAGACTTATCAATATTTTGGGTTGTATTATGTGTAATCTTAAGTGATAACTAATTTATTGATGTGAGATAGAGAGAAGGGTTGATATATTCTTACCTGATCCCCTTATCTAAGGTAGTAATGGAGTTGATTATGGACTTGGGGAGCCCCCAAGGAAGCTCTATTACCATAGTGCTGAGTCTCCCATTAGATGGGAATGATTTTTTGTGGAAAATACCACTTCAATATCAGTTAAATGTAATGTTTTTGATGAAGGAGTATTATGAGAGGATTATTATTTGGAATCCTCAACAACTCATCTATATATAATACCCAGGTATACCACATCATCCATTCCTTATTCTATTCAGATACCTCCATTGGGAATTAAGGATCAGGTATCAAGAAGGATGATTGGGAAGAAATTACACAATTTGTTTATCAATACTCCCTTAGAGGAGATCATTTTCTAAGAGGAATGTCCACACCGACTCTTTCATGATTTAGGAGCTGACAACTTTGATCATAGATAACTACCTAACATCATGATATAGTTTATACTAGCTCGGAAAGAACATTCTATTAATAAGAAGGATATGCGAAGCTTTAATGAAATAAGTTATCTAGTCAAATCAATAAAGTAATCCACAATGTTTCTTGAGAAGATACATTAGAAAGTATCTCAATTGCAAGCTGAAATTGATAATTTTACTGTATATATAATAGAAAATTAAGTTCTAATATCCCATGTAAGTTACAATATTTCAAAATCATCATCCTTATCAGTGAAAACAAAAAATATTTATTGATGAATTTTCCTATTTAATTGACACTCTTCATCCTCTGGTGTTGGTAAAAGAAATAGATTGGGTGGTATGTTAGCACTTAATTGACACCTCTTTCCCAACAATTGATGATTTGGAAAACTCAACCGACAATATTTTATTATTATCTGACTATAAACGTGCATTATTTTTCTCTCTATGAAGACATGGGAGATACTCCAGAATATGAAGACCCCTCCACTTTTTCACACTATCAATGAACAAAACTTATCAAACTTTTCATGATACTATCAAGAATTGTTTCATTCATCATGTTTATAGAATTATATTGATTTGATATCATGGAGAATTTTTGATAAATAAATGTTTTTTTAATACTGATTGAACCCAAATTCTGAACTCAAATTCATGAATGACAATATAAATTTCTTGTAATTTTTTCATAAGTTATTACTAAAATAATAATATTCATTGATATATCTTATTTAGTTGTTCAATGATCACCTATTAAAAAGGATAATTTCTGTAAATATTTCATTTTCTAAAAGTTCTATAATTCTTTCCTATGTTAATGGACTTAGTGAGCACACGTTGATTTTTTTGGGGACCAATATTGATCCCTAAAATCTTTGTATCTTTTTTTATATTTCGATAAATTTTTACTATGATTTATATGGGGAAATATTATTGGGAAAGGAATTGAATTTTACTCATGCCTCCCTTTATAGGTTTCATACTGGTGTGTTTTTTTCCTTTTCTGTTTCATAAATACTCAATAATTTCTAGATCATAAAAAGTCATTTTTCAGGGAGTAGAGACTAAACTTGTTCCTAGGGTTCTCTTTATGGGTTTTCATCCTTTATAATATTGTTTCTCTTTAAATTGTTTATTTTAAGGTGCTTTAAATGAGACTATTATTGTATTTAAGGTCTTTTATCACAAATAATCTATTTTATTATTTTATGGTCTTTATCTTGGACCATATGTTTCAATATAATAGGTTATTTTAACTCAGACATTTTTTTGTTCATTTTAGTCACTTTTATCTTATACCATCTATTTCTGTAGTTTCAGGTCTTTTTGATCAGAACTTTTTTACATTAGTTTAGGGTATTTCAGATTGAAGAATCTATTGTTTATTATGAATTATGGGTGTTTATGAAGGGTTTAGAAACCCTACATCCTTGATGGGAGACTAAATAATGAGTATCCATGAAGGGTTTTTATACCTTATATCCTTAATCTATATTATGAAGAATGAATTTACATTAAGGGCTCTAAAACCCTGTGTTCTTACAGAAAATATAAAGGATGAATATTTGGTATGGGTCATGACACCCAACATTCTATCATAAAAGGATATTTATTGATGGTGGAATGTTAGTGATAATGAGTTCACTTGCATACTTGGAATATGGGTTGTGTAAATCATAACCTAAATGTTTGAACTAAAGGTGATGGGATAGGGAAGACATTCCAGGGATGATCATGAAACATTATAGAATGTTATGTTGAAACATGCTATTGTTGGGGTTCATAAGGATTGGAGGTCCTTTCCTTCAAGGAGGATAAGCATCTAGTTAATGGTTTGAAGTCCCTTATGACTGAGACTATAGGGATTACATTCATGGTCAATCAAAGGGATCCATTCTCTTTTTTAAGGGCCACAATAGTTTTATGAATATTCAAATGTTTGGTTGATGGAGTGTGATATGGAGAAAATAGCTATCCATGAAGGGTTTTGGAAACCTAGGGATGTTTAGTTTTTGGTTGGGGAGCTCGACCCAAACACATTGTTGTTTTAGATATTGGGATAGGGACCATCCAAAGGTTCTTGAATGGAATATCCAATTATTTATTTGAGAATGGGTCAATACAAGGTGACTTAATGATGAGGATGTCAAATATGCTTGAATAGTTTAGTTATGAGGATTATAAATCATGGACAAAGAATATTTGAGTCAACTGAAAATGGGGGATAGTTGGTATAAGTCTACCATTAGTAATGGTTGAAAATAGTATTGTAGACATCTAGGAAAATATCTCATTGACTTAAGGGGTACCTTTCATCTAGGACCAAAACAACCACTAGGTTCATGCTCTAAGGTGTTGCATTATTCACCAATGAATACTAGTGGGACTCATCATATAAGTTAGTCCCTGTTACCAATACACTATATGGAAGAACCAAGAAAAATAACTTAAAGCTATGTGGTTCTTAGATAAGTGTATCAACGTAATGAATTGGTGACTTTCAGCTTAAAATTACAAGACATGATGGTGATTTGTGGAAAATTTAATAATAATGTAGGATTTGAGCACCCTAAAAGTTATTTTTCTTCGTAGTGAATAGGATATAATGGTGAGGGGATGTGAAAAATCATTAATCTATCTTTTTTCTAGGACTAGGGGGTCCAATAAGCATGGTCCATTTTTTATAAGGGCCATAAGATAAACCCCAAGAGATTTGTTCCTTTTTTATTTATGCACTAACTTTTGACTAAAGTCTATTAGTGAAGATTTTATAGATCATAGAACTAAGTTTTACTAATACCTCCCTTTATGGGTTTTCAACCTGATAATCTTTTAATCTATTTCATTTTTAGTTTTGGGTCTTGTGCATTTAACCATCATAGGAAATATCTAAAGTTTATATAGATTTAACCAAAATGAATGCAGTTTAAGGTCATAGTGCACGTGGTCTTGGTATCTTGGGAGTTTAAAAAATATCATAATAAGGATTTAAAAGGTTAAGAGTACTCAAACATCCTTTTGAAAAGGAGATTAAAATGTTGTAAATTATGGATCATGGGTTTTAGTTCATGAGTAGTGATTTGATACAATCATGGTGAGGTTGATAAAAAATCACTCTATGGTGACAAGCTCAAATGTGACGATGTCAGGAATCACAAGGATCAAAATGAATCTCTCTTAAGGACAATATGCATTTGGTTTATGGGTATAAGGACCTTATACATATCTATCTCTTTCAAGTTCAATGAGAGGGATATTTTCTTCTTTATAAGGGCCATTAAAGGTTTGTAGAAACCATGGTTCTCAACACATGAAGTGTGATTTATAGATTATGGTGCTTAGAAAGGATATGGAAGCACTTGATACATTGGTTGACCATGGTCAGGCTCTTGCGATCCTTTTATAAGGGGTGGTAATGGATGATTGTCTAAATTGTTTTGTGTCATGCAGTTGGGACACCTTGGTCGTCCATTTTAATATCATGTGAAGAGCATGCCTTCCTTTCCATTTAACATAATGCGTTATGGAAATAAGAAACAACATGAAATTTTAAAAAATATCCTTAATGATACATCAAACTGGTTGGGGTTGTCTAGTTTCAAGAGGAATATTTTATCCTTGCATGATCTTACTAGTGGGTAGAAATATACTGGATCCCTTTTTTCACAGATCTATCCCAGGCACAAGCAAGAAATATTTAGATATGACTCTTACTTTGTCAAAGACATTCTGTATGAATCAACCCTATTTAAATAAAGGAATATACATATTTTATGTATAGGATTCCATGGGATTCCCTATGTATATTATAAGGGAAGGAATCATTCTGTAGTTATCTCCTTTAAAGAGATCCCTCTGTATAGATCTAACTCATATGTAGGGGAGAGGGGCAATTTTTCTTCCCTTAGTGATTCTTAATATCTTGGTGTCTTAAAGGGTCATATGCATAGACCAGGCTCGTATTCAGGGATAAGGAATTTTCATATTTCATTTTGGTATGGTGGTGAGAAATTCATACTTAAAATAAATTCATGGATAAGATGGCTAAATCGAGGAAATTTTTGGCCTTTTGGGATGGAACATATATCATGTTGTTCAAAATAATGTGACTATAAAGATTTCATAAGGATTAACATCATGTTATTAAGAAATTATCATAAAGTTTAATGTCATAAAAGTAGGAAATATAACTGAGAGGACTAAATAACTTAGGCAAACCAGGTCTTCATTGGAGGTGCATCCCCCTGGATAGTGGGGTATAATAATGTGATGTCATAATCTTTATTTGAAAATGAGTATTATTCATTGATGTTTAACATTGAGAGTATCCAAATTCACTTGAATAGTTAAGCTATGGAAAGTTTAAATCATAACCCAAGAACCTCTGAGTCAACAAAATATAAGGACTGGTGGGTATGGGTCAACCATTACTAATGGTGGAAACCCATATTCTACGCATTCAAGAAAAATGTATCCTGGACTTAAGGGATCCACTCCTCTCGGACCAAAAAACCCACTAAGTGCAAGATCATAGGGATTTATATTATCCACCATCGATTCCAAGTGGTGTCCCTTTGTATTAACCAGTCCATGTTACTAGTTTTCTATCTGAGAGAACTAGTGGAAAGGGAGACCAATATCCATGGGGTTTCAAGAGATGGATATCAACTCAAATAATTGGTTGTTATCAACTAATATTTCAAATATATTAATTTTGTTCATGGAGAATGTAAGATTCAAGAATGGTTTGAGAACCATAAAGGATAATCTAGTATGTATTGAACTCGTTTTGAGTTGAAGGGATAAAACATGTGACTCTTCATTATAAAATCATCAAAGGGGATATTATTTTCAACATTTAAACCTATTTTCATAGACTTTAACATCACATTACAAGGACGTTGACGCGAAGTTTAATGTCCGGAAAATAGTATGTTATCTTGTAGTTTAACAACATGTGACTAGGATGTTGTCATGCAGTTTACCGTTATGCTACTAGCATGTTGTAAAATGGATTAACGTCATGAAACTTGGGTGTTATTCTAAGAGGAATGAGTAACTCAGAGAAATTGGGTCTTCATGGGAGATGCATACCCCAAGATGATGGGGTACAAGAATACAATGTTATAATATTTATTTTTACATGGGTATGATGCAAATATTCAAAACACAGAGATTATCTGAATTTACTTGAACAGTAGGTTTATAGAAAGTGTAAATCATTACTAAAGAATATATGAGTCATCTAAAGATTAGGATCAGTGGGTATGGGTTTACCATTAGTAATGGAAGAAACCCATATTCACACTATCAGGATAATAACTCCATGATTTAAGTGGGGACGCTCTTCTGGGACCAAAACACCCCCCAAATCTCAATCTCTTAGGCATTTTCACTATCCACTATCCAATACAAGTGGAGTACCTTTGGATTAAACATTCCCTATTACCAGTTTCCCCTAGGGGAGAACCAAGAGTAAGGGAGCATATGTTCCGTTGGGTTCCGATAGAAGGATATCAACTCAATGAAGTTTTTGGTATCAACTCAAATATCAATGTATACAATTGGTTCATAGGGAATGTAAGATTAAAGAATGGTTCGAGAACTCTAAAGGCTATGCAAGTATGTATTGAAATCAATTCAAGGAAAAGGGATACAATATGTGATTCTTGAGTACAAAATCATTAGACGGGATGGTCTGTTTGATGTAAATACCTCTTATTATACAATTTAACATCATTCTCTAGGGGAATTATCATTGAGTTTGACATCAGGAAACTTGGACATTGAAATTTTGTTTAACATAATGAAAATAAGATGTTTTCCCCTATATTTGGATAGACCAAACCTTGATCACACTGGTTAGTGTGACTTTCTATGTCCCGTAATCCCACATGAGTCCTGATAGACATGAAAAAAAGAGACAACAAAATGGTCATTTGATCCATTACAATGTGCATGATATGGAATATACGGGGGTATTCAAATTTTGGAATGAGAGGTAATACCCATAGAAATTTGGCCACACTTGAGGGGTATAAAAATAAGTGGTGAGAATTTGAGGTTGGGCCTAAAAATAGAATATGTAGGCAATACATTTTATCCAATAGTATGGGAATTAGGCCACACATAGTTCTAAAGAAGAACGATCAAAAAATATATCAGGATCATGTGCGTGAAAATGAATTTTATTATCTTGTAATGGTTGGACCCAAGATTGAAAACCCATTCATCACTATGTATTTTGTTCTAATGGGAATTAATCCACACATAGTTATTACAAAATAAATTTCTCACTACACTTGAATTTCTACACAAGGAGTGGGATTATTTATCACACAATGGCTAAGCCCAGGATTTGGGATATGGGTATTAGTATGTGTCGTGTTACAACAGGAATCAAGACACTCATAGTTATTTGAGGTAATGTTCCCTTCACTGGTCTAAACTATATATAAGAAGGGGTTATGTTCCATTTATATCACAATTGGACCTAATATTTGAGAGCTGGTCATCACTATGTATTCTATGACAATAGGAATCAATCCACGCATAGTTCTAGAAAAAATTTCCTCTATAGGTATTTCCCATATATAGAAAGGGGTGTACTTTTATATATATTGTGGTTGTGCCCATGATTTGGGATTTGGTCATCACTACATTTCCTATGATAATATATATCATTCCACAAATAGTTCTTGAATGGAAAATTCCATGTAAATATTTTTCCTATACTCAAGGAGGGGAAATCTTACATTATTATTATGGTTAAACCCATGATTTGAGATCTGGTCATCAATACATATCGTAAAATAACATTAATATAATCAAACATAGTTTTAATGTGGAAAATTATCTATGAAGGTTAGATCCATACATGGAGAGGGGGAATTTTTTCCATATATATTTTGGCTGGACCTAGAATTTCAGATCAGGGCGTCACTATGTATCCTTTGTTAATAGTAATCAAGAAACACATAGTTATTGAATTCAAACTCTCTATGTAGGTCTAACCCATACATATCGTAGGAAACTTTTCATATTTATATTGTAACTGGACCCAGAATTTGAGATCTAGGCATCACTACATACCCTATAGTAATTAGAATCAAACCTCAAATAGTTCTTGAATAGGAAAATATCCATGCAGTTTTGACCAGTATATAGAAGGGGGAATTTTTCCATTTATATATTTGTTATACCTATCATATGAGATCTATAGATCACTCTATATCCTATAGTAATAGGAATTCACCTACACATAGTTATTGAATAGAAATCTCTCCATGCAGGTCCGACCCATATGCCGAGTGGGGAATTTTTTCCATTTATATTGTGGTCAGACCCAAGATTTGGGATCTGGGAATCAATATATATCATATAGTAATATGAATTAATCCAATCATAGTTATTGAATTAAAACATCTCAACAGAAGTCTGACCCATACGTATAGGGGGCATTGTTTTTCCATTTATATTGTGGATATGCCTAGATTTTGAGATCTGGGCATCACTACATATCCTATAGTGATAGTGATTAATCCATTAGTAGTTCATGGAATGAAAAAATCTTTTAATAGGTATAACCCTTGTAAAAGAAAGGGTAGTTTCACTATAGCCTTTACAATGATCTAGATCATGTGTAAAAAGTAGAATCATGCCTCACAAAGTGAGCTCATGTCATCCAGTTTAATGTCATGACCTTAGGATGTCTGCTATATAGTTTTGACATCATGTGGTTAGGATGTATTTCATGTAGTTTAACATAATATAGTAAGGGTGTATTCTTTATAGTTTAATTTCATATGGTAAGGAAATATTCCATTCAATATAACCTCATATGGTAAGGATATATGATACCATTTAGTTTTACTTATTTATTCTAGGACATTGAATGCCCCAATGGAACCTATTGAAATTAATTCTTAAGAAACCTCTCATTGGTTGGCGCGTAATGCATTCCCTATATATCTTAGAAAATGAGTAACCTATATTGGAATAAACCATATATATTATATATGTTCATTCCAACTTGGGTTCTAGATTTGGAGGTTTCTTTCATAGTATCTTCATAGTTCGAAAGATTAATACCATTTCCCCATGACAAAATGTGTGGAGAAATAATTATTTGTCAGAGGCTCACATGATATAATTTTGATGAACCTTGAGATTGTGTAGCGTACAAAAACATTTCTCATCGATTCATTCACACTCATCCAACCACTTCACAACTTATAGTCATCTATGAATTATCTATAGAAAGCTATTTAGAGTTAGGGAAACTAGACTTCTATAGGAAACACTACTTTAGTTCCATCAAATAAGGAACACATAGTAACTTTTGTGGAAGTTTGTATGGTGGTATTGTTTGCCCATAAAGCCTGAAAGACATTGTATAGCCAAGAATAATTGTCCTTATCCACCATTTTCATGAGTATATTTGAAAAATCATTGTTGAAGGCCTTTATCTATCCATTTCCACTCTATGATAGTGGGATGAATGGTTATACATGATATTTTACTACTGTTATATATTCTTTATCTCAAAAAATTAAAGTTAGAACCATTTTCTATCAGTATCATGTGAGGGATATTGAATATAGTGATAATATTAGACTTCATGAAGTTGTTTATATTATTTATCTAATATTTTTGAGGGGTATTACCTCATCCCATGTGGAAAATAAGTCAATATAAATAAGTATTTACTTAAACTACATAGTTGTAGCTAGGGGATATTGGCCCACTACATCTATTCCCCATATGGAAAATGGACAAGAATACTTAGATATATGTAGAAACTATGGGGGTTTATGGATGAAAGTTTCATGAAGCTAGAATGCATGAAATTTACTTGTGAATTCCATGGAGTCTGACATTATCGTTTTCCATTAGTATCCAAGCCTCCTAATTAGGTGGGAGAGTTTGGTTCCAGATTGAAGAGTACTACATAAACCACCACATACATCTTCTTTGATGATGGGAATATCTCCATCTACATTTCATCTAATGAGGATTCCATCAAAGCATCATTTAAATAAATATTTCTTAATATTTTTCCTATATTTAAGGGTATAGTTTGCTTCTCGGCATTGATTAAATTATCTTTTAGTTCAATCTAACAGGATGTTCCCATTTTATAGGTAATCTATTATAGGGTACATCATTTTAGGGTCAGATATCAGCTCCTCACTCTCTAGGGTGGTGTTGAACTGATTGATTTCCTCCATGCCATTGATTATTACTAACAAGACCACCCATCAGTGTGTGATTTGGAAAACCACTTCAACCTGACCAAGAATGAATAGTATTTTGGATGCATTAGATAGTGCATCAGCATAGACATTTTGTGATTGAGGGATATGATGCAACATCAGTTCAATGGGGAATTCTACCATAAATCCTTTGATGTAACTAATGAGCGGGGGGGGGGGGGAGGTAATTATTCCTTCTGGATAGTATACTCACCATTTATTTTTTTAATTTCTACCTTTAAGAAACCTTGTTATTCAAGTAGTCTATTTTCAGCAATAGGGGTATCTCCAAAGAAGCAATGAGAGAGGAATTCTGCCTCATTTTTTATAGCCTTCAAATAGCAAGAAATAGTAGGGAAAATTTATATGTCTAATTGAGCTTTGGGTTCCCCATCCTTTTTCTAACAGTCCTTCAGGAGTGACTATAAAAATCATCTACCACATTTTGGGAGTGTCATGGGCATATAAAACTTATTAATCTAGAAGTTTAGTGTCTACTATCATTATTTTTTGGGTGGGATATGCCACAAGGAAATCATCCAGCCCCCCCCCCCCCAAATAAATTCTATAATGAATATTGGATGTCAAACTATTGTAGGATAACTAGCCATTATGAAAAAACTACTGTCTATATAGGGTGTCTAAGGATGTACTTGAGTGGGTCAAAATAATATACAAAGTGTACTTCATGATCCTACAAGAAATGCCTCAACTTTTTCTTTAAAAAGATAAGGGAAAGGCTATTCTTATCGATATCAGAATACAAGGTCTTATTACCTAGCATCATTCTATTGAGATATTATAGGTTGTTTTCATTCTTTGAAAAAAAATTATGTGCAAGGAGAGGACCAATAGATCATTTTGGGTATCCACATGTAAAATTAGAGGATTTACTTCAATAAGAGGCATAAAGACTGATGGGTGTAGTAAGTACTATTTTATATTTTAAAAATCATCTTGGAAATCATCATCTAATTTGTTAGTGACTGCATTATTCATTAGCATAGGGAAGGGAAGAGATTTGATATCCTGGTTGTCTATGAAATTCCAAATATAAGTGAGTTTCCCCAGGATCCCCTTAGTTCATTAAGATTCCAAGGGGGTGGCATTGATAGGATTTTTTGTATTATTTTTCAGATCAACATCGAAGCCATGGTGGAATTAAATAAATTCAATGAATTTCACTTATATTACTCCAAAATTTCATTTTAGAGGATTCATCATCGAAATATACTACTATAACTTGTTGAATATTGTTTCAGGATCTATGAGGTGATCACATCCTTGTTGAGATTTAACCACTAGGCCATCAACATAGAATTCCATGAATCATCCCAAGAAAGGATTAATGATATGATGCATTTAATGTTGTTAAGGAGAACCAAAATTATTTAATCCAAATGGCCTGAAATGGTAGAAAAAGATCCCTTGAGGTATATCGAAGGTAATGGATTCTGCATAATCAGGGCTACATTTATTTGATTATACCCGAAATACCCATCCATAAAGGACAAGTCTTGGAATCTAGTAGTCTCATGAATCAAAAGATTTTTTATTTGCAATGGGGAATCACCCTTTATGCATTTTACATTAAGGTCTCTGAAATTAGTGAATACCTTGATATGCCCATTCTTTTTATTGATGTGGACAATGTTGGAAGTCCATTTTGGGCACTGCAGCTCTTGGATAATGTTGGATTTGAGTAATATGTCAACGTCCAATTCTATGTTAGTAGTATGAGATGGGTGCATTCTCCAAGATATCTACTTGAAACCCATGTTTCCATTAAGTAATACTAGGTGATGAGTAGCCACATCATGGCTCATACCGAGAATCTATGTATGATTCCAAGAAAACAAGTATCAGTGATTCTTTATAAATTTAATATACATATCCTGCTCCTCAAGAGGCTTGGTGGCACTAATAAGTATAGTATTTGGGTCTTCCTATGTTCTCAAATTCATCTGCATAAGATAATCTATGGTGGTGGATATTCCCTCCTCAAATGTAGGAGGGGAATTATTGAGGTCATCCTCATGTTCTTCTATATATGTATTCATGGAGGAATTTTTAGACATGTTGGGTAATCTGGGGGAATCTCTATCATTAATGATAGAAGAGAAACCATGAGATGGGAAATTAACATTATGAACTGCCAGAGTTTTTACAGAGAGATTTTGGGGATTCTTATTTTCCTTTACACTGCCTCTGGGGTTAGGAGAGCTATAGAATTACTATGTTGTAGATAATGTCTTGGGGGAATCATCAATACTTTTAAATATCACAGGAGAATTCTCGGATACCAGTAGAGTATTAGTATGATTTCCCAATGAAAAATCTACTTAATTTGATGTGATTTATATAATTTAAACATGTTTCAATGAGGTTTTTGGTACACTATATCTTTTTGGGATCATATATGCTTCCTCAATCATGTTTATGGGAAAAACCTAGTCACTATCGGGCATGCTCCATGGTTTCACAAGGGAGGTCCAGAAGACATTAGGAGTTGAAACATTTATATAATCATCCACCATTAACTATTTTCCTTCCCTAATATAGGAACTTTACTCAGGGTATATGGATTCAAAAGACTCTAAGGGAGTGCTTTCACCATATAGTATGTCTAAGTTTTTATTGATGGGGTACTTAAAGAATTAATGAAATTTTAATGGTATTATTATGTGTATATGAAGCCAAGGTCTTCCAAGAAGGATGATATTTATAGATTATTGCTAGATAACCATGAACAAAACATTAGATGTGGGATCCCCAAACTCATATTTGAGGATCATTTTCTTAAGAGGCCTTTGTTTTCTCTTATCGTACACTTAAATGGTTAGCTTCATTGGGGATAAGTCCCCATCACTATATCCTAAACCTCAGAGTGTCCAAATTAGGATGAGGTTTATCCCAAAAAAATTTCAACTATATACCTTAATTTTTCAACGGTATATTGTTTTTAAGAAACACACTATGGTCTGATATGTCCTTGGTTGACCTTTTTTTGGTCATGATCGGTGAATGAGATGGTGGCATGACATAGTATCCAATTAGTAAACCACAACTATCACGAATTCTAGATCAAACTTATATGGGATTTTAGGGCCTTAATGATTTACTTTCATAGTTCTTTTGAAATTGGAAGACTATCCCATTTTGAGAGTTTATATGGGAAACCACTAACTACATCAAAATTTTGTATTTTTATAACATAGGTTTGTGATTTCCATGGTCGAGTTTCTCTTTATTATGTGGTTTAGGAGATGAGGTGTTTGGGATGGATGTGTATTGTACTTAATAAGAGGATGAAGGAGAATATACTGTTAGTGGAATAGGTTTCATTAGTCTTCCCATTTTTGTGGACTGATAAGAGAATCACACCCATGTCAGTCAGTTGTAAAAAATGAATGGTATTGACGAATCATTAGAAGTTTCTAGGACATATCCTAGTTTTTCTAGGATTTATTAAGTTCTCTCCCATGGGTCTCATTCTCATATACGGATTCCCTAGTAGCGTGACTAATATATTGTGGTTGACCATGCCTATGAAATCCTTATATCCTCGGATTCTACAACCCCAGCCTCCAGATCCTTAGTTTGGTATAGGTAAATCATAATCAAGAGAAACTTCATCATCAGATAAGGGGTATATTGATTGAATTTCATTAATATTACGGAATATGTTATCTTCATCCAATGAGGGTTCTATTTGGTGGGGTGGTTCCCATTATTTAGATGTTGAGGGAAAGAAATATGAAAGTTTAAAAGTTCATGTAGGAGTTTGATATGAATATTCTTCTTGTGTAATTTCGTAAGTTTGATGATTTCATATAGCTCTAAGATGCATGTTTAATGATACCACCCTAGTCACAGAGATCATTTTTGGTTTGCAAAGTTGTTCTCCCAGGGTGGCACAAACATGGTTAACTATCTTTTGAGTCATCTAGTTATCAAACTTCAATCCATGAATGGCAGAAACATCTTTCTAGCCACCCTCTTATTCTTTTTGGGTAATGTTTACAAAAGTCACATATGTTTTTTATTTCTCCAGTATCACCTATCTATAATCAACTGTGATTTAGATGAAATATTTGAAGACAAATTAGTCCTAGATTGTGTGGTCCAGTCTTCTGTGGGAAGGAAAGTAGTTGGGAAGGTCTGTGAGTTTGACATCACTGGGTTTTTTAGCCTCTAATAGCTTATGTAGGTTATTTTCCTTGTATATATTGGAATTAAGGGTAAAATTACCATTTCATAAGGAATATAATTTTTTCAGCAGTTCCCCAAATCGAGAGTGACCCTGATCTATTTTTTTCTTTTGGAGAAGGGTGACTTTGATGCTACTATCACTCGATGGGAGGTACCAAATGATTTGGGGCATCCTAGGTTCTTTAAATGGCACTAATATTGGTTTGATGATAACTGTATCTATCTCTTCCCTACAATGCCTTTTTCTCTACATCATGGGAATGAACTGAGATTTATCCCAGGTTCATTAAATGATATCTTAAAGGTGTTGTTCCATATCTACAAAATCAATGAACCCACCTATATACTTTATTGGTATTAAAGGTGTTTTCATCACATCCTGAAGATTATAAGCACAAAATTATATAAATTGATCTTGTGAGAGAGGGATGAAAATTGAATAGGTTAAAACTTTCCATATGGTGATGAAGTAGGAAACCCAATAATTTTCAAATTGATTTTAATTTGTGAGGACAAAAATCATCATTTTCCTTAACATAGAGCTAAACTGATAACTGAATTGATGATGAGGATCTATCCATCACAAAAAATATTATACTGAAAGTCTATTATACAAAAGAAAGGATGTCCCTACCAGAGTATATACAAAACATCTTATTTTTGTCACCTATTTTTGATCATGAGGGACCATCATCATGACAGATAGGGACACAAAGTGAATGTGGTACTGTTCTAGATCTCCTACACTATAAAAGGATGAGAAGATTGGATTTCCAAAATTGGGAGGGGGAAATATATCATCCATCCATTCCGTATATGAAAACATTTTGGGGTATAAGGGGGAATTATGTACGTCCTTGGATTTCATTAGAGAATACAAGGATTCCATAGTGTTGTGATGTTTTTGAGGCATCACTTTTTGGACCCCCAGCAGTCTATACTGAGAAGGAAATGATTTATAAGGTGGCCCCATTTTCATATCGTACTGATTCTTGATCTGTGAAATAACTAAATGATCACCCTGATGAAGGAGAATCTCTAACTACAATGGAGTAATATTGAAATCATCCTCAACTTTCTTGTTTATGTAGGATGATGTCCTGGTTTTAGAGCCATCATGATACTCTAATTCCACTCTTTCAGGGGAATCAACTATCTCTTTATGCTCGAGTGGAGGGATATTAGTTTTTGTTTTAATATGATACATATAGGGAACATTTCCTTAAATAAGTTACACATTGAGATGTTTAAGATTCTATATCTCATTCTCAAACTATGTCATCCATTCCTTTGTGAAGAGGATTTCAGATCCTTTGGGCAGTGAGTGGGATATAGCCACACCTTTCCCTTTATCCTTGGTAAAGTTCTAATAAGGAGGGAATAATACATCGTTCATAAGTTCTAGGTTCTAAATACTTCTATGATTTTCAATACATTCTACCACAGTTTGTGCATCCACATCACATAGCTATTGAGGAACTATTTTATAATACACCCCTCTATGATTAAATATTGGTCCACAACATTTCCTATATTGATTATGATGACATTCACTGAAGATTATTAGGAAATAAAAGTTATCCCTTCCATTTCCACACAATAGGGTGATTACATACAACTTACTCCTTCATCAGGGGTTGTAATAGGGTTATTTCATTAACACATGGACATATTGGACCATTTTTGATTAGGATCCTTATGGGGTTTTATTTCCTATAACACATATTACCCAGTCTCAGTCTATGAAGAGTGACCTTAAGGGATTTTTCATTCATACTTTTTGAGAAGACCCCAAGTGAAAGAGTTATTCCTTATGGTTGGAGGAATAGTTGGGATGTTGACTTTCAATATTTTCCACCCAAACTAGGAAAGATTTGTTCCTTTTGGAATGATGATGATGATAAAAATTCTCTTAGACCTAGAGGATGGGGTTTATCTGAGGTCACTATTGGAACTTTTTGATCCTATTGTCGAGGATTTAATGATTTAGTTAAGGATCTAATGGTTTCTAAGATGAGAATTTAGATAAAGATGTCCAAACCCCAGGATCATTAATTGATTTGGAATTTCTACTGATTTCTCCAGGACCACTTGGGGTGTGATGAAATTGGTGGTGGTGATTGTGATAAAAGTTCCACCATCCCTATGGGATGGGTTTTATATTCATTCACCATCTATATTTCTCAGATCCTCTTAGGGTTTGATGACCCTAGGGGTGAATGTGGTGGTAAAAATTCCCCCAACTATATGGAATGGGTTCGCTCCTTGATGGATGATATTGTCGTAAATTTGATTTTTCATACATTCATTCATGAATGTACTAGTTTGAGTGGATTCTTGTGATGAGATTCACTTTTTATAGAAGGTTTTTGGGTAGTACACAAGTTTGGATTTCTTGTTTTAGATGTGTTACCATTTTGTTGAGAGGCCAAACTTAGGATTCTACTAGTGTCCCTCTACCTCCATTCATGAATAATATGTGGATTTAATGTCTGTAAGTCTCACTATATTTACTAACCGGACCATGTGTTACCTGGTCCCCTAATATATCTAGCGGCTATGGAATTATATGATTCCATATCCAGGGATTCTAGTTGTTTTGGGGACGCAGTGAAATGAAACACCCCAAAATATCCTCATCCTTATATAAAAATGTATGATGTGGATTTTGTGATAAGTTTTAGATAAGTTGTGATGAATTGGAAGAAAAGCATGTTGTAGATTTTTTATCTTGTTTTTTTGGTCTTTGGTCCCAGGTCATAGTGATATCAGACAGTTCCATTTGAAAATAAAGTATGTTTATGGTTTGAAGGTGACACTCGTATCTTGGATAGGGTATGTGACTACCCATTAACCACTGATGAGTCACCATTATATTATGGAATAGGGAAGGCATGTACTCAATTTAAAGATGATATATGATCTCATAGTCAGTAGTGTTGATGGGTCTAAACAAGGTTGTGTGGTTGTTTCTAGATAACTATCACCATATATCCGTGTAGGGCTCTTCATTGTTGGATTCATATTCTTACACCACACCAGACCATAATGATCACTTATCGGGGTCTCCTGCCAACAAGAGATAGGTGTTTCTAATAGTTTATAAGGCACTATATACTTTTGGCCAAGGCATTTCTATCACCTTTATATATGACGATGTTTGGGTTTTGAGAACCTCTCATTATGAAGATATATGGTAAAGGGGATAATTTCTTTTTTAGGGATAGATATTATTAAGGGAATTTGTTCCCAATAAATATTGGGAGTAATGTCACTATGATCCATCTCTATAGTATTTTGAGGAGGATTATCTATGTAATCATCACCTTCTACTTTGGTTAAAGAATTGAAGGACCCTTGAGGAGTTGTGTATATGCATAATATAGACTCAAGGACACTCTCATTGATCATATCAAAAATATGAGCCTCATTACTTGTGATTGATGAAATATACTGACCTTCCTTTTGGGTTTGTGGAGGGATATAGGCCTACTGCATGCCGGTTGAAGAAATATGTTGATAACCTTATCGTCCTACAGAGATGTGGGCCTTCTGCTATGAAGATTCTATAGTATGTCAGTGAGCCTATATATCGTCAACAAGGATATGATCCTTCTTATGAGTGGCATTCAAATTATTTTATTCCATCCTGGATGAACAATAGATTTAATCCTATATAATTTATGAATTCTCAATTAGAATATACTAATCAACCTCAAAATTGGGATAAAGGATATAAGCCTCCATCTGTATATCCTTTAAAGTATGCTGGTAAAATCATTCATTTCTAGATATAGGGATATGATAATGACATATGTAATCTATAAGAATATGTTGAGTATCTTCATCAATAGGTATATGAGCCTGCTCTATTGTTACTTCTATATTATAAGGAAAAAATCAGGTGGATTAGGGATAGGAGCCTGGTATTGTGCCTTTGGAGTCTGACATTGGTCTTTTTAGATCGAAATGTGAACATATCCTGGGGCATGTAACAAACCAAGATGGTTATCCATAGTCAAAATGGGGATATGATCCTAGTCCAGTGCCTCATCCATTTCCATAATATGAAAATAATCTTCTTGGATGTGATCAAGATGTTTGTGTACTCTGGATTAGTTATCTATTTCTACTGATCATGGTAATATAGTTCTCTAGCGGTTTGGATAAGGATATGTTTCTATCCTGGTATCTGTACCTGATTCAAAATATTTCGATGAAGCTAAACTATTATTGGTAGAATATTGTGACACTTCATAAATGTGGGTACAAGAATATAGGCTTGCACATTATCGATCTCCAAGACATAATGACAAATGTCCTTGATTGAACTGAAGATATAATCCAATTCCATTCTTCCTCGTGCCATTGGAATATACAAATGAACTTCATGCATGGGGGAAGGGATATGTTCCCCCGTGATTTTTGTAGAAATATGTAAGGTTAAAATATAATGAAATAAATGTATATATGGGGGGGGTGAATATAAATAATTAAAATTTTAAATGAATGGATTAATTAACAATGTTAATTAGAAGAGTTGATTATAAGAGTTAATTAGTAGAAGAAATAAATGAATGCACATAATAATTTTTATACAGGTTCAATACAACGTGGACCTAGTCTAGTTATATACCCATCTACTCAGTAAGATATTTGTTGTGTACTACCTTACTTTTAAAGGTGAATCCTAACTTAATTTAAAACTAATTTTTCCAGTGGAAGAATAACTAGAAACCAAGCTATTTATGGGGATTCATAGCCCAATTTGAAACAAAAATTTAGATATTATGAGTCATAATGAAAATGATATTGACGTTGTAATCCAGGAGTCACAACTTGAAGGAAATAAATTTTTCTTTAATTAAAACTATAAAGATAAAGTGAGACTTCGTGAGAGATTGGAAGAAGTGTTATAATCTCATGAAAACCACAAGAAATAGATAGAGGATGAATAAAACACTCGTATAAGTTCTCTAGTGTTTGATCAACTTTATTTTCACTTTATGTTGGTATAATTTGAATACATTATTGTTCAACCCTTGAGAGATCATATAGTGGTCAAAAAATAATGTACATTATTATTTGAAGGTTCAAAGTGTATGAACACCTTTTACCACTTTATGTCATATGAACTCATCTTGTATTAATTATATATCTCTGTGTATTTTTTCTATGTATCCTTGAAACCTTTAAATAAAAAATTCTATATGGACTACACACTCAAGAAAACAATTATAACAATCCAAAATAATTAAAATAATAAAACTAGATTATCAAAGAGAGAGAGAAATATATTATCATTGTATAATATTCACTCAATCTTAGGACTAGAATATAAAAAAATAATAACTAATTAAAATGAAATTTAAATCACCTATTAAATACCTGAAACAATATACATAATAATATATCGAATATAATTCCCATGAAAATAGCATGTTTGGATTTAAAAACAATAAATTCAAAACAGTCAGTTTAAAACAGGCCTTAAATATGTGGATAAATTAAAAAATTAATAACAGCACATTAAAAATACTAAAATAGTTTCAAATAAAATTAATATATCCAACCATTAATTTATAAACAATTTAATTAAAAACAAATCATAATAATAAATAAGATTTCTGAGTCTCCAAGCAACATGTTTTCTTTGTCAGAACAAAACACATTTTTAAAATACTAAAAAACATGTTACCAGTAATTCAAATAAATTTTCATAGGTACTATATAATTAATATGAATTTATAAATCCATTATAAAAAATTAAATATATTAAATGAACATGAATAAAAATCATAATGTGAAATAAAATAAAAAAAAATCAATATTTTCTATAGGAATTTCAAAACAGTTTGCAAGAAAAAATAACGTACAAGTTTTTCAAAAAGGCGAGTTAACCACATATTATAATCATGTCATGGATTAAATACACAGTAATTTCATAAATGGAAATCACTTAAGTGATTAAATTTATAAGGGAATTCAAATTTCCAAATTCCTCAAATGGAAGTTTATTTCTACGTTGGTGATTTAGCCACATAAGGGAATCAATATAGGCTATTCACATAGGGAATTCTACATAGGTGATTCATGAAAATGATTCATCATGTAATTGATTTTGTCATACATGGGAATTTCTCATGTAAGTGAATTTCTCATGTATGGTAATTCCTGGAAACTATAGACATATTGTATTTTAAATTTTCATAGTTAAAAAAGACCTCTTAAAAGAAGAATTATATTTAGTTCCTTTGGAATTATATTTATAAAATTTAAATATCTTTATTAATAAATAATTATCACCTTAATAATATATATATATATCTTATGTTATCATAAATAAACCAAAGTAAAAAGGTTCTAAAAAACAATAGAAATGATATTAGAAATATTCAGTGACATTAGACCTAATTTAAGACATAATATACATTTATTCATAAGTTGGTTTCTTCTAATGAAATTTAGGAAATAATATTATCTTTCTGAAAAATCATCACTGAATTCGGAGTTATATAGACTGAGATATAGTGAAAATAAATAGCAAAACTGAAACTCAAAAAATGGATACCTAGATTCAAAATCGTTTGCATGAATACTGAAATGGCTACATGGTTAAAAAGGGGGTACATCTTGTACAATGAATTTTTCTATAAGTAAAAATAAAAAAATAAATTATATTTTAAAGACCCAAATTACATATTTATCCTTATAACATAAAATAAAACGTTGTTAAACATGTTATGAAAAATAAAAACATGAAATCAAAATAATGTTTAATTGATGAAATATTATGATAGAATCATTATTGAGAATACATTAAATAAAAAAAATTAAAAGATATAATATATATAACATGATTAAAAAATTTAATTGAAAAAATTAAACATTTAAACATTAAATAATATTATGAAAACATGAGAGGAGTTGTAATCATTCAAAATAAAAAGACACACAAGCCCATGCAAAAAAATACCCCCTTTTTGTATGATTAAAAAACCAGACATAAAAACCAAAGAAAATCTCCCACATTTTGTAATTATACAAAAAGAAATCAATTTTTAAAATATATAGAAAAGTTACATGGAAATATAATCCACTTTTAATACTTATAATTAAATATAGCGAGCACATTTTTTTTAAGATTGTTTGAGATAAAAAAAGAAAAATATTTTACACAATACGATTTTTGGAAAACTGAATGTTTAAACAAAGATTTAACATCATATAGGTTTTATGATAAGTTTTAAAATAGTTATATAATGAAACAAATATACATAAATTAAACAAAATAAATATTAAAAACATATTCCATATTTTATAGATTACATATAAATACAAAAAATCGACATATAATCATAATGGAACTCCATATAAATTTGTAAAAGCCTGAAAATTATTAATATTACGACATTCCAATCTCAAATTCATGTTTTTAAAATTGATAAAAGTATAAATTCTTAGTGAAGATATTTGCATGTTGATTTTCAGTAGAGAGAAAGTCTAAAGAATATCTCCATTATTCACATGATCTCTTATTAAATGAAATCTAACATCAATTATATTTGTTCTAGAATATAGTAAAGGATTTTTAGTAATAGAAATTTCTTATGTATTATCATTATTCATAGGTAATTTATAAAGATAAATACAATATCACATAATGTTTTCTTAATCCCTAAGCTTTGAGCATAACAAATAGCAACAATTATATACTTATCTTATGTAGTAGACAAATCAACAGATAATTTCTTCTTAGAAGAAAAATAAAATAAAACTTTTATAGGAACATGAAACATATCTGATGAGATTTTTTTTCAATTTTACATCATCTTAAATGTGAATCAAAATACGATATTAAATCAAAACAATTATACTTAGATAAAAAATGAGAAATAATAGTTATTTTAACATATCCCGTTATTATTTTCACCGATTTAAAATGTATCTTTTCAGGATCAACTTGAGATCATGCATTTAAATAGAAAAAAACCATATATATGGACTTGAAGTGGTTAAATAAATCAATCTACCTATTATATTTATAAAACCTTTATTATAAATATATTTTCTAGATGTTTCAATATCTAATATATAAATAGTACTCATAAGAGTTTTATATGATTTTGAAGAATTCAAACTAAACCTTTTAACAAATTCTTTATCATATATGGATTGATTAAGAAAAATCCCATCTTTCCCTTGAGAATTTTGAATTCCAAAAAAGAACATTAATTCACCTATTAATCTCTTTTCAAACATAGATTCCATCAAATTAGGAAAACAATTTCAATGAATTTCACTAGAATAACCAAAAACTATATTATAAATATAAATTTTCACAGTTAAAATATCATTAGAATTTATTTTAATAAATAAATTTGGATCAAAATTACCTTTCTTAAAACAATTATTTAATAAAAACAATTAAATACTCTCATACCATGCACAAGGTGCTTTTTTGAGACCATATAAAGGATTAGATAATTGTAATAATGTTTGGGAAATTTTTTATTTTCAAAAATAGGTGGTTTATTAACATAAAATTATTAATTTATGATACCATTAAAGAAGGAACTTTTTATATCCATTTGAAATAATTTAAAATACAAAAAATAATAAAAATATAAAAATATTATTATAGCATTTATCCTGGAAACATGTTCAAATAAATCATCAAATTATATTCATTCTTCTTGAGAGTATCCTCTAGAAACAAGTCTGGATTGATTTTTTGTAATCTATCCAGATTCACCCTATTTGTTTTTAAAGATTTATTTAGCTTCAGTTACTAACTTATCTTATAGAAATTAAACTAGAGACTAAAAATTATTTCAAACAAACTTATTAAGTTCATCTTTCAAAGAAATCATCCAATTTGAATTATTTAAATCACTAATAGAATTAGTAGGAACATGATCAAAAACAAAATAAGAGTTAACCAGGAAATTTAAATTAGATCATATGGTTTTCATACAAGAACCAACATTACCAATCACTTTTTCGATGAATATATATATATAAATCCTCCTTGATCTAGGATTTTATTGAGAATCAATTTTCTCCCCCTCAATAGATACATTATCTAGGGGTTTTTCAGCAAAATTGAAATCCCAGAAATCATCTTCAATATTTTACAAAATTGATTTTTGGACATCACATGATTAATCAAACATTATATGTAAAAATTAATCAAAAATAATGGTATTATTATTATTATAAACTATATATGATTTAATGTTAGAAGAATAACTAATAAAAAAACCTTCAATAGTTTTATCAGAAAACTTATCTAAATAATATTTCATAATAGATAAAAATTTCACAACCAAAATATTTAAAATTTCTAACCATTAAATAATTTATAAGAGTTTTAATCAATAAATGACAGACATATAATCTATTCAAAACAGAGAATTCATTATTAATATATTCATCCAAAAAATATTTGGGTAAACTATATTCATTTATCACAGTTCGATACATCTCTGGAATAGTTCTATTTTCCCTTTCCACAAAACCATTTTATTGTTCTGTTCTAGGAGAAGAAAAATTATAAGAATATCCATTTTATTCCCAAAAATTTTTGAATATTAAAATAAAAAATTTCTCTTCCATTATCAATTCAAATATATATAATTGAACAACCTTACATATTTCAGACTAGATAACAAAAGGTAAATAAATCTATCTATGGTTTCATACTTATGAGATATGAAATAAACCAAAGTAAATCTATTGAAATCATCAAAACTAACAAAAAAATATTTATTTTCACTTAAACTTGTAGTTTTAATTAGATCAAATAAATAAATATATAATAATTCAATATGTATATAAGTATAAACATGTTCGGTGGATTTGAATGTCTCCATATGCTTCTTACCATTTAAAAATGAATCACAAACAATATCTTTACTAACCTTTAACTTGGATGAATTAGAAATAGGATCATGCTTGAAAAAAATGTGTATTATTCGTAAATGATATTTTCCAATACTTTTATGCTAAATAAACTAATATGTTTCTTTATCATCAATACACATTACATTTTGATTATATAAATCATAGAAATTAATATTAGAAATATTTTCTTTTCTATTAGCATAATATAAAGCATTTTCATATTTAAGAACTAAAAATTTATTACCCTGAAAATCAATATACATACCAACATTTCATAATTTTGAAATAATAATTAAGTAATGTTTCAAATATTCAATGTGGAAAACTTTATAAATTACAACAATTTGAGAAATTCCTAATTCACCAAAACCATAAAACTCACCATTAGAGTTATGTCCAAAACATATTGATCCTCAATCATATTTGGTATCAGAAATAAAATTGGACAGGTCACTATTCGAGTGTTAGGATCAACCATTGTACATTTATCATTTTTCATTCATGATAGACCCAGGGTATTTTTCCTACTAAAATAAATTACATGAAATTGTTGTTATCCAAAATTTTTTGTGTTAAACTAGGCTAGAAATATAATTAATAAGTACCCATATAGTTTTAAAAAATTCATTGTAAGGTAATTTAGATGAAAAATTATTTGAAATAATAGTCTTGGAAAAACCAAGATATTGAGGATATCTAAGAGAACCTTAATTATCATAATGTTATTGTGTAAAATATTTAAAAATGTAAGATAAGAAAATTTTCTAGTGAACATTTTAATAAATGTAGTCATTTATAATTTAAGAATATGATGATTATAACCAAAACCATTTTTATCATTATTTAGTTTGATAAAAGTTTCTATCTTTTCATCTTTTTTCCTATACATGAACAAAATTATGTAAGTCCTCATTTAAAAATTCAAATTCCTTTTTATTATTTTCATTTTATTTTTGAAAAGTGTCGAAATCATTATAGATACAACTTTAGAACATGATGTTGAATTTCTTAGTTCATCCTTGAGAGAATCATTCTCCTTATTGAATTTATAACATTCTTAGATAAGGGTTTTATTTTATTATTTAAATTCTTTATACAATTCAGTAACTCTTAAAACAATTTTTTTCCAGTTTTTCTTTATTTTCATATAACTCATCAAAGATGTAACCTTAACTATAAGAATAATAACTAGAATAAGAATTTTTAATAACCTCATTTGTATTTATCACCATCAATTAGAGGTTAGCTATCTATTTTTGACATTCATATTCATCACTTAATTTGATACTCCAGTGAAACTCCATCTAACATGATAGGTATGATTCAATTCATTCTTGTATTTTTTATCCTGACCTTCTTTCTTCAGCTTAGGGTATTCATATTTCATATTTTCCTTATTTCTACATTTATAACACATTACATCTGGTCCATATTTATCCCTCTTCATTTCCTTTCGATCAATCCATTCATCTCCAATTAGTATCCTTTTGAACTATTTCTTTTCTCTTCATCAACTTATAAATACATTTCATTATTTTTGAAATCTGTCAATTGTTACTCTCTTATGCATCGGATTTAGAAGAGTTATAATTAGAATTTATATGATATTTAAAGAAATAACTTTCTTCTTTGTAGTATATTCTCCCAAAATATTCTTTTAGTCATGGTTTATATTAAAGAAGTGATCTGAAGATGTTTTCCAATGTGTATTCTTTGAAATTATAACTTTTAATGATCAGAACCTTCTTTTCATGACTCTTATTTGGACGAGATATTATGGATATTTCTACGAGTACAAGGTTATCCAAATCTTGCCTAAGGGAATTTATCCCATTCCCAATTCTTTTGAATTCGTGGAATATTTTATTTTGTCTTTATTATTGACCCATATTGAGGTCTTGGAACTTGGATTTATGTATTCTAAGCTATGTTCATATCAATTTTTCTGATCCAAGATGAGTTACTTATAAAATATTTCAAATATCATGTCATATCATACTCGAAGAAAAGTGAGTAAAAATACTCTTATTAATAACATAGTATTAAATATTAATAACATTGTAATTTAGCACATATCGAGTAGAATCTTTTCTGGTAAGTGTATCTGGGTCATATTTTAGTAGAGTGTATTATTTAATATGATTTATCAGTTTCATATGGTTAATTATTTTAAGAATTCCCCATTCAGGATCTCCAGTATCCATAATCATTACCACAAAGTGATGGGGATTCTGATGAATACTAACATCATTTACATTTAATCATTCCATTTTAAAGATATCATTCCTTATACTATGAGGTCTAGGAATAAGTTATCACATAAAATATAAACAAAATAATATATAAAATTATTTTTAAAATTTTAAAATGAAAAAATCTAATAACAATTATTAGGTTGTAATAGGGTAAAAAAAAGTATGGGGGTTAACAGAACAGATTAAAAATTTAAATGAATTTATTAATTATAAATGTTAATTAGAAGAGTTAATTATAATGGTGATTTAGCTGCATAAATATAATAAATAACACATATATTTTTATATAGGTTCAGTCCAAAGTGGACCTAGTCCAATATTATACCTCTATACTGAGTGAGAGATCATTTGTGCACTACCTGGTTTTTAAAGGGAAATCATAACCCAATTATAAAATAATATTTATAGTGGATGAATAACTAGATCCTGGTTTTTTATGAGGAGTCACATCCCAGTTATAACCCTGAATTTAGATACCTAGAGTCACATCCCAAATGGTTTTGAATTTATAATCTGGGAGTCAAAACCCAAAGGATAGAAAATTATATTGTATATAAAAGAACGAAGATAAAGTGAGAGTACATAAAAGAGGGTAAGAAATGTTACAGACTCAAGAAAACCAGATGAAATTGATATAATAAAAATACAACATAGGTACTGGTTCTTGAATTTTGGATTATCTGGATCGTCTCATCAAGGAATTATATATTGAATATGTTTTTGTTCAACCCTTGAGAGATCTCCAATAGTAGTAATAATATTGTTTTGGATCGCATTAAGTTTTGAAGAGTGTGAATACCTTTTATATCTTTAAGTAATACAAACTCGTGATGTCATAATTGTATAACTCTATGTATTTTCTCTAGTAATACATTATTCCTTCAAATAAAAATCTATATGGACTAAACACTCAATCAAACCTTTATAATAATTTTAGATAATAAAAATGATAAAACTAGATTATCTGAGAGAGATAGAAATATATTATTGTTTCATGATATTCTCTCAATCTTACGATAAATATATAAAATAATAAATATGTATTTGAACTAAATTTAAAAATCTGATTAAATATTTTAAATTTTCTCCATAATAATATGTTAAGGATAAATCCCATGAAAATAGAATGTTTGAATTTGAAAATACATAGTTCAAAACAACCTGCTTATAAAAAGTAAGAAATTTGAGGAGAAATTAGAATATTAATAACACCACATTTAAAATATTGAAATAGGTTTGAATGAAATTAATATAATTTAATAATAATTTAGAAAAAATAAAATATATGGAAAAAATATCAAATAATAAAAATGATTTTTGAGATTTCAAGATGAAAGTTTTATCCATGAGAATAAAAGAAATTTTTATCATAAAATAACATGTTTACAACAATAAAAATTAATACACATAGGCTATATATAATTAATATGAATTTATAAAATCATTTGAATAAATTTAATATATGAAATGAACACACAAGAAATCAAAAAATGAAATAAAATGTAAAACAAAGAATTATTTTATATAGGAATTTAATAAAGCTATGTAGTCCAAAATAATGTATGAGTCTTTCATGTAAGTATTTTCCGCATTGGAAAATTTACAATATGGAATAATAATTTATGGTATTCATTGTTTGGGAATTTCATGGATGAAAATCACATAGGTGATTCACTAAATAAGGTAATTAACACATCAAAATCCCCTACATAGGAGTCTTTCTCTACGTAGGTGAATTAGCCACGTAAGGGTATCGACATAGGTGATTCATGTATGGGACTAACATATGGAATTATACATAAGTGATTTACGTAAATGATTCACTATGTAATCAATTTTCTCACATATGATAATTTCTCACATAAGTTAACTAATCATCTAAGGGAATGCCAAAAAATGTAAACAGATTGTAATTTTAAATTTCATAACTGAAACAGACCCTAATAAAGGAAGAATTGGCTTTGGGTCCGTTTTATGTATATTTGGAAAATATTATTATAGTTCAATATAACCATGAATCACCTTAATCTAATATATATAACTTACGTTATAAAAAAAATAAGAAAAATATGTTCGAAAAACTTTATAAATTAGATTGAAAATATATAGTGAATAAAGGACTAATTTAAGACATTATGTATATTCATTTAGAAGTTTATTTATTATAATTAAAATTTATAAAATGTATTATATTTCAAAAAAAAATCACTCATTTTATTTAATGTAGCCACAGATATAGTCAAAATACGAAGGAAAAAATGAAACCATGAAAATGGATATGTGGATTCAAAATTGGCTATGTGAATAATGAATTGGATACGTGGTTTAAAAAAGGTATATGTAGTGTATATTTAATTTTTCTACAGAGAAATATATAGAGCATATATAAATAATATTTTGATGTATGAAATTACTTATTAATCATAGGAACATAAAATAAAACTTGTAGAACATGTAATGAAAAATAAAAACATGAAATTCAAATAGCTTTTTAGTATATAAATATTATCATAAAATCATGATTAAGTACCCTTTAAATAAAACACAATTAAAATATATATTATATATAATAAAAAATAAATAGAGTAAATGAACACAATTTAACATCTAAGAATATGATAATATGAAGAAAACATGAGAGTAGTGGTACTCAATCAAAAAAAGAAGAAGACATGCAAGCAGATATACAAACAAAAAATGCATGCTGGCTCGATCCAAGTGAGTAGTGATATGCACCTACTCACTAGCAACCAATGAAATATACTGATAGGATTATTTAGTGGAATTGGGGATATAGGACCACTCCCATTAATACATATATTTTCATTCCTAGTGATACTTCCTTGGTAACTGTGAATGAGTGTCCCAGGTGCTAATCTATTGGGTGGTGTCCATAGTAGGAAACTGGGGGAAACATTCTAGATGAAGATGATGAGGGAGATTGAGAGCATCCATCCAATGAAACTCTAGAATTGGGATGGAGTTGTGGTCAAATCATTGGTACACCTTCATAATTTTAGGAAGGTGCTGATTGTTGGTCCCCAGGGATAGGATTCCGAAGAGATTGGCCGTGGTGACAGGTTCCACCAATTTTATTACAGATTTCCTTGAACAAGACATAATTTTTGGTTTTATCATTTGGATACCTATACATGTGGCATCATGGGTCAATTCATACCTTGTCAGAGGTAATATTGGACCATCATGTTCACCACCAGAAGCTGAAGGCATCAAGAGGGTGATGTTTTTTTCAACCTACAGAGGTAACTATCATAGATATGTTTCCAAAACACTCACTTAATGAATAAATGATATCAGGTCAAAGAGATGTTTCTGAGAGTGGTATATGATCATAATGACAATAGGGAATCTGTTCACCAACCAGTTCATTGTCACATGTTAAATAAACTAAATCAGTTATGCACAGGTAACATAATTTTTCTTTCTGGTTCTTGGTTGATCCATTTTTTCATGTGTAATTTTCTTGGAGAGACAACCTATTTCATGGGAAACCTGATTATGTTTTCTTATTGATGGATTTATTGTCAGGAGAAACATTTTTATCATAAGGGAGAAAAAAAAGTCCCAATGGATGGTTAAGTGATCATTTTTATCATTTGAGGGATTCACAATGGGTTCACCATTTTGTTTCTGATGGAATTGTATGGTTCTCTAGGTTTTTGAAATACAGTTATTGAAGAAAATAATGGTTTAATTATTCTGTCATTACATGATTTCATGTAAGGTTCATCATTTTTTTTATGAAAATAATTGTGGGATGATGATTGATATTGGGGGGTTTTTAGTATGGATTCACAATCATTTAAGTTAGGTTTACTATTTTCATGTCTCATGGAAAATACCAAAGACTTCAACATCTATAATGATTCATGAGCCATATTTCTAAAGGTTGGTGGTAGCTTGGGGTTTCAAAACCCATGAAACATGGGAACATCCATTGGTTGAGGGGATGAGATTTCAATATCATCACACTCTTTTGGGGGGAATTATTTCAATCACACCCATACGTTTTAGATTATTTTATTTTAAAATTTATTGTCATCAGTTAGCCTCGTCAAAGTGTGGGTTGAGTGCATGTTTAATTATTTTGATATTTGATGTTTTTGGTGGGTTTCATACTATTGCATGGGCACTTCACTGTTGGAATTAATCATACTATCGGTTTGGATGACCCTACGGTTACCCGTTACTTAAAATAATAAATTTTTCTAATAATTAAATAATGTAAATGTTTAAGACATAATAACAATAACATTATTGTGTCGGTAAAAATGTTTTTTTATTAAAATTTTCAATGATCTTATTATCCTTAAAATTATTATAAATATAATAATTATTTTGATGATAATAATTTTGTCATTATTTTAAATAAAATAAATAAAATTATTATTTATAATTATTACTATTTTTATTGTTATTACTAATATTGTTATCATTAAGAAAATTTATCATGTTGTTATGATTATATAAATATTAATATTATTATAAACTTTGTCATTAATTATTATTATTATTATAGTTATTTTAATTGTTATAATTATTATGATTAAAATTATTAGTAATTTTATTATTATTATGATTATCATCAACAAATTTTTTATTATTTATTATGTTGTTATTACTTTTATTGAGTTTTTTCATCCCTACCTCTCTTTTATTATCCCCCATGCACCCCCTCTCTACCATTTATTTCAACCCTTTTCCCCTATATCCAATCACCCCTCCCTCCCACTTATCTCTTACACAACCTCCTCTCTCCCCATTTATTTCCCCTATTTTATCCCTCACTCTGCATTTATTCCCTCTTTTCTTTTTACCTATCACGCTCACCCCTCTCCCTATACTCCATCACACTCATATTTTTTTAATTTTATCCCTCTCGTACTCTACCCTCTTCCCCCTTACCCTTCACACTCACACAACTCTTACTCTAACCCCCCTCACTCATGCCTCTTCCCCTCCAGCGCTCCTTCCGACAACCGCTCCTCCCTCCTATGGTTCCTTTCGGTGAGTTCTATTTCCCCATATTTATCTATCCATAATCAATTTATAGAGTTTCCATGAGGTGTTTATTGTTGTCCAAACCCTACATGTTAGAGTTAATATGTATATAAGGTTTCCTTTGGATTTAGGGTGTGTGATTTTTTAGATTGGCATCATTCATCCCCCCATTGAAGTTTTATTCTAATTGCACGAGGTTTCGATAGGTGTTTCCATGTTTTTCTTTACTAAATCCATTCTATTAATGATTGGAATTTTCAATAAATTTGTAACCTAGTTTCTCACCTCAATGGAACCCTTGTTTAAATTATTATAGAAAATTTTAATTTATTTGGTTTTTTGAAAATAGGTTTTAAATGAATATTTGTGTAAATTACATAGGATTGGCGGTACTGAGGAATCTTGTTCAAATTTCATTTTCTTATTTTAATGGGGAATTGGGGTTTTATGAAATGTATAGTGATTATTATGTTGCAATGACATTTTTTGTTAATGAACTTGGTTTGGTGCATATGAATTGGTTTTGTTATGGATTGGTTATTATGTTAAAACACGTTTGTAAGGATTTAATAGCTTCAATGTTTTGGTTTGTGTTCTTTTAAAATAAAGTGGGTGAGTGGTGATGGTTTTAAAGTAGATGGTGTTTTAGGAAAAATGGTTATTGGGTAACCCTTTGGATGCATGATACACCATTTGATGTTGAAACATCCATGGGTATAGTAGGTGCACCCATGTATGTGACTCCAAATGATGATTGGGACATAAAATGGCGTTTTTCATAAAAAACTTGATTCCACAATATGACTCTTCTGATTCTAAAGGATGGGGGTTATTTTTTAAAATTTCAAAGGATGGTTGTAAATTTATTCCTCATGGTTTTTGGTCTATTGAGCCTTGAAAAATTATTTTGTGTGTGTTTGAAACATTGTGCCTGTTTGGATTTTAGTATGGGTTTTAGTGAATGTTTTCTTAAGGGATCATTGGGATTTGTAAATTTAAAAAATGGCATTGGTGTGATGTTTTGGGTAAATATATTTAGACATGTTGAGTTAAAGGCCCATTTTGTGCTTTTAACCTAAGGGTAATTTTTTTACAAACATTTAAATGGGTTTTTGTTTTGGATATAGACTATGACCAGTTTGGAACTTTGACCATTTTAGGAAATGCTTTAAATGTTTAATAGTATGGTGGCCTGGATGGCACCTTCATTTCTTATTAAATGTATTTATATAAACATGGGTCACCTTTATAGAAGGTATATCACTTAGGGGTTATCGTATATTGGTGTCCGTGTTTGGGGTAGGAAAGTGTGGTGAGTGTAGTCATGCATGTGGGGGACTCCTACTTACATAGTATTACTATAACCACCATGGGGTCCTAGGAGACTTATATATTATCGAGTGATCGTTCCTCACTAGGCCTGATTATATGAGTTGGTGGCTCCGTGGTAGATAGAGAGTCCAGTTGAGATTTGCCTCTAATTTTTTCGCGAGGTTGATCAGTGGGTTATAGACTATGGGGATTCACCATACACCGATAGGTGGTTTCGAACTAAGTGCATCTAGGTGTTGTCTAGGGATGTTCAGGATCAACCATGGTTACATCTTATTTTGTTTGTTAATTTTATTATAAAATAGTTTATTTTTAGCTTCTATTGTTTACATGTATCCCTTTTTCACAGCTATGATTTAACTTCTTTGGTTTTTTTTATAAAATGGAAAATGTTTTGGCAATAATATATAGTGTGAGTTAGTTATCATAGAGGGAAATAGGTGTTATTTTGTTTAAATGGGAAAAAATATTTTTTTAATTTAATTTCTAAACATGTGTCATTGGAATACTATGGTTAGGAAACGCTTGGATTCAGTGGTTTAATTTTCATATCCCTACTGAACATTTTTCGTGATCCCGCATATCCTTTACTATTTTAGTTATAGGTTTAGATTTTGTTTGGATTTTTCTTAGAGGATGATCATGTGGGAGTAGTTTTGGTATTGTGGTTGGAGGTGAACAAGGGGCCACACAGTGATCGTTGTAGTGGGGCCTTGTTTCCTGTTTTGTTCTTTAAGTGGTATTTTGTATCTGGATCACTTCTTGTTTTATTTAGGATTTAGTTGTCATTTTGATGCACGCTCTGTCTGTTTTATTTATTTATCTAGTTGTGGATTTATCTCTTTGGATTAACTCATTCCTTTATGTGTAATTTTTTTCCTGACACTAGTTCCTAGAATGGGGGGAATAAGAACGTCCCTCGGGTCTTGCCATGGACTGGATCGAGTGTCCAGTTCAGGGTCGAACCGGGTGGGTTCATGAAAAAATGGTATCAGAGGAGCCTCTTTTTATTTGGGGTTTTTGGAAGATAGATATTTTTTTGTGACTCAAGAGGTAGGTGTATGAATGGCATAATGAACCCTTGCACGTTCCTAACATTATGTTCCCAGGGGTAGTCTGAGATTTGAGCCATGCGTATTTGTTTTGGATTGAGGGATGACAACAGAGACAAGCCGGTTTCACATCGTGACCTCACATGGGTTAGTTAACCATGTGGAGTCCTAGTGAATAGTTTAAATTCCTCATAGTTATGGATGCCTACATTGGGAGAAGATTACTACCATGTTTCCAAGATAAGTGTAACTACTAGTTCCTTATTCAGGTGGTTCTTTTTAAGTTGTACTCCATTTGGTTCTAGTTGGAGAATGCATTCTTTGGGAAATGAAAGTGAGTTTTTTTAAATGAAAATGTTTTTTGTGAACAAATTTAAATTGGTAATGGTATTTTTAAAATAAGAATCGTTTCAGTGAATTCTTGAGTTTCGATGAGGAATGGATGTGGCCCTTGGTACTCTTTATGAAAGACCACAAGTGTGTGGGTGTGAATGGTAAGTGTGGGGGAGGGACATGTTTATGGGTTATGTGGATGGAAATGGGTGGACACACATGTCATGATCGATAGGATTCCATGGACGTGTCTTAAAATATAAAGGTTTGGAAATTGTTTTTTCCTTGGGGAGTGGATTTTTTTGTCTTGTGAAAAGTGGTTTTTGTATTTGAAAAATTACCTTGGGAAAATGTAGTTCTGAAATTGAGTTGAAAATAGAGATTTCAGAAAAGAGGTTTTTGGTTGGGTTTATATTTGATTGGCTTCAGGGACAGTTTTTTTGGTTTGGGGTGTTCATTTTGATTGTCGTTTGTATGGAGGTAAGTTTTGGTTTTGTGGTTCTTGTGTTGTTGAGAATATGTCACTAAGAAAGGTCCCAAGTGTTGCTAGTGAGTCATGCCCAAGTTTCAGTTCTTTTAAGTGTAATCACCCTTTGAGGTGTTGGAGGTCTGTTAGAGGAGGTGGAATGACTTGAGGGAGGTGGAGTGTGTCTTTGGGTGGCTGGGAACTCCCTAGGTTGTTAAGGATGGTGTCGTTCTAGGTTTCTTTAGGGGTTCAGTTTGGGCCTTGGGGAGGTTGGTTGTCATATCATCATTGATGTTTGGGGAGTAGTTGGTGATAGTTGGTTTTTTTAAGGTTACCTATATGGAAAGGAGTGCATATATGAGGAAACATCCATAGGAGGTAATCTTCATTGATCATGTCAACTAGTTTTCTAGGATTCCATCAGGTGTGCCTTCAGATGGATGGTTCGAGTATTCTATGTTATCATACCACATCCCTATGAAGTCATGTCATCGTTGAGGTCATTCAGGTCATCGGGGGAAGTTTTTGTTGCATGTATCATTTGAGGAAGGAGTTTTTATTGAAATATTCTAGGGTCTGACTATGAGGCCTATGATGCTTCATCCATCAGATCCCCAACCTCAGGTCTCAGAATGAAGCTCACACATAGTGAGCATGTTAGAGGCATGTAAGACCTATTCTTGGTTCGTCAGCTTTCATCATGGAATAGATACATTTAGGGTTACCTTATTATAGTTTTCCTTCTATTGTAAGTTCATATTTTGTGGTGATAGTGCAGTGAACTTATTCTTTCATGATTATAGTAGTTCCTTTCTTCTGAATGTGACCTCTAGAATCGTTAGTTTTTCATAAAAATATTTTTGGCCCTAGTGTGGGTCTGTCCTGTTTTTTAGTGATCATTTCGATATGTGAGGCACTAGAGAGTATTAGATCATTGTGGGGAATTACAAGTTCCTGTGGTGTTTTTATAAGTAATTCTTTATTCTGGTTCCCTAGTATGTCGGGTGGTCTTGTAGTGGTTTTCTGTTTAAGTCTCAGTGGTCTTGCTCAACTCATGTGGAGAAATCAGTAAGTTCAGTTGGGAGTTTCTAGGTATCCTTCCTAGGGTGGTGTGTTTGAGTTATAAATTTTTCAGTTAGGGGAATTATTTTTCTTGGGTGAACCCTCTCATGTTCTCCCTTTTTTGTGCTATAGTTTCTCTTTGATTTGGTCAGGTGTAACTTGTTGAGAGAATAGTCTACTCGAGGCTCATATTTTTCCCAATAATTTTGGTTGGGACTTTACATGAGTTTTGGTTTTCTTTCATTTGGGTGAACTTATATGGGTAGAAAGTTTTCTGTTGGGGAGAATTTTCACACCCCAACCATTCAAATTATTTTATTTTATTAATTCTTGGAATCAGTTCCCCTTATGAAAGTGAGGGTTGAGTGTGTTTTTAAATTTTTTGATATTGGATGTTTTTGGTGGGTTCCAGACTGGTGCAAGGGCACCACACGGTTTGAAGTAACTGTTCATCTTCCCGGATTCCTCTAGGGTTACCAATTACTTAAAACAATAAAACATTATATGAATGAAATAAATTAAATGTTTAGGACATAATAATAATAACATTAGTATGTAGGAAAAAATGTTTTCAATTAATTTTCTAATGATCTTATTTTCCTTAAAATTGTTATAAATATAATTATTATTCAGATTTTATTAATTTTTCATTATTTAAAAGAAAATGAATGAAATTATTTTTTATTATTTTTACAATATTAATTGTTTTTACTAATATTATTATTGGTATAAAAATTAATGACGTTGTGTTGATTATATATTTATTAATACTATTATAAAGGTTGTCATTATTATTTTTAATTATTATTGTTATTTAAATTATTATTATTATTATTATTATTATTATTATTAGGATTATCATCATCATCTTTTTCTATTATTTATTGTATTGTTATTAATTTGTTTGAGGGGTTTTCATCCCTCCCTCTCTTTTTTATCCCCCACGCACCCCCTCCCTCCCATTTATTTTCCCCCATTTTCCCCTCTCTCCAATCACCCCTATCTCCCATTAATCTCTTATGTACCATCCTATCTCCCTATTTGTTTACCATTTTTTATCCCTCTCTCCCAATTTATTCCCTCTTTTCTTTTTTCCTATCACACTCCTATGTCTCCCTATAATAACCCAAACTCATCTTTTTGTATTTTATCTCTCACAAACTCACCCATATTCCCCATATTCCTTCACACTCACACCACTCTTCCCCTCCCCCCCTCACACATGTATCCTCTCCCCCGGTGATCCTTCTGATAGTCGTTGCTTCTTCCAGCAGTTCCTTCCGGTGAGTTCTCTTTCCCAGTATTCTCTTATCCTCACCCAATTTCTTAGGTTTCCATGTAGGTTTTACTATTGGACGAACCCTAAATGTTAGGTTTAATATGTATCATGAGTTTTCTGTGGCTTTAGGGTGTCTTATTTGTTCACGAGGCGTCGTTCTTCCTCCCATTGAAGTTTCTTTTCAATCACACAAGGTTTCAGTTGGTGTTTCAAAGTTGTTCTTTCCTAAAGCCATTACTTTGATGCATGGAATTTAAAATAAATTTATAAACTAGATTTTTACCTCTATGGAACCCCTAGTTTAATTATTATTGAAATTTTGAATTTATTTGATTTTTTACACATAGGTTTTAAATGAGATTTTTTGTAAATTACATAGGTTTGGTGGTACCTAGGAATCTTGTTCAAATTTACTTTGTTCTTTTAATAATGAATTGGGTTTATATGAAATGTATAGTGATTATTATGTTTGGATGATTTTTTTTAACGAACTTGGTTTGGTGTCTATGAATTGGTTATATCGTGGATTAGTAATTGTTGTAATAAACATTGGTAAGGATTTAATTGCTTCAATGATTTGGTTTGTGTTATTTTAAAATAAAGTGGCTGAGTGGCGATTGTTTTAAAGAAAATGGTGTTTTATGGAAAATGGTTTGGGTAACCCTTTGCATGTGTGACGCACCATTGGATATTTACACATCAATGGGTATAGTAGGTGCACACATGGATGTGGCTCCAAATGAAGACAGTGACATAAAATGATGTTTTTCATAAAATGATTGGTAGAAAAATATGACTCTTCAGATTCTAAAGTATGGGGGTTCTTTATTTAAAATTTCAAATAATGGGTTTAAATGTATTTCTAAACGTTTTGGTCCATTGGGCCTTAAAAAATGCTTTGGCGTGTGCATTTGAAATGTTATGCCAGTTTTGATTTTCAAGTGGGTTTTGGTGAATGTTTTCTTAAGGGCTCATTGGGCATTGTAAATTTAAAAGTGGTATTGGTATGATTTTTTGGGTAAATTTATTTTAAAATGTTGAGATAAAGGTTTTTTTGGAACTTTTCACCTAAGGGTAATGTTTGTACTAACATTTAATGGGGATTGTGTTTTGGATAATGTTTATGCCCGGGGGGAAACTTTGAGCATTTTATGAAATGGTTTAAATAATTTATGGTATAGAGGGACAGTTAGCACCTTCGTGTGTTATGAAATGTATGTATATAAATATGGGACACCATTATAGGAGGGATATCCCTTAGGGGTTATCGTATATTAGTTTTTGTGTTTGGTGTAGGAAAGTACGGTGAGATGAGTCATGCGTGCGAGGGACACCTACTTACATAGTATTACTATAACCACCATGGGGTCCTGGGTGTTATATATATTTTCGAGTGACAGTTACTCACATGCCCCAATTCGATGGGTCAGTTCCCCCATGGTAGATAGAGAGGCCAGGTGGGATGGTCCTCTTATTTTTTCATGAGGGTGATCAGTTGGTTATAGACTATGGGGATTCACCATATGCCGATAGGTACTTTCAAACTGAGTGTGTCCAAGGGTTTTCTAGGGATGTTCATGATTATCAATGTTTACCTCTTTTATTGCTTGTTTATTCTCTAAAACACTGGTTTTTTCAGCTTGTATTGTTTACTGTCTCCCTTTTTCAGAGCTCTGATGTTACTTGTTTGGTTTGTTTATAAAATGGTAAATAGTTTTTGAAATAATATATGGAATTATTTATTTCTCATAGTGGGAAATAGGTGTTATTTTTTTAAATAGGAAAAACTTATTTTTATAATTTTATTTCCAATCTTATGTCATCAGACAACTTTGGGTAAAGAAAAACATGGATTTAGTGGTTTACTTTTGGCATCCATAATGTGCATTTTTTTGCTCATGCCTATCCTTTACCATTTTAGTTACAGGTTTAGCTGTTTTTTAGGCATTACCTTAGTGGCTGCTCGTGTGGGACTAGTTTTTGGATTGTGGTTAGTTGTGACCAATGGGTCCCCGGATATTATTTTAACAGGGTCTTGTTTCCAAATTTTTTATTTCTGTTGTACTTTATATCTGGATCGGTTCATTGTTTATATATGATTGAGTTGTCATTTTGTTGTGTGCTTTGTTTATTCCATTTATTTATATGGTCATGGTTTTATATCTGGGTTTTAAATTGTCCACTCATGTGTACTTTGATTCCTGACACTAGTTCCCAGTTTCGGGGGATCGGGAACGTCCCTTGGGACTTTCTATGGACTGAATCGAGAGTTTGGTTTAGGGTCGGCCCGGGCTGGTTCGTGAAAAAATAGTATCCGAGGAGTCCCTTGTTATTTGGGGTGTTTGGTTTATGAATATAAGGACTATTAGGATTTGAGAGGTAGGTGTGGGAAGGGTGTCATACACCCTTTCTCTTTCCTAACCTTGTGTTTCCTGGTGTAGTCCTTGATGAGAGTTTTGTATCTTTTTTGTGGATTAAGGGATGACAACGAAGGAAATCTGGTGTCACATCATGACCTCAAATGGATTAGTGACCCTTGTGGAGTCCAAGTGAATTTTTTAAGTTCCTCCTAGTCATTGATACTTACTTGGGGCGTGGATTACTACCCTATCATTGGGTTAAGTGTAACTGATTGTTCCTCATTATAGTGGTTCTTTGTAAGTTTTACTATGTTTGGTTCTGGTTAAGTGAAAGTGTTCTCTTGTAAATGGAAGTGGATTTTTTATAAAGAAAATGTTTTCTCTAAAATGATTTTAAATTGGTAAAAGGAGTTTTAAAATTGGAATAATTTTTGTAAATGAATGGATTTCGATGAGGGAAATTATTTTTCCCTTAGTACTCTTTATGGATGATCAAATTTGTGTGGGTTTGTACTATAAGTGTGTGTGCGGTGGGGGGGCTACTTTAGGGGTTATGTGGATGGAAATGGGTGGACACACATGTGATTATCCATAGGATGCCTTGTGTTCATTTAAAAATATAATGCTTTTGGAAATTGGTATTTCCTTGGGGATTGTATTTTTTTGGCTTGTGAAAAGTGGTTTTGGTATTTGAAAATGACGTTGGGAAAAGGACTTTCTTAAATTTAAATAAAAATCATGATTTTGGAAATGTGGGTTTTGGTTGTGTTTATATTTTATTGGCTTCCGGGCAGGTTGTCTTGGCTTGGGGTGTTCTTTTTTATTGATTTTTGGCTTGAGAAAAGTTTTGGTTTTTTGTTTCTTATTTTTTTTGGAGTATTTTGCAGAGAAATTTCGCTAGTGTTTCCAATGAGTGATTCCCATGTTTCGGTTCTTTTATGTGTCATCTCCGTTTGAGGTGTTAGAGGTCTGTTAGAGGCGGTGGAATGAATTGAGGGAGATGGAGTGTGTGTTTGGATGGTTGGGAACTCCCTAGGTTGTTAAGGTTCGTGTCGTTTCGGGTTTGTTTAAAGGTTTAGTTGAGGACCAACATAGGTGGGTTTTATTATCGTCGTTGGAGTTTGGGGAGTAGTTGGCGATAGTTGGTTTTTGTTAAGGTTCCCTATCTGGAGAGGAGTGCATGCAGAGGAACCTTATTTAAGAGTTTATCTTCGTTGATCCAGGAACCTAGGTTTTTAGGATTCCTTCAGGTGTGCCATCGGTATGGATGGTTTGGCTATTCCAAGCCGTCGGGCCGCATCCCTTCGATGCCCTATCATTATTTTGGTCATTTGGATCACCGTGGGAAGTTCTGTGGGAAGCGTAGTTCAAGGAAGGAGTTCTGATTGGGGAATTCTAGTCTCTAACTATGAACCATAAAGTGCTTCATCCATTAGAACCCCTACCTCAGGTCTCAGAGTGAATCTCACACATAGTCAGCACGTCAGAGGCATGTAAGACCTTTGGATGGTTCATTATCTTTCTTGTTGGAATAGAGGCATTAGGGGTTCCATTTTTCTTGTTTCCCTGCTATTGTAAGTTCATCTTTTGTGGTGATTGTGTGATGAAATTATCCTTTTATGATCGTAGTAGTTGTGTTCTTCTAAATGTGACCTCTAGAGTCATTATTTTTTTCTTAAAACTGTTTTGCCCCTTATGTGGGTTGGTCCTAGTTTTATTTGTGATTGTTCGAAGATGTAAGGTGTTTGAGAGTTTTAGATTAGTGTCCGTTATTCTTAGTTTCAGTGGTGTTGTTATAATGAATTTCTGATTTCGGTGCCCTGGTATGTTAGGTGGACTTGTAGTGGTTTTCCGTTTAAGTCTCAACGGTCCTATTCAACTCATGTAGAGAAATCAGTATGTTCAGTTGGGAGTTTCTAGGCCCCCCCAGGGTGGTGTATTTGAGTTATAAATACTTGGGTTATGGGAATTATTATGGTGGGGATAACCCTTTGGTGTCCTCTCTTTATTTTGTTATACAGTTTCTCATTGAGTTTGTTGGGTGTAACTTGTAGAGAGAATAGTCAGTTCAAGGATCATATTTTTCCCAAATGTTTTGGTTGGGAATTGACCCGAGTTTTGGTTGTCTTTCAACTGGTTGGCTTTCTCGGGGTTAAAAGTTTTGTGGTGGTGAGAATTGTCACACCCCAACCTTTTAATTTTTTTTATTTTCATATTTCTTGACTTCAGTTGTCCTCGTCAAAGTATAGGTAGAGTGTGTGTTTAAATTTTTTGATATTAGATGTTTTTGGTGGGTTTCAGAATATTTAACAGGCACTACAAGATTGGTGGTAACCATGCCATTGGCCTTGATGCCCCTACGGTTACCCATTACTAAAATAATAAATGTTTATGAGAATGAAATAAAGAAAATGTTTATGACATAATAATAATAACATTATTGTGTAGGTAAAAAGGTTTTTCAATTAAAATTGTTAATGATTTTATTATACTTAAATTTGATATAAATATAAATATAATTTGTTTTTTATTAACATTGTCATTATTTAAAAGAAAATGAATAAAATTATGATTTATCATTATTTCTATTTTTTATTACTAATATTATTATCATTAAGAAAATTAATGACATTTTTATAATTATATATTTATTAATATTATTATAAATATTGTCATGGAATTTTTTTTATTGTTATTTAAATTTTTATAATAATAATAATAATTATTATTATTATTATTATCTTTTTTATTATTTATTGTATTGTTATTAATTTTTTGAGGTTTCTTATCCCTCCCACAACTTTTTATCCCCCATCCAACCCTCTATCCGATTAAAATATCCCTTTTCCACCCTCTCTCCAATCATCCCACTCTCCCATTTATCTCTTACACACCCTCCTCACTCCCAAGTTATTTCAACTTTATTTTATCCCTCTCTCCCCATTTATTCCCTCTTTTTTTACCAATCATGCTCACCCCTCTCTCATACTCCCTCTCACTCATATTTTTTTTATTTTATCCCTCATGAACTCACCCCTAATTCCCCTTATTCCTTCACACTCACACCACTCTTCCACTTACCCCCATCATGTATGCCAACTCCCCTTCGACGCTCCTTCTGGAATCTGCTCCTACTTCTGGGTGTTCTATCCCGGGAGTTATCTTTCCCCATATTCTCCAATACTTACTCAATTTATAAGGTTTTCATGTGGGGTTTATTGTTGTAAAAAAGTAAATGTTAGGATTAATATGTATGTTAGGTTTACTTTGAATATAGGGTGTTCAATTTTTCCACAGGGCGTCGTTCTTCCTCCCATTGAAATTTCATTCCAATCACACGAGGTTTCGGTATGTGTTTCCATGTTATTCATTCTAAAAGACCTTCCTTTGATACTTGGCATTTTAAATAAATTTATAAACTAGTTTAAAACCATTATGTCACCTTTTCTAAATTATTAGATCCATTTTGAATTTATTAGGTTTGTTAAAAATAGGTTTTAAATGAGTTTTTGTGTAAATTACATAGGTTTGGGGGTACCTTGGAAGCTTGTTAAAATTATCTTTGTTCTTTTAATGAGGAATTGATTTTTTATGAAATGTATAAAAATTATTATGTTACAATGACATTCTTTGTTAATGAAATTGGTTTGGTGCATATGAATTGGTTATTTTATGGCTTGGTTATTGTGCTAAACTACTTTTTTATGGATTTAATGGATTCAATGTGGTGGTTTGTGTTCTTTTAAAATAAATCGGGTGGGTGGAGATAGTTTAAAAGTAGATGGAATTTTATAGAAAATGATTTTTGAGTAAACCTTTGGATGTGTGATTCACAATTTTATGTTAACACATCCATGGGTGAACTAGGTGTACACATGGATGTGGCTCTAAATGAAGATGGTGAAATAAAATGGTGTTTTTCTTAAAAACCTTGTTTCCAAAATACGAATCTTTTGATTATAAAGGATGGGGGTTCTTTTTATAAAATTTAAAAGGATGGAATCAAATGTATTCATCAATTTTTTTGTCCATTGGGCCTTGAAAAATGTGTTGGTGTGTGCATTTGAATCTTTGTGCCCATTTATCACTTGGTATGGGTTTTGGTGAATGTTTTTTAAGTTCTCATTGGGATTTGTAAATTTAAAAGTTGTATTGGTTTGATGTTTTGAGTAAATTTATTTTTAAATTTTGAGTTAAAGGCCCATTTGGAACTTTTAACCTAAGGTTAATGTTTGTAATAACATTTAAAGGGGATTTGTTATGGAGAAAGTGTATACTGAGTTGGAAACATTGAGTGTCTTATGAAATGGTTTAAACGATTAATGGTATGGTGGACTAGTTGGATCCTTTGTGTGATATGAAATATATGTATATAAATATGGGTATCCTTTATAGAGTGGATATCCCTTAGGGGTTATCTTATGTTGGTGTCTGTGTTTGGGGATGGCAAGTGCGGTGAGATGAGTCACGCATGCGAGGGTCTCATACTTACACAGTATTACTATAACCACCACGGGTTACTGGGCGTCATATAAATTATTGAGTGATAGTTACCCACTAGTCCCAATTTGATGTGTTGGTGACCCCTGGTTGATAGAGAGGCTAAGTTTTATTTTCTGCTGATTTTGTTGCGAGGGTGATGTAGGTTTCGGGAAAAGCGAAAGTGTGGTCGGAACAACACCCAATATTGATTTTTACCATGATCAATCATTATTCTGGGATCAATACGATTAAAAAATCCAGTCTCTATTGAATGGAATCAAATATTTAGATAAAGAATAAAGTGGACTAAAACATTTAGAGAGGATGTTGCACATCATGTATATACGAAATTTAACTAATTTTATAAAGAAAATAATACATGGATATTCAGTATTTTCTTCGTTGAGGATGTTGATCATCCGGAATTACCCGTCCTAATTATCATGTTTCCCTTGCATGGATCCAAACTAGAATCCCTCTAGCTGTGATCCACAAGTGCTCTGATGGCCTCTAATCGACACTGCTCGTTCTCTTGGTGGTAGTGAAGCGAAGTGAGTGTCTTATGTCAGTCGTTCTTGATTGCTTGTACTTCATCCTTGAAGAACGTCTCTCATTATTGAGAGGTTATGGAAGAGGATTCGAGAGATAAATTGTCTATCTCAAAAATTATCAATTCACCAGGGGTGCGGTTTGTTACATGGCACTACAGACATATGTATCTATTTATTGACAAGGGGATTTAGTTACAACATTTAATTCCATAGAAGAAATTAAATAAATTCATAACCTTATATAAAACCAATGTTATTAATAATAACACCATGTAATTTTTTATGGAATTCCAAATTTCACAAAATAAATTATAAATAAAATTCCACATCACAAAATAATAGAAGAGTTATATTAAGTTGTGCCAACTAGTTAATTAACTATTTATCATCTTTCAAAGAATTATTTTACTACCAGACCGGCCTTGGTCCTCTTGAACTCCACTTCCATTTATTGAACACCAAAATAAATAAATATATAATTTATTCTCTTTAATAAATATTTTATTTACAAACTAGTAAATAAACATCTATTAAATGTTCAATAAAATAAATAAATATATTTTACCCACAATCTGGTGAACAAATATTTATTTAATTTATGCAATAATTTTCAATTTTAAAAAATAATTTCATTTTCATGAGTATAATTTTTATTAATTAAATTCAAAAATAATTTAACCGAGACCATCGGAAACACTTAGTGTGTGACACACTAGGATTATATCGCGTTGGCAATATGTGGTCTTGCCTAAAGTCTAAGAGTACTATCTAGTAATGGGTCAAGGAATCCAAGAGAATGAACTTAAAGTCACAAAAATGAAATCCACATACGAATGATCACTGTGTAATATAATCCCTTTATCCAAATATCATAGTAAGCAGGTTTCATGATAGTGTTGTCATGTTTATGCTTGATATTTCATTCTTTGACTACCTGAAATAAACTCATCATTACACCATGACCATGGAATTTCTCATGATGGTTCTATTTCAATCAAAGGGTGGAGATATAAACTTCCATAAATGGAAGAAAAAATCCTTCCTCTGCTTATCCATTAATAACATGACACTCGTGACATACCCAAGGAACCCTACTTCTTGCCAACTGTCTGCGTGACTGTTTTCATCAGTCAATAAAAGTTCGTCAGTCATGACATGTATTAATGATAATCATAAAGTCTAAGGATAAATATACATGCTTGTTGGTTGAAATATCTGATGAGACAAAACACATGGAAATTTTCCAAGGAAGACTGTTCTCACTATCTCATGTCCTAGAGATTACCATGTGAGAAATTCATGTGATAAAGATTCATTTTCATACGAGTTATCACACATGACTGTTTGTATGCTATGTGTCCCATAATAGTAATTCATCAAAATCTAGAACTATATTTAAGAATATTTCTATATCATTTCAAGGTTCTCATCATAGCGGTGAACTTCCATGACCTTATCAATGCAAAAAATACTCTAGGAAATTATTAAATAATAGTCACGGATAACAATGAATAGTATGTAATAAGATGTTTAATATTTAAATACATTAAATTTCTAGGTAATCAAAGTAAAACCAGTTGGTTCTAGGAAACCAAATCTTTAAAACCCCAACATTAACTATAGCTAACTACCTAGGAATTTCAGTCCACTAGACCTCACATGGTGACCATGTTTCTACTTAGTCAAGGATTTAGTCAAGGGGTCTGTAGTGTCTTCTTTCGTGGAATTACTACACCCAACAACATCACCTCTCTGAGAAATACCCCTCATGAGATGATACATTTGATGTATATTCTTCACCCAGTGATGTGACCTAGGATATTTTGTGAGAGACATCGTTGTAGTATTATCACACTACAGTGTGAGGAGATGTTTACTACTAGGTATCACATCCAACTCCTGGACAAAGCTTTGCATCCAAACTGCTTCTTTTGTTTCCCCTGAAACAACGATTTACTCAGAAATTGCTATAGAATATGCGACCACACTCTGCTTTGAGCTCTCCCAACACACTACACCTCCATTGAAAGTGGAGATGTATCCTTTTTGTGACTTCATGTCATATTGATAAGTATGGAAACTAGAATATCTATATCCTCTAATGATTAGTTCCTTATCTCCTCCATAAACCAAAAACGTATCCTTAAAATTCCCTAAATAATTTAGGTTAGTCTTGATTTCCATCCAATGGTGACAACCTGGGTTAGCTTGATATCTTCCCACCACACTCAATGAGTAGGCGACATCCAGCCTAGTGCATAGCATGTCATTCATGACTAACCCAATCGTTGAGGCGTATGGAGTCATTTCCTTTATCATTATTTCCTCATGTGTCTGAGGACACAATTTCATAGAAAGATGAATTCCATGTGATGATGGAATCAATACCTTATTTGGTTGTTTCATAATGAATATATTCAATATGTTATCAATGTATGTACTTTGACATAGGACCAAAAATCTGTTGGATCTATCACAATGGATCTTGATGCTAGGAATATATGCGGCCCCACCCAAGTCCTTCATGGAGAAGCATTGATTCAAACATGTGTTAACAGACTGTAAGAATAGTATCTCATTTTCCATAAGTAATATTTCATCATCATATACTATTAAGAAAACGACTACACTACCCCTAAACTGTTTTCTGAAAAAAGGATCACATTTGTTCTTGATAAAACCAAAATTTATTATGGCTTCATCAAAATGAATTTTCCATAACCTGGATGATTTCATTAATCCATAAATGGTTTTCTACAACTTCATACCTTATTGGAATCCTTTGGAGTCATAAACCTTTCAGGTTGTGTCAGGTAGACATCTTCCATAAGGTTTCCATTAAGGAACGTTGTTTTGACATCCATTTTCCAAATCTCATAGTCATAGTAAGCAGAAATGACAAATAAAATTCTGATGGATTTTAGTATTGCAACTGGTAAAAAAATTTCATCGTAGTCAATGCCTTAACGCAGTTTGAAATCTTTTGAAACCCATTGTGCCTTATATGTACTGACATGTCCTTCCATATCCAGTTTTTCTTGAATACCCATTTTCATCCAAAACTCTTTACCTCAATTGGAGGATCTACAAAAATCCAGACATGGTTTTGGTTCATGGAATCCATTTTAGAATTCATGGATTCTTGCAACTTGGAAACATCTGTGCCACATACTGCTTCCCCGTAGGTTATCAGATCATTTTTTTCAACTAATAATGAGTCACCATCCTCAGTAAAAAGAAAACCATACCATTCTTGTTCTCTAACCTCTCTTGTACTCCTACGTAGCTCTTGTGTCTCTAGAACAGTTCTTTCTTCCATGGGGTTTTGTGGAATCCATTCCTATACCAACTCTTGTGTACCTTGAGCCTCAACATCATCAATGTCTATCTCACTCTCACTATCTGTTTTGGACATTTTCTACATATCAAGGAATATGGAATTTCTTGTCACTATAACCTTTTAACCTGAGGGGTTTTATAGGTAATATCCTCTTGTTTTATTGGTGTATCATATATAGGTACACACTGTGCCTTGATTTGCGAGTTTGTTACCTGAAGATGCCTTAACAAACGCATCACTTCCCCACACATGTAAATTTGATAACATGGCTTTCTATCCACTCCAAAAAATCATATGGAATACCATTTATCAATTTAGTTGGTACTTGGTTCAGTATGTGCACCGCTGTTTGTAACTAATATCCCCATAAGTATAATGGAAGACTCACATGACTCATCATTGATCTCCCCATATCTAAAAAGGTGCAATTCTTCCTTTAACCCACAACATTACACTGGGGTATGTATGGAGGAGTGAGTTGGGATAGCATCCCAAACTCCCATAAATAATCAATGAAGTCATGATTAAGATATTCTCTATCTATGTCTGATCAGAGTTTCATAATCTTCTTACCAAGATGTTTCTCAAGTTCATTCATGTATTCTTTGAACATATCAAAATAATCTTACTTATACCTCATTAATTAGATATATTCATATCTACTAAAATCAGAAGTAGAAGTTATGAATTTTGAGTAACCTCCCCTTTCTTCAACTTGAAATGGTCCACCCACATTGGTATGAACCAATTCATGATGTTATTTGGCCCTTTCACCTTTCCCACTAAATGGGGCTTTGGTCATTTTTCCTTGTAAACAAGCATGACAAACGTAAAGTGGTTTTAGTTCAAAAAATATAAATATCCATCTTGATGTAACATTGTAATGCATTTCTCGTTTACATGACCTATATGGTGATGGCTAAGTTGGGTGTGGTATGAGTCATTTGATGTATCTTTGTTATCGATTTCCATTACATGGTTGGTGTAATCAAACATGTAAATACCATTGTATAAATGTGACCTACAAATGAAAATTTTATCTTTTTAAAAGAATAAACATTCATATATAAACATGAAAACAAATCCCTATGTGTCTAATCTGGATACAAAAATAATGTTTTTAGTAACATACAACACATAATAACAACCCTCTAATACCATGATCATCCCAGTTGGCAATGTGAGGTGGTAGTCCGCGACAACTACCACATCATATTTGGCTCCATTGGCTACTTGTAGATTTATATCCCCTTGTTCAATCTTCTTGAATATACTTGGTTCATGTATTTGGATACATATGTGAGAACCACAAGCTGTATCTAATACCCAATTAATAGAAACAGATATATTTCATTCAATAAAAAATGTAGTTGAAGCTTCCCATTGCTTCTTAGGATGGCTGGAGTTCTTCTTCCAGTGGCCCTTCTTCCACATACAAAACAAAATATCTACAACTACCTTTCATCATTTTTTATATTTCTTTTCTTGGAAGGCTGTGAAGAATATTTGGGATTAAATCTCTTCACCTTCCCTTTCCTCGTATTCACCATAAGGATTGAAGTCTTTTTGCACTTCATTTCTTTCTCCTCTTGGAGAAAGAGGATAATAAGATCAGATAGAGACTTCTCCATGTTTTTCATATTGAAATTAACAACAATGTTAGAGAAGATCTGAGTGAGTGAAGAAAGAATGAGATCAGTGCCCAGTTTTCGGGAATTTTAAACCCTAGAACCTGTAGGTGCTGAATGTAGCCAATGATCTTGACTACATGAGGCCCATTTTGGGAACATTCTCCAAGATTACTCTAAAATAGTGTCTTAGAGATCTCAAAACTTTCTTGTCTTTATCTCTCCTGGTAATGACCATGAAAGAGCTCGAGCATGCTATAAGCTTTCATGTTTTCATGAGACTTCATGAGATCACTATACATTGATGATAACATCAAATATTGAACATCTAACGCATCGTTCATATGATTCTCATAGATTATAAAATCATCATCACTCGCCTCTATGAAAAGAAGATCAGGTAATGATGAATCCAGCACATAAGACATCCATTCATAGATTAGGATAACCTGAAGGCATCTAAAAAATTCATGGATGTTAGTGACCGTGAGGATGTTGTATTTATCCAGAATTGATCATAGGGATAGTTTGGTTGATGAGATTTTTATTTTTATTATATAGTCCAAAGAGAAGATCATTAGTATATTCTTTATTACATTTTATGAGAAATAATAAATTTTATTAAGTCTCCCACTATTTTATCAAGTCCCAGTGTCCCTCACCATTGAACTTGGAATGTCCATATTCCATGAAATTATTGTGGCAAGGATCCATATTCACCTTATTATAACTCCAATAAGGGTTGTTAAAGCAATAATAAGGTATTTAGGTAGTAAGGTCTTTTCCAACTGTGGTCTTGTAGCTCCTTGATCAGTTTAGTGGACTCCCTAATACTAAAATCATGACTTTGTATTTCCGCAAATCCTACCTCTAATATCAAAAAAAGTCTAGTAGGTGATACTACTCTTAATGTAATGTGGTTTAGTAAACCCGAAACCTTTGATAAGGGAGTCCTATATAAAATTAAGTATCCCAAAATGGTTGCTCAAACACATGGTTTTATTGAGTTTTTCCCTTAATCAAATAATGAAAGGATTGGTATGATTTAATATTTTATTTTACGGTTTTTTTTTCTTATAGGTGAATTTATTATTATCATTATCAAATTTTTTATTATTAAGTGGAACTTACTTATGTTATTAACCATTTCTTGATAATATTTATGCGTAATTCTGGTTTATTTTTATTCCATCTTGCATGCTTGTTTAAGTCATTAATTATGTGATCGTGACATCACATCCATAATGATAACCCATGAAACTAAGAGATATAAAATAAATTAATGGGCATGATCAAGAGATTTTGAAATGATAACTTTATCTATTGGTTGATAAACTAACCTTAACATGGGGGAGAAACATCTGGAAACTTTTGGGTTCATGTTTATAGCATTCCACCTGTCTGCCTCTGTATCTCTAGGGATTTGTTTCATCTCAGATCCAGCTTCAAACACCTCCACTAGCTTGGAAGTTACATCCATTACATATGCCCTTTTTAACTCATATGCAGGTGAGGGGTAAAAGGGGGTTTTACATAAAAGAAACCTTAGGCACTCATTCCCTATATATTAATGATTATAAGGGTCAAAGGGAAAAAAATTTAATATAAATAAATAATTTTAAATAAAACTCCACATACAATGTTTTTTCCAAGCTCATGATTATCCATACATGAAACAATATTTACGTATAAATAAATCTATCGTTCAATTATTTAATAATTCTTGAATAAGATAAATCATGCTCAAATAAACTAATTATAATAATTAATCAATCAATCCTTTTATCTTAAATAATTTTTTGAATTTCATTGAGATTCTCATCCTTCATAATTTTACACAAATAAATACATTTAAAATTATATTTTTACATAACATGTACCTTGGATTCAACCTGGTGAATTCCTGTTCATAACTACCTAAAGAGTATAAATTAACATTACATAGATGTTAAATTAAACACATATATATTAAACACCTATCTTGTGTTTTTACTTAGATTTATTCCCATACGATGGAACACGTTGCAAGAGTTTGTATAATACTATAATAAATTTTAATAAATGTGTGAAATTTGGATGAGAACACAGTGTTTAGTTCCAACTACAAAACATGTACTATTTTTAACCATTTATCTGAAGTGCACGCCTGGGGAAATGACGTGTGAGTGTAAATCAGAAATCCTCGGAGTATAGGGTGTGTCTAGTGAGCCACACACCACGTAGATCCTCGTTACACAGTCTCTAGCTGGGAAAGTTGTGTATGTGGTACGCGATCCAACCCTAACCTAAAGAGACAACACGTCATTTCCATCGGTCCACATGGTATTTAATTTGGAAACCACATGCCACTTGTTCCTAGTCAACACATGGAGTCATTAAGACTTAGACACACTCCAATGACACAGCTTGGTGTGGTAGACTAGACCAGGTGAATTGATCATTGGCTATATAGCATGTACTGTGGAATACACATCGTGTGTTCTAGTTTTGTATGAATAGGAACCTTTGGCATGCCTGGAAGAGATCCTATATTTTATTTTAATCAATATTAAAAGAAAATATAATTTCTGTATGGTGAATGAGAAATGAAAGAGGAGGAACAAATCTTGAGATTCATATTTTCAGAATGATTAACATGAATTGAAACAACTAAATTATTAAATGTGTAAATCATCAACGAAATATCTAAATAATTATAAACTATGAGGTAACATCCCTCTGATACCACTTGTATGTTCCAAACATAGTGGAAGCATGGTTGTAACGACACCCGACTTTGACTTTTACCATGATCAATGATTATTCTGGAATCAATACGATAATGAATGCCAATCTCCACAGAATAGAATCAAAGATTTAGATAAATAATAAAGAGGCCCAAAACCTTTATAGATGATCTTTCACATTATGTTTATAATCAATTTAATTAATTTAATTAATAAAATAATACATGGATCTTTAATATTTTCATCGTTGATGATGTTGATCATTCAGAATGACCCTTCCATATCATCTTGTTGCACTTGAAAGGATCCAAACTAGAATCCCTCTAGCAGTGATCCACACATTCTCCGATTGCCTCTAATTGACACCGCTCGTTCTCAGGGTGCTAGCGTGGTGAAGTGGGTGAATTTTTTTGGTCATTCATGATCACTTGTTCTTTTTCCTTGAAGAATGTCTCTCATTATTGAGAGGGGAGGGAAGATGATTAAGGACAAAAATTGTTTAGTTCAACAATTCTCAATTCACTACATGTGCAGTTTGGTACATGGAATAATAGACATATGTGTCTATTTATTGACATGGGGCTTCAGTTACAGACTTTAATTTCATAAGAAAATTAAATACATGCATACCCTTAGATAAAAACCACACTATTAATAATAATATCATTTCATTATTTATGGTGTGCCAACTTGCGCAAAATGGAATTATAAATAAAATTCCACTTCACAAAATAATAACATAAATATTTTAATTTGTGCCAACTAGTTAAATAATTATTTATCATCTTGAAAATAATTATTTTACTACTGGACTAGCCTTGGACCTCTCGAACTCCACTTCCATTTATTGAACACACAAATAAATAAATATATAACATATTCTCTTATATAAATATTATATTTACAAACTAGTAAATAAATATTTATTAAATGTTCAATAAAATAAATAAATATATTGTTACCACAATCCGGTGAATAAATATTTATTTAATCTATGAAATCATTTTAACTTAAAAAAAATATTCCATTATATTGATAATAATATTTAATAATTAAATTCAAAAATAATTTAACCGAGACCACCAGAAACACTTAGTTTGTGACCCTCTTGAATTTTTTCTTGTTGGAATTTGGAGGGCTTGCCTAACATCCAAGAGAACTATCTAGAAATGTGTAAAGGATCCCAAGAGAAAGAATGCAAAGTTACTACAATGACATCCACCTACGAATGCTCACTATGAAATATAATACCTTTGTCGCAATATCTCATCAAGCAGGTTTCATGATAGTGTCAACAACTTTTTTGCTTGATAAGTCATTCTTTGACTACCTGAAACAAACTCATCGTTACACTATAGAAATTAAATTTCGTGTGACGGTTCTATTTCAGTAAAAGGTATAAGATATAAAAATCCATAAATGGAAGGGTCAAATCCTTCCTCAACTTATCCATTAATAACATGCCACTCATGAATCACCCAACACACCCTACTTCCTGACAACTGTCTGTGTGAAAGTTTTCATCAGTAAATAAAAGAGCATGAGTCGTGACATATATTAATGATAATATTAACATCTAACAATCATCACACATGATCTAAGATAGAAATATCCGATGAACCCAAAAAAAAGAATTTCTAATGGAAGGTCTATTCTCAGAATCTTCTTTCTTGGAGATTACCAAGTGTGAACTTCATGAGAGGACGTCTGATATGCTTACGAGTACTCACACCTGAAAGTCTGCATTCTATGTGTCATTTCATTGTATTTCATCAAACCATAATACTATATTTGATAATACTTTTATAACATTTGAAGGTTCTCATCATAGTTGGGAACTGTCATGACTTTATCAATGAAACCAATACTCAAGGAAATTATTACATCATTGTCATGAAGAACTATGAATGGTAAAGACCCGTAAATTTCAAGGAATTTTTTTCTCCTTAATTTTTTTTGGAATTTTACAAGAATTCAGTTTCTGACAGAATGTGATTCTGAGGCCCGGTGTGCCCAGAATCATTTTTTGAAGTTTGGATCGGGTACGCTCGGTGAACGAACGAGCGGGTTATTCTAATGTCTGAACTGGTGCTCAGAATCAAATTCTGAGGGCACCGATGGTATTGCAGCGCCAGTACTTACTTAGAAATGTCTTTTCTGGAGTTGCGTTCTCTCGGGTGTGGTTTTTAATTTTTTGGGGTTAAAGGAAGAAAATAAAATAAAGTGGTGCGACAACTTTATTTTATTTCACTTAAATCCACATAAAGCCACTTAAAGCTTCTTAAGATGAGTTGAAGTGGATAGGTTGGAACCCAAAATATCCTTCCCTCTTGGTAGGATATTTGTGAGGTGGGGGCCGCACGAGCCCCACCGTTTCTTTTCCCCTATGTAACGCACCTGCAACCCCCCTCTTAATGAATGTCAACTGGGGCGTTTTCTAAAACTCTTAAACGCTCCTATTAAATGGACACTTAAGTCATTACCATTAATTCACCGAATTAATGGTTCGTTTCTTAACATGTTTTCAAACTGTTGACATAATAATAAAATAAGACCAACACCTTTTCTTTTTTTTGACGGGTTGATTGTGGAGTGGATTTGGAGAATTTTTATCTTCATTCCCCTCCACGAAGAATGTGAAGAACACGAAGAACACGAAGAACGCAAAGAATGCTGAACCCTCGGAGATCAACGACACGACTCCGTGTTCCGCGACGCCGATGATTCTCCTTCCACGATGCTTCTTCTGCGACGTTCTTCCCCGCAACAATCTTCGATCATCCGTTTGAGGTAGTAGATTTCAAATATTTTAAGTTTTCCTTTGTGGATTTTTATCCTTAACATGGATTTAATTCGTGATACTAAACTTGTGTGTTTTCTTTAACCCTTGGAGATCGTCGACGCGACGCGCTTCCGCGATGACACGACGCCCTTCCGCGACGCGACAATCCTCTTCTTCCGTGACGATCATTTCCGCGAAGAACTCTCGTTTGAAGACTACGATGAGGTAGGGGTTTGATTATTTTATATCATTGTGATTATATACGTGGCTTGTGATTAAATTATTGTTGTGAGACTTTTTAAACTTCTAACGCGGTGGGTGCGGACCAACGAACAAGTTCGAACCCACCGCCCTTTCGTTCTTGGTGTGCGGACGACGAACGATGACAAAACAAGCCGATCGGGTGTTTTGAAGGCTTTTCAGTGAAGTTCGGGACCCGAGACGAGCACTGGAGAAGACCGCAGGCAAAACAGACCACCGGAGTGCGTCCGGTGGTCCGTGGAAGTTTCCACCGGCGCGCCACGCCGGCAGGGCGGTGCCCGGCATGCCGCCGGGAAGACCCGCCGTGGCTGAAGCCGCGGCGGCGGTGGCAGGTCCCGCGGCCGCGTGGGACCGCGGAAGGACGACGCGGCCTTTCCGTGTCTGTTGGCGAGAGGTGGCCCCCCACGCGGGGACGCAGAACAATCAAGGGGGGCGGTGCCCCCTTGCACCTGCTCGACCATTACGGCCGAGCCGCCAGGCGACCAGGCCGCGCCCGCGCCGGTCGGGCCGGGTCGCGCCCAGGCCGCGTCAGGCCACCCTGGCCGGGCCAGGCCGCGCCGGCCGGGTCAGACCTGGACCCTGGTTGGGTCGACCCGGTTCGGGCCGACTCAGGGGGGTTGGGCCGGGTCGGTCCGGGCCCAGACCCCCCGTTTTCGGACCTTTTTGAACATTGGCCGTATCTTGAGCTACGAGCCACCGATCGATGCGCCGTCAGTGGCGATGCGATCCTTGGCTCGAGATGGTCCTTTTGGTATATCAAACTCACGGTTTCGGAGTACTTTGGGTTCAGCCGGGTTGGTTCGTACACGAAACCAACCGGGCCCTCGGAACGGAAACACTCATATCTTGAGCTACGAACGACCGATTGACGTGCCATCAACTTTGTTGGATTCCTATCAGTGAGGCGGATCTTTTGGCTTACTCCTCCCAAGGTTTGGACGTAGGTGGAGTACGATTGGGTTGGTTTTTCATTAAAAACCAACCAGGCCCCTGGGACGAAAAAGCCAATAACTCTCAGACCGAGCCTCCGAACGACGCGTCGTCTACGATGTTGAGTTCCTGTTGACGATACAGAACTTTTGGATACATCAACTCTAGACTATGTGTCAGTTTATGTATCAGCCTCTCGGCTCATGGAACGGACCCTCACAAATGAGCTTGCTGTGTGCGGGAACCCTAGAGCTGGATGCGACTGCTACTGTGACGACGACGACTGTGTAGAGATCCTCAGTGGATTCGACGGCGATGACTACATCACTCAGCGATCCTTTGTGGGTTAGTGCTACCGATCTTGTGTGGGTCCGATCCTATGTGGGTCAGCGCTCAGCGGTCCTGTGTGGGCCAGCACCTACAGATCCTGTGTGGGTCCAATCCTGTCTGGGTCATTGCGGGGGTTAGTTACCTATCGATCCTTTGTGGGTCAGATCCTTTGTGGGTCATTGTGGGGGTTAGTTACCTATCGATCCTTTGTGGGTCATTGTGGGGGTTATTTACCTATCGATCCTTTGTGGGTCAGATCCTTTGTGGGTCATTGCGTTGGTTAGTACCTATCGATCCTTTGTGGGTCTGACGGCTTTGATGAATCAGTGGAAATATCTGGTCATCTTTATCGTCATATGGAGAAGTATACCTGTGTGAGATGAATCCTGTTTTTATTTCCTTTGTGGATTGTGTTGTGCTATCCTGTGTGGGTTTACGTTTTTCTTTCCTGTGTGGATTGGCTTTTACTTGAGCTCGGATGTTGGAGACGAGGGAGAATTGATGACTTATGTATATGTATGGGAATATACCTAAGCAGTGTCTGATGTTACTCCGTGATTGTATCATTCTTTTGTGGATTATCCTTTTTGGATTCTGGGAGACCTTCGGGGGTCTCGGGGTCCCTACTGAGTAGCTTATTCTCACCCCTACATAGGCTATACCGCACTACGTTGTGTTGGTTGCAGACGACGGACAACACTGATCGTGGTGGAGGCTTGCGGAGCAGGACGGTACCTGGAGGTCGACCACTGGGCGGGACGTACTCGGAGCGGCCAGCTGGACCCGTGGAGTAGTTGAGGCTTTCTATACCCACCCTTAAAGTGGGATTTCCAATGGATAGCTCGACGTTGCGGCATTACTTTTCAGTTGTTGTTTTCCCTTTCTAGTTGTACTTTACTTTCAGTTTGGGTTTGTATACTGGCCCACTTACTTTTCCGCACTTACTATTGTACCAGTTTTTACTTAGTGTTTACTTATTCCTTCTTGCTCTGTGGTGTTTGTGGTTTACTTTACAAAGTCAATGCCTTCCCTTTTTCTGGGATTTACGCCTTAGTGCTAGTCTCCAGCCCCTGGCCTATGGAAGGCGGGCTTGGGGTAGTCACGGCACAGGCCCCATGGACGGGTCGTGACAAATTAGTATTAGAGGAGTTCAGTTCTACCGCAGACTCTGATCTTTCTTCTATGTGAAGAAAAAGTGTTAAGCGTATTGAGTGTGGTTATCAGTCCAGGGAGACCAGTGTTGGTGCGGCGGTTGACGTATCCATACACTAGGACCCTGACTTCTGATTTCCGACTTAATGCACGAAAACATTGATTGCATATGTATTTCATGTTTTGTTTGTGATTACTTGTGTCAGCTCACCAAGTATACTGTTTTGACCATTGCACATCTGTTTCCTTTTTAGGATGGCCCCACGACGGCCGCCAGCTAGGTTTCCGTGAGTTGAGCATGACGACAGCCCACCGAGCGACGAGGCCTCGGTACATGGCCCTTTGACAGCTAAGGCACCGGCAGTACCTCTACCTGCCGAGCCACCGATGCTTCCAGCCCCAGCCGCTGACGATTCACATCGCCTTGGAGCTCTGCTTGAGTTTCAACACCAGTGACCGCCTAGGTTCCCCGGGGAGACAGACCCCCAGGCAACCGAGGACTGGATGGAGGCAGTTGTATGAATTTTCAGGCTAGTGAGGACACCAGAAAACCTCATGGTGATCCTCACAGCGAGCCTACTGCACGCAGCAGCGGGCCGATGGTGGAGCTTGATGCTCCAGGTGGACGATGAGGCATCTCTCCTCTGGACAGACTTTGAGGGCCTCTTCCTCTCAGAGTTCGTCCCAGCCACCCTCCGTGCAGTGCGCATCCAAGAGCTTCTTCAGCTGTGGCAGGGCAGCTTGACGGTCGCCCAGTACTCAGGGAGTTTTATTTATCTCTCGCGTTACTCGACAGACATGGTACGAGACCCATTCTTCTGGGCCCGGACCTTTGAGCAGGGTTTCATACATGAGATCAGGGCATCGCTGATCTCCCTCAGCATTCCGACTCAGGCAAGAGTACTGGAGCAAGCCCTTTTGATCGAGAGCTTCCTTGCTGAGCCTTCATCAGCAGCGAGACCTACCGCGGGGCGGCACGTAGCAGATTCTTATGTGGCAGGAAGTCGCCGGATGACTCAGGGGTCCAGGCAGAATAGACCCTCACGTAGATGACCTCAGGACACTGGCTCAACAGTGCGGGGCACACAGCGTGGAGCCAGTCTTTTGAGAGGAGGTACTGAGAGAGTTTCACACTTCTCCTTTGGTGGTACATCCAGGAGTGGCGAAGATGTACCAGGACCTCATACGATAGCACTGGTGGCCAGGCATGAAGAAGGTTGTGGCAGAGTTTGTTTCTCGATGCCTCACCTGCTAGAGGCAGAGCATCAGGTACCAGCAGGCTTGGTACAGCCCTTGGAGTTCCCGGAGTGGAAGTGGGATGGGATATCTATGGACTTCGTGATTGGACTTCCACGCACTTCCAGAGGTCACGACTCCATTTGGGTGATTGTCGACCGACTCACAAAGTCGGCTCACTTTTTACCCATTAGAGGGCAGGGATCAGTGGAGAGCTTGGGGAATCTCTACTTTCAAGAGATTGTACGGCTTCACGGTGTGCCATCATCTATCGTCTCCGATCGAGATGCTCGCTTTACTTCCCGGCTTTGGAAGGGGTTGCAGGAGGCGTTCAGGACACAGCTACGTCTGAGCACCACCTTTCACCCTCAGACGGATGGTCAAACGGAGAGGACCATTCAGACTCTCGAGGAAATGCTCCGCGCAAGTGTCCTCAACTTTGGTCGCAGCTGGGAGGACCACCTACCCTTGGTGGAGTTTGCGTATAACAACAGCTACCAATCCACCATCGGGAAGACACTATACGAGGTGTTGTAGGGCAGACCTTGCAGATCTCCTTTGTGCTGGACAGACCATGGGGAGTCAGCACTTGTGGGACCAGAGATGGTCCGGGCCACGACAGAGAAGGTCTAGGTCATCCAGGAGCGGATGAGGACAGCTTAGAGCCGGAAAAAGTCTTATGGTGACAGGAGGCGAAGGAAACTAGAGTTCGAGGATGGAGACTACATCTTCTTGCATGTCTCACTTCAACCTGGTTTATAGAGATTTGGACAAGGCAGCAAGTTGTCTCCACGCTTCATCAAACCATTCCAGGTCCCCAGCAGGATCGACGAGGTGGTTTATCGCCGGGCTCTATCACATCAGTTGCACCGAGTGCACGACGTCTTCCACGTATCTCAGCTGAGGAGATACGTGCACGACCCGACGCATATCATTGACCATGGGGAGCTAGACATTGATGATGGGGTGACTTTTGCGGAGGTCCCGGTGGAGATCGAGGATCGACAGGAGCGGGTCATACGTGGATGATCGATTCCTCTAGTGCGCATCAGATGGCAGCACAGGAACCTCTAGGAGAGCACTTGGGAGCGAGAGGCTCAGATGCGTGCTCAGTACCCACATTTGTTTCCCAAGATTATGATGTATCTTTACAGGGACGTAAATCCCTGAGGAAGAAGTGATGTAAAGACCCGTAAATTTCAATGAAATTTTTTTCCCTTAATTTTATTTGGAATTTTACAAGAACGCAGTTTCTGAGGGCACGTGATTCTGAGGCCCGGTGTGCTCGGAATCATTTCCCGATGTTTGGCTCAGGTACGTTCAGTGAACAAACGAGCGGGTTTTTCTAACTTTTGAACCGGTTCTCAGAATCAAATTATGAGGGCACCGATGGAATTGCAGTGCCGGTACTTTCTTAGAAACTCCTCTTCCAGAGATGTGTTTTCTCAGGTGTGGTTTTTAATTTTTTGGGGTTAAATGAAGAAAATAAAATAAAGTGGTGAAACAAATTTATTTAATTTCACTTAAAGCCACTTAAAGCCACTTAAAGCTGCTTAAGCTGAGTTGAAGTGGATAGGGTGGAACCCAAAATATCCTTCCCTCTTGGTAGGATATTTGTGAGGTGGCGCCCGCACGAGCCCCACCGTTTCTTTTCCCCTAAGTAACGCACCCGCAACCCCCCTCTTAATGAAAGTCAACTGGGGCGTTTTCTAAAACACTTAAATGCTCATATTAAATGGACAGTTTAGTCGTTACCATTAATTCACCGAATTAATGGTTCGTTTCTTAACATGTTTTTAAACTATTGGCATAATAATAAAATAAGACCAACACCTTTTCTTTTTGTTGACGGGTTGATTATTGAGAGGATTTTGAGAATCTGTACCTTCATTCCCCTCCGCGAAGAACGCGAAGAACATGAAGAACGCGAAGAACACGAAGAATTCCGAACCCTCGGATATCGACGACGCGACGTCGTGTTCCACGACGCCGACGATTCTCTTTCCACGACGCTTCTTCCGCGATGTAATTCCCCGCAACAATCTTCGATCATCCGTTTGAGGTAGGAGATTTCAAATCTTTTAAGTTTTCCTTTGTGGATTTTTATCATTAACATGGATTTAATTCGTGAAATTAAATCTGTGTGTTTTCTTTAACCCTCGGAGATCATCGACGCGACACCCTTCCGCGACGACGCGCCGTCCTTCTGTGACGCGACAATCCTCTTCTTCTGTGACGATCATTTCCGCGAAGAACTCTCGTCCGACGACTACGACGAGGTAGGGGTTTGATTCTTTTAAATCTTTGTGATTATATTCTCTGATTGTGATTAAATGATTGTTGTGAGAATTTTTAAACCGCTAACATGGTGGGTGCGGACCAACGAACAAGTCTGAACCCACCACCCTTTCGTTCTTGGTGTGCGGACGGCGGATGATGAAAAAACAAGCCGCTCGGGAGTTTTGAAGGCTTTGCAGTGAAGGTCAGGTCCTGAGACGAGCACTGGCAAAGACTGCAGGCAAAACGGACCACCAGAGAATGTCCGGTGGTCCGCGGAAGTTTCCACCGGCGCGCCACGCCGGCACGGCGGCGCCGGCGGCCGGAGGCGGCGGCCGGTAGCGGCTGACCACCAGGATGCGGCGGTGCCCGGCGCGCCGCCGGGAAGACCCTCCACCGCGGCGCTGGCTGGTCCCGCGGCCACGCGGGACCATGGAGGAAGGATGTGGCCTTGCCGCCTCCGTTGGTGAGAGTCATCCTCCCACACGGGGTCGTGGAACCATCAAGGGGGGCGGCGCCCCCTTGCACCCGCTCGGCCGTTACGGCCGAGCCGCCAGGCGACTGGGCCGCGCCCGCGCCGGCCGAGCGGGGTCGTGCCCAGGCCGGGCCGGGCCGCGCTGTCCGGGTAGGAAACGGACCTAGGTTGGATCGACCCGGTTCGGGCCGACCCAGGGGGGGTTGGGCCGGGTCGGTCCGGGCCCAGACCCCCCCCCCTTTCGAACCTTTTTGGACATTTGCCGTATCTTGAGCTACGGGCCTCCGATCGACGCGCCGTCAGCGGCGATGCGATCCTTGGCTCGAGATGGTCGTTTCGATATATCTAAATCAAGGTTATGGAGTACTTTGGGTTCAGCCGAGTGCGTTCGTACACGAAACAAACCGGTCCCTCAGAGCGGAAACACTCATATATACGGACGTCCGATTGACGTGCCGTCAACTTTGTTGGATTCCTCTTAGTGAGGCGGATCTTTTGGCTTACTCCACCCGAGGTTTCGACGCAGGTGGAGTATGGTTGGGTAGTTTTTTCCTTAAAAACCAACCGGGCCCCTGGGACGAAAAAGCCAATAACTCTCAGACTGGGCCTCCGAACGACGCGCCGTCTGCGACGTTGAGTTCCTATTGACGATACAGAACTTTTGGATACATAAACTATGGAATATGTGTCAATTGATGTATTAGCCTCTCGGCTTGTGGAGCGGACCCTCCCTAATGATCTTGCTGTGTGCGAGAACCCTAGAGCTGGATGCGACTGCTACTGTGACGACGACGACTGTGCAGAGATCCTCAATGGATTCGACGGCGACGACTACAGCACTCAGCGATCCTTTGTGGGTCAGTGCTACCGATCCTGTGTAGGTTTGATCCTGTGTGGGTCAGCGCTCAGCGGTCCTGTGTGGGCCAGTGCCTACAGATCCTGTGTGGGTCCGATCCTGTGTGGGTCTTTGCGGGGGTTAGTTACCTATCGATTCTTTGTGGGTCAGATCCTTTGTGGGTCATTGCGTGGGTTAGTTACCTATTAATCCTTTGTGGGTCATATCCTTTATGGGTCATTGCAGGGGTTAGTTACCTATCGATCCTTTGTGGGTCAGATCCTTTGTGGGTCATTGCGGGGGTTAGTACCTGTCGATCCTTTGTGGGTCCGATGGCTTAGATGAATCAGTGGAAATATCTGGTCATCTTTATCGTCATATGAAGAAGTATACTTGTGTGAGCTGAATATATTTTTTGCTTTCCTTTGTGAATTGTGTTGTGCTATCTTGTGTGGATTTACATTTTGCTTTCCTGTGTGGACTGGGTTGTACTTGAGCTCGGATGTTGGAGCCGAGCGAGAATTGATGACTTAGGTATATGTATGGGAATATACCTAATTAGTGTCAGATGTTACTTTGTGATTGTATCTTTCCTTTATGGATTATCCTTTGTGGATTCTGGGAGACCTTTGGGGGTCTCGGGGTCCCTACTGAGTAGCTTATACTCACCCCTGTACGGGCTATGCCCGCACTACGTTGTGTTGGTTGCAGACGACGGACAACGCTGATCGTGGTGGAGGCTTGCGGAGCAGGACGGTACCTGGAGGTGGACCACTGGGCGGGACGTACTCGGAGCGGCCGGCTGGACCCGAGGAGCAGTGGAGGCTTTCTGTACCCACCCTTCAGGTGGGATTTCCAGTGGATAGCTCGTCGTTGCGGCTTTACTTTTCAGTTGTTGTTTTCCCGTTCCAGTTGTACTTTACTTTCAGTTTGGGTTTGTATACTGGCCCACTTCCTTTTCTGCGCTTACTATTGTACCAGTTTTTACTTAGTGTTTACTTCTTCCTGCTTGCTCTATGGTGTTTTTGGTTTAATTTACAAAGGCAATTCCTTCCCTTTTTCCGAGATTTACGCCTTGGTGCTAGTCGCCAGCCCCTGGCCTATGGAAGGCGGGCTTGGGGTAGTCACGGCATGGGCCCCGAGGACGGGTCGTGACATGAACAATATGTAATAAGATTTTTAATATTTAAATTCATTAAACATCCATGTAATCAAAGTACAACTATTTGGTTCTAAGACATCAAATCTTACAGGCGATCAGTGGGTTATAGACAATGGGGCTTCACCATACGCCGACAGGTGGTTCCAAACTGAGTGTTATGGGGGTTTTATAGGGATGTTCAGGATCACCCATGGTTGCATCTTGTATTGATTGTTTATTTTATATTATATTGGTTTATTTTCAGCTTGTATTGTTTACCTGTCTCCCTTTTTCACAGCTTTGACATTACTTTTTTCGTTTTGTTTATAAAATGGTAAACTATTTTTGAAATAATATATGGTGTGAGTTAGTTCTCAAAGTGAGAAAGAGGTGTCATTTTGTTTAAATGGGAAAACCATATTTTGAAAATTTTATTTCCAAACATGTGTCATCAGACAACATTGGGTAAAGAAATTATTGGATTTTTGGTTCACTTTTGGCATCCCTACTAATCATTTTTGAGCTCACGCCTATCCTTTACCATTTTAGTTGCATGTTCAACTGTTTTTCAGGAATTACCTTAGTGGCTGATCATGTGGGAGATGTTTTGGGCTTGTGGTTGTAGGAGACCAAGTATTCACACTTTGATAATTTTAGTGGGGTCCTGTTTCTTTTTTTGTTCTTTTAGTGGTACTTTGTATCTGGATCAGTTCTTTATTTATTTCAGATTCTGTTTTCATTTTGTTGCGTGCTCAGTCTTTTCTGTTTATTTATCTGGTTATAGATTTATTTTAGGTACTTAAATCATCCCCTCTGGTGTAATTTGTTCCCCAAAACTATTTTCCAGCATGGGGGGATCGGGAACGCCCCTTGGGACTTGCTGCAGACCGACTCGTATGTCCAGTTCATGGTCGACCCAGGATAGTTCCTGAAAAAATGGAATCCGAGGAGGCCCTTGTTATTTTTTGGGGTTTTTATTTATTGGATAGGACTATTGGGACTTATGAGTTAGGTGCTTAAAGAGCATCATGAATCCTTTCTTGTTTCTAACCTTGAGTTTCCAGGGGTAGTATGGGATTTGATTCTTGTGTCTTTTGTTTTGTATTGAGGGATGACAATGGACGGAAGACGGTGTCACGTCGTGACCTGACATGGAGTAGTGACCCATGTGGAGTCTAAGTGCATGGTTTAAGTTACTCTTAGTTGTTTATTCTTACTAGGGGTGTGGCTCACTATCATCTTATCAGGTTAATTTTAACTACTATTTCCTCATTCCATTGGTTCTTTGTAGGTTGTACTCCGATTGGTTCTGGTTGGTTAAAGAATGCTTTCTCAAATAGAAGTGGGTTATTTTAAATGAAAATTTTATTTCTAAAATTATTTTAAATTGGTAAATGGAGTTTTAAAATTTGAATATTTTTAGTTGATTCTTGGGTTTCGATGTGAGAATGATGTGGCCTTTGGTACTCTATATGGAAGATCACATGTGTGTGGGTGTGTACGATAAGGGTGGGGGGGACTTATTTTTTTGTGATGTGGATATAAAATGGTGGAAACACATGTGATGATCCCTAGGATTCCTTGGGTGAATTTTAAAATATAAAGGTTTTAGAAATTGGTTTATCCTTGGGGATTTGATTTTTTTGGCTTTTGAAATGTGGTTTAGGTATTTTAAAAATGACCTTGGGAAAAGGTAGTTCTCAAATTTAAATGAAAATGGTGATTTTGGAAAAGAGGGTTTTGGTTGTGTTTATATTTGATTGGATTATGGGCTAGTTTTCTTGGCATGGGGTGTCCTTTTCGATTGTGTTTTGTCTTGAGGCATGTTTGGGTTTTGTTTTTCTTGTCTTTTTTGGAGTTTTCCACCCAAAAATGTCCCTTGTGTTGTCGATGAATCATGCCCAGGATTCGGTTATTTTAAGTGTCATCGCCATTTGAGGTGTTGGAGGTCTGTTAGAGGTGATGGAATGGATTCAGGGAGGTGGAGTGTGTCTTTTGGTGGTTGGGAACTCCCTAGGTTGTTAAGGTTTATAACATTTGGGTTTGTTTAAGGGTTTAGTTTTGGACTAGTGGTGGTTGGTTGTCTTATTGTCATTGGAGTTTCCAGATTAGTTGGGGATAGTTAGTTTTTTCTATGGTTCCCTATCTAGCGAGGAGTGCGAGGAGGAGGAACCTTCCTTATGAGGTTATCTTCATTGATCCTGGAACCTAGTTTTTCAGGATGCCTTTGTGTGTGCCATCAGTATGGCTGGTTCGATCATTCCAAGCCGTCGGGCCGCATCCCGCATAAGTCCTGTCATCATTATGGTCATTCGGGTCACCGAGAGAAGTTATGTAGGAAGCATCATCTGAGGAAGGAGTTTTGATCATAGGATTCTAGTGTCTGATTGTGAGGCCTCAGATTCTTCAGCCATTAGAGCCCCAGCCTCTGGTCTTGGGGTGAAGTCCATGCACAATCAGCATGTTATAGGCATGTAAGACTATTTATTGGTTCTTTATCTTGCATCTTGAAATAGAGACATTCAGGGTTCCCTTGTTCTTGTTTCCATACTATTGTAAGTGCATCTTTTGTGGTGATAGTGCGATGAACTTGTACTTTCTTGATCGTAGTAGTTGCATTCTTCTGAATGTGATCTCTAGAATCGTTATTTTTTCTTTAAAGTGTTTTTTACCATTGTGTGGGTTGGTCCTAGTTTTATTAGTGATCAGTTGGAGATGTGATGTATTGGATTGTTTTAGATCAGTGTGTGAAATTTTTTGTTCTGGTGGTGTTGTGATAAGGAATTCATTATTCTAGTGCCCCGGTATGTTGGGTAGTCGGGATGTGGTTTTCTATTAATGTCTGAGTGGTCCTGTTAAACTCGTATAGAGAAAGCAGTAAGTTCAGTTGGGAGTTTCCAAGATTCCTACCAGGGTGGTGTGTCTAAATTATAAATTCTTGGATTATGGGAAATCTTGAGGTGGGTATAACCCTAGCATGTTCTTCCTTTGTTTTGTGATATGGTTTCACTTTGATTCAGTTGCGTGTAACTTGTAGAGAGAATAGTTACCATGAGGCTCATATTTTTCCCAACATTTTTGGTCGGGCATTGACCTATGTTTTGATTGTCATTTAGTTGGGTGACATTATGGGGGCATAAGGTTTTGTGGTGGGGATTATTTTCACACCCCAACCTTTTAAATTAAACTATTTTATTATTTCATGGCTTCAGTTAGCCTCGTCTAAGTGTGGGTTGAGTGCATGTTTCAAATTTTGGATATTCGATGTTTTTTTGGGTTTCAGACTAGTGAACGGGCACCACACGGTTGGTGGTAACCATTCCATCGGCCTAGATGCCACTGCGGTTACCCATTACATAAAATAAGACAAAATTATTTGAATAAAATAAAGTAGATGTTTATGGCATAATAATAATAACATTATTGTGTAGGTAAAAATGTATTTTAATTAAAAATTTAATGATCTTATTATCCATAAAATTGTTATAAATATAATTATTATTACTTTTTATTATTTTATCGTTATTTAAAATAAAATGAATAAAATTATGATTTATCATTTTTACTATTTTTATTTTTATTACTAATATTATTATCATTATTAAAATTAATGATGTTCTTATGATTTTATAATTGTTAATATTATTATAAATGTTATCATAAAATTTCTATTTTAAATTTTATTTAAATTGTTATAATTATTATAATCATTATCATCATAATTATTATTATTTTTATGATTATCATCATTATCTGTTTTATTATTTAATGTATTGTTATTAATTGTTTTGAGGGTTTTTTCACCCCCCTCTCTTTTTTGTATCCCCCCACGCACCCCCTATCTCCCATTTATTTCCCCCCGTTTCCCCTCCCTCCTATCACCTCTCTCTCCCATTTATCTCTTATCCACCCTCCCCTCTCCCCATATATGTCCCATTTTCTATCCCTCTCTCCCTATTTATTCCCTCTTTCTTTTTACAAATCACTCTCACACCTATCACTATACTGCATCAGTCTCCTCTTTTTTAGCCCTCATGCACTCATCCTTATTACCACTTATTCCATCACACTCACACCACTCTTCCCCTTACCCCCATCATGCATGCCAACTCCCCTATGATGCTCCTTACATCAACCTATCCCCCTTCCAACGGTTCCTTCTGGTGAGTTAATTTTCCACATATTCTTCTCTCCTCACACAATTTATATCGTTTCAATGTTGGGTTTTTTTTTGAAAAAACACTAATTTTTAGGTTTAATATGTGTCTCGGGTTTCCTTTGGATTTAGGGTGTGTTATTTGTCCACAGGGCATCGTTCTTCCTCCAGTTGAAGTTTCATTCCAATCGCATGTGGTTTCAGTAGGTTTGTCCAAGTTGTTCTTTCCTAAAGCCATTTCTTAGATGCTTGACATTTTAAATAAATTTATAAAATAGTTTCAAACCTATATGGAACCCTTTTATAAATTATTATAGAAATTTGGAATTTATTTGGTTGTTTAAAAATAGGTGTTAAATGAGTTTTTGTGTAAATTACCTTGGTTTGGGGGTACCTATGAGTGTTGTTCAAATTGCTTTTATTCTTTTAATGAGGAATTGTGTCTTTATGAAATGTATAGAGATTATTATGTTGCAATTAATTTTTTTTGATAATGTACTCGGTTTGGTGCATATAAATTGGTTATGTTAGGGATTGTTTATTGTGTGAAAACACTTTGGTAAGCATTTAATGGTTTCAATGTTTTGGATTGTGTTCTTTTGAAATAAAGTGGGTGAGTACATATGGTTTTAAAGTAGATGGTGTTTTATGGAAAATGTTTTTTGTGTATCCCTTTGTATGTGTGATGCACCATTTGATGTTTACACATCCATGGTTGGATTAGGTGCACACACAGATGTTTCTCCAAATGAAGATGGGGACATAAATTTGTGTTTTTCATAAAAACTATGGTTCCATAGTATGAATCTTCATACTTTAAAGGATTGGGTTTTAAAAAAATCAATGTACATGTATAAATTTATTCCTCAAGGTTTTGTTCCATTGGGCCTTGAAAAATTTGTTGGTGTGTGTGTTTGAATCATTATTCCCATTTGGCTCTTGGTGTGGGTTTTGGTGAATGATTTCTTAAGGGATCATTAGGAATTGTAAATTTAAAAGTATCATTGGTATGATTTTTTGAGTAAATGTATATTTACATGTTGAGTTTAAGGCATTTTTGGAACTTTTAACCTAAGGGTAATGTTTCTACTAACATTTAATGGGGATTGTGTTTTGGCGAAAGTGTATGCCTGGTTGGAAACTTTGAGCATTTTATGAAATGTTTTAAATATTTAATGGTATGGAGGCCCGATTGGAACCTTCATGTGATATTAAATCTATATATATAAATATGGGGCACCATTATAGGAGGGATATCCCTTAGGGGTTATCATATATTTGTTTCCATGTTTGGGGTAGGAAAGTGCAGTGAGATGAGTCATGTGTAGGAGAGCCTCATACTTACACGGTATTACTATAACCACCCGAGTACTGGATGCCTTATAGATTATCGAGTGACGATTACTCACCAGCCCCGGTTAGATGGGTTGGAGCCCCTAGTAGATACAGAGGCTAGGTGGGATTTGCGGTTGATTTTGTCGTGAGGGCGATCAGTGGATTATAGACTACAGGGATTCACCGTACGCCATTAGGTGGTTCAAAATCAAGTGCGTCCAAGGGTTTCTTGAGATGTTCAAGATTTCCCATGGTAATAGCTTGTATTTCATGTTTATTTTCTGCTACAATGGTTTATTTTTAGCTTGTACTATTCACCTGTCTCCCTTTTGAATAGCTCAGATATTACTTGTTTGGTTTTGTTTATAAAATGGTAAACAATTTTTGAAGTAATATATGGCGTGAGTTATTTCTCAAAGTGGGAATGATGAGTTATTTTGTTTAAATGGGGAAAAAATATTTTTATAATTTTATTTCCACACTTGTGGTATCAAAAAAACTTTGGGTAAGGGAACACATGGATTCAGTGGTTTACTTTTGGAATCCCTACGGAGAATTTTTCTGCTCACACCTATCCTTTACCTTCTTAGTTGCAGGTTCAGCTATTGTTTAGGCTTTTCCTTTGTGGCTGATAGTGTGGGAGAAGTTCCAGGATTATGATTAGATGTGAACAATGGGTAACATGAAGATCATTGTAGTGGGGTATTTTTTCCAGTTTTGTTCTTTCAGATGTACTTTGTATCTTGATCAGTTCTTTGTTTACTTAATATTCATTTTTCATTTTGTCGCATTCTCTGTCTATTCTATTTATTTATTTGTTCCATGTTTTCTATCTTGGGCTTAAATCATCCCCTCATGAATACGTTAATGACCAGCACTAGTTTTCAGCCTAGGGGATTAGGAATGCCCCTTGGGACTTCCACAGACTGGCTCTCGTGTCCGGTTCAGGGTCGACCCGGGATGGTTCATGACAATTTCCTACTCCAAGACTCTGTTTTATATTTAATATATGATTTTGAGTCTCTTCCAAATCCCTATAAATTAAAAGATACCCTAATTAAATTATCATGTGTGAAAAACGTCCACATGTAAAGGGGGTTTTATTAATGATACCTTATGTATGTATTATTGGATATCCATATATTTTATATTATTGCTTGGAAATGTGTAGTTACTTGTATTTTGAAACCATATAACCAAAAACTCTAGAGTTTAATACTGTTTAGGAAGGCAAGTGGTGTTTTGAGGATATGATTGAACCATCATGAGGTGTCCTACATATTCAATTTATAATAGTATTCAAAATCGATGTAGTTTTTTTTATGTCTAAGAACTATAGTTTAACATCATGAAGAAATGATGTATATGAGGGAACATAGGCATTGGGTATGGATCTCGAGACTTAGGAAGGATTCATATGAATCATACTTATAACAGGAATCAAAGTCTTCATAGTTATGTTTTCCCTCAATTGACTAATGGGAAGAGACTGATGATTATTATGCATAGGGGTTTTTCCCTAGAGTTTACTAATATAGAAATTACATTAGGAATAACACTAGGGTGGATTCCATTTTATGGGGGCAGAAAAATCATGTCATTAATCAAGGATTACATATTAATGATTCCCATATGGGGGAAAGTTCATGGAACTAGTGATATGATTATTAAAAATCCCAAAGACCATGTTGTTCATGCTCAGTGTGAGAAATTAGAGAAAATAAATAATTGATCACAATTCACATGGATATGAGAATTATGCATTGGGGAAGACCTGATAGGGTTTTGAATATGGATCTCATGTCATAGAAAGGAATCCTACATATCCAAATTATAGTAGAAATCATAGTCCTCAGTGTTAAATTATATTCTTGATCCGTTGATAGATGAAGAATATGGATAGACCCACATGATATTTTGGTTCCCATGGGTTAGAGTGTTTAGGATATGGAGGGGATTACACCAAGGTGGATTCCACTTGGATGATATCTGACCCTTACCCTCTAGCAGATAAAGAGTGGGGACCATTAGTGTCCAGGTGTGCATGTATGTATTTCATGAGGATCCCATAATATCCATAGGGTTTCATGAGTACCCATTCAAATAAAATTATGGACACTTCCCAAATTAAGGTGGGATGCCCAGCCAAAGGTTCATTGTTTGGGGTTCACATGGTATGGGGGCACATACTGAAGTACTCATATTGGACAAGGATGACATGTTTGGGGGTTTCAACCTGACAAGTTTAGGCTATCTTCCTGACATGTCTGGAGTGTCTGGCCAAAAATATATGGATTTTTTCTGAACAAGTACGGGGTGTCTTCCTGACATGTTAGGGGTGCTTCACATGATCAAGGAAGACATGTCCCATGTAGTTCGCGTGATTAAAGTAAACCTAACAAAGGATTTTTATGTGGTAAATATGACATTTCTGGTGGGATTTTCGTGGATTGGATGGTATTTCCATAAGATTTCTCCAAAGTTGTTGGATATGTTTGATGGTCTTGGGTGACATGGATGATATGTCTGGAGAACTTTGTTAGAATTGGAAGACATGACCAGGTGTTTTCGTATGATTTGGTTAATATATCTTGGTGTTTTCTTGTGACTAATGAATATATCATGTAATGCTCATGAACCCTTCAGATAAAAATTAATTTATCAATATTTTCATAATGATTCCAAATTTTTTTCCCTTATCCCATAAATTCCTCAATGTTCATAAGGCAATGGAATTCTGAGACATCGCATGACCAAGGTGACATGTGAAAGCTCCATCACATGATATATCCATAATACTAAAATTCCTTCATGTGATAAATATGTTGACCACATGAAGCCTATATATATACATTATAATCCCTTAAGTCAATCCCTATGTTAACCTAGTGTAAGACTCTCGAGATTTCATGACTATCCTCTCTAAGAAGTCCTCTATCACCTATGTGATCCCACATGCCTATTTTTTCAATTCTAGGGGGTGGAATTTATAGGAATCTACACCCCAAACATACACCACTTTATATGAATCATAAATCACATATATAGGCTTGATTTTATAGAGGTATCATCACATCACTTTGTTCACATGAACCCATTGTGGGTCATCTATGATGTAATCTTTGTGTCACATGATAAAAAAAGTCATTAATATCACTTCATCATTTCTATATTTATTGGAGCCATGGATTTTTAAATTTATTTCTCATAATAGAATCAAAATTTCAAAGTTCCTTCAAAATATCAGGCCAATATGTTCAGGGTATTTATGAAATCAGGTCGAATTTGAATGATAATTTTGTGAAATCAAGGAGGACTTATATAGGTCCCTTCATGAGATCAAGATGACATGTTAGGGTGAAATCATGTTATTTTTAACTTAATAATGTAAGGAACGTTTATTTTAACATGAGAAAATGTTACTATTCCATACATAAAGGTACCACCCTCTTCATCATTTATTTTATAAAGATTATGTCACTCACCCATCAGTTGTCCATTAGGACTTTACATGATCAAAAATACAATTTTTATTTCTTTCACATGATGATGGTGACAAGTCTAGTGGCCTTTGAATGAGGTGTCTGACATGTATTTAGGGATTTCATGTTATCCACGAACTGATAACACAAATCAGATCATCCCTTCGCATGAAAAAAAGTAACTCCCTTTCTCAAGAAGATTCATCCTTTTCAGATATTTATTTTTTGAAATGATTTGGGATATTTTCAGGTATCTATAAATTAAAATTCCACATTATTATAGGAACTCATCTAGAAGCCTTTGAATGATTAGCAGTTCTTGTCTGGAAGCCTTTTCGAGAATATGAGGGCTTGTTGGAGGGGATTCATGTTATCATTAATAGATCTTGTGGAAGGTATCAGCCTATTGTGTAATTTTCCCAAGGTCATGGGATCATGTTTCTTCTTGAGAGTTATGTGATTTACATGAACTAGATTCCTAAATTTCATATATACATGATTTTACTTTATTTCTTTTTTAGAGAAAATAATACATATGATTTATGTTTTTATCCAATCCTAAGAATTAATGATGCTCATTTATTGGGTGTAAATAATGATCTAACAATGGAACATCATATGATACCACTTGAAATTAAACCATATAAATTGTTAGAGTTTTTATCCTTACCATATTTATATAAAAATATTCTTATCATGAGAATATAGGAAAGTAAAGCAACACACATAATATTTTGAAGATTTCCACCCTATGTGGGTTACTTTGTCCTTAACATAGATAATCCCATTGGTCTATATAAATAAAATATTATAGAAAGTTAATAAATCTAATATAACTCTAATTATGATCATTATATCTTTTTATAAGAAATTATAATGACTCCCATTAGTTATAGAGGTATACTGACTCCTCTCTGTTACAAAAATTACTTTTGAAATTGAGACAACAAAATATAAGTAACTATTCTTACAACTCATATAGGTTTTTTAGTAATCATACATTTGATGTTTTTATCTATTATATTCATCCATTGGTACTATTGATTTTTTCCAATATACTCCATTCAGTGCACCTAATTAAACTACACCTATTTTATATTCTTTGTTTGATGAAAAAACTAATTACGCCTCATAATCTGTTTCGAATGTCTATTAAATAAAACCAATTTTTGGTATCTTTAATATATGACCCTATTTTAGGTACCTAATATATTAATATTTTTTATACCACTTTTCACTACACATATATTTGATGTAATTCAAACAAATTTTAACTTGATGGAAAAATCCCACTACATCGAAACATTCTGCATTTTTCCTCTTTTCTTGCATGAATAGGGTATATTTCTTATACATGTAATATGATTGAACCCAATTGTTTTAGGTTCCATCGTATCATAAAAAGAAAAACTCATATTCATTTTTATACTCAATAAAAACTCAAATTTCAAAACACTTTTCCCACTCAATTTCACTGAATGATTCTCAGGCCTTCTCGAATATTCTTGAAGTTTCATGAAAACCCCAGCATCCACAAAATTTATAAGACTTAATGAACATTAGTATTAAAAAACTTTTTCAAAATTAATTGACATTTATAAAGAAGGAAACATTGAGATAAAAGAATAGAACTGTATATCTAAGGGTCTTTACCAATTTTGGGTAATGCTTCTTGAAACATTACCCGACAAAATATTGTTCGTTGGCTTCTTTAAGAACCCCTCCAACTGGTGACCATTAACCACATATACACTATTTTATTTGAATAATTATATCCTTATAGTGAATATATCTTCTATTTGAATTGTGATCTTCAAATTGTTCCTCTAACTGATTGAATTTATATATATATATCTAACAAGATTTTTTAGACGAGTTAGCATGACTCATACGAATGATCATGCCTTATCTCAAAAAATACATACATGAATTGGTTCAAAAAATGTAGTCCAATTCATATTCACATTATCATACATCTGATGAAATCATGTTACTCTATCCAATATTCATCCATCCAATGGATCTTTGACCAATCAGATGAATTCTCATAACTCATTTCGGTATTTCATTGATCGTTTACCATTTCTATCTATTACATTACCTTGAACACATTTATTCAATGAAAATTGTACCTATCCATCTGATAATATCTATAATGATAAGTACAAGTTAACCTTCTGTAATGTTAAATTTATCTTCACTAAAACCCAAACACAATATTATGTTTCTTCATCTAATAGAATATAACCAATGTCTTCATAGAAACAAACATCAACTTAGTACACCATATGGGTTCAGTCCCCTCAACTGTATCTATATAGTGAACTTAATACATTGACTACCTAATATCATTGTCAAACCATAAACATATCATTTATTTAAATTTGATCACTTCCTATTTGTATTTTCAAAAACACATTCGAGCTCAAACATATCACAGTTCGGATTTCCACCCATTTATACTTCATGGAAAAATATTTATATTTTATCCCTTTGTAAATACCCATACTAAACATATTATAATAAGATTATTTCTATCCTATAAATTGTAATGAACTCCCCAGTTTGTCGAGTAAAAATTTTATTTATCAACCTTTATATAACCCATCTTGTATCATGAGTTTCTTCATGATGTAAGGAACATGAAAATCCATAAAGCATCATATGACTTATAAGGAAAATTAATGAATACACATAAGGGGACATTTTTATCCTTTATAAGGAAAGTTTAATAACATTATCTACAAATCCAAACTTTATTGTTGTACCTCCAATTGTTTTATATTTAGGATAACTTCTTTATATATACTTATTCAATATTATTTTTGTATGGTAATTACATATTAAACTCCTCTTCAACTTCCTAATGGAAATTATAAAAAACTATTGATAATATATACAATATACTAGCATCATCATCTAATATTACTTTCAACTTAAGAGAAAAAATTAGTCATTGGGAGTTTTTTCCACCAAATTATATAGATGAAAATATCCCAATCAAGTACGATAATAAAATTTCCATTAATATTTTTAAAAATCATATCCAACACTATCACACCAAATACGTTGACCTTGAACACCATTTCATAACATATCACTTAAAAAGGTGATATATTATTGGATATTGTCCTAATGGAATAAAAAATTCAATTATATCTTTACCAAATCTTTATCCCTTGATAATTTAACATCCATTTAAGTTTAATTGGGAAGGGTTTACTTATGAAATTATGCATTTGATATATGGATTTATTTATTTATTTTCAAAACCCCTTTTACAATATTATTTAAAAAATATTATTAAAACATGTTTATATTGTTTATATTTTTTTATGTAAGCTATGATAACTTTATCTCACCCATTATATAAATTGAGAGGGATCCCTATATCTTTTTGGATTTTAAATTTTCATTAGGATAGATATTTTGTTTTCAAAATTAACTAATTATTACTTTTAAAATTTTAAGCCAATTTTAAAATTTAAAAATAATATTTTCAAACATAGTAATAAATTTTAATATTATTATACTATTTTTTAAAACAAATTTTGATAAATTTGATTTTAATGTTTTTAAAGTATCTAAGTATATACTCATTTTTAACAAAAGTTTCTATTTTCATATCACATAATGAATATTAATGATGTGAAAAAGTGTACCGTATATATTTTTTACTATAATTATTCTCATGAGTTATCATTGAAGAAACAAAAATAAAAGGATTCTTTAAAGCTATTATTCCAATTTCAAAGTACCTTATTCCTTCATGATACTGCTAAGGTTAAATCAATCAATTGAGTTAAATTTATTCCTTGAGGAAAAGTGATATCATGGTAAAGGTATGTAAAGTTTAATTTGATTTTCTTTTTTTATAATCTCAAATTTATGTATCTTTCTTTATTCTGATTTTATTCATTTATTATATTTATTTAATTTGATAATAATTTTTAATTATAATTTCGATAACATTTTAATCTCTCTCTAATGATCATATTATTTGAGGAGTTTGGTTGTTCAGATGTGTTTTCAAAATTATCTTTTTAACTATTTTTATTTTCTTATTATATTTTACGGGACCCTATCACTCTTTCTAATAATCATTTTATTTTTTGATTTTTTAAATTAATTTTTTTTTGGAAAATTTTTTTTTATTTTCAAAATTTTCTTCTTCTTTTAAAAATATTTTTCATATTGTATGAAAAATTTATCTTTTATGTTTAGTTTTTATGATATTAAAAAAGGGATATATTGTTGTGAGAATATCTCTCATGGTGTTCGCATTATCACAAATACTTACCAATGTATATATTGTTTTCATTTGAGTGTTCTGGAGAATATTTAATTTATATAAAGTGATGAGTTTCTTAGACGTTATGGTATTTTTAAATTAAATTTGAAGATAGATTGTTAACTTATTAAATGATTAGAAATATATATTTTACTCATTTAAGAATTAATTATATATATATTATAATATCCAAATAAGGGATCACAAGGAAGTGGTGATAGAATCTATTGAAGAGGAAGTAATGTAGATATCAACTGTTATCTGGTGCAGGGAACTGATCAACCATTACCAAGATGGTATCAACCCATATATGGAGTAGAACCACCATTTAGCTATAGTAGTTGTATTTAATAAGTAGTGTAAGACATACAGTTGAATGTTCCTCTAGATAGGTTACTAGATAGATAGTGGTTCATACTGGGAATCTAGTGGCATCACAGAAGCTCCAATGAAGATGCATTTATTATAGTAAAAAGGATTGTAAATGAAGTATCCTTCATCTTCATGACTCCCGATGAATTATAAAAGGTTCCCATACCTCTTGAATCTTAAAAACGTATTCCATTGTATACTTAGAAGATTAAAATTTATTTCCAATAATAAATTTAATCCATATTGATTCTAAATCTCTTGAATTTTTAATTATATCAAGGAGCCTCTAAGAAGTTCTAAATCTATAAAGTCTTTCATATGTCCTCAAAAATATCTCATACTTCATTATAATTCATCCATATAAGATATTTGTGAGTGAGTATTAATTTTTATTTCCTAAATAAAACATCTCCCTTCTCAAACACCTTCCTCTAAGAGTTATCACTTTATAAAAGTGAGGGATGGGTTCCTTAGATACTTGAAAAAATCAAGAGTGTGGTCACAAACCACAACTGCAAAGGAAGAGTTTCTTGATCACCATTATGATCAAGGTATTTATACTAATAACCTATCAAGTTGATTGCCGGATATTTATGGGATCACAATGAGATTTAGTTTAACTCTTTATCAATTGTGTTTTTTTCTCTTTAATTTTCTACATTGTATCATCTAAAAATTGATTCCTATACTTTCATAAATCAGGTTCAATTATTTTCACACATAAATTAATTTTATAATACCTTTATAAGATAAAATTAAATTTATAAAGTATCACATTATCCTTTCTCACTTTAATCATTTAATCAACTTTAAATTTTTAAAAGGTAAATTCACCACCACTCTTACAATAATTTCTGACCAAAAATTGTGATTTATTGTTAAATTTAATACTTTATAAGAATGATAAAAATAAATTTTATTGAAATAATTAAATTATAATATAATAATTTGAATTTATAACATCCATGAAATGGTTATGTAATGATAATGAATCATTGTTTAATAATTCATGGTTAAACATAAATGTTTTGTTAACACACTGTGTTTTATTTTTATATGATTTTATTTAAAATAAAATCAATATTATTTTGAGTATTAAACCCATGGAATATTTTTTATACATGAATAAAATTAATTATTCTTCATACACTTATTATAATTTTTTTATAAATAAAGATAAAATCATTTGATGATAAAATAAGATATTTTTTCTATAATTTTTTTATCTATGTAATATATTTTTATTTTAATAAATTAAATTAATCAATATTTATTAATTAGTATTAAAAAGGAAATTAATGGGAATAAAATCATTTTTCTTCTTAACGATATATTGTTTTTAAAATGGGTTTTATGCGTTTTGTACATTGATATTAGAATTAATTTCTACCACCTCTAGAAATTGAATATTTTTAAATGCACTATATATTATTAATAAATATAATAAATATTTTATGGAAAGTTCAACATAATTTTTTGTCATGTAAATAATCTACAATGGTAAATGTTTTTCACCAAGGAATGGTTTGTGGTGGGGGGTTAACCCAAGAGATACATCTAAGGTTATCAATAACACATGAACCAATTTGATTGGTTGAGTGGATTTGGAAATTAACGTAACATATATTTTAAAATAAGATAATTTGGATCAACTTTCTTTTGACAATTACTTTATATTATATTAAAGTTAAGTGTATTTACAAGGGTTCCACTCCTGTCCCTAATAAAAGGGAACCTTCTCCCCTCACTTCTGCACACGCTTTGAGAAGAATAGACTATCCAAGATCATCACTGATAACATCCATCTATTCTTACCATGTCTTATAGTTTTTTGGTTTACCAAAATACAAAATTAATATGGATTAAGGATTCAAGAAATGGATTATACCCAACGAAGTGGTAATTATCTTAAGAGACTTATTTCGTGTTTTTTTCTTCTACCACCGTATAAAAATATTCTGTAACCCCATAAAAACAATAGAAAAGGTATTATTAGTATACTAAAATGTTATTATATTGATTTAACAATCATTATCCACCACCTTTTCATATAAGGGAAAATGAATCTCAATTGGGTAAATTTTTTGAATTAGATCATGCAACTTTATAATATGATGGTGTTTTTCATAGTAGCCCATGAGGTGTGTTAACTTTTGGACATGCTTTTTTTTTCTACAGTTCTTATTCGGAAACATTTGGAATTGTTCTAGAACCTTGTTTAGATATTTTTTAGAAATTAATTGTTTATTTTTTAAGAAATAATTATTTTCCATGATATATCTAAACTTATCAATGTTCATCAATGATTTTCTCAGCAGGATAGATGATGCATGTCGTGTTATATCTGATATTGTAGATCCAACTTTCTATTCACTCGTGGGATCCGCGTAGTTCGAGAGGACCTTGGATCATCTCTTCTTTAGAATCCATTAATCCATTATTATTGTATGGGATGTTATCTCTCTAGTAGTTGAGGTTCGGCCTCAATGGGAAAATCAGATGGAGTACTAAAAAATAAATCTTCACCGGCTAAGAACTATAAGATCACCCCATTCACGATGTTTCATTTTCATATCATTTATTATATTGAAAGTTCTAGTAATATTTATAAATATACCAGGTATTGTATCTAACCAAACTCTATACATTGAATTTTATATAAATTTTTTATTTATGGGTGGTGAACCCAACTTTTTGGTTATTCTGTTATATGATCTGTAAACTATGGGATCCCACTCTAGTGTATGTGAAGATTACTATCTCCATGATGGAAGGTATCTCTACCTTTTCATTAGAACCTATCAAGGATGGTTATATATATGGATTTAATTAATATATATGATATTTATAAAGTTATTATTATTATTTTAAAAAAATTATTGGTTACCTTCCTTTTTCAATAAATTGTTATATGAAATGATCACTCGTGCGTATGTGTGGACTACCGCCTTGAAAAAGTGATACGATTCATTTTTGATCACCACATTATATAACTATTTATAAAAGTGTATATATTGAAAAAATATTATATTTATGATCTAATGAATATTATATATATGATAAAACCCTGAACAAGTTGAAGGTGCGGGAATCACCAAACCAAAACATGCATGAAAAACAGAACAATTGACACAAAATTTTTATTTTAATAAATAATTGGTAATAAGAATTTATAAGGAAATTATATATAGAAATATATGTATGCATATGGTTCTAGTATATATTTATAATATGTTTAAAATATTTATAATGTAGGAAATATATTTTTTTCATCAAAACATGTCTCGATCTCTAAAAGAAAAATTTTCTCTAAAATATGAGTGTAGTCCACACTAAAGACACATTCCATAACATAGGTGGTGGTGAAACTCAACTATTTTATTTCATTCCATTTTCATTTCCCGCATGTAAAATTTTTATTTCTGAAAGTTTCTAGAAAAAATAAATGATCTATGAGGCTCTAGGATCCCTGAAACATTAGAGGAGGAATTTGTGTGCAACATTAGACGTCTGCACACAGTCCTTCAGATGTAGTAAAAGCCCTTTGTGTGGAAAGGGTGATGTTAAAACTATCTACATGCATGGTCACAACACATGATAAATACATGAGAGATATGTGACGGGGTTGCACAACCCATCCATGGTTTCAAAGACATGTCCACCCATTTCGGCTATAAATAGAAACGTCTTCCCATAACCAAGAAAAGGTTCTACAGAAGGTGAAGTGGTACTATCACTCACGCAAACATATCTTTTTCAACATCACACAACACCAAAAAACCATGTAAACTAAAATTAATAGAACATGAATGAATGAACTTCCATGGGTCCAAAAATGTCTTGGCCTATGGAGAGAGTTTCTCAGGAAGAACATCTTAAATCTTGTTGGGTTTGTGGGAGTGAAGCAGCCTTTGCGCAACCCTAAGTTGCACATGAACCTAGAATTTGGGCAACCCTATTCCTAAAAAATCCATGTTCTTGACATGTGACAGATCCCATGGACCGCGATACCCCATATACATGTAATTTTATAAAGTTGCGCACAACAATATTTGGCTCCTTGAACCAATACCCCCTATGATTCAAGTGCATCCTAGACCATTACCTTACATTGGAAGCCTAATAATAGGAACCCTAATAACTTTGTGCTCATTATAATAGGAACCCTAACATTAGGACCCCTGATTACCACACCTCCATGATTGTGTTTATACCATGCCCCACCCATAAGTTCATGAATAGCTGACACATAATCCCTATAGGTGGAATCATCATGGGAAACTTCAAACCACTCTTGGAAGAGAGGACATTTTCTAGATTTTCCTCTCCAAATTGGAAATGGACTCTCAATGTATAATCCCCAAACATACACGAGTTGTATGAAATAAAACAACCTAGATCCACATCCTAGCTACATGACATTAAAATGTTGGACGACATCCTCATATAATGATATTAAACTGTTGACTTACCCCATGTGATGATAATGAGATGCCCCATGTATAATCAACATATGATGGTATCCCCGTGGAAATCTACTCCAGGCCAGAGCCCCTTATCCCTAGGGAATCCTACTCCAGACATCGCATATATGCAAGCCCCACACCATACCTCATTCATTCCAATTCCACAACAAGATAATCCTTACCAGATGATGCTAAACAACATGGACTGGTCTTTTCACATAACCTAAAACTGTGACATTTAACCACATGGGTTTTGATTTTTTTTCTACCAATAGGGTACGTTTGTCACCTCTCTAAGGATCAATCCTGATATACAAACACATATGGGATTCCTCCTTGAATTTCAATCTTGATACCCCAACACCACCATCTAACATCCTAGTGTGAAATAATCCCTAATGGAAAAAACATAAAAAAACATTAATGTTTGATCACTTCCCCTTTGGGGATGCACATAACCTCTCACATGTCCTCACAAGATGTAAATGTTGTAACCCATCTTTCCCCAAAACACATTAAACATATGACCCATATATCCTTATATATGTTAATCCTATTACCCATATTTCTTTAAAAGATATTAAATCTCTGACCCACCTATCCCCACAAGATGTTAAACCTATGACTATCCAATCCCCGTAATCTGTTAAACATATGAACCACCTATCCCCACAAGATGTTAAACCTATGAATAATTTTTCCACTAAAGGCGTAAATCCTTTGACCCATATATCCCCACAAGACATTAAACCTATAACCCAACTATCCCCATAATTTTTTAAAACTAAGATCCATCTATCCCCAAAAAACATTAATCCTAGGAACCATCTATCCTCATAATACATTAAACCTATGGCACATTTTTCCTTATAAGATTTTAAAACTATGAACCACCTATCACCACAATACGTTAAACATGCCACTCCCATATCTGAAATAGACATTAAAATGGTGACCCATTAGTTCCCAAAAGATGTTAAAACTATGAAACATCTATCCCCACAATACATTAAACTCACACTAGTAGAAATAGAGTCTCCAACTTTGAAGATATTGAATCAAGATTTTATAAACTGATGAAAAATGTATCAGCAGGAAATTTTAAGCATTGGTTTTATCATGAACCGATGCTAAAAATGTTTTATATTTACTTTTGGAAAAAAAATTTAAAAAAGCAACAAAAAAATAATTGAAATGATTTATAGAATTGGTTTTTGTTAAAAAATAATTCCATAAATTAAAAACAAAACTGTATTAGTTTTAAAAACAATCGATGCCATAAATTTAAAAAAATTCAGCATCGGTTTTCACAAAAACCGATGCTGAAAATGTAAAAAAATAGAATCTTTGTTTTTCAAACTCATGCTTCTTTTCAAGAAAAACACAAATCATGAAACCCTCATTTTTTCAGATCCATGTAACCCTCTTTCCTGACTCCCAATGAACATGAAAATGACCCTGTGATCTAAAATATGATTGCTATTTATTTTCATTGATTTTATCACAATTTCATGATATTTAGTATTGATTATTTATCCAATATAATTATTTAATCATCCACAGAAGTATTTCTCTTCAAAAACCAATTTCTGGCCGAACATCATCTGCCGATTGATTTTAGTTCTTTTTTCTTGTTTGTTGATCCTTTCTACAAAAAAAATTAGATCTTGCAGTGTTTTTTCATATAATTTATCAGAGAGATAAATTTCATATTAAGGATCCATTTTCCTTAGTGAACTCTGAATTTTGATATTTTTTTAAATTTTTATGTTAAATTATTTATTATTTAGTTATATTTTTGTGTTATTATTTCAATTATTTTTATATAGTTGATTATAATTTATAAATTTTATTGTTAATATTTTTTTTATAGATTTTTTTATTTTTTGAAATTATAAAATGGTCTTTATGATATTATGAAATTAATAGTGATAAATTTTTTCATCATTCATCAAGATAATTTATATCAAATTTAATAACGCCATATTTTTCACCAATTAAATTAATACAATCTTCAATACCTTTTGACACACGCGACACCACACTAATGTAACCACTATATAATATGAACTAATAAATGTTATATGATTGAAAATAATTAAATTATAATATCAATAAGCCACATGTATATTATATGAAAATAAAAAATTTATTTTTTTTCAATTTTATAAGATATATAATTTATATTACAGTAGGATTTTTTTTTTCAAATAAAATATGTTAAAATTTTTGTGTAATTGAACTTAATAAATTAAATTAGCCACTTTAAAATGACTGAAAATATATTTCCAGATATGAAATAATATATTAGAATTAATTAATTTTCATATTATTTAGAAATAATAATAAAAAATAGATGGACATATAATCATATTATTTTGAAATAATATATTTACATTAATTAATTTTCATATTATCTTGATGTTCCATAATTGATTACCAATCATTTTTATTGAATGTGTTTGTGTTTAAAATATATCTATTTATTTTTATATATATTCAATGTTTATATATTTTAATATATTCATTTATTATATTGTTATATCAGGTATTTAATGGATCATAATTGGATAAATTTACGAAGAACCACTCGTGAATAAGAAAAAAAAGTTGATGAATTCATAGAATTATCTAAATGAAATATTAAAAACATAGATTTTATTTACTATCTATGTGTGAAGTGTTTGAATATGAGAAAGTAAAACTCCATATAAATCAAGTATCATAACATTTGTTATGGTTTTATCCTTATATACACATGTTTGATTTGGCATGGTGAATGAACTGAAAATTAAACTTCTATTATTGATGAAAATATTCATAGTGAGGGAGAGGATAATATTCAATAATTAATTCATAATTTAGGTGATGAAACTATTAACAAAAATATTAATTTAATGATTGTATAGTGATTTTGAGAAACCATTGTTCATATGTTTTAGTAAATATACAATGTTATCAGTAGTTTTGAGATTAGTTATCTTAAAAGCATGAAATGGGTGTGGTGATAAAAGTTTCTCCAATATACTTGAGATTTTAAAATATCCACTTTCAAAAGGAAACGGGCTTCCATATTCCAATTATAAAGTGAAGAAAATATTATTCCCCATGGTATTGGGGTATAAAAAGATACATTCTTCCCCCAATTATTGTGGGTTTATAGGAAATAATATGAATATTTATCAACCACTCTGAAATATGGGACATCAAGCTATAAGATGGATGAAAAGGTCAACATAGATTCATTCTCAAGTACTGAAATATAACCTCATAAAAAATCAATTTTTTACTTTCTAATGATATCATCCAATAATTCCTTAATACAATTCTAATAATTGAACTCCAATTCATCCTTAGGTACCAAAATCAAGGATCCTACTAAATCAATTTGGTACCTTCAAATAAATACATATTTTAAGAGACTATCATATAATTAAATTGATGTAACAAGGTTAATCTGACCTTCAAATGAAGTCATCTCTGATAGTAACTTACATCACCTTTTTTATTCACCACATGGGAAGAGATTTGATAAAATATTTCGTGTTTTTATAAGTGAGGTTCGAAATATCATAATAAGATGTTGTACTGATGGAATGAATCTATATCAGAGACTAAGTAGCCAACATAGTTCATGGCCTTTTTATAGTTTACAACTTGTCCCCACATATATGTATGAAGAAAGAATATTTTATGATGTTATTGATGATTTATGGACCAAAATATATTGAAATCGATATTGATTTTTATCTTTCACTATTGATTGATGATTCGAAACTGATTTAGGAGGCAAGTGTTAATGTTTTCAATGCATAGAGCAAAGAGTATTTTATTTTTGAATTTATGATAATGTTCACTATAAATGACTTTTCTATATATGGAAACATATCTGGATATAGTGTTAAGGGACATAAATCATGTACAATTTTTGAGGAAGAGACTTCATATTATCAATTGTAGAATAGAAGAAAGATATTGTGTGTGAGACATCAAAGATTTTTTTTGAACAGATCATCCTTATAGTAGATTGAAAAAATAATTTAATGTTTTATTGGAAAATAATCATCCTCCAAAACAATTTTCAATTGAATAATATTACAAGAAAGTGAAAAATATTGATTTGAAATTTGGAAAGAAGATAATTTATGGTCTTCAAAAAAATATCTGTAAAACATTGTATATCTTTTTTGAACTACCTTATTAGATATTTTTAAAGATAAAACATAATATTTATGTTACTCATGTTGAGAAAAAAATATGTGATAGTTTTATTGTAAATTTTTATTCATGAAAGAAAATAAAAAATAAGGATTACATGCTATATTGGACTTGATATTAATGGGAATACGTTTAGAGTTATCTCCCACTATGAAAAGAGAGAGAACATAATTACCTCTGGATTTTCATAAATTAAGAAGTATTGAGAAGATTATTTTTTTATTGTATTCAGGGTATTAAAGTACCTAGTGGTTATTCTTACGATGTGAATAATTCGGTTCCATTGAAGAATTTTAAATTAATTGGTATGAAATCTCATGTTTGTCATGTATTAATGCAACAACATCTACCAGTCGCACCAAATAAAATATTACAAATAGTTATCCGAATGACTATCATTAGTTTATGATTTTTTTTTCAAATCCATTTGTAGGAAAGTTTTTGAACCAAATTTGTTATATTTGTTAGAGAATGAAGCTTCTCTTATTCTTTGTCGACTACAAATGTATTTCCCACCAACATTTTTTGATATAATGGTTCATATGAGGTTTCATTTGGTGCGTGAGATAAGAGTGTGTGGACTTTTTTATTTACAATGGATGTACCCTTTTGAAAGATATAAGAAAATGTTAAAGGGATATGTAAAACCCCCTAATCGAAAATAGGCCTCTATTGTTTGAAAATATTTATTGAAAGAGGTTATTGAGTTATGTTCTATTTTTTTAAGTGAAACCTATTGGTCTCCACATATCATGACATATGATAGTTGATAATGATGGTTGAGGGATTCAAGGCTTAAAGGTAATGTTATTTCCACATAATGAAGTAATGTAGGAACATTTATACATGATAACATACCAAACGAGGTTCAATCATATATATCATCACATATTAAAAAATTAAAGTTACGATATATTAAAAAATGAAAAGTGGTTGACGATTGAGCATAAAAATAAATTTGTTTCATGGTTTAAGGAGAATGTCATCACAGATATATCTGTATCAGAAACATTGGAATGGTTGGCAGGGGGACCATCTCTAAATATAATCACATTGTCTTGTTTTAATATTAATGGGTACACATTTTACAAAAAGGAGATGGATGACAATAGTACCTTTGAAAATAGTGGTGTAATGGTCTTTACTGAAGCATTGAATTTTGAGTTAAAAAGATAAAAAATTAATTACTTAATCAATGAAATATTTTAGTGTTCTTAAAGATATATGGGAAGTTCAGGAATTTAAATTTTGAGTCATTGTGTTTAAGTGTAATTGGTTTGACATTAATTGTGGTGTGAAACATGATGAATGCGGGTTTAAATTTGTTGATTTGATAAGATTTATGTAACGACCCAAACATTAATTAATGGAAATCCTCTTGATCTAATTAAATGTCTCTTTATGTAAACTTTTTATATAAAATTTCAACTTCTTTGGTTTTTTGTTAAGAATTGCGACCGTTACTTTTACAGCCATTGAACCGTGATCACATGATTAGTATAAATATAGGGCTTTAACAAACCCAATTTACTCAGGAAAAGAAAGAAATGGCCTCATCCAGTAGAATTTCTCCATACGAAGCCCATTTGTCGGAGCTCAGAAAAGAGGTGGTGTCTTTGGGCTTCACTTTTGACCAAGCCCAAGCTGAGTTTTATCATGTCAAGCTCGAATAGGACCGTCTACGGGAAAAGTTTATGTTGATAGAGATTACCACTCAAGCGATGTTATGTGAGCCACCCCAAGAGTCTGTCACTATCACACACCTTACACTTAGGTCTTATGCGTCTTTTTAACGGGTTATGAGAAAAATCACTAGTACTATGTTCATGTAAATTATTTTTGTATATAATAATGAATATACTTTCTTTTCCTTATTGATACATTGTAAATAGTTTTTAAAGTACAAATAGTGTTTTTAGTTATTATTTAATTAAAAATTATATTTTATTAAATCAATGGATTTTTGAATTAAATAATAATTTAATAAAATATTAATATTATTCTTAAATTAATTTTTATTAAATATAAATGTTCTTATAATTTTATGAATGCAATTGTAATTTTTATTATGGTTTGAAATCCATTTTTGTCAAAACCCGTGAATTTTCAATAAATGTCGGTTTTTATTTAAAAAGTGAAAATTAACATATTTAGAAAATTATTTAGATAAAACAAATGTTATTTATGGAATCAAGATGTCGAAATTATCCAACGGTTAATTTTTCATAATTTTCTGAGACAGTCAAATTTTTGGGTAAAAATTAAATACCGTTAAAATATATAATGTGTTTCTTGACATCATAACGACCCAATAGTGATGCAATAAAATACTATAAGCTTTATGTTTGGCCAAAATATTTTTTACCATTAAAATAATGTGGTATTGTTTGACTTATTTTACAAAGCATTAATGGACCACTCCAGACTTATTAAACATCTTGCCTTTTTAAATTATTTTCCATGGGAGTGTGACTCACCTCCACATAAGCAACCATATTATTTTAAGAAGTTCGGAAATTGGAATTCTAAAATATTTTTTTCCTATCCCGTTTTCCAAAAACCATGGGCAAAAACCATGATCAGATTTGTTGTTTGGATTAGGTTAATGAAAGGGGTCCCAAACTTAAATAATAAAGAATTCACTCACCTTTCCTATATAAACCGACCCAAGACCCCACTTACTACTCACTCAAAGACTTTGGAGTTTGACCAACCTATTCCCTACTCTCTCTATAATCATTCCAAGGTGCTCCAAGCTCCCAAGAATCCTCCATCAAGCCTCTCTCAAGACTTTGGAAGCACACTTCCAAATAAGGGTTTTTTCTTCCTTTCACTTTTTTGTCCAATTTTCTTAATATTGTTATGCCCTTTTAATTTCAATTATAAATGTTGGGGTATGGTTTATAAACTCCACCATACTGCCCTATTATTTTTTTAATGATGGGATACCCCTTTCTATCTCATTAAATGCCTCCCATGTACACCCGTTACTATGCCGAAATTCCGAAAGGAACTTCTCTCTCCACATTTACATTCAAGAAATACTTTTGTATCATGAATCTAAATTCCATTACAATTGTGGTTACAAGATTATATATGACCCCATTACTGTCCATTTCATGTATATATGATGAGACACCCCTTTCTCTATCATTAACCATTTTTTATGAATTCTTATATCACACTGTTATGCTGCCGAAATTCCACCGATTTTCTATGCCAATGCCATTATGTAGTGAATACCATACCCATTTATCCATCAAGGGTATTCACCTTCATGAAAATTTACTTATTCATTATAAATTTTCATTCCACATTCCTTTGTCATGTAATAAATGATCATGTTTTATGAATCCATGTTTTATGTTCCATGTGGCACACTTATGCATGAAATGAAATGTTTAAGAAGGGTGTGCCCTTATTGGACTCCAATGAATTGGGTAAAGTATAGTATCATGATACATCATGTGTAGTGAGTGTTGACTAATTCTAATTCAAGTGTAATGAGGGTTTACTCGTGCTTCATGTGCAATGTGGATTTACTCATGCTCTATGTGCAATGAGCATGGTCTCATGCTAATTCCATGTTAAGTGTTGTTGCCACATTTCCATGTTATGATTATCATGCTTTATCATGCCTTTATGTTCATGTTTCTCTTGTGATATATTGATATGCCTTTTTTCTAACATGTATTGTACTCCTCATGTATTCCATGATTATTCCCTTACTGGTCTTTATAGCTCACCCCTTTTCTTATGCATGTCCTCAGGTTATCCCATGCAATGATAAGTACGATGGAATGTTGTGGTCATGCAAAGGATGTTTTCAATAAAGTTATTGTATTTCATGTTTTAAGTTGTTATTTAATGATCCTAAGCCCCAGAGACACTACACCTCTCAATAATCCTTGTTTGATCAAGTGAACAGTTTATGTAATAAATCATGTTTTAGTTTGTAATAAAAGAAAGTATTTCATAGTTGGTAACATAGGATATTTTTAGTTATTTTTGGGATTAGGATTAGAAAACCCTAGTAAAGCCATAAAGATAAGACTAATTATAATAAAAACATCCCTATGTTTTGGTAAGTATTGAGTAAGTGGTTTATCAAACAAATACATTCATGTCTGGATATGAGCAGGTAGAGGCGGCTCTGGTACAAATGTATCCTAGAGGTAAAACCTAAAAACACCACTTTGAGCTTGACTCGAGCGGGAACTGGTGGATGTCAACGGGCATTGCTGCACTCTTGGTTATGACACTCCCGGGGGATATGTTTGTATAAATTTACAAGCTCGGTATGAACACTTATTAAGGGAATAATAAAAAAATTTCCCCTAAGAATATATGTTAGAAAGTATATCATGAAAATCCTAGATTGAAGCCTATAGACTCATGAGTTATGGAAATAAATTTTTATTTATAATTCATCAACATTTATCTTTGTATTACCCATTATGTGTTACCCCCTAACTTTCCCTCTATTCCAGCAAATATCCGGTTATAGGAGGACTCGGGCTAACGACTGATGTGAAGATCAATGTGATGACTGTACTAATGAGATTTCCAATCCAATGGGAGCGAGAATCACGAACTTTTTCATGCTTCTCTCTTAGCTAACTCAATATTTGAATATAAAAAAGGGTCAAGAGGAATGTCCACACCCCCCCCCCCCAAGAAGGAAAAATTTTCTATCGAGAGCTTCATGAGACAAAGGCCCCCTACTTTTAGTGGATCATCCGATCCCACGGTCGCTGAACAATGTATCAACTCAATTTTAAAGAACTTATCCATCCTTCAATGTTCTGAACAATAGAAGGTTCTCCTGGAGACTTATCATATAGAGGATGAAGCTGATCAATGTTGGACTTTGATCAAAAATAAGAAACCTAAGGAGGAGATCGAGGCGTTGGAATGGAAGGATTTCCGGAAGATGTTTTTCAATAACTATTTTCCGTGTACCCTCCCGCTTAAGATGGAAAGAGACTTCCATTCCATCAAGAAAAAAGAAGAAGAATCTGTTGGAGAGTACGAGGAAAACATCCCAAGGCTTTCACGATATGGTTCTGGATTTGTTGTTACCCACAAATGCAAGGTTGGCTGCTAATTTGGTGGGCTGAAGCCTAGCCTGCGGAAAGAATTAGTGATCCGTGACTTCGACAGCTATGAGGAAATTTTCCGATGTGCCCTCAAGGTCAAAATGGAGATCGGTAAATCACAGGGGTATCATGGGGACAAGAAGCATAAGGTGGACTTCAATCCTGGTGGTCCGATGGATAAATACAATGGTTCTAAGAAGATCCAGCACCCCACTTGCCAAAAGTGCGGAAAGAAGCACCCTATAAATTGCCACAAGGGGATGAAGAAATGATTTAGGTGTGGAAGAGAAGGGAACCTAGCAATTAACTATCAGTAAGAAAGACATGCGGATGTGACAGAGGAGAGGAATGTTCCGTTCATACCGCAACATGTTGTTCATTGCTACAACTGCAATGAACCAGGGAATCTTGAAAATTAGTTCCCTAATCCAATGGTTTTCTGAGGAAACCAACAACCTACATGGCAGCAAGGCAGATCTTTTTCCATCACTTATTCCGAAGTGAACCCCAACAACGAAGTGGTGACAGGTACGCTAGTTATTCATTCATGAATAGCGCATGTACTTTTTGATTCAGGTTCTACGCATTCTTTAATATCTCGAAAATTTAGTAGAACAATCCCAGAACCACCACAAATCATGGAAGTGAAGATTTCGGTGAGTATGGAAAATGGGGAAATCATTGCATACCATTAATATAACTCCTCCCCTGTGATAATCTGTGGATTGAATTTCCCGGAGAACCTCGTCATACTACCTCTAGTGGAATTTGATGTAATTCTTGGAATGGATTGGCTTTACATATATAGAGCCAACATAAATTGTTGGGAGAGGGAAATCACACTCCATATGGAGAATCAACCCCCGATTCATTACAAGTGTAAGGAGGAAGATGAATCTCCTTTAGCTCTATCATCTCAATAATTGATATTACTGCCCTATGAGAACGTTTATCTGGCTCATAAGATTGATTCTATGGAAGAAACTATCCTTGGAGAAATACCTATTGTGAGGGAATTCTCTAAAGTGTTTCTTGAGGAACTAACTGGTCTTCCTCCTAGAAGCGACGTTGAATTCTCAATTGAACTTTATACCTGGGGCACTACCAATATCTAAGACTCAATATAGAGTAGCTGTCATTGAGCTTGAAGAGCTGAAGAAACAACTATAAGAGAATCTATATAAAGGGTTTATACGCCCAGGTGCTCCACCATGGGGTGCACCAGTCCTCTTCGTCAAGGTAAAGGATGGGTCAATGCGGCTTTGCATCGATTATCATGAAAAAAAATCACGATAAAGAACAAGTATCCTCTGCAATGGATCGATGACTTGTTCGATCAGCTGCATGGAGCACAATACTTCTCCAAGGTAGATTTGCGGTCGGGATATTATCATGTAAGGGTGAAGAAGGAAGATTTCCCCAAGACTACTTTTCGTACAAGAGACGGGCACTATGAATTCATAGTAATACCTTTCGGACTCACTAATGCTCCATAAATCTTCATGGAATTGATGAATAGATTCATTAGAGATTACCTAGACAAATTTGTGGTAGTCTTTATAGACGATATTCTAATATAATTCAAAACCAAGGAGGATCATGAGGAGAATTTAAGAACTGTACTGGAGACTTTGCACAAAGAAAATCTTTATGAAAAGTACAGCTAGTGTGAGTTATTGTTGATGAAGTCTCATTCTTGGTCCATATCATCACAAGCAATGGGATATCTGTGGATCCCTCCAAAACAGATTCAATTGAGGGATGAACGAGGCCAACATCGGTAACGGATATGCAAAGCTTCTTGGGGATAGCTGGATATTATCGACGATTTGTGAGAAATTTCTCACGATTTTCCAACCCTCTTACCAAGATAACTTGAAAGGGAGTAAAATTTTCTTGGAGTGATTAATGCAAAGAAAGCTTTAAGGAGTTGAAAAGGAGGCTTACCAATGCACTCGTGCTCACTTTACCCACAAGTGGGGAATATTTTGTGGTATTCAGTAATGTTTCGAAGAAGGGATTAGGCTGTGTGCTGATGTAGAATGATAAATTGATATCCTATGCCTCAAGGCAATTGAAAATCCATGAGAGAAACTATCCAACACCTGATCTGGAGTTGGTGGCTGTGATATTTGACTTGAAAATCTAGCGACATTATCTCCATGGGGAGAAATGTGATATATATATATATAGACCAAAAGAGTCTTAAATAAATATTCACACAGAAAGAGCTTAATATGCACCCGATAATATGGATATATCTCATCAAGGATTATAACTGTTCAATACATTACCATCCTGGGAAAGAGAACAAGGTGGTAGATGCCCTAAGTAGAAAGGACCCAGTGATTCTATCAATGATGAGAATTGAGAAGGATCCAATATTCTTAGACTTGATGAAGATGGACATTGGAATCATAAAGAAGGGAAAAACATCAATCCTTTCACAAATGATTTCTCAACCGTCTCTTTTAGAAAGGTTAAAGGATGATCAAAATGATAATGTGGGAATTCATGAAAAAGTTGAATCTATAGAAAACTGAAATACTCGGAGTATAATGTTAATGAAGAAGGAATTGTGCGTTTCAAGAAAAGACTATGTGTTCCATCAAGTCCAGAGCTGAAGAAGGAACTTTTGGATGATTCACATAGTTTAGACTTATCTATTCACCCAGGGAGCACAAATATCTATCGAGATATCTGATAAAAAACTTTTGGTGGGATAATATGAAGAAGGAGATCGCTGAATATACATCAATGTGCCTGGTGTGCCAGCAAGTGAAGACAGAGAGGCAGAAGTCTAAGGAGATGAGGCAATCATTTCCTATACAAAAATGGAAATGGGAGAACATCACCATGGACTTCGTCACCTGACATCCGAGGACATCCAAAGGCAACAATTCAATCTGGGTTGTTGTGGATCGTATTACAAAGACTACACACTTCATTGCTTTTTGGGATTATTTATCATTGGATAAACTGGCACAGATATATATCAGGGAAGTGGTAAGGCTGCATGGAGTACCACTATCTGTTGTGTCTGACAGAGATCTAAGATTCACCTCTATGTTTTGGAAGAGTCTTCAACATGCTCTGAATACGGAACTGAACTTCAGTGCGGCCTATCATCCTCAAACTGATGGCCAATCCGAGCAGACTATCCAAACACTTGAGGACATGTTGAGAGAATGATCAATGGACTTTAAAGGAATATGGGATCAATATCTTTCTCTGGTTGAGTTCTCTTATAATAATAATTTCCACTCAAGCATCCAAATGGTACCATATGAATCCCTATATGGGAAAAGGTGCAGAACACCGGCATGTTGGGATGAGATCGGTGAACGTAAGCTGCTTGGACCAGAAATGGTCGAGGAAATGGTGGAGAAGGTGAAAACCATTCAGTAGCATATCAAGGTAGGCCAGAGTTGATAGAAGAGTTATGCCGATAATCGTCAATGAGACCTTGAGTTTAAAGTTGGATACATGGTTTTTCTACACATATCTCCATGGAAGAAGGTCATGAGATTTGGAATGAAAGGGAAGTTAAGTCCAAGGTACATCGGCCACTTTGATATTATAGATCGTGTCGGGGTTGTGGCCTATCGACTAGAAATTCAACCTTCCATGGCCAAATTACATGATGTCTTTCATGTATCCCTCTTAAGGAAGTACATAGCGGACCCTTCACATGTACTCTCTTCTGAGGTGGTACAGTTGGAGGATGATCTTTCTTATGAGGAGCAACCAGTGAAGATCTTTGATTGTAGAGGAAAAGCTCTATGAAATAAGACAATTCCACTCATCAAGGATTTGTGGCGAAACCACAAGTGTGAAGAAGAGACTTGGGAATAAAAGGAAATGATGAATCTGAGTTACCCACATCTATTTTAGTGTGGGAAAAGGAAATTTCGAGGGTGAAATTTCTTAAGGGGAAAATATTGTAACGACACAATGTTTCATTAATGAAAATCCCTCTTGATATAATTAAATGTATCTTTATGTAAAAATTTTATACAAAATGTCTACTACTTTGGTTTTATGTTAAGAATTGTGACCGTTACTTTTATATCCATTGAACAGTGATCACATGATTAGTATAAATATAGGGCTTTAACAAACCCAATTTACTCAGTCAAAGTAAGCGATGATATCATCAAGTAGAATTGCTCCATACGAAGCCCATTTTTTAGAGCTCGGAAAAGAGGTGGCATCTTTGGGCTTCGCTCTTGACCAAGCCCATGCTCAACTTCATCATGTCAAGATCGAACGAGACCGTCTATATGAAAAGTAGAAGTTGATAGATATTACCACTCGAGCGATGTTATCTAAGTCACCCCAAGAGCCGGTCACCATCGCACACCTTACCCTTAGGTCTTATGTAGCTGTTCTAAGGGGTTATGTAACAAATTGTTGTTAATTTGTTCTTGTACATTATTTTTGTATATAATAATGAATATACTTTCTTGTCATTATTGATACATTGTAAATAGTTTTTAAAGTAAAAATAGTGTTTTTAGTTATTATTTAATTAAGAATTATTTTTTATTAAATTAAGGGATTTTTGAATTAAATAATATTTTCATAAAATATCATTATTATTATTATTAAATTAATTTTTATTAAATATAAATTATCTTATAATTTTATGAATCCAATTGAAATTTTTATTATGGTTTGAAAGCCATTTTTTTTCAAAACCCGTGAATTTTCGATAAATGTTGGTTTTTATTTTAAATGTGAAAATTAACATATTTAGAAAAGTATTTAGATAAAATAAATGTTATTTCTGGAATCAGGACATCGAAATTAGCCAATGGTGAATTTTTCATAATTTTCTGAGACAGTCAAATTTATGGGTAAAAATTAAATGTCATTTAAATATATAATGTGTTTTATGACATCATAATGATCCAATAGTGATGTAATAAAATACTATAAGCTTTTTTTCTGCCATTATATGTTTTACTATTAAAATGATGTAATTTTGGGTTTTTTTGAATTATTTTTCAAAGCATTAGTGGACCACTCAAGACTTATTAATCATCTTGTCTTTTTGAATTATTTTCCATGGGAGTGTGACTCACCTCCACATAAGCAACACCATTGTTTTAAGATGTTTGGACTTTGGACTTATAAAATATTGTTTTCATCTCCCCTTTTCCAAAAACCAAGGGCAAAACCCATGAGCTGATTTGTGGTTTGGATTAGTTTAATGAAAGGGGTCCCAAAACTAAATAATAAAGAAATCACTCACCTTTCCTATATAAATACACCCAAGATCCCACTTCCTCCTTACTCAAAGCCTTTGGAGTTCGTCCAACATCTGACCTACTTTATCTAGAATCTTCCCAAGGTGCTACAAGCTCCCAAAAATCCTCTCTCAAGCCTCTCTCAAGCCTTTGGAAGCATACTTCCTAGTAAGGGTTTTTTCTTCCTCTCACTTTTTTGTCTAATTTTCTTAATATAGTTCTGCCCTTTTAATTTCAATTATAAATGCTGGGGTATGGTTTTGAACCTCCCCCATAATTCCCTCTTATTGTTTGAATAATGGAATACCCCTTTCTCTCTAATTAAATGAATCCCATGGACACCCGTTACTATGAAGAAATTCCGAATGGAACTTCTCTCTCCTCATTTACATTTAAGTAATACTTCTGTATCATGAATCTAAATTCCATTACAATTGTTGGGACATGTATATATGTTACCCCCTTACTGTAAATTTCATGTAGATATGATGAGAAACCCTTTTCTCTCTCATCAACCATTTTTTATGAATTCGTATATCATGCTGTTACGCTGCCAAAATTCAACCGATTTTTTAAGCCAATGCCATTGTGTAGTGAATACCATGCCCATTTCTCCATCAAGGGTATTCACCTTCATTAAAATTTACTTATTGATTATAAAGTTCCATTCCAAATTCATTTTTCATGGAATAAATTATTATGTTTTACGAATCCATGTTTTATGATCCATGTGGCACACTTATGCATGAAATGAAATTTTTAAGAAGGGTGCGACCTTATAGCGCTCCAATGCATTGGGTAAAGTATAGTATCATTCTACTTAATGTGCAATGAGTTTTGACTCATGATAATTCCAGTGCAATGAGATTTTACTCATTCTTCATGTGCAATGAGGATTTACTCATGCTCCATGTGCAATGAGCCTGGGCTCATGCTAGTTCCAGGTTAAGTGTTGTTGCCACATTTCAATGTTATGATTATCATGCTTTATCATGCCTTTATGTGCATGTTTCTCGTGTGCTCTATTGATATGGATTTTGTCTAACATGAATTGTACAACTAATGTATTCCATGTTTATTCCCTTACTGGGCTTTATACCTCACCCCTTTTTTATGCATGTCTTTAGGTTATCCCATGCAATGCTAAGTACGAGGGAATGTAGTGGTCATGTAAAGGAAGTTTTCAATAAAGATGTTGTATTTCATGTTTTAAGTTGTTATGTAATGATCCTAAGCCCCAAAGACACTAGACCTTTTTATCATCCTTATTGGATCAAGTGAATAGTGTATGTAATAAATCATGTTTAAGTTTTTAATAAAAGTAGGGTTTTCATAATTTAGTTACAATGAGGACGAATTTATCATGGCCACACATGAAAAGAAAATATGTTAGGTCATTGATCCATTGAATGAATAGTGGTCCACCATTTTTTTAAGGGAAAAGAATCCATTTAGATGATGAGAAAGATGATAATGTTTTTGATTTAGATGAGGCTTCTTCATCCATTATAAATTTTACAAATAAAAATGACTATATCACAGACATAGTACATAAAATACAAAATGATCATGCTAAAGAGATATATGAAAACACTAAATTATTTTTTTAATTAATTTGGAAATTATTTACATTATTTTTTTAAAAAAATTTACATGTGTAAAAACTATATTATATAATAAATATTGGATATTTAATTATGTATATTTGATTATTTATTTGTTTTTTGTGTTTAAAATATTGATATTCCATGATTATGGTTAAACTTTTTTTAGTGAAATACTAGACGTACATTATAATATTTTTGTTTAATTTAAGCATACAAGAAGACCTTCTCAAACTTTGATATTTAATTTTTTTAATGTTTTTTACCTTTATAGAAGTAATATTTATATTTTATAGTTCACCTTGAATATATTTTTTGGTTATGAATCATAACATCATTATTTGTTTTTTGAAACATACACATGCGTGAAACATTATTTACTTAAATATTTATATATTCCTATTTTCTAATTACTGGCTTGTCTTATAATATTCAGGTACACAAGAATTTCATTACATTTTCCTATTACAATGACAAATACAGATACAGAGATAGAAGAACATCTACTAATTATTTTCAATTTTAAAATTATTAAATATCTAGTAATATTATTATTTAATGAAAGAAAACTTTTAATTTACAAAAAAATTTCCGTACTACTGATGAGACTATAGAGGGGAAGTCTTTTGCTTTTATTATTCGGAAATCAAATTCGTGAGTTGATAAACATGGCATTACAGTTTTACCAAAACTATCACTTTCTCTTGGAGAAGAGAAATTAAATTTTTTTTTAATTATATTAGTAATGAAACTATCTGACATGAACACATTTTATCCACTATATCGACATGCATATCCATTGAAGGATTATAATTTTCTATCCTGATTGGATGTCTATTGATGAGGTGGTGATAAATTATCTTTGTGAGGACGTAAAGGAAAAATATATCAAGTAATTTTTATTATCTCATTTTAAAATAATATTTATTTTAAATGACTAATATTTATGTTATAAAATTATAGATGACATTCAATTTTGAAAATAAAAAAAATAAAAACAAAAGATGTCTTACTTTAGAGGTGGTTCGATGGAGGGATTTCAAAACAATGATAAAAAAATTATATGTTTGGATGGAGACAAAATTAAATCACATTCCTCAAGTATCCATTTTATGTGAATATACATGGGAAATTTTTTTCCACCCAACATGATGAAACATTTTATGTTTGATAATTATATTATATTATATTATAAAATTTATTATATATGTACTTAACTACTTATTAGTTTAATTTTTATGTAACAGGATTCAAGGAAATCCCATAAATCCATCTAGTTGATGAATGTATACCCTTATATTTTATCATTTGGAGGGTATCACATATTAGAGAAATAAATTATTGAGGAAAATTTTGAAGCACTAAGAGCTCACTCCACTAGTGGTTCCAATGAGATCCAGCTCGGTCCCCTATCTCCACCCACCCACCATGATAAATGGAAAAGAGAGATAAGAAGAAAAAATAAAAAGTAACTTATAGAGAAAGCTAAGGAATTATATAAAATAATTTTAAGTAAATATGTATTATTTTTTAGAAATTTTTGTAATTTATAAATTACCAACACTAATATACCATTTTAATATTCATTTTAGGATGAACATCAAGAGATATCAACACATAGAACTTTTATACCTGAGGGTAGGATGGACATCCTGGCCACTACTTTAGGAAATATTGAACACGCCAACAACAAAAGAGGATATGAGGTGCGTGTTAGTATTTGGAATGTTTATCGTCATCAAAGTAAAAAAGAAAGAGGCCTGGAAATAAAATACTCAATAAATCAGCTAAAAGATATGAAACAGATCGTGGGTGATCAAATACAAGCAACTATGTAGTAGGATATGTTTGAATAATTGATGAGATAGTCTTAGTCTGCCCAAATATCCTAGCTTTCCTACTTAGATCCCCCACCTCCTCGCTTAGACCCAACCTTATACTATGAGTAGTATACAAGAGATCCTGGTGTACATATTTTATCATTATGATCTGTGAATTTTTAGTAGATTATATACATCACCAGCCTATTCATATGGGCCAGGTTAGAGTGTTGGTACATGATATCATTGATCCTATAACTCTATTCCCATTCCCTACCAAGGATGTTACTAGAGTTGGAGATTGTGTGAGTCATTTTTTACATTTCCCATATAACCTTCTTCTCCATTTTTCATATGAGGTATGAATTTGTTAATTATTTATTACATATGATTGAAAATAATTTATATTGGTTTATGAACTTTAACTTATATAGAAGTATCTAAAATCCAAAAAAAATAGAATAAAGGAAAAAAAATTATGGAATTAGCAATGGTAGATACTTCAGATATTTCTAATTGGGTAGAATTATTATCTAAAGTTTCTTTTTCCTTGTATAATATCTATGAGTTTCTAATGTTATCCAATAAATGTGGAAATACTATCCATTGAGAATATTTATAAGAGATATCATGGATCTAATTACTTTTGAAGAGCTCAGTGTGCCTATGTTATAATTGTTTTCCATGTAATTAAATTGACGTTTTAGTTTTTATTTTTTAATTAATGATGGCATAAATTAACTTACTATATTATTTTTTTAATTAGGTATCTACACATGATGCATGTTCAAAATGACACCACATGCGTTTATGGTTTTATTGATCCATAATTAATTTGAACTATTGTGAAATATGTGTCAATTGAAAATAGATATGCATATATATGTGAGAGGTTATTAATAATGGATATTGGGTGCTTGTTTTTTCCATTTCCTGATGGGTAAAAACATAAACCTAATTATGAACAAATATTCATTATAATGTAATTAAATTTTTTCTCTTTTGTATTGTAGGGGAATTTGATGTTAGGAATATTTATCAAAGTGACAACACATTATATTGGTTTTTCTCTTTATTATGTGGTGTTCATAGAAATGTTTCCACCATATTAGACAAGTTTATTTCTTTTATAATATCAATATGATTAATTCTCATTATTTAGACATGTATTATTAATGAATATATAAGAAAATTGAAGCCATAAAAAAATATAACAAATATCTCTAGTTAATAACAAAGGAAAATTCAATAAACTATGTGAAAGTAAAGTTAATTATTTTTTATATTCGATAATATTTTCATTTTTATATATAGATATATATATATTGGTTTTTATTATGAAGTTAATTTCTAATTTATTGTAGTGTCATTGTGAATAAGGATATGTCGAATGTGGTTCTTATGTTCTACGATTTAGGAATGAGATAATCACAACAGGGGAAACGATTGATTTTCATTAGGTTAGTCATATTAATTATTTTATATTTTCATTCATAGTATTATCTTTTTATTATTATATTATTCAACATTATTTTAAACAGTCAATGATGTTGATTCGTACATGAAAGATGAAATTAACCAACTTTGATCTTTTTTATCTAACAATTTCTTAAGTTTGATTATGATTTAAGGTATGAATATTCAAATGTTTCTAATTATTATTGCATTTTTCTAATAAAAAGTGTTCAAACATGAATCCTTTTTTTATAAAAGGTGTTTGAATATAATGATATCAAATGAATGATTTAATAATATCAAACAATGATCATGTTGCAAATTTCAAGTATGTGGTTTTTAATTCAACTTTATTATACATATGCATAGATAATTTTTAGATTAACCTATTTTAAGAATGTATGTTTTTATAGATTTTTTTAAATGTTAAATTTGGTTTGATGAATGTATACTATTTTTCTATTACACAGATTCTGATTTTTTATGGGGTATCATATTTAGAGTTTTCTTATTTTTTAAACATTCGGTGTTGGTTTTCATTAAAACCATTAAAAAATCATTTTTAAAAAAATAAAATGGTTTTAGGAATCAGTTTTTTTAAAAAATGAAAAAAACCAATGTGGATAACCTTTTTTGAAAACTAACTCCAAAAAGGTGAACTAGATTGGTTTTTGTAATTGGTTTCATAGAGAAAATGACGCTGAAAATGAATCCTGTTCACATTTTCGATATCAGTTTTCAAAAAACCCACATCAAAACCTTATTTATAACATAACATTTATAGATTCCTATTAAAAACCAATACTGAAATTGAAAAAATGACTTTAACTCCTGTTTTTTCATTAGTTCTATGACCCATTTGACCTCACAAGACATTAAACATGTGACCCACCTGTCTCGATAAGATGTTAAATTTATGACCGACCTGTCCCCACAAAACATGAAACATATGACCCAAATATATGAAGAATACTTTAAAATTATGAACCATAATTCCCCAAGAGATGTTAAACTAATGACCCACCTATCCCCAGAAGATTTTCAACCCGTGTCCCACCTATCTCCATAAGATGTTATGCTTGTGACCCATTTTCCCCCATAAGATTTTAAACTTGTTACCCATCTATCCCCAAAAAACATTAAACCTATGAACCACCTATCCCACAAGATGTAAAACCTATGACCCACCTATCCTAATAATACATTATAACTGAGACCCATCCGTACCCATAGGACATTAAACTTGGGACTCATTTTTTCCCACATGATGTTAAACATGTGACTCATTTTCCCCCACAACATGTTAAACATATGAAACGTCTATCACCGTAAGACCTTAAACATATGAATCGCCAATTCCCACATGAGCATAAACTTATGACCCACCTATCCCCATATTACGTTAAATTCATGACCCATATATCCCCAAAATACGTTAAACATGTGACCCACCTATCCCTAAGAGACGTTAAACCTATCACCTATCTGTTACCCCCCTGACATTAAACCTATGAACCATCTAACCCCACAAGAAGTTAACCATGTGACCTACCCATGACCACATGATGTTAAATATGTTACCCATTTATCCCTAAAATATTTTAAACCTATGACCCATATGTCCCCATAAGTCATTATACCATGACACATCCGTCCTCAAAAGATATTAAACATGTGACCCATATTTCCCCACAATACATAAAACTTAATATTGACCTATCCCAAAATATGTTAATCTTATGACCCAAATCTCCCAATATTATGTTAAACAAGTGACCCAACTATCCATATGAGACATTACATAAGTGAACCACCTGTCCCCACAAGACATTAAACCTGTAACTGTCCTATCCACACATAATGTTAAACCTGTAAACTGATCCAAAACCATTACCCCATACAATAAACATGGGATTCATGAGGCAAAACCCCTTTTAATACTTATTCCCCTAGCATAAACTACCTTATGGTAAGCACAATATGCCTTAGGTTACATGCCTATGATGCCTCATATGTCATGCCTTCGACATCAAAAGGAGTGGACTTTATAGGTTCCCAAAAAACCTAACATGAAGAGATGCCTAAAAATTCGCAATATTATTATCATATCTTTTCAAAGGTTTCGTCCCTATCATGAGAGAAGAAACATAATTAACTAGTGTCCCCCTTGATATGGAATCAAGAACAAAATTTTAAAAGATGAATCAAATATTTTAGGGAGACCCAAAATAGATGATGAATTACAAGGAGGAACCCATATAAGGAATAATTGGCATCCCATAATTCTATTTTGACGAAGGATTAGAAATCATTGATTAATGTGATGGAATAAACTCACTTATGGAAAGAAGGAATGTGGGTCAACATGAAAATTCCACCACCGCTAGATTGAAAGATGACATATATCATTAGAGAGAAAGAATCCAAAATCCAAATGGTGAACCTTACAAGAAAAATAATCTCCTTAAATATTGAGTAAATCGGTAATGTTGGATAGTATTAGATTTGGGAATCACGGAGTCTTGACCTTTATCGTGTCAGGCATCACCAACCAAAAATAGTGAACCTAATTTGATTATCTTATTTTTAAATTATAAAGACTAGTAATTTCGGGATAGTGTCATATTTTAATGTTAGATTATCCTAACATTAGGCTCCATTACCCATCAGGAAAGAAGTGGGCCCAAAATGTAATTGTTTGGAAACATGTGGAATATAACGTCAGTAATCCTTAGTATGATACATCATTAGTATGGATTTCTTCTCTAATTTAGAAAAAATGGATGAAATTGGGGGATTCAATATCACTTTCACTATATATATACTGACATATGATCCCATATACATTACAAGACTCAAGAAATAGGAGACTGGAGACCTAACACTAATAGGCACAAGTTTATGGGAAATGTTTGTTCAGCAATCCTTCATGACAATATTCCTACCATGATTGTCACTGCAACTTCATCTACTTGGCGCTCACACCCCATCCCACCATCTGAGTTCATCTAGAGGAGGGAGATCAACACCCTTGTTCCTTGCTATAAATAATAATTGTTCTTTTCAACTAGGGATATGTGATACCTAGATCTAAAAGCATCACCACTACACTAAAATCACTTTCCTCAAAGGTCATATAGGGGATAACCACCCAAATTTAGAACAGAAATATACTTCCAAAGTCTCTATCTAGAGAGATATGGCACCATACTCTCCTATTCCAAGGAGTTAGGGGGTGTTCACGCCTTACCCATCATTGAAACTACCTGGGTGCTGCCTAGGAGGGATCCTACCAAGCTGCCTCGGTACCAATACTGACCGATCCAACAGGTTGATGAATGGGTTGAATCAATCTAAGTTATGTTGACCATATTCCAGAACACCTGATGTTGTCATTAGTTGAAGACCTAAACATTACTTGAAAGGTGGAATCTTCTATAGCACTAGTGTCCTTATCCACAACTTGCGTATCTAATTAGATCCCCACAAATTCACAGTGGGGAACAGATTAGCCACTAAATAAGGATAATATTCATTTTTAATATATATAATATTAATGTGATTTATTATTCATAGACTCCATTTTAGTAAATTTTAATCTTTGAACATCATTTCACATTATGATTGTAATTCCTTCTAAAAATGCACTATTATGTGGTACAATTTTTAACATCATTTAATGTACCCAATGATTAATTTGATTTTAAAGAATTTATTTATCCATATTTTAATTAAATATATTTTTAAATCGATCTACCCTTAAATATGAACATGTTTCATTCAGGGATCAATGGAGGATTCATAAAGGATGATGGAGATATTTGGAGATGAATGGAAGCGATTCTAGGGAAGGCAGATTGGACACCAGCCCACTGATGAGAATGTGGGACCCACATTCCAACCCAATTAATCCCAAATTTCATGGGATGATATAAGAAATATATAGGAACAAATCATTCATCAGGATATAGTGGTTATTCAGCCTCCATTATGGTTATTTAGGCGTCCCGAGTTAGAGATAAAAATCTGGGCCGGATTCTGCATCCCAGACAAACATCTCACTAATATAATCATATCTCCAAACCCACTACTCCAAATGGGACCATATTTTACAATCAGTTAGGAGACGTCACGAGATCCATTTTCTTCTTCAATGTCCCACTCTAATTCGGCCATCGGGAAGGTCTTACAACCACTTCGGTTCGGTGGATGAAAGTTGGATGCCACCTCAGGTCAAGGGTGGAAAAGTCAACTCTCCCTCAACTTTCCACCCACCTATGGCCTTCCAAAATTAATTGAGGAGACTTTTAATATTTAATTATTGTCCCAAAGCTTCAAAAATGCCTATTTAAGGCAGTGGTGGTGGGGTATTTGGAAATCTTTGATGCTTTGTTCAATTGAAATGTTATGCTGCGATTTTGTTGTCTCATGTTTGTCTTTCACATGTAAGTTGTTCAATTCACTCCAGTTTCTTAATAAAAGTTATTATTATCCTCTTATTATATTTTTATTCATGTCACTTTGATACTTTGGGTTCACGGTGTGAATCTATTCACACCAAACCTTGTGAGATTATCACAAAATGGTGGTGTGATCGTTATTTCATTGTTTTTTTACTTCTCCATTTCCTCCCTCATGAGTCTACTTTCTGCTTCCATTGAAACCATAGAATCAATGGAGGGATAAACCACTTATGGGTTGATACAAGGGAGTATAAAGGGGCTGTATTGTATGTTATTTATCACCCAATTAATGTCTAATAACTTCTTTTAATTGATATTTTTATTTGATGATTTTTAAACTCCACCGTCCTTGTTGAATTTAAGGCCACACACTTCAAGTGCTAATACGAACCTTTACCTTGAAGTGCTCAAAACATTGATCCTTCAAGTGTATATGTGATTAGTATTATGGTTTTTAGGAATTAAACCAGTAAGTGATGATTTTTTTTGATCTTCTTAAATGAACCCATCTCAAATATAAGAAATTGAAATCATTAAAAAATGAATTCATCTTATCCACCCTGAGAGATAACATAGGATCAACTCATTACCTTAATTTGAATTAACTTAAATATGTTAGTGATCCTTTTAAAAAATCTTAAATAAACACATGTTGGCCACTTCATAGCCAAAACAATCCACATAATGTACGTGTTTGTAGGTTACTTCTTAGGTCTCTGAGGATTCGATAACCCAATATAAACTACAAGGATAGTTCTACCATCATCTCTTGGGTAAATATGAGCATGAACCAAATTTTGGAATTGTTTCTGGGGACATAATTATGTTATCTTAGATATTATAATCCTTTTTTCATCCCTCTTCTCTCTTGTCACCCCCTCACTTCTATGGAATTCAATTTTGAACAAGTCCAAACACAGGAAATCTATCCCTACTTTGATCACCCAACCACATGTGTGATGTATAATGACCATCCTAATTTATATTTTTGAGATCATCAACAAAATAATAAACCAAAATGTTTTAACTCCTATGGTCCACAAAAAATTCCAATATATAATTATTTTCAATCCCCACAAATCCAATCTGAATACCCTTTTGGTAAATTCCAACAAATTAATTATCCACCTAGAATATACCATTTGGCACAACCCCTTATCCCTCCCGATTGACATCCATTACTTGAAAACTATGCCAAAAAATGGGGATAATTAATTTTGAGGTTTCATCATTGCGATTAGAACTAAAAATCATTAAAACTTGTGAGGAAACCATCCATAAACAAACTTTCCCTTACATAACCTTATGTGAAGTGTCTAGTTTCACAAAAACCTCTCATGAATTTACTGAAGAGATAACCTTTGGATTTGGGGAAGATAAAGAGGATCAAGGAATTTTTTATGGGTGTTTGAATTAATAGGAAACTGATTTTTTGTATTCACAAGTGGTAAATTTGACATCATGGATTGAGTATCCTGAATATTTCCCCATTGGTGATTCTTCAAAACAAAAAATTACTGAACCATTGGGAGAAATCACAAAATTTGAGTCCACACCCATTCTAGACACTGATCGTTCAAATTTTGTGGTTGAATCTTCTATTCGTACGGAACAAATTTTATTAAGAAATTTTGAAAATGAAATTGATTTTGATTCCAAGTCCCAACATATGTCTAAAAGTGTTAGCCTACCTAAACTTGAATGAAAGGACTTTCCATCCACCCGTAAGTTTCCATTCATTGGGGATATCCAAAAACATCCAATTTTCACAATTTCTTATCTTGAAAGAAAAAAAGATGGAATGATCATTGATGTCTTAGGAAAGACTGTAAAGGAAATTAAATGCACCATTTCTGATATTCCTTGGATTTTACCACTCATCATAGAACATAGGTTTGTTAATGAAACAAATTCCAAAAAATCGAATCAATATCAACCTAGTTTAATTGGTGAAACATGTGGTACATAAAATTTTTAAAGGTGGTATTGGGTAAGTTGGAGGGTTCATGTCGAGCTAGCGATTTTAAACAAATAACTGAATGGGAAGTAACCCATGGTTTTCATGTTTCCAATAATTTTGTTGTTTTAATAAAATTTATATTTTAAATAGGATTAATACATCATTTTTATATTTAAAAATAAAAAATATACGGTTGAATTGTTCTTCTATTATGAGTATGGATGGGTATGAAAGAGGATCACCATATTCATCCGTGTCACGTGGTATAATCCTTGAGTAATACCTCACCCAGAAATTTAAAAAGAAGAAAATGTATCATCAGTTCATTTTATTATTATGTGTTTGTAGGTTAAAATAAAAATAATATTAAAATAATATTAAAATTAAAATCCCACATTGTAGGTCGTGGGGAAAACCCCATGACAACTAGTGAAGACGCGGGGATTCAAACCCGAGACCAAAGGGAGACAGGGGGCACACTTACCAATGAACTACGGATTATTGCACTCCCTTATTCTATATTTTATATATATATACTTATATATATATATTATAAATATATATATGTGTGTGTATATATTGTTTTGTTTTGTTTTTTTTTGTTTGTTTTTTTCCTTCTTTTTCAATTTTTCAATAGGGAACTGTGCAAGTGACATGGATATCGAAGGACGAAATTGGAGCAGCAGGAACTTCAACATCAACCACCAGGTGACTTCATTCCATGATACTCATATTTCTATTTCCTTTTTGAACATACCTTATATACCTCTAATCCTTCTAAATTTTCTTTTCTTCAAACAATGGGGATAGTGTTATTTTATCATGGGGAGGATATGAAATAAAAAAAATTCTTTTATGTGAAAAAATATGATTTGAAAAAAATGTGTGTAAATGGAAGGAATTTTTTTAACTTTAAACATGGTAATACACATTTCACACTTTGAAATTGGATATCAAATAATTTAGCATTCCCCAATTCTAATTTTAATCCATGTATAATTTCATGAGAATAGATTTTGGATAGTGTGGCTTTCCAATGTGATATTTCATTGTTTATATTTTCATCCAAATTAAAAAAAGATTACAATACACGTCCTTCAGATTGTGGGGTATTAATTTGAGTTCATGGGGTCCCCCAAATAAATATCATAGGTTTGGTAATAATTTTCGTTTTAATATGAGTATTCGAGAGAAAATAAAATAAAATCAAAATAAAAAAACAATAAATTTGCGCATAGAGAAATGAAATGACCTAATGTGTGGCTTTCTGCACTTGGGGATCATGACTCCATAGTTTTTTGATCCAAAGTTAGTAATTTTATCTCTATATTGAGTAATTTGAGTTTGTTTTTGACTGAGTTAACTTGATATGATTCCCGAGTATGCGGGCTTCAATTGGTGCCCTGAGGTCTTTGAGCCTAGGGGTCATCGGCAAAGTCTCGCTACATGGGTTGACTCTTTTGAGTGCAATTTCAATTACCATGGAAAAATTGAAAAAAAACAAAAAAAATACAATATAATTTTTTATTAAATAATCATCTTAATATTGAAATGTCATTCCACCTAGCTCTTCTGTCATTTCCCTCTTGAATAAAGATGAACCCCAATGTCTACTGTGATACACAACACATCCTCATACTTAATTGATATTGGATGAAATATGGCAATGAATTTGAATAAAGAAATGAGATTGGGATTGGGATATACTTATGAAACTATCTTTTATTAAAATATTTTGAAGGGATTCATGATTTTTTGGTATAAGGGTTTTTGGTCATCATTTTGTATTAAAATTTTTATGGAAAAGGGAATTCAAATTTCATATTGTTGAGATACATTTTGGTCGGGACTACCAAAACTCAAGTTGGGGGTGTTATTAGCCACTAAATGAGGCTAATATTCATTGTAATTATATATAATATTAATGTGATTTATTATTCATTAACACCATTTTAGTGCATTTTACACTTTGAACATCATTTCATAATATGAGTGTAATTCCTTCTTAAAATTCACTATTATGTGGTACATTTTTTAACATCATTTAAAGTACCCAATGATTTATCTAATTTTAAGGAATTTAATTATCCATATTTTTGTTTTATATTTTGGGAAATTGATCTACACTTCAATATGAACATGTTTCATTCATGGATCAATGGAGGATTCATAAAGGATGGTGAAGATATTTGGAGATAAACGGAAGCAATTCTAGAGAAAGAAGATTGGACACCAGCCCACGGATGAGAATGTGGGACTCCCATTAAAAACCCAATGAAGCCCAAATTTCGTGTTCAAATAGAAGAAATATATAGGAAAAAACCATTATTTAGGATCCAGTGGTAATTCGGCCTCCATTGTGGTCATTTAGGCGGCCCAAGTTAAAGATAAAATTATGGGCCAGATTTTACAGCCCAGAAAAACAGCCGACTAATCTAATAATATATCCAAATAAAGAACTCCAAATGGGCCCCAATTGTACAGGAGGTTATGAGACATCCTTGGATCCATTTTCTTCTTTTATGACCCACTCTCATTCGGCCATCTAGAAGGACTTCCAAATGCGTCCGTTTGGGGGATGAAAGTTGGATGCCACCTCAGGTCAAGGGTTGAAAAATAAACTCTCCCTCAACTTTCCACCCCCCTATGGCCTACCAAAATTAATTGAGGAGACTTGTACTATTGAAGGATTGACCCAAGAATTAAAAAATTCCTATTTATGGTAGTGGTGGTGGGGGGTTTTAGGATCATTGATGTTTGTTCAATTGTAATGTTATGTTGCAATTTTGTTGTCTCAAGTTTGTCTTTCACATGTAAGTTGTTCAATTCACTCTAGTTTCTTAATAATAGTTCTTATTCTCATCTTATTATGTTTTTATTAATATCACTTTGATACCTTTAATTCAAGGTGGGAATTTATTCACACCAAACCTTGTGAAATTATCACACAATAATGGCGTGATCATTATTTCATTGTTTTTTTACTTCTCCATTTCCTCCCTCATGAGTCTACTTTCCGATTCCATTGAAACCATAGAATAAATGGAGGGATATCCCACATATGGGTTGATCCAAGGGAGTAGAAAGGGGATAGATTGGATGTTATTTATCACCCCATTAATGTCTAATCACTTCTTCTAATTGCTAATTTTATTTGATAATTTTTAGACTCCATCGTTCTTGTTGAATTTAAGGCCACACACTTCATGTGGTGATACGAACCTTTAACTTGAAGTGATAAAAACATTGATCATTCAAGTGTATAAGTGATTTGTATTTTTGTGTGTAGGCATTTAACTAGTAAGTGATGATTTTTTTTGATCTTCTTAAACGAACTCATCTCAAATATAAGAAATCGAAATCATTAAAAACAGAAATCATTCTATCCACCCTGTGGGATAACCTATGATCAACTCATTACACTACAAGAAAACCACCATTTAGCGGCGGTCTTTTCACGGTGGTTTTTAAAACCGCCGCGAAACGCGTTTCGGGCTGCCATTTCGCTGCGGTTTTAAAAACCACCGCTAAACGGCAAAAAAAAATTTATATTTTTTATTTATTTTTTATTTTTTTTAATTTTATTCGAGGATTAGTGGCGGTTTTTTGGTAAAACCGCCGCGAAATGAAATGAAAAAATAAAAAAACACGAGAAACCCCGAAATCACTGAAACGACCATAACTTTTGATCCGGGCGTCCATTGAAGCTCCACAACCAGTCAAATTGAAGCTCATGAAGAGATCTAGAGGTACATATAATGAAAACCGTGAGAAGGTCTAAGGTGTGGACGAAATTAGAGTGATAAGAAAGTTGAAAAAAGTTCTCCAACTTCAAATGGCCATAACCTTCGCTCCGGGTGTCCGTTTGGCCTCTACCACATATCAAATCGAAGCCAGCGAAGAGAGCTACGCACCAATTTGACAGAAGCAAGCTTCTGTCATGTTTTTAGACCCCAAAAACTCCTCCGAAGGCCTCCAAAACCCTATTTCTGTCACAGGTGTCCTGTCGAACTTGTCTTCAAACAGACCTAACTTTCGATCTGCGTGTCTGTTCGGCCTCCTCCACATGCCAGATCATAGCTCGTTCCATGAGCTTCAGTTTGACTAGTCGCAGTTCCCACATGCACTCCTAGATCATATGTTATGGACTTTTTAGTGGGTATCGGGTTTGTTATGTTTTTCAATGCCTCGTTTCTAGCACCCATTCCCTATCAGCTTTTTTTAAATGGTCATAACATCCGATCCTCCTGTCCATTCAGACTCTTTCACCTTTCAGGTTGAAGATCGTTTCAGGATCATTGATTTTACAGGTCGCGAATCTAAAACAGACTCTCGGATCATAAGTTATCTCCGTTAATGTGAGACTAATGTTTTTTCTCTTTATGACCGTTTTGACAGGTTTTAATGATAGCTCCATCTATTACTATTTATTTGGGTTTCCATGAATTGTTATCTTTATCAATGGTTTTTTATGGGTTATATGATGATTATGTTGAATTATTAAGGAGTTTTCCAAAGTTGTCACGAGTTTTCATGCGTTCTTATTCCTTCTAATGCCTCATTCTTCATATGCTTCTCCATCCTTTTTCATGCGTTTTCATGCTTTTTCATCCCTTATCACGTCTTTTCATACTTTTTCATGTGTTTCCTTTATTATTTATTATTTCTTATTTATAATATACTTTAATTTATTTATTATCTATTTTTTGTAACTGGTTATATATTATATATTATATATTATTTATTATTTATATTTATTAATTATTTATGATTATTTATTATTTATATTTATTTATTATTTATATTTATTTATTATTTATATTTATTTATTATTTATTATTTGTTATTTATTATTTATATTTATTTATTATTTATTATTTATTATTTATATTTATTTATTACTTATTACTTATTATTTATATTTATTTATTATTTATTATATTTTATTTATATTTATTTATTAGTTATTATTTATTTATTATTTATTATTTATATTTATTTATTATTTATATATATTTATTATTTATTATTTATATTTATTTATTATTTATATTTATTTATTATTTATTATTTTTTGTTTTTGTTTTTTATTTATTATTTATTATTTATTATTTATATTTATTTATTTATTATTTAATATTTAATATTTATTATTTATTATTTAATATTTATTATTCATTATTGATTATTTATTAGTTATTATTTATTATTTATTATTTATATATATTATTTATTATTTATTATTTATATCTACTATGTATTTATTATTTATTATTTTTTATTTTTTATTTTTTATTTTTTATTTATTATTAATTATTTATTATTTAGTATTTATCTTTATTATTTATTTATTATTTATTATTTATTATTTATTATTTATATTTATTTATTATTTATATTTATTTATTATTTATTATTTATATTTATTTATTATTTATTATTTATATTTATTTATTATTTATTATTTATATTTATTTATTATTTATTATTTATTATTTATTATTTATTATTTATATTTATTTATTATTTATTATTTATTAATTTTTATTTATTATTTATATTTATTTATTAGTTATTATTTATTAGTTATTATTTATTATTTATATTTATTATTTATTGATTATATTTATTTATTTTTTATATTTATTTATTATTTATTATTTATATTTATTTTTTATTTTTTATTTATTATTTTTTATTTATTATTTATTATTTATTATTTATTATTTATTATTTATTATTCATTATTTATTATTGATTATTGATTATTGATTATTGATTATTGATTATTGATTATTTATTATTTATTATTTATTATTTATTATTTATATCTATTATTTATTATTTATTATTTATTATTTATTATTTATTATTTATTATTTATATTTATTTATATTTTTTTTATTTATATTTATTTATTAGTTATTAGTTATTAGTTATTATTCATTATTTATTATTTATATATATTTATTATTTATATTTATGTTTTATTTATTTTTTATTTTTTATTTTTTATTTATATATTTTTATTATTTATTATTTATTATTTATTATTTATTATTTATTATTTATTACTTAATATTTATTATTTATTATTTATTATTTATTTATTATTTATTTTTAATTATTATTTGTTATTTATATTTATTTATTATTTATTATTTATTATTTGTTATTTGTTATTTGTTATTTATTATTTATTATTTATTATTTATTATTCCTTATTTATTATTTATTATTTATTATTTATTATTTATTATTATCGGGTTTATATCTATTATTTATGTATTATTTGTTTTTTCAATTAATATATATAACTATATTAAATTCTGTTTATTAACCACATGGCGAGCTTGCTGGAGTGGTAAAGTCTTTGGAAAATATGCAAGAGGATAGGGGTTCAAATCTCACCAAACGCAGAATTTCTTTATATTGCATGTGGATGTGCACGTGCATGGGATGTGCATGCATGGATAAATAAAGTAAATAAAATAAATACGAAATAAAATAAATAAATAAAATAAAATAAGAGGTTAGGGGTTCAGATCTCACCAAACGCAGAATTTCTTTATATTGCATGGGCATGCATGTGCATGTGCATGTGCATGTGCATGTGCATGTGTATGGGCATGGGCATGTGCATGTGCATGTGCATGTGCATGTGCATGTGCATGTGCATGTGCATGGGCATGTGCATGCGCATGTGCATGTGCATGGGATGTGCATGCATGGATAAATAAAGTAAATAAAATAATACGTAATAAATAAATAAATAAATTAAATAAATACGAAAAATAAATAATATAAATAAATAAAATAAATAAATAAATAAATGAATAAATAAATAAATACGAAAAATAAATAAATAAAATAAATACGAAATAAATATATAAATAAATAAATAAATATACAAATAAATATATAAAATTAATAATTTAAAAAAATAAAAAAAATAAAAAAAATAAAAAAAATAAAAAAAATAAAAAAATAAAAAAACCGCTGCTAAATCATTTAGCGGTGGTTTAAACCGCCGCTAAAAAACTGTCACGAAACGTTCTGCGACGGTTTTGAAAACCGCCGCAAATATTTTTCCGACGCATGATTTCGCTACGGTTTTTCAAAACCGCCGCCAATTGATTTAGCGGCGGTTTAAACCACCGCGAAACGAAAAAAAAACCGCCGCTAAATGCCTTTTTATCCGTAGTGTTACCTTAATTTGAATTAACATAAATCTGTTAGTGATCCTTTAAAACCATCTTAAATCAACCCAAGTTGGCCACTTCATAGCCAAAAACAATCCATAGAATGTAAGTGTCTATAGGTTACTTCTTAGGTCTCTGAGGATTCGATAACCCAAGCTAAACTAAAGGATCGTTCTACCTTCATCTCTTGGGAAAATTTGAGCGTGAATCAGGAACATATTTTCCAATCTAGTATTGAGACCACAATCAACTCTTAGAAAGTCCAGGCTAACTCTCTCAGTCTTTGACACCACCAACTGTCATTATGGGCTATTAAATGAAAAGGAGTACCAATGAAAAGGTCTTCTATACACTACCACCAACCAGTGCGTATGTCCTACCTATGCTGAAAATATGACCTAATTTAGATAACCATCCTGGGGATGGAGGGTGAACAACCATTATGGGGAGAATTCCCAAGACACAGGTCACTACACATAGGGGGGACCCAAGTGACTCTCAAGAGCCTATTCTAAGAGAATTCCCATTCCATTAGAGTTAATAATATTGGAGGAATCATGTTTTCATATATCTCTCAGACTCCAATGTGAAAAATAACATGATGATGAAACCATAACCCTTACTTCCAAAGTTGGGGGAGGAATCCTATTGATTGAGGCTTATATTCCCAGTAGCGGAGGTCCAAAGGATAAAAAAAATACCACTTTAGGTTAATCATTAGCAAACAATATTTTTTTCAATTCCATGAGCAATATATTGGCATGTGATAATTAGGTATTGGGATAAATGAGCGAAAAAATGATCCTTGTAGTAATGAAAAAGAGGACTTATGGGGACTCTTGACCACCGACCAGCTACCGGTAATGTTTAGGAAAAATACACCTTAGTAATTATTCATCAAAGAGTCCCTCACTAAAGACCAGATATTTTTTTTCCAGAATGTATGGGTGATGTTACAAAACCATCAGGTCTGTCATCTGGCCTACCTAGGGAGCCAAAAACACATCGATTCCAATCACTAATAGCGAAAGAGGGTTGAGATCATAATTGTCCTAGTATCTCAGTGTCTTGAATATTATGGATACCTTCATAATATCTAGAAGACCTCTATTAGAAGCCTCACTATGGTCCTCCGGCTTATAAAATAGGTGTATTAACCCATGTAGATTAAAGGCTAGGGGAAGTATGATGCCATTTATTTCATCCCTATCTTATGATAATGATATAACCAAAAATTCCAAATTTCATCAAAAAATAAAAGTTCCTCTCTTACTACTGCTATAGTTAATGTTTTCACCATTGAACCACTAGAGTATTAGAGACACTTGATCCCTAACATTGGGAAAAATAGGAAAAAAAACCTCTCTATGGGATGACACAACACCAAGAAGTCCACCTGAAAATCACCCGAAATCATTAGCAGAGACATGCACTTGGCCTTGGAAGTCCCCCAATGAGTTTTTTCCACAAAATAATCGATATGTCGACAATGTAAGGGGACATGCTGAGACCACTAACATATTATAGGATTCACCGAAAGCTAACCCAGACTGATGGATAATCAATTTTATTTTGATTCTTGAGGAATATTAATGCATCACAACTGATCTTATTTCTAAGTAGTGCTCAAACTCAAAAAAACATAAGGAACATGGTCTCTCCTCTAGTGGGGCACCCGATCCTCCTTATCTAGACACCAAATTTGATCATCGTGGTCTGGTGCACCCATTCAGGAGAGATTCATGGGGCGATAGAAAATTATTGAGATATGAGTCACCCATCACTACCAACCAATGTGATTATCCACCTTTGGATCAAGGTTTCACCACTCACTAAGTCAATGATAATTTAAACACACTAGTGTCCACAAATCATCACCAATATGTTGTAATAGTGGCTATCATCTCCCATTGTGAGTTTCTAAAAACATGATAGTTGGAAATTTAGACTGAAGGGAAGCCATACTCAACATGCGTAGACTATGTTTGGAGCCTCCAATTTCAGTAATCCTAGCTTCACCATATTTAATGGGATGAGTGATTCACTATATCATCTATCCCACTTTTCCTCAAGGTGTGGTCCAATGTTGGGGACTATAGAACTATATGAAGTTAACATTCTATGATACATTGTTCATATTTTGTAAGGACATGTCTTTGTCTAGTATAATCAGCTACCCACTAGGTCTATTTACAGTTTGGAGGACCTCTATAGACAGTTCCTCTACCCGTTAATCTCCACCTCATGCAATAAAAGTATCAGCGACCTTTTCAAATTTAAATAGAGACCTACTGAGTGAGTTACTTACTTCATCAACTGATGGAATGGACTCATGTGTTCTCTAGACATGAATCATTCATAGAGACAAATACTTACTATGTTTTTGAAGAATGTAATAGGTTATATGGTCATTAACCTTATTTAATTGAACTACCCATTGGTATTTCAGGAGTTCAGCAAAAAATCATAGCATCTGGAAGAAGCCTTATAGAATACCAGAAAACGGTCATTCCCATTTTCCCATCTAGATCTGATAATAATTCCCACAAAAGAAGACTCATATTTCACTGTGTATATAGAGGCTCTTGATCCTATACACTGAATGGACCATCTATTAGATGATTCATTAAAAGTGAATCCCATATAGGCACAACCTTTCCCGATGCAGCCCTTCCAGGCACAACCTTTCCAAGAATAGACACCTTGATGATAGAATGCGTCTCAATCCCCCTATCAGTTCCAGGCACCCAGGGAACCTTTCATAGAAAGGAAGAAACAAGAATATCTTTTTCAAGGATGCATAGGTCTTAGGAAATTTCATTTGCACTTGGGAAAATGGAATAATTATGTTTCAAGAATGTAGAAGACCCTAGGCTGAACTCACTGGTCATTTCGACCAATTCCAATATCACATAATCCTTCAAAAATCCATCCAATAATTATTATTTTTAAGTATTTCTCTTGTACTAAGTAGATCTTGGCCTAATCAGATTGGGATATGTTATGGTGTAGGCGACACATGTCTCCGTTGACCCTGATAGTGATAGTAAAGATTCCAGTGAGGGGTAATATATTTCCATCTATGGGACACATAAGTAAAATGATTGATTGGATAATAAAAAATACACTCACACCCACAGTATCCTACAGTCCTTCTTGTTCAATCCAAAACCTCATGTGGTTACTAATCCTCCACCAATAGCTACCTTTTAAGTTTCACCTCAACCTCCCAAGTCTCGGAAGAATAGACATCAACAATATATGGTTAATCAGAGTTCTCCAAAAATCCAAAAATACTATACATCTTTGAAAACATACTAACTATTGAGTTGGGAGATATGAAAAGGGTATGTATATCCCTAGACTATTCCATTTATGGGGAGTAATAATATACCTCCATAAATTCTATTGAACTAGTGCACTGCTTTACAATTCCCAACATTGAGGAATTCCATGTGAACCACTTATTCACATTATGTCAACATCAATTAAGGAGAGGCATGGAACATGAAATCCATTAGAATACCTAGGATAGAGTTTTAAACTAGAATTTTCATGCTACAAAATATAGGAAGAAATCCTCACATAGGGCTCAAAAAGAAAAACTCTCTCGATCCAATCCACAGCTACATCCCCACTGCCAAGTATATTCATTTATCACGCAAATCGCCCTTGATTTCACCAAAATCAGCCGTAACTAGGAAGGGCCAAACCTTAGCTGACTGGAACCTAGCTATTAGTTTTTTAGAGAAATGTACCTAACCAAAGCAGAATATCGCAATTATTATCCAGGATCCAGTGCTTCAACCAATGATATCTTCTACATCCCTACTAAATAGAAACCCTATGTAGGAAAAATATACCCATGCATGAAAGAGTGATATGATAAATCAACTCCCAAAAATACTTATGAGGATCTTGATTCATGAGGGACTTCACCTATTAAACGAAATGCATGAGGACCTTATCAAATCCTTACAAAACCCACTTAAGTTCAAGACTAAGGTGGATTCCACTAGGTAATGCTACAAAGAATAGAATCAAAAATAATAATATTGGACCATCATCTCATTTTCTAGAAAATATGATGGTGTCACTATTCAGGGGAATATATTCCCACTATATATCATAGGGTTGTTTAATGGAATGGAACCCCACCATTTCCTAGTGAATACTAGCTCTGGGATCAATCTCATACCAACAAAAATTCTCTATAATATGGCACTTATAGAAGAATATATTACTCTGCTCAACCTAAAAATATAGGGGTATTATAAAAGTGAAAATAAACAATGTGAAAAGATTCATATGAAGAGCCAATTTAGTGGCATGGTATCAAGTGCTGAATTTATCATAGTATCACAGGAAACTACCTTCAATGTGTTACTAGGAAGGCCCAAACCTCATTTGCATGTATAAGCCCCTTATTCATACCACCAATGTCTGAACTAATCCTTTGATGGTCATGTAGGGGTACTCCAGGGTGATGCATCCCCCTTTTACTTCTATGTGGTCGGCTATCTGGATGATGATTCCTATAAAAGGGAAGGAAATCAAGTCTAGAATGATGGGGCTGAGCACACCAATTCCCTTAATGATCTAACTACCACTGTAGTTGATCCATGGATATACTTGAAAGATATATTTTTCTCCAAATTCATTGGTTGGATCCCATAGTTCCAAATCAAGGGGTTGTTTCATCACATCCATGAAAGAGAAGTGGTTTCCGATTTACTCTAACTCTTATGGAGGATAGGCATGATTGATACTAGAAGAGCCTAATCCTATGATGTATTGAGAAATAGTCCCCATGGAAAGCAATTCCAAACTTTCAAAAAAATTCAAAAAATTATTTCTAACTTGATAAAGATCAACCCATTACCATAGATTTTATATCAAGAGTGTACCTCAAAGTTGAAAGCCAAATAAAATTATCTTGATCACCATTATCACTATAGTCTCCAAAAAATGAGAACCCCTCATCACAGATTTTGTGTCTTCCAGAGAAGAAACTAGTGCTCCCCCTGAGTTAGCTATCCTGAAAGAGTTTCCAACTCCCTCTTACCCCCATCTATCAGATGAAAAAGAGGATTTGGAAGAATCCCCTCCGTCATTTGAAGAGGGTGTCTCCACCATTATTGATGAGCTAACCCTGGTAAAAATTGATATGGTGGAAGATCTAATGCTGGAACTAATATGTATATTAATGTCCTATGAGGAGAAAAAACATTAGTTTGTCTTCTTAAAATCACACTGGGATGTCTTCACGTAATGTGATTCAAAGTTTACACCACTAGGTTTCCATTCATCACCTTGGCCTCCTATTAGGTCATCATGGGTTCAAACAACCTAAAATAAAGTCCACCTCTCTAATGGTTCTATGGTTGAGGTTGGGTTTGAAAATATAATTAAATCCATATTTTATTGGGAGGTACAATACCACAAGTGTCTATCAAACATTGTCCTAGATGAGAAGAGGAATGAGAATATCAGAGTCTACATCGACTTCCAAAACCTCAACCACCATTATCTAAAGGATTATTGTCACATTCTAGTGACATTACCATTGATTGATGGTATTACTATGTTTAATCCCCTCTCTATTGTGGACATAAACTTCATGTATAATCAGATCCAAATAGATTCCAAGGAGGAGGAGTCCTCCACCTTTCATGAAACCCATAGAACTTTCTATTACCTGGTGATTCCTTTTGACTTGAAGAATGATGGAGACACATATCAATGGTCCATGAACCACACCCTTAATCCTATTATTAGGATATTGGTGGAGTGTTACATGGACATTCTAGTGTTAAAATCCCACTGTTGTGAGTACCATATCAAGGATCTTGAAAAAGTGGTCATCTTCTTCTACTATTGTCATTTGAAGATAAACCCCCAAATGTGTGCATTTGGGGTAACCTCTAGAAATTTTTTGGATATGTAATACGATACAAAAGTATAAATATTGATCCAGATAAAATCAAGGAAATTAATTAAATACCACCAAGTAATCTCCAAGAGTTGGGAGGTATCCAATGACACTTAGCTTTTATACACTGATTTATTAAAAATATATCCAGAATGTGTAATCCCTTATCAGGGTCATGAAAAATGGCACCGTTTAACAGTGGAATGGAGACTGATATATTTCTTTTAAGGATATTAATATGTACCTATTTTGTATTACACTTATCTTCAGAAATCCTTTGGTCCTTTATGTAACCACTGAATAACGATCCCTCAGTTCCCTTATAGCCAAAAATATGAGGGTTAGGAAAACAACCTATAATATAACTGCTATATACTCCTCTATATAGAGGGAAGATAATCAAACACCAAGAAGAGTTTCCTCATGTTGGTATTTGAAGTGCAGAATTTTATACATTTTTTGATTCACCATGAGATATAGTTGGTTTCCCAAGAATACTTTCTAAAGTACATCTTTAATCACCCTTTACTAATGAGATGATTGGCGTAATGGGAGGTAACACACCAGTAATTCGACATCATATCTTTACCACACAAGGATGTTAAAATATAGAAACTAGAATAGTTTCTGGCTACACATCCAATCTCTAAATAATTTCCCCTAAATGTTAATTTTCCATATGAATCTATTCTCTTAGTGGACTATTATATACCATTTTGGAAGATTCATTTTGATGATGCCTCCCACAGTCCGACTAGTCAATGGATCAATGACCCCACGCTCAATAGGGTATGCCCATTAATCATTTTCATTTCTCTAGCACAAGAAATTTTTCCATAATATTTCCTGCTATCAGAATGTTGCACTAGAAATGAAGAGGAATATAAAAATCTAATTTTGGTCCTCAATTTGTCCCTTGAAATTGATTCCCACTATTTATACAAGATGGGAAACTTTGATCAAGTCATAAAACAGATCAAGGGCAGATACATTGTTTGAAATCAAGAGTTTGTGCCCTTACTGAAATATATCCATCAGCTAATGGCTTGGTTCCCTTCCCAGAAGAAGGTGACACATGTTCCTCAGTCACAGAACGGTATAAATGGTTCTTCTTAAATAATTATTTCTTCTCTTGCAGAACCCGGCCAGGATGGCCTAGTCACTCATATCACAAACTAGAGTGTTATCACCCCCACCACCCCAGATGATGGAAACTGATAGGTGTATAATCTGGTATATCAAATTCATTCTAGGACCCTTAGACCCCCTCTCACAAAAATAGAGGATCACTCACTTAGATTTATCCATTCTTGAGTATATTCAACATGGCATTCTCCCACTAGAACAATTTGATCTTGAATGAATCTACTGGCATGCAGTGCAATTTACCCTCTAGAGTGTCCCTAACAATGAGAAAATCTTATAAAACCATGGGTTCGATGAAATTATCCTATATTTTATCCAATTATGAAAGAAAACATAAGTCATAAAGGATTTCCATACTAGATAATGTGGTTCCCACCAAGTAGGGTTGATGCTCTCCCCTAAAATTCAATGGTTGGGATAATTTTGTACCCTTATGGTTCATGACTACATTGAGTTCTCCAAGTGGTGTCATACATTTCATATCCACATTGAATTTGTGAATCAACCATAATATATTCTAAAAAATACAAAAAATTATTGGACCATTGTAGTTTGGGGACTCAACATCATGGAAACCTACCCAATGATGAGAAATTGACAGTGAAGGTTCATTTTGAATGTAATAGAATTATTTTCCACATGGGAAAAGTGGTTCCCCTCAATGAAGTCAAAACATGATCTGTGATTGAATTAATGATATTACACATCATCCATTTATTTGGGAAACCTCATGATTTTCTCATAGTCAACGACACGAATTTTATGGTTATTGAGATAAAGAAACTATACTCTAAGTAAAACATCCATTCCAACTATACTTCATACTACCATGCATCGGAAAATGGGAATATTGAGGCATAAAACAAGAACTGCTCTCACATCATGTAGAAGATAGTGGGATTGATCAAAAGGAGTTGGCATAAAAAGCTCACTAATTACATTTGGTTATATCAAATGATAAATCGAAATTCCACACAGGAAACCCCATATTCCCTAGTGTATAGAATAGATAATGTATTACCCATTGAGGATTAGTTTTCATCTCTCTAAACAATTGTATATTTCTAGAAGATGAAAAAATAATGGAATATTTCTGTCTATATGTGTTGTATGATGATGTGAAAAATAGACTTTGGGACATTGATAACTCAGAGAGAAACTGGAATATGATATAGAGAGAGAATTCAACAAGAAGGTTCACCTCTACTCCTTCCATCATGGTGACATGTTATAGGCTCTTAGAATGCTAATAATACTCTACTAAAATATGTAGATGTTAGAGCCTAGATGGGAACAAACTTATATTCTTCATAATTTCTATTCTAATGGATCATACTCTTTAATCATCATGGATAGAGAGTGTCTCACACCTCCCAACAATGAAAAGTTTATCTACAAATACTTCACATTAAAATTATGGTAAAATATACATGACATTAAACTGCAATATCCAGGGTCCCCGATCTATGAAGTTAAACAAACAAAAACCCATTTCTTTTAATAATTATTACCCTAGACTATTAGTAGTACTTATTGTCCATACACTATGACCTTAAACTATTTTCGACACTGTTTGGATAGATTTTATGACCTTAAACTAGTAGCATCCAATGTATGAGTTGTACAATATTAAAATTAAAGTCCCAATGTCCTCATTATGTGATGATAAACTACATTATCACCCAATGAAATGATCATAGGATTCCAACAATAAAAAATATATTATGATTCAGTGTACTCTCAAGAGTGGATTCCACCCCTTTCAGTATTGGTCTCATACCTTTCCAAGTTTCAGAACTACGTGTGGCAAGATTCCCAATTTTATGGGATTCATAGTGATCCTAAACCCCCTATATTCAGTCCCAAACACCAATTATTTATAAACCCTTCGTCCTACTGGATATTATGTTCACCAATTCATGGTTATATGTCCCTTTCTACCTACCCATAGTCTAAGCATTAAAAACGTAAACTGTGTGCATATTGTTTTAGAATATTTATGTGGCTCCTCGGATTACATCACCATTTTTATGTTAGGTTTCACCTCTTTTCTTCCAAAAAACATTATAAAAACAAAAATTTCCCCACTCCAAGCACCATGACATTAAACTGTTTTCAAATTCCCCCTTGGTCCAAGCTATATGACCTTAAACTTCATAGACAACATCCTCCTATATGATTCTGAAACTATAGAACAGATGAATCATATTCATTAGAGAGGATATTTTACCACCTTAGGTTTTGGTATTCATCCATGCTACATTCTAGAACTACATATGGATTGATTCATAATTTAAAGGGATAAATATGACCCTTAGACTACTTATCTTCAGGCCCATATAAAAATCCATTACAAACCCCCTCTCTAGGGCTGGATAATGATTATAACAACCCCATAACTCATGGATATATCGCCCTCAAATTTCCCCATGATGATTCCTATGTAGTTAAAATAACCAATCAAATTTCACAGCTATCTATTGAATTGAGATTTCCATCAAGACTCGATAAGAGGAAGAAAATAACGGGTATCTCAATTCGTAATCCCCACACATATTATCATCCCATGACATTAAATAGTAATCATTTCCCTCTATAAATCTAGGATGCCTCATATGATGAATATGAGATGAAAAAACACTCCTACTCAATACACAATGTTATAATATAATCCTTACCCATCATAAATATGGGATGAATCATATGATGAATATGAGATTAACAAAACACACATTCTCAACACATGAAATTAAACTATAAGACTTACCCAGTAAGAAATTAAAATACCTCATATGAAAAATATGAGATGAAGAAAACCAAATTCCTTAGAGGATTACATTAAACTATAGTCTTACCTATTGAAATGAACATAAGATGCCTCATATGAAAAATATAGTATTTCCAAAACCAACTTCTTTAGTGCACGACATTAGAATATAGTCTTACCTTATGTAATGAACATATAATTTTTCATATGAAAAACATGGGATGACTAAAACCAATGTCCTTACTGAAAACTATTAAAATACATTCTTATCCTATGAAACAAATATACGATACCCTATATAAATAATATGGGATGAAAAAAACCAACACCCATAGCTCATGACATTAAATTATAGTCTTACCTATGTAAAAAGTATAATATGCCTCATATAAAAAATATGGGATGAATAAAACCAACATCCTCAGCATACGACATTAAATTACTGTTTTACCCTATGAAACAAACATAAGATTACTTATATTAATGATATGGGATGACCAAAACCAATGCACATAGAAAATGATGTTAAACAGTATTGTTACCTTATTAAACAAATATAGGATTCAACATATGACCAATATGATATGTTTCAATGTCCTCCCGATAGAGGAAATTTCCCTTCCAACATCTCTCTCCCACCTCACAACATTCGAGAAATATATATGGATTGATTACAAATATCATGGGATGGGTATTAATTCCCAAATATTTTATCTAGGGTCAATCCCTACCATTGAATCGTTTTGAGATCTTTCCCCTCCAGTTTAGGACTGATATTCTTCAAATTGCATCATCAACTAGCACATCTGAGCATAGGGTAGGACAGAACCTAGGGAACTCATCATTCCCTTATAGATGTTCCCACCTCACATGTACACACTTCATGGTTCCTTTAACTTGTATATTCATCATCCTTTCAATATGAACAGAATCCAAAAGGAAAATGTTTCATATCCACCCTGGCCCATTTCTCGTCCAGGGCTCTAGCCTTGAAGGAAGCTCTGAAATAAAAGGTGGTTTTGTATTTAGAACTTGTTCAATGGTCGATCCCATATTTCTTCACCCATCCTTGTCCAGTGAAGTGGTAGAACCTTTATTTCAAGCATGATCATTAGTTTTTTACCAACCCATTAGTAATCCCCCTTTAACCATTCATGTTTTGGATGTCATGATCTACCATCCCTTCTATTTTTATTTTCATTGGTGGGAATCCAAAAACATTATGTATAATTTTCCTACACAAATGTAGATGGTGGATGAATAAGAAGAAACCCTTTGGCACATTCTCATGTTCGTCACTCTTAAATCTTATTGTTTTATCCCATGAAAATTATGGGAAGTACATACTGCTCGTTGTTTATCACATTGGTCATGACTTGTATGAGCATAGTAGTTGGTGAGGAATTTTCATAAGCATGTTTTAGATGCTCAAGTTCTCTTTAAATAGAGAATTTCTCCTCTGGTATGAATAATATAACCTTAAACTAAGAGCATAGGAATATGAATTATGACATTAAATTATGCTTATATTTTCTTAGAAGTTTTCTGTATGGTATAAGGTCTTTTTTGCCCTTAATTCATATCAGAATAACTCTCCACTATGCCACACACACTCCATTGAGACACAATACCACCCATGGTCCCTGGATTATAAATTTAAACTACTTAAAACCCATGGTCAAATAATTAAGAACATAAACTATTTTTAATCCACGATCTATGTATTATGACCTTAAACTATTTGCAACTCTTTGGTCTGACTAGAATGACTGTAATCTACCAAAGGAAAGATGTTTGAATGTACATCAAGTTAAAATTATGTTGGGAAAACCTAAGAAAAAGTAAAAATTATACCAACTAGGTCACTATCATGATCTGGGAAAAACTAAGGGATTAAACTAAGAGGTATAGATCTATTAATACCCACCATAGACATAGAAAAAAACTAGGAAATTCTAGTTTGATCCCATTGGTTCAGAAAAAAGATAGAGCTAGATCATATCCCCCCTTTCCACACAAGCACCTCTACAAGGTTCTAACCATTGTGTTTCATATTGTTGTATCCCACTGCCTTGATTTGTTGGGATTAATTCATGTTGGTTCACACATCCTGGTCACAGGATGAAAAACTGTGCTATAAATCACACTATGTTAAACTGTACGACACATCATCCTCACCGTATAATATTAAACTCTATTTTAAACACCTTTCTCAAAAGACATAAAAATACATTCCATTTTTCCATAAAGAATAAAATAAAATAGTAAAAAATATTATGTCATTTCCAGAGAATCTCCTTCCACCCATTGGTTCCAATCACTAACCATACCCCTTGAGTTCTTTTGTCTCTTGGCATCCAAGATGATGTTCACCAGGGTATATAAGTCTAATATTTTCTCAGACTTATTCAACTAAAAAATATTCTCAAATCCATAGTGTAATAATTCTAAGTTTATTGAACTCAATTTGACCATTCCACTAATTCACTCCCATGATTTTTGTACACCTAGATTTGGATCCCCATTATCTCTCATATCATAATGGACCCTCGAAATGGAAATGGTGCATGAACACACATGATAACCTACCATACTAGAAATACAATCTGAATGACATCCAATAATATTTTTACTGGTTCGGTGCTATGAATATGGTTATCATTGAACCCTTATCTGTTTCCCACTTCCTTGATAAATTAAAAGTCAAACCCATGTTCTGAACAAGGCTAACAACTAACCCCTATATCCCTATCAACCCTATATGTCTGTGATCTTAGGTGTCTCGATTCATGCTCTTCAGTACACATTGTTAGGGTTGAATTAAATTACCCTAGAATTAAACCATTTTTGTACAATAAAAACATGGATGAAAGATACTTAGATGTTCGAAGATCTCCATTCTACAACTATATATTTTCTAGTCAGGATATTCCTAGCGGTCAATCACTCCCTGAGTATTCGGCTCCTATCAGAAACTCTCATTTAAATGAGAAGCCTTCCAATTTTCCCTTGCTTACCATATCAATCATGAATAAAATTAGATTAGGGAACAATTTTTGGATTTCTATATGATTAGATATGTGAAAAAAATCACATTAAATTACATATGGGATTTAATGTAGAACAACATCAAAATATTGGGAGGGTCAGCCACATGTTAGGGACTCTCCTTTATTTCTTCCAAACTAGTTCTCCCTATGGATATCCCTCATAAATTAAGAATTAAATCCTACCCAACCTCTGAAGAGTGGCCCCTATTAATTTTTTGTATCCAAGAAATATTTTTATCTTCCTCAAGAGAAACCGGGAAAAAGCCATTGACTCTTATTTGCACCAGGCCCTTCTCGGTCTGGCAGTCAAGAATGAGTGATTCCGCCTCTATAGTCATAGCCTCACACACCAACAATTAGTAACATAACTATATGATGACCCCTATATTTCATTATAACACAAAAGGGTTTCACTACTATGTAAAAGAGTTTCACACCACAACAAAAATGTTCCCTAATCTTTAGCGTTTCCCTCATAACTCGACCATCTGATCTCCCATCAGCTCCTATTTAGACAATGGGTATATGTTGATGTTTAAAACATGTATGAATCTCTAAAATATCATTTTTCTATTAATTTTTTACATACTAAATGGAAATTCTACAACAATGGTGGTAGTGGCACACAACTATGATTACTTTCGCACAACTGTTATTTCCTACACGCAACCCACTTGCATGTGGAAGGAACTAGTAAAAATCAAAGTTACTAGGGGATTTGGGAGTCCTGAAACACTGAATATGATAATTTCACCTAATTTTAGAAATTTTCTCCAAATACCAATGATGTTACATAATTAATTTGAATGGAAATTGCAATGTTAAAACCATTGAAAGACGCGGTCTCACCCTGTGCCAAAGGAATGAGAGTGGCATGACCGAGTTGTGTGACCCATATAGGGTTGGAACACATGGATTATGATTTTGGATATAAGTAGAACCTCATTCCTCCTACAAAGAGGTTTATATTTGTAAGATGAATTGGTGATTTTTCTCACACAAACCTCTCTTCCATGAAATCACTACATTAAAATATCATGGAACCTCAAAAGTAGAGAATTTGTGTGACCAAAATCCCATGGTCCCCAACATGACATTGATTATGGTTGAGATTTCTCATGCAACACATCTTATGTCTAGCCATGTTCATGGAAGGAATGTATCCTTCACACAAACCTATGTTATGTGTGACCCTAGTTATTTTGTGCTTCTATGCCTCCTGAATCCTTGCACTAGACTTAACCTAGAGCCCAGGGCTTGAACAACCCCATTTTAATACAATATAATAAATTTATGTGCAAAAAAATATGGGCCCTCCACCTAACCGCCCAATGTTTTTAGATTATCGTGCACCATTACCATACATTTTACTCTTAATAATAGGTATTATTTTCCCTTGTTCTCCTAATCATAGACACAATAATATCAGGAACCTTGATTTCCACTCCTCCGTGCCAGTGTTAACGCAATGACCCACACATAGGTTTATGAGTAGTGGAAACATAATCCCTAAAGGCGGAATCATCAATAGAAACTACCAAACACTCATGGTAGATAGTAATTTTAATATATCCTCCTATCCCACTTCAAAATGAACTCCCATACCATAATCCACAAAAAGACAGAGATATATGATGTAAAACTTCCTAGCATCACATCCTAGTCATATAACTTTAATCTTCTTGAATCCATCCTTGGAACATGACATTTAACTGTAGCCTTACCCCATGTGACTAGATCCTAAACCCCATGTATAATTATCATGGTATAACACCCCGATGGATGTATAATATAGGCTTTATCCATTCATCCCCATGTACTCCTACTTTGGACCAAATATATGCAAAACACCAAACCAAACATCATTGACTATCCATCTATGATATGAGCATCCTTTCAACAAGGAGTTAAACAACACATACCATTATTTTAACATGACCTTAAACAATAGTATCAAACAAGATGGGTTTGATACTTTTCTACTAATAGGGAACATATTAAACCTCCCCAATGTTCAATCCCAACATACCAAAACAACTGTGATACCTACTTGAAGTTCAATCTTAAAACCCCCACACCACCATCAAAAATACATGTATGAAATCTTCCCCCCTAGGGACACACATAACCAAACCATCATGTTTTATCATCTACCCCTCTCAGTACACACATAACCAGGAAATTCCCCCCAAGACATAAAACCTATTACCCATATGTCACCACAAGATGTTGAACCTACAAACCATCTATACCTATAATACATTAAACATATAACCCATATCTCCCCATAAGATTTTAAATATGTGACCCATATGTCCCCGAAATATGATAAAATATTTACCCATATATCACCACAAGGCATTAAATCTATGATCCACCAATTCCTGTAAGACACTAAAACTATGAGAAAAATATATCCACAAGATGCAAACCCTATGACACACCTATTACCACACGATGTTAAACTTGTGACCCATTTGTACCAACATGATGTTAAACCTCTGACCCATTTATCCCCACATGATGTTAAACCTATGGACCACTTTTAGCTATAAGACATTAAACATGTGACCCAATTTTCCCCAGATATTGTTAAACTTGGGACACATTAATCCCTATAAGATGTAAAACATGTACCACACTAATCCATATAAGAAATTAAACCTATGATCCACCTATCGCCATAAGGAATTAAACTTGTGAGCTAACCATTCCCAAAATACGTCAAACCTATGACCCATCTATCCAAACAAGACATTAAACATGTGAGCCACCTATCCCAAAAAGACATTATACCTATGGCCCTCATATCCACATAAGATATTAACCATGTGACCCAATTGTCCCCAAAATATGTAAAACATATGACCCTTCTATTCCCATAAGACATTAAATCTCTGACCAACCTTTCCCAAATAAGGCATTAAACTTGTAACCTAGATATCCCCATAAGACATTTAAACTGTAACCCATATGTCCAGAAAATATGTTAACCCTTTGAGGCATATATAACCACACAACAATAAAACAATGAAACACCAGTCCCTACAAGACATTAATCCTATGACCCACCTGTCCCCAAAAAAATAGTAACCAATAACCTATCTTTCCCCACAATTTTCTAAACATGTGAACCATTTCCCTAAAATACATTAAACCTATCACCCACCAATCCCCACAAGATGTTAGACTTTTGATCTATCTGTCCCCAGAAGACCTTAATCATGTGACCCACCTATCCCTATAAGATGTTAAACCTAAGGACAACCTATCTACCAAATAAAAGAACATGTGACCCATCTATACCCATAAGAAGTTAAACCCATGACACCCATTTCCCCACAAGACATTAAACTTGTGACCCATCTCTCCCCCATTATATTAATCCAAGTACCCATATTTCCCCAAAAGGAATTAAATATGTGTCCCATATCCTTAACAAAAGTAAAATATATGGCCCTATATCCCAAAAAGATATTACACGTGTTACCCATCAGTCCCCAGATGATGTTAAATATGTAACCCATATTTCCTCACAAGATGTTAAACCAGTGACCCACCTATCCACACAAGATGTTAAACATATGTCCCACATGTCCCCACAGGACATTATATTTGTGAACCACCTTTACCCATAATACATTAAACCCATGACCAATATTTCCCCAAAAGATGCTAAATATTTGACTCATTTATCCCCATAACATTTTAGACCTATGACATAATCCAGAATCTCTACCCCATACAACAAACATGGGATGCTTGAGGTAAAAGGACTAAAAATACTTGAACCCCTAGCATCATATAACTTATGGAAAACATAAGATTCCTTAGGTTATTTTATTAATATCACTCATATGATATTCCTCTGACTTAAATAAGAGAATAATTTTCTGGTTCCCAATAAACCCAACTTCCAGAGATTCCCAGACATGCCTAGAGTTAATATCTTTCCTAGATAAAGGCTATTTCCATGTCAAGAGAGAATCATAATAATTAACCGGTTTATAACTTGAGATATAATCAAGAATAATATTCCCTAACACAAATAAAATCTATTAGGGAAACCAAAACTACATGATGATATCTAAATAGGTATCCATGGAAGGAGGAATTGACATCACATCATTCCATTTTGACCAATGAGGTGACATCACTGAGTAGAGTGATTGAATCCACCATCCTTTGGAATGAAGGAATAAGGGTAAACAAGAGATGTGTATCCCCTAGATGTAATTACATCACTAATGTAAAGCATCAAATAAAAGTTTGTATGCAGGCATGTGAGACTTTCGGTAAAGGGTTTTTACAATATCAGTTCAGTGGGAATTTTTTAAATTTTAAATTCCATTATAAGAAATTGTATGTTATTTATCTCATAAAACCAATATATTTTTTTCTTATTTAATTACTTCTAGTTTTTTCAAGTACTCTTAATATTTTCACCCTCTTAGGTAATAAAAAAATATCAAAATACTGTTTTTATTAAAATCTGACCATATCTCCCATTTTGACAAAAATGTTTTATCTTCCATATCCATGTTCTTAAAAATTCTTTTATGGAAGTTATTATATCATTTTAAAATATTGAAAATGATATTTTTTTTTACTATATTGGAATTTACTAAAAAATATTTTAAATGAATATTATTTCTGTTATTCTATTATTCCGTTTTTTAATTTATTTAAAAATCGTGAATATGATATTTTTTATAATTTTATGACATCAATGGATTTTCCCACAATTATGTCAATTATTAATCATGAATATTCCATTAAAATATTCCTTGGTTTAACAAAGAAAATACTATTCTCATTTTTTTTGGAATTTGTCAGTTTTTAAACATAAAAAAAAAGAAAATGATATTTTTATTTGTTTTTTAGAGAATATTTCCGATTATTTTACAAAATTAGATTTCATATATATCAATATAATTTTAGAAATAATGTACTTCAATAGTTATATGATTTATTGATTCCATAAACATTCTTTCTCTAGATTTCTTGTGAAAATAAAATTTTAATGAAAGTTATTCCTTCCCGAGTTAATTATGCTATGATGAAATAAAGAATGTTTTTATGAACATATGGAAAACATATGTATGAATTTTATTTTGTTATGGAGAATAATAGAATTATATATCCCTATAAATTACTTGGATAAACCTTTTTATCTCATGAGATAATGTGAAATGTAATGGGGAGTGAACCCCATCCACTATGGGACTCTGTCCACTATGTTCATAGGAATAGAGAGTGATCCTGATCTACAATGGGATTGTGTCCACTATGATAGTCTTAATCGTGAGCCTTTACTAATTAAATACTTTTGTATGATTGTGTATGTTTAATTAAATTATGTTATCTTATTATAATATGATCTCATGGATCATGATTCACTAATGATGATTCTATACTCTTATGACTCATGTATTTTGTTTTGAGAATTTTTTATACGAGGAATCGTGTTTTATGGTCTATGCCTTTTTGGGTATGGTTTCATAAATTATGATTACATTATCATACCCTTATTCTTATATTATTATAAATTAGTATAAATGATTGATATCAACCATGTTTTCTTTTACTAGGCATCATATCTCACTCGTTATTATGTTCCAATTCCTACAATTTATGAGGAAATGTTTTAAGTAGAATATGTCTAAGAGGGGTATTAATTTAGAAGAAATTTTTGGTAGATATTGAATATATTTCATTAAATAATTTTATTATTTATCTAGTATAAAAATACACTAGACCTTTATAGTTTTGAATCATGTATTATTATGAGATTTGTTGAATATTAATCAAAAATTATGTAATATTTATGTAAATGATGCTCAGGTCACCACAATGAAGCCCCATCATCCACGAATGCTGAAAATGAGATATTACCATCGATATATGATTTAGTAGGTGTCACCATGGATGATGTTATTGAATGCATCCTAAAAAAATATCCAATATAAAAAGACCCTCTAGTAAATGATCCTCCATACACTAGGGAATATGAGCAGAGAGTGTGAACTGGCATCAAATATAGATTCCAGACTTGAGAAAACCTATATAGGTTACCCTATAAACTAGTAAATTAATATCAAGTAAATATAAATTAAAAAGTTTTGTCAAAACCAAAACTGTGCTCCATTCGAGACCATTTAGATACTCATAGCTGAGATGGAATTGGATTGATGTATGATTGATTTCAAAATACATCATAATGCCAATTTTGTTTTTTATCAAGTAAATTCCTCAAATGTTAATGAAATTCATGAATAAGATTCATCATTTATTACGAATGACCCACCATATCTAGAAATAACTACTCATCCAACAAGAGAAAAACCATCCCTATAAATCATCTATAAGAAATATAGTCCTATCTAGTTGACTTCATCCCCTATGGACCACCAGGGGTTTCATCCATTAATTGTTTATTCAACTCTATCGTATCCATGTTTCCTAGGATACATGCCTAGGTGAAGAGTAAAAATGGTTCCAAATGAAAGGTATATAATTATAACTGCCTAGTTAGATTCCAGGGAATAAAATAATTCATTAATATAGTTAGAGGAGGCCATACCTAGAGTTTATTATTTGAATCTATTATAACTAAACTTAGACAACCCTACCATTTCAACCATAAATTGGTTAAGGGATCTAGAGATACATCTAACTCACTTAACTTCCCAATATGGACCTATGTTTGTAACCAATTAACAAAATGAGGTAGCCAAAACTAATCTCCACTTCCAAACATTAGAGGTTCTATCCTTACTCTGATATAATAACTTAACCTCAAGATCAATATTTATCCAAGACGAACTCTATTGAAATGTTCTATGTTAGGTACACTTGATGTTGAGGAGAAAAATTATCAATGACCTCTCTAATTTCAAAAAAGGTAATATAATAGAGTTTTTGACTTCATCCCCTAGTGTAAGAGCATGTATTACTCCTTTGAAATAAAATTTAATTAAGATAAATTTGTCAAAATTTGTGTGGATAACTTGGTAGATTAATTTATCACTACACTAATCCCCTAGAAATACCCTGAATTATTTTTTTAATCTATTTATAGAATAAAATTATTTGAGGATAAACTATGTCAAACAATGTAAAAATATTGTTCAGCATCATCACAGCAAATTAAAAGGGTCATAAAAAAAGATGTAGCTTCTATGTCATTTAATAAAAAAAAATTAATCAATCAAATCCCAATAAAGTAATAGTATAGGAGGTACCAACACCTCAAAATCAACCTCAAAAACAAAAATGTGTACACCCCATCATAAGTGTATAATATTCCCATGAGGATGAAAGGCGATAAGACTTTGAGTTCAGAAAGAAAAATATACTCTTCAATCATGGGAAGACTCCTGGTATCTTTATACCAATTGTAAAAAATAAATTATACATATTAACCAATCCCCAAAAACCAATGTGTTAGGTCTGAAAATTAGCCTATGGATTGACCATTCCATTAGATAATAGGGAACACTATACAAGATTGATTCATTTACAAATACATCCTATAAAAATTGCTTGATAACGGTGAAGTGAAGTTACCTCATCTATGAACACATGTGACCGTTGTGGTTACTATCCATTATAATGAATATACCATGTGGAGGGAATTTCAATGTAAAAAATGGTCTAAGTTTTATAGCAAGATTACCAGAAAGTTGGTCAATTGTGAACAAGACATTGTTAAGGGCATGACTAAACCAACTTATAACAACCCAAAAATTTAACAATAAATTTACCTTCTTATAATTATGTAATATAGTATAAATCAAAACTACAAGATATAGAGATCAATATAAAGTTTATAAATGAAATAAGAGGTATTCCTAGATATTAATGAACATATAGCAATGGAATTGTAACTTGACTGTCAGAATAGTAATGCGACCATTAAGAATAGTTAACCAACCAATAGAATAATAACCTCACATTAGAAATTATAAATAATATTTGGGTATCATATAAATTATCATATGATATATTTATATATTGGAATAAGTAAATAAATGTTTCAAAAATTATAAATTATGTTTTGGTATTTTTGTGAAACTGAAATGTTTATTTACACTTTTATTGATAATATAATTATATAAAAGAAAGTTAATTTTAAAAAAATATTTTCAAAATTAATTTTTTTGTCTTATGATTTTAAGATAATTTGATGAGACTCTGATTTTTTTTTCAAAGTGTCAAAAAATCGATTAAAATATTAAAATCCGTATTTTTGAAATAAGTGAGGACTTGAATTATAAATTTAATTTCTCAAATTTTTATATTATTTTCTTAAAATGGAGTTAATTTTTATGTATACACATCAAAAAATGGGTTGGGTGAATATTTGATATTTTTCTAAAATAGTTGAAGTATTGGTGAATAGTGAAATACAATAATTTACGACATAAGCTAAATACATGAAGTATTGAGTCGTCAATGATGTATGGATGATGTAAGAACCATTATTTCAAACTAATATAAATGTGTTACTTTATTTAGTTTCAAGAATAAACACTATTTATAGTCTTAATCCCAAATAATAAACAAATGAATAAAATATTCAATAGACACCCCTCTCATCCACTGTAAATACCACCCCTCACCACCCATTATCTTCAAACATCCAAAGAGATGAAGCTTGTTAAAATTATACCCAATAATCTCTTAAGACCCTCCCCCCAAATCCAGGTGGATTTTATCTAAAAAATTACCAAACCCTTTTCCCTAAGGAAGTTCTCAAGGAAAAGAAGTGTATGATGTAAAATCCTCTTCTTTTTTCTTTTAATTTCTTTTCAATTTATTTTATTTTATTATCTTCTCATAAACTCCCTATCACATAGTGGAATTATAAATATACTATATTTAATATTATATTATATTATTATATTATTGGTATATCCACATCCAATTATCTTCTCTTCCCCATTTGTTTTAAAAATGAAAACATCATACGTGAGGTGTCGATTCACCACCTTTCTAGAAGATGATTTTTCATTTTATAATACCATCTTAAAGGCCAGTAATAATACCATTATAATGTTCAAAACTAATTTTAAAATTTATTTCACAACTCTTTTACTGTTTTGGAACCAGTATATATAAATAATATTAAATAATAAAATAAAACTGGTTCGTGATTATCAGAAAAGACGCCAAAATAATATAAACAATTATGATTAAAATTTTATCTAATGAATAATCCAAATCTCTAAAAAATGATATATATAAGACCATTTAATATTACTTAATTTCATTAATAACATGTAATTTCAATTCTGGATATTTATTCTTTTTTTAAAAGATCTTTTATACATGTATACAGGTGAACCAATCATGAAGACCAAGGAAACAAACACCCCGAACGATGAAATTGCATCTTATAACTCAACGAAAAGACCATAAAATGACTTAATAAAACTATAATAAATAAAATAAAAGTATAATATATTTTTAATAAATTAATTAATTAATTTAATCTGGTTATCCAGAACATAAAGTACAATGAAAGAACACTTTTGAACATAAGGTAAGGGATTCTATTCAAGCCTCCAAATTACCTTTGGGTCAGTCTTTCTATGTCTCTTTACCCTAAATTAATTATTAGGTATTATTATTTAATCCTTTTATTTTCTATTCTTATGTTTCTAACATATTTACGAAGCCCAATATTTCTTCCTTTGTTGGGGAAATACATGTTTTTTAAGGTTCCATCATCAATTCCTCCTGAAAAAGAAGTCCGGTTAAAGGGAACTTCCTTATTTCTTACCCATTTTTAAGTAAAATCCATAACCTGTTTTAATCCACCATTATTTTCCTAAAATAAAATATTTGATCAAGAAAAACATTCTCGGTTTATTTCTGATTTTATATAAACAATTATTTATTTTCTATTTTAAATAATCTTTAATAAAATTCCCTTAAACCGCACAAAAGTGGATTAATTATAATGTTTTTTAAACCATATTTTTTCATTGTTTTGTCTTTAGTTTGAAATAATTTATCATGATATATGCTTAATTTCCCTTATTAATATCCATTTATTATTTAAATACAAATTTTCATGGACAAATTTATGATGCACCCATTATTTATGCCTTATGATATGATTATGATACCCATTTGTTTCTATGAGTAATGATTATGTTTTCTTTAGTATGATTATTTAGGTGGAACACATATTCATTAACTTGTTATGATGGGTGCACATATATAGAGCTCCAATTCATTGTTTAATGTTTTAGTATCGTGAGACTTGATGTTGGGACATAGAGTAAACCTGATTCTTTTATGGGACTTGGTCCTCCAAGTACAATGGTCTTGGAAATTATCCTTGACTTATGATCCACTATAAACAATGGTCTCTGCAGTTAGAATTGACTCAAGCTCCACTATGTGAAATGGTTTGGAAATTTATCCTTGACTCATTCTTATATAACGTGGTATGTTGTTTCCACATTCTAATGATGCAATGATTACATCATCCCATGTTAAACATGTAATGATTCATTATGTATATTCATGTTTTATGCCTTTTAGGTCATCAATTTATGCATTTTAACCCATTTTATAGGCATAATTTCCATGTTTGTTCCACTATTGGTATTTTTAGATCATCCCATTTGTTCATGTATTACCCAGCGCATCCTATACTCATGTAAGGTCTCAAAGTAAGTTTGGATCTCAATATAATGATTAAATAAAATATGTTTTTCTTTTGGGATAAATTGTTTCTAATTATGTACCAAATATTTTAATGACCCTATAATTTACAATCCTTGGATTTTACTTTTGGGATAATTATGTTTACTGTCATGTAATAATATATGTAAATGTTTAGGGACTTTATCCAACTAGTCATAACCCTAATTCCATCTACTGCCTCTGTTGTTACCATGTTCAAAGTCACTTATTTGAGAATGTTATATGAAGGTGAAGAATACTTATAGAATCATGATTATCATCAATCTAATGAATGAATAGGTACACGAGGTTGAGTCTAAAAAATATGTACCTAAGGATTTATTAACATCCAAGATCTTGTCATTAATCATGTTATCCATATAGCATAGACTTGGAGAATGGTAATTAAATATGATCGTCCAAGAGAGTAGAAACCAAACATTGGGCCTTCCATATCTCATCCATCTCCAATATAACTGGTCGAACACTTAGGTGGAGTATCATTACATAGTTAGTAACATAATCTAATGACTGTTAGATATTATAGTTATCCTATCCAAAAATATTCAATATCTTGGGTAAAAGGATGATGACTAGAATCTAGCTAGGATATCGATATTGGGATATACAAAGAGTGAGAAAAAACCCATCGAAATGATCTTGTTATGAACCCAATTTTGGGGCCATGTCTCAAAAACTATATCCATGGTTGTAAACTAGGATTCAACATTCAATGATCTACTCGATTGACACTATATATATATATGAATTAGGAAGTTCCATAATTATATCACCAATGCCTGATGTAATCCCTAATTATTCAAACATGAGTTCAATATGGTTATAGTTACCAATTTTATACATATTCAACATGGTATATCAACATTGGATTTTTAAACAACGAGGAAAATAACATTAATTTGAGAAATAAGTAAAAGCGTTGGCTTCAAATGGATTGGAAGTGGCCCATTTTAATTTATAGAATGATGTAAAATAAAACTTCTTAATACACATTCAATATATTGAGAAAATGAACCATATTTGTTAAGAATCACGGTGCTTCTACTGCAATGAAATTAAATCCATAATTATCTCCACTTCTATGATGGGAATTAAAATTTGATCACAAAACCATCTACCACAACCATAAGAAAAAATATACACATTCTCCTTATATGGATGGAGCCCCACATGATAAGATATTATCATAATTATTGGATAACTAATGCTTGATCAACATAATCAAATGTATTTAATGGTATGAAAAACCATATAAGAAGAAGATATAGGGGTTTAAAAGTCTTGTATCTATATGTATAATCTCTTAAGATGAACAAAATTCCCCATAGTTTCCTGTTGTCTATTCCCCCAATGGTAACTCCCTGGATGAAGACACTATAGATGAAACCCTATAAATATAATACAATGGGGAAGATTAATCCTCTAATTCTCCAAATTTAAATGGGAGTATAACATGATGTGGCTTCACCAATTATTGAATAAGGATATGTTGGGTGCTGAATTCTATTTTAGTTCAACTAATGATCATTTATTGAATTTAGGTCACAATAACTATAGTCACCATAAGTTTTCATGATGTGTTGTGTATACAATATAAACTATTCCTATCTATAGGTGGTTGGACCACTAAATGTTAGAATATTTTGAGGGAGTTATGATAGTGTTTTATAGGTATGTATGTTTAGCAAAGGTAAAGGTTCACTTGGTTGGTAATAAAATTTACACCATCATATTTTGTGATAGGTGATTTTAGGGGAGTAGTTATTATAGGTTGACCGAATAATTATTAGTAAATAAGTAGTGGTAACTCACTTATAAACATAGCTTAAAAGTGATATTCAAGGATATCTAGATGATATTAATGGAGAGTTCCAATGCAGATAAATTGTAACTAGTAATTATATTTTATAATATATCATATAATATAATTGAAATAAAAGAAGATGTGTTTCTCTCTTTCATATAGGACTCAATATCCAAAGAAAATTAATCTCTTACTTATATTTATTTCATTCTGTATTTTAATTGAATATGTTTCCACTGAATATATTTCCACTTTCTTGAATGAAAGTGAATTATCTTATGTGGTCAATGGATTACTTTGTTGGGTGAGTTGGGTGACAATTATACATACTTCTGATAAACTAAATCATGGGATTGGAACATCTAGTGGTTTGATTTCTACTACATAGTGCCTCCATGGAGTAACATTTTAGGTTATTAATGTTCATACTTATAGTGGTTTTTTTAAAATTATGCCTCATAGTTTGTCCAAAGCATGGAATCTATGTGGGTTATCATTTTGATATCTGATCACCAAAAAATGGTATCATATCTTGTGATTCAGTTCAAAACACACTGTTTAAGAATCATAGATTCTCTCTTTCCATGATGATATCTCTCTTTAAATAGGTGTTCACTATCATTATAATACATAGTGTCAAATGGTTTCATGGTTTGGGTAAATAGGTTTTATGGAATGGATTTTTTTCTTATAGAGAATACAAATAGAGAACCATTTGATTCAAAAGGACCTTGAAGCTCCACTTAGCAATTTATATTCAAATAATATTTAAAATGAATAATTGGATTAATTTATAGGAACACATTGGTGTTGTTGAGTATGTATTTGATAAGTAATGTTACTTATATCATTTTAAAAACAATGAAAATAGAAAATGTATTGAAAGTAGTGGTAGATATATACGAGTAACCTAAGTCACTAAAAAAAGTGTTCCTGATGTGGAAATAGTTTTTCATAAGGTTATCAGAAGGAATACCGGTGACAGATCACATGAAAAATTTCAATATGATCTGAGGGAATATTGAATCAATGATGTTAAATTTCACAGATGTTCTGTGGGTTCTTCTACTACAGTCATCGCTTGTAGAGAGTTTGAATGTGATGGTTATTACCATAAAAACCCTAGAGGGAGGAAAATTTTATATTCGATGACATACGAAACATGATTCTTAATTGTAATTTCAGGTAGATGGGAATCCAAAAATCATCTGTTAATTCTATTAATATTGATTGATAAAAAATATCAACTCTACATAAGAATATCTATCATAAGAAACCATCATATGGTAAAACACAAGAGAAGAGATGAGGAAAGTTACCTGGTCCAGGTTATGTATGTCGGAAGTGATGTAAAATAGGACACTTAAATAAGGTCTTCAAGAGTATTAAAGAAATATCTAGAAGACCATGAACTTATGAAAGTTCAAATATTATTCGTATAATAAAAAGAGGTGTTGAACTATTGTTTAGAATTAAAATTTTATTGGAGTTATGAGTGGTTTACCTATGTGCCACATTTAATTCAATTATAGTGGATAGATGCATTACAAATTATGTATCCAACGGATTCATAAAACAAAATTTGGAATATGATGAATTTTAGGAGAACATTGGAAAATGATATTTTAATTTCTAGATGAAGAATGAGGGATTATTGAAGTTGAATAATGTTATACATATCCCGGGGAAATAGAATAACCTAATTTTATATAGATAACATTATAGAGTATGATATGTAACTACTTTTAACAATGGAGAGTGGAAAATTATTTGTGTATACACAGTGGTTTAAAAATGAGTAAAGGATGGGAACTATATTTGAGTGTAAATTCAAACAAGATTGAAATGGTCAGAAGTTCAACATTGGATGATCTATAGGCTTGGTCATACAGACTTGGTCATCTAAATGATAGGAACATGGATTTTAAAAATTTAAAATTCATACCAAATCTTTATCACACATACATTATATGTTGTGAAATTAATATGATAGGGAATCAAATACGAAAGTCTATCAAATTTGATGAATGAAAGCCGATGGCCCAAAATCAAGAAACTATTTATACAGATGTTTGGGGACTTTCCCATATTCGGTCCATTAGAGATTAAATTTACTTTATAACTCTTACTAAGGATTCTATAAGAAAATTATGAATTTTATTTTGATGAATAAATATTATATATTTTAGGATTTCATTCAATTGGAATCCTAGGTGTAAAGGGAGTGTGGTAAGAATCTAAAATACCAATATTCTGAGAATAGTGTTGGGTAAACTAGATATAACTTCTAGAACATTTTCAGAAAAAGGGGATAAGGAATTATAAGATGGTGCTAAAACATATATAGTATTATGGTTCTTCTAAGAGAAATAATCAAACATTAAAGTAGAAATATTAATTTATATGATTTAAAAATGGAATTTCCATGGGAATTTGGACAAAATATCTTATCACTATGGAATTTCTAGTCAATAAATGTCCTACAACCAACGTTTGTAGGAAATTATGGATGATTTATGTTCTAAAAAATGATCCAAAGTTCACAACCTCAATGTATTTATAATCTTTAAACACACGTATATTGTTGCTAAGGATAGGGAAAACATTGATTCGAAGTCTAAAGGTTTTTATTTTTTGCATATGGTGGTGAGAACTTTGACTACAAACATTGAGATGAATAAAAAAAGACAAATAATTAGGTTCTAGGATGTTCACATCAATGAAGTTTCTCTATGAAAGGACCATAACATGGTGAGTAAAGAAGTTTTTGATAAATAAACTATTAAAGTCCAAGTTGATCTGAATAAAAGAACCCAAAGTTCAAAAAATTCGGAGAACTCAAATGGAAGAACCAGAAGTACGGTGGTAAGGCCTACAGAAGAAATTATAGAAAAATTTTAGGGAAGTTGAAGACTAAGTGTGATTATTAGAAGTATAGGTACTAAAATTTATGTTATATCTAAGAAATATTGTGTAGCTAATTGAGTTATGGATATCAAACGTAGTTTTGAATTAATTTTTGTGGGTAGGTGATGACTTGAAATTTCTTCTTATAATGGACGTAGAAGAGAAAGAGTAACTATAAGAGGTGGCTACAATTAGAGATAGCAAACAATGAATTTCAATAGAAGATAAATAGTTTTCCTCATTTAGGTTAAATGAGACATGGGATCTCACTGATTTATTAAAAGGAAAGAGAACAGTATAAAATAAGTGGATGTATCAGTTTGTAGAGAAATCTAATGGAAGTAAGAGCGTAAAATGGGGGGGGGGTGGAAATTGGATTTTAGTAAAAATGAGTTTAATTGTCATAAAATTTCTAACATGTAGTTAAGCACACAATTATCATGATATTTTTTAGAATAAAAATATCAATAGATATTTAAATCAAATAAATAAATAGAAATATGGACTTTCTTCTTAGTTAGTTATAGGGAGAAATTTACATGAAGTTACCAATGGGTTTCATAGAAGACCAACACCATAATTTTTTATATAAATTAAAGAAGAGTCTTTATGGGACTAATAGAGAACAAAGGAAATGGAATAATAAATTCAAGTAATTTATGTTTGAATAAGGGTTTATAAGGTGATATGACGATCATTGATGTTATGAGATGAAAATTGAAGATAAAAGAATCATCATACTTATTTTCTATAGGGATGAAAAATTTCAATTTGGAAAAGATGTTGGTAGGATCTGGAAGTAGAAGTGTGACTTTTGTGAGAGTTTCTTAATGAAATATTTCAGGTAGGCAAGAAATATTTGGGGGACTAATTTAGAGAGAGATGAGAGAGATGAGACTTTTCTTATATATAAGAAGAACTATATATTGAAGGTGATATAATGGTTTTGTATGACTCGAAGCAATTTGTTCTTGAATCCTTTGGATGGACACATCAAACTAACCAAGGGGAAATTACCCAAAATGAAAGAAGATGTATCACGCATGGATAATGTCACTTATCTGTTAGTGGAAACATGTTTAATCTATGGAACCATTTTTACCTGAATATACATTTCTTATATAGTGGTAGTTATAATTTTATTCATGTCAAATCTAGGAAAGGTAAACTATAAGGTTGTTAAATGAATTATTATATATTTGAAAGGAATGAAATTTACAACCATAACATAAAGGATGAATGATACTTTTTGATATATTAATTCTAACTTTACTAGATATTGAAATATGTGAAAGAGAAAAATGAGATTAGTGTTTATATAAAAAAATATAATAGTACGTTGGATGTCAAAGAAATGGCAGATTAATAATTTGAGTACAATGAAAGGTGAGTATGTAGCTACAATTAATGATGGGAAATAAAGTCTTTGGTGGATGAGGTTGATGAAAGAGGTAGGAATGATTTAGTAAAGAACAGTTCTTTTTATTGTGATAGATAAAGTGAAAAACACTCAGATAAAATTTTAGTGTTCCATGTAAAGAAAAACCATATTGAAGTAAATTATCATTTCATATGAATTAGTGTTAGGATAAGGTGTTAGAACTATGAAAGATAACTAGAATCCAAAATAAGGTGGATAAGTTTACTATGATGATATATCAATAAATTATAAGTTAATATCATGCCTTGGTGTGTTTTGAGTAAACATAATAAAGATGGAGGAGTAATTATTACTAAAAAAAGGAATGATTTTTTCAAAGTGATAGTGAGTGAAAAAGGTTCCTTGAAACATGTACTCAAGTGGGAGATTACTGGGAGGTGAATTCTAATTTAGTTAATAAGGCATTGATTCAATTAATTCATGTCACCAGAAATATGATCACTAGAAGTTAGATCAATGTTGTGTGAAAAGAGTGATAGTTGGTCCTCTCCATGAGTGCTTGGAAAATTTAAATTTTAAATACTCTAATAGAGTTATGATGTATCATTTTATGTCAATATGTTTAGTTAATATAAAGGGTCACCAGGTTTATAATTATGCTGGGTATATCAAATTAGTAATTTGTGATTTCAGGGGATCAGGTATTACAGGTTGGTTAGATAATACATAATATATAATCAGTGGGAAATAATTGCTAAAGAGAGTATTAAATAGAGACTCACGGTGATCGAGAGTAGATTAATTTAAAATGGTAAATCCAATATAAATTACTTTTACTAAGTAATCTTATTGTATAATATCTCATATCTCCCGATTACAATAATAGTAAACAATAATGTTTCTCCCATGCATTTAAGAGTAATTTTTAAACATTTTAATATCTTATATTCATTTCTTCCTTTTTATATTTCTATTGAATATATTTTTACTTCTATGAATATATGTGTTTTTTGAAATGTGGTCAAAGTATGGGTTTGTTTGGTGATTAGGGTGATAAATGAACCTGCTTAATGTAAACTTATTCGTGAGGAATGGGATTTATTGAGGTTTTATTTTCAACATGTAGAGCCTCAAGTATATTAAATATCATTACTTTGGTTGTTTTATGGGAATAATTGTTTATTGTTTTTTATAAAATGTTCAACCACAATCATTGATGACCTTATATAGAAAAAACAGGTATATTCAAAAACCCATGACCCACCTTAATAAGTGTAAATATGACATTTCAAGTGTTAGTGTGGTATAATGTATTCATCAAGAAGAATCAATATGAATTTTCATGAAATTAAATGAAGATTAAGATTTATTCCCCCAAAATTTCATTATACCACCTAGTTATTCCTACTAAACTATCTGCAATCTGGATTTATCCATCTCACAACACTATTGTTAAAGCTGAGGTCGATAAATTAATCATGTATCAATTCATCAGGGAGTTCAAATACCGTAAATTGTTGGAAAATGTTTCTCCCTTCAATAAGAAGAGAAGATAAATTTGAGTCTATAATAGCTTCTAGGATGTCAATTGGAACTTTCGAAAGGAAAACGACTTAGTCTTAATCATGAAAATGTAAATAAAAAGAGTGGAAGGTTTATAAGGACTTTCATTTATGGAAAGTTATTATGAGTAAAAAAACCATTGGATAGATGCCAAAGACAAAGAATCCTGGACTTTCAAGGGCCCATGAGGGGTGTATTTCTATCAAGATATACCCTTTGTCTTGGAAAAAAATGAGGACACTTATCAGTTATCCGTACACTAAATATCCAATCCCCTGTTTGGAAAGATAGTAATGTGTTCCACGGATTATCAGATCATGAAAGACCTCAAAATATGTAACCACATTAGTGACATAAAATTGGGGTTTCCAAGAATAAGAAGGGATAACTTGAAAATGAATCCATTTAATTCCATGTTTGGAGTCGCCTCTCATAACATCATTTCATTTTCCACCACATAGATATCGAGTTATATCTGAAAAAGACTAAATCCATTATTAGCATGCCTCCTCCATAGAATGACTAACTGTTAATAGGTCTTAAAAGAATCCTTTCATAGATTCAAATATTCATGGAAGATCTCATTGTAAAATGTATTCCTTTCACCATATTCATAATGAAAATAAAAATGTACCAATGTGATAAAGAATTATAAAGTGATTTTTAAATCCTAAATTAGTATATCTCATGTCCTAAAGTTTTAATTATGAACGTAGAAATAAAAACTCTTATACTATACGAGAGAACCATAGAGTATCCAATTATTTCAATTTGAGAAAAAATAATAAAAATAAAATAAAAACTATTATATTAACTTAGCCATACATTAAAATAAACTAATATTATATACAATAAAGTCAAAAATAATTGTCTCACTTTAATATTTTTAGTGAAAAATTTGTTCTACTATCTTCTATATCTGATGGTCCATATGGTCTCCCACATTTATTTACTAAATTATATCATTAGTCGCCTAATTATAACTAGGAACTTCGCATGATGAGAATTATCTCCACAGTAAATCCATATTTGGTTTGTCTATTAAAAGGAAACCAATGGATGAACCCTTTTATATTTCCTAGTTTCCACCATTTATTAGAGGAATTACCTCTATACATGGAGTTTTATTATGAAGATATCTTTTCCATAAATGATATTAAAAAAACATGGGAGAGGAAATTTAGTAGAACCTTTAAAATACTACCCAATAAGAAAATGGGGGACCTAATATTCAATAGGGTTGGCCTAAGGATTGTATTTTTTTTACCTCAGAGTGTAATTACTTTATTTCTAAAAAACATTAATTTTTTTTCTAACTTGTTTCATTTTTTATAGTGTTTTATTTAGTTTTTTGAGTTTTTATTTAAGTAACGCATTTAGACATAAGATGGATTGAAAGTGGGTTTAAAGGGATTTTTACAAATCTATGTGCAGTATAAAGCCCCAGATTTCATGTACCCTGAGGAATAACCTCCTCATATCCAGAAGTCCCAGTGGAAAGTAGGTAGAGGTGCATTGACCATCAGCTAAGAACATGCAGCCCTAGGTATGCCACCGGCTACCCGGTGGTGGCTACCAGGTATTTGGTGGTGTCAGTACAGTTAATTTGGGTTAGCATTTATTATGAAAAAAGGATCTCACTTGGCACTTAATGTCTGGAATTGACCTTAGACAACCTAATCATCCTTGGATGATATAAAAACGAGTGAAGGGAGGCATAAAACTTCATCCAATCTATGTGAACATATAATACACTCTTAGAATTCAAACAACATCAATTCTCTCAATGGGATTAAAAGTTCCACCCTTTCCTAATGACTAATAATGTGAACATTATATGTGGTAATTGTGAATGTAAAAGGGACCATCCAAATGTGTGACCATCAATGAATTTCATCAACCACTATTGGATCCATTTGTTCTTTTATTTCACTGTACCCTTTATCTTTCTTCTTCTTGATCCTATGTTCTTTGTTATGTAATACCTTCGATTCCTCTACCTATCAATTGTAATTTATCTCTCTATTATATATTCTATCTATTTCATATCTTTTAGTGATAATTAAGATGACATAGTAATAGGTTTTCCAAAATGGAAAACCTTATCATTCCCTCATACTTCTCATAATTTGTTTCTTACTTCTCCATTAAAAACAATTGATTCTTTATTTCATTCTTGGTTCCAATTAAAACCAAAGGTTCTTGGTTTCATTCTTTTTCAATTCAAGAGAAAGGGAATTCTTTGATTCTTGGATACTTTTAAAACCAAGAGGTTATATACCGTCTTAAAACTTCTTTAGGGTATGATATGTGGGGTAACCATTGTGTGATATTTCCAATCTCCATTATAAAAGTGTTATTTGTCTACTTACCTTCCACTTTTTAATTTCTATAAGGATTTCACTTGAATTTTCTTCTTTTACTTTTCCCATTAGTTTACTTTTATTATATCACATTCTTGAATTATATCATGGTATCTTTTATAGAATCTATTTATTCATTATCATTAATTTTTAAAAAAGATAATCCACCCCTATTTTATTTCTACGACCCAACAACAGGCATCAAAAGAGTTTTTTTCGAAAATTATTATATTTTTTATATTTTTTTTCAAAATTGTTTTTTATTGTTAAATATTAACCAATTTTTATTGTTCAAATTTCAGATAGAATCTAATTATTATATTCATGATACTTTTATTGATGGTTCAAATTATTCAAATTGAAAAAAATTAATGTATATTTTTCATCGTAGAATTTGATATCTTACTTGGAAAATGGTTAAGCATAGTTATACCCTAACTACCAAACCTTAAGATTAATGGACTCTTGAAGACATTCCAGCTTCTGAATAAGATGGAAAATATTGGAATTTATTTCATTTTGGCTTCGACTAAAAATATTTTTATATAATATCTACATGAAAAATGGATAAAGAAATTTTGAAATTTCTTGAAATCATACATGAAGAAAATATTAATGTAAAGTACACTATATTTGATATGTATCATCAAGAATTTGAAAGTATCACTATGTATGGAAATAAATCTATTATTATCATGTTTACTTGTTTAACTGCCATTCGAAAAGGTATAAAATATATCAGGGATGACATGTCATCAAAACTGTCCATGATGAAAATTATACCAGTTTTACCATGTTCACAAGATCCTAAAGTGATGATGATCCTAGAGTACAATGGTATAAAAATTATAATGGTTAAAGAACTCATAGGATACTGAATGACATATGAGGTATTGATGAAACACCAAATAGTTAAATAAGTATGGAATTTCAAGGTAACAAAGAAGAAATTTTATTTTAATGAAATTGAAGATGATGATTCTTCTGAAAGTGAAACCAATGAAGAAGTTGAACTTGAAAAGGTTGTTTAAATGGAGAATAAACATGGGAAGAAGAATAAATAATACCTAAATAGAAAATATAAATATAAAATTGAATCACATATTAGGTCTTGTTATGAATTCATGAAAATTTAGAATGTAAGACAAGAAAGTTTGGTTTAAAAATGGGAATGAATAATAAGAGGAATGGTATGAAATCACGAAAATTCAATACATGGAGTACTAGTGATGATTCCATGGGCCCTTCCTGCAAAAGAAACTCATGTGAAACATTCCTTAGGAAAACTCATGTGAATTATAATGAGGTTATTACACTAATGTGTCACTCTTCTTCCAATTATTATTTTTTTATTCATATTCTTCTACTTGTTATTGTCCACAAACCTATGAGGACATTGACAAATTTTATCATGAACATGGAAAAGGTTTATTAAATATTCATTTTGATTTAATAAATATTAATGTGAAACGTAAAAATGTTTTAAATGAAAAGGATCTTCATTTAAAGGAAAATTATGATTTGTTTTTAATATTAAAAAATCAACATGATTTTGAAGTTTTCAAAGCCAAAATCAAGGATCACAAAATATTTCTACCAAAATAAACAAAAGGTGAACAAAATCATAATTTTATTGTTGGTTCTCAATGTGTTCATAGGAAAAATCATGTTTTTGGTTTCTCAAATTATAATTAAACCTCTTAAAAACAAATTTTTTTAAAATATTTTCCTCAGAGTAAAATTTCCAAATATTTTTGTAAATATGGGAATCTTATATATGAATGTGATTTTAAATATTATATATATTGAATTCCTAATTTGATCCATATTTATTCTAATCTTATTATACATTCTAAATAATTTTTGTTCGCTAAATTATTACTTACTGATATTTGGGGAAACTGTTTTTCTATACCCAAATAATATTATTATAAAATTACTAAACCATTAAGGGTACTAAAATAAAAAATATATATATCATTCCAGGATTCTAAAAGATCCTTAATTGATCTATCTTATGATTTATATATAATAATAGATTATATAACTAAAATTAGGTTATTTTCATACTAAAAATACATGGAGTTGTAATTGAGATAAAATATAAGATATATTTAAACTTTTATACTATATTTTTTACATTTAAGGGGATTTATTTTAGCGATCCATTCATTTATTTACTATCTCTTATATATACATGATTTCAATTATTTTTCTTATTCTATCATGAAATATTTTATTAAAACATGTTTTTAAATTTTATATCTTTTTTATGATATTATAAATATTAAAAAATATTATTAACATTCTTTTAATATATTTATATATGTTTAAAAAATAATTTTTTTTCAAAAATTTCTGTTTTTAATGTAATTTTCTCTCATTTATAGTTCAATTTTGTTCATAATAATGAGTTTATTTGATAATATAAATATGATTTATTAAGATTTATGTTGTTGTTTCATTATATTGTGAATCTTGTTTTCATGAAAATATATATGCTTTAGTATACAATGATTTTATGAAAGGGAAGCTATATTATGTATAAATATTGTTTTGAAATTTTCTTCAATTTCAATTATCTTTTTGTATTTCTGTAAGGCTCTTTATTTGAAAGTTCATTTTAGATAATATTAATGGGGATATGTTTTCAATGGAGATAAATAATAAAATAATGTTTGTTTCAATTTATGTTTTATCAAGTTGGTAAATGTTTTTCAAGGTTTTAAAAATGGGGAAACATGTTTTCACTATTATTTGGTAACTTTATCCCTTTTATCTTTTACTCATTCCTTATCTTGTTTTTATATCAAGTGTTTGTGATCAATAAAATGGGGATACATTTTACCACATAACATACTTATTTTAATGATAAATAACAAATTAATTTGTATATAACTTGTTTCATCAGGTTTCTAGTTCTTTTTCTGGTGTTTTTGTTGAGTTTTTATGAAAAGAAGGCATCCACCCTCAAGAAAACATGGAATTGGGTTAAATAGTATTTTTCAAAATCTTTGTGTAGTATGTATCACTAGATTACTATTAACAAGAGTTAGAAGCTAATCAACTCCAGAATTCACACAAACTAGTCAGTGGATGTGCACCGACCAATCAGTGAGAGAAGGTAGCCCCATGTAGGTTGTTTTCTATCTAGTAGTGGATACTGTAGTATCTAGAGGTGTCAGTACTAATTTTATGGTGAAGTATTTTTATGTTACAAAATCCCTCCACTTGGATCTTAAAGTATCAAATTAACTTTAATCCACCTCGAAATCCTTTAAATCTATAAAAAGAGGGTAAACGATAAATGTAACTTCGTCAAATTTTAATGGTCATCAAACGAAAAACTCTTCCATCTTCAATGAGTTGTCTTTATAAACTAAGCTTAAATATTCCATCCTTTACAAAAGAATATCTATTTGAACATTATCCATGGGAATTATTCTCATAAAAGTTCACAATTCAAAGGTAAGATATTTAATTACTTTAATCAAGTGACATAAAATATTTTTATTATTTTATTTATTTGTGTCATTTCTCTTTCTTTTTCTTGAGCCTTTATTATTTATTATAAAACCCCTTGTATTTCACTCTCTCACTTGCAATCTCTCTCTATATCTCTCAAATTATTTCTATTAAGTATCATTTAGTGAGATTTGAGATGAAATTTTAATGGGTTTTCCGTAGAACACCCTCCCTTTTCATCAACTTTATCATCAGTTTCTTGATTCTTTGGTCAAAAGTAAGGGATTCATTTTTTAGTTCTTAGTTCCACTTAAAATGAAGGGATGTTGATTTATATCATTTTCTAATAAAAATAAATGGACTTATTTCATTCATGGTTTCCATTAAAATAATGTAACGCCTCGACCCCAGTTACCCAGAGTCGGTGCATTATTGCGTAACATTGGCATGATCACAAAGATCATGTCTCGAAAGACCGATTAGTTTAGTATCCTTGGAAACACTAGATACATTAATAAATGTTACATTACATAATTAAGTGAAAAATCACAATAACATAGTCTCCATGGTCCACACTTCTATCCCCTTCAGACTATCCCTGTAGGTCAGTCATAAAACATTTCTTCACATCCTGGGAAAACTAAAACATTGAAAGGGGTGAGCTCAGATGCTCAGAAAGGATAACAATATAGCGTAAGCTTTCATTAATAAACATTAACATTTAAGGCAATGTATGACTAAAACAAAAGCCTTTTAAAACTGAAATTCAACATAATATGGAAGAAGTAAAATGAGATAATGACATTTACTTATTCACATGGATATTCTACTGGTCGAATAATCACATGAAATATCAATAACCACTTTCATAATGATGGAATGCATAATGCCAGACTATCATAACCACGTATCCAAGGCCTCATGCAAAGACCACAAATAAGATTTCGTCAAGGCCTCGTTCCAAGACACTAGTTTGTCTCATGAGACCTGCCGATGCATCAAGGAGCTGTAGCAGGCTCCCCCCGTCACTTATTAAGTCCAATGTATTCCTCATATGAACAGGTTTAAACATATCATAAACAATAACATAATCGTATAACATAAAACATGCATAAAGGAAACATAACATTTCCACATTTCAATCACAATATATCAAAACAACACATGGATATAATAAAAACACTTTCAAAACCATTTTCAATACCTAAATAAAAGAAAGTTATAAATTTGTATTTATTTTTCATTTAAAATAAAGTCATGGCTTGTAGAGGAAGCCGAAACACTAATAACAGTCATGGTGGCAGAGAATTTGTTGTCACCACATACGTAATACAAAAACATTCCTTTTTTCGTTTAGTAAAACGCTTTGTAAAAAATATTCCTTTTTTAATAAAAGTAAAAGTCAAAGGATACACCGTACAAAAGAAAGTTGTGTATAAAACAAAATATGCTTCAATGAATGGAGATTGAGATGAAGTCCCTTTCAAAGATCATTTTTTTAAAATGAAATAAATCTATTATGTGTATTCAATATATGTACACATAAATAACGTACAAATACAATATAAGACAAAATAATATCACGACAAAATTTGAAAGTATGAGATTAACCCAAAGAATGGAAATTGGGTTGAGAAGTTCCCTTACCTTGTGTCCAACTTGACTCGACCGTTCTTTAACCTCCGGAATAATAAACTAGAGTTAATCTATACATGACTAAGATCATTTTTAAAGTTCATTATTCCTTTTATATCACTTATTACCATGTTATTAACACTATGCAATTATTTAATATTATGATGGTCGTTTTGTCAATATTTGGTACTTGAGTCAACAATAAACTTCTTATAATTACAAGTTGTTTATGTGGTAGAATATCCATTATCTCCAGAATTATATTCATGATGTAGATATCATATATATCATATATATACAATATATAAATTCATTCATAATATTACATAACATTTAGAGGTAAGAAATGAAATGCACCGTTCATGGAGACAGTAAGTCGTACGTACGCATGAACACTACTTTCATTTGTATTTCATATTTAATGGAATGAAATCATAATTAAATAAAGTTATATTATAATTACAGTATAATATAATGTATAATACCATTTAATCCATCCTTTATACATCCCACATATGGCATTAACGATTCAAATCACTTTGAGGGGGCGGTAGTCCGCACTTCCTAAAATGAAAATATCGTGTTTACCCATAATGGAAACCATAAAGGTATGAAAAAAATGAAAAATAAAGAAGATTAAGTAAAAAAACATATTATATATCATATATAAATATAGTGACATTTTAATGGCCACCTTTTAAGGTGTTATATGAGTGTTGAACAATCATCATTTCGTGAGGCAGAAATTCACCATCCACAAAAACAGTATGTTCTTTAACCATTAGATGTAGGTGTGTGTAAGTGTAGCTCGAATAATTATTATAACAACATCCTAGTATATTTAGTATACTTTTTTTGTTACAAAAAAAATTAATAAAAATAGTTTATGGGGTTGGAGAATCAAAATAAAACTCAATAACATAAGAGATGACATTACCTTAAAATCGGGAAACTCTTTTTTATTTGAGCCAAAGGATTCCATGGGAAGCGTTCTGACCAAATTGAGTCTTTAGGAGTAAGTGAGGGATGTTAAGAGACTATTTAGGTAGATTTTGGGTGAGCCAAATGGCTTGAAGGTGTGAATAAGGTGGTAGAGGTGGGGGGCTTTTATAAGAGAAGAGAAGGGGCACTCTTGGAAGGATTGAAATGTTACTTTATTATGATATGATTTTCGGATTCTAAAGGTCCCAAAATGATATATTTCTAGGATAAGGTGATAAGGGTTCGAAATATCCTCATCTAACAGGTTTTTTACAAGTTTAAGTCTTATATTTAACATTATCATTTTATTTTATTTAAATCGTTAATTAATGAGGTAATCGCTGCATCATCATGGTGTCATAAATAATTTAATTTATTTAATGTCTAAAAATTATAAAAAAACTATCATGATGTATAAAACCTTTATATTTTTATAATTAATATTTATAGTAAAAAATATGACTTGTATAACCCCATTTAAAAACTGTTTTAGTAAAAGAACTCATGTTTGTGACATTTTTATTTTAACAATAAATAAAAAGTTTTTAATGTAATTTTCCTACTGAAGTTGCTCCATGGGATCCCCAAGTTGACCCATGGATTGTATTGTTCGGACATGACTCATCCAATAGGGGTAGTACAAGTGTAAAGGTATTTTCATATTTCTATAATATCATTTTTACCTTAAATTTCACTAATTACCTTTAATCGTGATTAATTAAACTTAAAAATTACTATTCACCAAAAAAATTATTTTAATCCCATTGAACCACATTTTACATCCTAATGACAACCATGTATGTTGTATTTTTGAAAATCAAATCACAAAAGTGGTAATGTTTCATTTAAACGAAAAATCAGTTTTTTTAACTACCACTTAGTGGTTTCACTATTCATCAAAAATTGATGTTTTTCAGAACAATGCCAAAATTTCACCGTAAGCTATAATTGATATTCTGAATTAAAAAATGATGTCTATTTTAAAAAATTCCAAACATATAATTTTCATTAATTAATTTTATAATTATTTCCGCTATCACAACAAATAGCGTGTTTTTAAGAAACAATATATATCAAAAGATTGACAATTGTTTATGTCCAATTTCAAAGTGAAATTAATTCTAATGAACACAATTGGATAAAATTGTAAAAATATATTATAATTATAATTTAAAACCACTCATAGTATAATTTATCACTATAAATTATTTTTATTAAAAAAGTTGTTTTTATGTATTTTTCACTATTCATAAAAAATTGGAAGTTCTCAGAAAAATACCAAAAATTCAACATAAGCTAATTTCGATATTCCGAATCCAAAAATGAAGTCCATTTTGAAATATAATATATATATAATTTCAAAAAGTGGGTATTACTATTCATAATGGCTATTTTGATTGGTCGCGGTGTGTTAGAATCTCAAACTTGCGTACAATGCATGTTATTGCATTATTGATTGAGAAGCGTATTGTGGAAGCATGGGTTGTTACATTATCCCCTCCTTCAATAAATTGCATCCTCACAATTTAAATTTTTTTTGAATATAAAAGGTTGAAAATAGAAAATACATTTTTGGAAAACCCACATCGGAAATAAGGTTAATAAAAATATAACATTAAAAGAAAGAAAGAGAGGTACAAAGGTCACCCGAGATAGCCCATAATATGATTATATGAAAATATGGATATGGAGGAAAAAACAATCAAGGTCTGATGGAGAGTTGTATAAAATAGGATTAGGAGAAAGTTAACCACAAGAAAATCACAAACTTGTGATTGGTTAAACAGTCATTGAATCCCCAATTGGAAAAGTTAACCAACAAAATTTTTGTTTTAAGTTACCTTTCAAAAATTTGAGGAATTTATTTAAGTGATTTACTAAGAATGTAAGTAAATATACTTACTTGTCATGTTGAATTTCATTCTTTAATAATTTTTTTCCACAAACCCATCTTTCACTCCAAATGGTAACAAAACTCAAAAATATTCTATTTATCCTAATTGAATAAGGTTCCAAATATTACCACATACCATTTAGATTAGGAAAACTATTTTGTAATAACCAGGGACTTCCTGTAGGCTAGTGGTAGGTAATAAAGGCCTGTCGCACTATGGTTGTGGGTTCGATTCCTACAGCGTTGTCCGACGCGACGGGTTATCCCCCGACCTACAGGTTGTCCTTTTCCTAAAAGTATAGTTTTATAATATTCCAAAAATAATCTTCTAAAATGTTTTAAACTTAAACAATACTATCCAAAGTTCAACTTAATTCATTCCAACCTTTATAGTTATCCAAAATACCTCTATCCAGAATTTCTCTAGAAGGTCCTTAAATTCCAAAATCAATTGTAACATTAGATTCCCCAAACAAAGTAAATTTTATCTTATTGTCACATACTAAAAATATGATTACCTTCATCATATTAAAATTTTAATGAAAACAACAAGTAATGCAGTACAATCCTTATATATATCACATTATTCTTATAACCAGAATATAATCCTTGTTTCCAAAAGCACCAAAACATTAATTATTCCACTTCAACTGTAGTAACAACATAAGATTTTCCTTGATCTCTTGGCCTTTTCTGAGGTAATTTTCCATGACGCTTAGGACATTCATTTGCATAATGCCCCATTTCCCTACAATTTTATCATTCAACATTGATAGCCTCTTTCATTCCCTTGCAATCAAGAGCCTGGTGGCCTTTTTCTCCACATTTATAACAAAATCCCATTCCTTTTAGGCAAGTACCGTGGTGATTCTTCCCAAAATTATCGCATAATGGAAAATCCTTCTTTCCCTTTTTCCCTTTATCTGTCTCTTGTTCCACCATTCTCTTCTTCTCTTTCTTTACTTTATTGTCTTAAGATTTAGAGAATTCCTTTTTTTTCTTGATAGCACATGAGACAATATCTTCTTATGACGAGAAGGTTTTTGAGACTAATGCTCGATGGAGAAACGGTTTTAACCCATCAAAATAAATGAGTGATATTACTTCTTGGGTTACGTATATAATCTGCAGCATGCCTCGCTAACCTTGTAAAGTTAGCCTCATACTTTGTGACATTCTCATCCTCCTTTTGTCTCAGACTCAGAAATTGCCTTTCCATATCTGCTCGATGGTCACGAGAAATGTATTTTTCTAAGAAAATATCTTTGAACTCCCTACATTCCATATTAGATACTTCTTCATCTTCTTTCGTGTTTTGAATCAGTGACCACCATTGATCGGCATCTCCAGTGAGGCGGTAAACTTCCATGATAACCTTTTCCCTTTCACTACTCCCCAAGGCATGGAATATTTTCTCTAAGGAGTTTATCCATTGCTCAGCTACTAATGGATTTGTACCCCCATTAAATGTTGGTGGTTGTTGCCTCACGAAGAGGTCTAAAATTGATCCTCCACATTGCGGATCAGGGTGCTCCATACGAGTAAGGTTATTATTCATAACCTGTGTGAGATATCCGAGTATGGTAATAAGTTGATCAGCACCAGTTATATCACCATCTCCACTATAATTATCTTGATCAGGATGGAAATCCCTACACGGAGTGCGTGCATTGATACAGTTTCCATTCCTCCCACTAGGCTCCATTTCTATACAATGGCATAAATTAGATTAGTTTATGAATCAAAATACATAATTACAAACTTGAAAAACACTTAACATAAATTGAACTATTTATGGATATAATCCGTAATCATAATAAATGTTTTCTTTGTGGATGTATATACTCATAACCCTTCATAGTAATTTATAAATAAAACGAGAATTATCCTAAGCATATCCCACGGGAGTGTCGTAACCAAGAGTGCAGCAAGGCCCATTGTCGTGCACCAGTTCCCGTTCGAGTCTAGCTCAAAGAGGTGTTTTCGGGTTTTACCCCTAGGTATCACTAGTGCAGAAAACGTTATTTACGTCACCATTTTTACGTCGGTTATATATAACCGACGTGATAATCTGTGAAACGTGGTGTTTTACGTCGGTTATAAAATAACCGATGTAAAAATTGCTGCGAGTAGATTTTTAACGTCAGTTATTCTAATAACCGATGTTACAAATCATGCCTGTTCGGTTTTTACGTCGGTTATCTTATAACCGACGTAAAAAACCAATGCGCGGGGTTTTTTTACGTCGGTTATTTGGAAACCGACGTAAACAACCCGATATCTACGCTTTTTTTACGTCGGTTATCAAATAACCAACGTAATAAAACCCCCCCGTGCTTTAGTTTTTTAGGTCGGTTATTTGATAACCGACATAAAAAACACGTATATATAGTGTTTTTTACGTCGGTTTCCAAATAACCCACGTAAAAAACCCCCCGCGCATTGGTTTTTTATGTCAGTTATCTTATAACCGACGTAAAAAACGGGATATTTATGGTTTTTTACGTCGGTTATAGAATAACCGACGTAAAAAACCAAAGCACGGGGGGGGGGGGGGGGGGTTTACATCGGTTATTTTATAACCGATGTAAAAAATCCGTAGATATCTCATTTTTTACGTCGGTTATAAAATAACCGACGTAAAAAACCAAAGCGCGAGAGATTTTTTATGTCGGTTTTAAAATAACTGACGTAAAAAACCAAAGCACGAGGGGTTTTTTACATCGGTTATTTTATAACCGATGTAAAAAACCAAATAACGGGGGGGTTTTTTACGTCGGTTATTTTATAACCGACGTAAAAAACCCATAGATATCTCGTTTTTTAAGTCGGTTATAAAATAACCGATGTAAAAAACCAAAGCACAGGAGCCTTTTACGTCGTTTTAAAATAACCGACGTAAAAAACGAAAGCACGGGGGGTTTTTTACGTCAGATATTTTATAACCGACGTAAAAAACCCGTAGATATCTCGTTTTTTACGTCGGTTATAAGATAACCGACGTAAAAAACCAAAGCGCGGGGGGGTTTTTATGTAGGTTTTAAAATAACTGATGTTATAAATTTAAAAAATAGTTTATAATGTCGGTTATTATATAACCGACATTATAAAACTTTTAAATAAATTAAAGCCCCGTGGACTGTCATTTACGATTTTTCGATTGAGAGTCCACCGGATCGTCTCTCTCACATGTTAAACCCTAATCGTCTCGTCGATCAACCTGCGTTAAACTCATTTTGGCTTTATTTTTTATCTTCTTCACTCCTCTTGGATCTATCATCTCAACTCGCAACATTCAAGTAATCCTTTCACGAATTTATTTCGTTCGTTATTTTTCACGGATAGTCTATAATTATGTTTTGCGATTTTTGTACATTTAATGTAAACAAGATGTAGTGGTTTCCAAGTATGCACCTCATTACTATTTTGATAAGATGGTGAAGAGATAATCTAATATACATATGATTAACTGATGGAAGTGATACAATTTCACATGGTGTAGGATGATTTATGGGCGGGGTGAGACCATGACATTAACATTGGGGTGTGAGAGGAAAACTAGTGGAGAAGTGGTATCCGAGAACCTTAATTTTAATATATATATATATATATATATTATTTTTTATACGAAAAGGTTTATTTATATGAATTATTTTGTGACTGATCCATAGTGAGTATATGAAACTATTTTTCCATGTTTAGGTGATGATTTAGATTCCTTTTTTCATAGGGCTTTAGTGTGCTTCCTCAACAATTTCATGAGATGTTTTTGGGAGGATCTTACTATGTATACATGTTATGCCCACCATACATAAATATAAACAATTATTTTGGTTTTTAAAAGCAATTTGTAGTTTTTTATAGATGTTAGTAGCATGGAAGTGTTGTGGAGTAGCGGATTGGGGTGTGAGAGGAAAACTAGTGGAGAAGTGGTATCCAAGAACCTTAATTTTAATATATATATATATATATATATATATTTTTATACAAAAATGTTTATTTATATGAATTATTTTATGAGTGATCCATAGTGAGTATATGAAACTATTTTTCTTTGTTTAGGTGATGATTTAGATTCCTTTTTTCATAGGGCTTTAGTGTGCTTCCTCAAAATTTTCATGAGATGTTTTAGGGAGGATCTTACTATGTATACATGTTATGCCCACCATACATAAATATAATCAATTTTTTTGGTTTTTAAAAGCAATTTGTAGTTTTTTATATATTTTAGTAGCATGGAAGTGTTGTGGAGTAGCTTTCATGAGTATATAGAGTTTATTGTTTCTTCCTAGTTTTACTTTTTGTACTAATAATCTTTTTTTGGTTTATGTACAACAATGCATGTATTTTGAATAATTATTTTATTTATTGTTTTTTTAGTGATTCATCTATTCATATCTCTTATTATGTAAACATATATAGTAGTAATTTCCTATAATGTTTTTGGTTTAAATATCATCGGTGCTAATCAAAAAACCATGATGTATTAAAGGAGGGATTCATGCATAATTATCTAAATTTATTCATTTCGAACTGAGGAGGGTTACTTTTAGTGGGAGAAGATCCTAAATGATATGGTATGAATTCATTCTATCATAACCATAAATAAAATATATTTGTATTTTATTTATCATATACATCAACTTATACTCTTCTTTTTCATCACAAACCCTTTGAGAATAAAAAACCAAACTAAGGGCTTTGGTATCCACATTGCCTTTTGTTATAGAATATGGGACATCAAAATCAAATGATTGAACATATTCCTCCCAAAAACACTTCCATTGATTTTTATAATTGTGTGAAAATATTTACCAAATGGATTTAGGGTCTACAGAAACCATTAATAACATGTTAAATAGGTAGTTTATCTAATATATGAAAACATCAAAACCGCAATCAATATTAAAATATGTAGGCGTCATGGTTTTCTTTGATTCAATGAAATTTAAAACTGTTATATCTAACTATATTTTTTTTTAAAAATAATATTCAAGCATATTTTTTTAAATATATATAGATTTGTTTTATATTTTAAATTATTTTACATTGAAATTATGATTTTTTTCATATAAACAAATATTTGTCTTATCTTAAAAATATATATTTTTTGGTGATATTTGTTATAGGTAATAATGAGTCGTAGTTGGATTACGGAACATCGAATGAGAAATGAATTTAAAGAAGGTTTTGATGCCTTTTTGGAATTTTCAAAACGAAATGTTCCAAGTAGTGACATTTTTTTCTTTCCATGCCTGAAATGTTTGAATATGGAGAAGTTGAAAAGTAGAGAGATAAAAGATCATCTGATTTGTCATGGTTTTAATCTGAGTTATAGCCCTTGGATTTGGAATGGTGAAACTAGACAGAATGTCACTGATGATGATGATTCGCATGATGGTAACTCCGATGGAATTGAAGAAATGATTCGCGATATTGTAGCAGAGCAAATTGATATTGAACCGACAGTTGCGCGTCTATATGGTGATGCTGAAATACCATTATATCCTAGTTGTACAAATTTTATGGTTTTGTCGGCGGTGTTATGATTGATTAACATGAAGGTGAAGCATGGATGGATTGATAGAAGTTTTACAGAGCTGCTACAATTGATGAAAGACATTCTTCCAAAAGATAACGATCTTCCATATTCACATTACAAAGCCATGAAAATATTATGCCCGATGGGATTGGGATACAAAAAAATACATGCCTGTCCGAATGACTGCATTATATATAGGAAGGAATATGAATTTCTGTCAAAGTGTCCAAAATGTGGGACATCATGGTATAAGGTAAAAGAAAAATCACAGGCTGATGTAGAGATTACAAAGCTCCCTTCAAAGGTATTTTGGTATCTTCCTATAATTAATCGTTTCAAATGTTTATTTGCTAATTCACATGATGCAAAAAGGTTAAGATGGCATGCTAAAGAGTGGGTATGTGATGGAAAAATACGTCATCCAGCTGATTTTCCACAATGGAAGAAAATTGATGCACAGTATTCTACATTTGGAAATGACAATAGAAATCTCAGACTAGGGTTGTGCACAGATGGAATGAATCCATACCGAACACTCAGTAGCACACATAGTTCATGGCTTGTTTTATTGGTAATTTACAACCTCTCTCTTGAAGTTTGTATGAAGCGCAAATATTTCATGTTGAGTACAATGATCTCTGGTCCAAAGCAACCCGGTAATGATATTGATGTTTACTTTTCACCGTTGATTGATGATTTGAAACTGTTATGGGCTGATGGTATAAGGGTGTATGATTCTTATAAAATGGAATATTTTCAACTGCATACAGTGCTTCTGTTCACTATAAATGACTTCCCAGCATATAGAAATTTGTCTGGATACAGTTTTAAAGGGTATAAATAATGTCCAATTTGTAAACAATAGACATCATATTGTTAATTGCATCATGGGAGGAAAAAAATGTACATGGGACATCGAAAGTTTTTGCCTATGGAACACCCTTATAGAAGACTAAAAAAGGCATTCAATGGCTTACAAGAATTTGATACTGCTCCAAAACCTTTATCCCCTGTTTTTTATTTTGAGAGGGTGAAAAACCTTGACGTGACATTGGGAAAGACACAAAAATCTGGTAATGATAGACATATTTGGAAGAAAAGGTCAAATTTTTTTGAGCTACCATATTGGAGGTATCATGAAGTTAAACATAATATTGATGTCATGCACGTGGAGAAGAATATCTATGATTCTTTGATTGGAACATTTTTAGATATTAAAGGAAAGACTAAAGATGGGTTTAATGCACGATTAGACTTACTATCAATTGGAATACGTTTGGAGTTAGCTCCCACTCCTAAAGGAAGACGTACATTTATTCCCCCAAGTTGTCATACATTATCGAAGAGGGAGAAAATTAGCTTCTATCAGTGTCTTCATGATACCAAAGTGCCTCAAGGTTATTCTTCTAATGTAAAAAATTTTGTCTCATTGAAGGACTTGAAGTTGATAGGTATGAAATAACATGATTGTCACGTCATGATGAAACAAATTCTACCAATTTCATTGCATGGAATATTGCCCATTCGTGTCAGAAAGACTATAATGAAGTTGTGTTGTTTTTTCAATTCAATTTGTAACAAGGCGATTGATGTGAATGCTTTGAACATTTTGGAAAAGGATGTAATTTTTATACTTTGTCAATTGTAAATGTATTTTCCTCCAACTTTTTTTGATATAATGGTGTATTTAATGATTCATCTGGTTCGATTAATAAAGCTTTGTGGACCTGTATATCTTTGTTGGATGTATACTTTTGAAAGGTATATGAAAATATTAAAGGGGTATGTTAAAAACATATATCGACATGAAGCCTCCATTATTGAAAAGTATATTTGTGAGGAGGTAGCAGAGTTTTGTACGAGCTACTTAGCTCCGGCGCAACACATAGGTTTGCCTCCATCTCGCCATGAACGAGTTAATAATAAGGTAAAGGGGATTCGCGGCTTGAAAGTCAAATCATTGTCAGCTGAAGAGATGAAGAAGTTAGAATCATACATCTTCAATAACATAGATGATGCTCAACCGTATATCACATTTCATATTAATGAGTTGAAACAATGTCATCCAAAGAAGAAAGAAATGTGGATTTTGAATGAGCAAAACACAAATTTTTTTTCATGGATTAAAAAGACATTTCTTGGTTGATCAGATGTATCAGAGACATTAAAATGGATAGTGGGTGGTCCATGTTTAAATGTGATAACATGGTCCAGTTATGACATTAATGGTTATACATTTCATACAAAAGCTCAGGACAACAGAAGTGCAGTTCAGAATAGTGGTGTATTGGTGTTTGCAGAAGCAATGCATTTTTCGAGTGCTAAGGACAAAAACCCAATTTCTACATCAAGTGCATATTATGGAGTGATTGAAGACATATGGGAGGTTGATTACTTTAAAATTAAAGTTACCGTTTTTAACTGTAAATGGTTTAACAGTAACAATAGAGTTAGACACGATGAATTTGGAATGACACTTGTTAATCTGAATAGATTGGAAGACACAGATGATTCTTTTATAATGACAACACATGTAAAACAAATTTTCTATGTAGTAGATCAATCAGATATGCAGTGGGATGTTGTTTTACAAGGGAAAAAACAATATGTTGGTGAGGATGAATTTGATGAATATGCTGATTTATGTGAGATCCCTACTTCCATGGAAATATTAATAGAACATAATGATGATCATGTTGAAGGCATAGTTTGTGCCATAAGGAACGATCACGGCGAAGGAATTTGGGAAAACAATCCATTTGTACATTCCAAAAATTACAGGTAACATATGTTTATTTCTTTTTTACATTTATTTTTTCCATAAATGTTAGATATTGTAAGTTTTTTATTTATTAAAACATGTTTTAAAATAAAAAAGTATATGTTTTTGTTTATTTTAAGTTTGTATAGTTTACTTTATCATGTTTATAACCATTACATGAATTTTAAAATGCTTATTTTTGTTCACTAACAATTACTTTACCATGTTTAAAATGTTTACCAGGTTTACCATTTTTACCATTTTTACCATCTTGACAATCTTGACCATCTTTTCCATCTTTCCCATTGTTTAACATGCTTTCCATATTACCAATGTTTACAATTATGTAACTTAGTACACTTTTTTATTTTCTGATTACAGTAGTATTAAAATATTTGAATTTGAATATTTGTGAACTGACGTTTTTTTTGATTTGAAGGAAAATGACAGATAATTCAGATAATCAACCACATTATTCTGGAGAGGATCATATTGCTGGTCATACCTCTAGGGATGAACATTCACATTCTCCTATTACGACAAAGAGTTCAAAGGTTGGTAAACATGGGTGCACATGTTTACCAAAATTATCACTTGCCCGTACGCAGGATCAGAGGATAGTCGTTGAGTTTGATGATAATGATATTCCTAGAGGTCCGAATGCCAAAGATTTTATGTGTTTTGTTGCAACTCAGGCTAATACCAAAGTAAGCATTCTGTATGATGATTGGAGAGGTGTGGATAAAGAGATTATCTCTCAGTTGTGGGAGACGATTTTGGTAAGATCTTTTGTCATTGTTTGACCATTCTTTTAATGTTTCTAGTATATATAATATGTTTAACCTCTTCTTTATCAGATGAAATTTTATATTCCTGACACTGGAGGAGTCAGGAAGAAATTCTTATCGTTGGATGCCCGGAGATGGAGGGATTTCAAATCGACCCTCTTATCTGATTTCATTTATGGTCATAGGAGTCATGACAATCCATGTCATATATATCCTTTTATAGATGAAGACACATGGAGACAGTTTTTTGAAAGTAGAAAAAAAGAGTCATTTCTGTAAAGGGCAATGTAAACTTTTATAAACTTTATTATATAAATGATTTTATTAATGTTTTGTTAATGATTTCTTATTCTTAAATTACAGAATACAAGGAAAGCTCATCAGGAGATCCAATCTAAAAATGTATACCCTCATAGTTTATCTTGGGGAGGGTATGCATTACTGGAAGAACATATGATGGCGGGAAAATTTCAACAACTAAGAGATGAGTCTTCATGCTCTGGAGAGGTGGCCCCTCCATCCCCTCCATCTAGACATGAAAAATGGAAGAGATCTTGGAAGGGAAAAAAAGGGAAATATCTTTCGGAAGAATTGAGAATCGTAGCTGAGAGGATTGTAAGATATCTATTTAATTTATTTAAGTTAACTTTTTCTTCATATATATGGTTCAATCATTACAGAAATGTTCAATTAATTAATACAGGACTCTCTTGAGGAGCAAAGTTCAGAGGGGACATTTACAGCTACCGGGAGGGAAGATATTTTATTTTAAGCATTGGGAAGGCCCGAACATCCTGGTCATGTAAGAGGATATCTGGCAGGTGTATCGGTAAGACAAGTGTTTCCACGTTCTTCAACTTATAAAATTGATGGGGTTTATAAAAAAAATAGAATCCTTGGAGGATGAAGTTCAAAATATTAATGCGACGATGGAGGACAAGATTGGAGTGTCGGTGCAGTCTATGTTTGAAGAAATGCAAGGACAATTTCAGACTGCAGCTCCCACTCCTCCACCTCCCCCTACAGACCCCATTATTTATCCTCCACCTCCGCCAGTAGCTCCCACTCCCCCACCTCAGCCTGCGGACCCCATTTTTTATCCTACGCCTCCGCCGCATCTTCCTACATATTGCGAGTTGTATGTTGATGATTCTCAACATCGTATAGTATCATACAGGTTGGTATATTGTATAGGAGATATGGATTATCATCAACAATTAGAGGTAGATAATCAGAGGGTCACTGTACAGGATATTATAGATAGATCATCTAGGGTACCAATACCTACAGATGAGGTGGCGACAGTTGGACAGAGTATCGGCCATTTTTTATTTTGTCCATCCAGACTTCTTCGACTCATTACCATAGAGGTATGAATGTTATATCTTTTATTTTATTTTTTTATTAAAGTTGATTTATCATTTGAAAACTACAATATTTTTCAATTTTTTTCACAGGAATACTTAAAAGGTATGGAAATATTGTATAGACAACAACAAAGACAACAAGCTATGACATCAGATACAGATTCCAGTGGTCTTGACAGATTGTCAAAATATTCACATTTGTTGTTGGGTTTTTATGAGTTTCCAATGGAATCTCATGTTTGTGGACGTTAAATAAGTGTGGGGATTATAAAAACTGATATCATGGAGCTTGTTACTGGAGATAAGTTGGGCATCAACGTGGTGCAAATATTTTCCGTGTAAGTCTTAAAACCTTTTCCCTGCGTTATATTTATTAAAAATGTATACTTATGTATGTTTTGTATTAGGTATCTTTATAAAATTTGTGAGAGGAATGAGCTGACAGAAGTATATGGATTCATGGACCCGCAATTGATTTCCCCTAAAGCATGTTCATTGAATGAGGAACAAAGAATGGTTTATATTGCTGAAATATTTGAAAAGAATATAATCACACAATGTTGGATGATGCCTTTTTGAGAGAGGTATGAAAAACATTTCTCTCAAAGAGTTAATTATCTTTTAACATAAAAAACCACTAACATTAAATTTCATTTTATCAATGATCATTGGACGTTAGGGGTTTTTTTCTAAAGGGAGAAAGCTCTTTATTGGATATGCTCTGTTCATGGTCATGTGCGGGAAAGTTTTAAGAATATATTGGAAAAGTAAGTTTCAATTTCTCAATAGTTTTATATATTATAATGAATTTTAAATTTACCCCATTCGTATTATTTTCTAATAGTGCATGGGCCTACTTTCAAAAAAACACAAAGAAAAGAAATGTAAAGATCAAATATGTAAATGCAAAGGTAAATATCCATTTATAATTTGTACTTTTTGATTTATTACATAAAAATAATATATTGAATTTACACTCATTCAAACAGAATTTTCATGAACAACAAGGTGTCCTCGAATGCGGATATTATATGTTAAGATTTATGTATGAAATAATAACAACTGGGAAAGTTGTGAATTTTGACCTGGTACGATTTACTCTTAAACTTTTCCATAATATTTCATTTTGATTTATTCATTATACACGTTAACTATCTTCTTTTTCATTTGTAGGTTTTTGATGACCCTCAACTCTATACTGCTGAAGACATCAAACACGTACAAGTGGAGTGGTCAAATTATTTTACAGTTTTGATTGAATTTTAGTTGTTTGTAATGTAAAATGTAATTTTGAATATTGTCGTTTTAATTGTGTATTTGGTAGTTGTTTAGGTTGGATTTAGTTTTTTTGAAGTTGACAGTGTAAGTTTTGAATTTTATATAAGTGAATGTTTAATTTTTCTCTACTTCTTGTTTTGGTCTACTTTTGATGGTTTTTCTGGTATGGATTTTGCTCTGTGGGGGAGGGGTTCCAAGGGTGTGGGGGTGTGTTCAGTGGGGTTGGGGGGTGTCCAGCGGTCTGGGAGGGCTGTCCGGTGGGGTGGGGGGACAGTCCTGGGTGGTGGTAGGGATATCCAGGGGTGTGGGAAGGCGGTCTAGGGGTGCGGGAGTGCTGTCCAGGGGTGGGGGGGGGGGGGGTTGTCCAGGGGTGTTTGGGGCTGTCCAGGGGTGTGGTGGGGTCTGTCAAGTGGGGTGAGGGGGTGAGGGGCTGATGTTCAGGAGGGTGGGGGGTTGTCGAGGGGTGTTTGGGGGTGTCCGGGGGTCGGGGGGAAGTCTGGGAGTGTGATGGGGGCTCCAATGGGGTGGGGAAGGGTTGTCCAAGGGGTATACATAAGGGTGGGAGCTCCAATGGGGTGGGGGAGGGCTTTCCAGGGGGTATACATGAGGGTGCGGGCTCCAACGAGGTGGGGGAGGGCTGTCTATGGGGTATAAATGAGGGTGGGGGCTATCTAGGGGGTAAGTTTTATATGTTATCAATGTACATGCTTAATTTTGATCTACTTCTGTTTTTGTGGTATGATTTCTTGATTTGTTTTCTGGTTGATTCGGGTGGAGAGAAGATGACTGCATTCTATTTAAAAAAAATTGGGTTTATCACATCGGTTATTTAATAACTGACGTGATAAAAGGCCTGGAAAATGTTTATCACTTCGGTTATTTAATAACCGACGTGATAAAAGGCCTGGAGAATGGTTTATCACGTCGGTTATTTAATAAAAAACTTCATAAATGTTCTGGAGAATGGTTTATCATGTCAGTTATTTAATAACTGACATCATAAAAGGCCTAGAGAATGGTTTATCACATCGGTTATTTAATAACCGATGTGATAAAAGGCCTGGAGAATAGTTTATCACGTCGGTTATTCAATAACCGACGTGACAAACCGCCTCCAGCCGGTTTATCACGGTGGTTATATAATAAATGATGTGATAAAAGTACTGGACAATGGTTTATCATGTCGGTTATTCAATAACCGACGTGATAAAATCCATGGACAATGGTTTATCACGTCGGTTATTCAATAACCGACGTCATAAATCGCCTCCTGCCGGTTTATCACGACGATTATATAATAACTGATGTGATAAACCCCCCTCCCCTGGTTTTTCACGTTGGTTTTATAAGAACCGACGTGATAAACCATGCTCACCCCGGTTTATCACGTCGGTTCTATATGAACAGACGTGATAAACCCCCCTCACCCATGTTTATCACATTGGTTCCTAAAAAACCGACGTGATAAACCCCCTCCCCCTGGTTTATTGTCCTTTTCTCACGTAGGTTTTTTAATAACCGACGTGATAAACCCTTCCTATTTTCATTATCACGTCGGTTCTAAAATAGAAGACATGATAAACATCGCGATTTTATGTTTTTGTAGTTAGTTTTTAAATAACCGACCTCAAAAACCTTATTTATAACGTCACGCATATTAAAGTTGGATAGAAACCGACGTAAAAAATGAAAAATAATCGACGTAAAAAATGTTTTCTGCATTAGTGTATATCTGTTCCAGAGCTTCCTCTACCTGATCGTATCCAGACAGGGATGTATTGCTCTGAAAACTCACAAAATCTATATAATACCAAAATTATAGGTTGTTCTTCTATACTAATCATCAAAGTCTATCTTTGGGATATGTGCTCTAATCAGAGTTTATCTAAATCTAGCTTCCAAGGATAGTACTAAACTACCTCTAATACCAACTGTAACACCCCGACCCAGTTACCCAGAGTCGGTGCATTATTGCGTAACATTGGCATGATCACAAAGATCAAGTCTCGAAAGACTGATTAGTGTTGTAGCCTTGGAAACACTAGATACATTCATAAATGTTACATTACATCATTAATTGAAAAATCATAATAACATAGTCTCCATAGTCCAAACTTCTATCCCCTTCAGACTATCCATGTAGGTCAGTCATAAAACATTTCTTCACATCCTGGGAAAAATAAAACATTGAAAGGGGTGAGATCAGATGCTCGGTAAGGATAACAATATAGCAGAAGCTTTCATAAATAAACATAAACATTTAAGGCAATGTATGACTAAAACAAAAGCCTTTTAAACTTTAACTTGAACATAATATGGAAAAAGTATATGAGATAATTCCATTTACTTATTCACATGGATATTCTACTGGTCGAATAATCACATGCAATATGAATAACCACTTTCATAATGATGTAATGTATAATGCCAGACTATCATAACCACATATCCAAGGCCTCGTTCTAAGACCACAAATAATATTTGGTCAAGGACTCGTGCCAAGACACTAGTTTGTCTCATGAGACCTGCCGATGCATCGAGGAGCTATAGCGGGCTCCACCTTTCACTTATTAAGTCCAATTCATTCCTCATATGAACATGTTTAAACATATCATAAACCATAACATAATCGTATCACATAAAACATGCATAAAGGAAACATGACATTTCCACATTTCAATCACAAGATATCAATACAACACATTGATATAATAAAAACACTTTATAAACCATTTTCAATACCAAAATAAAAGAAATTTAAAACTCTGTATTTATTTTTTCATTTAAAATAACGTTATGGCTTGTAGAGGAAGTCGAAAAACAAATAATGGTCATGGTGGCGGAGAATTCGTTTTCACCGCATACGTAAGACAAAAACATTCCTTTTTGTCATTTAGTAAAACTCTTTGTAAAAAAATTACCTTTTTGAATAAAAGTAAAAGTCAAAGGGGTTTATACACCGTACAAAATAATGTTGTGTATAAAACAAAATATGCCTCAATGAATAGAGACTGAGACGAAGTCCCTTACAAAGATAATTGTTTTAAAATGAAATATATCTATTATGTGTATTCAATATAAGTATACATAAAGAAAGTAAAAATACAATATATGACATAATAATATCATGACATAATTTTAAAGTAGGAGATTAACCCAAAGAATGAAAATTGGGTTGAGAAGTTCCCTTACCTTGTGTCCGACTTGACTCGACCGTTCTTTAACCTCCTGAATAATAAACTAGAGTTAATATCTACTTTCTTAAGATCATTTTTCAAGTTCATTATTCCTTTTATATCACTTATTACCATGTTATGAACACTATGTAATTATTTAAGTTAATAACGGTTGTTTTGTCGATATTTGGTACTTGAGTCAACAATAAACTTATTGTAATTACAAGTTGTTTATGTGGTAGAATATCCATTATCTCCAGAATTATATTCATGATGTAGATATCATATATATCATATTTATCCAGTATATACATTCATTCATAATATTATGTAACATTTAGAGGTAAGAAATGAAATGCACCATTCATGGAGACGGTAAGCCGTACGTACGCATGAACGCTACTTTCATTTATATTTCATATTTAATGGAATGAAATCATAATTATATAAAGGTATATTATAATTCCAGTAATATATAATGTATAATACCATTTAATCCATCCTTTATACATTCCACATATGGCATTAATGATTCAAATCACTTTGAGGGGGCGGTAGTCCGCACTTCCGAAAATTAAAATATCGCGTTGACCCATAATAGAAACCATAAAGGTATGAAATAAATGAAAAATACATAAGTTTAAGTAAAACATAAACATATTATATATCATATATAAAAATAGTTACATCTTAATGGCTACCATTGGAGGTGTTATATGAGTGTTGAACAATCTTCGTTTCGTGACGCAGAAATTCGCCATCCACAGAAACAGTATGTTCTTTAACCATTAGATGTAGGTGTGTGTACGTGTAGCTAGAATCCTTCTTATAACAACATCCTAGTTTATTGAGGATACTGGTGTTATTACAAACGAAATTAATAAAAAGTCTTTAGGGGGTTGAGAAGCAAAATAAAACACAGCAACATTAAAGAAGACCTTACCTTAAAATCGGGTAACTCATTTTGATTTGATCCAAAGGATTCCTTGGGAAGAGTTCTGCCCAAAGTGAGGCTTCTAGGAGTAATATAGGGATGTTTGGAGAGTATTTGGGCAGATTTTGGCCTAGAAAAATGGTTTGAAGGTGTGAATAAGGTGGTAGAGGTGGGGGCCTTTTATAAGAGAAGAGAATGGGAACTCTTGGAAAGATTGAAATGTTACTTTATTATGAAATGATTTTCGGATTATAAAGGTCCCAAAATGATATATTTCGAGGATAATGTGATAAGGGTTCTAAATATCCTCATCCAATTTGTTTTTGACAAGTGTATGTATTATATTTTACATTATCGTTTTATTTTATTTAAATCGTTAATGAATGAAGTAATCAATGCATCATCATGGTGTCATACATAATTTAATTTATTGAATGTCTAAAAATTATAAAACAATTATCATGATGTAATAAATATTTTTATCTTTCTAATTAATATTTATAGTAAAAAATATGTCTTGTATAACCCCATTTAAACAAAATTTAGTAAAAGAACTCATGTTTGTGACATTTTTATTTTAACATTAAATAAAATGTTTTTAATGTCATTTTCCTACGAAAGTGGCTCCATGGGGTCCCCAAGTTGACCCATGGATTGTCTCGGTCGGCCATGACTCTTCAAATAGGGGTAGGACAAGTGTAAAGGTATTTTGATATTTTTATAATATCATTTTTACCATAAATTTCACTAATTACCTTTAATCACGATTAATTAAACTTAAAAGTTATTATTCACCAAAAAATTATTTTAATCCCATTGAACCACATTTTACTTCCTAATGACAACCATGTATGTTGGATTTTTGAAAATAAAATAATAGAAGTGGTAATGTTTCATTTAAATGAAAAATCAGTTTTTTAACTACCACTTAGTGGTTTCACTATTAATCAAAAATTGAAGTTTTTCAGAACAATGCCAAAATTTCACCCTAAGCCATAATTGATATTCTGAATTCACAAATGAGGTATATTTAACAAAATTACAAACATATAATTTTCATTAATTAATTTTATAATTATTTTCCGTTGTCACCACAAATAGCGTGTTTTTAAGAAACAATATATATCAAAAGATTGACAATTGATTATGTCCAATTTCAAAGTGAAATTAATTCTAATGAACACCATTGGATATAATGGTAAAAATATATTCTAATTATAATTTACAACCACTCAATAGATTAATTTATCACTATAAATTATTTTTATTAAAAAAGATGTTTTTAAGTATTTTTCACTATTCATAAAAAATTGGAAGTTCTCAGAAAAATACTAGAAATTCAACATAGGCTAATTTAGATATTCCAAATCAAAAAATGAAGTCCATATTGAAATATAAAATATATATAATTTCAAAAAGTGGGTATTACTATTCATAATGGCTATTTTTATTGGTCACGGTGTGTTAAAATCTCAAACTTGCGTACAATGCATGCTATTGCATTATTGATTGAGAAGCGTATTGTGGAAGCTTGGGGTGTTACAAATAAAGTGGTCATATACCCTCTAAAGCCTTATTCTGTGGAGGAGATGTTGTGACAACTTTGTGTGTTATTGACTAACTCCATTATCAAAGAGTTCCTTATCTATTTAATTTTTTTAATTCACACAATGATTTCTATAATTTACTCTTTTTAATCCAATATATTCTTTACTTTTATTATATATTATGCTTTCATCATATCATTGTATATATTTTAAAATAAATTAATTTTTTTTTACCTTAGTTGTTTAAAGGGTAATTCACCCCCTATTTCCATTTATTTAACCAAATAGAATTCAATTCTCCTTCAAATCCACTATTTCCATATTTGTTCCTCCACTTGGAGGGATACAAAAAAATGTATTAAAATACTAGTCTATAGCCATAGGTCTAGAGGTCACTTTGAAAATCCTGATCATTGACCTTGGTAGTCAGGTAGAATTAAAGCTAGTAATGAAACAAGTTAATAAATTATATTCCATTAAGAAAGAAGAGATGAAGCCTCCACTTGGTCAAGATTAAGAATTTATGGTGTATTTTTTCCATATAACCAATGGTAATAAACATGTATTTATATAAAAAATTCCCTCTAGACTCATTAACCATCCTGGATGATGTTCTTGCAAATTTGGATAAAAGAAAAACAGTTATCTAAGTAGAACAACAAAGTGTAGTGTCTTCATTACCCAATGAATATGTTAAGAGGGTGGATGAAATTAATACTAATATTCTATAATAAATACCTTTTATTCCCTCTAAATACCCTCAGGTAACTAGTTGAATGTCTGCAATAGTGGATTATCTCTAATCTGTGGCTATCTAGTAAAATTGAGTTCAGAAAGAGAAGATTCATAGATGATTGGAAAACTCCAACCTCCATAATAGTCCAGGATCCCCAAGAGTGCATTGAAAGTTATGTTTTTAAGGAATATATCATATGTGAATCAAAGGTCATATAATAATTTTAAGCATAAATATTAGGGACTCACCAGAAAGGGGTCAAACTCAGTAAAAATTGCAGGCTTAGTCCATTAATTCCTTATTTTAATTCTCAAAAATCATATTTCCATTACTATAGACAATTTATGTGTTGAATTATAGAAAAATTAATATTCATTATTTTACAAAAAAAATCTTTATGTACCACATGATACCGTTGGTTACACTTTCTTTGGTCAATTCACACATCCTACAATTGGAATACATCTTCAACTTCTAGTGAATCCTCTGATGAACTTGTACTACTATTAAATGTATTTTTATGCCAATTGTTAACATATACTACCATGGTAAGAGACATCCAACCACTAGTATAGCTATGATACCTTCAGTTAAAAACTTATTACTACTGGTAAAGGACTTCTACCACCATTATAGATATTCCACCACAAAAAGCATGCTACCATAAGTAAAAGGTTTCCACATCCTGGGTGATTTCAATAGTTACAATTTTATTTTTTCACCAATAGTCATATTTTTCAATCACTAAGAGTAATATGCTTATGTTAGTTGAAGCATCTACCACATGGCCAGGGCTCTTGGATTGAAAAAGAGAAAATGACATTTCATTAATCTTGGTGTTCCTTAATTTTGGGGTACAATAAAAATAATATTCCTCGAAAACACTTTTTATGGCATTATCAATTAGTTCTCTTTCCTAAACTGAAAATAAATGTCCCAACCATGAATAATTTTTTAAGTCAACTTGGTGATCACCTCTAGATTTTTATATTCTTTCTCTTTGAACAAATGGAAAAGTGTTCTTATCAATAATCTATAAACCATGATAAAAAATTTCATTTGGACCAGTTCCATCATTGAAATAGGCCAATTAATACTTAATCAAAATAATTCATAATGACCATTTACATGTGGGGAATATGAATCATGAATCATAAGATATATAATAATGCACTACATGGAATTTTTTTTGGAATATTATTACTTCTGAAGACTATTATATGGATTTTTTTTCCAACATGTTTATTTCAAAACTAATGAAGGGATCCTCTCAATACCTTTCCACATATATTATCCCACCCTTAAGAGACATTTTAATGATATTATGAGGAATTCGAAATGTATTTTATGGAAACATTATAACCTGAATTGTTAGAGTATAACATGGCTTGACATGCCATATAATGGCATCATGAATGTGCCACCAACCCTACAAAATATGTATGTTTCTTAATTCCCTCACAAATTAATTAAAATGAATGTGTTAATTCCATATAATGTTTTCTAGGACATGAAAATAAATAGATTGGTTTATAGGGACATTCTTATATGGAAACCAAATGTGGTTGGACTCTTCAATACTAGGAAAAATTATTGAATTAATTGTGAAGGTATCATTTCAAACCCCTCATGGATGTTGAAACTCAGAACTCCCTTTATCTATCCCTCTAAATTTTTTCTTGTCTAAATAATATCTAGAAATTGAATGCCTACTACTAATCAAATTCAATTGGATGCAATCTAGATTACGCTGATTTGTCATTTGTACTAAAATAATGATGATAATTCTCAACATGTTTTAATCCGATGTAAATTAGAGGATAGATTTTGGGATTACCTAGAAGAAATTTTTGGTTTTATAATCCACACAAATGAACATGTTTAAGATATCCTTCAGTCTATCACTACTTCAACCTTGAGTGAGAAGGTTTATAACTTGTTTTTAGTAGTTGTTGTTTCAACAATCTATTATATATAGAAACCTTAGAATGGGATGATTTTTATAATCAAGATCCTTATAATCTTGTGGGAATGATGAACATTCATATGGATGTTTATGCATATTATAGGATACAAATAGATGAAATGGAAAATAATATTTTTGATTTAAATATATTATGGTTTTTGGGTGTTAATGGAAGGTCCAAAAAATCAATGGTGTCCAAATCCATTAAACCGATTCTAATAATTACCTCATAGATAAAGGTGAATTTAAATGGTTTTGAATAAAGAATTACAAGACTATATAGTAGCGGGGGTGTCTTTCAGAGACATCGAGGATTCATAAAAGTGTTATTCTATCATTACATTTGTCTTGGAATGAAATATGAATCTTAATTATTGGCCATGGTGAATGTTATCAAATATGACCTCGATCATGTATAAAATTTTCTATGGATTTAATTAGACTCAAAGAATTATACTGATTCTATGAATTCTAGATATAGGAATTCCCACTGGAATGTTCATCCTCAATTGATTGATTGACTTAATGTTACTAGTCTTCTCAACCAAGTGGTCTCACATGTATATAGGCAAGCTAATAAAGTTTTAACTGTCCTATAAAAAAAATGAAATTATGGAAATGAGATCAATGTGGTATTTTAGAGTACCATACATTTGTAAAATTCTTTTGGATATGGATATGTGAGGAGATATTCACTCATATCTTTGTAAAATCCCTTGTAATTTCTTACCTTACAACTTTTATTTTCCCTTATAAATTTTTAGATCAGCCTTGCCCGAATCCTGAACATTTTGAAGTAAAGGAAAATAGTGAACTTCAAAATGAAAATGAGAAACATAAAAGGATCTTGAAAGTTTTACAAATTGAATAGCAACCTTGACCAAAATTCTTATTAAGAAGACCACATTGAATTATAAAACTAGGATAGGGAAAATTATTTGTTGATGGATAATTTATAAAAATAAGTTTATTCCAAGCTCACGATCTTCTATTTCTATAAATAATTAATATTATTATGGACACAATAAGGTTTTTGTTTTTAAAAAATCATAATTATGATTCTAGTAAAACTACTAAATAGATTTATATTCTAAAATCTCATGTATCTGACTTATCTAGACCCATGAATGTGTGTGTACCAAAATCATTTCTTGTTTAAAATTGTTTTAGGAAACATGCCTGAAGAGTACCGACAAGTATTTTTGGTATCTGAATAGTTTGTGTTACAAACACATGACCAAAGACTACAAAATCATTAAGAACCATATAATGATTGATTGTGAACATGTCACATTTGGTGACAAAAATAAAGGGAAAATGGTTGGAATTGGTTATATAGTTAATTATAATTATTTTTTAAATTATAAAGTATTATTATTTGATGGTTTAAAGTATAAATTTCTTGTAGTATCACAATTCTGTGATAATGATTATCATTTCTAGTTACAAAATAATTCCTTCAAAATTAATGATTCTAATCATGCTTTATTATTTACTACTTTATGCAATGATACATTTTATAAATTTGACATAGATTCATTATTTTCTCAAAAAAATTATTATTTATGTTTCGTTCCTAATGAATATTGTATATCGAATTAGGGAATAGGGTATTATAACCTTCTCTCTCTTAGAAATATCAATAGGAAAGGTTTAGTTAATGATAGGCCTAAACTAAAATTTCTTAAAGGACAATCTATGTTACCCCTAAAATAAATAGAAACAACCAAAGATTTATTTCAATCCAATGAAATAACATTCAACTTCTCATCCCCTATATTTAGTTCACATGGATTTGTTTAGAAATTACAATGTTTCTAACCTAGTTGGTATGAATTATACCTATGTTCTTATAGATGAATTTTCTTTATCTACTTGGCAATAATTTCATATAAAATTTAAGCATCTTCCAATTTTATAAAATTTGAAAAATTTATAGAAAACCATTGTGGACTTACAATTAAGGCCATATGGAGTGATCATAGCCATGAATTTTAAATAACAAGACTTTGAGACATTGTACTCACAAAATAACTATAATAACAACTGCCCCACTCCTAGGAATACTAATAAAATAGAGTGGACGAATGAATAAATATGGCTCTTCAAGATATTTCGTAGTCTATGAGGAATAAATCTGACTTACCTATCCATTTTTTTTCAAAAAGATGTTAATATTTCATATTATATCATTGATATGGTTCTTATTATAACCCTTTTAATAAGGACCCAAAATGAGTTATATAATGGAGTAAATACAAAGGATGATTACAGTATATCTTTTAGTTTCATGGTCTTTATTATAAATAAAATGAATTTTCAGAAACATTTTAATGCCAAAGTGATAAAGGAACTTTCCTTGGTAATTCAATCTCCAGTAAATCATATTGAATGTTAAATAAAATAACCATGTTTTTAAGAATATATACATGTAAAATTTGATCAAATAGATTCATGTGAAGAAAAAAATTCTTCATGAATACTTAATTTTTTTTTGAAATCAGATATAAATACCTCAACCAATAATAATTATAACCTTGTAAAACATAATGTAAAAAAATCACCCAGTGTTAGAGAAGCATTTGAACCACACCCTAATGAGGAAAATTGAGTACAATGAAATTCTATATATAAATCCATTAGAATCCATAGAGTAAATCATTTAGATGATGTAGTTGGATATCTAGAAAAGGGTTCTCAGTCTAGATATTCTTTTAGAATCAAGGTTGAACATGAAGACTTATTATCACATGTTGAACATAAAAATATTACTAAATGAATTGATGAAGATTTTTTCTAATGGAAATACATGAAGAGTTAAATGAGTTTGAAAGAAAAAAATGTTTTTTAACTATTGTAAAGGCCTAAATACAACCTAACCATTAGAACTAATTGGGAATTTTGGAATTAGGATAATGAGTCTGGTACTATAGTAAGAAATATAGATTAACTTCTGACATAAGGATATAGTCAAGATGAAGGTATTGAGTATGAGGAAACTTTTTTCCAATTCTCTACAAGTGAGGCTATTATAATTATTCTTTCTTATATATCAAAATTAAATTTCAAACAACAAAAAATAAATTTAAAGATCTATTTTATTAATGGTTATATTATTGAGGATGTATACATTGAAAGTCACGCCAGGTTTTAAAATCCATATTTTAGAAATCATGTTTTAAAATTATAACGAAATAACATTATGGTTGAAAATAATCTCATACAGCTTGGTATGATATAATTATCTCTTTCTTAAATTTTAATCATTTTTAAAAATGTCTAGCTGATCCAAACATATTTATAAAAGGTATTTTAAGGATTTTATGATATTATAATTATATGTTAATGATATTATTTTTGGATCATCAAAAAATTCCCTGATTATAAAATTTTAAAAAATGATGGAAAATTATTTTGAAATGAGTTTAATGGGTGTGTTAAAATTATTCTTTGGTTTTCATATCTTACAAAATATGTATGGAATCATTTTAAATCAAATAAAATAAAAAATGATTTTTTGAAATTTTTTGGAATGGATATCTCAATAGAAAGTGATACTAAAATTCATACAACCTATAGATTGGATCTTGACGAAACTGGGAAACCAATTTACCAAACTATTTATAGAGGTATGATTTGGAGTTTACATTACTTAATAGCTACATGACATGATGTTACGTTTAGTGTGTGTTTGGGTGCTTTTTTTGAAGAAAATATTTTGGAAACTCAATTGAATGCTATCAAAATGATTTTTAAATACCTCAATAATATAAATAATTTTATATTATTATAATCTAGAAAAAATATTAAATTAAAATTTTATTTAGATGTATATTTTTTGGCTCTATGTAAGATATTAGAAGAACCTATGGAACATGTCACTTTTTATGAAAGTCTGTAGTACCATGATGTAGTAAAAATTAGAGTTTAGTTTCAATATCCATTACTAATGTTATGTAAACAACTATATGGAGTTTTTTGTGAACATATTTTGTAGAATAAACATACATTAATAGACTATGTATATCATTTTAGGCATTTACCTATAAAGAGTGATAATAAAAGTGCTATTAACATTTCTAAAAATCCTATTTCACACTCTATAAAATAAAAGATTGATATAATACATCACATTTTGAGAGACCATTTTCAGAAAGGTGATGTAAATCTAGAGTTAATTGGAATTGAACATCTTCATACTTCCATTTTTACAAAGCCATTGAATATTGAGATAATAATATATATCAGACATGATCTTAGAATGATTATTTTAGTTTTGTCTTTTATTCCCTTAAATCTCTCAAATCTGGTACTGTTAAAAATAGGCCATGTGATTTCATTAGTTTACTTTTGATACTTGTGATAAATTTGTATGATTACAATGGGTGATACCATTGTATGATATCATTCAGGTGATACCGTCTAGTGTTACCATTGGCCAACTAACATTGGCCAAAATAATATCAGTTAATTCTGATTTGTTTTTACCTTTTAGATACTTCTCTTATTAAATACTGTTCTTAGTAATATCATTGGGTAATACCATTAGACGACTCCATTTGATAATTATGGCAGATAGTATTGTTTCTAATTTTTTGTTATTTTACTTTTAAATTCCTTATTCTAATAATGTAAAAATATTTTTATATTTAAAATCATTTTAATTATCAAAATGTTAAAAAAATACCTATTAAGAGTTTTAATTGAATCATCTCATGCACACACCCCTTTAAAAATCTTCTCAATTTCATTATTAATCCACGAACATTGACCTTTATCATTCAATCTTTACATTTTTCCATAATGATGATAATGAAGCCCCATTATGGTTCTTCATAAAACTCACTACCTCTATAAAAAAATCAAAATTCATGCCAAGTTTACTTTTGGAGTAGTGAAATGATCTTTTTTCATCCCAAAAAGTATTTTTTGGGAAGGTAATAGGTGTTAATTTATTGGATTCAAGTAAGTCTATTGTTTGGATGGTTATCCAAGATTAATGGTAGGATTAATGGTTCTTAGTAAACAAGAGATCATTTTATCTAATCTTGGTTCACAATTTTTATCCATATACTATGTTTGAGATTGGGGATAAGTAATCGTTCCTCAGAACATTGCTATATGGGAATGAAGTCATGTTATATTCAAATATTTGGGATAAGTGATTAGTGGTTCCTTAGAAAGGAATCATTGAGGACTAGCAATCTTAGTATCCCATTAATCATGTGTATTTTTCTTTGAGGAAGCCCTTTAGGAGCATACTGCAGATGCTACTATAAGAAGACCAAGAAAATAGAACTTGATGGGGTAATACTAACTTATCTTCACATGTAACCAACATATGTTGTTTCCTAGAATTGGGGACTTCTATGTGATGCTTTATTAAGATGTATTATTTCTATATCTGATGGGAAGATGGGAAACGATAAACCTATATAGACATATCTTGTTTCATATGATGGATTAAGGTTACGTGATTCTAGGTCTAATTTCCTTGTTTATCCCATGATGATTTTTATTATGTTATAAGTAAGAGGTCTTGTTCCCAATGGAGAAAAAAAGGTGACTCATTGTGATGACTTATGTATCAGTCAAATTACATATAGATGAATTACATTTAATTGGAATGATTAGTTAAAGAAGAGGGTAGTTGATAGTGAGAAACATTATGAGAATTTCAACCAAGAAAAGAACCCATCCAAACCTAGGTATTTTTTTGATCATGGATTAGATTCAAATGAGGTGTTGGTCTATTCTTCTAATTAAGAAGTGGTTGATATTGGTGAAAAATTTTAAAAGTAAGCCATGGATAAATATAAGAGTATGTTTCCTTATTAGTTGAATAATGAATTTACCTAGAGATATTTATGATCCCAGAAGTTTTATATAAACCTCTGACTCTCATTTCTTCCATAATCACCAGGGAAAGTTTGATGATATATGGTGAAGTTTTAGATAATCAGATTTTAAATGCTTCTCAGTTTGAGGGTTGTAATTCATAGAGTCAATAGGATATCATTTTATTATCTAATGAAACTTTTATGATATGGATGGTGAAGATGAGGATTAATAAACTAATACCTTAATAAATATTAAAACGTATGGTAAGACTATTAGTGTATATTGTGATAAAACTCCCAATGTTTTTCAGTGAGTCAAACTATTGGAGGCCATGTAGAGATCGATTAAGTGAATACATATGACGAGGATGCACCATTTAAGTGGGATATTTCTACAGGGTAAAATGTTCTTAGACTAATATATTTCTATTTATATTATTTTGAAATTGATAGATTCATTTAACCAGAGCATGTTGGACCTTCCATTTATGATATTTATAGGGATCCTAAAGGATTTATAGTAGAAAATATAGATCTGGAAGAGGTTCTTGATCCCTTTAATTTCATGGTACCTTCTTGAGATGTGGGAGAAACAGTTTCAGATCTATTTCTTGATTATGAATCATTTCATGTGGATGTTCCATCAACCATATAGGAGAGGACTTCACCATCTCCTCCTTATCCTCTTAAGAGTAGTTCCTTTACCACATTTGATTGAGAAGACTTCAAGGAAGATATTCTATTTGATCTTAGTGGTTTGTTTAGGTTTTCTATATTCAAGGTTTATTTACTTATATAAGATGACATATATTGGTTTTTTTTGGATTGGTTGTGGAACATATTGATCCTAATCTATTTCTGTGAATTGAAAAAATTATGAAGTGGAAAATATGAATTTTGGGGAGAAAATTTGGGTTATCTATCCAAATTTGGATTACATGAGGGTAGAAATGACACTGAGAGATATTCCAATTATTGGAAGGATTGAGTCTCTACCTAATATTGGTAACCCTTATTCTAGAGATCCGCCTCCTTATATTACTTCTAGTACTAATACTAAACTAATTAGAAGAATTGTTTGGGGAGATATGTAATATGTATTAGCTGATTCTTTTACTTATCAGTAGGTTGATTTTTTGTAGATTAAATTTCATGGTGATCATATTAATAATCTTGTTTTATAATTTGCAAATGAAGATAGAGGTGATGGATAAACCCTAAAAAATCCATCATGTTTAACTTTATTATATCTATTAACTATACTATAGCTTGTACATTTCCTTCCACATGGAAACTCAAGATCAATTCACCCCATACATGTCACCCCACCATTCATTTTTTCTGAAACTATGGATAACACATTATGAATTCCCCCAATTCCCTCCCCGACTATTCTCCCACATCCCTCCCAATTACAAATCTCCCCTCTCCGCATACGGCACCCTGACTCCCTTTATCCTCCATCACCTCTAACTTTTACTTCACCCCTGATTCCCAATCATCCCTCTCACCTCTAGCTACTCGACCCCCTTCTCCTCCACCACCTTTGACATCGGCTCCACCTCATCCTCATCCCCGACCGATGCATCTGCCTCTGATGACCCTGCCTATGCATCGATATTTGACTCCTCAACTACCTCCTCCTCTACCTCCTCCTCCAAATCAACCTCTGCTTACGGATTCAAATCCGCATCAACCTCATCCTCCTCTTTCACATCAGTTTTTGACTCCACTTCTACATACCACATAGTATGATTCACCCCCTCTTCCCCACGTTCTCTGCCTATGCCTACATGTTACATCCTCATCCTCCACCTCCACATACCATATCAATTTCAAACACTAATGATTTTTACTATATCATTGAGAAGCATTTCTATTTCTTCAAATTAATCTCTAATAATTGACTAACCATTCTCTACATATTCAATTTTTCTATCTATTTTGGCATCATATTCATGGTGAAACCCATGAAGATTCACCATCTCCAGTCAAGGTTATCAATTTTCACAATTTTCTATAGTTGATTCCATTTATTTGATGTTATTACAATGCCTCTTATAAATTTTCACCCAATTATTATAGTTCCCTTATGATTTTTTTATATTATATTTGTTTACCTTGAATTTGATTTCACTTCATCTTTTCTTAAAATCTCATACACCACTCTCCTTTATAGCCACTGATTAGGAGGATATCCAATTAGAGCCCCTATATTAGGTAATCATCATGTCAATGTTTGAGGGAATAATTATGTTTCATCATAAAACATGGATTCTCCATTAACCAATGATGGTGTGTTGTATATAATAATTTGTAATCATATCATGTGATTCACATTTCTAGGTTGTCTTATTCAGAAACATAACTTATTGGTATTGTAATAATATTTATTAACTACTGTTTTATTTGTTTATATATTACGGTTGTTGGATTGTAAGTCATGGTCTATGCTGTGTTGAAATTAAAAAAAAGGTTAATTTTAATTTGAGAATTTAAATTAACTTTTTAAAAAATAAATTAATTTTATGATTTGATTTACTTAATGTTTTGATACTTCTCAATCTTCATGTTTCTTATTAGATTTACTGTGTGCTTGCAAGTGTTGGTTTTCAATTTTCATTACTCCGAGAGACCATGAAAAACATCAATGTGTCTTCACTACCAACCATCTACTATCATAAAAGTCATTTTCAATGGGTCTTTGAGTTTGTGGAATGATAAGGTACAATCTTCATACATTGCATCAAACTCAGAAATACTTCATTATCTACGAGAACAATTATGGTATAGTCTTATACTCTAGTATTATTTCTTGTTTCTCCTTATTCATTAACATTTACTCCAAGAAAAATGTATATATACTCTTAAATATATATTATGATCATATTATGGTGGAAATGTATATATATGCACAATAATATGTAATATTATTCACTGCACTACAATCTATTCTGTTCATTAATATTACTATGTAATATGTACACATAGTGATATGAAATGTGAAAGATTCATACAGTGAAATATGAACATATTACATACAAAAACCCTTTACCTTACATGTGTATATACGAAAAACCTTTTATTGAATATTTCATACTATATAAATGCATAAATCCATGCAACTTATTTGGATGTAAAAAACAATGTAGGTGAACTATATGTCTTGCATACCAGAGTCTTGGTGTTGTATATGGTGACATGAGTACATATCCAATATATGTTTAAAAGAGTTCATTTCCAGTAAGATTGATCCTTTATGGAAAAAATGATGAAATATTTTTTGTAGTTTCATAGGTATTTTGGATTGTAGTGAAATTAAAAAAAATAATGTTTCACTTCCTATATTATTTTCACTCTACGATAGTGTTCTTTAGCACTATGTTCATAGAATAATATGTTTTCTCAGTTTGAGTCATGGGTATGTTATTTTTCAGCTATGTTTTTCACTACTCAACCAAACATTCCATAATCGTATTACACATGTGATTAATGCATGTATTATTGCTAATTTATTTGGTATACAAATTACAAACATTCACCCTCTTTGTTTGAATTCTGAATGTCGAGTTTTAAAAATTTATCATTTTGAATATAATATAAAATTTCGATAGAAATACTCTCAAGGTTAGCTACAATAAGCACAACCACATATTTTTATTGGATTATATCCCCTTAAATATAATATAATTTTCAATGGAATCAATATATAAAATCTTTATGTAAACCCATGTATCCTCCACTCTTCGTTGTCTTCAACCCCATATCTAATATCACCTTATCTAATTTATGGTCCTAATTTAATAAGATGTATGTTTTATAGAGAAATTTATTTAACTTTCCCAAATTTTTTTGGTTTCTTTCCTTTTTTAATGATTATTAAACTATGTTCTATTCAAGATACTCCGGATAAAGCTTCTCTTACATTGAATGGGCAGTCTTCTCTATAAGAAATTCAATTTTTTATACCACCATAGTTTCAAAGTGAACTGATTCCTATAGTTAATCTAAGGTGATTTTGATGAAGATGATATGGTTTTTATTTATTCTCGTGAATTATAAAAATTGTACCAGTGGTTTTTATTTTGATATATTTTATATATATCTATAAAATTCTACTCACAACTTGTGAAACTAATGTTTTTGTGTAGGAACAATTACTTAGAAATCACCTTGAACTTTGATAAAATTTAAACCATAAATTATTCTTGAAACAAAATAGGATTCCAGTGATGAAGAATATATTGATAGCTATGATGATGATGGTCATAATTGAGTGAGTACTAATGATTATATCATTATCTCTACTATTTTTTATTTTAACAGATTCATTCTCATAACTATTTTGATGGTAAGACATGGATGTGTAAGGTATTCTTTCTACAAGTGTTTTTGAATACTTATTAGGGATATTTTTTTCTATGATTTTATTTAGTAATCTATGTGTGTATATTTCTTAAAATACAATTAATATTACATTAAAACTACTCATAACACAATAAAATAAACACATTTCAATTTTCATTAAAAATAATGTGTACAGATAATGAACTCTAATGCTAGATTAAACTGTGGAAATGAATTGTGAATAATATTTAAACACATTTAAATTTTTATTCGAATTGTATTGATTCTATTCTATGCATGTGCAAGGAAACAATAAGACAAGGGGTGGCTATATCAACATATATGAATATTTCGTGAAGGATTTTCTAAAAAAAGTCAAAGTTTAGCATGACTTTAATTTACACTAATTGTGGCTTTACCCTATGTATTATTACATGTAATAATATTATAAAATATCTTTGAAAACTGAATCAAATTGAAGTGGAATTATAGATCCTTCTTCTACTTCTATTAATGGGTCTAAAAACAAATTTTCGTTCTTTCACTCTCTTATTTCAATGAAGGATAGATGGGGCTATTGAGTTCTTTGAAATGATGACCAAGCATTAAATAAATCTCAATTTCATATTGTTTAATCTAATAATCACTAATCTTTTCATTTATGGTAAATTTGAGGAAGGATATGAATTATTATTAATGGATTTTTTTTAAAGGTTTTAAGTAGGATATAGTTACATTTATCTCAATCATGGATGTTTATGTGAAAAATTAGGACTTGGAAATGGTTTTTAGGGTGTACATGGAAATTATAAAACAAGGATATTACCAAGATTATTAAATACAACCTTATCATAACAAATTCCATGTAATTTTTTAAACAATGTTATTTATATTCTTTTTTGTAAATATAGTGTTTACAATTATAAAATGTATATCTTCTTCCATTTGATTTATGATTTCATTTCGTGAGTGCTCTAAAACTATTTTTATGTTCAATTTAATTTCCATGAATTCATATGAAACAAACTTTTAGGATCCAACTCTCCCCATTTGATAAAAGAATATTTCTACCTAGGTCTAAATTTTTTAGTACTCAACTAATAGTTCTCTAGAAAATTGTAATGAAACGATGTTTCTGAAAATGATTTTTGAATGGAGGTGAGAACTTTATTCTTACTAGGTTATTATGAAAATATCACATAATAGGATAGCACCTGAAATATAATATTTCATAGTACTGGTTATTTCAAATAGAACTACTATTTAACTAATTATTATGTTTTCATGTTTTTTCGAGAATTTTTTTTGGTTTAGATAAAATGTTTGGTATTTTAAAATTGACTAAATTTTGGTGAGTTTGGTTTTTTAGAGGTTCATATTTTTTTAATAGGTTTATGTTTTTTCTAATTGCTTCATAATTTTTTTTTCAAACAGGCCCATATTTTGTACAATAATGGTACATGGATTCTATTCATGATTATTATCATATTTTGTGCCTTGATAAGTATGTAAGAAGTGGCCGGAGTCAATGAATAATTCATATTTTTTAGGTATGTGGTTCACATCATTTTTTCTCTTTGACACTTCCTTCCTCATCCAGGAATATATAAAATTAATATATTAGGCTTGAAAAGGTAATTGATGAGAGGCACCATGAAATTATAAGATTTAACTTCATGTTGTTATGGTGTTTTAGTGTCCTTGGAATGGTGAGTTTTGTTATTTTTGAAGATTTATATTTTTTTAACAGGTTCATATTTTTTTATAAAATTTGCAGATTTTTTTTCAAATAGGCCATATTCTATTCTAGATAGGTACACATATTTTGTTTATGATTACTATCATATTTCCCTCGTTGATGAGTCTTTACGGAGTTTCTGGAGTCAATAATGAATTCTTATTTTCTATAAGTATGTGTTTCACATCATTTTCATTCTTTTAAACTTTCTTTCCAAGCCCTACATGTAGAACATTAATGTGGATGTATGAAAAATGGAATCAATGAATGGTTCCATGTATGTCTATGATTTCCCTTTCTGTTGTTCTGTTGTTTCTATGATGTTGGAATGGTGAGATTGTTTTTTTCACGGTTCTTATTTTTTCAACAGTTTCATATTTATTTCAAATGTGTTCATATTTTTTTCAAATAGGTCCATATATTATTCCATACCGGTACTTAGATGATTTCGGTCATATATCCTGTTTTCATGAGTTTTTATAGTGTTACTAAAGTCAATGGAGATTTATTCTTTTCTGTACGTACGTGTTTCACATAATTTTCCCTCTTTACCATTTTCTTTCAAAGTCCTGAATGTGGAACATTAACGTGTCTAGGTAGAAAAGGGAATCTATGAATTAAATCTACGATATCCCTTCATGTTGTTCTCCAAAAAAAAAATTACTCTGGAAAGGTATTTTTCTCAATCTTCACCTCACCAAAACAAGTTTTTGTTTCCAACTTGCATTAATACCCGAGTGATCAGGATAATTGTAACATTTTGTGTTAGGTCAGTGAATGCTTGGATCATAAAACTGAAATAAGGGTATTTTGAGACAATTTTAATTCTACCTCTAGATAAATTAGGCAAGAAAAGGGTTTTATTTATTTAAGAATATTGACAATGAATTTAACAATGTTATGTTTTATGATTATAAATTGGAAGAAGTGACAAATGAAGTTGATGATTTATATTTAAAATTATAAAGTAGAGTAAGTGATGAAAGAAGATTAATATTTAAAAAGTAAATAGATTCTTTCATTTCTTTGAGGATCAAAGTAGAGTAACCAATAATTACCGAAATTCGAGGAGAAAATAATGAAATTACTACTTCATAATTCCCATAATCTAGGAAATTTAATGGTAAATTATTAATAAAGAATAATTGGAAAAATATTAATTCACTTTTTATGTCTAGCATGTAACACCCCGAGCTTCCACGATACGCTTCTCATTCAATAATGCAATAGCTTGCATTGTACGCAACTTCGAGTTCTAAAACACCGCGACTAATCAAAGTAGCCGTTATGAATAGTAATAACCACTTTTTAAAATTATAGAAATTTTATATTTCAAAATGACTTCATTCTTGTATTCGTAATATCGAAATTATCCTAAGTTGAATTTTTTGTAACTTTCTGAGAACTTCCGATTTTTTATGAATAGTGAAAAATACTTAAAACAACTTTTCTAATCAAAATAATTTATTGATAAATTATACTATTTAGTGGTTTTAAAGTATAATTAGAATATATTTTTACCATTTTATCCAATGTTGGTCATTAGAATTAATTTAACATTGAAATTGGACATAAACAATTGCCAATCTTTTGATATAAATTTTTTCTTAAAACACGCTATTTGTTGTGACAGCGGGAATTAATTATAAAATTAATTAATGAAACTTATATGTTTGGAATTTTGTAAAATAGACATCCTTTTTGAATTCGGAATATCAATTATATCTTAGGGTAAAATTTTGGCTTTGTTCTGAAAAACATCAATTTTTGATGAATAGTGAAACCACTAAGTGGTAGTTAAATAACTGATTTTTCATTTAAATGAAATATTACCACTTCTGTGATTTGATTTTCAAAAATCCGACATACATGGTTGTCATTAAGAAGTAAAATGTGGTTCAATGAGATTAAAATAAATTTTTGGTGAATAGTAATTTTAAGTTCTTAATCGCGATTAGAGGTAATTAGTGTAGTTTAAGGTACAAATAATGTTTTAATAATATGATATGAGCATGAAACTTGTCCTACTCATATTTTATGAGTCATGGTCGACCAAGAAAACCCATAGGTCAACTTGGGGACCCCATGGATCCACTTTAGTTGGAAAATGACATTAATATATATTTATTTAATGTTAAAATTAAATTGACACAAACATGAGTTGTTTTACTAAAATAGTTTTTAAGTGGGGTTACACAAGTCCAAATTTTGATTATAAATATTCATTAGAAATCTAAAAAGAATTCCTACATCATAGTATTTTTTTATAATTTTTAGACATTAAATAAATTAAATTATTTATGACATCATTATGATGCGGCGATGACATCATTATTTAACGATTTAAATAAAATGAGAAGATAATGAAATATCCAAGGCTTACACTTGTCCAAAGCCTATTGGATGATGATATTTAGAACCCTTATCACCTTATCCACGAATTATATAAGTTTGGGACCTTTAGAATCCTAAAATCATTGTATAATAATGTAACATTTCAATCTTTCCAAAAGAGCCCCTTCTCTCCACTTATAAAAGGCCCCCACCTCTCCCACCTCATTTACACTTTCAAGCCATTTTTCTCGGCCAAACTCTGCTCAAATACTCTCCGAACTTCCCCCTATTACTCCTAGAAGCCTCACTTTGTGCAGAAATCTTCCCAAGGAAGCCTTTGGCTCAAATCAAAAAGAGTTACCCGATTTTGAGGTAATGTCTTCTCTAATGTTGTTTTGTTTTGTTTTTCTTCTCCAACCCCCTAAAATCTTTTTAATCATTTCTTTTGTAACAAAACCAGTATCCTCAATATACTAGGATGTTTTTATAAGATGGATTCGAGCTACACTTACACACACCTACATCTAATGGTTAAAGAACATACGGTTTCTGTGGATGGCGAATTTCTGCCTCACGAAACGATGATTGTTCAACACTCATATAACACCTACAAAGGTGGCCATTAAGATGTCACTATTTTTATATATGATATATAATATGTTTATTTTTTACTTATTCTTCTGTATTTATCATTTATGGCATACTTTATGATTTCCATTATGGGTAAAACGCGATAATTTCATTTTAGGAAGTGCGGACTACCGCCCCCTCAAAGTGATTTGAATCGTTAATGCCATATGTGGGATGTATAAAGGATGGAGTAAATGTTATTATACACTATATTATACTGGAATTATATTATACATTTATATCATTATGATTTCGTTCCATTAAATATGAAATTGAAATGAAAGTAGCGTTCATGCGTACGTACGGCTTACCGTCTCCATGAACGATGCATTTCATTTCTTACCTCTAAATGTTACGTAATATTATAAATGTATATACTGGATATATATGATATATATGACATATAAACCATGAATATAATTCTGGAGATAATGGATATTCTACCACAAAAATCAACTTGTAATTATAAGAAGTTTATTATTGACTCAAGTACCAAAGATCGACAAAACGACCATTATTAACTTAAATAATTACATAATGTTCATAACATTGTAATAAGTGATATAATAAGGATAATTAAATTGAAAATGGTTCTTAATAAGTTATATATTAACTCTAGTTTATTATTCAGGAGGTTAAAGAACGGTTGAGTCAAGTCAGACACGAGGTAAGGGAACTTCTTAACCCAACTTCCATTCTTTGGGTTAATCTCCTACTTTCCAATTATTTCATGATATTATTATGTATTATTTTGTATTTTTACTTTATTTATGTGTACCTATAGTGAATACACATAATAGATCTATTTTATTTTAAAAATGATCTTTTTAAGGACTTCGTCTCAATCTTCTTTCATTGAGTCATATTTGGTTTTATACACATCTTTCTTTTATACGATGTATAAACCCCTTTGACTTTTACGTTTATTCAAAAGGATCTTTTTTATACGAAGCGTTTTACTAAACGACAAAAAGGCAATGTTTTTCTTTTCGTACTTATGCGGAAACAACGACTTCTCCGCCGCCGTGACCATTATTTGAGTTTCGGCTTCCTCTACAAGCCATTATTTTTTTAATGAAAAATAAATACAAAGTTTTAACTTTCTTTTATTTTGGTATTGAAAATGGTTTTGAAAGCGTTTTTATTATATCAATGTGTTGTATTTATATCTTGTGATTGAAATGTGGAACTGTTATGTTTCCTTTATGCATGTTTTATGTGATACGATTATGTTATGGTTTATGATATGTTTAAACCTATTCATATGAGGAATGCATTGGACTTAATAAGTGACGGGTGGAGCCCGCTATAGCTCCTCGATGCATCGGCAGGTCTCATGAGACAAACTAGTGTCTTGGCACAAGGCCTTGACAAAATTTTATTTGTGGTCTTAGCACGAGGCCTTGACTACGTGGTTATGATAGTCTGGCATTATGCATTCCATCATTATGAAAGTGGTTATTGATATTGAATGTGATTATTCGACCAGTAGAATATCCATGTGAAGAAGTAAATGGAATTATCTCATTTTACTTTTGCCATATTATGTTGAAATTCATGTTTAAAAGGCTTTTGTTTTAGTTATACATTGCCTTAAATGTTAATTTTTATTTATGAAAGCTTCCGCTATATTGTTAACCTTACTGAGCATTCGAGCTCACCCCTTTCAATATTTTAATATTTTCCAGGATGTGAAGAAGTATTTTATGAATGACCTGCAGGGATAGTCCGAAGAGGATAGAAGTGTGGACTATGGAGACTATGTTATTGTAGTTTTTCACTTTATGATGTAATGTAATGTTTACGAATGTATCTAGTGTTTCCAAGGCTACTAAACTAATCGGTCTTTCGAGACTTGATCTTTTGTGATCATGCCAATGTTACGAAGTAATGCACCAACTCTGGGTAGCTGGGGTCGGGGTGTTACAGTTGGTATCAGAGGCAGTTTAGTACTAACCTTGGAAGATAGATTTAGATAAACTCTGATTAGAGCACATAGGCCGAAGATAGACTTTGAGGATTAATATAGAAGAACTTCCTAGAATTTTGGTATTGTAGAGATTTTGTGAGTTTTCCGAGCAATACATCCATGTCTGGATACGAGCAGGTAGAGGCGGCTCTGGCACAGATGTTCCTAGGGGTAAAACCCAAAAACACCAATTTGAGCTAGACTCGAACGGGAACTTGTGCACGACAACGGGCCTTGCGGCACTCTTGGTTACGACACTCCCGAGGGATATGCTTAGGATAATTCCCATTTTCTTTACAAACCACTACGAAGGGTTACGAGTATATACTTCCTCAAAGAAAACATTTTTATGTATTATATCGATAAATAGTTCAATTTATGTTAAGTATATTACAAGTATGGAATTATGTATTTTGATTTATAAACTAATATAGTTTATGCCATTGTATAGAAATGGCGCCTAGTGGAAGAACTGGAAACCGTATCAATGCACGCACTCCGTGTAGGGACTGCCCTCCTGCTCAAGATAATTATTGTGGATCTGGAGATACAACTGGTGCTGATCAACTTATTACCATACTGGGACAACTCACTCAAATTATGAATAATAACCTTACTCGTATGGATCACCCTGATCCACAACGTGGAGGACCAATGTTAGACCGCTTCATGAGGCAACAACCACCAACATTTAATGGGGGTACAAATCCGTTAGTAGCTGAGAAACAGATAAACTCATTAGAGAAAATATTCCACGCCTTGGGGAGTAGCGAAAGGGAGAAGGTTATCATGGCAGTTTACCGCCTCACTGGAGATTCCGATAAATGGTGGTCATTGATTCAAAATACAAAGGAAGATGAAGAATTATCAAGTATGGACTGGAGAGAGTTCAAAGATCTTTAATTAGAAAAATACATTCCACCTGACCATCGAGCAGATATGGAAAGGAAATTTCTGAGTCTGAGGCAGAAGGAGGATGAGAATGTCGCAAAGTATGAGGCTAACTTTACAAGGTTAGCGAGGCATGCTATAGATTATATACGTAACCCAAGAAGTAAAATTGATCGTTTCTTTGATGGGTTAAAACCATTTCTCCGTCGAGCTTTAGTATCACAATCCTTCTCATCATACGAAGATATTGTCTCGTGTGCTATCAAGACAGAAAAGGAATTCTCTAAGTCTTATGACAACAACGTAAAGCAAGAGAAGAAGAGAACGGTGGATCAAGAGACAGATAAAGGGAAAAAGGGAAAGAAGGATTTTCCATTATGTGATAATTGTGGGAAGAATCACCCTGGTACGTGCCTAAAAGGAATGGGAGTTTGTTATAAATGTGGAGAAAAGGGTCACCAGGCTCGTGATTGCAAGGGAAAGAAAGAGGCTGTCAAAGTTCAATTCTACAATTGTAGGGAAATGGGGCATTATGAAAATGAATGTCCTAAGCGTCAGGGAAACATACCTCAGAAAAGGCCAAGGGATCAAGGACAATCTTATGCTGTTACTACAGCTGAAGCAGAATAACTAATGTATTGGTGCTTTTGGACTCATGGATTATATTTTGGTTATTAGAATAATGTGATATATATATATAAGGATTTTACTGCAGTACTTGTTGTTTCATTAAGGTTTTGATATGATTAAGGTAATCATATTTTTAGTATGTGACAATAAGAGAAACTTTACTTTGTTTGGGGAATCTGATAAATTGATTTTGGAATTAAGAGACCTTTTAGAGAAAGTCTGGACAGAGGTATTTTGGATAACAATAAAGGTTGGAGTGGATTAAGATGATCTTTGGATAAGTAATGTTTAAGGTTAAAAAATTTATGAAGATTATTTTGGAATATTATGATACTATAGTTTTAGGAAAAGGACAACCTGCAGTGTGGGGAAAAACCCATCGCGTCGGACAAAGCTGCAGGAATCGAACCCACAACCATAGTGCGACAAGCCTTTATTTCCTACCACTAGCCTACAGGATGTCCCTGGTTATTAAAAAACAGTTTTACTAATCTAAATGGTATGCGTTAACATTTGGAACCTTATACAATTAGGATAAATAGAATATTTTTGAGTTCCGTTACCATTTGGAGTAAAAGTTGGGTTTGTGGTAAAAATTTATTCACGAATGAAAGTATACATAACAAGTATGTATATTCCCTTACGTTCTTAGTAAATCTCCTAAATAAATTCCTCAACATTATAAAAGGTAACTTAAAACAAAAATGTTGTCGGTTAACTTTTCCAACTGGGGATTCAATGACCGTTTAACCAATCAAAAGTTTGTGATTTTCTTGTGGTTAAACTTTCTCCTAATCCTGTTTTCTATAACTCTCCATTAGACCTTGATGGTTTGTTTCTCCTCCATATCCATATTTTCATAGAATCCTAGAATGGGCTATATCGGGTGACCTTTGTACTTATCTTGATTTCTTTTAATGTTATATATTTATTAACCTTATTTTCGATGTGGGTTATCCTCAAAGGTATTTTCTCTTTTCAACCTTTTATTTTCAAAGAAAAATTTAAAATTGCGAGGACGCAATTTATTGAAGGAGGGGAGAATGTAACACCCCGAGCTTCCACGATACGCTTCTCATTCAATAATGCAATAGCTTGCATTGTACGCAACTTCGAGTTCTAAAACACCGCGACTAATCAAAGTAGCCGTTATGAATAGTAATAACCACTTTTTGAAATTATAGAAATTTTATATTTCAAAATGGACTTCATTTTTGTATTCGTAATATCGAAATTATCCTAAGTTGAATTTTTTGTAACTTTCTGAGAACATCCGATTTTTTTATGAATAGTGAAAAATACTTAAAACACCTTTTTTAATCAAAATAATTTATTGATAAATTATACTATTTAGTGGTTTTAATGTATAATTAGAATATATTTTTACCATTTTATCCAATGGTGGTCATTAGAATTAATTTAACATTGAAATTGGACATAAACAATTTCCAATCTTTTGATATAAATTGTTTCTTAAAACACGCTATTTGGTGTGACAACGGGAATTAATTATAAAATTAATTAATGCAACTTATATGTTTGGAATTTTTTAAAATAGACATCATTTTTTAATTCGGAATATCAATTATATCTTAGGGTAAAATTTTGGCTTTGTTCTGAAAAACTTCATTTTTTGATGAATAGTGAAACCACTAAGTGGTAGTTAAATAACTGATTTTTCATTTAAATGAAATATTACCACGTCTATGATTTGAATTTCAAAAATCCGACATACATGGTTGTAATTAAGAAGTAAAATGTGGTTCAATGAGATTAAAATAAATTTTTGGTGAATAGTAACTTTTAAGTTCTTAATCGCGATTAGTGGTAATTAGTGTAGTTTAAGGTACAAATAATGTTTTAATAATATGAGATGAGCATGACACTTGTCCTACTCCTATTGGATGAGTCATGGCCGACCAAGACAACCCATGGGTCAACTTGGGGACCCCATGGAGCCACTTTAGTTGGAAAATGACATTAATATATATTTATTTAATGTTAAAATTAAATTTACACAAACATGAGTTGTTTTACTAAAATATTTTTTAAGTGGGTTTACACAAGTCCAAATTTTAATTATAAATATTAATTAGAAATATAAAAATATTTCCTACATCATAGTATTTGTTTTATAATTTTTAGACATTAAATAAAATAAATTATTTATGACATCATTATGATGCGGCGATGACCTCGTTATTTAACGATTTAAATAAAATGAGAAGATAATGAAAACTCCAAGGCTTACACTTGTCCAAAGCCTATTGGATGAAGATATTTCGAACCCTTATCACCTTATCCACGAATTATATAAGTGTGGGACCTTTAGAATCCGAAAATCATTGTATAATAATGTAACATTTCAATCTTTCCAAAAGAGCCCCTCCTCTCCACTTATAAAAGGCCCCCACCTCTCCCACCTCATTTACACTTTCAAGCCATTTGTCTCGGCCAACCTCTGCTAAAATACTCTCCCAAATTCCCCCTCTTACTCCTATAAGCCTCACTTTGGGCAGAACTCTTCCCAAGGAAGCCTTTGGCTCAAATCAAAAAGAGTTACCCGATTTTGAGGTAATGTCTTCTCTAATGTTGTTTTGTTTTGTTTTTCTTCTCCAACCCCATTAAATATTTTTATTAATTTCTTTTGTAACAACAACAGTATCCTCAATATACTAGGATGTTGTTATAAGATGTATTAGAGCTACACTTACACACACCTACATCTAATGGTTAAAGAACATACAGTTTCTGTGGATGGCGAATTTCTGCCTCACGAAACAATGATTGTTCAACACTCATATAACACCTTCAAAGGTGGACATTAAGATGTCACTATTTTTATATATGATATATAATATGTTTATGTTTTAATTATGCTTCTGTATTTCTCATTTATGGCATACTTTATGATTTCCATTATGGGTAAAACGCGATAATTTCATTTTAGGAAGTGCGGACTACCGCCCCCTCAAAGTGATTTGAATCGTTAATGCCATATGTGAGATGTATAAAGGATGGAGTAAATGGTATTATACACTATATTATACTGGAATTATATTATACATTTATATCATTATGATTTCGTTCCATTAAATATGAAATTGAAATGAAAGTAGCGTTCATGCGTACGTACGGCTTACTGTCTCCATCAACGGTGCATTTCATTTCTTACCTCTAAATGTTACGTAATATTATAAATGTATATACTGGATATATATGATATATATGAAATCTAAACCATGAATATAATTCTGGAGATAATGGATATTCTACCACATAATCAACTTGTAATTATAAGAAGTTTATTGTTGACTCAAGTATCAAAGATCGACAAAACGACCGTTATTAACTTAAATAATTACATAATGTTCATAACATTGTAATAAGTGATATAAAAAGGGTAATGAAATTGAAAATGGATCTTAATAAGGTATATATTAACTCTAGTTTATTATTCAGGAGGTTAAAGAACAGTTGAGTCAAGTCAGACACGAGGTAAGGGAACTTCTTAACCCAACTTTCATTCTTTGGGTTAATCTCTTACTTTCCAATTATGTCATGATATTATTATGTATTATTTTGTATTTTTACTTTATTTATGTGTACCTATAGTGAATACACATAATAGATCTATTTTATTTTAAAAATGATCTTTTTAAGGACTTTGTCTTAATCTCCTTTCATTGAGTCATATTTGGTTTTATACACAACTTTCTTTTATACGGTGTATAAACCCCTTTGACTTTTACGTTTATTCAAAAGGAATCTTTTTTATACGAAGAGTTTTACTAAACGACAAAAAGGGAATGTTTTTCTTTCCGTACTTATGCGGCGACAATGACTTCTCCGCCGCCGTGCCCATTATTTGAGTTTCGGATTCCTCTACAAGCCATTATTTTTTTAATGAAAAATAAATACAAAGTTTTAACTTTCTTTTATTTTGGTATTGAAAATGGTTTTGAAAGCGTTTTTATTATATCAATGTGTTGTATTTATATCTTGTGATTGAAATGTGGAACTGTTATGTTTCTTTTATGCATGTTTTATGTGATAAGATTATGTTATGGTTTATGATATGTTTAAACCTATTCATATGAGGAATGCATTGGACTTAATAAGTGACGGGTGGAGCCCGCTATAGCTCCTCGATGCATCGACAGGTCTCATGAGACAAACTAGTGTCTTGGCACAAGGCCTTGACAAAATCTTATTTGTGGTCTTGGCACGAGGCCTTGATTACGTGGCTATGATAGTCTGGCATTATGCATTCCATCATTATGAAAGTGGTTATTGATATTGCATGTGATTATTCGACCGGTAGAATATCCATGTGAAGAAGTAAATGGAATTATCTCATTTTACTTTTTCCATATTATGTTGAAGTTCATGTTTAAAAGAATTTTGTTTTAGTTATACATTGCCTTAAATGTTAATGTTTATTTATGAAAGCTTCCGCTATATTTTTAACCTTACTGAGCATCCGAGCTCACCCCTTTCAATGTTTTAATATTTTCCAGGATGTGAAGAAGTATTTTATGAATGACCTGCAGGGATAGTCCGAAGAGGATAGAAGTGTGGACTATGGAGACTATGTTATTTTAGTTTTTCACTTTATGATGTAATGTAACATTTATGAATGTATCTAGTGTTTCCAAGTCTACTAAACTAATCGGTCTTTCGAGACTTGATCTTTTGTGATCATGCCAATGTTACGAAGTAATGCACCGACTCTGGGTAGCTGGGGTCGGGGTGTTACATAGCATCTCTGATTTTTGATATATTTGTATAGGGGGTTCACAGTTGGCTACAATCAATAAAGTCTAGACGAGTAGTGAAAGAGAATGGTAGAAAGAGCCAAGAAGTAATGCTTCAAAGATAAATCAAAGGAATATTTTCTATGCATTGATCCAAAATACCAATTCACTAGATGAATTAAAACATGATAAAGTTAATATCATATCTGATAATCTATTATTCAGGGTTAAAGGCATCCTCATGGGGTTGTGGTCGAGATTTTCATTTAGTGAGGTAGATCTAAAGATGGCAGAAGAACTAATGATGCATGCAGCAATTGATTTTTACCACTAGGATATGTCTCTTAAAATTTACTGCTAATATGATAACACCTTGATGTATAGTATTTAACTTCTAATCAAGTTCTTACATGATCCCAATTGATTAATTCAGTGCCTTCTTTAATAAATTTTCATCATGCATAGTAGCGACCGCATCTCCCAACCCTAAAAGAGATTCTTCACCCATTCAGATATTCTACCATATACATCATCATAAAACCTTTGGTATGTATAATTTTTACTCCATATCACGTTTCATATTTTTTATTTAAAATCATACCACTAAAACCACATGCATGATTTTGGTTATAGATAGAATATTTCTATTACTTTTTGGTGAGGAGCTCTTGTACCTATCAACCTATAAAGGTTGTTTCATATATTCAAAAATTCTATTCAGATGAGGACCTCTTATACAACACTTCGGTATTTTCAAGTCACTGCTTGAAGTTATTCAATATTTTTCAAAACTGAAATTGAAGATTTAACTGCACATTTATTTTATGTTATATACATGACCAATGCAGTTTTCAAGAAAACATGTTTGTTACACATTTGATTCAGACTTTTTTGTATCGCACTTCCCATGAAGCTTCTCATTTGACACCCTATTCTTCAATTCCTAAATTTTGATATTTACTTTTCCTTATATAATTTTGTAACCAAACAACCTCACACATTTCCTAGATAATGAGTCTTTTATTTTGAGATCCATTATCGAGTTATTGTAAATTCAACAATTTTCCCATTCATGTCTCTCATTATATTGTTGTGACTAAAAAATGATTAGTTTTCTCACTGTCAATGACACAACCCACAACACAGTTTAATATTGTGGAACAGTCAGCATCGATGTACATTATTGTTTAAATTATGAATTGTATCAATTTTTAATATTACATTGTTCTCAAAGCACACAAATTTTCTTGGTGTGTGATAACATAGAATCATTGTTTTCAAATCATATTTCATCATCACTACTTTCTATTATCTATTTGGGATAATCATTATAGTATAGGATATTTAATCTCATTATGTATTACTTCACCAACTTCGTCTAATACACATATGTAATAGGTCATAATTATCTCCACAAACCAGTGAATATTTGGGGAAATTGAAACAAGAGGATTCATATTGGCGTCAGTGATATCTCGGAAAATATGCAGCCCAACAAGAAAAGATAGCAAGGGAGATTATCGATGGGAAAACATTATGGGAAAGGTTCATCAAGAATTGATATGAGAAAAAATAGATTGAGTGGGTTAATACCATTATATTTCCATTGATCCTTACTAATAAAATGATTAATCTCCTAGTAGTTATATCCGAGAATGATCGTTGGGTGGTAAGACATGAGGATATTAAATATTTTGAGTAAAAAATGGTTGGTTTTCCTCGATTCTTTCATGGTTATCCATTTCAGGGAAAAAAATTATGTGAGGAATCACAGTTCCCAGGTTTCATTAGTGCAATACTAGACTCTCAGCATCATTCCATTATTGATAGGATCAATATGATTGATGTGCCAGATAAATATACCTTCATTGATGATATGTATGGGAGTTTTAATAGGGGAATATTTTTGAGAGTTGATTCATTTTAGTTATGGGTACAATGATTTGGATGGGGTTTTTTCATTCAAATGGTTACCAGTTAAAATGAATTTTCTAGTATGGAAGACGATGAATCGTGATCTTTCAGTGGATGAAAATATTCAGAAGAAGGGTATTTCTATTTCTTCTCTGTGTTTGTGTTGTGAATTTCCATTTTAGGAAACTACATGGAACATGTTTTTACATTGTTACTAGGAGCATGATGTTTGGATGGTCTTTGAGTGTTTCATGAGAGATTCGATACAGGATGATACCTAAGAAGAGTTGATTTTTTTCTACTTCCTAGGGGTGGATCCATATTTGGAGGTGGCCAAGATGCATGGTATATAATTTTATAAAGCCTTTTTGATTTTGTGGGAGGAAATAAATAAGGATAAGAATGGTAAATTGTATTCCAATGTATCATTAAAAGTGTGGGTGGATTCCTTCGTGGAGGATCTGGGCGCACTCAGTCTGTGTGAATAAGTATAGACTTCTATTAGGAATCTCATTCTCAGAGAAACTATTATAGTGGAGTTACCATTTCACATTGTAGGGTGAGTTTTGTGAGTATTTGAAATGTTATATTAAATTTTAATATATATTACATTCTATGAATCCACTTTTCATTTTTATGATCTTGGAGATATTGAGATCAAGTTATTCTAAAAAATAATACAAGGTCATCTCAATTTTTCTTTTTGAAAAAAATTATTAAATTAATATAAATAACATCTTATTAGCTTTATAGAAAAACACATTTAGGTAATTTTTCAACATCATTCTACATTATATATTTTGATATAACTTACAAGAAAAAATTTATATGGATTTATTACATACAATACAACGATCCCTTCCGTTTCCCTCCAGATTTAAATATTTTGAAATCCAAATACCTCATAAATACATTCAAAATATTCAAATTTAAAATTTGAAACTTTCATTGTTCATGTGATCATAGTACATTCCAATTTCTATTCATTTCTGAAAACTAACAAAAAATGTCAAAATATCAAAATTTTGTTCAAAATTTTGAAGTAAAAAAATCTAATGAATATCCATTTTTTATTATAATTTTTATTTAATTACTTTTCAAATATTTTATGTTCTAATCAAACTACTTACACTTTCTAAATAAATTTTCAATACTCTCTTCCTTGAAGGAGGTTATGAATCATGATAATTCACATGTAACTAAGTTAAGTTGCATGAAATCATGATCACTACATCTTACAATGTTTAAATTTATGGTTATCAATTTTATCTATCATTAAAAAATTAATCTCATGTTTTCATTCAAATAAAATACCCTATCTCATTGATAAATCTACAATCGTATATCAATTTTACTTATTTACCTTTTTCTTATTCAGAAACATTTACTTCTCCTAATCAATTTTAATAATGATGATGGCTTGAAAAATAGTGGTTTGAGTAACCATACAGTCCTTTCCCATTTTATCTGATGTCTCACATATAGATTCATCATCTTAAAAAGTTTATAAGATCAAGACTGAGAATATTTTTTTGGATAACAACTCTAAAAATATTCTATTTGAAGGTATGATAGATGAATTTTACCTTGACTTGGATGATCCGAGTGAATCAACATTGTAGAAGCTTATAGGGTTCCTAATGGGTGCCCAGGGATACAAAAAGCAAGTTAAAGGGTGATGTGTATGTTAAAAAAATACCCAAAGAATGAAAAGTTCAATTTATAGGTGGATGAACAGTCATATGTTGAGAACAAAAGGTATGAAATTTTAAGAGTCACTCATCATTAATGGATTAGTAGTTTAAATAGTTTATTTTATATCATATGATACTATGTGGATATTTATTCTCTGACTCCGCCTATGCCTCCACCTCGTCTACTCCTCTAGCTCCGCCTCCTCTTCCACCTTTGTCTCTTCCTCCTCCTCCTCCTTGGTCTCCACCGGGATAGTTCATATCCTTAGGTTTTTTCATGATATTTCTATCTTTGGTGGACCAGTTTTCAATTGGAATTTGTGAGAGGTATCTTTTATTGATTTGGTTTATTTTTTTAATAATATAATTTTTTTATTTCTTCATTGATTACATACATTTGGTGGTTTGTATATGAAATATTTGGCTATGAATCTGGATCATCTTCTTGGGGAATTGGGGTCATCATCTCTAATGATATAAGATTTTTTCTCTTTGATGTATTTAGTTCTGGTGATTCGCATCTAGTGATTCATTCTTGGTGATTCACATTTGGGTTTCACATCCAGTACATATATGCTTGAATGAGACAAATAACACTGTTTTGGTAGTTGGGGGTCCATGTGGAAATAATTGACGAGTTTGACTGTAGTTTCTCTTAGTGAATTTTTGAGTTATATTACTAAAGGTTGTGATTTATCCTTAAACATGTAATCATCATTAATTATATATTTATTTATATTTGTATTTATTTTCCTATATATATATATATTCAAATATGAGATTAATTTTTTGTATTCATTTCCAATTTTCACTTATATAGAAAATAAGTGTCACATGACAACCATATGCATTCCTATATTCACTATTTTTTTTAGGTATGCAATTTACAGAATATAAGTTCATTATTTTATGCAATTATCTTATAGGAATGAATTTTGGAAAAATCCAAATTATGTGTGAGTGAATGTTTAATTAAATGATCATTCCATGAAAATGCATGGGTTAGGTACTAGTTTATAGAAAAAAGTAACATAATACTCATTTCAAGTTTTTGGATGATAATATTAGGTTACCTTTTATTACTACGTCCTCCAAGGAAAAAGTGACTCAATTGAAGAGTTTATACCCATTATTAAAGTTGTTAATATATGATAACACTGTATTAACAAAGATGATGGTTTATAGTGGTAGAATCATCATACAGTCTGTAGAGATGATGTAGCCTTTTCTATACACTTCCAAGACAGAAGTAATTTCTACTACAGATATCCCTATGAAACCCTATGTCACTACAGCTATTTCAATCCATCTATATACTACATCAATTTATTCTTTTCCTTATGGTATTATCTAATCAAGGAAATCATAAATCCCAGACCAGTTACATCAATCATTATATTTAGTCCACTTACACCATGTTACATTCATACTCTTACACCTATTTCAATTAGATAAGTAAAATCTCTTGTTGATCCTACCTCCATTTGTGATCCAAGTTATTTAGACTTTGAAAAGGATCTGATAAGTCTTTTTTTGAAATTTTATTTAGTAATTTGAATATGATATTAATGAAAAACCCATACTCTTTATTTATTTCTCTTTGTTTATTTGTATTTATCTTCTTTTTATAATCCTAAAAGTGGGAGAATGTGTATAAAAAGTTTTCTCTGATATGTGTTTTTAATATTTTATCAAAATTATGAATGTTTTTGGAACTATTCTTATTTTTATCAAGATTTTGATATTTAATCTAATTTTTATACATTTTCAAATTCCATTATTTTTACTTTCATTTATAACAAAGATTTGTGATCATAAAAAGGAATGACTATTAGCTCAGTTCATCAATTCATAATTTAAATTCTCTCTAATCTCATTTCCTTTATTATTGAAAATTAATGTTTGGAATGATAGAATCTTCCCAATTTTCGATTTCTTATAAACCTTCTCTATGTAGAACATGTTGTAATTAGTTATATCACACTACCACTATTTCATTTCTACAACCACTAGAAGACATTATTGTCCACCAAAGTAAACACTAGTGAACTTGTGATACCATTTGAAGGATATTTATACTACTGGATAACATTTAGTACTATCAAAAGAGATGTCTTAAAACTAGAAATTTTTTTTACCACATGTTTAAAATGTTTTATCACCAGTAATGATCTTCTACCACTAGTTCAACTGTTTTAGGAATAAAATAATCATGTAACTATTAGTTGAAGTTTGTTATCTCTAGGATTATTTCTATATTTCAAGTTAGAGTATTCTACTAATAGTAATAGTTTTTAACCCCTGGTAATAGTCAAATTTAGTTAGTTTCAATGTAATACTACCAGACTAGTTCTGCTATAGCTACCACTAGTAGATATTGAATATCGCTAGGTGAAACCTCCACTAATAATAGAGATATTCTACCATCATATGGAATATCTACCACTAGTTGAAGTTATGATTATTCAAATTTCTAGAGTTAAATTTAAATTAATTATTCTACTTTATAGTTTTTGGAATTTAATGTAATTTAAAATATGAGGATTTGATAATGAATCTTCTTAAAATAGATACTATGATGCATTAAAGACAAAGTAAAACATTATATATTTTTTATATAGTAAAATGATTTATCTAATCATGTTAGTAATATATTATAGATAATTTAAGATTCTGAAAATCAATAAAATCATAGGAACCCTTCATGCATAATGGTTGAGTGAGTACTTGGTGCTACCAGCTAATTGGTTGGTGGTGCTTTGGCGTGCTTTCTAAAAAATGGAGGATTTTCCATTGATACAAATGATAATCCATTTTTAATGATGAAATAGATATCCTTTTATGTTTTAATGAATATTCTTAAAGTAATGTTTTAAATAAAATAAAAAAGAATAAAAAGATCATTCCTGGTTATCTTTTTCATGATCTGAGAATGAAGGACTACATGAAGACATTAATATTATTTATTTATTTCTTCTCTATTTTAATTATATATGAGTTGTTCTTCTTTATTTGTTTATTCCTTACGTAAAATATCATGTATTGTTCTAGACATTACTCTAACACTCTCTTCACATTTATTTTCAACTTATATCCCATGAATAACTATGGAAGAGCTTGTGTGAAGCCTAGACTATTTGCATTCAACTATAACTGAAATACTCAATCTATGTTGTGTATTAATTTTATTGTTTAATAAACATTCTTCTAAGTGATTGACTATTAGGTGGATAAGAATAGGTCTCATCTTGAGATTGAACCTCATGTATTCATTTCTACTACTTATTATTTTTATGTTAAAAATGTAGTTTTAGTTTTTAAAACATCTTTAGAAAAACAATACTTTGATAGTTATCTTTAATCATGGTTTTATATATTCTGTTTGGTATTATTAGAATTATTTCAAAAGTTAAAGTGTGATTAAAAAATTGTTTTAACTAGGTTGTGATAAAAACATTTCAAAACATTATAAAAAATTGAAATTATATATTTCGGTTATAATTGTAAATTGGGTCATCTTTTAAATTTGTGGAATTTGTTTTATATAATTATTAAATGGAATTATTTATTAGACACTTAATTCACCACCATCTTGAGTACTCCAATCTGGCCAATAGTAAATTACATAGAGATTGGTACTTATAGCCTCTAATGGTGGAATAATCTTCAATGTTCTTAAATAAGTGTCACATGTTCCAAATCTATGATGACTTCATACATCAACCCCCTAGAGCTACTATTTGTTACCAAGTACCCCTTTCCATTATCTACTTGGGGATTAAATGTTATGGGCCCTCACCCTTCAATAATTGATATAAAATATATTTTTATTCTTATCATCATAAAATTATTTCCTAAATGGGATGAGACAGTACCCCTAAAATAGTTTGGGGCCAAATCCATCACCACTTTCACAATATATAATATCAGCATTTGATTTGGTGTTACTCATGCTTGCCTCATAGAAAATGACACTAAATTTTACAGATATAATTTGAAGAGGTTATATGTAAAATATAAAATTCATTTAAAACACACGTCGAACTATCATGAAAATTATAATGGAATGATACGCATTAAACAAGACCCTATTGAACATCATACTGAAGATAATGGAAAATGAAAAAAAGAGCGTCTAAACAAAAATTTTAAGGATTTATAGACATATCACATTACTACATTCTACCTTACATAGAAGAATCTATATACCCTAGTATACATAATAGAGTTGTTTATGCAAATTTAGGTCCATCTATCATCAATCAAATATACTATCTATAACTAGTTTAATAAATAAGAGTAGTCCTAAGTTTTAATAAATGAGGTAGATGGTCTCGTTGAGAAGAGTATATAATCACTCTATAGTTTTTATGTTCATCAAAATAAAATGAGACAAGTCTTTAATAAAATATTTAATCTCTTATCATTTATTCAAGGGGAATTGGTTTTATTTCCATGGATTCTAATGATACCTAGGCATAAAACATAAAAATTTGTCATCAAATGGAAGGGGTATTACATCATACACAAGGTATATCATAATGGTTTAAATTCCTTGATAAAAAAGGATATATAGTGTATCACACCACTAATTAATGAATGGTTCATAAAGAAATATTTCATATAAACCTATAGACATAAATTCCATTTCATTGGATTGTAAAATTTACATAAATAATTACTTATTGAAAACTGATGACATAAATTTATTTCCATAGAACAATAAACTATAAGAAATGAATTCCTTATCAAAGGAATACAGAATGAAAAACATAGATTCCTTAGCATATAAACCTAAACTGCCTGGCCACAAGTCCTTATCACTAGACTATAAACTGTATAGTGTGAGGTGTCTGTTGCAAGACCATAAACTACATGACATAAGGTCCTTGTCATCCAAACCTAAAATACATGGAACCAAGATCTTTATTGCATGAATTTAAACTATATAACATGTAATACTAATGTTATGATGTTAAAATACTTGAAATGAAGATCCATCTTGATTGAACCTTTAACTACATGGAGTGCTATGTTTATATCACCTAATCTTTTTATATGAGAGTGAGATCAATTTTAGAATCCATATAAAAGGGTTCCCCATCCATAATGATATGATTTGATAAAAATCACCCCATGTATAAGAACTAAATGTGGATTTATTATTACTCTTAAAAGATACAAAATGACATCCAAATATCCTATAACACACCATGGTAAAAATTACACTATCGATTTTTTATCTTCCACTCCATCATAGTATATAGATTATATCCTTCATCTTGGTTGTGAAAATGGGTTTACATTAGGATAAACCAATTTATTGTTTTGTGGAATTAAATACCTCACTAATTCATATTGATTTTCCTTCAATGAAATGACATTAGGAATAAAATTACATTATATCCTAACTATAAGGAAGATATTTTTGCAGACATCTTCTGAACTCTTTATCATACGACTCCTATGGGCATATTATGCTATTTCTAAATTCATGAATATAATCTTCATAAAATGTTTTCCCTCTAATTCAGCCTGAAATTAAATTCGTGACCCTATACTCAGGTGACAATGATCCCTCCTTTAACTAAGAAACCCCTTTATACCATTTCAATTTTTCTTATATATAAGATAGATATATGAAAAGATCTAATCATTCAAAGAACCACATGATTCTTTTTCCATACTATCATAAGATATGTATTGATTCTCAAATCCTATATCTTCAAAATGACCATAATTGTTAATTTATCAATCTTTCTTAGGGTGAGGATTCTCGATAGTTCATGTTAGATTTTTATTAAAAACCTAACATTACAAAAATATCATATCAATTTTTCCAAAATGTGAGTTTGATCCTTATAGAATATCTACTTCCAATAACAATGTATGGATTGATTCCTATAAACACAAGATATCGAGTGACACTTGAATCCTCTATCTTTTTCCTAACTTTAAATTCCACCTTTTTTAATCCCTCTGAATGACGATTATTTTCTATTTATGTGAAATTTATACCAATGACCCCATAGTGAAATAAAACCTTTCAATATTAAGAACTACATGTGTCTTGATTTTTTATATCATAGGATATATAGTGATACATGGTTCCTCTGTCTTGGTCCCAACCATGTATATAGATTTCCAATCCCCAACTTGCATAAGAGGGATTTTCCAATTCAGTAGGATCATATTATTTATATAAGTTAAAGATCTGCGATCTTAATATAACATCACCCTATGGGTCAAAGTTGTTTGACATTATATTTTTATCATATTATCATTTGAATCCCCATGACCATAAAATTTATGTATCACCACCATGGTTTACTTTCAGTGGAATTTTATTCATTATTCACATCAGATTGATAATTATGATTGTGAGCAAGTAATGCGTCATCATTTTTGGGTACTAACTCTATGTACCCAAACTAAGAGACAAAATTTTGTAAAATTTTTTAGAATTTATATTTTTATCACCCCTTTTACATTTAGCTCTACATCCTAAAGCTGAGATATTTAATTTAGTCAGAATTTTTTAACTATAAACCATCAACACCCTTTAAAAAAGTTATATTAAATGAACAATAATAATATCATGGCCTGAAACCCAAGATCCTAAATTGTATTAAAAGAATGAGATGAGAAAATCAATTCGTTGAAAGCCTCTAAATAGTTACCTGGAAAAAATTCAAGTACCCACCTACTAATTAAAACAATTGACGGGCTTAGGAAAAAATTTAGGGGCTCACAAAAAAGTTGCATAAATCTTAAGGGAATGAATCTTAGACCCAAAAAATGACAATACATTACTCAATAGGGTTAATCAATATATGAAAAAGATAGATCACTAGGTTTTTATTTTTTATATAATCACACTGGTCACCTAAAAAGGTAAAAATGAGTATTAATTCAAGGTCATCAAACCTATCTTGAGAAATTCCTTCCCCATAAACCACCATTTATGAATGAAATTTTCTTGAGCCTTTAAAACCCTTTTACACCATAATGGAATTTCCTTAGTTTATAGTTATAATGTAAGTGCACATAACCTTATATTACTAATTTTAGGGAATATGTAATAGATTTACCACTCCTCATTATTTCCAAAAAAAGAGTATAGTTGTTTTTAGTGACAAAATTGGTTCATATAAGCACCCAATACCCACCAAAGTGTATAAATCTATAAGGGGTATGAATTTACATATGATATAATAACGTCAGTTTATAGTTATGATGTTTGTTAATGGAGCCTATCAATACCCATCTGAGAAATGTTTTTTGAACTACAATCAATTATCCATAGCAGTTTTCTATTCATTACTCAATATTATTTTAATCCTAATTTAAAACCAAGAATATAACACCATATAATCCAAATTTGGTTTGGCCGTTATATATGATATATTCTATTAACATAAAGAATTATCAATATATATGAATATGTGGGATCAAAAATTCTAATTTTAAGTAAATTTTAATGGTAGATGTACCATTCCAACCCCATCCATACAATAATATTTGGATGTACTGATTTTAGTAATGTTAGAGAGTGCATTAGTATAAAAAAAATGTATTTATAAAAAAATGAATTTTTAGAAAAATAAATTGATTATGACAACTAAAATGTAGAATCTTACAAATATAAGAATAAATATATTATATATTTTATCTAAGTCAAAGTAATTTCAAAGGAATTAGTCTGTTATTGAAGCTTTGGAAGCTGGGCAATAATTGATTGTGATTGGAACTGTAGTTGAGACACTTCAGTAATCAACCCCTCATAGCCAACTTGGATGACATATTCCCTAATAATTAATTTTGTAAGATTCTATTTAGACTTTGATAGATGATATTTCATTCACCCAATATATTCATATTGGTCATCCCTCAAAGATTTTAGTTGAGATCACCCCTCTACTTTACGAGTTAGCACATGGGTGGCTCATTCAATGAATTATATGGGATCTCTTGAAACCATAACATTTGGAAAATCAGACTGTGGGACCTCCCATTATTCTAGAAAGGTAATATTTTTATAATTTAATATATATAGTTCCTAGTAGTTAAAACATAGACACAATGCTCCATGAGTAGCCATAGGATATAATCAATACTGCCACTCATCTCCTATAAATGTGTCTTTATGATCAGATCATATAATCACTACTAAGAAAATGTCTTTATTACTAAAATAACATTGGTAATATTTAGGTCAGAGGATATCTAATGTATTTCTATTGGTTCACATGCAGTAAATATTTAAACTATAGACTGTTTATCCACATAAAATATATCACGCATCAATATAGGAACTGATTTTTGAATAGCATTGAAATATTATTGAGACCCACCACCACTATTGACATAATTTACTAGATGAATCGCACTACCTAATATTTTATAAAACAATCAGGTGAGTGTACCTACCCTGACTTATTGATAATTTAACATCATGGTTCCCTTGGCTCTATAGTGTAAGTGAGTCTATGTATTTTTCCCTTGTTAATATAAGACAAATCAAGGGTAAATTAATGTTGATATTAATAGTAATAATGTTTTTAATAAATATTACAAACATTGAATTAGAAATTATACACAATGGTGAACCTTACTTCCATCCTACGAAGAGTCATACTTAGGAAACATGTCTAGTTGGTTGTTACCATCATGGTCCATCAAATGATCCCCACTAGTTTGGTCAATGTCTTTGGAAACTACTCCAAGGTCTCCATTAAAATATGGGTATAAGTATATTAAGTGGAAAATGAGAGTAAATCATAAAACCTACCATTGGAGGAACACCTCTTATTGTTAGAATAATTATAGAATTTGGTTCCTTCCATTATACTCATGGTAGAATCGATATCTGCTCCCCATTCTTGATCTATAACTAGATGAATATTTTTTTAGTAAGTTTAATTTTTTAGGTCATTGGAATAAGTTATTCAATAATTAAAGACCACTCTAATGTCTCTCCTACATCAATTTTAATCATTTAAACCTAGTTAATAGAATGTTCATGAACATATAGGGTTGATGACTCACCAACAACAATGACTGCTTCAATGTACAAGGATGTTAGTACTAGGTTAAAGAACTGTTAGGTGATGAAATAATACTTTCTCATACATAAGAAGTTTTTTAAGATAACCTAAGAAAATATGGTATTACACTGGGGGGTTCATCATCATGTTCTAGGGATATTTCATTACAAATAGTGATCTCATGAGAATCTATATGAAGTTTTTTATGTACAAATATCTACACATGATAGAAGTTAAAATTGTCAATAGATGGGTGAACAAGGTGAAAACATGTATCAAAGGTGAAACCTCATTAAAAGAAGGCACTTGAGTCCTTAGGGAATTATTTAACCTATTATAACACAACTTCTTCCTCCTTATCCTAGAATAATTTTCCCACCTCAGAACCATCATTAGATCCTTTCTACTTGAAACAAAAAAATTTATCTTCCAGTCCTGATAGAGTAACTCTACATGACAACTTTCCTCTCTATTTCCACCAACATATTATATTAATTAATTCAGATCCAAGATGAGAATGGTGACTTAACTAGGGTCATTATATCATCTTATGTCCTTCAGATCCATCAAATATCCTATTTGAATAAAACATATCCCATTTTGAATCATTTTACAGTGCTCTTCAAGGTTGTGGCCCCATATCAGTGGTTACTATGCCACTCAATCTTCTCAATACATGAAATCATCCATGATACCATGAAAGTATGGGGATTCATATAACCTTGGATTATTTTAGGATCTTATCACTATAAAAAATATGTATATTATTGGAACTAATAGTCAAGGATCAATCCTAAGGGGCTCAACCAGATGACCCCCCATAAAAATTAGGTGGTTAATCAACTATAGATGAAAGGAGTACTTGTAATGGATGTCTTAAATAAAGGGATATAGAAGAATATAATATGATAAAATGTGGGATAAGATACCCTTATATATAGGCTCGATCTATCATCAAAAGAACCACTATATAAAATAATGGTCATAAAAATAGGCGTACCTTAAATATTGAAAGCTCCATACACATCATTCTCAAAAGAGTATTCTTGATAAAAAATAACCAATAGATAACCAATGGACTCTCTCCTATATGGGGATAAAACCATATACTACAATCCATATTTATAATTATAGGAACCTATAATCTTTTATACTTTACTAACATATTGTTCATAAAGACAAAATGATAACTAGGAATAATATAGTTTTAACAATGAATTATGAGTGTCTCAGACATCCAATGGGGTGTATTTTATCCCTTTCATATATTATTTCTTTATTCAATGAAGGAATTTGAGCACCGGTTTCCATTTTAGGGAGGCATACATGCATTACGATAACACATTACCCGTTAATGAATCATTATACTTTGAATGTTTCAAATTATTATTACATATTTGTGTTTCTACAAATGAATGATCCCATTTATTTATATAAGACATTAAAACATGTAAAATATGTGGTAGTGGATATGAGCTTGATATCATAATCCTATCTCACAATACAATTGAGGCATTAGATGCCTTATATTATATTTACGTATCATAATAAGTGGTATAAATTACATGAATATCACTAGCTATAACGTAGGGTATGTAATACTATATGATACAACTATTTTAGTTTATTTTCAATAATCTCATAGTTTAATTAAAATCTCATAATTAATTTATGAGAAACATTAAACTCTCTATGAATCCATACAAACAATTTTGGATAACGTTGATCAGACTCTATTTATTTTTGAATAACAACTTTGTTCAAAATTTAATCATTATTCTAATGAATAATAGTGTGAACTTATAGATATTTCAATCATTGAAAAAAAATATTAAATACAAATTTAAATGATTTATATAAAGTCTATACTTGAGAAAAAATATAATTCTAATTAAGATACAATGGTCCTCGATTTGATTTTGATCAAACCTACTCATATCATCGTATAAAAATGTCCAACACAAGATGTAACATATTAATCAAATCTCTACCTATATAATCATTTATCCTAGAAATTGATTGACCTATAGACATAGAATATTTCAATATAGTATAGGCCAACTCACACATTCATGATTCTCTAAAAAAGGTAGACCAAATTGACGAGTAGATCACATAACATTTATCTATAATATGAGTTTATCACATGTCTCTTATTTATGTATTTGAGAACATAGCATGTCTCTCAACTAAGTATATCCACGAATTTCCCGAGTATAATTCAATCATGGTCCCATATGACTTTTATTAACATATTTTTGGAAAAAAACCAATCTTTGTTGAGCACCAATTGATGTCATGATCCATAAAATACCCAAACACATCGTGATTAGATAATACTTAAAGATTACATAGGAAAAGTATCGTTTTCTGAAGGTTATCATGCAAGGTATCTCACCCAAATCTGGTAATGTAAATTCATAATAATCATACACCACTATGTATATTAATGACTCGATGACATTAAATGTGATATAATTTTTTGTGTTAGGCCAAAAAATATGTCTGAACTTATTACCTCATGGTACTATTCATTATATATTGTATACAACTCTTTATAGAAAATATAATTTACTACACTTATTAATCTTAACATATCATCACAACCCATAATACATCATGAGTATCATCAATTGGGGATATATCAAAGTCCTACTTTGAGGGGATATTATCATTCCACTATTTATATAATTTATGTACAAAACATATAAATGAATGAATTACATATATTTCCTTTATTATAAAATTATGATACATTTTATGGTCATCATATTCAATATATCATGTTTATTATACTAAGAAATTTGATATGTACCTCATGATTTTTCTTTGATTGTGGTTTTGTCAAGGGATATACTATATGTTACTTTCTATCCACCAAAAATATCTTTAAATCACCCTTTTAAATGAACTCTTCAATGATATTGTACTTTTAAAGGATGTTTTTGGTCCTTTAGTGATACCAAATTTCCTCCGAATTTGAAATAACTACACTTTTTTCATAGTAAATCCCAATTTTCACTCGGTTCTAGAGACCACCCATTTTCAAATATTAGAGTATTTACCCTAAATACTTCATTCACAACATATGATATAGGGATGTAGTCTACCTATGGTTTTTAGTATGATTTGAATTTTTTATTGGAACTTTTCCAACTAATAATTCCAAAATATAGGGAAAACATGAAGCAAAATTAATAGTTGACATCATTTTTTTAGATTAGAAACTATCATCAATGTAACCCCTTAAAATTAGATAATACCTTCATCTAATTTTCAATAACATATCCTTACTTATTTTAAAGAAATTGTGGATTTTATTGAAGGGAATCTAGAGACTATCAAGGATTGGGTTGATATATACTTGTAATTGTCAAAGCATAAGTAAGATCAGGTCGATTACACAACATGAAATACATGGTATATCCCTTGGAGGATAAATACTGAAATATATCCATCATATTCAAATATTTATAAGTATCTTGGATCATCCTAATATTCATAACATGATAAACTAGTAAATACCCTTTTTTTGAGTTCTCAATACTAAACCACTTTAGGACATACCATTATATGTTTTCTAAAATAATATAAGAAAATTATTTAATCTATCATTTTAGATCATCATATCTAGTATGGAGACTACTTCTCCCATTTATATCATTGAGAAGAATTTTCCAAACCACATATTTACAGAGTGTAGAGGTAGGACAACTTTTTTGATAATATGTATATCATCCAGATAAAATTTCAGAAACATCAATGCACTCCCAAAAATACACTTGAATAAAAATCATCCTCTATGTTATGTATTATAATAAAATCTTAGATAACATCATAAAACTATATATTCCAACTTTGAGAATATTTCTTCAATCCATAAATAGACCATTGAAACTTAAAAACCTTTATAGACTCACTTGATACTTAAATACCTTTCAGTGCTATAATATGCATGGAATTGACTAAATTCCTATTAAAGAAAGTTGTTTGGACATCTATTTTATATATATCATAATCATAATGAGATTTTATGACAAGGAATAACTAAATATAATTTATCATCAAAACTGGTGAAAATTTCTTTTTATATTCAATTCCATGATTTTTAACTATTTTATACCAGGATTTATTTATATACAGTCACACTACCATCAATGTTAGTTTTATTTTAAAAAAACTGATTACACCCCATGGGTCTCAACTAATCAAGTGAATCCACCGTGTTCCAAACATTGATAGATTAAATGATTTCTACTTCAAATTCCGTGGATTTCTGGAATCTCTAAAAATGATGTTTTTTAGTATCCTCTTGGTATGTAGTAGTTTCATCACATATAGAAATTAATACCTCAAAATGTTCCATAAAAAGTGGTATATATTTTTATCCTAATGATTCCCACCACATCTCGGAGGTTCTTATATAAACTAAGTCAGTTCTTCTTCTGTGAAACGTTATAGAACCAAGGCATATTCAAACTAGGTAAGCTTACTTTTTTTATTGAACATTTATTTGTTCAACTTCCCCCACCAAATCTATGATTGATGTGTTTAATTTTAAATCAAACACAATATTAGGACATAACCAATTTTTTTCTCAGTATGATTATAGAAATAATATACCATAGTTTCTTTATGATAACCAATAATGAAGCATTTATCAAACTTGTGGATAAGCATATTAGAATCCAAATATCCCATGATTTCTTCACCATACCCAATCCTAATAAAATATATACTATGATATTTCCCAGTCCATATATCATATAGTGTATTTTTGAATATTATTGATGGAATTTAGTTAAGTAAGAATTTAATAGTTTCTATATTATATCCCCAAAATAAAATAGGATGGTCACATTGACTCATTAATGATCAAATCATTTACAAAAGGCTATAATTAATACTTGTTGGCACACTATTATTCTATGATGTTTTAGTTGGAGTAAATTTTAGAAAAATACCACTCTCTATAAGATAATCTTTGAGTTTATGGATCAATTATTCACCACACTTTTCTAATAGGTGAATCTTAATATTCTTTCCTAGTTGATTTTTTAATTCATTGGGAAACTCATTGCAATTTTATAATGTTTCATAATTATTTATCATAAAAAAAACTTATTCCTTCCAACTAAATTAATCATTAAAAGTTATGATGTACCTAAACCCACCATTTTATTGAGTATTAATTGGTCCACATATATCATTGTGCATAAGATTCAATGGTCAACTAGCCTTTTCACCTTTAATACGAAAATGTTCTTTGGTTATCTTTCCAAATAAATAAGAGTCGCATATATCAAATGATTAAAATTTTTTTTTATAACAATCCATATATTTGTATTTTGTGAATGTGTTTCTCATTTAAATTTCTCTGATGAAAATGAAAAAGGTAGGTGAGATTTGAATCAACCTTGAACTTCTTATTCTGAATATTATATCTAGAATTATCCATAACCAGAATATATAAACCTTTTAAAATATTGATGATTACATAAAAATTTCCATTCATATATATCAGATAAATCATATTCATAATAATAAATGAAAATATAGTCTTCTCCAATAAAGATACATAAATTAAATTTGTATTTATGGAAAAAATAATTCCAATTTTTTAATTGTAGGAAAAATAAACTAAGTAGACTTAGTTAATAAGTGTTGACTTCCAATTCCGAAACTATTGCTCCACCACCAATATATATATCTAATTTATCTTTCTTTAATTACCTCAGATATCTTAGCCTGTGTTTTTTAACACAAATGTGTGATGCACACCTGATATCTAATAACCTGGAGTCAACATTGGAGAAATTGATCACTATAACATTCATATTCATATAGTTGAAATGCTTATACTTGAGAACACCTCACAATGTTAAATATCAATTAGGAATATTTTTATTGGTTATACCTATATAAGATCTCAAATTTATAAACAAGATTACTTCCATAATTTATAAAAAAGGAATATCTCTAGATAAGTATCATGTTTTATTTATTTTAATCAATGTATTACAACTATATTAAGGACCCCAAACATCATTACCATTATTGTCCCATGTTATATATTTCACTAATATTTTACTTTAATTTTGTGTTTATCTCAAAACATAACTATTTTGGTTGGAAAACTTTTGAATTAGATAACATATGACTCTTTGATAGTCAATTGGGAAACTCTTTGCCTGAATCATTCATATGGATATAAAATCAACCATATTACTCTAGTATCCTAACAATTAAGGTTTCCCAGTGAAGTATTTCCCAATATTCATAGAGGGATATGAGGGTCCAACTCTTAGGGTTAGACATATCATCTATTCATTACACAAGATAATCCATGGGAACCCAACTTTACTATGAAACTACCTTGTTAGATGATTGAGATATAGATATGTATTTGTTTTGGATGTAATACCAAACTTATCATTTGTGGGGTTTTATTTTAATGTCTTGGAAATTAAATATATATCCTATTAATATTAAATCCAAAAATATTAAATCACGTGAAATCTTTATTATCTCTTGTTTTATTACGTTGTGTATGCGTGATTCAAACAATTTAGTTTTTGAAAACCTATTCAATCAACCAAATTTATATGTTCACACAATATTAATGCGTAACTGTTTACACCACATAGAATCTTTTTTACTTACCGAAAAATAGAATTCAAATATATCCATGCATATCCAATGCATCCTTTACATAATGTATATGAACTTTTCATATAAAGGTTTTTAATTATATGAAATTGATAACATCTACATGAATAATCTTGGAGTCATATATAACCAACCCCCACCATTCTAAAACAAGTCATAATCCTCCATACTAGTGTAAAGTTTGACCCAAGGTCCATCTACCCATGTATACGTTACTCAAGATATAATCCAATCCATTATAACTCTAATACTGAATACATTTAAAATATACTCAATAATTAAATTTAATCTAATAATTTTAATTAAAAACGGAAGTCCTGGTAGATAAAATTTAAATCATATGTTGTCATACCTAGCATGTAATTAATGTAATATTAATTTATTAGAATACATTTATCACATAAAATAAACCATTCATAATATTTTAATTTCATAAAAAAATTATAAACCTGAATATTCAAAAGGAATAACGAATAAATAAACATTTATATTTTTATAGTCCAAACATGAGATAATAATATAAACATATCATATTTTATTTATCGATCAAAGTATTATATTTACAATTCCTAACACTTATCCTTTAAAAAAACATTAGAAAATAAGTTCTATCAGAAATAGAAAATTAAGATATTTCACTCTTATATCATGTTTTATGATAAATAGAAATAATTAACTATTATAATCAATAAGACGAATTTGGGGAAACCCTTTTATGAAAATTTTCATTTTTGTAGAAAAGACAATATCCAGGTAGATAAGGTTTCCAATATATTATGGTAACCAACATGTAAATGGAAAACAATTGTATGGGGTTTTCCATAGGTAAGTGTCTTTATCCCAAAAAGGAAGAACTCTTATAAATCAGGTAACCCCAATGTAAGATTAAATTGGAAAAAAGGACAGCTATCAAGTATAGGCTACTTGTATCTTATGATATACATTATTTCATAACTATGATTTGTTGATTTGTTTTCATGAAAAATTTATTTTAAGAAAAACCTATAATATCACATATTTTATATTACAATATAAAATAAAACCACATGATTTTTATATCATAATTTATGATACACACTAGAAATACCCTAAAACTGTAATAATCTACATTTGGATATCATATATTCTAAATCCTACTGATCCAATGGCTGAAATACTATAATATAATATCTTTTTCTATGATATTGCATCTAGTAAATTATGATTCACATGCTCATCAGAAAAATAAAATAAAATAACATGTTGATTCATTTAAGAACACGGCTCTAATACCACCGATAGGTTATGGAGGATCACGATATGATCAACACAGTGGAAAAATCCATACATGTATATCTCTGTGTGTGTGTTTGGTTGATCTATCATCAATAGGACTATCATATAAAATTAATATCATAAAAAAATGCATACCTAAAATAAATCAATATCCATACCCATCATTATCAAATGAGTTTTCTTAATCATAATCACCAATTTAAAACCAATGGAATCTCACCTACATAGTGATGACACCAGCCACTTGAATCCTTTTTCATAATGGGAGGAACACACAATATCCTATGGTGTACTAGATCCTTATCCAAAAATTAAAAAGGATCACGTGGAAGAATATATTTTTAGACATGGATTGTGATTTTCATGTACTTCTAATGAGGGGATCATATCCCTATATATAGTCTTATTTCATTTAATGAACAGATTTAAGTGTCAACTTATATTACATGGAAGATGGCATGGAATATGATAAGGCATGAATTGTTAGTGATTCATAATAATTTTAATGTTTCAAATGATATTTAAATGTATAATTATCCATAAATGAATCAACATGTTTATTAATTACCATGTCTAAACCATGAGGAATATATTTTAGTGTCCAGGAATTTGATATCATAATTTTATTGTATACCATGATAGTGCCTTCACATTCCTTATACAATTTGAAAATGTCATAACCTACAATATCAATTGAATGAATTTCATGGGGTATGATTTGGGGTATATTATTCTATATGACATACCCTTTTAATTTCATTTCCAACATCAAAAGTTTCCTTGGGAGACCACCTTGTTTATTAGCTGGAGGATCCTCCTCCAATACTCCCTTCGACTAATAAAGACCTTATACCTTTGTGGATTCCATGGGATAGAAAGGGTAAGAACATGATGAAATGAACCTATTATAAGATCCCCTGTAGATGAAGTTAATCATAATTGAAAATATCCTTGAAATATGATAACAAGAAAAATCATAGGTGGTAGTGAATTCCTTTAAATGATTTCACCCCATGAGAAAAAAATAGAGTTATTGTATGATAATTGATTTCTTCTCCACGTAAACTCAAAAATATGGATTGGGAATGGTTTTATATAAGGAATTGAACTATCCAATGATTCAAAATGGACCATATAGATCACATATCATCTCCCAAATAATATGAGTTGTGATAACACAATCCATGAATGGAAATAATTATGAGTGTTTCTTGATGACCGCAATGATTATCCACTAGTTAATCCATTGGTATATAATAATTAGTAAAGTGAAATTGTTGATGGAGATTAATCATAGAAACATTATTCTCACCAAAATTCGGTAGGTGAACAACAAAAAATATTTTTTGAATTACTTGCTTGAAGTAACAAAGAGGAACAATGATTCGGTTTTGGAACTCATAACCTCAAATATGTGTTTTCACCAAACCATACCAATATTTAAAGGGATAAAAATATTAACATAAATTTATCTGTGTATGATATGAACTAGTGATGTATATAGTCTGTCTAGGATTAGATCGTCCATGTTAATGTAATGACCACATGATAATTTATTAGACATAATGAAATTAGTGGTTAAAACACTTTCATTAGATTCTGAAATGGGAAATAACCTCCTAATCCTGAATATTTACACGAAACTGTCTAATATATGATACACCATTATTTTGGTGTAGAATTAGACCCCCTACTCAATAAAGTTTTATCCCACAAAAAATATCTAGTATGATTTTTATTGTCCATAGATGATTTGAGATAACAATATTTTCGGTCTATTAATTTTAATTTCTTAACCATGTGAACCAAAATATCATGATCCACTGTAATAAAGAGATTTTGGGATAGAAATGGGCACCCATCTCAAGATATTCCTTGATAAATCCTTGAATAGTGCTTGTATAATGCAAATTTTATTCTCAATTTTACAAGACATACATCATGGGTAGGAATTAATTATACATGTCTTAATGTATGGGGAACTCACCCAACTTTTTTATATCCATAAGGTTTACTCCTAATTCCCCATGCATTAAGTTTAATCTGTTTGTATTTGGAAACTAGTGACTAATGAGTTAATCTTGAATGTTGGTAAATTGTATACTAAATGGAACATACTATAGAGACCTAATTTTTTACTTATATTACATTGAAATATTTATAAATATTTTTTCAGAGATAAGTGCTGAAATGGTGTGCGATTCTAAGGCCTGGTGTTCTAGGAGTTTATTTTATAAAAATATTAAATATATTTTATATTACACACACATATTTTATTAAAGAAAATTAGTTATATCATAAATAGAATCTTGAATATGAAATTTGAGACCATAGTTGAGTCTAGAATGTGATATCTACCCTACGTGTGGCCTAAAATGGGTTGTCATAGGGAGTTTGGAAATAATGACCGTTGGTGTTACATTCAATGAATTAATTAAATATTTAATTTAATTAATTAAACTTAATAAAACAATTATAAATACCCTTAAATACATCATTACATATATTTTCCAAGGGTTATCTACATAACCCATAGACTGATGAGATACATTCTTCCTCTCATATTTTAGAGAATCGATATTTGATGATGAGACTATGGATCGAAGTAGATCAAATCAAAATGAATGAAAAAACTACTCTCAATAATTAGAGATAACATTATCCAAAAAACAATTATCCAATCTCCACGAAGGAATAATCAATTTGTGGTTCACACCCACGTTGATTAAATTGATTGAGCATGATTAATTCTTCCCCTATGATCTGCGCTAATTGAATCTTATCATGAACATATGTACCAGTTTAATTTTATTACCCATTTTTCTCGTCCCAGATATCCAAATTGTGATCATTGGACTAGAATTATCATGCAATGATTTTTAAACCTTTGTTGTGGTACATTTATCCCTTTGACACTTCCCATTATTTGCAGTTGGGATACAGGGCCATGGCTCAATGTTTCCGAGTGATACTAATCCAAATAAGGTCCCAAAATTCATGGAAGAATCATATTCGGTGAAAAGAATGATGAATATGTAATGGATTTGGGGTGATTTTGAATTGAGGGTGATGGATCAGAATATATGAATCCAAACCAATGAAGGATAAACTAGTGTTATGTGCACAGTGCTTGTGAGAAGAAAAAAAATCAAGCAGATTTGATTTTTGATAATTAGATGGGTAGAAATGATAAAAGGGAGCGAGATATGTCAATTTTGAGAGGATACGATGCCATATTTGAGGGTAGAAACACTATTTATGGAATGGAGAGACCAGATCTAAGGTTATGTTAAAATCCCAACTACATGCAATGTATATTTTAAGAACACGCAATGTGTGACCACTAGGCTACGATGGATATTTTTTTGAAAATATATAAGGATTTCATAACATGTATCCCACTTACATTCCATGTATACATCCCCTAGTGGATATCTTGTGTGGTGGAAAACACATTCAAGACCCATTGAGGGATAATAAAACTATGATCATGATGTGTATTGAAGTACCCAAACATGGCTAGGCACAAACCATGTATTTAAGTACATGGAAAAAATCGTGCACATTCCATGTAAAAAATAACACATGCATTACCACGGTGCATGAGCATTGACATCGACAATATTAGACATACCATGTAGACTACCTACAAGCCATGTAGTGGTTCAAATTTTGTGATCCTTATACCTATAGGCACATGAAATGGTGATGGAGTAGGACTACACAACAGATCTCCCCCCACACTTTGTACGCATTGGTTCTTTTTTGGGAAACTCAAATCTCTCATATCTCATTTTTCTTTACCTGAGTTTTTTCCATTGAGTAACCTATCCTGATTTTTTTTTCATATAGAATGCAATGGTTTCCTACATTTTTGATTTTATGACATGATTTGATATGTACTGGGAATGATGTTTATTTATGTGATTCTCGATGATGGTAGTGATTATAAAGGATCACTAGATCATTCAAGAGTGTCAACATTATACTGGGATAGAACTTGATTCATATTAATATCTACTAGAGTGGAACCCTACATCTTGGCAGGGTATAGGTCCTTTATATACACTTCCAGTGGAAACATCCTACTTGGAAGGGCATGGGTCATCAACTGAATCATAGAGTGCACCCTCATTCTTGGAAGGGAATGGTTATTCTATCTTCTATTAGAGTGGCACACTCCGATAGAGATTGGGAATGGGACATTGACTACTAGATTGGCACCCTACCTCAGAGCTATACATGGGTCCTCCACTGACTTCTAATGTGGCACCCTCCAACTAGGCTGGACATGGGTCCTCTTTTGATCTTTTGAGTGTCAACCTCTTGCATAGATAGGGTATGGGTCCTGGAACATTAGAGTTTTACCCTCCTACAAGGCCATGGTATTGGGCACCTCGTTATATTTTGATTTTAAACCTCTTATTGTACTGGGGCAAGAGTCCTCTATCTAGAGATTGTTTCCCCACGATTGTGTGGAATAATGGCGTGGTGTGGTTTGGCATTGATGGTTTTTGGAAAGACACATGTGATGTTGAGCGTTGATGTCATTCAGGAACTAATGGAACTCTTTTCCCAAGATAATGGTGAGATGGAGATCCCATTATCTCTCATTTGCGATCAATTGGATTGAGAATAAATAAATATATATATATTAGTATCCATTTTTGGATTCTGTTTACTCTATTTCAATAGGTTGAGATGTTTACTCTACAAATATCATTATCATGCTTTTGCTTCTCCCCCTTAAATTGTTGGGGTGTATTACTGGGTATGTAAATAATCACCCCTGCATGGGATTTGCATGCATGTGTTGTGTATTATGAAGTTGAAGAACATGTCGACAATGAATTTAGAGGTGGTTAGGGATATTGGGTGAATTAGACCACATATGGTGGTTGTTTCTTATAGATTAGTATTTGGGATCTCTAGACATTTTAGATTCAAGTTTTTTCAGTTTGGGACATCTATCTAGTTGGGAATGTATTTTTTCTCCTTTACTTTTTAGTATTTACCATATAACTATTGTACACCCTAGTGGTTCTTCATTATTAGTTTATATTCTAGTTGTTTCATATTTTAATCATTATTACTCCACACTTCTGTATTGATATGGTTGGTTGTGTCCATATATGTACATTAGTAAAAGGCCTCCCATTTCATATTTTCATTTCAGCACTTTTCACCACCCCTAGCCTATGTCAGTGGGCTTGGATTAGTTTTGGATCGATCCCTGGTTTATGTAAGGTCATGAATGATTGGTATCTCAATAGTTCATTACTTAGGTAGGGGTTTGGTGTAGTCCCCATATTAGGTTTGGGTTGGGATTTTAGGAAATAATTTTAATGTCTCTCGAGTGTGGATCTTAGGTTAAGGAACCCAGTGATGGTACGGGCGGGCGACGTATCCATTCACAAGGACCTTGAATACCTTCTTGTCAACTCAGCATACCAAGAAATTAGATACAGAGATTAATGGTACATGAATCATATAAGATTGAGTATTCAACATTCCTTCATGATTCATTTCCCCATTATATATATATATATATGTTCATCGGACTATGTTACATCGTGATCAAATTTTCAGGATGCCTATGTGATGATAGTCATCTGTGATACTAGTTTGTAATCATGATGATGATTTGATGAGGGATGAGGCCTCAGTTCATAGTCCATCCTATAAGATCCTTCTGCATTGTGGATAGGTAGTATAAGCCAAAACTTTTGAGCAGTATATCATCCTGGAAGAGTAGGTTGGGGATGCATGTAGGATTAGTTCACTCTACGAGTTCTAGTGCCATAAGAAGATGAGGTTCTGTAGTGATCCAGGTTCTTAGGTAGTGGAGGATTGGCTAGAGTCGGTGGTCTATATCATCATGATTATATAAACTTAGATGGATTAGTTGGTTGCACTAAAAACTATTCTTTTCCATGGAGCAGTTGGGCACTAGTGGAGTCTAGTTACCCAGATTCACTCTCATGGCCCTAATTCCATCATCTATTTTGTGAGGAGTAATAACACTCATTTTTGTGCTCTGTTTAAATTTAGGAGCTCTGGAGATGTAGCGGGGAGTGATAATAGTGGATAAGTAAATGAAAGGTTCATAGAACTTACTCAGAACTCCCTTGACATGATCCAGGATGGCTACTTCTAAGAACAGAAGTTTGAGTAGGGATTCCGTAGATAGATCCATGTCAGTGTGTTCCTCTTTTTCATTCCCACCCATGGGAGGTATATTATAGGGAAATAGGGATAGAAAGTATCATGTCAGTGGAATTCTAGGTGGTGGGATCTAGCACTAGGCATTACAGAGATGATTCAACTTTAAGTACTAGAATACAGCAGTCAACATGATCTTGTCGGAATTGGTCTTCCTAGGATTAGTCTTGAGCACATGGTTTGGGGTAGCGCATAGGGATTGGGTGTCCAAGATAAGGGAGGTTTTATTCATGTGACATGTTATTTCACATAATAATTTACTTCCCGTCCATATGTGCTAAGGATCTCAAGAAGATAGTAGATATACTTCCATGAAAGAGACAACGCCTTGATCAAGGATCTTTTAGAAGATGGAAATGAGCACCTAAGGAGATGGAGATGGTATAATAGTAGGTAGATCTCTAGGCGGATGCGTTTTGGAAGTTGGATGATTCTATGAGATCCTTCCTCCACCACCACATGGTGGCCCATGTCAGGATCAGGGAGCTAGTGGTCAAGAACAAGAACAACTACAGGCTATATAGGCTTATGAACTAGTAGCACACGAGATGATAAGAGGTATGATAAATGTTTATTATACACTTAATTATGTATTAGTAGACACATATTAAAGTAATAAATTTATATATATACATATGGTGTGAGATCTGTAGCTCTCAATTGAGGTTCTAACCCAATAAGTTTGTAATGAGGTTCTTACAAGGAATACTTCTTCTATATATTAAATCTAGATAAAGTGTGAGTTATTGCTTGGTGGAGAGAGGTTCACATGGGACATTTTGGCCAACATGATGTAACCCTATGACAACATTTTGGGTATGAATTGGTTTTCCATTCTCTAAACCAAGATTTATTATCACCATAGATGAGTTATATTTCATCGCACTGATGGGATGATATTCCCCTTTGTGGGAAAAACATATATCATGGTGGTAAGACTGGAATTTTCGAGAAGGTGTTTGTATCCCATCACCCATCTATTCGTGAGTGTATCCCTTGGTGTAATTGGCTCTTCTGGAATATGGATTCCTTTATTCATGGAGGAGTTTATGGGAATCTTCCACAAGGATATTCTAGAAGTTAGACCAAGATGGGATATGGAGTTTTATATCAAAATAGATCCTATAACTACTCCGATATCTTCCACGACATATCGGATGGACCCTACCAAGCTCTGAAATCTGAGGATATAGTTGGACATCCTTAGAGAGAAGGTATTTATCAGGCCCAATGTTCCCCCGGGGTAGATCCATTGTTTTTTTTCCAAAAACGCAGATGAGAGCTTTAAGATTTGCATGGATTATAATTGCTTGAACCTGAACATGATAAAAAAAATTACCGCTTTCTAAGGATTTAAAATCTCTTTTATTAGTTGTGAGGTGAGAGATGGTTATCAATTAATGTTCTCTAGTATGGATACCACTTGTGGAGGGTTCTCAAGGATTACATTCCAATGTCTCTATAGACATAATGAGTTCTCGAGGATAAACTTTAGTGTTAAAAACATACCCAACATGTTTATGGCTTTGATGAATTGGATTTTCCAACCATACATGGACCATTTTTTGGTTTTCATCATTAATGAAATACTCATCCACTTTCCATCAATTAAGGAGAATCTAGATCTCAATAGGATGGTCCATGATTTTCTAGAGAACAACCAACTTTATGGTAAGATTTCAATGTTCCGGTCCTAGATTCATGATGTTCACATTTTGTGGCATGTCATTTCTAAGAATGGTTTAGATGTGGAAGTAGTACAGATTGATATAGTGCTTCCTTTGGATCCACCCAAGATTGTGTGACAGGAGTAGAGTATTCAGATTTTGTTTGGGTGCTACAATAGGTTTTTGGAAGAATTCTCCAGGTTTTCAACCCCTTTGACCGCACTAATGTAGAAAGAGAATCCATTTAATTGGATAGGGAAGTGATGGATAGCCTTCAAGGAGTCGAGGTTGAGGCAGATGAGTGATCCGGTATTGAGACTAATAGAGGAGGGAAGGGAGTACACGGTGTACTGTGATTCCTCATGATATGGTCTTGTTGCATGTTGATGTATAGGTAGAAATTGATCCCATACGGGTTCGGGTTCTTGAGATCCCATGGGTAGAAATATGAAACTGGTAATATAGAGATTGTAGTGGTATTCTTTGACCTAATGATATATAGGATCTATCTTCGGGGAGAGAGCTTTGTGGTTTACTCATACCATTAGAGTCCTAGATATTTATTCAAACAGAGAGACTTGACCCAAGACAGCTCCACTGGTTGGTGTTCCCATGGAACTGTCACATTAGGATAGTCCATAATCCAATGAATAACAATGTTGTAGTAGCATTTTTTAGTAAGATGTCCAACGATCACTTTCTACATGAGGCTTTGGGGTAGTTAGCTTCCTTATAGCTGCTCCTAGTGGAGTAGGAGGGTACACCTTTTCTCCAGTCGATGGTGTTGATTCCTCCACAATATTAGTGTGTGAGAGAGTCCTAGCTTGGAGATAGTTACTATGTAGTATTGTGTGAATAGATATCCATGCGAGATTTACCATATGGACATTCTGAAGGACTGAATGATATAATCATTTTCTAGTGATGGATAGTTGTCCCTATCACAATGTTGGGGGAGGAGATGTGAAAGTTCAAAAAATATCATTTAGTAGTGTATCATAGAGTGAGGATGATGTACAAGGACCATTAGCAGCATTTTTAGTGGTATAACATGAGATAGAGTGAGGATGAGTTCCTCTCACAGTGCCTCAAATGTTAGCAGGTGAAGTCTAAGCACCATGTTCCGGCCAGTTGGTTGTATCCCAATGAGACCCCAATGTGGTAGTGATATAGAGTATCCATAGACTTTGTGATAGGGATTCCACATATAGTGAAGGAAATTTATGCCATATGGGTGATATTTGAATAACTCATAATGTCAGTACACTTCCATGCTATCAGGGAGAAGAGTATTGTGAAGAGTTGCGGGAAGATGTACATATGAGATATTGTTCTCCTTCATGGGGTTGCTTTGTCAATTGTACTCGATCATGATGCATGGTTCACATAACAGTTGTAGAGAGGAATAAATGAGGGATTTAGGACACATATGATGATGAGTAAAACCTTTCACATCTCGATAGATTGACTAACTGAGTGAACTATACAGGTGTTGGAGGATGTGTTTAGGGCTTGCGCGTTAAACTTCGGTCAGAGATGATAGGATCACTTACCCTTAGTAGAATTTATATAAAATAATTCCTAACTCTATAATATCAGCATGTAACCTTTTCATGACATTTATGAGACCATTCAGGTCTCCCTAATTCCGAACATAGATCCGTGATACATCTTTTGCGGTTCCATAGTTGGTGTAGGTGATAATGAAAAAGGTTCAGGTCATCTATGTGTGGATGAGGATATACTAGAGTAGTAATAAATCTTATACAGATCAACATCATAGGCCCTTCGATTTTGAGCATAGAGACTATATTTTCCTAATATTATCCCCATGATGAGGATTTTGGTGGGTTTTCTAGGGATGTATGCTATACCGAACATTCATCAAGACATTTGAGGCTTTGTAGATGGTTAGAAAGGTTTCCAACCAGCTTTCCCAAGCCCAAAAGTTGGAGCTGGATCATGCCATCATCCATGTATCGTAGCTTTGGAGATACATGCATGACACTACTCACATCGTTGATTTTGGTGAGGTGGCCATTGAGGATGGGGAAATATTTTTGGAGTACCTGGTGGTGATCAAGGATCAAAACGAGAGAACCATGCATGGATGGACCATCCCCTTATTTCACATGTTGTGGCAGCACAAGAATGTGTAGGAGTGCTCCTATGATAGGGAGATAATGATGTGGGATCAGTATCTGAATATGTTTGTATAGTTTTATTTTTTACAGATGAAATCTTTTTTGGAGGGAATGATGTATAGACCCATTTTTTCCTTGAATGCCTATGAAATATTTATACAAATATTTTTTGAGCCAAGAACTACGAAAACATGAAATTTCAAAGACTAGTGTGGCCAGAATTAATTTTATAAATATATTAAATAAATTTTATATTACACATTTGAAGTTTCTTAAAAAAATGGGAACTCTTGACTGGAATATTGGATCAGAAATTCAAGACCACAGTTGATTCTGGAATGTGATGTTTACCCTAGGTGTTACTTAAAATGGGTCAGTACAGGTTGTTTGGAAACAATGATCATTGACGGTACATTCTTTGAATTGATTAAATGTCCAGTTTAATTAATATAATAAAATAAAATAATTCTAAATCCCTTTGAATAACCTATTATAGATATTTTCGAACGGTTAGACGCATAACCCTGAGACTTCCAAGAGACATTCTTCCTATCCTTGGTTAGCGAATCGAGGTCCGACGTTGGAACTCTGGAATGACATAAATCAAATAACAATGAAATCAAAAAATCATCTCAATTATTAGAAAGCATGTTCTTTGAAAAAAATGATCCAATCTCTAGGTAGGATTCATCAATTCATGGTTTATTCCTTTTTTTATTAGATTGATTGAGCATGATCAATTATTCTCTTTTGAGTTGTGCTAATCGAAACATGGCATGAACTTATATATCCATTTAATTTGATTATTTACTTTTCTCACCTTGGATATCCCAATTGTGATCCCTAGAAAATAATACTCATCCAATTATTATTAAACCTTTTTTATGGTGAATTTATCCCTCTGATTCATCACCTTTTTTCCATTGGGCTACAGGGCCATGGATTGACATTTTCATGTTTCACATAGCCCGATCGGGCCTCCAATATCATGGTTGAGTCACATATGATGAATGGAAAGGAGAATTAATAATAAAATTGTGGTGATAAAATATTACAGGTGATGGATCCGATGATGGAATCTAAAACAAAGGAGGCGTAACATGGGCTATTCATAGGGTGCATGCATGAAGTAATGAAATCAAAAATATTTAATTTTCATCCATGGAATAGTTGAGAGTGATGATTGAAATAAAGAACAACAAATTTCAATAGGATATGAGGCTTGATCTGAAGTCAAAAACACTAGATCTGGTATGGAGAGATTGGATCTAGGGTTTTGTGAAAAGCTTGACTACACGATGTGTAGTTTGGAAGAATGGACGATGTGTGACCGAAGATTTTGGTGACTAGGGTTTTGAAATAAGATAATATAGAATGGCATGTATGCCACCTACAAACTATGGATCCCTCTCTCTATGGAAATTTTTTGTGGAAGAACACACACAAAATTCCTTGTGTGGGAGTACACAACTAGCCGCATGCCTTGTATTAAAGTACATGGATAGGGACATGTGAATACAATATACCAATGTACATGGGCACAAATGAGGTGCATTAAAAGGGAATCTGAGTGGTTTGGACATGCAGTGTAGGGTCCCTATAAATTGTGTTGTTCTACATCGTTGGCTATCTATGTACCTCTAGGGGAACGCCTAGATGAAGGAGCAGGACCACATAATGGGTGGGTCCCCTCAAACGTCATGTACCATTTGGTTCGTTTTGAGGAAACTTTAACCACTTGAATCTCCTTCATTTGGATAGATATTTTTCCCATGGGTAACCTATCCTAACTGTTTTTTCTGTGGGGAATGTGAAGATTCCCTTTTTGAGTATTCTTCTATATGATGTGAGATTTTTTAAGCATGATGCTTATTTAGGTAATGATGATAATGGTAGTAATTCGGTAGGATCACCCGATGATTATAGAGTGTCACCCTCTTACTGGGATAGACATTGGGTCATTTACATATCAACTAGAGCATCACCCTCTAGTAAGGCTGGTAAGGGATCCTATATATATTCTTCAATTGGAACCCTCATCCTAGAAAAGGCATGGGTCATTGATTGACTATTTTAGTCGCACCATCCTGTGGGGCATGGAATGCGTCATCTATCTGCTATCAAAGTGGAACCCTCCCACTAAGATATGGCATGGGCCCCTAACTACAAGTGTTTCACCCTCTATCTAGGCAGGGTATGGGTTCTCTATTGAATTCCATTGTAGAACCATCCAGATGGAGTAGGAATGGGTCCTCTATCAATATTTTGATTGGAAACATCATATAGAGATAGGGCGTGGGTCCTTGACCATAAGTGTGGCGACCTCGTATGGAGTTAGAGATTGGGTCCTTCAGTTATATTTTATGAATAACCCTTCGATTATACCAGGTCATGGTTCCTCAACATAGAGTTTTTTCCCTAAACTGTTTGGAACAGTGGCGAGGTGTGGTTTGACATATATGTTTTTTTCTCGGAAAAGGAATGAGATGCAGGAAATTTATGGACTTATAGAACATGATGAACTCTTTTCCTAGGACAATATATGAGATAAATACCCATTTCTCTATTGTTTGAGTTTCTATGGCTTTCTAATATGTGTGTGTGTGTGTGTGTGTATGTGTGTGAATCCATATTGTTGGATTCTATTTACTATTTTTCTTAGGATTCAGATTCTTACTATCTATCTATTCATATCATGTTTATTTCTTCTCTCCATTCATATTTTAGTGTGTCCAAATCATTTTGTATGTACTCACCCTTGTATGGTATTTACCTGCACATGTCATGCCTTATGTATATTAGGAAAAGGTCAGTTATGACTTTATAAGAGTTTAGGGATACCAGTTGTATTGGTCAACATGCAATGGTCTTATCTTGGGGATCAAGAATTGGGTTTTATCTTCATTTTACATTCGGTTTTGTTAGGATGGTACATCATTATGGTTGGGTGTGTATTTTTCCCCATTACATGTCTGTTTGTATTTTTATTCTTTTTTAAACCATAGAAGTTTTGAATGATTGATTTATAATTGAGTTATTTCATTTTCTCTATCATTATTCATATGCACTTGTTCATTGATATGGTTAGGTGTGTTCATATAGGTAAATTATTAAAAGACCTCTCATTTATTTTATGCCTTTTGGTACTTGTCTCCACCCTAGACCTATGCAGGCGGGCTTGGGGTAGTTGCGGTTCGATCCTGGGTAATGGTCGGTTTATGACATGTACTACCTTATATATCCATATATCCTTAAAATGACCTTCAAGTACATAGAAAGTGTGTTGAAATCAAAATTTCCATGCCCATTCACTTTCAATTTTTTCTTGAGTTTGAAGGTCCCATTGGTCACTTTAACCTTAACTTTGTAAAGCAATGGAAGCACTAGAGATGGTGAAATGATTTAGGATACAAGTTTCTTGAATTTAGGTTTTATATGTAGATGATTTAGTGTAGTGATTACACTACGGAAAAAAGGCATTTAGCGGCTGTGTTTTTTCATTTCGTGGCGGTTTAAACTGCTGCTAAATTGATTGGCGGCGGTTCTAAAAAACCGCAGCTAAATCGTGCGTCGGGAAACTATTCGCAGCGGTTTTTTAGCGGCGGTTTTTTTTTTTTTTTATTTTTTTTTAATTTTTTTTTATTTTTGTATATATATATATATATATATATATATTTATTTTTCGTATTTATTTTTCGTATTTATTTATATATTTATTTCGTATTTATTTTATTTATTTATTTTATTTTATTTATTTATTTATTTATTTTATTTATTTCTTTTATTTATGTATTTATTTATTTTATTTATTTCTTTTATTTATTTATTTATTTATTTATTTGTCGTATTTATTTATTTATTTTTCGTATTTATTTATTTTATTTATTTTATTTTGTATTTATTTTATTTCGTATTTATTTTATTTCATATTTAATTTATTTATTTATTTATTTATTTATTTTATTTATTTATTTTATTTATTTAATTTCAGATTTATTATTTATTTTTTTATTTCATATTATTTTATTTACTTTATTTATCTATTTCGTATTTATTTTATTTATTTATTTATTTCGTATTATTTTATTTACTTTATTTATCTATGCATGCAAATCCCATGCACATGCACATGCACATGCATACCCATGTAATATAACGAAATTCTGCGTTTGGTGAGATTTGAACCCCAACCTCTTGCATATTTTCCAAAGACTCTACCACTCCAGCAAGCTCGCCATGTGGTTAATAAACAGAATTTAAAATACTTATATATATTAATTGAAAAAACAAATAATACATAAATAATAGATATAAACTCAATAATAATAAATAATAAATAATAAATAATAAATAATAAATAATAAATAAGGAATAATAAATATAAATAATAAATAATAAATAAATATAAATAATAAATAAATATAAATAATAAATAATAAATAAATAATAAACAAATAATAAATAATAAATAATAAATAATAAATAACCAACAATAAATAATAAATAATAAATAATAAATAATAAATAATAAATAATAAATAATAAATAATAAATAATAAATAATAAATAATAAATAATAAATAATAAATAATAAATAATAAATAATAAATAAATATAAATATTAAATAATAAAAAGAAAATAATAAATAATAAATAAATATAAATAATAAATAAATATAAAAAATAAAAAATAAATAAAAAATAAATATAAATAACAAATAATAAATAAATAATAAATAATATATAAATATAAATAATAAATAATAAATAAATAATAAATAATAATAAATATATAATAAATAATAAATAAATATAAATAATAAATAATAAATAAATATAAATAATAAATAATAAATAAATATCAATATAAATAATAAATAATAAATAATAAATAATAAATAATAAATAACAAATAATACATAATAAATAATAAATAATAAATTATAAATTATAAATTATAAATAATAAATAATAAATAATAAATAATAAATAAATATAAATAATAAATAAATAAATATAATAATTAATAAATAAATATAAATAATAAATAATAAATAGAAAATAATAAATAAGAAATAAATATAAATAATAAATAAATATAAATAATAAAAAAATAAATAATAAATAAATATAAATAATAAATAATAAATAAATAATAAATAATAAATAAATATAAATAATAAATAATAAATAATAAATAAATATAAATAATAATTAATAAATAAATATAAATAATAAATAATAAATAAATATAAATATAAATAATAAATAACAAATAAATATAAATAATAAATAATAAATAATAAATAATAACTAATAAAAAATATAAATAATAAATAATAAATAATAAATAATAAATAATAAATAATAAATAATAAATAAATATAAATAATAAATAATAAATAGAAAATAATAAATAATAAATAAATATAAATAATAAATAATAAATAATAAATAAATATAAATAATAAATAATAAATAATAAATAAATATAAATAATAAATAATAAATAAATAATACATTATAAATAAATATAAATAATAAATAATAAATAGTAAATAATAAATAATAAATAAATAATAAATAATAAATAAATAGAAATAATAAATAATAAATAAATATAAATAATAAATAATAAATAAATATAAATAATAAATAATAAATAAATATAAATAATAAATAATAAATAATAAAAAATAACTAATAAACAATAACTAATAAATAAATATAAATAATAAATAATAAATAATAAATAATAAATAAATATAAATTATAAATAATAAATCGAAAATAATAAATAATAAATAAATATAAATAATAAATAAATAATAAATAATAAATAATAATTAATAAATAAGTATAAATAAAAAATAATAAATAATAAATAAGTATAAATAATAAATAATAAATAAATAATAAATAATAAATATATATAAATAATAGATAATAAATAATAAATAATAAATAAATATAAATAATAAATAATAAATAATAAATAATAAATAATAAATAATAAATAATGAATAATAAATAATAAATAATAAATAATAAATAATAAATAATAAATAAATATAAATAATAAATAATAAATAAATATAATTAATAAATAATAAATGGAAAATAATAAATAATAAATAAATATAAATAATAAATAAATATAAATAATAAATAATAAATAAATATTAAATAATAAATAAATAATAAATAATAAATAATAAATAATAAATAATAAATAATAAATAATATATAAATATAAATAATAAATAATAAATAAATATAAATAATAAATAAATATAAATATAAATATAAATAATAAATAATAAATAAATATAAGTAATAAATAATAAATAATAAATAATTACTAATAAATAAATAATAAATAATAAATAATAAATAATAAATAATAAATAATAAATAATAAATAATAAATAATAAATAATAAATAATAAATAATAAATAATAAATAAATATAAATAATAATTAATAAATTGAAAATAATAAATAATAAATAAATATAAATAATAAATAATAAATAATAAATAAATATAAACAATAAATAAAAAATAAAAATAAATAATAAATAATAAATAATAAATAATAAATAAATATAAATAATAAATAAATATATATAATAAATAAATATAAATAATAAATAAATATAAATAATTAATAATAAATAATAAATAAATATAAATAATAAATAATAAATAAATATAAATAATAAATAAATATAGATAATAAATAATAAATAATAAATAATAAATAATAAATAATAAATAATAACTAATAAATAATAACTAATAACTAAATATAAATAATAAATAATAAATAATAAATAATAAATAATAAATAATAAATAATAAATAATAAATAAAAAATAAAAAATAATAGATAAATATAAATAATAAATAATAAATAATAAATAAATATAAATAATAAATAAATAGAAATAATAAATAATAAATAATAAATATAAATATAAATAATAAATACATATAAATAATAAATAAATATAAAAATAAATAAATATAAATAATAAATAATAAATAAATATAAATAATAAATAATAAATAGAAAATAATAAATAATAAATAAATATAAATAATAAATAATAAATAAATATAAATAATAATTAATAAATAAATATAAATATAAATAATAAATAATAAATAATAATAAATAAATAAATATAAATAATAAATAATAAATAAATATAAATAATAAATAATAAATAATAAATAAATATAAATATAAATAATAAATAAATATAAATAATATATAATAAATAAATATAAATAATAAATAATAAATAAATATAAATAACAAATAAATATTATTAATAAATAATAAATAATAAATAATAAGTAAATATAAATACTAAATAATAATTAATAAATAAATATAAATAATAAATAATAAATAATACATAATACATAAATATAAATAATAAATAAATAGAAATAATAAATAAATATAAATAAATATAAATAATAAATAATAAATAATAAATAATAACTAATAAATAATAACTAATAAATCAATATAAATAATAAATAATAAATAATAAATAACCAGTTACAAATAATAGATAATAAATAAATTAAAGTATATTATAAATAATAAATAGTCTGAATGGACAGACGGATCAGAGAGTCCGTTTTAGATCTGCGACCTGTCATATCAAAGATCCTAAAACGCTCTTCAACCTGAAAGGTGAAAGAGTCCAAATGGACAGACGGTTTGGAAGTTATGACCATTTAAAAAAAAGCTGACGGAGAACGGGTGTTAGAAACGAGGCATTGAAAAACATAACAAACTCGATACCCACTAAAAAGTCCATAACATATGATCTAGGAGTGCATGTGGGCGCCGCGGCCAGTCAAACTGAAGCTCATAGAATGAGCTATGATCTGGCAGGTGGAGGAGACCGAACTGACACGCGGATCGAAAGTTAGGTCTGTTTGAAGACAAGTTCGACGGGACACTGGTGACAGAAACAGGGTTTTGGAGGATTTCGGAGGGGTTTTTGGGGTTGGAAAACACAACAGAAGCTTTCTTGTGTCAAACAGCTGCGTAGCTCTCTTCGCTGGCTTCAATTTGATATGTGGTAGAGCCCAAACAGACACCCGGAGCGAAAGTTATAGCTGTTTGAAGTTGGAGAACTTTTTTCAACTTTTTTATAACTCTAATATCCTCCACACCATAGACCGTCTCACGATTTTGATTATATGTGCCTCTAGATCTCTTCATGAGCTTCGATTTGACTGGTCGTGGCGCTTCAACGGAAGCCCGGATCAAAAGTTATGGTCGTTTTAGTGATTTCGGGGTATTTGCGTTTTTTTATTTTTTTCATTTCATTTTGCGGCGGTTTTACAGAAACCGCCGCTAATCCTCGAATAACTATAAAAAAAATAAAAAAAATTTAAAAAAACAATTATTATTTTTTTGCCGTTTATCGGCGGTTTTTTCGCGGCAATTCTTAAAACCGCCGCGAAATGGCGGCCCGAAAACACGTTTCGCGGGGGTTTTAAAAACCGCTGTGAAAAAACTGCCACTAAAAGGCAGTTTTCTTGTAGTGTTAGGATAGATGGATTCAGTAGGTCATCCCTCAATGTTAATATGAGCACTCGAAGACACATTTTTATAAAGTGTTATACTGTAAGGAATAAATAAAAGGATCTCTTGTTTTTTAAAAAAGGGTGGGTATAATATGTCATACATAAGTCCTTGTACATTCAATGGTATCCTCTCATACTATGGATACTATTATTAGTATTCATAATGTAAGACTAACAACCTTAGAATCTTTAGTGAATTAAGGTGTTTTTAACAAGTTTGGTCATTTGAAACCATCATTACTCTCTTTTTAGATGGTGTTTGAGCATAAGTATTTTAAAAACTTGTTTCAATTTCTTTCAAAGAAAGTATTTAAAATTGGAATGAGAATTAAAAAATGAAATTCATAAAATTTTTAAAATGTAAAATTCCATCCAGAGTTATTAACTTGCACAAATACCACTAATGAATGCAATAATTTTACATTAGAATAATTAGTGTAGTAAAACGTACCCTTTAACATTGATGTGAAATAAAAAATTTCATTCTGACTGAATTCTTTTCACTTAACTTAATTATGTTTTTACAATTGAATGACTATAATTATTCCTTATAACAAGTGTTTTTATGCTTGAAATTCTTATAGAAGAAAAAATTATTAATATTTAATTTATTATCATTTAATTATTTTTATAAATAATTATTATTCATTATGATTCTCATCAATTTATTATGGATAAAAAACACATTTTTGTGATTAGGATTATGGTTCATACAATAAAGAAATTAACTAAAACTTTTTCTAGTTAAATTGTTCTTTAATATTTCATTTCTTATTCATAGGATTTATTTTATGCTTTTTATATTCTAATTTTTTTATTCTAAATATATTACTAAATTTATATCTTAACCTTACAACTAGTTTTTTGAATCTGATAAGATGTATGTTCGAACCTTACAATCCTATTTTTTAACCATATTATTGTCTGTCAAACCCTATGAGTGATATAAGGACCTAATACTTCCTTTGAGGAAAGGATATTTTATTTTCATGTTGTACAAAATAAAGTAGAGGAAAAGAGGTTAAGGGCTAGGATAATTGTTTGTTACATGAAATTACTGCGGGTTACACACTATGTAATCCCAGTTTACACCATGTAATGGTCTGTCAAGGACCCATGCGTGACGTGTAAGGCATGTCGACAACAACGGGAAAATCAGGAATATACACACATGTATATCCCAGTACACACTATGTATTTTTTTATAAAATTGGTAGTGGCATCATCTTATTTAAACACATTGAAGGTTCACCCACTGGTTTCATACAATAGTGCCCAGGTTGACTAGAGGGGAGTTTTGCCTCTCAATTCTACATCTGAACTCCATTTTGAACACCGTCAGATGAATTGGAACCCCTTTGTTGTGTTATTGATTCCTCTTATTCCATTATTATTATATTATCATCTCTAACGAATTATCGAAGTTTGGTATTTTATGATCTTTTTTAGATCTACTCGAATTAGAGGATGAGGCTAGACAAGGAGTGTCGTACGAGTATTAGGTAGGTGGCCTCGTGCAATTCTCTAATTTTAAAGCTTTTTATTTATGTTAGAGTGTTTTACACCCATTTTTGGGGTGTCTCCATGATTTATAATTGCAACTGGATGTTTATTTTTTATTTGTAGGAAATTAAATAATAGTTTTGAAGCATGTTTTATGTTATGTACCATGTTTATGGGCTACCCCAATGGTGAGTTTCCATGGATGACTCTTTAGGTCATTTGTCCTTGGATGCCTATAAGGAATTCCTTTTTTACCCTTCTTGGGTTTTTAAAAATTATTTGAGTTGGTTAATAAATTATAAGGTTATTGAATTGTAAATTAATTGGTTGGCATATGGGATGATTCGTTTTACCCATGACCTTGGATTTCCTTGCCTGTTAAATAACTTTTATAATGTTTTTCTCCACTATAAACCCACGCACATGAGTGGTTTAATGTAATATACATGTAATAGTTTAATTTACATGTGTTTACTCTTATAAAAAATGTTCTCATGTGAGTTGTTTAATGTTAAATCCATTAAATAATTCAATTTACATGTGTTACCTCTTATATGAAATTCTTAATTTAATCTAGAACATTAATGGGGTAAATGGCATTGGTAGAACCATGGTATCAGAATAAGAGGCCATGGACATTCTTATATGACTATTGATCCTTATAACATGGGTGAACCATGCATTCATATTATAATTCCTGGGATGAAATCAAAGAGGGTATTATTATGTTAAGCTAGGAGCGAGCCACATATGTAGTTATCAAGATCTTGGAGGCTTTATTTAAATACCAAGAGAACCATGGATCCAATGAGGGATTCCATGGATGAGATTTATTGGAAATGTTTCTATGTCACGAGTTTAATTTTAATTATACTACACCTTGAGTGATGTTGGGTTCATGAGAGGTTCACAGGAATGGGCTCGTACGATGTTGATGGAATTTCAATTGGATTGATACATGAATTCCAACAGAGTAATGTCATGAATGGGATTAGGTTATAAATTTAATGTTGAAATGGAATGTCTTATGACACATTTTCCAATCCAATGAACAATCTTAGATTAGATCTTTACTTTTGTTGTTAGATGGTATTCTAAGACATCTGTCATGCTTAATTTTATACGGTGGATTCCAAACATATTCCAAATCTCGAGACATATATAATTCATAAAAATTGAATTATTAATAAAGATAAAATGAATGTAAATTGAAAGTAGTGCTTGGAGGACTATTTACTTTTGACTACTTTCTAGCTTACTACAATCTTAACTATACATTTCCTATTATATATATTCCCTGAAAATTTTTAATAGACCATGGGTGTTTACCGACGAAGATTTAGTCTCACACCCGGTTGGGGTCACATTATTTGGCCCAAATAAATTATATTTTTTAGGTGTCAATAAGGAAACAACCATTCTCTAGCTACCTGAAATAATTTTTAGGAGCAGGAGAGCGTGGGAACAATCCATGGCCTCCATTGCTTCTGAGTATCTTCATATTTATTTTACTTTTTTTACTTATATCATTTATTACTACATTGTAACTTGTTTTGGATGTTTTTGAGAACTTGTAACATGAATCATCATTATTTTTATGGTATGAAATATTTTTATTTATAATATCAATCTTCCATTATTTACTTTTTTATATTGTCTTAATACTTCCACTATTTATTTCTATTGTATTCTGCTATGAGATACTCTTCTTATGATGGTATAGTCTCTCCACTATCACTCATAGTACCTCATTACAAGTCGACAGCCTTGGGCATTTTGGAAGATGCACTTCATTCCATGTGGCTATGCAGGTATGAAGCACCTTTTAATGGAATCTGGATCCAGGATTTTACAAAGTGGTATAAAAGGAGGTCTTTTCTAGTTTTCCTTACTATTTTGAGGCATTAGATTGGGATTGAAAAAAATTGAGTTTCATAATAAATTGTGTCTGTAAGTAGCTTCCCCATATACAGGGAAAGGGAAAACCTTTTCAAATTAACTATTATATTTATATTTTGAGCTATTACGATTGATTAGATTTCACTGTTGGGTGATACACTTGTATAGTGATGTTATTTTTGATATAATTGTGGTTCTATTTTGTTTCAACCTGATAAGATGAGGTTATTCCATCTCATTCATCATATAGATACTTACTATAAATCGCATTACATGAATTCTATCTATCCAATTTATGAGCATTTCTGATTCCATGCTATTGTGATAGGTACCGTGATAGATATGTTTGTTGTTGTGATAGGTGTATTGGTATGTGTGATGGTTTGAATCATATGGATACCCAGATTTGGTCCCAAAGTTATATGTGACCTCTTGGATAAAAACATTGGTAGATCATATTTCATCCTTAAATATAATTATGATACAATGTTATATATTTGGATGCCAAACATAGATTCGCAGGGAGTATGGTAACCCACAGATCATAATTTAGAATACCATTGCTTTACTTTTCAATTAATTGGCGGGGGGGAGGGGTTGGGAAGTTCCTGGGATTTGCTATTTGGTAACCCAGACAACACGACATGTGGTTCTATGAACACACGCCATGGGTTCTTCTTTTGAAGGAGAAATATTTTTCTTATGTACATGTTGTGTACACTGCATACAAGCAGTAAAGGACATGGTTGTGGGTTCAGTCATATGATAGAGAGAAACGAATGATGGTTTATTGGATAGTACATTTCATGTACTTTAGATAAACACCCTGTAGTTTTACATAGGTAGACCCCATGTGGATTTGGCCATGTTAATGTACATGGCCAAGATGGGAGACTTGAGTACACGCCATGTACAGTCCTTACAAACTGTGTATCTAGGGGGTTTATATGCCCTGGTCGGAAGAGGTATACGCACATGTGAGGGATTGAGGATACAGATTGTGTATGGTGTCTACATTTCATTTACTCATATTCTGGTAACCTTTGATGGTTTTCTTCTCCTTCTTGTTTTTGTGCTCCAAAACTATGAACCTTGATAATGAACTTGAATTGAGGTGTGTACTTGACCTTGTAGAGTAATGCCACAATGATGACATCTAGCTATATTCCAGGATGATGGTGATGATAATACCTCAGAGGTGGTAGGCTATGGGATACTAGTGGATCCTTTAGTCATTCCTGTTGTGGAACAAACTGTTATACCAGACGAAGGTGATGATGCACAATTCTATGATGGCCTTATGAGGTTCATGAAAACCATTTAGGGAGCACCACACCCTTCCATGTCTATTTCAGTGTTTACCCGAACGATCCAGCAGTAGCATCCACAAATGTTTTCAAGGGATGGGGGACCATAGGTAGTAGAGTCATGGCTAGATCCCATTACTTCGATCTACGATCATTTAGATATGCCTCCTAAGTGGAGGGTGAAGATAGCGATGTATATGCTATGTGATTTTTACAAGATATGGTGGGATGTGAATACTCATATGGGGTGTTAACGGGATATGGAATGGGTATACTTTCAGATAGTCTTCTATGATTATTACTATCCCAATATGCTAAGGACTAATAATGTCTGGGAGCTTAGCATCTTGAGCAAGGCATACCGTCAGTTACAAATAATTTTACTTGTTTTACTAAGCATCAGTTTTTTGATCCTATTCTGATGTGTGAATATTTATAAAAGGCTAAAAGATTTGAGTATGGTATCATGTATGACATCCGATCACAGGTAAATTTCTTTAGTTTTACTATTATATCTACTATAGTAAATTAGGAATTTATTACTAAGCATAACCTGAGGGAATATTGAGGTATGATCAAGGGCGGTTCAACACCGAGATCTAGAATAATCTCAACAAATAGTAGGAGTCCCTGCCAAGGGATTTCTCTTGGTGATGTTTATAGTCAGAATGTATCATTAGCTAGACCACTTAGGTGATACCAGTGTGATAGGATTGGGGATAAAAGACCACGTTGTCCAATGGACCCAGTCGAGGGTTGATATTATGGAAATATGGGACATATACAAAATTTATGTAGGACATTTCCACCACCAGTTAGTGAGAGAGGGTGTGCACTGACTTCGCATTCAAGAGAATGGTCAAAAGTTTCTCATCAAATGGGGAGTTGTGGTAAGAAAGGAAATTTAGACCGAGGTGGTGTTCATGGACATAGTAGAGAGACCACAGTTTCTTAGCGATATAAGGGTGGATCAACATAGGGTAGCCATGCCGTTTCATAGGGTTGTCTTACAATTCAGACTTATGCAGTGCAATAGACCTAGAAACAGAAGGATCTCGTACCTTCTTCTGTTAGAGGTACGATTACTGTATCCTCCGTTTTATCTTCAACACCTTTTGATATGGAGGTTTCATGTAGTTTCATGTCTGTGCCTATTGTAGGGATCCTTGGGCTCTATGTTTTATTTACTTCTCATGATGTTATGGTTATAGAAACTCCATGAGGGTTTATAACAGAATGTGTTCGCCAGTTCAAGGATTGAACATTGGGGTTGGTGGGTGTCACTTAATATGGGGACTCTAGATCCTCAAGATGGCAGGGTTTGAATTCATTCTTGAGATGTACTGGTTGGTTTCCTTTCGGGCCTTTTTTATTTCTATCACCATAGTGTGAGTTTTAAAAAACTATAGGGAGGTTCATTTCTATATAAGGGATAATGGGTTGTCTAGTGGAGCCAAGCTAGACTTGAGAATCATGGGACGGGAAAGATGATATCCCATATTGTGAGTATGTATCTGTATGTCTAGGGAACATGTAACACCACAAGCTTCCATAGTACGTTTCCCTTTGAATAATGTAATGGCGTGCATTGTACGCAACTTCGAGATTTTAACACCCCACAACCAATCAAACTAGCCATTATGAATAGTAATACATACTTTTTGAAATTTTATAAATTATATCTCTCAAAATTGACTTCATTTTTGGATTTGGAATATCGAAATTAGCCTAGGGTGAAATTTTTGTACTTTTCGGATAACTTTCATATTTTGATGAATAGTGAAAATTACTAAATTTTAATTAAAAACAACTTTTTTAATCAAAATAATTAATATTGATAAATTATGAATTTGAGTAGTGTTAAAGTATATTTATATTATATTTTTACCGTTTAATTCAATGTTTCTCATTGGACATAATTTCACAATTAAATCGGACATAAACAAGTGCCAATCTTTTGATAGTTATTATCTCTTAAAAACATGCTTTTTGTTTTAACAATGGGAATTAATTTTAAATTAATTTATGCCACTTCTGTGTTCTGAATAGGAAAAAATGGATTCCATATTTGGAATCAGGATGTTCAAATTGTGTAAATAGGTAACTTTTATTTTTATACATTTTGGATAATTACTTCGGTAAATATTTTATTTACCATGGTTAAAGGGTAAATCCAGTAAACAAGGGTTATAAAATAATATTATAATAATACTAAATTACCCTAAAACGTCTCTTAACCCTAATAGTTGATACATGGTCGACCATGGGAATCTTTGGGTCGATTTTGGGACTCCATGGATCCACTTGTAAGTGATAGGTACACTTTATTTTAATTAAGTTAAAATGAATACAAAAATGACACAAGCATATATCTTTTAGAAAAACAATTTTTACATAGAGTTATATATGTTGGATTTTAGACTATAATTATTAATTAGAAATCTCAAACGATTTCCTACATAATGATATTTTATTTATAATTTTTAGACATTAAATAATTTAATTTATTTATGACACAATGGTGATGCAGTAATTACCATAATAGGGAAAAATTAGAATAATTGATATTATAAATACCAAAATAAATATAATTTGAGACTTTTATTGAATTAAACTAATTTTCTAGGTTAATATGACATATTAGTATTGATATAATTAACTGTTTTAGAAGTAATCATTCTGTTATGTGTTTCAAAAAAATCAACTATTGAATAGTGTCAAAATTGACATAAAAGAGTTTTAAAAAAACATATTATATTATTAATTGATATTAAAATTTTAAATATCTAAGGTTCGGCCAATAGACTTATATCATGATAGGTGTATCATTAATGAACCACTTGGGGGTCTCTTGGATGTATATGGTATGTTTATTAACCATATAATATAAAAATAAAAAGAGACATTGTAAAAGTGAAACTAATTAACTAAGAGTTAATACTTAAAGATAAGGTTAATATAATGACCCAAACTGGTATAAATTCTATTGGTTGAGTGGTTTTAGAGCCATACCTACTTCAAACTTTAAATAATCTAATTTTTAGCTATTAGAAACCGAATATGAATTTATTATAAATTTATATTTCTAGCTTTTCCAAAGGTGCCCTCACCCGTCTTATAAAAGGGCACTCCTCCTTCTCATTTCATCACACATTAAAAGCCTTTTGGTTCGGCCAAACTCTGCCAAAATGATCTCCCAACTTCCCTCACTACAACCTATAGGCCTTATTTTGATCAAAAAACCATCCTAAGGAGATCTTTTGATGAAATCAAAAGGAAGAACCCGAAGAAGAGGTAATGATATCACCACCCTTTTCCATGTTCCTTTCTTCTTCCACTTCTTATTCTTTTTTTGTTACCATTCTAAAATAATAAATCCAGTATCATATATATACGTTGATGTTATTATAAATATGGTACAACCATATTCATTATTCTATCCATCCTTTGAATAACATGTCACCACACGTGCGTACGTACGACTTACCATCTCCACGTCGTGTTGTAATTGTTATTCAATATATTATTATTTGGATGGGTATAATAGTGATGTTTCACTCATGTAAATAATAAATATAACATGATAATGATTTTGTATATAGAATTATAACATCCAATTATATATTATTTTAATATCAAAAAATGATATTGTCGCTCGTGCGTACGTACGGACTACTGTCTCCACGAACGTGATGAGATTCATTCTCAATCATATTCATTCAAGTATAATTCACATTTGATGATTAAAAATAATATTTAAGGACTTGCTATCATTCTGGATATGAATAACATAAATCCCATTAATAACAAATATGGCTCACATAATAAAGAATATAAAGTAAAATGAACCCGTTAACACCCGAAATGACGATAATTCTAAGATATTATTAACAAATCAATGTTAAAAGATCATATATGATATCATATTAATGCATATGATTATTTTATAATTAAATAACAATTATTTAACTATTATACAGGAGTTTAACCTACCGTCGACAAAGGAAAAAGTACAATGTAAGGGATTTTCTTTTCACACTTTCAATTCCGTGAGATTTCCATTGTTCACCACTAATTTATTGAATGTGGTATATTGTGTACTACCATTTGATATATATTATCATTATTCTCTTTATATTCATGTTATTCTGTAAATGATTTGGTGGTTATAAACTTTTGGTCATACGACTCAGTTGATTACAACGTGGTTAGGGGTTTCTTATCTCACTTTTAATTCCGTGAGAATTCCATTGTTCACCACTTATTTATTACATGTGGTGTGTGTACTGCCCATGTTTGTATTCATTGTGTAATATACTTTAATTAATGTATATTTACCTCATAATTTTATGATCCTTCTTTCATGGGTGTATGTTTTGTATGTTACCAAATCAATAAGGGAATTTGAAATTTCAATTTCCACTCATTTGGCTTTACACATATTTCATTGATTATATTACTCCAAGATTATGTGTGGAATCACTATTCATTTGATTATGTCATAATTTCGACTCCCCTTCTTGTAGATATACTATTGATACACATAATCAATCCATTGATAATTTCTGATGTCATCGATATTAATTTGATAAGAGTAATTTTAACTCACTCTCCATTTGTTGAGTTAAACATCCAATTCATTGGTGTTGTTTTTATAAGATTATGTGTGAATATCCCTTGATTTTTTTACACTGAATATCCAATCATATTTAGTGTATTTATATTTTTCACACATAATTATGTCATTGATTTATCCTTAACCTAAGGATATGACCTTTATGAGAGATTTCATCTCTATTTACATTCCATTGAGACTTCTTTGTTGTTATACACCAAATCACTTTTATGTGGTGTATATAATGTACTTTGACATAGTATATCATGAATCCATTTATTCTCATGATATTAAAATGTTTTTATTACCTCAACTATTTTTATTCAAGTGTCTCTCTTTTGGTTAGAAACTCTAACTAAAATACCATTTTTAAATGTTTTAAAGACTTATTCTTCTAAATCTTGCTCATTAATGTCCATGTTTTAAAAATGGTTTTAAGGATTTATTTATATGGACATTAATGTTTTAAAATTAAAACTTCTTTTAAATGTTTCAAAGTGGTATGGGACACTTTGATTCAAAAATCTATTTTTAAATGGCTTCTTGACAAATAGTGTGACTTTTAAATGATTTCAAGAAAAAGGGGGATATTTCTCTCAAATAGTTTTGATGATTATTTTCATCTATGTCAACATCCTTCATTATTATTGAATGAGGTTAGTGTGATACAATAAAATATTCCATATTGTATCAAATGAGTTATGATTGACTGTGGATTAGTTATTTTTATACCATTCATGGTTTGTGGTTAAAGTATTGACATTTCATATGCTAGATTTAATACGAATGTTTATGTTATGTTTAAAACTGTTCATATGAGGAATTCATTGGACTTAATAAGTGATGGGTGGATCCCTCTATAGATCCTCTATACATCAGTAGGTCTCATGAGACAAACTACTGTCTTGGCATAAGGCCTTGGAAAAATCTTATTTGTAGTCTTGGCACGAGGCCTTGGCTATGTAGTTATGATAGTCTGGCATTATGCATTCCATCATTATGAAAGTGGTTATTGATATTGCATGTGATCATTAGACTAGTAGAATATCCATGTGAGTAAGTAAATGGAATTATTTCATTTTACCTTTTCCATTTTATGCTGAAGTTCAAGTTTAAAAGGCTTTTGTTTTAGTTATAAATTGCCTTAACTGCTTATGCTTATCTATGAAAGCTTCTGCTATAATGTCATCTTTACTGAGTATCTAAGCTCACCCCTTTCAATGTTTTATTTTTCCAGGATTATGAAGAAGTAATTTATGAATGACCTGCAGGGATAGTATGAGGGGATATGAAGACAAGATGTTTTTTATGATGTAATGTAAAATTTAATGAATGTATCTAGTGTTTCCAAGGCTACTAAACTAATCGGACTTTAGAGATTTGATATTTCTTGTGATCATTCCAATGTTATGTAATAATGCACTGACTCTAGGTAACTAGGGTCGGGGCGTTACAGTTGGTATCAGAAGAAGTTTAGTATAAACCTTGGAAGCTAGATTTAGATAATCTCTGATTAGAACACGTAGACCTAAGATGAAATTTAAGTATTAGTATAAAATAACTTACTAAAATATTGGTATTGTAGAGATTTTGTGAGTTTTCCGAGAAATACATCCCTGTCTAGATACGAGTAGGTAGAGGCGGCTCTGGCACAAATGTACCTAGGGGTAAAACCTAAAAACACCACTTTGAGCTAGACTCAAACGTGAACTGGTGCACGACAACGGGCCTTGTTGTACTCTTGGTTACGACACTCCCGGGGGATATTCTTATGATAATTTACATTTTATTTACAAACCAATTAAAGTAATATATATATAAGATGAGAGTAAATGACCTTGGTTAATCCTAATGTGTTTCAAATTGAGAATATGGTGACATGTTAATCTCTAAATTATTTTATGACTACTGTTACTCACACAATGCTTTCTGGTTTTAGTGAATGGATGGATTCCAAGGAAGTCATAGTGACTTTAAGAATTATGTACAAGCTGGGAATGATGGTGGCAATGAGCAAGAAAATGGAATGTTGATAGGCGTAAAAGATATCATCTTTATGCCAAATCAATTTTCCAAAAATATGATCAACAATATATATATTAACAAATTCCTAGACTCAAAACAAAAAGAGAAAGGTGATGAATGATAAGAGCTCCAGTAGTGGAGACAATGGAGAAAGGAATCCTCAATTTCCATCATGCAGGAAATGTGGAAGGAGACACCCAGGAAAGTGTCTCAATGGGACAAAGAAATGCTTTACGTGTATAAAGGAATGACATAAAGTGAAGAATTGCCGAAGAAAAATGAAGAGTACTATGGAAGAAGATAAAAATGGTCCCAAGAGTCCATTTACAGTCATTTGCCGAAAATGTAGGGGACCTGGCCATTACCCGAGTGAATGCCCTATTCTATATGATATTTTCTTGGTCAAAGAAGAAGCTATGTGGAAATAAATGCTTTGAGAAATGTATAAAAAGTATTAGTGCTCATTGTTGATGGGTTTAATTTGGAATAATTTTCTCTTGTGTTTGTAACCCCGCAGTTTTCCATGTGAGAATGATATTTGAGGAAGAATTATCTCTTCTCTTGTGGATATAGGTATAAATATCCATTTGGTTTTATATGATCATTGGGGTTTGAGAGAATTATAAGTTATTATAATTTTGGATGAAAATGAAAGGTATGATATAACATTTGTGGTTAAATTATGTTATGGTATTTTGAGGAATTTACCTCATTTTGGTAATATTATAAAATATAGTTTTTGAAAAGGACAACACACAGACCACGTGACAACCCATCGCGTCGGACAAAGCTGTGGGAATCGAACCCACAACCAAAGTGCGATTGGGATTTATCGCCTACCAATGGACTACGTGAAGTCCCTGGTCAGTGTGAGTATTATTTTTTGTTAAATGATTTTATTGATCAATAATAATTTGATTTGGGATATTATATCTTATCAAATTAATACCCTTAGTATAGGAAAATGATTTGGTGATTAAGTGATAAATGTTATTTTGGAAGTTGTTCACTTTGTTGAGAACACTATATGCCAAAGGAAAATAGAGTAGTATGGGGTTTCATTTGAGGAGTAATGGTGGAATTTTATCTATGTTTTTATTGTGGATTTATAATGATTTGGGTTATTTATGGAAATGATTAGGTTAATTACTTTTAAGTATGTGACTTTAAGAGTAATTAATGTCATTTGGAGATACAATTTAATTTGGAAGACAACACTCTTAATAAGTTTTGGTTTTCAATATTAGTTTTGATTATATTAAAGGATTCTAAGGACAATTTATTATTGAATGGTATTTATTTAACTTTGGGGTATTGTTGGTTTAATTTTGGAAATTAAGATTAGTGTTTATTTCTCTCAAGGAATATACTTTTGGGGGATCATTAGTTCTTGTAAAAATCATTTTGTTTTTGATTAATCTCTAAAGACAACGTAAATATATAGTTCATCCTGCATGGATCATGTGATTCTATAGAAGTTTATTCTAGCTCTTCCAGTGTGACCAAGTCTTCTTGAATACTTATCGTTTAAAAAAATGAGTTAGTGGTGGAAATTTATTAAAGAATGAAACTCTACTTAAAATTAAGTATATATCTTTATATTCTTAGTCAATATCATAAATGAATTCCTCATCCTTATGTAATGTAACTTAAAACAAAAAAAATGTTGTCAGTTTACTTTTCCTACTGGGAGACTAAGGACCGTTTGTCCCAACACAAGTTTGTGATTTTCTTATTATTAACTTTCTCCTGATAATGTTTTCTATCCCTCTTCATCAGAACTGAACACTCAGTTTATCGTCCATATCCATGTTTTCCTACATGGAATCCTAGTATGAGTTATCTTGGGTGACCTTTATACCTCTCTTCCTTTCTTTTAAAGTGAGAGTTTTATTGACTCTCTTTCCGATGTGGGACATTCAATTATATTATCAATCCCAATTTTAAATAAATTGTGAGGGCACAATTTATTGAAGGAGGGGAGAATGTAATACCCCAAGCTTCCATAGTACGTTTCCCTTTGAATAATGTAATGTCGTCCATTGTACGCAACTTCGAGATTTTAACACACCACAACCAATCAAACTAGCCGTTTCGAATAGTAATACCTACTTTTTGAAATTTTATAAATTCTATATCTCAAAATGGACTTCAGTTTTGGATTTTTAATATCGAAATTATCCTAGGGTTAAATTTTTGTACTTTTCGGATAACTTTCATATTTTGACGAATAGTGAAAATTACTAAATTTTAATTAAAAACAACTTTTTTTATCAAAATAATTAATATTGATAAATTATGAATTTGAGTAGTTTTAATGTATATTTAGAATATATTTTCACCATTTAATTCTATGTTTGTCATTGGACATAATTTCATAATTAAACCAGACATAAACAAGTGCCAATCTTTTGATAGTTATTGTCTCTTAAAAACACGCTTTTTGTTTTAACAACATGAATTAATTTTAAATTAATTTCTTCCAATTATGTGTTTTGAATTTGGAAAAATGTATTCCATATTTGGAATCAGGATGTTCAAATTTTTTAAATATGTATCTTTTATTTTTAGACATTTTGGATAACTACTTCGGTAAATATTTTATTTATCATGGTTAAAGGGTAAATCCTGTAAAAAAGGGTTAAAAAATAATATTATAATAATACTAAATTACCCTAAAACATGTCTTAACCATATTGGTTGATACATGGTCGACCATGGTCATCTTTGGGTCGATTTTGGAACCCCATGGATCCACTTGTAAGTGATAGGGACACTTTATTTTAATTAAGTTAAAATGAATACAAAAATGACACAAGCATATATATTTTAGAAAAACAATTGTTACATAGGGTTATATATGTTATCTTTTATATTATAAATATTAATTAGAAATATAAAAAGATTTCCTACATAATTATATTTTATTTATAATTTTTGGACATTATATAATGTAATTTATTTATGACACAATGGTGATGCAGTAATTACCATAATAGTGAAAAATTAGAATAATTGATATTATAAATACCCAAATAAATATAATTTGAGACTTTTATTGAATTACACTAATTTTCTAGGTTAATATGACATATTTTTATTGATTTAATTAACTATTTTCGGAGTAATCATTCTGTTATGTGTTTCACAAAAATCAACTATTGAATAGTGTCAAAAATGACATAAAAGATTTTTTAAAACAAATATTATATTATTAATTGATATTAAATTCCTTAAAATATAAGGTTCGGAAAATAGACTTATATCATGATAGGTGTATCATTAATGAACCCCTTGGGTGTCTCTTGGATATATATAGTACGTTTATTAACCATATAATATAAAAAGACAAAGAGACATTGTAAATGTGAAACTAATTAACTAAGAGTTAATACTTAAAGATAAGGTTAATATAATGACCCAAACCTGTCTAAATTCTATTTTTTGAGTGGTTTTCGACCCATCCCCACCTTAAACATTAAATAATAAACTTTTGAGCTATTAGAAACCGAATATAAATTTATTATAAATTAATATTTCTAGCTTTTCCAAAGGTGCCCCTCACCCCTCTTATAAAAGGGCACTCATCCTTCTCATTTCTTCACATAATAAAAGCCTTTTTGTTTGGACAAAATCTACCAAAATACTCTCCCAACTTCCCTCACTACAACCTATATGCCTTATTTTGATCATAAAACTATCCTAAGGAGCCCTTTTGATCAAATAAAAAAGAACCCGAAGAAGAGGTAATGATTTCACCACCCTTTTCCATGTTCCTTTCTTCTTCCACTTCTTATTCCTTTGTTGTTACCATTCTAAAATAATAGGTCAAGTATCATATATATACTATGATGTTATTCTAAATAATGTACAACCAAATTCAGTATTCTATCCATCCTTTGAATAACATGTCACCACACGTGCGTACGTACGACTTACCGTCTCCACGTCGTGGTGTAATTGTTATTCAATATATTATTATTTGGATGGGTATAATAATGATGTGTAACTCATGTAAATAATAAATATAACATGATAATTATTCTGTATATATGATATACCATCCAATTATATATTATTTTAATATCAAAAGAATGATATTGTCGCTCGTGCGTACGTACGGACTACCGTCTCCACGAACGCGATGAGATTCATTATCCATCGTATCCATTCAAGTATAATTCTAATTTGATGATTAAAAATAATATTTAAGGAATTTATATCATTCTGGATATGAATAATATACATCCCATTAATAAAAAATATGGCTCACATAATAATGAATATAAAGTAAAATGAACCCGTTAACACCCGAAATGACGATAATTCTAAGATATTATTAACAAATAAATGTTAAAAGATCATATCTGATATCATATTAATTCATATGATTATTGTATAATTAAATAAAAATTATTTCACCATTATACAGGAGGATAACCTACCGTCGACCAAGGAAAAAGTACAAAGTAAGGGATTTTCTTATCTCACTTTCAATTCCGTGAGATTTCCATTGTTCGCCACTAATTTATTGAAAGTGGTATATTGTGTACTCCCATTTGATATATATTATCATTATTCTCTTTATATTCATGTTATTCTGTAAATCATTTGGTGGTTATTAACTTTTGGTCATATGACTCAGTTGATTACAACGTGGTAAGGGGTTTCTTATCTCACTTTTAGTTCCATGAGAATTCCATTGTTCACCACTTATTTATTACATGTGGTGTGTGTACTGCCCATGTTTGTATTCATTGTGTAATATAATTTAATTAATTTATATTTACATCATCATTGTATGATCGTTATTTCATGGGTGTATGTTTTTTATGTTACCAAATCAATAAGGGAATTTGAAATTTCAATTTCCACTCATTTGGATTTACACATATTTCATTGATTATATTACTCCAAGATTATGTGTGGAATCACTATTCATTTGATTATGTCATAATTTCCACTCCACTTCCTGTGGATATACTATTGATACACATAATCACTCCATTGATAATTTCTCAAGTCATTTATATGAATTTGATAAGAGTAATTTTAACTCACTCTCCATTTGTTGAGTTAAACATCCAATTCAATGGTGTTGTTTTTATAAGATTATGTGTGAATATCCCTTGATTATTTTACACTGAATATCCAATCATATTTAGTGTATTTATATTTTTCACACATAATTATGTCATTGATTTATCCTTAACCTAAGGATACGACCTTTATGAGAGATTTCATCTCAATTTACATTCCATTGAGACTTCTTTGTTGTTATACACCAAATCACTTTTATGTGGTGTATATAATGTACTTTGACATAGTATATCATGAATCCATTTATTATCATGATATTACAATGTTTTGATTACCTCAATTATTTTTATTCAAGTGTCTCTCTTTTGGTTAGAAACTCTAACTAAAATACCATTTTAAATGTTTTAAAGACTTATTCTTCTAAATCTTGCTCATTAATGTCCATGTTTTAAAAATGGGTTTAAGGATTTATTTATATGGACATTAAAGTTTTAAAATTAAAACTCCTTTTAAAAGTTTCAAAGTGGTATGGGACACTTTGATTCAAAAATCTATTTTTAAATGGCTTCTTGACAAATAGTGTGACTTTTAAATGATTTCAAGAAAAAGGGGGATATTTCCCTCAAATAGTTTTGAAGATTATTTTAATCTATGTCAACATCCTTTATTATTCTTGATTGAGGTTAATGTGATACAATAAAATCTTCCATATTGTATCAAATGAGTTATATTTCATTGTGGATGTGTTATTTTTATACCATTCATGGTTTGTGGTTAAAGTATTGACATTTCGTATGGTAGTTTTAATACGAATGTTCATGTTATGTTTAAACCTGTTCATATGAGGAATGAATTGGACTTAATAAGTGATGGGTGGATCCCACTATATCTCCTTGATGCATCGGTAGGTCTCATGAGACAAAATAGTGTCTCGGCACAAGGCCTGGGCAAAACCTTATTTGTAGGCTTGGCATGAGGCCTTGGCTATGTGGTTATGATAGTCTGGCATTATGCATTCCATCATTATGAAAGTGGTTATTGATATTACATGTGATCATTCGACTAGTAGAATATCCATGTGATTAATTAAATGGCATTATTTCATTTTACCTTTGCCATTTTATGCTGAAGTTCAAGTTTAAAAGGATTTTGTTTTAGTTATAAATTGCCTTAAGTGTTTATGCTATCTATGAAAGATTCTGCTATAATGTTATCCTTACTGAGCATATGAGCTCACCCCTTTCAATGTTTTATTTTTTCCAGGATTATGAAGAAGCAATTTATGAATGACCTGTAGGGATAGTATGAGGGGATATGAAGACAAGATGTTTTTTTATGATGTAATGTAAAATTTTATGAATGTATCTAGTGTTTCCAAGGCTACTAAACTCATCCGTATTTAGAGATTTGATATTTCTTGTGATCATGCCAATGTTATGTAATAATGCACTGACTCTAGGTAACTAGGGTCGGGGCATTATAGAACACGTCAGATGTATTTCCCTCTAGTGGTTGATCATTTCAGGGATGTCTTCCTGGATGAATTATTAGGTTTACCTCTGGTGATAGAGGTACGAGTCTCTATTGAACTAGTTCTAGGAGCTGTGCTGAAGTCCATTCCACCTTACTTGATGGTTATTATGGAGTTGTAAGAGCTCAAGAGGCAGGTAGTGGATTTAAAGGAAAAGGGTTTCATTAGACCGAGTACTTCTCCATGGGGTTTTCCAGTCCTTTTTGTGAAAAGGATAAATATAGCCTCTGGATATGCATGGATTATCAGAAATTGAACAAGATGATGGTCAAGTACTGTTATCCTCTATCAAAAATAGATTATCTCCTCAATCATCTTCGAGGAGATCATGTTTTCTTTAAAATCTATTTGAGAGATTTTTACCATCAATTGCATGTTAGATCATTAGACATGACTCCCATTACCTTCTATAGCAGGTATGGTCTGCATGAATATTTAATAATTCCTTCTGGTCTCACGAATGCACCGAAAGTCTTCATAGTACTGATTAAACTAGTGTTCCATCCTTATGTTGATTCATTTTTGTGGTTTTCATGGTTGAAATATTAGTTTATTATTATAATATACAAGACCATGACACATATCTTGAGATCATTTTGAGTACGATGAGAGTGCATAAGTTATATGATAAGTACACAAAGTTCCACTTCTAGATGGATTATATTCACTTCCTGGGTTCTATCATCTCAGAGATAGGAGTATTAGTGGACCCGAGAAGGTGAAATTTGTACTTTTCTAGGAGTAGCCCAAGAACATTTTTGAGGAGAAAAGTTTTATAGGGATTTATGGTTACTACATTCATTTCATATAGGACTTCTATTGTTTAACAGTTTCATGATGGTCCTGACTAAAAAGCGTGCAATGTATGTATGGAAAGATTCCTTTGAGATGACCTTTCAGGAGCTGAAAGGGAGATTGATTTTGGGACCAATACTAATTTTTATAAACATGATAAATAGTTAAACTATGTACTGTGATGCACCATGTATCAATCTGAGATTATTTCTTATGAAAGGGGATGAATTAATTTCTTACATGCCTCAATAGTTGAGGCCACATGAGATTAATTACCCAATTCATGATCTTGAGTTAGCTAAACTTGTTCATGCTTTACGTTGCTGGAGACATTACTTATTGGGAGAGTGTTTTCTAGTGTAAACAGACCACAAAATACTCAAGTACATATTTACACAATATGATATGATTATGAGGTAGTGAAAGTCGGTTGAATACCTTCAACATTTTGACATCGAGCTTTCTTAGATGTCTGGTAAAGGAAATGAAGTGGATGATGATTTGAGTTGGAGGACATGATTGTAGGCAGTTTGGTAGGCCAGTAGTGAGTGGAATCTTATATAATTTTTCTCTAATATGCACTTGTAGTTTCATGAAATTCAGGGAAATATGTTTCTTTCTTCATTAGATGTAACCTATACCCTTCTAGATAGAGTATGGATGAGGTAACAATTTGATTCTGAAGGCCTAGTTCTATGGGAGAGTGTTTCAGGTGAGGACTCTCTTCCAAGTTTGACCATATGAGGGGATGATATCACATGTTTACATGGTCATGTATGGGTTTTTGTAGACATACATTAGGAGATGAAGTATGATTTTAATGCCTCTGTTTGGGAAGTGCAACGTGGTGTCACAAATATGTATCAAGACTTAAATCATTAGTTTTGGTGGCCATGTATGAAAAGAGATATAGCTGGTTTTTCCAAGAGGTTGTCCATATGCTATCAGGTGAAGGCGGAACACTAGTGACCAGTCGTAATTTTACATCACCTATCATTTCTATTTGGGGATGGATTGATATCGTGATGGAATTCGTGACTGGTTTATCGAGGTCTCTTTGAGGTAATGATGTTGCAAGGGTCATTGTTGATAGGATCAGGAAGGTTATAAAATTCCTATAGATCTAGGAAACATTCAGTGTTGCTGAGCTTGCGAGGTTGTACATCAATGAGATTATATGACTACACGAGGTCTCACATTCTATCATTTTAGATAGGTGTGTCAGGTTTACTTATCATTTCTGGCAAGAGATATAGAGGGTTATGGGTACACAAATTCTCCTAAGCAGAACATACCACCCCAGAATGATTTTTAGTCAGAGCATATGATTTAGGCATTGGAGGATATGCATCCGAGATTTCAGGGGTTCTTGGTAGAAACACATACCCCTAGTTGAGTTATCCTATAGAAATATATTTTAGTCTACTATTTAGATGGATCTATATGAGGATTTGTCGTGTAGGACATGATTTTCACCTCTGTGTTAAATATAAGTAGGAGAGGCAATTATGTTGTGACCTTATCTTGTCAAGGAGACCCCTGAGCAGGTGCAGTTGATTTTAAAGTAGATGGCTACTGCGTAGTCTTTTTAACAATTGTATGCTAATCAGAACAGATGACCACTGGCTTTTGAGGTTTGGGATTGAGATTTTATCTATGTTTCACTGAGGATGGGATACCAGAGGATCAGGAGACATGGTAAGATTTTGTTGAGATACGTCGGGCTGTTCAAGATTCCGGAGAGAGTTGCATCGCCTGCCTATTGGTTCGAGTTTCCATAGAGGTACTAGGCTATGCCTAACATCTTTCACATTTCTCAGTTATGGAATTAATTTTTATACTCGTCTCATGCTTTTCATCCTGAGGAGGTTGAGTAAGTGGTAAATGCATCATTTGTGGATAATATTATAAAATTTTTGGATTGAAGCGTGAAATTTCTCCATGGTCAGTATGTTCATTTAGTACGGGTATTATGGAAACACGACCGAGTGTAGGACAAGATATGGTGGAGGGAGGCTGATGTATGATAATCATGGCCTGAGTTGTTCATAGATTTTTCTTTACCACCCTCGGAAATGAAATTATAAGAAAAAGTTCTTTAAGGGAGGAGTTTGTAAGAACTTGGTTCTTCCATTGAGGTATATATCATTTATTTTCTAGTTTTACTTATGAATTAAGAGGAAAAATAGTTTAATAACTAGGATAATGGCCTGTTAGACAACATGAATGGGGGTTACATACTGTGTAATCCTAGTACACTCCATGAAATGGTCTCGCCAGGAACCATCCATGACAAGTAAGGAACTTAACCAACACAGGGAAAATCAAGCATATACCCAGCGTGTATATCGCAGTACATGCTGTGGATTTTTTTCCTAAAATGGGAAATACCCTCATATACTTTATATGGAATGAAGTATCACACATTGGTTTCATACAGATGCACTCAGGTCAACCTGAGGGGAGTTTTCCTCCGGTTTATTCATCCAGACTCTTTTTTGAACAATGTCAGATGTGTTTGAACCCCTTCGGTAAGTTCTCAATTCTCCTTAAGACATTCTTTATCTCTTCTCCTCTCGACCTAATTACGAAGGTTTGGGTTTTTATGCTCATTTTTAAGATCTACATCCTTTTACGTTGAATTATATGGTGACACTAGATGAGGAGAGTCATACGAGTACGAGGTGGGTGGTCTCATTACATTCGCTAATTTTTAAGATGGTTATATATTCCAAAGTTCCACACTCCCAATTATAGGGTGTATACATGATTTTAATTGACCCTTTTTGTTTTCTATTTATGTTTAATTAATAAAATAAGTGTTTAAAGAATGTTTTACATTTTATACCTTGTTTAAGGGCCACCCCATGGGCGAGTTTCATCAGATGATCGTTTATGGACGTTTGTCCCAGGATACCTATGAGGCAAGCCTTTTTTCGTCTTTTGGGGGTGTTAAAAATGATTTGAGTTGGTTAATAATTTACAAGGTTGTTTAATTTTAATTGAATTAGTTAGGGTATGTTATGATTGGTTTTCACCTTGTCCTTTGTTTTCCTTTCTTTTTAAACCACATTTGGAATGATTTTCTTCAACTATAAACCTACCCACATGAGTTGTTTAATGTTATATAAATGTAATAGTTAAATTTACATATGTTTCTTCTTATATTAAATATTTCCACGTGAGTTTTTAATGTAAAATCCATGTAATAGTTTAATTTACATGTGTTTCTTCTTATATGTAAAGTTTAATTTCATTTTAAACATTAAAGGGGTAAATAATGGTTGGAGAACCATGGACTCAGGATAAATGTCCATGGATGGTCTCATATGGATATTGAAAATTATAACTTGGGTGTACCATGTATTCATATTATAATTCCATGGATGGAGTTAAAGATGGTATAATTATGTTATGTTGTGAGCGAGCCACGAATGTAGTGGTCGGGCTCAGGGAGGATTTATTTAAATGTTAAGTGAACCATGGATCTAATGAGTGATTCCATGGATAAGATCTATTGGCAATGTTTATATTCCATGAGTTGACATTTATGTATACCACAACTAGAGTGATGTCGTGTTCATGATAGGTTCATCGGAATGGTCTCGTAAGATGTTTGTGGAATTTCACATGGAGTGATACAAAAATTCAAAAATAGGAATTTCAATGATGATATTAAGTTATAAATTGAATATTGAAAGGGAATATCTAATGATGTGTTCTCCAAGACAAAGAAAAAACATGGATTTGGTCTTTAATTTTTTTGTTAGATGGTCATCTGAGACATCTGTCTTTCTTACTGTTATAATGGGTATGTCGGGATAATGCCATATTTCGAGACTTAAATAATTCAATGAAATTGAATTTTTATTGAACATAAAATGAATGTAAATGGAGAATAGTTATTTCCACACTATTTCATTTTGATCACTTTCTAGATTACTATTTTCTATATTGTACACTGCCTATTATATATATTCACTGACAGATTGGCATAGTCCATGGGTGGTTCCTAATGTGATTTAGTCTCACACCCTATATGAGTCATGTTTTTGGGCCCCAAAAAATTATATTGTTGTAGGTGTAGATAAGGGAAATCTCCCTTCTCCAGGTACATGATATGCTATATAGGTGTACGAGAGCCTAGGACTAAGATGAGGATCGCAATGCTACTGAGTTTCATTGGTCCTTTTGGATGTTTTGTACTTATTTTAGGTATTAATGTAGTGAAACATGTTTGTGATGTTTCCCTATAAAATGCGACATGAAACATCATATTTTGAATGGTATGACATCCGATTATTTATATTATAACTCCTACATTGTTTAATTTTATTATATTTTATTACTTATTCTTCTATTTTTGGCTATTGTATTCCGCAGTGGGATACTCTACTAATGAGTTCACAGTCTCTCAACTATCAATCTTAGTCCTTAACTTCTAGTCGGAAGCCTCTGGCATTTTTAGAGATGTTCTTGAGGTCATGTGGCCAACCATGTATGGGGTACCTTTGAGTGGCATCCTGATCCAGGATGCTACAAGTGACTATATGTACCTTATGTGTTTTGTATCAAAACCTTATGTAATGACTGTATAAACCTTATTAGATTTTCTCAAACTTATGATAATGTTGTCTCATTCTTATGGGATAAAAATTAGGATATTTTTAAAATGGGGTTTAATCTTATAAGGTTACTGAATCTTTCAACAATTATAAAACATTTTAGAATGAATTATATATGTTAAATATATCATAACAAATTCATATCATATGAGAAATCCTTTTCTAAAAAAATTTAACAATACATTTTTTATCTTAGGAAATTACTATAACATGAAAATTTCAAACATATGATATTTTTATAATATGAAACTTTCCATCATTCAAAATCCTATATCAAACAAGAACTCCTGTCATATGAAATTTTCTAATGTAATATATGTTATATGTAATGTAGAAGCATATATTATAAAACATTGAATATTATTAAATTTGACATTTTATGAAAAACTATATCATTGAGGAATTATTATATTTAGTATGATTCAACAGTATTTTTAGAAAACATAGAAATTTCCCAGTTTTGATATCTTTTTTCATACTTAAATTTAATATATTTATATAGTTTATATTTTATTTTATTTATTGGTTTTATGATTTATTTTTAATTATATAAATCATTTAAAAAATAATTTGTAAACATTTTATGAAAGATTAAATGAATATTATATGGCCGGAGGAATTTATAATATTTTTTTATTTATTTTTAAAATTACATGTATAATTATAATGATGAATGATATTTTTTCAATAAAATAAAATTAAATTTTCATGTTCGCTAGATGGAAAAATTCATGTGATGTATCTAATATGTCAACATCGAAAAAATATAAATTAGTTCATTGGTTTCCCATGAAAAAATTTTATTTGGAAATGCTGAAACGAAACCATTATGATTTTAATTTTCCTAAGTATATTCTAATTTTTTTTATATTGTTTGGAAAAAACAAAACACTATAAGAATAGTTTCTCAGAACCAATATGTTTGGTTTAGGTCTAAAGGATACAAGAGCTCGATAGGATCACATGAATTGTGTCACATGGAAAATTCAAAATAGTCACTATGATCCTTTTTGATCACTAATGTTGTGATCATATTTTTTGGACTTCCAACATGTGACATTCTACTACTCCCAATGAATGATCATGGCTATCTAGACATTTATAATTTCTTTATCTAACTCCTAGTTTTTAGGCTGCTGTATTCTTCCTATATTTTTTAAGTATTTTATTTTTGGTTTAATAATTTTAATTCAAATGTGAGAACTTATTTTTGGGTTATAAATCACATTGAAAATAAGATTTGGGTTATTCCTCTATGTAGAAAAATAAATTCATGGTTATGCCTCTAGGTAGAAAAAGGAAGGATATATCTGAGATGTTTTTCATGGGTAGAAAATAGTAGGTATAATTCAGTTGTAATTATTGGTGGTCAAAAATTAGTTTTAATATGCTGTCAAACCTATTCAAATGTTAGGTCACATTATTGTGGGTTCAATATTCTCACATTGAGAGTTTGATGACTAAATGTATGATCCCATTGATCTAAACTACTATTAAAATAAATGTGTTCATAATTTTTTTTACATATAATTTAACATAACATTGATAATTTATTTTAAATTAATAATTTTTTCAATTCACCCCCTATTGATCATTCAACCATCAAACTATCTTGGGAAAATAGATTTTAGAGTTTAGTGAGAACAATGGAGTTATTTAGAAAAAAATATAGCTACACTAAAAGTTTCACTAAGATGAAAAATGGGACATCAAAAGAGATATCCCCAATATATAGGGACAAAATATACCTTTCATTTTCTTGAATATCCTGTTAAAAACTTTAAAAGTATAGATCAATGTATTTTCCCTCAGAAATATATTTCTTTGTTATAAATGAATCCTATTCTAATGCAGGGTATTTACAGGTACTAAAAAAGTTTCCAATGCCTAAATTTTTGGATCTAGGTTATCAACCATCAAGAAAATTGATAAATGGAATGATATCACTAGCTATATGGTCTTAAAATGCATGCCCAAAATGAGGAACCAATGACAAAGTTAGTTTCACCATCCTCACTAATGGTTCATGAACCCGAGTTGAGGAACCTCTAAGAACAGTCCATGACAATGTTTAACTAAACCCTTTATTTTCACAAACTATATGATGTTATTGAAATATATCTTGTTTAATCTCTATTACATTTATTGCATATTAGACCAAGAACATCCATCCTGGTGTGCATGCTGAACTCATTTCCCACATTACAACCTTGTCATTCTCAGCCCCATCAACATATAAATACCCCCATAATACCAACACTCTTGGATCCATTCATTACTCTTCATTCCTATCCTTTTACAAAAGGTATTATGTTTATCCTTGGAGACAAGAAATCCTCCTTAGCACTCCCAATATCATAATGTTCCCTTTTAGATCCCAATAACAATATAAATTCAGCACTACATCATGTATATGGTTGATTTCAGAAGGATTATCTAAATACCAATGCATAGTTACCCAAAAATATCTCATTAAACCACAAGTTATTTGATATTGAGTATTTTTCCACAAATTCTTATTTAACAAATTCATATTTACCTTTTGTATGCAATATAGTACACAACCTAGGGTCGATGTCGGAAGGAGGCCACTCACAAACACTATTTTTTTATTGTTGATATTTATTTAACAAAACCAGACTATAAAAGACAATTATAGGGACAAAATAGTGGGTTTTTATAAAATTAATACAATATATATATATATATTCAAATAAAGGACATAATAGTGAAAATATAATTAAGTCAGTAAAAGTAATTCATTTTTTTCAATCTCAGTTCATAGTAATTCTAAATATTATTCTTTTTAATAATAATTCTCAACATTTAATTAATTGTAGAGGTCAATCCCTAACACCATATTCTCCCTTTATGAAATATTTATTATCATATAATTATATCTTTTCATGCAATAAAATTTTGTTCCAAATAAAGCTAAATAAACATTACATTAAATATCAAAACCTATGTAAAACTCGACCATTTTAATGATTTAAATATTGAAGATATAGAAAATAAATGAATGAGGGATATGAAATAAATGTCATGTAATTAAAAGTGACCACACAATTATTCAATTTAAGCACTACAAAATTCAAAAAAAATAGAATAATGAGAAAAAATTAAAACAAAATAAAACTCAAAGAATCACTTTTTACCTCCTTTATAAAATCATAAAGTGTTATTTTCTCATTACCATGGATATGAGGTGGATATAGTGGAGGGAATATGAAAAAATTATTGTATATAGAAAATGAAAAATAGTGAAATATTTAACTAAAATTATGAATATTTAATTACAAAGAAAATAGAATAGTAAAACCATTTTTAAATCTAGTTTGCTATGGGATAAGAGTCAAACACATCATAATAAAGTGAATTATGGTTTCAAATAGGTAGTTTTGACTTATTATACTTTTCAATGTTCATGTACATAGATTACATGTCAGTACGGCTTGATCAATAGGATCATCCCACATACCCATGAGATTTGAAATATTATCTAGCATTAATCATTATTTGAAATATTACTTTGATCTTTGAACTCCCCTTATCTATTAAATTAATACTAATTTTAAAAAATAAATAGGAATATATTTAAATGAATAAAATTATCAATAAGGATATAATAGATAATGAATGTGAATATCCATACATATGCCTGGATGTTATCTAATTCACCTTATGTGATTTACAAATGATTTGGTAAATCTGACATGAGAAACTAATAATCACACGTAGGGTACCTGGTAATTATAACATGAGGCTTGAATTACATGTTTAATAACATGTGATACCCAATAGATATTTTACACATGATTATTGGGAAATACAGTTATCCATGTGATGTGTCTTTTATGATCCAGCTATCAATCTGTAATGACTTGTATCCTTATGGGTTTTCAATTCTGAAGGGAATTTGGTTTTTTTATTTGATGAGTGTTTTTAGAACCAATAATCATACTGGAATTAAGAGTTTTGGTACATCCCTAAAAGGTATTTTTGGATATGGTTTGAGGTTCAATTGTGTATCAGGAGTTCAAGTATATGTTTAAATAGTTACTAGATGGCCACACTATTGAATAATTCAGAATGTATCTATACAATATGTGATAGAATACATTCAAATAGTGATTTACCATTCATATGGTCCATTCAAGCCATAACAATTTGAGAAAAATTCCACTCTCCTAGTGTATCGTGCTATGGTCAACAAGTAAAGGTGAAAGGAAAGAAACCAGAAGTAGGAAGACCATGATTTTGTGGTTTCTATTTTAGAGGAAACATATATTAGAATTTTTAACCACACCATGTTGTAAGATGTGTTGGGGGTCGTTTCAGTTAAGAGTGGTTTTTTATAATGTATAACATTGGATGAAATTAGTTTTCACTTCATGGAACTAATTTAGGGCAATTTTGTGGCCTAGGTTTGGTTGCATATAATGACTAAACCATACCCCGTTACTCTTGGTTTTTGGTTCTATACAGTTGCTCAATCTGTTTGGAATCAGTTATTCTTGTCTGTTATATTGTTTTTTGAGGATTAATTTATTAATTGTATGGTGTTTATTGATCATATAAGTTCTATAGTACATCGATATGGTTGGTATGTTTGTGATAATAAATTATGGATCGTTAATTATTATAGGTGCCCTTGAATTTGTTTGGGTATCTTGTTTTGATGAGGATTTTATAATTGTATTCCATAATTAGTATATTTTTTTCATATTCCATGCTTTTGTGATGTTTACAAATAAAATGGGATGTGCTTGTGTCGACCAAATATTCAACATAGACCACATACCTTGATAAATTATTCAATGGTGGAACTTGGTCGATTGAGTCCTAGTGGCCCATTTTATGGTCTTTTTGGTGTTGTGAGTTCAATTTCAAATAATAATAGGTATCCTTTAAAAAAATTTGTTTAAAAATATTTTTTTCCTGATGGGATTTCAAAGGTAAAATAGTGATTTGATAAATGTTTTTTGAAATGGTATTTCAAAATATTCAAGTTGTTTTCCTATGATTATTGATGGGATGATGGTCCAAGGGCATAATATGAGTAAGAAAAACCGGGGTTCATTTTTAGATGGTTTAAAATGAGGGTTCAACTTGGTTTTTTGAAAGGGATTAGTTGATCTCATTTTGGTCAGTTTGGCCGCATGTGGGAAATAACCTATTTTCTAAAGAATGATTTATTTTTAATGTGACCATTTCTATAACTATCATTTATACTGAATATTGTATCTTCATTCATGACTATGTGTGTGGGCCTATGGTGTTGTTTTGGTTTCAAATCCAAGGATTGGTGGTATGGTTTTGATTGACCCTTATAGGGTGTTGTTGAGCATTTTAGGCGAGTTTGAGATTTGAGGTTATGTCCTGAGTAACTAGTGTTTTGGATACAATTTGGTCAGTTATGAGACAGAAAATGTACCATGTTTGTTGTGCATGTGAGGAAGATCATGTGTTTGTGATAGGTGATATATTCACTGGGGGGGTGATTAATGTTATGTCCTTGACTCACTATGAGCGAGGTAGTGCGGGTGGGACTACCGTTAGTGAGATAATTGTCATGTTGTTCATGAAGTATTAGCCAAGTATGATTGAGATAGTGTGACATGAGACTAGGAATAATCACAATGAGTGAGATGGGATGGATAGAATATACCATGAGTGAGATGTTATTAGGCATAATTCCTTGAGTGGGATGGGGTCTAAGAACACAACACAACATATGCTCTGTGGAAGGACTGCCATGATTGATATTGAGTCAAGGTTGTTAGGTGATGTGATTTGGATGATGGGGTTCCATTAGTGATATAAGGACTTGGTTGGGGTGTGGCATGGTATATGGGTAATTAGTATCCATTTAGTGCAAGTGGATAGTCATACTTTTAGTGTGGGGTTAGATGAAATATGGTTAAGGATGGTAGTATATATTGAATCTTCATTCTAGTATGGATTTGAAGAATGTATGGTTAGGTGTCCTGGTGGCCTGGTTAGCTGATGAAAATCAGACTTGTGTACTCTGTGTGAATTATATGTTATATTGTATGATTAGTGTGTTTTAGGGGCAAAATTTCACTCTTTATATATATATATATATATATAATTCACATCGACTTGATTAAAGTATAACTTAGTGTTGTCAAGGAATTGTGAATTCCTTTGAAGTTGTTGGAATCAACCCTTATCTTTAAACAAGGAATGTGTTTCAATGTATGTGGTATGCCCCTCCTAGTTTATCTCAGGACATAGGTATCAATTGGATTTGGAGATGTGGTATAGGACTAGTAGGTCATGGAGGATGAGTATTTTAGGTTGGATTATGTGAGTTGGTCCAAAATACAGTGTATTTGTGTTTATATTTATTTTTCAACAAGTAATATCAAGTGATCCATTTATTAAATATGTTATTCTATGATTAACTAATTCAACTATGGTATGTATTGATTTATTTTGCAGATGAATTTATTATTTTATATTTTGTACTACAGGGGGTCCTGTGTGGAACTTTGTTTTATATATCTAGGTTTTTCGAAAGTCCACTATACAGATGGATCATGATTAATTTTTGGTAGATTCCTATATAACCCTTAGTGTTAATCTATAGGTCATAGTATCTCATTAACTATACTAGGCCTTCATCGATAGCCAGAAGCATCTGATCTATGTGGAAGAATTCCTAAGGTCAAGTGGGAATCCCTACTTGGCTGCTATTTGGGTGATCAAGAATGCAACATTACAAAAGGGAATTAGAGAATCTTTTGGGATGTGATAGTGATCGACAGAGGTGGTGTTAGGTTCTTGTGTTTTTGTAGGTATATTGAACTGATTCCTAGCCAATATAAAATTGGATAAATCCCAATTAACTTGAGGAAGTATTGTTTTGGGGATTAGGAACTCTAGGATGAGTGTAGGGTTGGATTGGATTGATAATCCCAATCTGAGATGGGTGAGACTTGGGAAGAATCATAGGTCATGGTTGGGAGCTAGCAGGTTATTCATGAACCTTGATTGTGTCATGCTGGGGGCATGATACACACACCAATGGGCTATGTTTTTTTGATATGATGCCTCATTAAAATCCATTATTAATTTAATAATCTAACAATATAATTGATTCTTTATCAATTATATTATTATTGGTGATTATATTGATATAAATATGAGTGTGTATTATTTATTTATTATTATCTATTTTTGGCCGCTATTGGGAAATGGATTTTGGGATGGTTTAAATATTGAGAAAAAACTTTGTCTTTGTAACAAAACTCATAAGGTTGCATGTGGTGTTGAAGGAATGATTTTATAAATTAGTTTTACCTAAAATAAATCATGAATTTTTTATTTTTAAAATGTAATGGTATTTCCATGTTTTGAGAATGTATAAGGAAAATGGTTTAAATTTTTTTTTAAATGGATTTTCTAGTGGGATGGATTTTATATTAAATAACCAGCTAGGGTGGGGAATTTAAGATTTTGGTTTTTGGTGAAAAACACTATATATGGTGGGGTGTTTTGGAAAATTGGCCATATTTGATGAGTGTAAAATGATTTCAATGGTGTTTTAAAAATAAAAAACTGTTACACTTGGAAAACTAGGTTTCTTGTATTTTCTATTTAGTTGGGAGTGACTATAATTCTTGAATCTCTTCTTGGATGGTAAGACATGTGTGTTTGGAATCTCTATGAAAGATTGGTAGATGTAGACTAAATTGGGAAAATTATGGTAAAAATCAGTTAATGACTATATAAACAAGTTTTCTTGTTTTTTTTTGTGGTTGATCAAGAAAGTACTGGGTGTGTGGATTGTGGTTTGGGCAGGCATGCCACAATTATTTTGAGAGAGCCAGTTATACCAGTCTCATGGATGATTGATATTGTTGGGATCAAGTATCCATATGTCAGTTTGTTGGTACATGAATTTAACCCTTGATGTGATTTTGATTGTTTTATGGAATATACCATTTATTTCATGTTTTCGTGTTTTTTCATGTTGGATCACTCAGTGTGTGTTTTCACTAGGTGAATCTTATAGTGAGGAGAATCAATCAATTACAGGTGTACAAACTTCATGTTGGAAGGGTTGTTGTCATAATGGAACATGCTAGAGGATGGTTGAGGTTACAGTTGGATACTGGTGAGCATTTAGACCGAATTTTGGGATTCAGGTGTGTTGTTGGACAAAGTATGTGCATTGGAAATAGTATCAAGCTATCGATAGTGTGATCTGAGAGAGAGTCAGATTGATGGATCGCTAGTGCTCAATTGTAGAGTATTGTAGGGGACATGACCAATTGATCATTCAAACATGTAATAACATTTAGTGACTAGATACTACATTTATTTGGGTGTTTTAATGACTTAGAGATGCCTTTGGGCGTTAAGGCATCATTACTGATCAATATAGTGATGTGAAGCTATGCCAGCAGATGCAGCCAAGTGTTTTAAAACAAAGTAGGCTAGAAAAAGAAAATTAGGGATTTTTTGAATACATTTGAAATCACCAAGGCAAAGAACACACTAAGATCATTATTTGGGAAAATCATTATATGGTTTGATGATCTAAATAAGCTTTTTAGGTAAAATCCAATGTGTGTCGACTTGGTGTTTGGAGTAGTGCAGTAGAAGCGCATTATGTGTATACTAATGGAACACAATACGTTAGTAGGAAATTGGTTATTTATAATGGTGAGAGGACTTCTATGGATTATTTTAGATTACAAGAAAGAGATTAAGTGTTTCTAATGACCCTCATCATTACAAGATTTGAATTCTGAATAGAATATGATTTTTATTATTTGGTGGGTGGTTTATTTTTTGAAATAAGAAAATGACTGGGATTTTAAGTGTTTTTACATCATTAAATGGTTTTTTGATGTGATTAAAGTCTCATTGGGTGAATTGGGTCTTTAAGAGGATGTCTTAGTAGTAATTGAGGGCATGGTAGTTGAAAATTGCATGTAGAGGCCAATCACAGTGTGGCAAGTGTCATTCTTGTCATGAATGGCCATTCATGTGGTTCATTATGGAAATGAATGAGGTAACCAAGAGAGGGGATCTCTTCCTTAGAGGTATTATTGGCACAAAGAGTTCATGGAATGAATTTTTCATAGAATATGGGATTCCCTCTATTTAAAGGAGTATTCACGATATAAAACCAGTGTTCATGTTTTGAACCGGTGTTTGGAACCTTTTTCTAGGGGACGTTTGGTAATTATAATGGGCGTCCATTATAGGAACCCCTCAGATTTTTGGGTGAAAATAATGGGTATATAGATCCCTCTTTGTCTCTCCTCCACCTTTCCTTAGTATTCCATGATCTGAATGGATTTGGGATGTTTCATCATTCTGATTCAAGGTACGATGTCTTCCCTTCTCTCCTTTGTCCTTCCTCCATTGTTCTTATTTGATCTGGTTTATTTAGTTAAGGAATTAAATGTATCATTTCTTAGTATCATGGTTAAATATGCATTCTTTATAGTAATTTTGTGTGAAACTCATCAAAGACGTCCCTGGTGGGTGAAATCAAGGCATCATTCATCATTTACCTTAATTAATGTTTCCCTATGAGTTTATTTTATCATTTTCAATGAATTTAGTTGAAATTATCCATTCATTAAAGAATTTTATTTATGGAATTTTTATGTCCTAGGTTTTAGAGTCTTTCAAGAGTATAGTACACCATGTTTCTTATGTTTTGGTTATTGTAGGGCTGCTTGGCATATTTAGATCCATTGATGAAATTTTGGGGAAATGGTTTTAGTTATTTAATTTATTAATTTTATAGTGTTTATTGATGATATATGTGATCATGAACTTATAAAAAGTTGGTATGATCTTGAGATTTAATTATGGATCACCTGTTTAGGTTGGTGGCCTTGAGATTTTTTGATTCTCTTGTTCATTTTGTGATTTTATATTCATATTCCATCATTAAAAGAATGGTTTCATATAGAATGATTGGGTGATATTTCCCTACAAACTGGGATGGGATCACATAGGCTTAATACATAACATGGATCAAATATCCTTATAAATGGTTTAATGGGGGTTGTTTTGTATTTCCTTGAAACATGTATTCTAGTTTTAAGAATAACTGCTTCCAGGTGGGTTTCATTAGATACATTCATTGAACCAGAAACTCCCAACAGTTCATTATCCAATAGGGACATGCTTTCCAAAGGTAACAATTCGTTATGTTTGATCTTTAGGATACTTTAGAATGTGCATTGGTTGAGAGGATGGTAGGTCAGACTGATCGCTCCCTTTTTGGGGGAATTATTTTCCACTCCAAGACTCTATTTATAAATTTAAGGTATATTCATGAATCCATATTAATTTTCCATGTATAACATAAGTTTCCCTGGCATTTTTCAATCAGTTATTAATATATGTAAAATATAGAATCTTCCATATGTATTCAAGGTTCTTCATTAATAAAGATATCTGTATGTATTTGAGGTTCTCCATCAATGGTATCCTCTTGTATACTACTGAGAGATTCTTTAAATCATCACTATGATGATACTGCTTTTTAAGCCACTCAATGGGGCACTATGGAAGGAAGGAGTGATGGTGAAGAAATTAGAGATAAGCAAGACTACAACCTCCTACTTGAAAGGTTATGGGCTTATACCAGGATGGCTACCCTAGTGGATCTCGGAAGCCGAGGGAGAATTATCTTTTTCTTTAATGGAAAAGCAAGTGTGAACTGTACCTTTCCTACAAGAGAGCTGAGGCTCTAGTTCTTAGTGAAGAAAACAATAGGAAAGAACCCAAACCCTAATCCTTTAAATTGGGAACTCCACAGCACTCTTCCTAGGAGAATGGTCCATGTGACTACAATTATACAAACCCATAGACACTTTACAAATCCTAACCCCATTTTGAAACAAATATGGGAAACCTTTGACTACAAAAATACAATAACAAATAGGATACACTCTGATGTGCCTTTCCCAAGGGTTTCATAAGTCAGGAGGTTTTGGTGAAGGTCTCAACAGAATCCCATTTATAAAAGGGAACCCATAAAGAATAAGGCTTTCCAAGATTGGATTTGAAGAGGGAATAATGTCTTATAGACTGAAGAGAGTAGGTGGATCAAATAGGGGTGACCATGTAGGTAATGGTGTGCATGTTTGGTCACACAAGTAGGGTTGGGTGACCTGATATTCACTTGAGTGATGAACAACCAGAATGTTAATATTGGGTGAGACCTGACTCAAGACGTCAAGAGTATTCACAGGTATTCCCAGAAGTGGGGTGCTCATGTTCTTGTGAGAGGAATATGTGGCACACAAGTGTTTTTGATTTAGGAAGGTTGGGTGCTTTAAGTACGCAAGTGTTATGGATCTCAAATACTAAGAGGACTTAATTCCTAAGATCCTCCATCAATCCCTATTCTTTAGGTGATAAAGAACTACCTTGAATGTTTCAGAAGACTTGGGTAGAGAATTTGGGAAACTAGATCATAAATTAGGATTCAGGGAAATTCATTCGTACAAATAAAGGCCACAAAGGACTATTATAAGAAAAACTACGACCCTAGGAGAAAATATTTTTGTCACGAAAGTTGGTTGCGTTCCATCTTTGTGGATAGGAAGTGGCTACATGCTAGATGGGTGGAGCTTAAGTATACTAGTGCACCGCTAGTGATTTGTCCTAACTAGGGAACCTATTTGAGGACATAGAAAAAATAATACCGCATTCTGCTCTATCATGGTGGTGCACAGGTGTTTGCACCCAGGTACCTTGGGCACCCCCCTTAAATAATTATCCAAATTTAATGTTCCATACCATGGGTTTTGTGACCCTACACCCCTGCATGGGATCAGTTCTTGGATTCCATCCCGACCCTTTGGGCTAGTGCTTTTTCTACCTTCCTGGACCCCCATTAAAAACGCAGAGTCTCACTGTGAACTTTTGGAGACCAATTGAGGACATTTTGATGAAAAAGTGCATGGTCTACATTTCATTATCTCTACAAAAATCCCCCCCCCTAGAAATTGATTTGTTCAGAATGAAAATAATCCTGCTCTAAGTTAAAAGTATGGAACTTTGATTCATTACAACATCATTTGGTTAGATTTTTAGTTGGTTCAATTTTGGAAGGACACTCTAATGTTCTCCTAATACATAGGGAATAGTTAGAATAGTTTGGTTTTTTACTATGGTTATAAATACAACCCCACAAACATTGTATAATTTCACTTTTTCATTGATAATATTACCTAAAACCATAATAAATATATTTTTAGTGACCTTAGACTCGAATTTTTTCAAGAGTGACCTTTGCAGGTTCCCAATATGGTGAGTACCACATATCTTGTTGTCTATAATTTAGAGTCATGCATGTTGGAATATAATGGGATAGTGTTTATGGTCGGAAAACTTTGACTATAAATTTTTAAATTACATCTCAAACACAAATATGTGTCTAAGAATTTCTCTAATATCCATTAAATATTTCCAAGGGGAATCATAAGTCATGAATTTTTTTATAGTCACCAAATAAAAAACTTGTATAAACATTAAAGAAGTATTTTCCAAGAACGAGGTTACTATTATTTTAAAACCCCATTATGGGGGTTCTATTATGAATGGTCAAATATGGCATATTCTATAAAGCCAAATAATGACATCTTTGGGCTGACAGGCCCATTATGTAGTCTAATCTTATGAAAGGAAACCTAAGGGAACGTACTACATTGTCATGAAAAAAAGATCTTAGGAATTTAACATTTTACTATTTATAGACAAAGGAAAACAATATTTGAATGACTGAAGACCACATTGGGTGGTTTTTCCAAAGAAATGGGTTTTAATAATAAAGGGTCATCTATGCCGATATATTTCATGAATATGAAAAGAACTTCTAAAAAAATTAGTAGAATGGGGAATTGTTAAAATTTTTCATAGAAGATAATTTTTTTATATCATGTTTTTCAGTTTTATGTCATGAAATGATGAAATTATACTATACTATTTTAAGTCATGCAGTGAGGACATTGTACTAAGCAGTTTTATGTCATGTAGTGAGGAAATTGTACTGTACAATTTTATGTCATGCAATGATGACATTCAGCAGATTTAATTTAAGGTATTTATCTTTGACCAAAGGTATGAGGCTCCCCCAATTTCATGATAATTTGTTTGGAAACATACTACCATATTTAGGTTTGGATGGGAAGAAAAGTAAACTATGATTTATGAATTTTCTGAATTCGAAGAATGATATGGGAAAAAGGGTTAAAGGCATTATAGGAAGTCTTTTCCAAGAACAAAGTTACCATTATTTAACAAACCCATTATAGTGGCTATTTTATGCAGGGCCAACTGGGGAATATGTTGCGTAGCTAAATAGTGGCATCTTTTGATTGATAGGCCTGTTATGTAGGAGACTTATGTAAGGCGACCTAAGGGCACGTCCTGCATATTCAAACAAAAGAGATCTCATATATTTTACATTATATGGCTAGAAGACAAAGAATTTTTATGGTGTTCATATTTTCCAAAGTAAAGAGTTTGGTTTATGAAGAAATGTTGCTGAATATAGAGAGAGTATTTCCAATCATGATTTCCAATGAATCGGAGGAATATGATTTCTATGAAGGTATGACCCAAACGTAGGGAGCATGGTAATTGTAGTTTTAGGTCATACAAATTGGGATAGAAATGGAAATAATATATGATATGTGGTCAAGTAATCCATGTTTATTTCTTATATCTTTGAACCCATAGTGAGGAAAATGACTAAACTATGGCCTTGAAGAATTTTAGATTGAGAGAAAGGTAATGGGACAAAAATACAAAAATGATTGCTTGAAAATAAATATTTTGTATATTGTAATCAATATTTGAAGGGAAAAATGGCACTTTGACCAAGAATGAAATTACCTTTATTTGACAAACCCAGTATGGGGGTTGTGTTATGCAAGGATGACTGGGGAATATGCTGCATAGCCAAATATTGGTATCCTTTTTCTGATAGGCCTATTATATAGAAAACTTATTCAAGGCCACCTAAGAGGACATACTGAAAATTCATGAAAAAGATTTATCATATATTAGAAACTATGTCACCACAAACCATAAGAAAGATTATGAAGATATGAAAATATTCAAGATTAAGAGTGTAAAATATTGAAGGGGGTAATTCTCAATGCCCATGAGAAATATTTGAATCGATATTGGCCATGAGTTTAAAGTCCTTTATATAGATTTGACCCACATTTAATTTCATTGTTTCCTTTGAATCAATATTATGATCTGCTATTTAGAGTCATCCAGCAAGGAAATGAAGTGATTCCGACATAAAAAGGGAATATTGTGGTGGGACTAAGGAATTAAACCCTGGTGTCACTATGTATCTCATATGGATGAGAACCAAGACCCACATAGTTTTCTAAACATTAATTATGAAGGTTTGACACTTACATAGGGAATAATGGGTTTTTTATATCATGGACGAGCCCAATATTAGAGATCTAGGTGTCTCAACATATCTCATATAGATGAGAATCAAGTCATTCGTAGTTATTGAAACATTCATGTCTCACACAAATCGAGTTTGATATGGGAGACTAAGGATTTTGAAATGTTTTGGTAGAGTGGTTAAACTTAAGAAACAAAATGGTATAAAAATAAAACCATGTATCTTAAGGGAACACTCTGTATAGATCTGATTGACATACAAGAGGAGAAAAGGAAATAAATTTTTTTGGTTGTGATTGGGCCCAAGATTGGAGATCCAAGAATCTCTACATATCTCAAATAGATGAGAATCAATCCACACATAGTTCTTGAAATGATGTCCCTATGAAAATATGACTTAAACAAAGGGGAAAAAGGGACTCATGTTCCACTAAGGAGTAGAAATTTTTCATTGATTATTGCATATGGAAGCACCTAAGGTCAATTAGAGAAGAGGTTAGATGTACAGTTTAATGTTGTGTAACGAGGAAAAATGATGTATTTCAGTTTAATGTCATGCGACAAGGACAAAGATGCTAAGCATTTTGTTGTCATGTAGCTTGGACACTTATGACTGTAATTCAGTTTAATGTCTTTCAACTAGGACTTTGTACTGTGTAGTTTAGAGTCATAAAATGAGGATGATATGTGAAATTACACAAAGTATTTCTTCATGAATCATGTATTTTATGGAGTTGTGATAAGCTCTCTATCCATAAATATTAAGCCCCCATCTCTATTTGAGTAGACCATATTTATGGAATATTGTCCTTCCCAATTTGTTTCATGATTTGGAAGTTTCTTTCCTAGTATCATTTGAATCCGGAGGACCAATAACAATTCTCTTTGATGAAATGAATGGAGGCGATATTTCTTAATAAAGGATCACGATATTCGGTTCTGATAGGCTTCTAAATTATGAAAATAATGTAATATTTTTCCATATAATCAATCAATCTCATCAAACTATTTTTAATACTTCTCATCTGTAGAAAAAAAAATCATAGATAGCAACTCTTAGTGAAGGCAATTCAATTTCAATTGGAAATATTTCTCCTGTTCCATACACCAATGAATAAGGGGTTTCCTTGGTGGCACTATAGTTAGTAGTATAATAAGCCCATAAATCATGAAAACCTTTATCATTCCATGATTTCTTATCTTTATCCACCATCTAAATGAGTATATTTTATAAGTTCTTATTGAATACCTATATCTATTCATAGGTTGTTGCATGACAACAAGATGAATGGTTGTATTTGATATGTTCTCAGGATAAAACTTCATTACGTCAACATAACAAAAATTGGTGCTATTGTACATCAATATATTATGAGGGACACAAAATCTGGAGATGATGTTAATTTTGAAAAAATTAACAATGATTTTGGATCCGATTTCTTTGAGAGCTATTGCGCCATCCCATTTGGAGAGGACGTCTATAGTAGTAATAATATTCTCAAACTTATTAGCCGTAGCTAGAGGATAAGGCCCTACTACAACCATTACCCATGTGGAAAATGTCAAGGAATATTTAGATGAATGTAACAAATCTAGGGGTTGATGAAAGAAGTTGGAATGCACATGGAAATGATGACATTTCTTAGTGAAATTTGTATAATCTGGTGCCATTAAAGGAAAAAGGTATCGAAGCCTTGGGATTTGACCAGAAAGACTATTCCCAAACTGGAGAGCACCATAAGATCATGAATGCAATTCTTTTATGAAATCTTAAGTTTCTTCCCCATCAATACACTTGAAGAGGATTCCATCAAATCCTTGTTTATAGAGGATATTCTAGTGATCTGGATTATCATAAAGAGTAAAATTGGTTTCTCATCGTCAGATCTGTTCTTTTTTATCTCTATCTGTTGGAAGTACTTCATTTTGAAGGTATTAAATTATGTGTGTTCTCCATCCCATGGTATCACCATAAGGATCGGAAATAGGTATAATTTCATTAATTTCTTCCATTCTAATTTGAAATAAAGGCGAGACCACATAAAGATGGTCTATACTGATGACTGTCTCATCCCGATTTGGATCTGCGAGGGTGTAGCTCCATTAGCCAGTGCATCACCTTGGGCGTTTTTTAATCGCGGGACATAATACAATGTCACCTCTAAGGGAAATTTATCAATTAACCCTCTTATGTAATCACACAAAGGTATTAACTCTTTTTTTCTAATAGGATAACCCCCATTGATTTGTTTCATTACCAACACCAAATCACCTTTTACTTTTAGGTGATTCACTTGTACCTGAATTTCAAATTCCAAGCCTATGATGAGAGCTTGATATTCTGGTTTATATTTGTTACCGCCTTCTGAAAATAGGAAGGAATAAGGTAACACTGCCTTTTTTGAGGAACAATCGTAAATATAGAAGGCCTATTCATCAAGAAGATCAGAATTCAATGATGTATCTTCTGTAGATGGATGTTCAGCAAGAAATTCATCCAATTAATGTCCTTTTATTGCCTTATGTGGCACAAACATGATATTAAACTATTGTAAAATAACTGCTGACCATGCCAAATTCCTTGTATGCATAGGACGACTTAAGATAAATTTGAGAAAATTATTGCAAGACACCCAATGGACCTCATGATGTTTTAGGTAGTGCCTAAATTTTTTAAATTGAAATATGAATTCCAGGAATCACTTTTCAATACTTGAATACCGAGTTTCTGCATCAATCAAAGTTTGAATGAGATAGTAAAGTTTGTTTTCATTCCTAGCCTCGTTCTTTTTGGAAAAGGAGGAACCTAGTGATTTCTCTAAAGCTATCACATATAGAATAAGTGGTCTTCCTTCAACATGTAGAATTAATTCTAGTGGAATCAAGAGATATTTCTGGAGGGTATCAAATTCATCTTGGCAGTATTCAGTCCATTGATAGGTGACTCTCTTCTTCATTAATCTGGTGAAGGTTAAACACTTGCCTACCAAATTGGAGATAAAGTGCCGAATATAGTTCAAGTGTCCTTAGTGTCCTCTAAATTCTTTCAAATTTAGGGGAGGTGACATACCAAGGAATGATCTAGTTATCTTAGGATCAACTTCGATGACACAATGTTGTACAACAATGTTAAGGAACTTTTATAAGGTTACTCCGAAATCACATTTCATTGGGTTCTTCTTCAAATAATATTGTCGAAGTTTATTTAATATTATCTCTTGGTTAGCTAAGTGATTTGAAAATTTTCTAGATTTGACCACCAAATCATCCACATAACATTCGAAATATTTTCTTAAGAAGTGTTTCAAGATATGGTGCATGGCACGTTGATACATTTCACCTATATTATTTAATCCAAATGGAATTACCTGATAGAAAAACACATCTTGAGGGGATCTGAAGACCATAAAATCTTCATCTTCATAGTCCATGCAGATTTTATTATACCTAGATTATCCATCCATGAAGGAAAGATCATTATAACTAGTGGTTGCATCAATTAAATGCTCTATGATCAAAACTTGAAAGTCATATTTGGGAAAATGCAAGTTATGATATCTGAAATCAATGCAAACTCTGATTATCCGATTCTTCTTTTTCACTGGGAAAAAGTTGGCAGCCATTTGGGATATTGAACCTCCCTAACAAAGTTAGCATTTATAATATTATTGAGATCAGCTTCAATTTTAGAGGCATGAGTCGGGTGTGTTCTACTTTCTCTCTTCATAAATCCTCGATGTTCTTTTGGAGAACCCCCATAATGGGTGGATACATCGAGATTAAGACTTAAAATTTAGGTATATTTCCAAGAACATATATCTCGATATTGCTTTATAAATAAAGTATACGTAACTTTTTCTTCAGGAGTTATGGAAACACTGATTAGAGTCGGGTGTAAATCTTCTTTTGAACCTAGATTTATTTATTTGAGCTCATCCACAGTGGTAGAGACAGCTTCCTCAAATGCTGGAGGAGAATCCTTGAGACATTCATCTTCTTCTCCATTACATGTTACTTTTCTACTTCTAATTGCATAGTAGATGATGAAGAAAACTTTTAGAGCTAGGGGAGGAGTCAGAATTATGAAATGATGAAGAATAAGCCACCATTTCTGACTCTAATGATGATGAAGGGTCTTCTTAGAGTAATAAATAGGAGATGATGGGTTTGGAAACAACATCCTTTTCTTCTTCTAATGTTGATACAACTTCTTATAGTCTAATTGATGAAGCAGAGACTTGTTGTACTTCAATGGAAGACATGAAGACATCTTCATTTAAGATTTCACCACTTCTTGGTGAATCAATAATTTCTCCCATCCTATCAGGCTCGATTGTTGTAATTGACATTATGGAAGTCACCATATGAGTGTTCAAATTTGGGTTTATCCTTTCAATTTTATTTATAGGAAACCCCTAATATATACTCAAATGTTTGAATGGGTTTTCAGAGATCTATTCCATACCATTTGGAGCATTTATTCTGGTTACCTCCTTTATCACGAACCTCATTCCCTTCTTGTGATAAAATTCCACCTCAATGTAATTAGATTCACAGATTTTTAACAGACAGTTATCACTAAACAATGTTCCAATTTGACCATTGAAATAGTAATTGAGACATTGGTTGTATGAAAAAGGTATAACTATATGTTGATGTAACCCAGGCCTACCATGTAGAATTTGAAAGGATATGTCCTAACAAACAACCATAAAATTTGAATTAGACACAAATATCTGAACTGGGTTTTGAGTGTAATATTTCCCAAATGTTCTTGCTCATTATTAGCAAAACCTTGTAACATCAAAGTGAAAGGAGATAAATGAGATTCTGTGAGGCCCAATCAAAGATGTGTACGAATAGGAATGAGGTTGACTCTTGAGATATTATCAATGAAGTATCCTTTGATGTCTATGTCATTGACCCTACCAGATAGATACAAGGGACTAATATGTCCATGTACAACATCATCTTCATCTTCATCAGTAAAATATAGAACTACATGACATTCTGCGGGATCATTCTACGGATGGTAAACCTCAGAAGAAACAACTTCATTTTCATACTCATGAGGATGTAAAAAAGAATCAATAAGTGCTTCTCAATGTTCTTTTGACAAACTCAATGAATCCAAGATCGAAACATAGCTAGTAATTAGGCCAACTATTTCAAAAAATCATAATTTTGTTCAAGAGGTCTGTGTTTCCCAATATGGAGATGCAGTTTTCTAGGTGCCTTGGATGTTTATGCTCCTAATGTAGATATATCATGTGCTTGTGCAGATGCTTGAAATACTCTGTAAAATGATATATTAGACTAACTAGGTCAATCTAGTTACTGAGAGAAAGATGGTGTAACCTCTAATCGGTTCTCAAAAATAATCACGTCAGGACCAAACCTACCACGAGTGGAAGAATCTCCTTTTTCTTGTTGAGCTCGCTGGAGGGATCTCCCATGAGTTTATGCTGCATATACGGTTTGAGCAGGGGTAGAGTTAAAATAATGGAATCTAGAATACCCAAATCTTCCCATGTATCCTCGACCTTGGTTTCTTCATCATGTTCCCCAATTAGGTACAGGGAACTCAGGTTCATTATACCCATAGTCACCATCGACACAGGGAACCTCTAAGTGGATAACATTAATAGAACAAAATATTAATTATTCATCTGATGAGGATTCTGCTTGAAAAGTCAGTTCTAATTATGTTGTTTGGCGGGGTGGTTCCCGCCCTTTTGAAATACATGGCATGAAAACTTCCAGAGTCGAGGAAAACTTTGGTCTTAACATGAGATATTATTCTTTTGATTTATCTTTATCCATCTGATCACTTCTATTCTTTGAGAATTGACCTATTGATGAAGGTGGTTTTTCTATAGCACGAGTGGTAGAAGACCAAATCATTTGTTTCAATTATGTTCGTATAATGGCATGAGTTCAGTCAATCGTTTTCCTAATTATCCAATCATCATATATCTGCAAACTTTTAGATTTGATTTTGTTTCATTTTTTCTTCCTTTGGATCAGTATTAGTAACACATGCTGCATGGGCTGATTAACTTTTCAGTTTCACTTGTCCAGATTATACCATTTTTTGCATGAGTTATTTGCAATCCAAATAAGCCTGAATGGGATGAACCAATATCTGATGAAAGTGACAATAATTCAGAAGATCTCCATCTCTTTATTTGTTTGGTTTCATCGGCCTTGGAAACTAAACCAAATTATTTTCGAGATCTAAGATCAATTAATTAGGAACCAGTTCATTCAGGAAAGAATAAATATTGTTCTATAACTCCTAAAAATATTTCCTCTTTTGATCTCTTTCATCATCTTGATGATATGGTCGTTACGACAGATTTTTGGGAGGCATATCCCTTCAATATGATGATGGTTTTAAATTATAAGAATGTCCAGGTGCTTTCTTGGGTACGACTATAGCAGCCTCTGATTTCCCTATTCTCCTTCACATAGCTGATGGATTTTCATGGGTTTTAGCTTTAGATTCCACAATGGAATCGTCCAGCTATTGGGAAATTGAAACAAGGACTTGAAACCCTCCTATGTATTTCACATGGATCAGTGGTGTATATAACTCATCACACAGAATTTCCACACAAATTGGAAGAAAACCTTCTTGAGGGAGTGCCATATTTAAGGAATATGATAATATTTTCCATTGAGTAATTAAATTTGCGACTCTTTCATTTTCCATTTGTTTAAAATTTTTAATACAAAAAATTGTTATCTTATACAATGTTGAACTGAATTTAATAAGGAATTTATGACGGAGATCTTCCCATTTAGGAATTGATCGAGATTTCAAACTTGTATACTAGACCAAAGAAGGTCCCAGTAATGACTACACAAAACACCTAAGCCTTAATACTTCTTATTATTTAGGATTCACTATCGTTGGATCACAACAAGAAATAAAATATGTTAAATATTGATCAGGATCTAATGAACCATTAATAATGGGGAATTTAGTTTCCAAAAGGTTCGGTGGGGGAGGAATCAGATCCTCCCACTAAGGGTATGCTCTTTTTTCAGGCTGAACTGGCGCACAACATTCTTCCATAGATTCCAATCAAGTTTTTAATGCCTCAATTATGTTCATAATCATTTTAGGAATATATGAATGAGCTGGGACCTATAAATGTACAGTAGATGAAGTTTTAATTGGTGAAACATATGGATAAAACCACTAGTGGTGGTGGTGCTATTTGTTTGGATAAACGACGAGAACATGTCTATAAAGATGTGTTTGATCTTACCCTGGCTGTGTACCCAATGGATGAAATTCATTATCAGAATCATCAGTTATCATAATTTATCTATTCTAAGGATCTCCAATAGAATTTGAATGTTTAGGATATTCCAAGGGATTATTTATAACAAAAATGATACAAAAAAGTAACACGATATTGAGTCTTTTCAACACTTTCATCTCATCTTCTTGCGGTGAAAATATTTCATCAAGTGAAAGAGATTGAACTTATCCCATGGAAAAACGAGATGTGATATGACTTTTACCAGTCCCCTTGTTAGATACCTTTCTAAGGATTGGGAGTTGATTATTTGATGGAATTCTTAGATTCTGGTTAATCCTCTGATTTTGGGTATGAAACCCTCCTTTGTTTTCTTTAGTGTGTACTGTATTAATGATAATAACTTCATCTTCTGATTCCCATGAGCTAGACTCATTTTTTGGAGGACCTTCTTCAATGGCGTTAAAAACATTCACTGACTCAAAATTCATTGATTTAATTCTATCAGTATTGTTATAAGATTGTCACCTTCTATATATTCCATTAGATTCTGATCTCAAATATAGTGATTTACTATGAGCTATTTGATGGTCATTTACCTGAAGGGAATCCATGGATAGTTCAGTTGTGCGCTCTCTTTGTGGCTTATTCATAAATTGATAGAAAATCGACTTTCATTGAGGAGGATATTATAGATGTGAAAAAGCCCCCATCCCTGTAGGATGGGGTTATTCCTATTCTTCTTCTTCTTCATACTATTGAATTTTTTTATTGAATATGAATGTTAAATTATAAAAGCCCCCTGCCCTACATTCTGGGGTAGAAATGAACTACTGAGGATGATATTTTCATAGCTTTTATTCTAATTTAGCGAATTTTGGTTCAGAAATTAGCTGGGTGAATTATTGGACCACCACTCAAATTACCTGTTTCCGAAGATCCCTGTGCTATTTCAGACAATTGCGTTAACTAATAGGTGGAACACTCTATGTGGGAGGCCTGTTGAAGATTTTTAGAGTCTTGATGCAAAAGAAACTCAACAACTTATTTTCTTTGGGCCTAACTCTGATGAGATCTAGTTGAGGCATGTTCTTGATAATACATTCGATTACATACAAAATATGTTGATTATAGATGGACATGGGAAATAACATTGCATGAGACCACTTTTGTATAACATTGTAGATTCTAGAGAACATTGAAATGAAATGCTCCCTGTGCACCCCATCATCTGATACAAACAACCGACAGGGTTTCATAAATAAATTGGTGTATCCTATTTAAAGCATTGAGGAATGCACATAGATGGGTTCTTGGCTTCTTTTCAAATTTGGATGTTGGGAAACTGAGAGAGATGCCTTGTCAAATTGGTGTTGCAACCCTTCTATTACATTTAAATGATTTTTATATTCATCATATGGTAATAATTCGATTTTCAAATGACAAATATTCTTCCATATGTTGATGTGGACCTCATGAATGCAATCTTCTACCATCAATTATGTAATATTTTATTGGGAATTTTCTAAAGTCCAAAACATAACTAGTACTTCTCCTTTAGCTAATTTTTTTTCATGTTTAACATATCTTCATCATATTTCATTTGACATTTCTCTAGTTGGTCTGACCAAAGTGTACACTTCTCGGTTGTTTTGTTAAAAACAAAGGAATCAGTCACTCTTTTCTCTACTATATTGGAAGTCAAATGACCCAAGGGAGGTTTGGATAATGACCGTTCCCTTAATATGTCTTTAGCTTGAGAAAATATTTCACCCATTAATTACAAGGTATCAGACATGACTGGACTTTTGTTGGAATGTTCCTTGAGATAAGAGGGATTTATCATTACTACATTTTCAATTATAGATTAATCTTGAAAATGAAAAATACTACTATGGAGAGAACTTTTTAGCGAATGTGATCATGAGGAGGACCACCATGTAGGATTTCATCATGGGATAAATCCTCTTGCACCTTGTTCTTTTGGCCACACAGAGGGTTACCATGGCTCTCATCTGAAGATAAGCTCTCTGCATTGACCAAATTTTCATGATGCAGGCTATCATGATAATGATTATGATGGGTAAATTAATAAACACTAATACTACTACAATAATTTGGTAATGAGAGGGAAGGATCTTGAGCTACAATAGATAAATGTATGAGGGCTTCATGAACTCCAACTTTAATAAGAGCTACATTTCAGCTACGATCTTGATTTTCCAACTATGTTTAGAGAGAAATATACTTGAATACAATCTTAACTTAGTTGGGGACACAATCTGGGAAAAGTGGTTATCCTGGGACGGTGTATGTGCCTACCTTGGAGTGGTAATCAGAACGGGTCGACTAACTCCAACTGGAGAGTGTGAATATTACTAGTCCTATTGTTTATATGATATATGGGAGTATACCCCATAACCTTCCAACAATATGGAAGAGGTATGTATCTACTTCAGGATGTCATGCCAATTGTCATCCCAGGTGTGGGCATAGATTTATTTGTCTGTTCCCCTGGTACTGCTGAAGTGGTTCTTCTAACATTCTGGCATTCTTCCAAAATATGGGAAAGAATTTGTGTCTATCCTTTCACCACTACTAAGATGTTTTTGGTGAAATTATTGGCATGAGTGAGAATATATGTCCATACCATATTGGGAGTAGGTGCATATACCTACTCATGACCTCCTTTTCCTATCAATGGGTTCTGACAGTACTCATGTATGGGGGCAGAGAGTTGAGTCTACCACAGAATTGTCGTCAGAGCATTACAACTTACTTCTCCTGGTGTTTCCAAATGAGATTGTTGGCATGCTAGATATATTATGGAAGGTGTATGTACAAGCTAGATACTTTTTGTCAAGCATTGTTTATGGAATTCTCTAAGTACTAGAATATGAGACTACGAGAAAAATTGGTGAGTGCAAGTAGGTGTATGTTCCTATTTACATGTTGTCACCACATTTGATTGGTGAGCATCCTGAAATTCAGTAAGAAGAGCCTTCTAACTAGCAGATAATTTTTATATAGGAATATATGCATACTCATTTTAATCAACTATATTTACCTAGTGGGATTGGTGGGAAGCTTCCAGATGAGTCTGCTGGGTAGCGGAATTAGGAAATATGGGTGTATGTTCCCCCTTGTTGTTATCCATCAAGTTAGGATGATAGAATTCTCAAATAGGGGGAAAGGTAAGAACCTAATCCCTATTGACTAGATGGTGTCCCTGATGGTTCTTCTTATGTCCGCAGGTCTAAGAGACCTAGGCCAAACATCCAGAGGCGACACCCCCATCACGTTGGGGGTTCCCTATCGTGTGATTCTACTACCAGTGATTGTTGGTGGGATTCCTCAATAAGGACCCCTGCATATTTTATTTGTGGCCCTAAGTGACCTATGGATCCACCTACCTATAGTATGGGAGGGACTAGCTGTTACTTTTTGATGATAAGGACATGAAATGGTTGAATACGGTGGTTGGAACAGTCTGCTACTTGAAAATCGGTCATCATTGACCATACAATTGAGGGTTGTTATTTACCTGGAGGGCCTGTCAGGTAGCCTCCAAGGTTGGGATAATACCATGATGACGGTACTCCCTTAAAAGAACATTGGAGACCCATAGTTGAGGATGCAGAGTGGTTTATGATTTCCTTCCCATGGATGAGCATTTAGCTTGAGAAGAGTCCAAGACATTCATATGTGCAAAGTTGAAGGAATCCATTTTGGAATGAAGGGATTTATGGGGTAAAACATGTAAACAAAAATGAAATACATTAAAGAAACATATTGTATATGGATACATGCATGATTGATTCCTTTTTATGGACTTCCTTTATCAATTGATATGGCCCTAACAGGTGGGTAACATAATTAACATTGTTAAAGATTCACAGCGGGTTCACTATTTTTGTGTCGTAGTTCCTTGAAATGTGTGTTCTAGTTTTAAGAATCACTACTTCCAGGCAGTTTCCATTCGATTTATTCATGGAACCAGAATCACCCAATAGTTCTTTATCCAAAAGGGACCTTATTTACAAAGGAAGACATTTGTTATGGTCGAACATCACAATACTTAATAATTTTTATTATCCAAGAGGATGGGAGGTCGTACTCATCACACCCTTTTGGGGCGAATTATTGTCTACTCTGGGACTCTATCTATAAATTTAAAATATTTTCATGAATCATTATTATTTTAGCAAGTTTAACACAACTTTACCTTGAATTTTCAATCACTTATTAACATGTGTAAAATTTAGATTCATCTGTATGTATTTGAGGTTCTTCATTAATGGAGATATCTATATGTATTTGAGGTTCTCCATCAATGGTATCATCTCATATAATACGTAAAGGTTATTTTAATAATCATTATGAAGAAACTGGTTTTTAAGCCACTTAGTGGGGCGCTCTAGAATTTATTGTCTCCCAGGGATACAAATGTTTGTTTTCATATTGGGATCATACCCATAAAATGGGCTACCATTGTATCCTTGTGAAGGGAATCAGAGCCCTCGTAGTTCAGTGTCGCTTAAGGGGACACATCATAACTTTTTAACTCATGTAATAATGACCTAGCCAAATAGTTTAATTTCATGTGGTAAGTAAATCTAATCAAAAGTATCTTAGTTATGGTTTTTTGTGGGATTGATGCCTAATAATCCCAAGGAACATGAAAGTAATATGGGTCTCCATGTAAGATTAGACCCTGTTGGGAATATAGCCCAAGGTGAACCTAGTTGTTTTGAAGTGTTGGGACTAAACCTCAAGGAGTATTCCTCCGTATCCCATTTTGATGGGAATAAAAGCACATGTAGTTCAATAAGACTAAAAGGAATGTATAATACATTGAGATAAATGAGTTTGGGATTACATCTGGAAAAGGATGTCTTGATTATTTGGGGGTTTAATTTGGGGATTATTCCTAAGGAGGATGCCTAAATAAAGGGAATTGGGGTTGGATTTTGAAGAGGATATCTAGTTAGCTCGGGCCCAGTGTAGGCTTCCTACATATCCCAATTATGATGAGAACCAGAGTTCTTATAGTCATTCATTGTGTTGGGGATTATGCATATGAGCTTCCCATTAGAGGGGACATGTTTGGGTAAACCATTTTAGAAGGGCACCATTCTAAGATCAGGCCTTCAAGTATGCATCCTACGTATCTTTGTTTGAATATGAATTATAGTTTTCATAGTGAAAGACATTGTGAATATGTTGTGATCATGAAAAATCCTTAAACCCACGTGATTGATTATCTATGTGAGAAATAAGAGGATTTAAAATTTTCAATAGTCACCCACATTATTCCTCCTCTGATGGTGGAAGAGGGTGCCTATGGCATCGAGGGTAGAAGAGGTTGAGTCGACCCAAGAAGAGGGTGAGGTGATGAGCCTTCCCTATGTTCTCATTTCATTGGACAGGGGTCCAATGTAATGAAGGAGTGAAGGTGAATGAAGTATAGATGAGCATGACTGAAACCTCTTACTTGAAAGGTTATGGGCTTACACTAGGATGGATTCCCCAGTAGATCTCAGTAGGGGATAAAGAAATATCCTTTGCTTGCATGGAAAAGCAAGCGTGAACAGTACCTTCCCTACAGGAGACATGAGGTTATGGGTCTTAGAGAAAAAAAGGGTAGGATAAAATCTAAACCCTAGTCCTCCAAACTGGGTACTCCCCAACATTGTTCCTGGGAGAAAGGTCTATGTGAATACAAATATAAAATCCCTAATCCTCCAAACCTATAGCAGTGGCGGCCATGTAGGCTTGTGCACTACTGATGATTTGTCTAACCGAGGGCACTTCTTTGAGGACTTTGAAAAAATAATACCTTCATTCTGCTCCATCATGGTGGTGTGCCGATGTTTTCACATAGGTACCATGTGTTCCTCCTTGAAGACATAGCCTAATTAATTATTCTATACCACAAGGAAGTCCCCCCCTTCACCCCTAGTTAGGTTCAAGGTCGAGCTATGGTCCCGGTCCTACAGGTAGGTTCCTTTGCTACATTCACAGACCCCCCTGAAAAATGTCGAGTCGCACTATGAATGTTTTGAGACAAGTTGACTATATTTTGTGTAAAAAGTGTATGGAATATATTTCATGGTGTCTATAGTGGTTATCTAATCAAATAAGTGTGGATGGACCTATTTTTTATATGTTTTTTGGAATACATTTAATTTTAAAGAACATAAGGTTTTCTATAAAAAATGTGTTTTAACAGGTATTAGTTTCAAATAGGATTTCAAAGGGAAAATAGTGATAAGAGAAATAATTTTTGAAATATTATGTCAAAAATAATTTGAGTTTTTTAGTGAGTATTGATGGGATTTTGGTGCAAGGGCCTAGAATGAGTAAGATAACTTGGATTCCATTTTTCGGATGCTTTTAAAAGTGGGGTAAACATGGTCTTCCAAAAAATCATGGTTAAAATACTTTTTGTTTATTTAATAATGTGTATGTGATGCCCTATTTTCTAAAGAATGTGTGTTTTTTCACGTTCCATTTTAAATGAATTACGTGTATGCTATTTATTGTATGTTTCTACATGAGTATGTTTCTATATGGTGTTTGTTTAGAACAAAATCCTAGGATTGGTGGGGGATTTTGATCATACCTTGGATGGAATAGGTGAAAATTTGTGGAATGTTGGATATATAAGTCTAGGTCATAAGTGAGTAGCTCCCTGGTTATGAGAAGGTATATTGTGATATGGGTTCCATGCCCAATTGGTTATTATATGTGTGTATTGATCATGAATTTTTTATAAGATATATTTTTTTGGGGGGTGATGGATATTGACTACTTTCCCAACTATGAGTGAGATAGTGTGTGTGAGGCTAATGTTAATGAGATATAGTCTTTATTTTCCATGGACTGTGGGCCAAACATGAGTAAGATGTTTTGGATTGAGACTAGTTGGAATCACCATTAGTGAGATAGGGTGAATGAGGTATACTATGAGTGAAATGGTAGTGGTTATACCACTATCAATGTGATGGGATCCTATAATTTCAAATTATATTGGAGAAATTGATCATCTACTATGAGCGAGATGGAGTCTAGATGTGATGTGATGTGGTTTGGAATGCAGGGCCACTATGATTGAGATGGGGTTCAGGTTAATGTATGAAATGAGATTGGTGTGATTGGTATAAATTGAGTGAAAATGGATAGACATTTTTTTATTATGGGGATAGTAGATTTATGGATTAGGAGCATAGTAAGAAGTGACTGTTCCTTCTTATATGGATCCTTAGTAGTTATGTTCAGGTGTCGTTATGTCCTAGTCAGCACACGATGACATGATTTTCTTGATTATGTGTTCATTTTATATTATTTTTGTGGATGGGTGTGTTTCATAGAAACAATTACACTTCTAATCAATGTATTGTATGCACATCCACTTAATCACAAAATCACACAGTACTATCGAAGAATTGGGGATTCCTAAAAGACCATTGGACTCACCCCATTCTCATATACAAGAAATGAGTTTCAATGTAAATGGGTAGATGTTGATGTTTTCCCTCCAAAAATAGTTAAATTTTAGATCTAGACATGTGGTATGAGTTGGTAAGGTTGTATCAGATGTTGATTTTGTGGATTGAATTATGTGAGTTGGGAAGAGACTAGTGTATTTATTTTCCCTGCTATTGTTCAGCATGTATTGGCCATTATTTCATTTATTATATTTGATTCACATAATTATATTCTCATCTAATTCCACTCTATTATGTATTGATGCATCATATAGATAATTTTATTGATTCCTATTCTATATTAAAGGGGCCCCATTTGGATCCTTATTTTATGTCGATAGGTTTTTGGGATGAACGTTATACATATGAGTTGTGATGAATTTTCAATAGATTTGGGCATGGCCCTTGGGTTTTATTTAGAGGGAATAATATCACCATAACTATAATAGTCCCTAATATCTAGTATAAAACCACTAGTGTTTGGGGAGGCATGCCTAAGGTCAAGTAGAAACCCTTTCTTTTTTTTCATTTGAGAAATCTGTGATGGGGGTTTATACCATTCATAACTTTTCTTCATTCTCATGAAGAGGTTTATGGGTATAATGTATCACTTATTCAATCACACATGAGGTATTCATAATCTTCTTAAAAACGTATAAGACTCACCCATGTTATCTTTTATAGAAGTATGCTATGTAAAATACCCTTAAATATCTTAGAAAGGCCAATAATTCTCATTTTCCTGGCAGAGGAAAGCAATATTAAGTATCATATCCTCAATTCAAATAACCCTTATGTATTCTCAAATGCATAACTAATCAATTTTGTCAATGAATGAGAGGACCCTTACATGTTGATAATGACCTTTACGTGTTAGGTGTATCATCCCTATGACAAAGTCATATACCTTTATATATCACATTAGTCCATAAGGCAACTCTTATTTATTGATAGATTCTAATATGTGGTAAAATCATTCTCCCCACATAATTTAGAGGATCTTAGGAATTAATCATATATATTTATATGAAAAAATTTATGTATGGGACTTCCAATATTCCTCTTTAGCTGGCCAGATTTACTCTTATGTATACTAGGTGGTTTTTACCTATTTCAAATACTTAATAGTTCCAAAAAACTAAATATGAGATACTTTCCAAAAATTAATGAATTAATGGAGGACTTATTGATTAATTACAATATAAATATTCCCAAAATATGTGATTCATTATTAGTGTCACCATGATCCTAGTGAGAAAATCCCATTTCAACTCAAACTGATCCGTCTTTTCTCAAGAAACACAGGATAGCCCTTTCCTCATACATACATGTGCATGCCCTTGAGAATTTTTATGACTGATCATGCCTCCAAAACACCACACCATGAAATGAAATCATTTATATATTTCTTTTTCATAATTATCCATCTCACATAAATACCATGTGTTCTTATATTGAACATAAATTCCGACCTTTGAGTATATTATCTAAGCTAACATCAATGGAGAAACAAAACCATCACAAACACATACATTACCATTTACTAAATGGAATTATACTACTTTAATTTTTATAATATATATGGACTAAAGAGTCTATCCAATCAATTCTTATTAGGTTACCAACATTTCATCATACATTGCAATGCTACCCAAATTCATAAACCCTGCATGAACCTTATGACCCTAAATGACCTCTTTGGGTTGGATTTAATTGTTTACCCTATAAACTAAAATGAACATGTTTTAATCTTTTTTTCCAAATAAAAACCCCGAAATATAAATTTCACCCAAGAATATTCCATGGATTCCTGATTTACTTGAAAAGGTTAGTATGTGAACTTCTGTTTTCCCCTTCAATCATGTATTACATTGAAAATGATAGGTGAGAATATGGTAAGAGATATATCCTTTGATTTTATACCTATATTATATGATAAATGGGGTATATAAAATCATATATTACCTTCATAATGTGTATCCATATTCTTAGGTGAAAAATATATCTTCTCTAGGACCAAGAAACTAATTTTGGATACATTAAACTAGACCACACATCTCTCAAACACCCAATGAGCTACCCTAGTCTATTCAATGATCAATAGACATCAATGGGTTACCATGCCCAAGTGTTTTCACCTGAATAATGAATATATCATGCGATATACATGATCCCATATCTATAAAATCAATATATCCATCTTCATTCAAGTATTCTATATTTTTAGAATTTATCACAAAAATAACTAAATGTTCACCAGACATTATTCTATTGATATGTCATATGACCAATTAGATACACAAAAAACACTTTTCAATATTTGGTAGGAACACCGAAAGTCCTGAAGATAATCAATATGGTGATCACATGAAGCATATATACATGTTATATAATCCCTTAAGTAATTACCTAGGTTTTACCTAGTGGAAGACACTTGATATTGTGTGGATTCTTAATGGGAGAGGTCTTTTTTTACCTTCATGCTCCTATTTGTTTTTTTTGTGCTGAGAGGGAGGAATTTATGTGCGTCAGCACCTTAGTTCAACACCACCTTGAATGACACATATAAAATAGATATAGTCTTGAGTCAGAGGATCATCACTCATTTAACATGCACCCACCACAGATCATCCATGATATCATCTTTATGCTACGTGATTAACAGATACCACTAGATCATTCTTTCATCATCACATTTTTTGGGGCCATAACATTTCAATGGGACTTTGACTAATTTAGTTGAATTTCCAATGGGACATTTCAAAATCAAGAAAATTTTCCAGTGAGACTTTATGAGATCAGGAAAGATGTGGAGTGGTATTCATGTGATCAAGGGAGATAGGTCTTGGGGCCTTTGTGAGATCATGTTTTCTCATTGAAGGGCCTTCGCCTGAAAAATAGCACAGCTCTCCTTCACATAAGGGTATCTTCTTTTTATTTTTTGCCTTAAAACACCTATGGTTATATCCCATTTATTATCTATCAAATAGTTTTGTGATCAAATATACATATTTGAGATCCTTCATATAATGGAGGTGAAATGTCTAGAGGCCTTCCCGTGATAAGGAAGGCATGTCAGTAGGGATTTCTCATGACTAGTGGACTGTTCATGTGGATCGAATCCACCTGTCACATAAAAAATTTCATAAATACCTTTCACATGATTCTTATTCCTTTTTTATATTTGTATCTTATATTTCTTAATACATTTGTTTTTTTCCATTGGTTATTCATTATGAAGTCACATGATCAATAATGGATCTGACAATGGTTGTGATAATTGTAAAAAAAGGTCCCCCCAATTGTCTATGTTGTGTCATGTGATCAATTATAGATCCCATGAAAGTCTGGTAAAAGTAATAGATAGTTTCTCTTCTTTTCTGTTAATATGAAGGGGTGTCATTGGATAAAATTGATGTATCTTCAGGACTTCTCATAATAAAGGTAACATACGAAGCAGATTTCATGTGGTCAGATTAACAAAGAACTAGGGATATTATGTGATACTTAAATTGATCATGTAAATAATATTATCCATTCATGTAAAAATAAACATATCTTCCATCATATGAAAATTCAATGCTTATCATCTTTTATTATGTAAGGGACATTGGTTGATTGTCTGTAATACATCGGTTGACATGTCAGATGATCAGAGGAAATTTTCTGGTAGCATTTTCAATATCATTAGGGCCTATTAGAGGGTCTTCACATAATCATACATATATCATGAAATGTATATGACTCATCCATTTGATGATCCCAGGGTTATACATTCACTTATCATCTTGGGGGTCATGCGATATGTGTAACCTAGGCATCTGATCTCCATGTAGACATGCATCAACTTCTTTATTTTTTGTATCAAATAATTCCTTTGATTTGGGTATTAATTCAATTCTAACATTTTTTATGCTCATTTTTCCATTGTCAAAAAATTCCCCCCTCCCAGCAGTGATGTATGCATGGAAAAAGACACAAATCTAAGGAATGTAAATGCTTCCGAAATTCCCCATGCCTAATACTGGTTAGTGTTATGAGAATATTTTGGTATTCTTGGTTACCATTTTTATTCCATAGATTTCCCTATAAATTGGGGTGCAATAGGTACATTCATTCCACTAACGAATCAAACTTTCAAAGCTATTGCGATCAATTATTTGATCCAATAATGTGATCTTGTCATGTGATATCCATATATAAAGGACTTTATTATAGGATTCATGAATTAATTAATTGTAATTGCCTTAGGTTGTTATACAAGTATTTGAATGTTGGGTTTTCTCGTGTGCTTCTCTTTGTCCAAAAATAATTATTCTTGCGATATATTGATCATTGTGTGACTTTCCTGCCCTCCATATGGTCACCCAATCCCTAGGTATAAAATTATATTATACAATATTGATGTGTTACCTAGGTCATGTGCTTCACGAGACTTATGATTGGTCATGCGATCATGATCCCTTATATGGGTTACACAATCCTCATGATGTTACATATTCTATGAAATTCATTTAACTGATTCCCCTTTCTAAGATAGAACTCCTTCTCATATATTCTTCGTACTCTTATACAGAAGGCTTACAATTTGAATAATTATCCTAATACGGTTGTTCTAAGGACTATATTTTACAAGAATAAAACTGTAGACCATAAATTATAAGTATTTTTAGAAAATGAGGTTTTGAAGAGGCTTCATCTAAATAATCTATACAACTACCCTATATAGCCCAAAAATAATTTTTATAGATTCACTATTCTTCATGAGATTTTGATTCCTATATAAGACTATAATCTTCTAACTCCCAAGTAAACATATTTTCTTGGTTAAATTCAATAAAATATTTCTAAAGACAATATAATGACCATGTCCATGTTCCATAGGATATGTTATACATTGGATAATTCCCCTTTGGATCTATATGGTCGTAATATCATCCATAAACCTATTTCTCATAGTTACTCAAACATACAAGTATTCTATTTGAACAATCTGAGAAGTGGTTTGAGTTTATAGTGGGACTTCCATCCTAGTGGAACCTTTAATGATGAATTGGTCTTGATATTCTAGAACAATCATAGTTTCGTAGAGTTATTCAACAAACTATAGGTTATCCATCATAATGAGGTGATATGGATTTCCTAGTTCTTCATGTACCGAAACAAATAACTCCTTTTGGAGTTGATTCGTCAATGGTGTCCCAACACTAACTCCTTTAATATATCTATTGGTGAAGTAGGGATTAACATATATGATATTTACCATTTGGGATGACTATCTCTTCTTTGGGAGATGTGTGATGAATTCCTTTTTTCTTTGGTTGTTTGGGATAACCCAAAAAAAATCCTACCTTGGTGGAAGATATGATTTCTATTCAGAAGGAGAATCTAAAAAAGGACATAAACCCATTATCACTGGTTTATTTCAAATATTGTGTCAATATATTATTTTATCATAGAGGTACTATCAAAACCACCATATTCCCCCCATTTATGTGCTTCTCAAAAAGTTCAAGACAATACATGCTCTTATTGTGAAATTATGAAATCTTGAGAGTACTCCTTATAGGGATACTATGTTAGACAAAAGGTATCCCCAAGTCTTTGGTTAGTGTGGTTTTTAACCATGATTTTTAATGGATGGATTTTCCCTGTTGTGCATGAATGCTTGGGTGTTTCATTAGGTACATTGGTGATGGAATCTTGATTGGAATAGGGGAAGCCTCTTAATCTATCCACGATGACTCATTCCCATCATTATTAGCTCCTTATTCATATCCAACAATGGAACACCCCCTACCACATTGGGGAACCATTATAATTTTTATTTTTTTGGATAAGATAGAATTTATAGTTTAATAAATATAAAAAATCTACTAAAAAGCCTTAGGATTAATTGAATCCTTGGATATTTAACGATTCTAGGGTTAACATGATACCATTATATCCCAATGAGGTTATCGATATGTTGATAAGGCATGAATGTTTCATCTTTATACCCTATTATTCACCAATATGGACAATTTTTTATAATGGAAGTGTCTCTATCGATGTGAGGTTATATAAAACATCTCAATAAGATGGGGTTCTTGCATATCACATAGACAAGCTCATTTTTTTATCAATATACCCCTTACCTATTTTCTTGTCAGTTTATATATATTTAGACGGTTTCCACTATTCCCTTAGCCAGAGGGTTTGGAGATCAACATCCCATGTTCATTCTCTAATTTTGGATTATACTAGTACATGAAGAAAAAAATGTTGAAATCATTATTACATCTGTCAATGAATCTATCTACAAGTATCATGACAATTCCTAGTGTTGGGTGGAGTCTTATTCAAGTAGTATATTGAATTGATTGAACTGTCAAGTGGACAAGACATTCACTTCCATAAGAACCTTATTTATTTCACTAATGTAGTTTATTCAGGACTTTGGAGGGCCTACAGGGAATAAATTTCTATGTGGTTATAAAATTACCATTATCATGATAGGTTTTACTAAAGTGGATGACGCTTCATTTCCAATGATAGATGATATACCAGTTGGGGGTGAAATTCATAAGACTCCTCTTACATCCTCTATGGCTCGGTCAGCCCATCCTTCAAAGGAAATGATGAAACGATGGATAATTTGGAATAAAATACATGCCCTGATTATGGATAATCCCTTAGAAAACATATATGAACAATAGTAAATTCTTCTATAGCTCTTTCATATTTTTGGGGGTTGGCTAATTATGAAGCTAGAAATTTTTTTATATCATGATACATATTTTCCAGACATGGAAACAATTATCCATCAAAGAGAGTGGGTTGTATGGGTTTGATGATAGGATTCCTATGGTTGATTTAATAAGAGGATATTTGGATGTTCTTAAACATAGATTTTAGAGGATCTCTCAACTACATGTCCAGATGGATGAATTTACTACACATTTAGAAGAACATGAAGTGTACATATCTCACTCAACGTCCCATCTATTAATTTCATCATCCTCATTAGAGACTTATTCATAATCTGGTAAATAGTTATATTCTTATTTTGTGACTCTTAATCCTCTAGTGGATGTTGAATAAATGGATCAGACTGCTCATTAGTGATCAATCTACGCCTCTTACAAGACTATGAATGATTTAGCAGACTCATCATATTGGATTTTATTCTAATATGATCACAATTGTTTTCTATTATTTTAGATGGAATCTTGGAGATACTCTATAATGTAGATATTCATCCCTTCTCTGTACATTATCAATGAAAAGATATTCTAGACATTACATTTAATTGTCATGCCTTCTTTCATTCATGATGTGCATGGAAATTAATTGACTTGATATCATATAGATAATCCCTGATACCCATCCATTATATAATACCAAATAAAACCAAACAACTAAATTTTAATTCTTTAATTATAAATTATTTATATTGAAAATTTTCAAATAATGACTAGTGACATGAGATTACTCATTTATGTATCATCTCCAATTATTCCAAGATCAACTTTTTTATAGGGTATCGTAGGTAAAAATATTTCCTAAAGGGATATTTCTATAAATTTTACCTAAGTCGACGAGCTTAATGATTATCTGTAGATTTTTTCATTGAAGAAATAAAAAACCTTACAAGCTTTGATTCCTCTTTTTATATATCCCTAACTTATGTCAAAGTATCATATAGGGAAATATTAATAGACATGGGCATATCTTTTTCTCATCCCTCCTTTTTCATGTTTTTATCCTGGATACTTTTATGCCTATTCCATTTTATAGATGATTAAAATTTCTTGGGTAACACAAAGTGCATGTTTAGTAAAGAGAGACTTGAATTTTTCACAGGCTTCCCTTTTGGGACTTTTAACCTACTGAGTATTGTGTCCCTTTAAATTGGATATTTAGTGTCCTCTAAACTAGATCATTTCAATATTTTATGGGATTTTATATTTGGCCTTCTATTATATTATTTTTTGGTCTTTTAGATCAAACCTTCTATTTTTGTAGTTTGTTGTCTTTCAGATCAAACCTTTTATATCTATAGTTTGAGGAATTATATCTTTAGCCATCTAATTCTATTTATTAATTTCATCTTGATTGGACCATATACTATTGTAGTTTAAGGTTTTATAGATTAGAACTTCAATTCCTATATATTATAGTCTTCCAACTCAGACCATATATATTTTTAGTTTTTGGTATTCTAGATCGACCATCTATTATTGTATTTTAATGCCTTATGGATCAAACTATCTATATTTGTTGTTTAGGGTCTTCTATATTGGAAAATATATTTCTATAGTTCATGTTCTTCATGACCAGAATATATATTATTATATCTTAAGGAATTATATCTCAGAAAATATTTGGATGTAGTTTAATGTATTTTAGCTTGGACTATTTATTTATATAATTTAATGTTTTCTAGATCGAACCAACTGTTGTATTTAGTGAAGTATAGATATACATTAAGGATTCAAGAACCATGAATCCTTAATAACATTCAAAAGAAATATTTCCCACAAATTTTTTAGATGCCCTAAATTATTAATTAATATTATTAATAAATAATGTTCATGAAGGGTTCTAGCACCATGTGTTCATGTAGAAAACAAGAAGTTTGAATGTCAATGATGGGCCATGACACCCTGCATTTTCACCGTAATTATGTTTATTTTATGGTGAAATATTAGGGATATCATGTTTAATTGGATACTTGGAATATGGGTTGTGTAAGTCATTACCCAAATGTTTATGCTGATGAATATGGAATGGGGGATAAAATTCCCATGATGATGTCAAAACACCTTAAGGTTTTGTGTTCCAGTATAATGTTTTTAGGGATAATGAATAATGGAGGCCCTTTCATGCATAAAAGAAAATAACTCTATATGATGGTTTAATGTCCCTTATATATAATCGCATAGGACATAAATGCATGGTCAAGAAAATGGGTTCCTTTCTCTCTTCCAAGGGCTATGTAATATTTTTGAATATTCATACATTTGGATAAAGAAGTGGGTATGGTGAGAAGAGTTATATAAGAGGTGTTATAGAATTTTAGGTATAATGACCAAGACCAAAACAGCAACCCAAACAGTGCTAAACTAGCCGGGTGTTACTACCTTAGGCGCACCTCCTCGAATGCCAAAGGCTTCTTACTAGCAGCGAGGGTCGTATATGTATTTTTTGTAGGATATTCCCTCTCAGAGGATGATAATTGTACTGGTCAAATTTTAAAAATAAAGATGTAGTGGAATAAATGACTCAACAGACTCAAACTAGACCCATAGATTAGAATCACATTCAATATCAACAAACAATGGAAGCAATAAATATAAACAACAGTAGCGAAAAGTAAACACAACAGCATGCTGATCAGTTGTAACTACTACTGAACAACCACTACTGGGAAGTCGGGTTTTCCTAATGCTTGTTTTCCAACGGTTTTGTTGAATCGTTGGTATTGGGGTATAAAACAAGTATTTCCAAACGGTTTGAAGAAATCGTTGAGAAATCTAATTTTTTTCCCTTTTATCCAACGGTTTTAGAAAACTGTTGGTAAAGACCAAGACTTAGGAAGGCTTTACCAATAGTTTACACAAACCATTGGTAATTCCCACCTTTCCCAATGGTTTGTTAAAACTTTTGGGAACGTTTTCCCCTAAAATCCCAACAAACCTGAGATCCCATCCACACGATGGAACTGCTAAAATTGAGACCTAAGAACTCTCTCACTTGGAAAATCATTCCATGAGATCCATACTCAATCACAAAGTTGTTTTGTTCTACACATCAAATCTGTAAGTAGTACATTATGTTTAATTCTTTGCATCTTATTTTTTTCTTTTCTTTTTTGATTTGGCTTAAACCTAAGGTTCGTGCAGTACGGTATACCCAACAATTTCAATTCTATTTTTATTTGTTTTCTGTTTTTTTCTGGTGTCATGTGTGAATCAATTTTTTGTTCTGTTTTTGTTTTCTGTTTTTGTTCTGGTGGGAGGTGCTGGGGGTGCAGTAGGTGGGGGAAGGGGGTGTGCTAGTGGGGTGTTTAAGTGGGGGGAGGGGTGTGCTGGTGGGGTGTTGAGGTGGGGGTTGTACAAGTGGGGGTGGGGGTGGGTTGTGCAGGTGGGGGTGGGGGTAGGGGTGGGTTGTGCAGGTGGGGGTGCAAGTGGGGGGGGGGGGGTTGTAGTGAAAGTGGGTGGGGGGGAGGGGAGTGTGAAGTTGGGGGGGTGGACTCGGCAGGTCAGAGTCTTGAGGGGTGAGGTGGGGGTTGTACAGGTGGGGGTGGGGGTTGGTTGTGCAGGTGGGGGTGGGGGAGGGGGTTGTTCAAGTGGGGGGTGAAAGTGGAGGGGGGTGTTGTGCAAGTAGGTGAGGGGAGGGGTGTGTGCATGTTGGGGGGTGGGCTGGGTAGGTGGGAGTCTGTTGGGGGTGAGTTGGGGTGGGGTGTACAGGTGGTGGTGGGGGAGGGGGGCTGTGAAGGTGGGGGTGGGGGAGGGGGGTTGTGCAAGTGGGGGGGGGGGTGTTGGTGTGGGTTGGATGTGCAAGTGGGTGGGGGGGGGGAGGGGAGTGTATAGGTTGGGGGTGGGCTGGGCAGGCTGGATTATGTTGGGGTTGAGGGGGGGGGGTGTAGTGGGTGGATGGGAGGGGGTTGTGCAGGTGGGGGTGGGGGAGGGGGGGTTGTGAAAGTGGGGGTGCATGTGGGGGGGGGGGGGGTTGTGTAGTCGTTGGATGGGAGGGGGGTTGTGCAGGGGGAGTCTGTTGGGGGTGTGGTGGGTAGGGGGGCTGTGCAGGTGGGATTTCATCACTTCCATAGTTCACCAATAAGCAAGGTGAATTCATCACTTCTAGAGATTTGGATAGTTTTGAGGCCTCTTTGGTTTTGGTTCTTGTCTAGTCATCTTGATGAGTAAGGCATCACATGATCTAAAAGTGACATCAACTATACAGGATGAATTCCTTCTCCCACAACACATTTTTATCGAAATAATATATCCTTGGAAGGTTGTGGGAGCCTTTTAGAATCCAATGCCCCAACATTTTCCCAATTGCAAACTTGATACCATCATGTTATCAAGTAACTAATCCTACCAAATTATATTTTCACTAAAAAATACTATTCTAATCCTTAACACCAAACTTTTTTTTCATAACATGAATGAAAACCCAATTAAATCTCATAGCTCTCAGTCACACCCCTATGGACAGCTCGCCCACCCCCCCTGGACACCCCCTACCCCTGGATATCCCCACCACCCTCATGGACAGTCCGCCCAACCCCTAGACACATTGTACCCCCTGGAAAACCCCGCCACCCCCGTGGAAAGCCTGCCCACCCCCTGGACACCCCCTACTCCTTGGACATCCCCCAACCCCGTGGACTGCCCCCACCCCCTGGACACTCCCCCCCACCCCCACCCCCCAAGAAACCCCCACCCCCTGGACACCTTGTACCCCCTGGAAATCCCCCCACCCCAATGGATAGCCTGCCCACCCCCTGGACACCCCCTCCCCACTAGACAGCCCTGCCACCCTCTTGGATAGCCCACCCACCCCCTGGACACCCTGTACCCGCTGGACAACCCCGCCACCCCCATGGACAGCCTGCCCCCGAATACACAGAAGCAAATAACTCTGCATTTCCCCCAATTTCCAGAAGCCCCCACGCAGGTGAACCTAACCTGAGGTCTTCCATCTGATCAGCTGCAACTCCCCCATCCAGGTTAGACTCCTTCAACCTCTTCCCAAATACAGACATAGAAGCCCTCATTGAGGTAATTTACATTGTTGGGTAGTGGGGTAGGTGGTTTTACTTTTTTTAGTGGGGTGATATGGTAATTTCTATGGACATTAGTTTGGGTGTTATGAAATGTACTAACTTTTCACAATATTTCCATTTTTTAGAATCAATAACTTATTTAAAAAACTCTCTTTACACATTCTGCATCTTTTATGAAAATCCTTCACTTTGTAATATCTTGAACAATGTTTTATCAGGTCTATGGTGTCTTCTTGGTATGTGATAAATGAAAACATTACAAAACCCATCCCACCTCAAATCTAGGCACACATAAATGAATTAATTAGTATATCTTTAAATTGTTTTAATAGTTCACTACATCAACAAGAAACTCCTTCTTTTATCGTTTACTTAAATATATTTTCTATTAATGTTCAATCCTATTGAATTGTTTATAACAAAATTACTTATATAAATTCATTTTACAGAATGGAAAGAAGTTGGATGTGTGAAACCAATCGGATCTCAAGCAATATTCAAAACAATTTGAAGAGCTTTATAAATTTTTCATTTCACAATGCTTCAGATAGTGGTCGCATACACTTCCCATGTTCCAATTTTGTTGGTAGACCTTGGTTAAGCTGTGAAGAATTCAGCTACCACATAACCAAAAATGGTTTTCAAGAAAACTACTTTGTGTGGTATCACAATGGGGAGAAAATGAAATCTCGAATTTGTGATGATCGAAATGAAAGGACTGGAATGGAGAATTTGTTAGATGAACGGTTTCCATTTATTCGTCACCATGAAAAAGAAAGGATTTCGACTCAAGAAGACTTTGATATGAGGATAGCTGATACATCTAGTGAAAATGATGATATTTATAGGGCGAAAAAATTAAATGATGCTTCCATGAGTCTAGTATATTGACAATGCGATAAAATGAAAAAGTTGGAATTTTTAATCCGATTGTTTCATGGGAAAACTATGTATGGGGTTTCTAATACAGCAATCGATTACATTCTTACCCTCTGGAAGGATTTACTTTCAGATGATGCAGATATTCCCACAAACCACTATATGGAATGGTAGTTAGTTGAGGAACTTGGATTTTCAAGAAAAAAAATTCATGCTTTCCTGAAAGATTGTAGTTTATTCTAGGAGGAAACAACTGAATGAAATGATTGTATAAAATGTTGAACATCCCGCTGGAAGTCAAAATCTGATGAAACACCATCCCACATTCCAGAAAAAGTAATGTGGCACTTTCCATTGATCCCCAGACTCCAGAATCATTTTATGTCTGATGACATATCAATAAAAATGAGATGGAATGATACCGAGAGAAAGAAGACTAATGATGAGTTGGTTCATCCTGCAGATGGATTTTCATGGCAGAGGTTTGATGCCCAACATCTTGATTTTTTAGCAGACGTGTATAATGTGAGGCTGGGTCTTTCATGCGACGGTTTTAATCCGTTTGGGCAGATGCTTACTTCGCACAGCACATGGCCAGTTTTTATACACATTTATAATCTTCCCCCATGGTTGTGTATGAAAAAACCTTTCACTTTCATGAGTATACTCATATCTGGTCCTTCTGATCCCAGCATTGATATTGATGTATACATGAAACCTTTAATAAAAGAGTTAAAACTTCTTTGGGATGTGGGTGTGCGCACATACGATGAATGTTCGAATGACATATTTCATATGAGTGCTACGCTTATGTGGATAATCAATGATTTTCTAGCTTATGAAATGATATCTAGATGGAGCACGAAGGGAAAATGTCATGTCCAGTTTGTATGAATAATACACGATCCAGGAGACTAAAACATCACTATAGTTTCAGTTTTATGGGACATCGACGATTCTTTCTAAATGATCATCCATATAGAATGAATCGTCGAAGATTTGATAATACCATATAGACTGATGATCCACCTCAGTGTATGTCTGTACTAACGTGCTTAATGAATTGAAATATTTCAGTTTTTTGTTCGGGAAGGGCCAAATGAAATCTGGAAAGAGAAAGAATGTTTCCACTGAAACCTATTATAATTGGAGGAAGAGTAGTATCTTTTTTGATTTTCCTTATTGGTCAACCAATTTGTTACGTCATTGCTTAGATGTAATTCATATTGAAAATAATATATGAGAAATGTTGATTTTAGTTCTTTTAAATGTCAAGGGGAAGACAAAAGATGTTTTACGATCTCAGCGTGACTTGGTGGATTGGGGCATCAGAACAGAATTGCATCTTGTTCGTATCAGTGAAAATAAATCGAAACATCCATGTGTTTCTTATGTGATGACACCTACGGAAAAAAACAATTTATGGAAGTATTAGAGACTATTATAGTTCCTGATGTCTATTCAAGAAACATATCTAAACGGGTCAATAGAAGAGAGTTGAAGCTAAAATCTTTGAAGACTCATGATTATCACGTTCTACTGCATGAGTTGCTTCCAATAGAAATCCGCCATCTTTTTTCCAATAATGTAGGGGTGGTTGTTATTCAGTTGTGCAATTTTTTTAGAGATATTTGTTCTAAGAAGTTGTCCAAGTATTTCTTGCAATAAATGTTGACAAATTCCCCATTAATTTTGTGTGAGTCGGAGAAAATATTTCCTCCATCATTTTTCACATGCATGCTGCATCTGACTGTCCATATTCCCACTGAAATACTTCTCGGATGACCTGTTTCCTTTCATTGGATGTATCCAACTGAATGAGAAATTTTCACATTAAAGTCTTATGTCCAAAACAGAAATAGTCCCGAAGGTTCTATCGTGAACGGTTACTTGGATCAAGAATGTATGGATTTCTGCTTGATGTATTTGTCTGATCTTACTACAAGATTGAACATACCAATGTGAAATGAAGAATAACAGTATGAGAAAATTTAATCCAGTTTTCCATCACTTCCTCAAACAGGATTAATTCCTGGATCATATACATTGAAAACATTAATCCATGAAGAGTGGGAGATGGCACATCGCACAGTTTTGTTCAACTGTGATTTGTTCGATGACTATATTAGGTAACTAAATTGATTATGTATATCTTACATATATATCTGTTAAAATATTCATATTTTTTATCTACAGGTAATATAAAACAATAATAAATAGGAAGCATCGTTCTTTATCTTTGAGAAGGAGAGATACATTGCATAGCAAAGAGTTTTCTTCTTGGTTAAAATTGAAGGTATAAAAAAATTAATGTTTAAAATAATTATATCAATATTTAATTAAGTTTAATACTCATTTATATTGCAGGTATTGAGTTTTTCTGCTGACTCTGTCTCTGAGGAAATAAGGGCTTTGGCTTTTGGTCCTAATACCGTGCTTCGTGATTGTAAATCAATTGTTATCAATGGGAACAAATTTATTGTCACTGAACGAGCAAAGAACATGAGAACACAACATGATGGTGATATGGTTACTTCCACAATAGATTGTTATGCCAGTGCATCAAATAGTAGACCGAGATTTGAAAATGTGGGTTATTATAGAGTTGTTGAGAAAATAATAATATTGGATTATTACTCTCATAGATGTGTCACAATGATGAAATTCCATTGGTTTGATTTGATGACGAGACATGGAACATTTATTGATGATTGTGGATTTCGAGTAATTAATATGACTCGCACTCTTACTACCGAAGAACCATATGTGTTGGCATCAATGGCTAAACAAGTTTTTTATGTCAAAGACCTACTTCGACCTGAATTTGGTGTCATAGTTGAAGTAATTACAAGGCAAATTTTTGATGATGGTGATGATGGAATTGACACTATACCTAGTGCCATTGGAACCAATATTTATTTCTTTTGATGACTCAAATAGATCAATTTTCAGAGTTGATTGTAAACCTGAAGTTGTGGTTGAAAATATATAGAATCATTCATCCATGTTCCCAATTCATTTGGTTTACCTCGAGTTGGGTTGTTAAAGTTGCTAATATTCAAATTGATTTAGTATTGATCACAAATATGTTTTATCTAACTTGACCGTTATGTGAATTTTCAATTTTTATTGGTTTTAGTTTTATTTGAATTGAATTTTCGAATTTGTAATTGAACTTCATTCAAACATTGTCAGACAATATTTCTAACTTGGTGAACATTAGAACATGTATGATTTATTAAATCCATTCAAGATCTTCTAAAACAATTGATAGCTGACGTGACCATTATGTGAATTTTCAATGTTCATTGGTTACAGTTTTATTTGAATTGCATTTTCTAATATGGAATTGAACTGTATTCAAACATAGTCAAAAAATATTTCTAACATGGTGAACATTACAACTTGTATGATTTATTAAATCCATTCAATCTCTTCGAAAACAATTGATAGTTAATTTACCAATGAATCCCCCTATTCCCTCTTATATTTAGTTTTTTGGGTTACACATTAGTTTTCTTTTTCTAATTAATTATATATTTGTTTTCAAAAGTAATAAATGAAGCCAATTGAAGAGAGACGAAGGAAAAAATGATGGATAACAATCATCGAATGACGGAGTTGGGAATTCCATCATTAGTTCCTGTAGTGAGTACTTAATTTAAAATTGATATATTTAATGAATATATAATGTCATGTGATTAATTTTTTTGTAAACATTTTTGTAGGATCCACCTATACGTCAAAAATTATTCGACAAGGAGCCTAGTAATGGTCCTAGTACTCAGGCCGGTGGTACGAGGAGGGTTCGAACCAGAGGTGGACGAGCAGCTGCGCGTACCCGACTAGACCCTGCCCCTACCACTGACATGTCATCCTTCCTCCATTCTGATCCCGGTGTGTCATTAGGGAAACACATGATATTTATGCCTCCCATGTTTTTGCTATCTTCTGCATCTTCTGGCCCATCATTTTCACATCCCATGATGATTCCCACTCCCCATTCAGCATCCAGTCAGACAGCTGTCTGATCTTCTTTTCCTTCTACTTCTGTCTCTACGAGCTTCTATATTCCATCATCGTCGACTCCTATTCCACCACAGGTTGTTCCATCAGTTTCTGTGGATCCAGCGGTGCTCAGCGATCAGACCGGAACAAGTATATTTATAGAACCCTAACAAATTTTTATAGCAATATTTATTTTCATTATAACATGTTATGATAAAATATTTGTTTTTCTTTCATGACAGATACATCTACTGACAGGAGGCATGGGTGGGGGAATACACGCATGTGTTCGGTGTGGAAACGCCGCACACAGGTTATGGTGGATTATAATGAAGACAACCAAATGGTTGAGAAAACAGGGCAGCAATGTCAGAGTTTTTTGGCGACGCTTTCCAAATACTCCGACATCATTCCTGTTAGCCCGCTATCGTGGAGACATTTTCCACATGAGGTCAATGATAGAGCTTGGGAAGAGATATGGGTAAAAAAATCCATTCTATTTAATGCGATGAATTATTTTTGTATTTATATGAATTAATATTTTGATTTCAACTTCGATTAAATTTTCCCGATGGTGAGGGTGCACGACCAGAATGTCTAAAGGTTTTAGGAGAGATTTGGAGAGCCTACAAGAATGAGTTTTATATTGGCTGGGTTGCTAGAGTTGGCACTAAGTTAGAGGCGGTACCATTGGTGGATGATTTTCCTATAGAGCAGTATCGTCAGATGATTACTCACTAGGCGAGTACCCAGTTTAAGGTATTAATAACATTTGAGGTATTTAAATAATAACATTCATGTTTTTCATTAATAATATCTGATACATTTTCGAATTTTATTTTGGAATCATCTGAAAAAAAAAGAACATTGATGAAAAAAAATACCTCTACACACTGGGACACACTACGATGCTTGATCATGAGAGGAAGTAGGTATGATAATTGTTTATACGTTTTATTTACAACTTACACATTGTTTTGTTTCCTCAATTATTTAATAGTTTTCTAATGTTTTCATATAACATTATTTTTCAATGTCATTATAGAGGAAAATACAAAATATTGAAGGACGTGTGCCTTGAGAAAAACTGTTTTGCTTGAGTAGACGGGAAAAGGATGGAAGTGCCGTTAAAGAAGCGACTCAGTAGCAGATTGTAAGTTTTAATATGTTGAATTTATTTTTTATTATCTATTTTGTAACATAATGATATATTTATATTTGTAACAGGCTTCTTTAGAGGCCCTCGATTCCCAAGAACCAGACAATTTTTGTCCAACAGATCACTTAAATCAGGTGTTGGGAGAGGAGCATTCTCGCAGAGTACCCTGCCGACCTAGGATAGCCCCAACGAGGTATTGGCCCTCCTTAGGTACGAGCTGTAGTGCCACCAAGCTGCAGCAAGTTAGGGCTTAGGCAGAACAGGGTGAGAAAACGACCACAGAGATGGCAGAATAGTCTGCTAGGGCAAACAGTGTGTTTATGAAATTTATTGAAGTTCTAAGTCCTACAATTCCAGCAGAGGCCAGCCCATCATTTGATGAGTATATGTCGTCGATACGTTATATATACAGTGCACCAAGTGGCAGTTCCAGTGGTGGTCACAACGATGTCCAACTTGATGATGATGATGGCGAGGAGTCTGATGCGGAAGAGGAGGGAGAGGAGGAGGGCGAGGCGGGTGGCGAGGGAGAGGAGGTGGGCGAGGACGAGGAGGAGGGAGAGGGAGAGGAGGGAAAGGATGATGATGGGGATGAGGACGAGAGTGATGATGATGATGGTGATGATGGTGATGGTGATGTGGGAAAAGTTGATCCATTACATTTTTGACTGATATTACTGAGATTTGATATTTAATCTATTTTAGTTGTTGGTTTTATCTCGACTCATAGTATAGTATTGGAGTTCAGTTATTTTTATATATTATCTGTTTTTATGGATATTGTTGTATTTTAGGGGTTGTGTGTTTGGGAACCCCCCCCCCCCCCCCTTCCTAGACCCTGGACAACCCCCCACCCTCCTACCTGGACCCCGGACAGCCCCGCCGAACTGCCCCCCTGAATGCCCCCCGGACAGCCCCCCACCCTCTTCCTAGTACCCCAGACAATCCCCCGAACACCCCTCGGACAGCCCCCGGACAGCCCCCCCGAACAGCCCCCGGACAGCCCCCCACCCTCCTCCCTGGACCACGGACAGCCCCCCAGACAGCCCCCTGGACAGCCACCCGGACAGCCCCCCACCCTTTTCCTTTGACCCCGAACAACCCCCAGAACACTCGGACAGCCCCCGGATAGCCCCCCGAACAGCCCCTTGGACAGCCCCCCCTCCTCCCTGGACCCCGTACAACCCCTAAGACAGCCCCCCCGGACAGCCCCCACCCCATTCCTTGGACCCCGGACACCCCCCCTAAGAGCCCCAGACAGCCCCCCGAACAGCCCCTCGGACAGCCCCCCACCCTCCTCCCTGGACCTCAGACAGCACCCCGGGCAGCCCCCCCCCCCCCCGGGCAGCCCCCACCCTCCTCCTTGGACCCCGGACAACCCCCAAACACCCCCCGGACAGCCCCCAACATTTCCCCCCATCCTCCTCCCTGGACCCCGAACTGCCCCCCGGATAGCCCCCCCCCACCCTCTTTCTTGGACCCTGGACAACCCCCCGCACAGCACCCCCACCCTCCTCCTTGGTCCCTGGACAGCCCCCCGGACACCCACCGGATAGCCCCCCAGACAGCCCCGCCGGACAGCCCCCCCACCCTTCTTGATTTCATTTAATACTAGAAAATATATAATATATATTTTATTTATTTTCATCATGATAATAAATGTAAATCACATTTACACATCTAATCAATATCATAGATTCTTGATATGTTATAAAAGAGATATATTCATTGGGCATGACACTGTTAGCTCCGAAATGTTTTATAGCATTATACCCTAAAATCTAATCCATACTAAGAATGATATAAATTTTTTTTATAAATATCCACAAGATTTTAAGTATGTACCATTCCACTAATAGAGACATGAGGATTCTCATAAAATGGACAACATTTTAAGTACATATAGAAAACTACCCAAACGCATTTGGTTTCCATTGAAACATTAAGAGAATGATCCATGGGTCATATGTGACGTGTACGAATCAACCCCACCTCAATCCAAGGCATGGTGTGGCCGCCACCACTCAAAGTGTCTGCCTTTTGTTTCAATAGGACGTCATTTTAATTGAAAAACATCATCTGGCATACGGAAAACCGACCTAACGCTTTCGGATTGTGTCGATACTTTAGTACAACGATCCATGGGTAATATGTGATGTGTACAAGTCAACCCCGCCTCAATTTGAGGTGCAGTGTGGCTGCCACAACTCAATGTGTCTGTCTTTTGTTACAAAAGGACGTCATTTTAAGTGCAAAACATCAACTGAAATACAGAAAACCGGCTAAATACATTCGTATTGTGTCTATACTTTAGCACAATGATCCATGGGTCACATGTGACGTGTACGAGTCAACCCCGACTTAATCTGAGGCACAATGTGGCCAAAATCACTCTAAGTGGCTCTCTTTTGGTTAAAATGGACATCATTTTAAGTACATAAGGAAAACCAACCAAACGCATTCAATTTCCATTGAAACATTAGCATAACGATTCATGGGTCATATGTGACATGTACGAATCAACCCCGCCTCAATCTGAGATGCGGTGTGGCCTGAACCACTCAAAGTGTCTACCTTTTGTTTCAAAAGGATGTCATTTTAATTGAAAAACATCAACTGGCATACAGAAAAGCAACCAAACGCATTCCGATTGTGTCGATAAATTTTCACAATGATCAATGGGTCATATGTGACATGTACGAGTCAACCCCACCTCAATTCGAGGCGCGGTGTGACCGCCACCACTCAAAGTGTCTATCTTTTGTTTCTAAAGGACATCATTTGAAGTGAAAAACATCAACTAGCATACGGAAAACCGACCATACGCATTCAGATTGTGTTGTTACTTTATAAAAACGATCCATGGGTCATATGTGACACGTATGAGTCAACTCCCCCTCAATCCGAGGTGTGGTGAGGCCGCCACCACTCAAAGTGTCTATCTTTTGTTTCAAAAGGACGTCATTTAAAGTGAAAACATCAAATGGAATATATAAAACTGACCAAACACATTAGGATTGAGTTGATAGTTTAGCACAACGAGACATGGGTCATATGTGACGTGTATGAGTCAACCCCTCCTTAATCGGTGGCAAGGTGTGGCCGGAATCACTCTAAGTGGCTCTCTTTTTCTTAAAATGGACAACAATTTATGTACATACAGAAAAATGACCAAACACATTCAGTTTCCATTTAAACATTAGGAGAACGATCCATGGGTCATATGTTACATGTACAAGTCAAATCCGCCTTAATCTCAGGTGTGGTGTGGCCGGCACCACAAAACATGTGCCTTTTGTTTCAAAAGGACGTCATTTTAAATGAATAACATCAACTAACATACGAAAAACTGGCCAAACACATTCAGATTGTGTCGATACATTAGCACAATGATCCATGGGTAATATGTGACAGGTATGAGTCAACTACACCTCAATTCGAGGTGTGGTGTGGCCGCCACCACTCAAAGTGTCTGCCTTTTGTTTCAAATGGACGTCATTTTAATTGAAAAACATCAACTTGCATATGGAAAACAGAAAAACGCATTCGGATTGTGTCGATAATTTAGAACAACAATCCATGTGTCATATGTGACGTGTATGAGTCAACACCACCTCAATCCGAGGCACGGTGTGGCCGACACCACTCAAAGTTTCTGTCTTTTGTTTCAAAAGGACGTCATTTTAAGTGAAAAATATCAACTGGAATACGGAAAAGCGACCAAACGCATTCAGATTGTGTTGATACATTAGCACAATGTTCCATGGGTCATATGTGACGTGTAAGAGTCAATCCCACCTTAATCTGAGGCTCAGTATGGCCGGAATCACTCTAAGTGTCTCTGTTTTGTTTAAAATGGACAACATTTTAAGTACATACTGAAAACCAACCAAATGCATTCGGTTTCCATTGAAACTTTAGGAGAACGATCCATGGGTCATATGTGACGTGTACGAGTCATATCTGACTCAATCTGAGGAGTGGTGTGGCCGACACCACTCAAAGTGTCTGCCTTTTATTTCAAAAGGACGTCATTTTAATTGAAAAAATCAACTGGTATACGGAAAACCAACCAAACACATTCGTATTGTGCCAATACATTAGCACAACGATCCATGGGTCATATATAACGTGTACGAGTCAACCTCGCCTCAATCCGAGGCGCGGTGTAGCCGCCACCACTTAAAGTGTGTGCCTTTTTTTTTCAAAAGGACGTCATTTTAATTGATAAACATCAACTGGCATATGGAAAACTGACCAAACACATTCTGATTGTGTCGATAATTTAAAACAATGATCCATTGGTAATATGCGACGTGTATGAGTAAACCCCATCTCAATCCGAGGTGCGGTGTGGCCGCCAGCACTCAAAGTGTCTGTCTTTTGTTTCAAAAGGACGTCATTTGAAGTGAAAAACATCAACTGGCATACGGAAACCCAACCAAACGCATTCGGATTGTGTCGATACATTATCACAACGATCCATGGGTCATATGTGACATGTACGAGTCAACCCCGCCTTAATCTGAGGCACAATGTGACCAGAATCACTCTAAGTGGCTATCTTTTGTTTAAAGTGGACAACATTTTAAGTACATATGGAAAACTGACCAAAAGCATTTAGTTTCCGTTGAAACTTTAGGAGAACGATCCATGGGTCATATGTGACATGTACGAATCAACCCCGCCTCAATCTGAGACGCGGTGTGGCTGGAACCACTAAAAGTGTCTGCCTTTTGTTTCAAAAGACGTCATTTTAATTGAAAAACATCAACTGGCATATGGAAAACCGACCAAACGCATTCGGATTGTGTCGATACATTAGCACAACGATCCATGGGTCATATGTGACGTGTAAGAGTCAACCCCGCCTCAATTCGAGGCACGGTGTGGCCGGTAGCACTCTAGTTGTATGTATTTTGTTTAAAATGGACATCATTTCATGCAAAAATATATGGTATACAAAAAACTGATCAAATTATGAATTGACTTCCGGATTCCACATATAATTGTCATGTAAATTTTAAATTTAATTCTAAATAAATTATGTATGTTTATAATTACGTTATGAATTCTAATTTAATTATGGATGTGTATAGTTCCAGCATTATATGTTAAATGTGTATGAATTTGTTCTCTATATGTAAGTGTTAGTTGGTTATTGCAGGTACATGTATGTGTTAGTTTATTGCAGGTACAATAATTGGATTGAAAATGAGAGGGAACCCACAAAATGAGACCTGGTGGGAAAATTGGAGAGCTGGTGGGAAAATTTGAGAGCTACTAGGAAAATTGCAGAGCTGCTGTGCAATTTTCCCAGTAGGGGATATTACAATGGTTTGAAACCATTGGCATAGCTTGTTTGGGTTTTTTTACCAATGGTTCTATGAACCATTGGTAAAACACTTTTCCCAACGGTTTAGAAACTTTTGGGAAAGAGGAGATCTTCGGTTTTTTCCAACAGTTTGGCCAAACTGTTGGGAAAAACATGGTAATTTTTAGCACATTATCCCAACGGTTTTCCAGAACTGTGAGGATAGGGTAATTTTTCTCCACCTATCCCAACGGTTCACTATAAACCCTTGGGAAAAGCTTTTCCCAACGACTTACTTCCCTACGGTTTGCAGAACCGTTGGTATAACATATACCAACGGTTCTACAGCCTTTCCGAACAGTTCTAAACCGTTGGGAAATCCTACATTTCCAGTAGTGAACAAACATACATTCAAGAGGGTCATAAATATCCATATGTAAAGGCAATAATGTCTAACTAACTATAGATACACAACAAGTAAGCATGATAGCACTCGAAAGAATGAAAATCAAAGTAATCTTCAACTATGCAAGACCTCAAGGTCCATATCATCTCCATGCAATAGCTAGTGCAGTCCATCTCCAGAAGCTGACCTCTTTCATTCACATAAATCTATAAAGCCTGCACGCGTCCCGAATGGCCCATGAAGGTTGTGAGATGAATCTCAATAGGATACCACCCAATATTTCATATATAATATAAGTGTTTAAGAAGAGATGCATTCATAAGGAAAACAATAAATTTTACCATGCACACAAAAAACCCAAAACTGCACTGGTGCTCAGCATCCACCATGAAGTATCACCTGCTTCGGCCAACTCTGGAATCTCTGTCATGTAACCCAACACCATGTGCTCCCTAACACTGTGTATCTCAAGTACTGACATCCTGAAGCCACTCCCAGAAAAAAGTAACTCAGAGGAACATCGATGCCTGTTTTCACATAAATAACTAGAGTGATAGAAATGTCTGCCCTCTTATAAAGTAACTGGAGGGACTGCAATGTTTGCCCTCAAGTAGTGTAATCAGAGGAATATCGATGTCTGACCCCAAATAATGTAATCAGAGGGAGAACAATGTCTACTCTCCAGAAGAGTAAGAGGGGAAAAGATGTCTTCCCATAAATAATGGTGAGCCTCTTCCCATAACCCGATAGCCTCAATGGTATCCCATGAAGGATCCTCACCTTCCACATGGATTCCTACAATAAGAACCCCCCAAACCAAAAGTACCTAAACTACAAATAATGGGGGCCTCTACCCACATGAGTTGTCAAGACCACCTCATCACAGAGTCTCTCTGTGTGAACACTAGTCAATGTTCTTACTGAGTGGTAATCTCCAAAATAGTACCCAAGCCACAACACCTCTGACACCTCGTGTCCCTGTGACCAAGCCGCTCAAGTCCGATGGCCTCTCCATCCAAGTAAATCGGGCCATGCCCAACCTGACGGTCACCCTACCTCAAGCCGACGTCCATGAAATCCAATCCCTTGGCCAGAACAAGCCAATGTACCCAACCCAAACCCAACCAGTGATCAGCATCACTCAGCAAATATTCGAGCCATGCCAAACACATCCCAATGGGTTCCCTCATATGAAATGAAACATATCACATATATAATCAAATGAAATACTAGATCTAGAATGACAATCTAAAAAGTTTAATTACACTACCACGGTGTTTTCCCATACTAGAAATAAGATCTTGAAGGCCTCTAACAAGTCATATCAAGATTTAATAATCTAAAATCAACAGTTTTAACCAATAGAAACCAATTATAACCATTTTGACATCACCTATTCTAAATTCCCTGATAAGAAATGACCACTCGCCTGGCCCCAAAAAATCAAAACAGTTAACAAGGCATACCCAAAGGCATCCCACTGGTCAAATAACAATTAATGAGACAATTGAAGGCAAAATAGGGTCATGCTCAAAATACCTGAAAATACACCAAAGTTGCACCACCCAAAAGTCTGCAAAAACACAAAAAGAGTTATGAACCACCTACATCATACTTGTATGATGATACTCCTTCAATGATAGCCTCCAATTTGGTCTAAAACATAGTATATCTACAAAATAATCAAAACTTTTCAAACCCATATAACTCATCTTAGAATAGAAATCAAGAAGAACAACTCAAGAGGAATCAAGGCCTTACCGAGGGGGTTCCAATGGACCAAATAGTGTTTGAATCCAACTTCATACGAAGTAACATGAAGGAATTGAAGTCTAGGTTAGCTATTCGTGTCTCCTGGATGAAACACACTGCCCATACCTTAAAATGAGTCTACATTCCATTTTAATGAAAAAAGAAAATACACGGCCTGTACATTGGACTAGATGTTGTGTATCATTTTACAGTTCATTAGACAACTAATATTTCACCGAGGATATGCAGACTGACTACACGGCGTGCACCAATGGTAAACGGTGTGTACCTCTCTACCTGGCCGACATCCCCAACATGCCATGTATATCCCCATACACAACCCCTCTATATAACGTGTACAAATAGTATACGATGTGTACTTTCTAAAAACATTCTACTAAGAAAACATGCCTACACACCATGTATGGCCTCCACACAGTCATGGTACAAGTCGTCTCGAGAAACACTACATGTCATGTAGTAGGACATTCCAACAAGTCATCACATAACATTTACTTGGCAAGAACATGGTCGGGACATGCCTAACTGGTACAGGGCATGTACTATAGTGTACAAGACTTGTATTCTGAAAGTTTCTTTAACATCCTAGATTATCAAAAAAATTCATAGAAACTTATCAAAATTCAAGCAGAGTGTGGATTTTGGACCATTCTAAAAACTCAGGTTCTTACAATCTCCCCACATTAACATAGCTCATCCCCAACCTATTAACCAAAAATTGGAGATGGCACCGAACATACCACCCTGATCAATGTAACCTAGAGTCTCTCGGTCTCAGAGGTTTAGGTAAATTTCTCAAGGGTTCCCCACCTTAGGAATTTCCTAAATCGGTCTCATCCCTACACAATGCAACAAACCAAGGGTTCACTAACCAGTTTCCGGACTCATGGTCCTCTCATGACACATCATCCCTTCTACGCCTCATAGGTTCCCCATGTCTTTTCCTATACCCAACGTCCCTTTCACCACATTAGTGTTCGCCTCCATGAGGTCCTACATCCAATAGATGATCAAAATGAACCTGGTGCCTAGAACATCAAGTAACTTGCATCCATGATGTCCTGATTCCCATGACACCTCAAGTGACTCACATCATTGATGACCCAATTCCATGCATCTCATATATAAATATAAATATATCACACCCCCTGGTATGGCGCCAATACCACAGACTATCATCTAGTCAGTCCACATAAATCTCCTACTCTTCATGCACTCGAAACAGACATGCCTCAATAGGACATTCCAAAAGAGAACAAAAAAGTCACGACCACACTCGCAGTGTACCTCTAACCATCATCAGCTGAACAGCCTGCTCAGCCCTTGGAAGCTTCATGGTGTGCAGTTGGTTTGAAGTATGACTGCCTGATGCCTAACCTCACTGCGGTGCTTCTCCAGTCACCAACGAATAACCCCTCTACTGGGCCATGTTGTCTCGGTCACGTCCTCCGTTTGTAGCTGAAACATGGCTACCCTCTAATGGTACAAAACCTGAAACAACTAAAGATGCCACAGTCTGTCCTGGTCCCTGTATACAGGTTGTCTGAGATGGTTTCCCGCAGAACCTCTCAAGATGCCAAACATTCCCACCTAACAGGAACTCCTTTGGAGGCTTATCACACCATTTCTGAACATGTCCTGACTATCCACCGTGAATTAAAATCACTAAAGAACTGCTACTAGGTGGTTTAGCTGAGTCCTTGGCATGACTAACCTTCTTGAACTCATCTCGTCCTGTTCTTATTTTCTGAAAAATCACCTGAAGCTGTTTCACAGCTATCATGGGGCATATCCTTCTGTTTACCCTCTGCTATGAGTGCCTAATTCACCACCTCTAAAAAAACCCAGCCTGAATATGCTCACCAGGATCTGAATGGCGTATTTTAATCCATCCTTGAAGCGTCTTATTCTTGCCGCATCATTGATTACCATTTTAGGTGCAAAGAGAGATACCTCAGTGAAAATAGCTGCTTAGTTTATGATGGACATTTCTCCCTACTGAAGTCTCATGAACTCCAGAGATCTCTCTTCCCTAATTTCCTATGGGTAAAAGATCCATAAGAATCTATCCTAGAAGTCTTTCCACACAAGTCCCTCATGCCTGTGACCATGATCCTGCACATCCCATCAGCATTTTACTGGTCCTCATAGCATGTACATCACAAGCTTGACCCTCCAACCTGGTGGCATCTTGAGCTGCTCGAAGATCATATGCATGCTATCAATCTAGTTCTCAGCTGCCTCTGGACCACCCTCAAACTGAAAATGTGGCGGCTATTGCAACTGGAACTCCAGTTCCAAATATTCCATAGATGGCTATGTACCCTATGCACCTCTGTCAATCCCCGCCAAGACAAGTACAAGGCTAGCTCGAAGCTGCTTGTTGAGCCATGGACTGAATGTTTCCAATCCCTATTGTATTTCTTCCTGCATGGGATCCTTGGCATGTTCCTATCATTGGGCCTGTACCTGCGACTCATGCCCTACCTGCACCAGATCCTGAACCAGACCCCATTCCTACAACACTATACCATCTCCTTCCTGATGCTCCATCTGAGTCGACTAAAAGAAACCTTCTAAATACCATAAATGGTCAGACAACCCATATACATATATAGAATAATATATATTTAATGCAGATAATTAATGATGTAAAGATGAATCATAAAACAACTACCCTTACTCTTCTCTATCACAACACATGCCCACGACATCCCATCCTCATGGCCTCTTTACCCTCCCTCAATAGATCCATGTATCAAAAGTTACTCAGGTCATGACCCTCTCAACAACTAACATTGCCTCAAACCGACGATCGAGTCAACCAATCCTAGTGATCAAAATCCCCTCGACCCTAGTGCCTACCTTATCATTCATGAGCCAGACAAAAATACCTTGCCACATGAAAAGAGATGCCACAATCTCATTAGTAGTCAACAAAACACTTCTACTAATTCCATATCAAGAACTCCTCTGATACCACTTTTTAATGACCCAATCCCGAACAACCACCCGAATAGTAATAAATGGGTTGAGAGTTACTACCTTAGGTGCACCTCCCCGAATTCCAAAGGCTGCCGACTAGTAGTGATGGTATTATAGGTATATTGGGGAGGATATACCCTCTTGAAGAATGAAGATGGTACTGGTTTGAGTGTAAAAATAAGGATGCATCAAAATAAACAACTTAGCAGACTTGAACCAGACCAGTAAAGTAAAAGAACATTCAATATCAATAAACAACGAAAGGAATAAATATAAACAACAACAGTGGAAAGTAAACACAATACCATGAAGATCACTGGTAACTACTACTAAAAAAACATACATCCAAGAAGGTCATATATATCCATATGTAAAGGCACAAATGTATAAACACCTATAGCTACAGAACAGGTAAGCATGATGACACAGAAAATAAGGAAAAACAATGTAAACTCCAGCTAGGAAAGACCTCAAGGTCTATACCATCTCCATGCAATTGAAAATGAAGTCTAGCTCCTGATACTGACCTCTTCCCTACATGTAAAACCATAAAGTCATCACAGGTCCCAAAGGGCCTGTGTAGGGTGTGAGATGAATCTCATTATGATAACAACCAACAGAGTGTGCCTAATATATGTGTTTAAGAAGGCATGAATTAATAAGAAAAACAGTAAATAATATGATGCACCAAAACAAACACAAACTCCACTGGTGCCCAATAGCCACCGTGGAGTGTCACCTATTTCGGCTTACACAAGAATTTTTTTCATGTAGCCCAACACCATATTCCCGCTGACACCACATGTCTCAAGTACAGAAATCTTGAAGGCACACCCAGGAAATAGTAACTCTGGGGAATAATGATGCATGTCCTCAAATAAATAACCATAGGGAAAACGATGTCTTCCCTCAAATAAGGTGACCAGAGGTACTATAATGTCCCCCCTCGAGTAGTGTAATCAGATGGACAGTGATGTCTTCCTTCAAATAATGTAACTGGAGGGAAAACGATGTCTTTCCTTAAGTAGAGTAACTAGAGGGACAGTGATGTCTACCCTCAAATAGCGGTGAGCCTCTGCCCCCCAACCCGATATCCTTAATGCTATCCCAAAAAGGCTCCTCACCTACCACATGTCTTCCTATGAAAAGAATCCCCCAAACAAAAAGTATCTAAACTACAATTAACGGGGGCCGCTACCCATACCAGTGGTCAAGACCACCTCATCATGGAGTCTCTCTGTGTGCACACTAATCAAAGCTCCGAGTGAGCGGTAATAACCCAAATGGTACCAAAGCCACAACACCTCTGACACCTAGTGTACTTGAGACCATGCTGCTAAAGTCCGACAAACTCACCATCAATGTAAAATAGACCATGCCCAACCTGACAGTAACCTTTCCTCAAGATAACATCCATGACGCCCAATCCCATGGTCAGAACCACCCAATGTAACTCGGGCCAAACCCAACCTTTGATCAGCATCACTAAAAAAATATATGTTCCATGCCCAACACAAACAAAAGTTTTCCATCATATGAAATGACACATATCTTAAATATAATCAAATGAAATACTTAAACAGGAATGAAAAACTAAACTGTTGAGTTGCACTAGCCATGTGTTGCCCCATACTAGCACTAAGATCATGAATGCCTCTATCAAGTCATATCTTGGTTTAATAATCTAAAATCAATAGTTAACAAAGACAAACCAAATATATGCATTTTAGAATCCCCCGACCAAAAGGACCCAATGAGAAATGACCAATCACCCGACCCCACTGAAGAAAAATAGGTAACATGGCATACCCAAAGGTATCTCATAGGTCAAATAACAATTAAACAGGAAAGAGAAAATAAAATAGGGTCGCGTTCAAAATACTCGAAAACACGCTAATGTCGTGCCACCTAAAAGTTTGAAAAAACTAGAAAAATTGTTATGCACCACCTACCTTGTAATAATATGATGATACTCCTCTGATTACAGCGTCCAATTAGGTCTAAAATGCAGTAGATCTACAAAAGAATCAAAACCACTCAATCCTCTATAACTCATCATAGAACTGAAATCAAGAAGAATGGCTCAAGTGTAATGAAGGCCTTACTGAGGGGCTTCCAATGGATCAAATGGTGTTTGAATCTAACATCAGATGAAGGAAAGGGAAGGAATTGAAGTATTGTTCGGCTATTCGCGTCTCCCAGATGAAACCCACTGCCCCTGCCTCAAAACTAGGCTACTACCCATTTTAATGAAAAAATGAAAATATATGGTGTGTAAATAGGATTACACACCATGTATCATTTTACTATTCATAAGATAACTGATATTTCAACAAGGACTTGCTGACTAACTACACGGCATGCACCTATGGTACACGGTGTTTACCTATCTACCCGGCCAACATTCCTAACACGCCTTGTATATCCCTATACCTGGCCCCTCTACACAGCTCGTACAAATAGAACATGATGTGTACTTGCTAAAAACATTCTACCGAGCCAAAAGGCCTACACACCATGTATGGCCTCCACACAGTCATGGGTACAAGTCGTGTCGAGAAACACTACATGTCGTGTAGTAGGAAATTACTTCACGGTCATCACACAGAATTTACTTGGAAAGCAAAATGCTGTTACGTACCTAACTGATACACAACATGTACTTAATGTACCTGGCATGTAGTCTGGAAATTTCTAGAACTTCCCAGATTTTCCAAGTTTTTCTCAGAAACAAGTCAAAATTCAAACAGATTTGGGATTTTGGACCGTTCTAAAAACATGGGTTCTTACATTAGTGTAATATAATTTATAGTTGGGAATCTCAGGAATTTTCATATGTTTTTGAGTCATGTGGCATGGGCCATTAATAGGTTTGGAAATGGAATATCATATTATAGATTTGATAAAGGTTACAATACATAGTGGTTTAATGTCAAGGACGTTGAATCTGCTTGAGTAGTACAGTTACAGGGATTTTAAATCATGGTATATGAATATTTATATTAACTGAAGGAGGAAATCGATGGTAACTAGTCAACAATTTATAATAGAGGAATACCATATTCCGTGTTACTAAGACATTGAATCCTGGGATTAAGTGGGCCATCTCCTATGGGTCTAAACATACTCTTGGAACAAGATCATTGGCAGTGTGTCTATTCTACAATGAATCCTAGTGAGGTGCTTTTGGATTAGGCAATCCTTTTTATCAACTTTCTATTGGGGAGAACCATGAGAAAGGGATCCCAAGGTTCTTGGGTTTCTAATAGAATAAAATCAACTCAAGAATTTTTTTTCCAGTTTAAACTTCAAATACATGAATGTGGTTCATGAAAAACGTAATATTAATAGATGTTTAACGAACCCTAAAATTTTTTCCACCACCTAGTGAACACATTATCATGACGAGGAGATGTGAAAACCAAATATCTATATGTTTCTTAGACTCGTGGGGTACAAAAATCATTTCTTGGGTTTTACTTGGGACATAAGGTGGGACCCATGAGCTTTATTACTTGTTAATTTATGATCCAAAAATTTCCTAAACTCGATAGATTAAGATTTTAGTGAGCATATACTTTAATGTTTATCAGGATTCTCTTTAAATGATTCCATCATGAAAATATTTATATCTATTTCATTAGCAGTTTATGGTCTTGAAATTTAGACGATGAAATGATAATGTTTAAAGTTATAAAAACTTGTACAATGTTCATGAAGTTTAGGATAATGATGTTCATGGACCTTGTATTAGGGGTGTGTTATAAGAAATCCTAATTAGTATTCCAAGGGTTTTAAGTACCCAACACATTTTAATAGGGAGATGAAAATTCTGTAAATCCTGGCTCAAGGTTATCAGGTCGTGAGTAATGGTATGAGAATATCATGTTGAAAAAGATCATGAACTTCTCTTTGGTGATAAGTTCCCCAATGTTGATTTCATGGCTCATAAAGATCATAAGGATCTTCCTGTAGGGCCAATATGAATCTAGTTTTTGGGTCTAAGGCCCTTATTCAACCTCAACTCTTTCATGGGAAAATAGAGTGATATTTGCTTCTCTATGGTGTTATGAAAGGGTGGTGGCCCCTGCGATGCTCATCAAATGAAGTGTAATATATTGGTTGGGATGTTTAATTGATGATAGAATAACCATAATGTTGGGTTGAACATGTTTACACTATAAAATATTTATCTTTTTTCAACATGGACATATCCATTGGTAAAAGTACATTTTCTTTTGGTAAAACGTTTTACCATCACATATGTCCCTGTAACAAAAATATAAATTAAAACTCTATCTAGAAATGTTTTTGAGAGATAAAAAATAGTTTTATTACAATTATTATATTACCAAAACATAATATACATGTTGGTTAAAGTTTTTAGTGACATGTTTTTATAACAAAATTTCTATTTGTAATAATACTACCAACATATAATATATATTTATAATTTACATATAATTATAAATATAATTTTTTATAATTAGAAAAATATAATTTTATATTTATATCATATAAAATTCATCTCCATTAATTATTACACAAAAGACAATTTACAAAAATGTTCAATCCAACAAAAATATTAATTATATTTATAATTATATTTAATACAAAATAAATCAAAACAAAAACATAGAATCCATCGCAACCACCACCTAATAAGATCCATGACACCCCCATGTACTAGAAACCCATCCATGCCCCAACACCAGTGATCCAACTTCAGCACCAATAACTCATCCATGCCCTAAGACATGTGAGCTAGCTGCAACTATACCGCGATATTTAGTGCACAATCACTAGCGAACCATCCATGCCCCAGGACCAACAAGCCAACTCCAACACCAATAAGAAACCACAAATAGCTACACAAACTTTAGCTTCTTGATCTCCACAACACACATCCAATGTGAATACACAAAACATGTTAGCTCCAATTCCAATGAGAAACAAATCGAGCCATCTCTAATACAATAGAGAAACCTCATGTCAATGTTATGTCACACCGTTCATCTCCAATATCTATATCACAATCAACCAAAAATCATACCCACAAATAATTGCAAAATATATGCATGAATTGAAACTATAATATAAATAAATCAAGGTATAAAAATTTATTTTCACAGCGAGCATTTTTCATAATCCCTATTGACATCTCATGGATTTGTCTCCTAAAATTTCAACAAACATAAAATGAGAAACAGACATTCAGTCAGTGACAAAAAAGAAAACACGGTGTTGGTAGTTCTTAAAAATTAACACACAAAAAATACCTGGTATTGAAAAACATATTCAATCATGTTTAAAAATAATAATACATAGAAAAACCTAATATGTCAAATTCAATTAAAACAATATATCATTACCTTGTAAGAAAAGATCATCAATATTTAATTATCATGCTGAACAAAATCATGCACATTTGATGAACTTTCTAATAAAAGAAACATAAAAATGGGTTAGATAATTTAAAATGTATAACATACATTACAAGTGTAGGAAAATACATGAAAAATGCCCAAAAAATCCACCCAAGTGATTCTTCTGTCTTTCCATATAAAAAAACATCAGTTCAAAAATATAGAAATTACTACATACATAAGGGGTGAACAAAATGAATGAAGAATGGAAAAATCCAATAATAAATAATAAAATAAAACACATATGCCTCCATTATCATAGGTTCTTTATTGTTTCATATCTGATGAAGTGTGATAGAAAAAAAAGCACATGTTGTAGAAATACTTCCATTATTGGAAAATAAAATAGACAAAACATTATCAGTTTTCAAATAAGAAATGCATTTTGAAGTAAAACATGGGTAATGAGTATTGTAATTACTAACATCAAGAAGATCTCAGTGAACAACATTAATGATATTTCTTGAATTTTTTTTTGTTATACTATGAACCTTGTTGTTGATCCACCACTGTTTCGTCACATGAAAACAAAGAATCAATTTGGGGTTTGGTTTTTCAATCAAAAATGCTAGAACCAAACCACAAGGGAGTGGATGAGGGAGACTAACACCCATTGGGGTTTCTCTGATAATGCTAGATAGGGATTCTAAACTATTTGTTTATTTCATAAAAATTTTGGTAATCAATTATCTATAATAATGTTGGAGCAGAAACTCTTTGTGGAGTTGCAATGAAATGTGGGATCCAATGGGGACCCTGGGCCATGGTTTTCCACTATATTATACTCATCCATGATTCACTCATGAAATCATTTTTCTTTCTCTATTACCATTGCTGGAGCTATTTGTAATGTCGATCATGACATATATAAAGAACTTTTCCAAATGATACCTCTGGTTAATTATCTTATTGATAAAATCCCCACCTTCTCATTGAATGGATGTGGACCCAAACCTAAATAATCCACACCAAAATTCCTTCTAGAGAGTCAGTTTCTTAGAAGATGATTAAATTGAAGGGAAATAATGTAGCCAAATTTATTCCCACAAAATAGCAAAGGGATAGTAGTGGAAATGATGAAAGAAATCTTACTGACAGTATCCAGAACTAAGATTAGTTCTCCTCTATGTCAGAACCATAGAATAACAGAGAGAATTTTAATTTACTAAGGGAGCAGTTAGAGGATTTATAGAGAAATCTAGTCTAGAAGGACGAGCATTTATGTTTTTCAAAAATTAAAAAGACCCAGGTGGTCACGAGTCATGCACGACTCAATGAACTAAAATAGTAGGCTGTGGAGAGGGATTCTCCACTCAAATCCACTCAGTTAAAGCTCTTGGATGAAATGATCAATCTTAATGAAAAACAAGCAGCCCTAGAAAAGAATCAGTTGGAGGTTCAAACATCTAATAGTAAAGTGGAAAATCTATAGGAGAATTTATAGTCCGCCCAAGGAAAAATTTCATTTTTAATTGAAGTATTTGATGGTTTGACAATGAATGATTCATCACCTACTTCTTTTATGGAAGATTTAGATGTGTTTTTATAGCCTTTAGATTATCATATGGAAATAGATGGCATGGATGAGAATAAGATGCTCTAAATGAAAGTGGCATGGAGGTATTTCGATGATCTTGGGGATGTAGAATAATAGAATTATGATGAAGAGTCCATGGTTGTTGCATGGAGATCAAGGAAACATCTTCATTCTTGTGTTTTTTAAAAATGATACTGTGATAAAAATCAACAGCTCCCCTGATTCTGACATTTTAATAGGTTCTTAAAATTATAATTTCTTTTGATATATGGCTTGTGGTTTGGTCTCTTCACTGTTTGTAAATATCAATATTTTTTTGTAATTTTTTGTTCAACCTATTTGGAGAATAACAGTAATTTTAGTTATTTTTATTATTATTTATGTTAGTCATTATTAAAGAATGAGTTTTTAAAGAAACTATTAATATTAACATTGTTTAGAGTGACTATATTTATTACTGCATCCCTTTCCTATACATCATCATTTTATAAAACATTGAATTTAGATATTATTATGATAGAATAATATTTAATAGATTACAAATTGAATATATTGAAGTGAAAATGTTTGTAACCTGATGTGTTATAATATACTGGTGTAGGTATAAATAATAATGTATCTAGAATAAGGGTGTGATATGTAATTATCATTGTAATGAATGTAGTGCATTACTCAGTGGTCTTCATTTATTTCATCTGCATGTAGTATAAGTGTAGGTAAATTTGATGTTGTTTAAATATATTAGTGATTCATGTACACTGTAATTTTAGGAATTTATAGAATGTATCCATACTATTTCCATATAGATAGAGTCATACAATATATATTTATAGAATTTATTCCAAAAACGAAAAAGATAAAAGGATTTAAGTGATATTTTAAATATGAACTACAAAAACACCCCAGAAATTCTGGTGTTGGGAATTGAGAAAAAATGGAAACTTATCATGAGGTAATACAACAAACACCTAATGTGCAGCTATAAAAAATCATACAATAAAAATAAATAAAACTAAGCAACAATTCCCAGCAAAGAGTTCCAAAGTGGAGAAAAAACACATCGGAATGATGAAAAATACCAAATCAATATAGAAACTATTCCGAACACAAAAATGATATAAATGTATAAGCATGAAGAACCAAAATGAAATTAGAAACTATAAATGCTATTGGAGTGTGATTTGGGAACCAAAGTAGAGAAGTGAGATAGATAACCTCTCAACAAATGATGTCGACATGGTGACATTGGGTATCCTACTGAGGGTGATTCTGATAAGGGGATTTCATGTGAGGATTCTAGTTAGGAACATAGAGAGGATGCGATCGATGATGTACGAGGGTGATGCTGGACGGCAACTAGGAGGGTTGTTCTTAATAATGCGTCAATGATGAGATCTAGTCAATAATAGTGATGGGGTTCCTGCGAGGAGGTTTGAGAGGAACACTAGCCGTGTGGAAGGCCAACCACATGGAATGATAGCCATTGGAAATGCTGGCCCTAGGGAATGATATTAGGGTTGGGGGAGGGATGTCGCAAATAAGGATAGTTGGGTTGGGGGAGGGTTGTGGGGAATGACAGTTGGGGTGGGGGTCTTGTATTTGGGACACAAAAGGGTTTTTTCACACACACACACACATATATATATAATGAAAAAATTTATGAATTTATATAAAAAAAATTATATTATATAGAGATTTTGCATGTATGTATGTGTAAATTTATATATATTACCAATAAATATTAATAAATTATGGATATTTTAAATGATTATATATTTTTAATATAAATTTATATGCTTGTAATGGGTAATATATATATATATATATTTAATTTTTGGTAAAATATTTGATATTATTGAATAATTTATCGATAGAATTTTTTTTAATAATAAACGATTTTTGGAAACAATAACTCATTACAAATGATTTATTTATCGGTAAGTCAATTGTTGTATTATTATGATAATGAAACAGATTTAAATTTTTGTAAAATATCTTTTGGTATTGAACTACTAATAAAAAAACCTATATTTAGTGGTAAAAATAATTGTTGGTTCCTACAGTTAGTATGAAAAAAATTTAAAATCATTGGATTTAATCATTTTTACCAACATATATATTATCTATTGGTAATTTTATTGTGTTAATGGTAAAATTTTGGTAGTTCTAGAATCATGTATACCTTATAAAAGGAATGATTATGGGTGATGTTATACAAATTTTAATATTATATAGTGGGGATGTATATGTCATGCAATTTAACATCATGTGAAAAGAATGTTTCCCTTCGTTTTTAGAATCATGATTTCATGATTTAGGAATCGATGTGGAATTATGTAAGATATCCTAATAGAATATTTACACAGGTTAGGGAATTTATATGTGGGAAACACCTTCTATCTATGAACAATATTATTAATGGGTAACCATATGATGAAGCCCTTCATGCCAAGATTTATCCAAGGTGCAAGCAAGATGTATGTAGATCTGAATCATATATAGGAAGATCGATTCTGTATGAATTACCCATCTTTAAATAAGGGTATATTCAATTTTTATGGTTGGGATTCCACAGGTTTCCCTATTCATACTATAAAGGTGTGAATCATGTCATAACCACCTCCTTTAAAGCTATATCTATTTATATATTTTACTCGTATGTAGGGGTGATGTGAATTATATCTTATTCCCTTAGAGAGTACTGAAATTGTAGTCAGTTAGGGGGTCCTCTACATATATTGGGATCATACATACGGATAGAGAATTTCCATACATCATTCTAGTGTGGAGGTGAACAATTCACCCCTAGCACATATCCATGGATAGGATGGCCCGCTCTATAAAAATTCAGGTCATATAGGATGGACCATATTTCATGTAGTTTAGTGTCATGAATTTAAGAAATTTTGATGTACTTTAAAATGACGTTACTAGGAAATATCACTTAGAGGAATAAGTAACTCAGGGAAACTGGGTCTTTATAGAAGGTGTTTACCCAAAATGGATATGTATATGATTATGATGTCATAATCATTCAATAAGAATGGGTAAAATGCACACCTTATTAACATCAAGAATATGCAAATATTCATGAATAATTGGGTTGGAGAAGATGTATATCATAACAAAAGAATATCTGAGTTAACTAGTGGTGGAAACTGGTGGGTATATAAGTCCACCATTGTAAATGGCGGAAACCCATACTCCATGGAGTTAGGATTATAACACCTAGGTTTAATGTAGACCTCTACCTTGGGTCCAAACATCATATAGGCATGATTTTTTTTGGAATATTATCAATCCCACAATTAATCATTTCATGATCCCTTCAGATTAGCATATCCTTATTATCATTTACTATAGGGGAGAACCAGGATTATGGGATCCCAAGGTTAGGGGTTCTAAGAGAAGATGATCAACTTGAGGAATTGGTTGATATTGACTCATATATCGAAGATATGATATTAGTTCATGGATAATGTAATATTCAATAAGGTTTGTATCACCTTAATGGATACTCTAGTGTCTACTGAAAACATCACTAGGAAAAGGGATAAAACATGTGATTCCTGAGTACACAATCCTTAGGGGGGATAATCTATTCAATGTGAATTATTATTTTTGTGTTGTTTAAAATCATGATAGTAGGATTTTGTCATGATGTTTAACTTCGTGGACCATGAAAATTTTGTCGCTAGTCCTAAAATGAAGGATCTAAGCATCACTACATTTCCCCAAGTATGGGAATCAAGCGGTACACTATTCTATTTTTAGATAATCCATTTGGAAGGTTGGACCCATATGTAGGGGAAGGGTAATTTTTATCCTTTACATAATTGATGGACCCATGAATTTAGGTATGGGTGTCACTACATATCCTATGGTAAGAAGAATTAATCCACATGTAGTTCAAATATAAATTGCATTCAGATTAAAGTCTAGCCTCCATGACATGGAATATGAAGGCATAATCCATATTTTCATTTTTGATACCTCGTGGGAAATGAGATAATTGATGAATTTTTTTCAAAATGAATTATGAAAAGGGGGATTCCCAAGGGATTTCAATTCTTAAGGATGTTAGATCATCATGGAGGATCCATATCCTGACATGAAAGGGTACAAGAATGTAATTTCAAAATCATTCTTTGAAAATGGGTATGAAGAATAGATGAGTAACCTTGAGGATGTCTGTACATTCTTGAATAATTGGGTTAAAAGGAGTGAAAATCATAACTCAATAATATTTGAGTTAACTTGCGGTAGAAACTAGTGGGTAAAGGACGACCATTGATAATGTCGGAAGAAAATATTCCAAAAATTCAATAAAATAACTCCGGGGTTTAAGGGGGGACACTCATTTGGCACTAACCATACTATTGGAATAAGATGTGTGGTCAATCCTACCATGATTCCTAGCATGGTCCCTTTTGATTAACTAGTCCCTATTAATAGTTTTTTATAGGGAATAAATACAAGTAATAGGGCCCAAGATCAATGGGTTTCTAGGAGAAGAATATGAACTAATGAAATTTGTTGGTATCAACTAGGATATTGTAGATATGAAGTTGAAACATGGGGAATGTTATATTCAAGATGAGTTTAAGCATCCAAAAGGCTACTTCAACATGTATTGAGCCCATTTTAGGGTTATGGGATAAGACATGGAATTCATGACTACAACGTCATTAGGGAGGTGATTTGTTGGGAATGAAATCTATTTTTGTGTAGTATAGTGCCATGTGACTAGAAAATTGTCATATAGTTTAATGTGACGTGAATAACATGTTTTTGTGATGTTTAATGGAATTCAACGAGGACATGGTTCCCTATCCATGAAACATCTCAGTCACACTATCCAGAGAAGATTACCAGGTTCCTTATGCACAAATTATCCATGCACAGGGTGAGAAAAAGGGTTAATTGGGCAGTTGATGAAGCTTCATTAGAGTACATAACAGGGAATATGTGGGGGTTTTCATACTTTATGGTGGACTATGTCCTCTACATTGATTAGAATCTCATGGAGGGATATGATATGAAGTGATGATAAATTATGGATTGGATTTGAATAGTGGATTCATGCATCACTATGTATGCAATGATGGAAGGAATCAAGAAATACATAGTTATTAAATCATTAGTTATATAGTTATGGACCATATGAAAGGACTGGTGCATTTTCTTATGCATATTTCATTTGGAACTACGATTTGAGATGTGGGCTTCATTATGTATCATGTGATTGTTGGAATCAATCTATACATAGTTCTTAAAGATAAAACTATCCACATAGGTCTAAACTATATGATGAGGGGGTACTGTTTTAATTTATGTTTTGGATGGATCCACGAATTGATATATAGGCATCACTAAAAATTGTTTGGTGGATGGAATCAAGACCCAAGTAGTTCCTAATTGGAAAATTTTCCCCATAGGTCTGAACTATACACAGAGGGGGTATTTTTTCTATTTATGTTGTGACTGGAACATGGATTTGAGATCTATGTGTCTTTATATATCTAATGATGGAAATAATCAAGAAAAATATAGTTTTTTAATGGAAAACACTCTACAGAGGTCTGAACCATTTGTATTTGGGTATTTTTCAATTTTTATTGTGGCTGGACCTAGAATATGAGATATGGGCGTTACTTCATATCCTATAATGGAATGAATGAAGACACAATTAGTTCTTGAATGGAAATATCTCCCCAGAGATCTGACCCATACACGGAGGGGTGATTTTTTCATTTATTTTATTGTTGGACACAAGATTTGAGATAGGTGTGTCACTATATATCCTATGACACATGGAATCAAGACACATGTAGTTTTTGAATTAATAACTCTTCATATATGTCTGACCTATATGTATATGGGGATTTATTTCTATTAATTTTGTAGTTGGACCATATATTTGAGATCTATATTGAAATATGTATCATGTGATGGATGCGATCAAGCCACGTGTAGTTCTTGAATGGAAAACTATTCAAATAGGTTTGACCCATGCACATAGGGGGTATTTTTCTCATGTTTTATATGGACCTAGGAATGGATATTTTACTGTAACTATATATCTTATGATGGAAGGAACCAATAAACATGTAGTTGTTGAATGGATAATTGTCCCCACACGCCTGAACTATATGAAGTGGGGAGAATTTTATCAGTTTATATTTTGGATAGACCTAAGAGTTAAGATCTGAGTTTCATTTTGTATCCTATGATGGTATGAATTAAGAAACATGTATTACTTAAATGTAAAAATCTCCACATCAGTATAACATATATGCAATGGGATAATTGTTTCCATTTATTTTGAGGATAGACCTAGGATTTGAGATTTGGGCATCACTATGTATCCTATGATGGAAAGAATCAATCCACAAATTGTTCTTCAATGGAAAACTCTCTACACAGGTCTACCCAATACCCAGGGGGTAGTAATTCCATTTCATATTGTGGTTGGAAAAAAATTTGAGATCAGGTGCCACTATTTATCTTGGGATGTTAGTAATCAATCCCCACATAGTTCTTGAATATATAAAACTCAATGTTGGTCTGAACCATATGCAATGGGGGGGGGGGTATTTTTTCTATTTATGTTGTGTATGGACCCAAGAATTGAGATCTAGTCATATATTCATATCCTATAGTGGAAGGGACCATGACACATGTAGTTATTGAATGGAAAACTCTCTATATAGTTCGAACCCATAAAAATAAGGGGAATATTTTCCTTTCATGTTAAATATAGACCCTATATTTGAGATTTGGGCATCAATATGTATCCTAAGATGGTATAAATCAAGGAACATGTAGTTCTTGAATTGAAAACTCTCTATTTAAGTCTTACCCATACATAGAGGGGGTATTTTTTCCATTCATGTAATGGATGGACCCATGATTCTAGATATGGGTGTAATTACACATCATTTGATAGAAGGAATCTGGCCATATGTAGTTCTTGATTGGAGAAATCTACACACAGATTTGACCCATATATAGATGGGGGATTTTTTTTCAATCATGATGTAGATTGAATCAGGATTTGAGAGCAGGGTGTCACTATATATCTTATTATGGCAGGAATCAGGGAACTTGTAATTCTTGAATTTAAATAATCTGTATGTGGATTTCACTCACAAAAGAGGATGAGAGTAATCCATTTTTATTTTCCATAGACCTGGATCATGTGTATTGAACCATCCATAAGGTAATTTTCTACATGTAGTTTAGCATCATGTGGTAAGGACGTCTTTCATGAAGTTTTACATTATGTGGTAAGGAAATCTTCCCTAGATTTTAACATCATGTGGTATGGTTTTCTTTCTTATAGTTTAACATCATGCAGTAAATACAAAATATGTTGTGCAATTTAAAGTCTTTCTTACAGGACTTTGGATGCTTTAAATTTTCAAGTCTTGTATCTAGGACATAGGATACCTTTCATTTTAAAGTCATGAATACATGACATAATATGATTCATGATATCCATAAAAATCCCTCCCTGAGAAATCATACATTAGTGGGAGGTGTAATGCATTCCCTAAATATTATGGCCTATTGAGTAAGATATATTATAATATTCCTTATGTATGATGTAAGGACCATTCTAAATTGGGTTCTAGCTTTGGATGATTCTTTCCTAGTATCATTGTGGTTTTGAGATACAATACTAATTATCCATGAATGAACTAGAAGAGGAAAAAATGTTATCAAGGGCTTGTATGATCTGATTATGATGAGCATCAAGGTTGGGTAGTGTACACAACCTTTTCGCATTGATCTATTCCAACCAATACATCTATTTTTTCAACTGTTCTTTATCTAATAGTTGTCCATAGATAGATGAGAGGAGTGAAAGAAACTATAATTTTATAGGAAAGACAACTTTAGTCCCGTAAACTAATGAATACTTCATCACTTATATGGAAGCATTTGTGGGGGTGTGGTAGGACCTTAAATCCTGAAGGATAATGTGTAGATGGTTTTTTACCTATCCATCATTTTCTAGCATATATTTTACATAAACTTATTGATGGACTCTATTTTCCATTTTTATCAACAAGATTGCAGGATAAATGGGTTGATTTGATGTTTTACACCACATAAAATTTATTCTACTCTGTAAAAAATATTTCTGTGTTATTTTCCATCAATATAGTGCAAGGGAAACATAATTTGTTGATGATGTTTAAAATTACAAAGTTAATGACATTCATCATCCATCACGAAAATATTGTCTTTTTCTATGATTTTTTGAAGTAAATTTGACAAATTATTAATGTAGGTATATATTTTTTCAATTTTCCACTACATTATTACAGGATGAATGGTTGAATTTGATGTTGTACTCTGGGTAAAATAACTTTAATTGTTTAGAATAGAATATGGTGTCGTTGTCTTTCAATATAATGTGAGGCGCACTGAATCTAGTGATGATAATAGACTTTATGAAGGTATTGATATTCTTCATCATGAAATCCAGGATGGTTTTTTCCTAATACCATTTGGAAAATAAGTTATTAGTAGTAATTATATAATTAAAATACTTGGCTATGGATGGAGGAAGTGGCCCCATAACTTCCAATCCCCTTATAGAAAATTTCTAGAAATATTTAGCTATATGCAGCAACTCTAGGGGTGGATGGATGTAGTTTTCTAGAATCTGGAATGCAAGAAATCTCATAGTGAATTCCTAATTTCCATTATCATTATTTTTAAATAGTAACCATGACTCCTAATTTGGGGGGAGAGTCTAGTCCGAGACTGATTATCACTGCCATATCCTTCATGGACTTATTCCATGATGGTGGGAATCTCACTTTCTTCTATGTATCTAAGGGGGATTTCATCAAATCCACATTTGTAGATGGATTTTTTCTCATTTGGACCATCCTTAATGATATATTTTCCTGGTTAGTGTTGAGTTTATTCCATTTTGTATTGATTTAACTTTAGGATACCATTAAAAAGGTAATCAAATATTGGGTCCCTCAATCTAGGAGTGGATATCAGTTCACCACTCTCGGGAAATGTTAACCTAATTGATTCCCTCTATATCATAGATGATGACAGATGAGACTATCCTTTAGTGCATGATGAAAAAACACTCCATCCTAATCAGGGTCCAAAAGGATAGTGGATGAATTATTAAGTGCATCGGTGTGATATTTTTTGTATCGAGGGGCCTAATCTAATGTTGGTTCAAAAGGGAATTATTACATTAGTCCTATGAAATAATCATTGACAAGGGGGAGTTATTCCTTTTTGATGGTATACATGCGGTTTATTTGTTTTATCACATGATTTGAATCCCCTTAACTATTCAATAAGGCTATCTATAGCTATAGGTATAGTTCCACATCATCTCTGAGGTCCTTGTACTCTCCCACATTATTATTGAAACATTCAAATAGTGAAAAGAGTAGGGAACATTTACTTTTTCTGGGGAAACAAACACAATACCTAAACCAACACAGTTGAGATTTGGATTTTTCATCCTCTTTGTAATAGGTCTTTGGGAGGAAATATCGAACACATATCCCATGTTTGAGGAGTATCATGGGCATTGAAAACCTCTTCTTATAGAATTTTGATGTCCAGTAGTGTGTTTTCAAGGGTGGGATGTTTAAAAAGGAAATTATCTTGGGAATTCCTTTTAACTACCTTCTTTGACATGAACAAGATGTCATATTTTTATAGAATAACCTCCCATCATTCCAAACTCCTAGTAAATATAGGATGATAAGGGATGTACATTTACAGGTTAATACATGTGTCCTAGTAGACATTGTGATGTCGAATGTAATGACTAATATTTTTCTCTATATTGATGAGTGTGAGGGATTTCTTATCAATATCATAATATAGGGTCTCAGTACCTAGAATCGTTCGATAGTGGTACTAGAGGATTTTTTCATTCCTCAAATTTTTTTCTATGTGAGGAGATCATTGAGTGATTGTTCAATGGTGGCCACATCTAACATAAGTAACTTTCATTCTATCGGAAACATCAAGACCGATGGGAATAATATTCACTACTTGATATTCTCAAAGGAATCCAAGAATTCCTCTTCCCATTAGAATGATTCTACCTTATTTATTAACTTGGTTAAGGGGAGATAATTTCAAGTTAGGTTATCTATGAAATGCTTAATGTAAGAAATGTTCAATTGGAGAAACCTTAGTTCTTTAAGACAAATAGGAGGTTAAATTTATTGGATTGAACAAGTATTTTTTGTATTTAACTAGATTCCAAGGATTAATACCACAAAGGCACATAATTTCCCTGAAATTACCCCAAAAGAATACTTCAACATATTCATCTTCAAACTATGTGGCCACAAACTTCTGACGATTATTTTAAGATCCATGAGACGATTAAATCGTTGTTGAGATTTCACTACTAGGTCATCAACATATATATATTTTATTATTCCCTAGATGATATTAAAAATATTATTCATGGTTCATTGGTAATTATTTCCATTGTTCTCTAATCCAAAGGGTATGAACAAATAGAAAAAGATCTCCTCAGGTGTACTGAAGGTAGTGGATTCCTCATATTCAGGGGAAAACATTATCTAATTATACCCTAAATACCCATCCATGATATAAATGTATTGGAATACCTTAGTATCATTTATAAAATTATTTGTTATAGAAAATGTGAAACCATCCTTCGGGAATTGTCTTTTATGGTCCATAAAATTGATGTAGACCCTGATCTTCTTCTACTTTTTCATGACAGGGATGATGTTGGCGATCCATTTTGGGAATTAAGCTTCACAAAAAATATGGATTTGATCATATTTTTAGGTTTAGAGTTCACATTAGTATCATGGGATGGGTTTATCCTTCGGTCTAGATTCTTGAAACCTCAATGGTCATGAGGTAGGCCTAGGTGGAAGATAGGCACATTGAGGTACAACCCCGAAATTTCAATATAATTCTAAGAGAACAAATATCAATGATTATTTATAAATTCAATATATATATCCTACTCATTCATATGAATGGTGGTACTAGTAAACATAGGCCGTGATTTTTATTCTATTCCAAAATTCACCTGCCTGAGCTCATTTATTGTGGCAGATACACCTTCCTCAAATGTGAGAGGGGTGTTCCTGAGTCCATCCTCTTCTTCTTCTATCTTTGATTCAATGGAATAATTTTTCATATATGGTGTATAATATGGGGGCATATCAATCATTTTAAAGGTACGAGAGGACTTGAGAATAGAAATTATCACCCTAAATTTATAGATTTATCAAAAATAAAATTTAGAGATACATTATTTCTTTTATGCTTAGACTAGGACTAGGAGGATCCCAAACTTCTTGAGTTACAATTAAAGTCTTGGGGGAATCATTAATTATTTATGATGGCATGATAAAATTCATGGATCCTGATAGTGAATTATCCTGACCCATTTTGAATAATCCTCTTCTGTGGATGTGACTACCATCACATGGACATGTTCCAATTATGTTAAATCATGATACCTTACTGGGATTATGTCTTCTTTATCTACCAGGTATATGGGAAGCAGATAATCATTGTCTATCCGGCTATATGGATTCATAGGGATAGTCCCCAAGCCATTGTGGGTTGTAACTTTCATATCAGCATCTACCATCAGTTGTTTTCCTTACTTCTTATAGAATCCTACCACAGTATATATGGATTCACAAGACTCTAAGGATGAATCACAATCATGTAATGTTCCAACATTACCATCAATGGGGTATTACATGCACTGATGAAATGAGGAAGGTACCACTACATGAACATGATTCCAAGGTCTTCCAAGTAGGAAATTATATATTATATCTTACTAGATAACCATGAACTGAACATTATATGTGAGATCCCAAAAAAATCCTTAAATCTTTATCTTCATGAGAGGCATTTTCTCACTTGTATTGTACCCTTTAATAGATATCTTTGTTATAGATAAGACACCCTCCATATATTCAAAACATCATATGGTATGTATTAAGATGTAGTTGGTCTTGGAACCATTGTCAACCAGAGACCTTAGGATATCAACATTTTTTAGTTTTCCTAAAACAAAAAGCGGTCAGGTATATCCCTGAATAACATCTTCATGATCCTGTTCTATGAACAAGGTAGAGACCCAGAATTAGAACAACATAGTTTCCACTTAGTATACATAGGCTAAAAAACTTTTGAATTGAACTATTATAGGATCTATAGGGACTCATTGAGTGCCTCTTAAAATTCATTTAAAATATGGAGAGAATATATGATTTCGAGTGTGGTTGGGATAATAACCAACAATTTTAGTATGTATTACTTTTATTCTAGAGGTCTATGCTTCCCAAGGTGGGGTTTATCCCTATTATTAAACTCAAGAGTTGAGATATTTTATGTGGAAGGTCTTGGTCCTTCAGTAGAGGTCAAAAGAGTATCTTCTATAAGTGGTGTGTCACATGTCGACCTTCCCCCATTGTTAGGGTAAATAAAAAAATCACACCCCCACAAATTCTTAATGTAATTTGATTGGTCCTGGACAACTTCTGGAGGTTTATAAATAATCTTCATGCATTTTTTGGGTTTTTGGAGTGATCCTGCATGGTTGATGACTTTATATAAGTATTTCATGAGGATGCATAAAAAATATTATTTTTTACCATGCATGTTCTATCCCCGACATCCTAAACATATTTTTCCTCAGCCTCCATCTTTCTGCTTATATATGGGGAACCTGTACTCAGAGGAATATTCATAAATGTTGAAGGTATATGTTATGTGAACTATGTTAATATAGAAAATTATCTCTTAATATGATGTGGGTTCCATTTGGTGTGGTGGTTCTCATTGTCCTACTGTAAAAGGAAATAAGTATACAAGAGTCATAACTGGTACAGGAGCAGGACATGACTCTTTTTCATGTATCATTTTCTATGTAGGATGATTTTGTCTTCCTCTAGTAGCTATATTCAATGATGCATCACTAGGTGATGACATATTTTTTTATTTTCAAATTTATTCTCTCAAAATTCTACGAGCTCAGTCAACTATCTTTCAAGTCATCGAGTGGTCGAACTCATCTCTATGCCTAGATGAAACTTATTTGTAGTCATCATATTCTTCTAGTGGAGTTATAGTTACATATGTTACCTGTGCTAGAGAATTCACTAGAATAACCTATCCATAATGAACTATTACTTGGAGGATATCTTTGAAGATAAATAACTTCTGTATAGTGTTACCTATACTCCTATGCAAAGGATTATAGTGAGGAAGATAAGTGATGTTAACCTTTTTAGGTTTATTGTGATATAGTTTACTGATTAGGTTATATTCCCTGGAAACTAGAAAATAACTAAGAACCTACTCATCTAGGAATTAATACACTTTGTTCATCCTTTCCTCAAATCATGGGCATCCATGATCTCTTTTTTATTTTGGATGAGAGAGATTTTTCTCCTTCCATCACTTTATAAGAGACACTAGATGATTTTGGGTCTTCATTGGTGCTTGAATGGAAACTACTATTAGTTTAATGGTGAAAACATAGTATCAACCTTTCCAGGAATCCTCCACTTTGTTAAAGTTATGGGTGAGATTTAGCTTGGTTCTACTGAAATGAATATTCTAGGCATTGTACAATTTCTTCTAACTCACCTAATCCACCTGCATACTTCATCGGGATCAAAGGTGTTTGTATATCATCCTAAATATTATCATCATAGAGTTTTAGTAGTTAATCTTATGAGAGGTTGATACTTAGTGAATTGGTTAAATCCTTCCATCTGGTGATAAATTCATAAATCCAATCATTTTCACATTTTTTTTAGATTGTGATGTTGAAAATTTTCATTTCCGATAATGTGTAGCTAAAATAATAAAATAATTGACTAATAAGGTCTTACCATCCCACAATGGATTCTACTAGAAGGCAGTTGTTCCAAAAAGAGGTTGTCCCTACCAATTTTAATACAAATCATCTCAGTTTAGACACCTCTTGCTGATCTCGAGTTCCCATCATCATGCCACATTGAGGGTTTAAGTGAATGTGATTCTATTCTTGGTATCCCACACCTTCAAAGGTTAAGAATACGGGATTGTTGAAATTGGATGGGTGAAAATTTTTATCCACCCATTTGAGATATGGATTCCTATTTGGATTAATAGGTGTGTGTTGCCCTTCGATGGCATCCATTCGAGCTGCTAGGGAATCAATGAAGTTAAGAGGTTTTGGAGGTACCACTTTCTAGAATTCAACCCATCTATATAGTGTGGTAGATGATCTATTAGGTGGAAAAATTTTCATATCTCATAGATTTTATGTTTGTGTTAGGAAAAAATGATCACCCTGATGGGGGAGATGCTATCACTGTAATGGAGGAAATACATGACCATCCTCAAATTTCTATTTTTTGTAGACCAGTTTCTTGGACCTAGAGCTAGAAAAATGATGAAATTATTCTCTTGTATATGTATTGGATCTCTCTTTATGTATGGTAGGAGGCATTTTATCTTCTTCTAGAATATGATATCCTTATGAAATGATTCCCCTTAGTAGTTCCTCATTGAGCATTATAGGATTCAATATCTCATTCGATTACTATGTTAGACATTTATATGTTGACATAATGTAATAATTTATGGGTGGTGTGTGGGATGTATCCACAACATTCCCTTTATTCAAAATAGTTTTATGTCATAGATTTATAAATTCATCATTTATAGGTGTTAGGTTCTATCATCTTCTCTAATTCTACATACGTGTAGCCTCAGTTGGTGCATCCAGATAAACTAATTCTTAAAAAAATTATATTTCATCCTTCTATGTTTATGTCCAAGTCCAGATCGTTTTCTAGATTGATGGTGATGAAATTACAGGATGAGTAACTGGAATGGGTATTTATCCCATTCCTCTCCACACATTTGGGTGATTCGGCACTAGTTACTCCTCCTTTGAGTGTTGCATCAGTATCATTTTTCTATCCCCTATCCATATTGGACAATTTTTTAGGATGAAACTTATGGGGATTGATTTCCTTTTCCACAAATTCATCCCATATGGGTATATTAATAATGATATTAAGATACCTTCCAGTCATGATTTCCAATTGGGCCATAAATAGCAATGGTGCATCTAGTAATGGGGTGAACAAATGGGATGTTGGCTATAGATATTTACATCCCAGCCTGGCGAAGACTGATTCCTTATAGGGGCAATGATAATTATAAAAATGACCCCAAACCCATATGATGAGAATGATTTTGGTATTCTATTATCACCTTTAAATCCAGGTGTTGTGGATTTCATTATTCCTAACATGGAGTTCATGACTCATGATATGGAAATTGAGATATAAATGGCCCTAGAAATATAGGATAGGGATGATATGGAACCACTGCGGGGTTCCCTAGGACCGTCATAGGATGTAATGAACTCAGTGGTGGATATTGAGATAAACAATTCCCATAGATCTGCATGTTAGGGTTGATTGGTAGCTACAAATAATATCTCATGAATCTGCTAAAAGTTTGATGACTCGAGGAGTGGATTCGGTGGTAACAATTCCCCTATTATTGTGGCTGGGTTCACTCTTAGATGAGTACTACAGTGGATGTTATTTCAATACATTTGATTTATCAATATTTTTGTCATGTATAATATGTGTGAAATTGATTCCTATGATGGGAGTAATATTCTATAGGATGTTTTCAGGGAGTCTACATCTACATATTCCATGTCTAAAATGCATTGCAATTTTTCAAGGGGCCCAACATCGAAGTCTGATGGAAACCCACTCCCATTATTTGCGATATAAATATACCTTCAATATGGGGGAATATCACTGTATTAAATAAATATCCTTTGAATTTCTAGGTCCCCTGATTTATCCAATGGTTATTTAATTATAGGATTCCATATCTACGGAGTTTTACTATTCTAAGGATGTGGTGAAGTGACAATATCTATACATTCTTGATCCATGGATATGGATATCTAATTAGACCTCAATTATTAGTTTCTTAATTTGTTTGGTGAAATGGTGGATTTTGTATTATAGATCTACCTATTCATTTCGAATATTGGTTCTTTATCCATAGATACAACAACCATGTCCTTTAAACAATAGAGTATGTGTATAGTTTGAAGGTGACCCATATATCCTAAACAGGGTAGGTGTCTATCCTTTAACCCTTTATGAGTCTCCCATATATTTTGAAAAAGGAAAATCATCAACTCCATCTCTAGGTCATCTGGTATCTCAATATAGGAAGTGGAATTGGGATATAACATGCTTGGGATGTTGTTTCTCGATAAATCTCTTTATATATCCTTATTATCCCTTTATTCGTTTGATATATATGACTCCACCTTATCATACCAAAGAGGTTTCTTCTATAGGTTGACTGTTAACTGTAGTGTATTGTATTTTATAGTTTATTGGGAACTATATATGCATAACCCTGGTGTTTTATCACTCATCTACATGATGGTTTCTATGTTTTGGGAACCTATCTATACAAAGGTGACTAGGTGAGGAGAGGATTTCATTATCAAGGAGTGATATCACCATGAGGAGGTTGACCAAGACATATGTCAAGAGTAGAGTCTCTATGATCTATCTCTACACTAATGTGAGGAGGAATATAAAAGTATTGATCACAATCTAATTTAGTTTAAGAGTCAATAAACCCTAAGGTATTGAAATATGTGTTGAACAACATCATGGAATATAATATTAAGCATATTAGGGATATGATCCTCATTCTATATCATGGATGGAATATGCGAACCTACCTTTTAGTGTTGAGTAGGGATGCAATCTGACTACAAGATAGTTTCCAGAATATTATGATTAACATCTAGTGTTATGGAAAATTGATCTCTCTATAGAGAAGATAAAGGAGTATTCTATTGAACTTCTATATTACCAATAAGAATATGAGCCTTCCTGTGGGCAGTTTCTAAAATATAATTTTCAATCATGGATACAGTGGGAGGTATGATATCAATTCTAATATAAATTACCCATCAAAATATACCAACTAACCTATGAAATGGTATAATTGATATGAGCATCCGCAAGTATAGCCCCGGAAGAATGATTGTGTGGTTGTTCATAGACATAAGTAAGGATACAATATTAGCTTCTATAAGATTTTGGAGAATGATGATTAGCTTCATTGAAAGGGATATGGTCATTATTTGAGGTGATTTACATTTTTACTAATTAATATCATTTTGAGAGGGGATATAAGCCCATCCTTGTGCCTTTGAAGTATGAATCGGTCTTTTCGATATGAATGTGTGCTTATCTCGAGGAATGTGGAAAACTGAGTATGTTAGCCATTTTTAGAATGGGGATATGATCCTAGTCCCATGAATTTTAATTATTTCAGTAGTATTTTTTGATATGAATGTTCACCTACCCCGAGGCACATGGAAACTTTAGTTGGTAAGCCACAATATAAATTAGAAGATTATCTCGGTCCCATACCACATACTTTACCAAAATATTTCGACAATATTTCTAGATGATAAAATTAATGTGTTCTTTCTCAAGAGTAAAACCGTATTCATAATGATCGTGGTGATATTCTACTCTGACTGTTATGATAAGAATACATGCTTGTCCCTATATTTGTATGAGGACCAGAATATTCCTGCAGAGTTATTCTAATTTATCTAAAATGTAGTGACACATTAGAAAAGTATGTAAAGGAATGTAGGAATGCACATTATAGGTCTCCAATAAATGTTGGTATATTTCTTCAATTGAAGCAGTGATATGATCAAACTATTATAATCCTTGTTCTACCATAATATACTAATGGGATTCATGCGTGAGGGAAGGGATATGTGCCTCCCTCATGCTTTCTATAGGAATATGTATGGAGACATGATTTATGTGAGTGAGGATATGATCCATCCTACTAGCTACCATCAGAATATATGAATGGGAATTTTCATTAGAAGTAGGTATATGATTCCAATCCCATTTATCAACATCTTTCCAATCCTAGAGAGACAACTTTGGTAATTGTGCATGTGTTTCTTGGGAGGTAGTTTCTTTGGTGGTTCTCTCAATAGGAAACTGATAAGAACTAGGGGGATGATGCAGGTGACATTGATTGATAGTACCCATCATATATATCTCTTTATTGGGGATATATCCATTGTCTACTGCTTGATACACCATCCTAATATATAGAAGTTGTTGATTTATTTACTTCATGGATAGGCTTTCGAAGTGATTGGTGGTGGGGAAAGGTTCCACTAGTTTCATTATAACTGTCCCTAAATGAGGCATATTTATCGATTTCAATGTCTTGGGAACTATATGTTTAGACTCCATGTTCAATATTATAACATGTTACTGGTATTACCAAACCATCATGTTTTCCACCCAATGATGGTGGCATTAGGTGGGTGAGGTTGTTCTATGATCCAAAAAGGTTACTTCTGTAGCTATGGTTTATGAAAATTTACTTGAGGATGATATGATATTAGTTCAAGATGTTTGTGAGATAAATTCCATTAGTCATAGAGATAAAAATTCCAAGGTCACTGATTAGTGCATCATCATAGGTATGGAACATGCTAAATCAACAATACATGAGTGACACAATTGTACTTTCCTGTTCTCAGTTTGACCATTTTTATCATGTGGAATTTTTATATTCAGAATGGCCTATTTCATGGGAACCTAAGTTTCATTTTATTATTGAAATATTTCCCATTGGTTTTACTATTTTAGTTTTCATAAGATAAAAAATAATGTCCCAATACATGGTCATCTTAGTATTTTTATTATTTGAGATTTTCACATCATGTTCCCCATTTTTTTACAGCCAATGACTTTATGGTGCACCTAGTTTGGGTGATAATATGATCAAAACCTATAATGATTTTGTTATTATGTCATTAAATTATTTCCATTGTGTTCACCATTTTATTCTTTTATGGAAACTACCAATGGTTCCCACATCTATAACAAGGCATGTAACATCTTTCCAATGGAAGATGATCATTTGGGGTTACAAAACCAATGTCACTTAGGAACTCACATTAGTTAAGAGGATGGGAGTTTGGGATAACCATACTCTTTTGGGGGGGGGAATTATTTCTTATTATAATACCATCTTATTGATTTATAATATATTCATGAATCTCTTCCGAATATTGATGTAGGATTGGTTACCCTAATAAAATGATTAGGTATTGAATCCTTCTATATCTAAAGAGGGTTCTATTAATGAAACCATTTTTATATATACTATTTTCTCCATATGTTTCCCATTATTTTTGAAACATGGGTAGTGATATATATTTTTATTCCATATTTCTAAGAACATTGGATTTTACTGCCATCCACAGAGGTGATTGGTGTTTCTATTATGAGATTGACCCTTCATGAGGAATCCAATATATCTTACCTATAACAGGACTCAAAATACAAATATTTCATATGAGTCCAAGCTATACAATTTAATTCCAAAAAAAATGTAAATATATATGTGAACTTAGGCACTGCGTATAGTGCTCGATCTTTAGAAAGGATTCTTACGTATCCTGCTTATAAAAGTAATCTGATTCATCAATGTTCAATCTATTCTCAAACAACTAATGAGCAGTGATAAATAACTAAAACTACATGAGTCATTCTGAGTGGGTGAAAAAAGGTATAGTAAGACACCAATCACAACACATATAGATACGAGACATATTTACTTGGGAATAGATAAAAGGGTGTTTGATATAGGGCTCTAGCCTTAGGATGGAATCCTACATATCCCTCTTATTTTAGAAATCTGAGTCCCCATTATTCAACTAGCTTCTCAATCCACTGGTAGATGAGAAAGAAAGATAAACCCATTTTAGAGTTTGAGTTATATAGGCTACAGTGTCTGAGACATAGAGGGACTTACACTGAGGTGGAATCCCAATTGGATCTTGGGCCTTAGGGAGGTATCATACTTATCTTATTTGGATAAGAATCAGAGTCCAACAAGATCAAATCATTACAAAATCACTACCAGGTTGGAATGGGTTTTTAAAATAGGAATAATTATGGTTATCCCCAATGTTTAGAAAATTCATGGACATATAATAGGATATATGCATATTGGTGGATATCTAACCCTTTCCCTCGGATGGATAAAGAGTAGGAACTTTGATTGGTAAGATGATCAAGTCTGAATGGAATAAGGATCTGATAATACCCATATGATTAGATGATTGTCTATTCCTAAACCATTACAAATACTTTTTATATTATAGGGTAATTTCTAGCCCAATAATCTTGGATTGCGGTTCACATGGATGAAGGGAACATGACCAATTACTCTAACTGGAAAAGGTTGACTTATCTAGGTGAATCCACATGACAATTCCTAATTGTTTTATTTACATGTCCGGAGTGTTTTACCATCAAGTATGAATGAATACCTACAAGGTTGACATGTCCAAGGTTAATTAATATGATTGAAGATGAAATGTCAATGGGTTGTCATATGAAAATTTTGAGTCTTCTAAGGTGCTTCACGTGATTAAAGATGACGTTCCAAGGGCCATTATGTGATCAAGGGTGACATGGTGGATGGATGCCACATGATCCAGATGACATGTTCAATAGAGTTTCATGTGACGTGGAGGACACATCCGGGAAGTATTCTCATGATCAACACAGACATGTCCATGGATGTCTCCAGATCTAGGATGATATTAATGGATGAATTTTCATGACTTGGGTGAAATATTTGAGTGCTATTTATTGATAGTTATGGAATGTTTGAGGTGATTCTCGTGACAATTATATCATGTCCGGGTGCTGTCAGATGACTTGGATGACATGTCCCTGTGATGTTGCATGACTTGGCCCATATGTCTGAGTTTTGTTGCATGACAAACAAATAGGTCACATGAAGATCATGATCCTATCACATAAAAACCATAATATTCATCATCTCATACAGATTACATATTTTTCATCCTTTAACACATAAATGCCGAAATTTTTTCCAGGAATTAGCCGGTTGAGACACTGTGTGACCAAATTGATTTGCAAAAAATTAGTTTTACTATGAAACTGATGCATTATATTTCCCTCATATTGTAACTACCCAAGATTACATGGTATGTTACCCTATGAATAATGAAATATCTTGCATTATATGAAACTTGGTTTTTTAACACACCATGACCAATCGAACTAGCCGTTAGGAATAGTAATACCCACTTTTTGAAATTTTATAATTTTTTTTAAAATGGACTTCATTTTTTTATTCAAAATATCAAAAAATAATTAGGGTGAATTTTGGGTATTTTTCTGAAAACATTCAATTTTTGACGAATAGTGAAAAACAATGCATTATTGTTTAAAAACGAATTTTATTTAAATATTTATTTGTTTTATTTAAATTTATTTCAAGTCAAAATAGATAGATAATACCTATATTATTTCAATTCAATTAATTGGAGTCATTTCATAATAAAATTAAATGTATAAAATTTTATTGATTTTTTAACGTCTTTTACCCACCTACTAGGCACGTTAGCAAATTTTCATATAACGTAATTTTACAACTTCTGTGAATTGAATTTAAAAAACATGAGAGATACAGTTGATATTAGTAAGTAAAATGGGGTTCAATAAGATTCAAATTATTTTTGGTGAATGGTATCTTTTGAATTTTATTTCCATTGTTAAAAGAAACTAAGGTAATTAAATGTAAAAAAGATGTTATAATTACCCTATAAAATGTCTTAATTCTATTGGATAAGTGTATTTCATCCCAAATAAACCTTAGGAATAAAATATTATCCTTTGGTCCCACTTGGATTAGATTAATTCATTTATTATTATTTTATTTAAAGAAGAGTTAAAAGTGTTATATTCAAAATTTCATAACTAAAACATTTTTATTATAGAATTTTAAATAAGATAAATTCAAATACAAATATTCATTTGAAATATAAAACAATTTCCGACATAATGGTATTTTTTATAAGTTTTAGACAATAAATATTTAATTTTATTTGAGATACAATGATGATGCAGTAATTACCTTATTAATGAATGATTAAAATACTTGATATTATAAATATCCAAATAAATGTAAATTGATACTTTTTATGAATTACAAGAATTTTATATGTTAATATTACATGTTTGGGCTGATTAAAAGAATTTTTTCGAAGTAATCAAGTTTTTAAGAGTTCAACAAAAATCAAATACTAAATAGTGTCAAAATTGACATAAATGAGTTTTAAAAAAAACTATATTATTAATTGATATAAAATTTATAAAAATATAAGGTTCTACCAAAGGACTTCTATATGGTTATATATATTAATAATTGACCACTTGGGTCTCTCTTTTATTTTTATAGTAAGTTTATTATCCATTTATTTTAATAATATATGAATACATGGTAAAAGTTAAAATATTTAACTAAGAGTTAAATCTAAAAGATAAGGCTAATTTGTTGACTTAAACCTGTCTAAAACCTATTGGTTGAGAGGTTTTTGACCCATACCCAAAATATCCTATAAATAAATCCATTTGTATCCATTATAAACAAAATATGATTGTATAATAAAATAATATTTCACGCTCTTCGAAAAGTGACCATCACCTCTCTTATAAAAGTCTACTTCTCCTTCTCTCGAAATAAAACCTCCAAAGCCATTTGTCTCAGACAACCCCTGATCAAAGATCCTCTCAACTACCCTAAAATATACCTAGAGGCCTTAATTTGATCCAAAATTTTTCTTTAGGGACCTATTTCACTCAACTCAAAAGGAAACACCAGAGGAAGATGTAATAATTTGACCACCTCTATCAATGTTCTTTTCTTCTTCCAATTACTCTTTCATTTTTGTTTCCATGAAAAAATAATAACCCCAGTACCTTATACATACTGTTATGTTATTATAATTACGGTTCAACCATATTCATTATTCTATCCATCCTATGAATGACAAGTCACAATATGTGCGCACGTACGGCTTACCGTCTCCACGTCGTGGTGTAGTTTGTTATTCAGCCAATTCATTATTTTTATGGGTATAATAATGAGTATAACTGATGTAAATAATAATTATAACATATTAAGTATTTTTATATATGATATAACATCTAATTACATATGATTTCACCATCAATAGAACGATATTGTCCCTCATGTGTACGTATAGATTACCGTCTCCACAAAAGCGATGAAATTTCTTCGCCATCATAACCATTAATGAATAAATATCATTTTATGACTAAAGATAATGTTTAAGAACATAGAATAATTCTGTATATGAATCAAATAAATTTTATCCCTAACAGAAATGACGCATGTAACCATGCATAGAATGGAAAATGAACCAGTTTACACACAAAACAATGATACTACTAAAATATTATTAACAAATAAATATTAGAAGATTGTATATGATATCATATATGTATGTGGTTCTTGTATAATTTAATAAAAATTATTTAACTATTATAGAGGAGGTTAACATACCCTTTATCAAGTAAAAGTAAAAGTTATGGGTTAATTCTACAATTTCTTCCTTATCTGAGGTTGTCTATACATGAGTATCTACTGAGACCTCTCAATCATCCACATCTGTGTTTCCCAAAAATTTATTTAAAAATCATTTTAATATTTCCTAGACTACGGGTTAAATTAATTTATACCATTTTTTAAATTTTTATAAAATTTTAATGAAGGAATAATTCTGTCGTTTTCCAAACATGGTCCTTTACGACCTGTTCGACCAAATTAAGGAAAGAATGTTTTTTAATTTATATGTAGAGTGCGGCTATTTTCTGTCGTTATAATGTCCTCAAAGAATCCATTACAAGATTATAAGAACATTTCCAAAATAAATGATTTCTTTTTTAATTACTTGAATTTTAAATGATTTCCAAATATAAAGAGAAATTTCTCTCAAATAGTTGTAATTTCATCTATGTTAACATCCTTTGATGAATTTTACACTTGTTTGAAGTTGATTTATTATGATAAAATAATCAATATTGTATTGAAGGTTTTGGTATATGTTTGAATGTGGATGTCTTATTTTTATACCATTCATGGTTTGTGGTTAAGTTATTAACATTTTTTATTCTAATTTTAATATGAATGATTATGTTATGTTTCAATCATTTAATATTAGGAATGCATTGGACTTAGTAAGTGAATAGTGGAGCCCGCTCTAACTCATCAATGCATCAGTAGGTTTCATGACACAAACTAGTTTTTTGGAACAAGGCCTTAACAAAATATTATTGGTATTATTGGCACATGTCCTTGACTATGTGGTTATGAAGTCTGGCATTTTGCATTCCATCAATATGAAATTGGATATTGATACTACATGTGATTATTCGACTAGAAGAATATCAATCTGAATAAGTAAATGGAATTATTTGATTTATATTTTCTATATATATGCTGAAGTTTATGTTTGAAGGGATTATTTTTTTAGTCGTATACATTGCCTTAAATGTTTATGCTTATTTATGCAAGTTTGTTGTATATTGTTATTCTTACTGTGTATTTGAGATCACCCCTTTATATGTTTTATTTTTCCTATGATGTGAATAAGTATATTATGACTAACATGTAGGGATAGTCTAAGAATGATGAATGTGTTCAAAGGAGACACAATTTTGTTGTTATTAATTTCACAATGTAATGTTAAACTTGTGTTTGTATCCAATACTTCCATGGCTACTAAAATGATCAGTCTTTTGGGATTTGATCCCTTGTGGTCTTTCTAATGTTATGTAATAATGCAGTCACTCTTGGTAACTGGGGTTGGGGAATTATAGTTGGTATCAAATAAATTTTAGAAAAACACTTGGAAACTAGATTTAGAAAAACTATAATTAGATAACACCACCTTAAGATAGACTTTGAGGATTAGTATAGAAGAACATCCTAGAATTTCGGTAAAGTAGAGATTTTTTGAGTTATCCAAGCAATAAATCCCTATCTAGATATGATCAGGTAGAGGCGGTTCTAGAACAGATATACCTAGGAGTGAAAACATTAATAAGTAGTTTAGGGCTGGAATGAGGTATCCAGACAAACAACAGTAGGACTTACTGCACTCTTGGTATTGACACTCCCGGGGGATATGCTTAGGATAATTCACAATTTCAATACAGTCCATTTTGAAGGATTTATGAGTATATTCCTCCTCAAAGAAATCCTTGTTATAATTATGTATTATATCCATAAACATTTCAACTTATGTTAAGTGTTTTACATGTTTGGATTTGTTTATTGATATTCATAAAATAATCTAGTATATGCCATTATTTAAAAATGGCGCCTAGTGGAAGGAATTGAATCTGTATTAGTGCTTGTAATCCATGTAGGGATTTCCCTCATACTCGTGATAATTATAATAGAGCCGGTGATGCTACTAATTCTGATCAGCTTGTCACCATACTGGGACAACTCAATCAGGTTATGAATAATAACCTTACCCGTATGGATCACCCTAATCCAAAACGAGAAAGATCGATGTTAGACCACTTTATTAGGCAACAACCACAAACATTAAATGGGACAACAAATCCATTTGTAGCTGATCAATGGATAAGTTATACAAAGAAAATGTTTTGTGCTTTAGGGAGTAGGGAAAGGGAATAAGTTTTCATGGGACTTTATCACCTCACGGGGGATGAATATCAATGGTGGTCATTAATTCAAAACAAAAATGGGGATGAAGAAATAACAAATATGGAATGGAGGGAGTATAAAGAGATTTTATTGGAAAATTGTTTCCCTTGTGACCATTGAGAGGATATGGAAAAGAAATATCTAGGTCTGAGGAAAATGGAAGATGAGAATGTCCCAATGTATGAGGATAAATTTACAAGGTTAGCAAGGTGTGTAGTATATTTTATACGTATCCAAAGGAGTAACCTTTATTGATTCTCCGATGGGTTAACACCATTTCTCCATCGAGCATTAGTCTCAAAATCCTTCTCATCGTATAATGATAGTTTCTCATGTGCTATCATGATAGAATATGAATTATCTGTGTCTTACTACATTAAAGAAAAGAAAGAGAAAAAGAGATATACTAAATACTCTAGAATTTGAAATAAGGGGAAAATGGAAATGTTGAACATCCATCCTTTCGTAAATGTGGGATTAAACACCCTAGTACTTCTTAAAGGTAATGAGAGTCTGTTACAAGTGTGGTAAAAATGCCACCAAGATCGTGATTTCAAGGGAAAGAAAGAGGCTATCAATGATAAATGATAGAATTGTATAGAAATAAAGCATTATGAAAATGAATGTCCTTAGAGCCAAGGAAACATACCTCAGAAAAGGCCAAGGGAGGAAGGGCAAGCTTATGAGATCACTACTACTGAGGATGAGTCTTCAAAAGACATGGTGGAAGGTAATTTAAGGGTTTCCTCATGTTTATCCAAAGATTTATTTGATTCTGTAACATTGAATTGTTTCACATCTTCCCAGTCTGCTAAGAAATTTAATCATTTCCAATTTGATTTAACAAGATATTTTTCAGTCAAAACACATAAGGGAAGTATCATTGTAACAAACTTTTGGGAATCTATTACCATTAGGTCATATAAATGTTCTTTATCCACTTATATCATTTTCTAACCCATGGTTTACTTTGATATAATCCTAAGATTGTATTGTACTTAATACTATTATGTGAAAATTTATTGTTAGAATTAGGAGGTTACAATTTTTGATGATGACAACGAGTACCTTATCTTTAGAGTAGAAACGTCACCACCTGATTCTTATCCATATCCACCCCCAATAGTTATACTAAATTTAATTATTGGGGGAAGAGAATTAAATAACTATAGATGAGGAAAAGAATGTTCAAATAGAGGACGTACCTGTTGTACAAGAACATGTTGATGTGTTTTTTAGAGGATTTACCTATACATTCTCCAAAACAAGAAATTGAGATTTCCATTGATTTAATTCCAGGTTCAAGGCCCATACCAAAGACCCATTATATAATGGACACTGTGGGATTATTTGAACTAATGAAACAACTAGAAAGATTGAGTACCTTATCTACCCTTATGTTTCTCCATAGGGAGCCCATGTTCTTTTTATTGAGATGATAGATGGATCTATGAGGTTGTACATTGACTACAGGGAAATCAATGCTATAACAATAATGATCAAGTATCCTCTACCAATTATTGATGATTTATTTAACCAACTTCATGGAGATAAATATTTTTCAATGATTCAACTTTGTTCAGGATATCATTAGTTGTGTGTGAAGATGGAAGACATTCTGAAAATAGCATTTCGAACCAGGTACGAGATTTATGAGTTTACAGTAATGCCTTTGGGATTGACTAATTAACCCTCTTTCTTCATGGATTTAATGAATAGAGTTTTATAGTAATATCTTGATGAAATTTTAATAGTATTTATTGATAATATATTGGTATACTCAAAAATCTATGAAGGTAATGAAAATCACTTGTACACTATTCTGAAAACCCTCAGAAGAAATGAATAATATAGGAAGTTTAGAAAGTGTGGATTCTGGATTCCGGAGATTTCTATTTCTTGTAAATATTGTCTCTATGAATTGAATCACTTTAGACCCTTCAGAGACCAAGGAAATCCACTAATGGCCAACACAAATGAGTATAACTGAGGTACACATTTTTATTGGTTTAATAGGTTATTATCGATTTTTCGTCCAGAATTTTTCCCGATTGGCTAACCCGTTAGCCAAGATCACATGTAAAGGGGTTAAATTTGTTTGAAAAAAAGATCATAAATATTGTTTTTACAAACTTACGAGATTATTAATCAGTACTCTTATATTGACTCTACCATCAAAGAATTATGTGTTTGTTATTTATAGTGATGCATCAATGAAAATACTTGGTTGCGTCCTTATGCAGAATGATATGGTTATTGCCTATGCATCCCGACAACTAAAAATTCATGAGTAAAACTATCCTACTCAAGATATTGAGTTAGAAGCTATAATCATTACTCTGAAAATTTGGAGACAGTATCTCTATGGTAAAAATTGTTAGATATATACTGATCATAAGAGTTTGAAGTATATTTTCTTACAGTAAAAACTCAAAATGAGGAAAGACAATGGCTTGAACTACTCATGGACTATGATTTCACTATACAATACCACCCAAGGAAGGAAAATTAGGTTGAAGATGCTCTGAGAAGAAAGGATCCTGGAGTTTTGAACAAGATGAGAGTTGAATGGGATCCTATTTTCATGGATCTAGTAAATATGGATATGGGAATAAACATGGAAGGTGAAACATAAATACTTTTTCAAATGGTTTACAAACCATATTTACTAGAAAGGATAAAGATTTCTCATACTGATGATGGGGAGTTTCAAAACAAGATTAAAGCTGCAAATGATTGGATATTGAGTGACTTCATATATGAAGATGGAATTTTGAAATTTCAGAAGACAATTTGTATTCCCAATGTACCTAATCTAAAAATGGAATTTTTGGATGATGCTCATAGCTCCTATTTCTCTATACACCATGGTATAACTATGATGTATATAGATATTAAGGAACATTTTTGGTGGGACAACATGAAGAGAGATATTGCTGATTATGTGTCAAGATGTATGGTATGTAAAACAGTGAAATTTGGAAGAAAACATCCTAGAGGAGTCATGCACCCCCTTCCCATACCTGAGTGGAAATGGGATGATATTATGGTGGAATTTTTCATGGGGCTACCAAATAATCCTAGAAGGAATGGTGAAATATGGTCATTGATTATCATAATACAATGTCAGCACATTTTCTTACTTTAAGAGATGATATACCACTTGAACGTCTAGAAAGAGTATTTATTAATTATGTTTTAAGACTTCATGGAGTACGCCTATCGATTGTTTCTAATAGTGATCCCTATTTTACATCACGATTCTGGAAAATTCTTTAGAAGGCCTTGGATACTGAACATCATTTGAGCACTGCCTAACACACTCAAACTGATGGACAATCTGAATAGACTACTCAAACCTTAGAGGACATGTTTATAACTTCTTCACTTGCCTTTCAAGGTATGTCATACCAATATTTACCTTTGGTAGACTTTTACTAGAATAATAGTTTCCATTCAAGTATTCAATTGGAACCATATAAAGTGTTATATGGAATGAGATGTTGAACACCAACTTTTTTGGATGATGTTGGTGAATCATAACCCATCAACCCAGACCATGTTGATGAAATAATGGAAAAGGTGAAGGTTATCCAAAACCAGATCCAATAACCTTAATGAATGCAAAAGAGCTATGCCAATAACTGAAGAAAAAAGTTGAAATTTTAGGTAAGAGATCATGTTTTCTTGAAGGTATATCTATGGGAGGGTGTTATACGTTTCGATAAGGAGGGTAAATTAAGTCCCAGGTACATTAGTCCTTTTGAAATTCAGGAATGAATTTGAGTTGTAGCTTATCGTTTAGCGATGCTGCCAAGTCCCTAAAAATTTCATGAGGTGTTCCACGTATCACTTTTGAGAAAATACTTGCCTAACCCAAGACATGTACTCACCTATGAAGAAATAGAACTGGAACCCAACCTATCTTATTTCAAAGAGCCTATTATAATTCTTGACACTACAGAATAAGTGTTGAGAAACTGGATGACTCTTCTAGAAAAATTTCTATAGAGAAATCATTGAATAGAGGAGGAAATGTTGTAACCTGAGGAACTAATAATGAAGAACCACCTGAATCTTTTTATGCAAAAATATACTAGAAATTTGGAGGATGAAATTATTTGAAGGATGGGAGACTGTAACACTCAAAACATCTACGATATGTTTCCCTTTGAATAATGAAATAGCTTGCGTTGTACGCAACATATAGTTTTAACACACCACGACCAAACAAAATAGCCATTATGATTAGTAAGATACACTTTTTGAAAATTTATAAATTTTATTTTTCAAAATGGACTTCATTTTTGGATTCAAAATATTAAAATTTTCTTGGCATGAATTTTTGGTATTTTTCTGAAAACATTCAATTTTTAATGAATAGTGAAAAACACTACATTATTGTTTAATACCAAATTTTTATTGAAATAATTATTTATTTTATTTAAATTTATTTTAAGTCAAAATAGATACATAATACATATATTAGTTAAATACAATTCATTGGTGTCATTTAATAATAAAATTATATGTATAAAATTTATTTAAAATTTTAAACGTCTTTTACCCACCTACTAGGAAAGTTAACAAATTGGCATAAAACGTAATTTTACCACTTCTATGAAAATAATTTCAAAAAAATAAGAGAAACAATTGATATTAGTAAGTAAAATGGGGTTCAATAAGATGAAAATAATTTTTGATGAAAATAATTTTTGATGAAAATAATATTTTGACTTCTATTTACCACAGTTAAAAGAAAATAGGGTAATTAAAGGTAAATATGATATTATAATTACCCTAACACAAGTATTAATTTTATTGAATAAGTTTATTTTAGCCAAAATAAATCTTAAGAATAAAATATTATCCTTTGGGTTCATTTGGTTTAGATTAATAAATTTATTATTATTTTATTTAAAGAAGAGTTAAAAGTGTTAAATTCAATTTTTCAGAACATAAAATTTTTTAATATTGGGATATAAAAAATATAAATTCGACTGTAAATATTAATTATAATTATAAAAGTATTTCCAATATAATGGTATTTTATTTATAATTTTTATACATTAAATAATTCAATTTATTTATGATACAAAGATGATGCATTAATTTACCTTATTAATGAAAGATTAAAATTGTTGATATTATAAATATCCAAGAATTTGGATGAATTACATGAATTTTATAGGTTACTATTACATGTTATGGTTGGATAAATGATTTTTTTTTGAATTAATCAGGTTGTTTGGACTTTAACAAAAATAAAATACAAAATACTGTTAAAATTGACATAAATGAGATTTTAAAACAAATAATATATTATTAATGGATATAATATTCCTAAAAGTATATTGTTTAGAAAAAGGAATTATATAAGGATATATATATTCATAAATAACAACTTGGGGTTTGGTTAGTTTTTTATAGTATGTTTATTAATCGTGTATTGTAGTAATACAAGAATACATGGTAAAAGTTACACTATTTAACTAAGAGTTAAATATAAAAGATTAGGTTAATATGGTGACCCTAAACTTTATAAAATATATTGGTTGAGAGGTGATCGACTCATCCCCATATTAGACTCAAAATAAATCATTTTGGAGCCATTATAAACCGAATATGATTCTATAATAAAATAATATTTCAAACTTTTCCTAAAGTGACCCTCACCTCTCTTATAAAAGTGTACTTTCGCTTCTCTCAAAATCACACCTCCATAGCCATTTGGATCAGCCAAACTCTGCCCAAATATCCTACAAAATACCCTCAATTTGATCTATATCCCTCAATTTGTTCATAATGAAAACCTAAAGAGCCCTTTTGATCAACTCAAAAGGAAACACCTGAAGAAGAGGTAATAATTTGACTACCTCTTTCAAAGATCTTTTCTTCTTTAACATCCTCTTTCTTTTTTGTTTCCATGCCAATATAATACCTCCAATAACATATACATAATGTTATGTAATTGTAAATATGGTAAAACATATTAATTATTCTATCCATCCAATGAAGGAAAAATCACGATACATGCATAGGTACAGATTACAGTCTCCACATCGTGGTGTAGTTTGTTATTCATACACTTCATTATTTGGATGGGTTTAATAATGAGTATAACTGATTTCAATAATAAATATAACATATTCAGGATTCTTTATATATGATATAACATTTAATTACATATGATTTCACCATCAATATAATGATATTGTCCCTCATGGGTACGTACGAATTACCATCTCCACGAACGCGATGAATTTTTTTCCCATCATATCCATTCAATAATAAATTTCTTTTTATGATTAAAAATAATTTTTAAGAAAATAATACCATTCTGGATATGAATATCATACATCCTATCTATAAAAAACATGGCTTACATAACCAAGCATATAATAGAAAATTAATCAGTTAACACCCAAAACATTGATACTACTGAAAGATTATTAAAAAATATATATTAGAAGATCATATATGATATAATATTTATGTATATGTTCCTTGTATAATTTAATAACAATGATTTAATGATTATATAAGAGGTTAAAATACACCTGCTCAAGGAAATGTACAAGGTAAGGGTAAATTCTATAATCTCTTCCCTATCTGATGTAGTTTATACGTGAGTATCAATTAAGACCTATTTATTTTCCACATTTGGGTTTCATAAAAATGTATTTCAAAATATTATTAATATTTTCTATACTATGTGTGAAATTAATTTATACCCTTGTTTGAATTTTTATAAAATGTTTTAAAATTAATATTTCCATAATTTTCCAAACAAGGTCCTTTACAACCTTTTGAACAATATTAAGGAAGGAATGTTTTTTACTGTATACAACGAGTGCATATATTTTTCATCGTTATAACATTTTAAAGATTCTCTTACAATATTATAATAACATTTTCAAAATAAATGACTTTTTTTATAATTATATTAATTTTAAATGATTTAAAAATATAAAGATATATTTCTCTCAAATAGTTTTGATTTCATCCATGTCAACATCGTTTGTTGGATTTTACACTTGATTAAAGTTGATTTATTATGATAAAATCACCCATATTGTAGTGAAGGTTTCAGGATATGTTTGAATATGGATGTTTTATTTTTATACCATTCATTGTTTATAGTTAAATTATTAACATTTCGTATGCTAGTTTTAATATGAATGTTTATAGTATGTTTCAACCTTTTCATATGAGGAATGAATTGGACATAGTAAGTGATGGATGGAGCCCACTATTGCTCATCGATACATCATAAGGTCTCATGAGACAAACTAATGTATTGGAATAAGTCCTTGAAAAAATATTACTTGTATTCTTGGCATGAGGCTGTGACTATGTGGTTATGAAGTACGACATTATGCATTCCATCAATATGAAATTGGCTATTGATATTGCATGTGATTATTAGACTAGTAGAATATCAATGTGAATAAGTAAATGGCATTAATTTATAAATATTTTCCATATTATGCTGAAGTTTAAGTTTAAAAGGCTTATGTTTATGAATTATACATTTCGTTAGATGTTTATGCTTATTTATGAACGTTTTCTCTATATTGTTATATTTACTTAGCATATGAGCTCACCCCTTTCTATCTTTTATTTTTTCCAGGATGTGTAGAAGTAATTTATGACTGACATGTAGGGGTAGTCTAAGGGAGATGAATGTGTTCAATGGAGACACAATGTTTTTTTTTCATTTCATAATGTAATTTAAAACATAGGTATGTATCTAGTACATCCAAGGATAATAAACTGGTCAGCCTTTCGGGATTTGATCCATTGCGATCATGCCAATGTAATATAATAATGCACCAAGTCTCGATAACTAGGGTCAGGGCATTACACATGTGATCAAGATTTTGATATTGAAAATATTATATACATTCTACGTTATCCTTTAATCCATTTATCATGTTCTACCTAGTTGAAGGCACAAACAATTTTATGGATTTCTACTCCGAGAAGTCCTCCCTCCACTATGTGATCTCGTGTGTATGTTTTTTGTGATGGTGTGGTATAGGAATCTCCACACCAATCACACAATGCCTTTAATTGAGCATATATCGTAGATATGGGATTGATTTGGTGGAGTATAATGCATTTCACATGAAAATGTCACCAGTCATCCATTATGTCATCTTTGTGTCTTGTGATAAACAACGATTGTGAGATTACTCTCTCAAAACCATATTTATTGGACACATGGATTGTCAAATCGAAACCCCATAATCAAGTCGACATGTCAATGGGCCTTCAAAAGGTTTAGATAACATGTCAGAGAGTCTTTATGATATTCGAATGCCTATCAAATAGGCATTCATGCAATCAACGGAGACTGGTCTCGGGCCCTTTTGAGATCATGTTGGCTCATTATAGGGCCTTCACATAAAAAAACAACCCAAATATTATTCATATAATTATACCACATATTTTGGATTATATTTTACAAAACCTTTAGTGCTCACCCATAGATTATCATTCATGGAATAATTTGTTCAAATGGACATGTTAGAGATCCCTCATATGATAGAGGTGACATGTCCATCGACCTTCATGTGATTAGGTCAGCATGTCGATGGAGATTTCACATAATCAATAGACTCATTTTGTGAAACAAATCCATCATTCTCATGAAAAATAACATACTATCTTTCAAATTAGTCTTCATATTTTTCCATATTTTCATCTACTATTTTCCAATGACCTTTGTCTGTTTCCCATTGGTTCTCTATCAGGGCATCACATAATCAAATATATATTTTATCACAACATGATAGAATTATTATTGATGATTTATCTTAATTTTGGTTGTTAATCATGTAATCAATGAAGGATTTCATAATGGGGTGCAAGCATTGTCATAAATAGCTACTTCACTTTTTTGTGGATCCTGAGGGGTGTCTCATGATCAAATGAATATATCTAATGGCCTTCACATGATGATGGTGACATAAAAAATTAATTTTCATGAAATTAATGACATTCATATTGGGATCTCGATTTATCATTGAATTAATTATATGAGTCATATGATCTATTTGTTTGAAAATAAACATAGCTTCCATCACATGAATCTCACACCATTTCAGATTTTATTTTGTAAGGGGATTTGAGTGATTCTTAGGCATCCGTCCATTGACATGGAACATGATTGGAGGGAATCATCTAGAAGAATTTACATGATTATGATGGTGTATCAGAGGGGATTTTTTTGATCATACATAAATCACACAATATAAATTATTCGTATTCATGATGTTCCCAACGTAATGGGATCATGGGTCTTCTTGGGGGTCATGAAATCCATGTAACCTAGTTGTATGATCTCTATGTCGTCATGCTTCTCCTTGATCCTTTTAAAGTGAAAATAATACCAATTATTTGGGTATTTCATGTATTATAACATTTTTTATTTTCATTTGGAATGTGCTAAAATATTCCCCAAAAGAACATGATATAACCTACAGGAAAGTGTTATATAAATTTGTGTCCATGATTTCAATATTGGGGAGTCAACTCAATGAATCAAGGATTAGTGTTTTAATGTATTTTTAAATACCGACTTACTTAAATACATTTCCTCTATAATTTAGTTAAATATTTCTTTGAAAAGGGGTTCTCCCCCATGCTCTCAACTCTCAATTCCTCATGTTAATTCCTAAAGATGAAAATGCAGACGAAATTCACCTTTTCCGACCCAACTCCCTCTTAAATTCTCTCTTTAATATTATCACTAAGATCCTTGCTAATAGGCTCTCTAATATCAGCAACAAAATTGTTTCCTGGAACCAGTCTGACTTTATTAAAGGAATATCTATACAATATTGCATTTTCTTTGCCTAGTAATACACTAATTTATTGAATAGAAACACTATAGGTGGAAATGATGCTCTTAAGATGGACATCACTAAAGCCTTTGACACAATTGACTAGACCTTCATCTTTAAAATCCTCTCTAGTTTTGGCTTTAATGATTCCTTTGTCAGTAAAATGAAAAACATCTTCAACTCAGCCAATATCTCTATCATTATTAATGGTTCACCTAGGGGATACTTAAAATGCTCCAAAGGAGTCAGACAAGGTGACCCACTCTCTGCTATCATTTTTTCAATTGCTGAAGACTACCTTAGCATACTGCTCTCCCTCAACGTTGAGCAAGGTAGAATCAGACCTATTATTGCTTCTATAAATCTTCATTATCCCTAACATCTTCTCTATGCCGATGATATTATTCTCTTCCTCCAAGGAGATAAAATAAATATCAATAAACATAAATCCATCATTTCACACTATTAGAAGGTCTTTGGCCAGTGTAATAACTAGAAAAAATATTATATTTACATTGGTAAAAATTTCCCCTTTAATAGGAAAACTCTTATCACCAATGTCTTAGGGGTTAAGGAAGTCACCTTACCTTCCCCTTACCTTGGTGTCCCCATATTCTGGGGTCATCCCAAAGCTTGTTATTTTCAAAAAATTTAAGATCAAATTCAAAAGCAATTTTCTTCCTGGAAAGGAAAATACCTTTCAGTGGCTGGAAGAATTTTCCTTTTCAAATCCACCATTGTCTCTAAGAGGGTTTATTCCATGATGGTATACAAATGGCCTTTGGGACAGGTGAAACGGTTAAATACTGCTATAAGAATCTTCATATGGAGTGGAAGTACTCTGGATTGAAAATTGGTTATGGTCTCTTGGGCCACTTGTTGTAAACCCTTTAACAATGGAGGCATTGGTATTAAGAATCTTAAAACCTTTAATGAGGCCCTTCAAGCCAAACTCAAGTGGTCTCTCATACATAATAACTCTCTTTCCATGAGATTCTTCAAAACTCGTTTCCTTGATAAGATTAAATCTGGTTCTTCTCATTTCATGACTTCTTCTATCTGGCTATCGATCAGAGATTCTTTTCACTCTATCTTGAAAAATTCTAGATGGATTGTTAATAATAATTCTCCTTTAAATTTCTGGTTTGATAACTGGACTGGATCCCCCCTCATATCGGTGATCCCTAATACTTTCAACCCTAATCCCACGAACTGCTCTCTCCGGGATATGATCAATTCCTCTAGTTCTCAACTCCCAGATCCTATCAAGGAGATTGATGAAAATTATTATTTCACTTCCATTGTGGATTTTCTGGTTTGGGAACCTACTCATAATGGCCTGTTGGATTCTAAAAATTATTATTACCATAATTTCCCAAATGAGGATGAAAATTTTAATTGTATTGCCAAATTCAATAAGGCCTGGATCAAGCCCTATCATCTTACACTCATGTAGCGTATTACTCATCAAAAAATCCCAACTGATGTTTTCCTTCAATCTTATGGATTTTATCTTTGTTCTAAATGTCGATTGTGCAAAAAACATCGAGAGGACATTAATCATCTTTTTTTATATTGTGATACTGCTATGGCCCTTTGTAATTATATCTTTGACCTTTTTGAGTGCATATGGCTTTTGGAAACATTTATTTTTTCACAATTGAAAAGAACGTTTGAGTTTTCTAGGTATCCCCAAATCAAGAATATCTTTCTTAATGCTGTTGCGGAGCTTCTGCATATTCTATGGTATGGAAGAAAACAATTTTTTTTTCAAAAATAACTCTTTTAAAATTAATGCAGGTCAAATGAAGATTCTTCTTGATATAAAAGAGGCGGCCACAATCCAAAAAGGCTATTGTGAAAATTCTATTGTAGATCTTGAAACCCTTCGCCGAATTGGTATCAAAGGTAATTTTTTGAAGAGAAACTACACTATTGAAGTCTTCTGGCAGGTACCCCCACTTGGATGGATTAAAGTTAATGTGGACGGAGCCTCAACAGTCAACCCTGGACTTTCGGGATGCGAATGAATTTTTAGAGACCATCAGGATCGGATCCTTAGATGCTTCTATGGAAGCTGCAACATTGCGTCTTTGCTGGAGATAGAAATTCTTGCTACAATTCATGCCATATCCTATGATAAGTTTTTCAACTGGAATAATATCTGGATCGAGAGCGACTCCACTACTATTGTGTAAGCCAACTGGAAGGGTGATGCTGATCTTGCTTGGTGTCTCACCCCCCATTAGATGAACTGCCTCACCATGCTCAATGGCCTCAACTTTATTTCCAATAATATCTATCGTGAGGCTAATACGATCGCTGATGGGCTTTCCAACATCGGTGTCTCACATGAGATCACTTGGAGGAATGTACTCCCTCTGGAGTTGACTCCTTTTTTTATTAAGGACTAAAGAAAATTTTCCTCTTTCCGTCTCAAGTAACTTGTATGCTTCTCTTTTCTTTTGAATAAATCTCTATGTTCTGGTCTTTTGACCAGAACTCACCCCTTTCAAAAAATAAACTTACTTAAATACATTTAAATAATTCTTAGGCCAATGTTTGGATTATGATCAGGGATATATGGATCCCTTCTAATATAATATCAATGAAAATTGATATTCTACATCCAATGGTTAGGGGTATTCAGATTTGATAAAACAGTGGGAGATTAATAATTAAAATTTATTATGTCATATTTTAGTAGTAATGATAAAAAAAATAACTTAGTTTTTTTCTATTATTGAAAACGTTGTGTTATACAACCTCAACATTATTCCATTTATTTATTTTAGAGAAATATAATCTATAAACTGATTGTAACTTCTATGATTGGTAAAGGCACTTAAAAATCATTTTATAATAAGAAGATATGTCTTATATATTGGAATCCCATATTCCTAATGAGCTTTATAAGGAGGTGAGTATAGAATATATCAAATTCTACCGAAGACACCAAGATGACGTGTTGTATTACTAATGTTTGACATTATCATCCATGAATATTAACCTACATAAGATATATAAAAACATGGATTCATACATCATATTTTATCACCTCCATATTCTCTACAAGTATAAGGATAGAGAAAATTGGTATGATATCTCTAAGGAAATGTTTGCATGAAATCTTGGATACGGCATGTCAGTTTCACATCATATTTCTAGATAATTATCTATATTGTGATTTTGGATATCATAGGTTTCATATCACCCAATGAGTTATGCACCAACCTCAAAATTTCTTTACTCATTCCATGATTCTATTTTTTTATTGTGAATTTTAATATGAAAAATATTTAGAAGCCACTCGTAGATCTTTTTACCAGAATTTTCCAAGCATATAAGGAAATAAGGTAGGAATATCCATCAGTATTTATGGCAATAAAGGGGAATGGAAATGAGATGGTCATTAAGAATAATTCTAATTTTATGTCTTCTTAACACCACCCACACCAGATGTGATAGATCCATTGTTTGGATAAGAATTAAAGTAACGAATGTTTTTCATGATGAAATAAGGGACATTTAAAGAAGAACTGCACCACATTGAGAAAAAAGGGTAATCACCATGTGCATTTGTTATCAAATTATATATATATATATATCTAAAATATTGGTATTAGATATATATTTTGTTGTGAAATGTTTTATCTAAATATATGTACCATGTAGATTAATGAATTTTTCTAAAGGTGTGGTGGATCTTTGATTTTCCATCGAAGTTAGACTAGCTAACTAGGATACAAGAGACTATTAGATAACTTTTTGAACATGATTGATTTTTTTCTTGATGATCTATTATTACAAGAATAGTACTAAAAAATATTACATACAGGTACATATTAGAAAAAATGTATTTTTATTCATGTTTGGGATTAAAAGATACTATATTTGTAAAGATAAAAGTTTTTATACTATGAAACACCTTAATAATAGCCAGTATTTAGTAGAATATGATAACCAATTGTTGTCTAATGAAAATGAGTCATGTTTATATGAATTATTTCACAATTGTTTGTGTCATCACAAATATTTTCATGTAAATAAGATGTGATTGATAATGATAGACCAATATGAGTATTTAGATTATCTCAAACCACAACCAGTCAGTATATTTCATTCTTGTTTGCAAGGATGAATGAAAAAACCATCATTTTGTGGAATTGGTGAAAGAGCCAAAAATATTACTAAACTGGTTCACATAAATTTTTGTAGATATTTTTTTGGTTAAATCTTGAAGTGGATACTTATATTTCATTATTTTTATTGATGAATTTAGTAGATATGGTTATGTTTACTTAATTTTGTATAAGTGTGAATCCGTTAAAAAATTTAAGGAGTACACAAAATAAGTATAGAATTATCCTAGTTAGAGGATAATGAAAATTTTATTAGATCAATTGGAGAACATCTTAACCATGAGTTCATCAACTATCTATGGGAGTTAATATTTTATCTCAACTTACCCATACTTATAAACAATAGTGAAATGGTGTCAATGAAAGGAGAAGCCCCACCATATTGGACATGGTGAGGTTAAGATGAGTCATATTTATTTTAGATTATACTTTTAGGGATATTAATTGTATACTACGTTGTACACAATAAACCATGTTCTAACTAAAGTGTAAAAAATGATTTTATTCAAATTCTACAATAGAAAAAACTCATTTTGTCACATAATTGGGTATTGATTTGTCGATAATTTATAGAGGCTATCCCAAGAAACAAGTAAACACCATAGAGAATAATGTATTTTTTTCTATATCCCATGGAAATAAGGGGATATTATCCATACGAACCATGAAACCATATGATAGTATTGGAAAGAAAGGACATATTACTTGATAAGTAGATCATCTCCAAAAGAAATATGCAGAGTAAGATTTATTTCAACAATGTTGATGATCATGATACATAAAATTTATTATAGGAAAAAAGTCAATAAGGCCCCAAGTAAGTAGTTATTCTAGAGACTCATTTACTATGTATGAGTAGTATAGGGATTAGATAAACGTAGAAATATGGTTTTCTAGTCACTAATGATGGTGACTAATTATTGGTAATAATTATGAATCCTTTTCATAAAATTTTTTTTTAAGTATCTCATAAGTTGCAAGATGAAAAGAATTTATTAATTTTTAAATGTATTATATGCACTAGAACCTAGTTTGGATTATAGTAGATCCTCGTATTGATGTAAATCCCCTTTAGTGTAAATGGAAATTAAAGAAGACAATGGATATGGAAGGTAAAGTTAATACCTATAAGATATAGATAATGGATAAAGGGTTAAAAATGTAAGTCATAGACTTTGACGAAACATTTTCAATAGTTTATATGAAAAAATAATCATAATTATAATTTCTATAATATCTTACCATGATCATACGACTTGTAAAATGGATATCAAGATATATTTCCTTAACAAAATATTTTTATAAGATTTCTATATGGGATAACTTAAAGTGTTTGTGACAACAAATGTTTCCAGTATGGTAAGAAAGTTATAGATATCTATTTATGGAATGAATCATGTATCTAGATAATAGAACACTGATTTTGATGAATCCATAATATAATTTAGTGTTATAAACAATTAAATTTATCCATGTTTGAATTATAGGATTAGTGGGAGAGAATTGTTTTCCCATTAGCAAGTGTTAATAAAGCACTGTAAATGTGAAAAGAGATACTGGTCTTATAGTTTTTTAATCCATGATTATACCAATTCTTCTCCATGATGTAATTAGGTGAGGAAGACTATATTATACGGATCAATATCATTCATGATAAATCTAAGAGTATTCATAGACTATGTCCATGTATATATATTGATCGTATATTGATGTTATTTCATATGGAATAATCAAATATTTGATTATTTCCACTTTCACTTAGTAAAAATATATTTAATAAAATGTACCCTTAGACAAAAAAAGAGAGATAGGACAAGTATAATCCCATACACCTCTAAAATTAAGTCATTCATATATTCCATACTATATTTCAGGGCTATTTTTATACCATGAGTATTGTAGACATATATCAAGAATAACTATGAGACTCTCCTTGGATGTTAATTAAGACTATTATAAAGTATTTTAGGTGTGTAAATGATAGGTTATTAGTTTATATATTAGGTATGGTTCTAGTAATCAAGGGGTGTACAGATTCTAGTTTCTAGATAGATCAAGATGATATGAAATCACAATTAGGATATGTATTCAATCTTAATGAAGGAATTTTGAGTTGTAATATCTTAAAGAAGATTGTGGTTACAGAATTAACAATAATATTTAAGTATAGTTTTGTTTACGATATAACTAAACAATTAGTATGAATACACATATTTTTCAATAAACTTGACATGGTTCCTAATAGTAAATACCCTACCACATTGCATTATGGTAATACTATAGTGATGGACCTAACCAGGGAGAAAAGGTCACATTAATGAAAGAAGCATATACATCATAAGTATCATATTTTACGGTATTTTCTCAAAGGGGTGATGAAACATTTTAGAATTTTCGACATAAGTGAATGTTTTCGACCCATTAAAGAAACAATATCTTAGAATATGTGTGAATATCATCTGAGAGTCGGAAGACTAAAATTCATTAGTAGTTATCACTTGTCTAAATGATAGTATTTTGGAGTTAGTACCCCAAAACCAACTACCTTTTTCTTTAAATTAATTACATATTCATAAAATTGAATATTAAAAAATATCCCATCACATGATGGGTATTATTCTATATAAAATTGTTGTGATAATGTCCTTAGAGTATACGGTTAAAAAAAGGTCATAGTTGTTCCCCGGTATAATGATAACCATGAAATACTTTGAAAATATATTTAAATATAATCTATGGTTAGATCAAATCTATTTGATAAGACATAGATGATGTAGGATATTAGGTTTATCTAGATAATAATACATTAATCCTTCTTCTAATGGTGTTTTAACTTTGTAATATCAAGGATAAAAAAGTTACAAGAACATACATTCTAGTGGAAATTTCACATGTTATATGTGTTATTTGATATGCCAATCTACAAAAGTGTGTATTGGTATGTAGAACTGATATTATTATTAAAATATATCATGATTCAAATTCTATGATGTAATTATAAAAACCGATATGACATATATTCATGTGGAGTCCATGTACTTTGGGTGTGTCATATGTGAAATAACATTAATGAATAAGTCATGAATGGATTTTCCCTTCTATATTAACAGAAGTATATGTCTTAAGATCTTTGATTAGAATGGATCTCTCTAACTAACTGCCTTTCCATGGTGGATTAATGAATAGTACATATCATGAAAATCATATAACGATATATAAAGTGTATAGGTTGATGACACAAGTATATAAACTTCTGGTTGAGGTATATAGAAAATTGGATTATATTACATAGTGAGCGTCCATAGGAGGTTGTTCTCATTTTATTTCTAACCCACTTATCTATGGATTTCTTAATCCATTTTGAGGAAATGGCCTTGTAATTCAAGATAATTAACCTAATTCCACATAGGAAGAGGCCAAGAGGGTCACACACTAAGGTATCCAAAATCTCAATTAAATTTTATCCATTTTAATAAAAGAACAAATTTTATTATTATGTTTTGAAAAATAATAATAACTTTAGTTATGTTGATCGAATAAATATTTATTAAATGAATAATATAATGAAATTTAATTTCTTTAATATATTGTTTCCATTCAACGTTTGAAAAATTTTTGGTGAAGATTGAAGGGCCGAGTTAAGGGTTTGAAAGAAATGATATTTAAATATTAATGGTTTTGGAACATGTCAAGGAAATAATAATAATAATATTATTATTATTCAAAATGAGGTTCACATAGAAGAAATATATTATAAATGATAATTGGTTCAAAAACTAATTTCTTACATGATGTATGAAACCTATATTATATCATTTATAATATAAATAATTTGTTTTTCATAATATTTCTCTCTAGAAAATTCTCTCAAAACCTAGTGTAGGAATTCTCCAGAAATATCACAAGAATTGAGAGAATCGATCCACATATAACCACTCATGTCCCCAAGAGAACTAGATTTAATACTTAATGATAATAAGATATTTTTAGTATGATCAATGGTGAATGATTTAAGTAGTTATAATCTTCTGCACTAGCACTTGGAGATCATATAGAGAAGTTTCAAGGTTCATAGAGCATGTGTGGATACCATTAGAGGGAATATACACTTGGATCCGTCATTTCAATGATGGTACACTAAAGAATGTATAATAATTTGATAACTATGAAAAAGTTAAAAAAACATATAATTATTATTTATATAAATTAATTATGAGTTATATTTGAAAATATCCTCTTTTTGAAACGTATGAGATTTCTATTATCCAATTATGAAAAATATCCAAAATAAAATTTAAAAACCCTTATTGGGATAGGACCTGACATGCTCCCACTACACCTTGGAACCTTAATAAAATTATTAGAAACCTTCTAGGTCATAAAAACTAAAAATTGATAGACACAATGGTTCTATGTACACAGACATAAAAAACCATTATGGTCCTTATAAAATGACCTTGAATGGTATTATGTTCTCCATAAAAGGGAACCAAACCCCATGGGGTTTGATTCCATTCACATGGATACATAGGAATCCCATATAATGGTTCAAATTACAACTTCAATATAACATTAACCTCATGTCAGTGGTGAGACAATGATCCACCCAATGGTGACAAGTTTGAGGCATCCATTTAAACCACTGGTGATAGGTCAATGACATATATCCCCCCGATGGAGACAAGCTAATAAAATCTATCCAAACAACTAGTGAAAATATGAAGATGTTCCTTAAAGCCGATATTGATAGGCAAAAAAAATAGATCTAACTCATTAGTGATAGGCTGGTAATGTATAATCTTACAACTAGTGATAGACCAAAAACATCCATCCAACTCTCAGGTGACTGGGTGATGATATATATTTGAACTTATACATGCAGGAAGAAGGAATCCATCCCCCTCGCATGTAAAAGACTAGAGGTATCCATCAAAACTATTATTGATTGGATAATGTAATACATTTCAGTCACTGGTGGTAGTTTTACAAAATCCATCAAACTTGTTTCTAATAAGTCTATGACAAAAATTCAACCAGCTAGTGATAGTTTGAAGAAATCCATTTAACCCATATATGATATGCCTACAAAATCCTTCATTTTATTGGTGATATGCTACAGACATCAATTAATTTACCAGTGGTAGGCTGATAATGTCCATAAATCAGCCTATAATTGGCCGATGATATCCATTAATCAGCTAGTTATGGGCTATATAACTAAAAATATTTATGTTTATGTTGATTTTACACATTAATATCCATCCTAGATGGTTCTATTCTCTAGAGTTCCCCTCTTACAAGGATTTATGCTATGGATACACCTCATAGATGAGCGTAATACAATTTACTTTTGTTGCATAAATTTCTCAATATATTGTTTTATCAACCATTATTAATGGATGATAACCCCACTCGTGAATTTGGCAAGAAAAGAAATATAGTATTGTTTCTGGGAATGATTCAAAGAATATAAATCAAATCTATAATAGAGTCCCATACTCAAAAATAAACAACCCCAGGAGATAATTCAAGAACCCATTATATTTTTTTATTTATTAATATTAAAAGAATAATTATCATATGTTTAATGGAAACTACTTTGTAAAGAGGAACTGGATGAAAGAAAATATGAAAATTTGATAGAAAATTATATTCCCGTGAAGTGGGGGAAATAAGAGATTTTTGGTATTCTTTATTCATCGGATTCCATTTGTGGGATGGATAATGTGGATGAACATACCATCTCCTTGTAGGTGGGATGGTGGTTATAGATGGGTTTACCCACATGTTTAGAGCAAGGTTGAGTGGAATGTTATGGTCAAGTGTGAAAATCACCATTGAGTGGTTACCTAAACAATTGTATTAAATAAATAATCATGGGTTGGCCCCTTCAAAATGATGGGTTGATTCCTTGTATGGGACCCACATAGTTGATTGATTCATTTTTTTGTGATAGGTGGATCTGGGTATATGGATTGATCACAGCATAAGGTCCTAGATAACCATTAATATCGAAGGTTATAAATGTAGTTTATTTGTAGAAATTAGATTTGTGTGAGATTAGTGACAATAAATTTGATTATTTATATCATATAATGGAGAAATGGGTATGGCTATATTGATGGATGAGATCTAGGATATTGGATATATGTTTCAACCTTGTCTGTTCACCTTTACTATGTTGATTCAATATATATATGGTCATTAGTATTGATGAGGTAATGACAATATGTGGATCTAGGAATTGGTATATAAAATTATACTAGCTAGGTGCTCATCTCCTATGGAGTTCTAGGAGGATCAAGACAGAGTTAGGCAACTCCCCAATTATTGGCTACAGAAATATATCTATATTATGGATTTCCTAAACACATTTCTTATTTATCATCAATTAATATATTAATAGTGAGACTAAAATTCCATTTTGAATCATTGGAGTATTTCTGATGGATATAAAAATCTTGAGTTTAAGACTAGATATATCATTGATTATTTATCATCAATGGATATATTCTCCATAAGACCAATAATATATTTAAAGTCTATTTTTAAACATTGATGGATAGATTGATAGTGAGACAAGGATGAGATCTTGAATCTTTTAAGTATTTTTCGTGGACAAACCAACTGCATTCCTTGAAAACCATTTCTTCCACAATATTCCATTGATGGGTGAAATATGTAAACATCTACATTAGAAGAAGTAGGTGGGTCCATATAACATGGTGGCTTGGTTAGCACACATGGACCAGATATGATTACATCCATGTTTTGTGTCACTGGTCATTTATTCTTTTGTATACATACACTGGATATTGTGTCATATATAAGGGTCCCTATTTATGGTCCCCAAATGTATTTTAAATGCACACCCTACAAATGAACCTTGGTCGATTCACAAATATCTATGAATGGTTTTTAGGTAACTGGTTGGGTGAGAGATCAGATTGGAGTATCTTCATATATTGGGAGATTGAACAAATGAGGGAATTGGGTCATTGTGGTTATATATAATTTTATTTTTCCCTCTTTTTATTTATATGTGATCAAACTAATTGGTAATATTTGATGTATTTATGTATGACCAATATGAGTACATTATATTATAGATCATTAATGCTTATTTATTATAGATGGTTGTCTAATCGTTTTAATTCCTTCAATTTTCTATGATATTAAATAATAATTATTTTTATTTATTTATTATTTTAATATGTGATACAAAGAGTAAATTCAACCAAATATTTGTTATAATCTCTCATCTCTTGTCAATAAACTATAGATTATTGAGTTATGTGCCTATGGTTTTATTTATTCCCATGATCAGTCACCATTTTGGAGGACCCATGTCAGGGTGTTATAGATAGGTTATTTTTTATTTGATGTTAAAGGATGATAGAAATTGGTTAAAACACATTGTATTAGGATTTATCATTAATTCATGGACGTCAAGTCAGTTTTCATCACTTTAATACGAGTCAAAACCAGTTTTTTAGTATTCCAAAATTTTAAAATTGATTCTATATGATTTAATATAGCCCAATGAATGTAATCATGGCCTATATGTTTGATGAATAATAAAAATGATTATTTCTAGGTGGATTTAGTTCAATCTATTTATGATATGATAACTATTGTGGTAGGTGTTTATAATAAAACAACCCAAGGCAACCAGACTAGTCACCCGAGCTAGCCCATTATGGGGTGGGGTAAAATTGAAAAACAAAAAATTTATGGATATAAGAAAAATAAAAAATATAACCAGAGTACTATGTGGAAATTCATGAAAGATAAAACAAATCCAAACATGATAAACTAGAAAAATTAAAATCCTAGACAACAAGTTTATGTGTGACCACATCACCTATAAAACATACCAAAACAAAAAAAATGGTGTAAATAGAAAAACAAATTCACTATTAAATACACCTTCCTTTATCTCATTACTTAAAAAACTGTCTACAACCACCCTTAGGTAGAAGTAGTGTGTGATCAAAATATCCTAGTAGGATACTAAAAATTTTTATGTTCAAGTTCTAATAAGAAGAATAAATAATTAAATTCTATTAAAAATATATTTTTACAAGTTGATCTATAAATAAATAAATTAAAAATCCCTTTCAAACAATCATTTAATTTTCACAAATTCCATGAAATATTTTCCAAAACTAGAAACATGTAGATAAATATATCAGAATATAAATATACCTATGATCCAACATCCATAAAATACAATATAATATAATAAAAAACCAAAAAACAATAATTCACCTACCAGTCCGGCTTTATCCTATAGGATAATATGTACCCACCACTCAAAAACCTAACATGGAATAAGGTCATATCCAAATAACATTTTGGACTTCCATAGACAATTGAAATGCAAGAGGTTACCTTTTATTGGTGTCACACACACTAAGGAAACATGTGTCTCTATCATGACAAATCCAAGGTACCCACTATGTGAAGTTTATCAATTTATGTTTACAACATCTTGCACAAATTTTTATAAATCAATTTCAAATCCAATCAAATATGATTCTGGGTTTCAAAGTCCGTTTTCCATTTCAAATCAAGGCCATTCCTTTTTTAAAAGAAAAATCCCCTTTTCAAACATGAACCAATTCCATTTTCAATTTCAACACATGAAATACCATTTCAAATATTAGGGAATAAATATAAACAATATAAATATCAAGAAATTAGGGCAATTGAATAGATCCACCTACCTCAAGAGAATAAAAAACCTGACCACCTTTTACAAAAAGGATTGGAAACCATAAGATATACCTTTACATGGAAGGGCATGCCAAAATATATAAAATTATTGATAGAATATAGAATTCAATTACCAATTAGTAAATCCAAAGGTTCCATAACCATAAATGAAAGAGAAACTAAGAGGAAGGCCTACCTAGATAGAGAAAGTGTGAAACCCTACAGATCAGTTGCAGAATGAATCGTTCTAGGAGGAAAGAAGACACCCAAAATATCCAATGGTAAGATCTCATGATGAGTAGAGAGGGATTCAATAATGAATAAGCCCTCAGAAACACCCAAATCACCCAAAAAACCAGATCATAAGGAATTACATGGAGTTTAATATTTTAAATGATATGAATACCTTTCATTGTATGTTACGCTAAAAAATAAATTACCTTTTTAATTAAAAACTGAATTTTAAATTTCAGGCTGTATAAAAAGTCACATTGTGAATTGAAATCATGGGATGAGTCTGAACAGAATTATACAACAAGAATTCCTATTACATTGCAGATAACTTCCCAATAAACTACAAAAAAGTTCATAGAAGAGATGAAAATACAAAAAATTCAGGACATCACCATTATAGGTATCCCCCATATTTTGGGGCGTGAAAATTCTCTCAATGAAAATGTGAAACCAAAAACAAGGATTAGAACAAACCTGAAAGAAATATAATGGGGAATTAAAATATCCCTATCATAAAATATTTTTTTCCTAGAATTATATCATGATCATGGATCTATAAAAAGAGTATGACATTGATCCCTCATTAACGAATCATGTTCCCATATGTTTTGGATATCCTATATGTACTACCATAGTACCTAGACCAGGGGAATCATTTTACGATGTAGTACCTTATCCTGGGAATCCAAATTTTGAAAAGGCTGCTCAACCCAAGTGGTATCGAGATCAAGAACAACATTCTTCCATCTAATCACATGGGAAGGATCTGGTATATATCCACTCAATTGGTAAACATGAAACTATTCATGTATAGAAGTAAATGAAGATGGTAATGAAAATTGATAGACCATCATCCCAAGTCACTCAACGATCTCAATGGGGTTCATAAAACTTTGTGTCAGCTTACCCTACTTACCCAAACAATTATGTCCCATGCGAGGTGAAAATATGAGGAAGACATGATCACCAACATAAAACTCCAGTGGTCAACATCGAAAGTACACGAATGATATAAAATGAATCTCGACCATGTCCAAACACCTCTATATGAAATACACTACCTCATTCATCTCTGGAACAATACTTGGGAAAACCATGGACTACTCTCCTAACCATATACAGTATAAGGGACATTGACATGCTCACCCATAAAAATTCCCAAAGGGTGTCTTCCTGATCGAATCTTGATAACTATTGTTGTAGGAAAAATAAACCAATGGAAAATGTTTATCCCAACATCCACTGAAATTAAGAACACCAATCCAAGAGAATATCCTCAATAACATAGATATCCATCTATGTCTATCCATCTATTTGTGGATGATATGCTGTGATCAATTTCATCTTGAAAACCATTACCTCCTACAACCTTTCAAGAATTTGGATGCAAACCGTGAATCCTTATCAGAAACAACTGTAGAGGGAACCCTATGAAGATTCACAATATCTGACGCATACAAGTCTCTAATATGTTCCACTTTCACTATTTCCTTTATTAGAATGAAATACACTAATTTAGAGAGTCTTTTAATAATAATGCAAATTGCATCCTTCCCGCCAGGAGCCCATGGTAAACAAATGAATAAATATAGGTAAAGACCAAAAATACCGATGAACACTATCTAGAAAATCCTTCCTCAAGGAAAATTAAACAACCAACCCACTATAGAATCACAATGATTTATTGGGATATCAAGAAACTCGCTCATGGTCTCACCACGATTTATGATTTCTCATAAGTATTGGTTGTTAGTGTATATTATCTTCTTAATTTAAAATCACCCATCAAAAAATAATACAATTTGTATCAAATCCATAAACACATGCCCATCAACCTCCTCTACTCCCAATATCATCTTAGAAAACAAAATCATTATAGATGACTACTCAACTGAGTCCTTCAAAAATTGCATCAATAATTTTCTACTCCATACATAACACACTACATTCACCTTCCTAGGGGAATATACGATATTATAATCAAAGGTCTGAATATTCTAAAACCAATGTATCTATAAAAATTCCATATCTCCCTAAGTGAAAATATAATTCATGATTCCGTGAATAGAATATATCTGAAACCACTTTACAAAGAGAGAGTGATTCCATATTTTTTAGTGCATTCATAAATGATTCCAACCCAAGATCATGGGAAGGGTAGTTTTTTCATGAGGGAACAACTAGAATGAGGTATAATCCACAACCTTTTTCCCTGGTGTCAAGACACATCCAAAACCAATACCAGAAGGATTGAATAAAACATCATAACCCAAACCTAGTTTCCAAAGAATAAAAACTAGTGCTGAAGTGAAACTCAACAGTAGTTCATCTAAATGTATCTTACACTTTTTCATTCCATTCATACTTTATACCCTTATGGGTAAAATCCATCACTGAATATTTCAGCTTGGAGAAGTCCTGAACAAACTATCTATAATAACCTATGAAACTCAGGAAGATTTATATCTCAATCATGTATCAGGGTACCTCCCAATATATAATTACATGTACCTTTTAAATATCAACTATGATTCCCATACCAGATATAACATGCCCCAAAAACATTAGTTCCCACATCCAAAACTAAAACATGGAAATTTTAACATAAAAAATATGTTATTTGAATGTTATAAGAATGATATTCAAATGATCTATGTTCTAATTCTATGACATAGAGTACACTAATATATCATCTACCAAAACCCAAAAAAGTTTCAAAGAACTGATGAAATATTTTTTTCATCAAATCCATGAATACCCCAGGAGCCCTAGTGAGTCTGAATGGAATTACCAAAAAAATCAAAATATGCATATCAACTCTGAAATGTTGTCTTGGGTATATAATCTTCATAGAGACTCAACTAGTGTTACCCTGATCGTAAGTCAATCTTAGAACATCAACGAGCCCCCTCAACTGATCAAGGAGATCATCTATTCTAGGTGAATGATACTTGTTCTCAACTATCAACCGATTCAAATTCCTATGGTCAATAAAAATTCTAAGACTACCATTTTCCTTATTATCAAAGAGTATAATATAATACCTCATTAACACTCTAGGTTGAATAAATACTTTGACCACTAACTCCTCTATATGGAATTTTTGTTCCACCAAATTAGAAGGTTCTATTCAGTCGGATGGAATTGAAATGGGAATCATTCCAGGTGGTTGGTAAATAGTAAACTCAAGCTCTATCTGTGGAGGAAATTTAGTCAAATCATTAGGAAATAACTCAGAATATGCAAACACAACAAATGGTAGCTAACATACCAATCATGAGTAAACTGCATCAAGAAATATTTATAGCAACTAGATAAATATTAATCCAACATAAGGAACAACCGACACTTCCCTTCTTGATCTAGTGTCCCACTCACCTTGAAAGACATGATTTACCCCATCAGTGGATAAGAACTACACCCGAGGATGATAACATTACAACTAGGCCTTTATTCTAATCATTAAATTCATGCCAATAATCATGTCAAAAATGTCAAGATCAAGCACCAATAAGTCAAAAACCACCTCAATGTCACCTATCACCACTTGACACCTAGTACATTTGAAACCTTGTTCAGCCCACTATCACAAAGGCAAGGGAAGATTGAAAAAGAATGAAATAATCTTCCAACACAAATAGAACATGTCAATTCGAATTGACAATATAAAATAATGAGTAGAACCTATATCATACAAATCTTACACCATATAAGATGAGATAAAAATCATAACTTCTATAGTAGCTGGCCCTACTTTATATTACTATGACGCACACTCAGCTACATAAATTTATCCAGAGTTAGCACTTGGACATCCCCCTTTTCTTGAGAATGAGACCAACCACATTTAGAAATAACAATATGATGTAGCGAACCCTTGGTGAATGTTGATTGGGATTTACGGCCTTCGGAAATCTTGTCACACAAAGGCTTCAGATAGCTTGATCTCCTAAAAATATGAATAGATCTAGGAGACCCCATATAATAAGGCTTAATGTTACCACGCCTCCCACACTAGTAGAAAATTACCTGTTTCTACACTATTGAGGTGCTTGAACCTAGTTCTCTAGAAAACTAGACTCTCTTTCACATTCTCTTCTAACCCAAATAATTACGTTGTCTAACTACTACAACTACTCCATCTCTTCCCAATCCTATCTTTCTAGCTATGTATTCCTCAAAAAAGGTTCTTTATCTACTACTTCCCAACGTTTATAAGGAAAAAAGGAAAAAAATTGAAAAAACATCATCCCTTATACCCATCTCGATCCTTCGAGACTTCAGGTAATCATTAGTGAAAATTTATGGTTCCAGATGCACCAAATTAGTAATGTGGGTGGAGTATTCCAAAGTAGTATGCTCCCCCTATTCCAACATCATAAAATCTTGGGACTTTGCTACATATAAATTCTCATGATACAAATTATGATTGATGACCTTCTTAAAAGAGTCCTAGGTAAGACCTTCATGCAATATAGGTTTCACTATAGAATCTAACCATCTTCATCCTGGTCCTTAAAGAACATATATGAAAACAAACCTACATGAGAATATTCAATATTCAAAAAAAATTAATATCTTTTTAATCCGTTCAATCCAACCCATTGACTCTTGTGGTCCTTTATCACCATGGAAGACACGTGGATTCTTCTTGGTAAACTTGAACCATGATCCACTACTCGTCTTGGGTTCACTGCACCCGCTAACCCCAAATAATGAATGGTAAAGATCACTACTTCAAATTGATAAGGTTCCACTGGAGGATCTTCCCATGGAACCTAGCTCACGAATTACCCTCTTCTATTTGGAAGAACTCTTATAGATGGAATTGTCTATTAAAAACAAGACAACAACTAATCATCCAAGATTAAATTCCAAAACCATCAAACTAAAAACAAAAATCAAAACTGTGCTTTAAGACAATAATACTTTGACAAATCTTATTAGAAAAAGGAAATACCTATTTAAAAGGGTACGCCCATCTATATAAAATCCCCAATTAGTTTTTTCAAATGAACATACACATACCAATTCCTCAGGAATTATAGATAATGTAAATTAAATAAATATCCCATACTATATATTCAAATGAACCTAAATACTTTGTCTTGGTCGAAGTAAAGACTTTATGAGCACCCATGTAAACTCAAATTCAGTAACATGAGAGAGATGTCAAATCCCCTTCTCTGTAAGCAATGTTTGAATTTTTATGATCCTAATCCTCTATCCCCAAGAAACTGAAAAAACCTATGCAGGGTTAACACTATTTAGGTTGAGTAAGGATTTGATAACAAATTGTAATAGACAAACCTAGGAAAACATGACCAGTCACCCGAGCCATCCCATTATGCGGTGGGGTAAAACAGAGAATCAAAACAAGTCTTTAATGTAAGAAAACAATTATGTACAATGAAAGTAATATAATGAAAAAACTAAATTTACAACAAATAAAAACATGATAAACAAGAAAACAACAAGTCTAAACAACAGGACTCTATTTGACCATGTCACCTCCAAACAATGTTGAAACAAAACAATGATTTAAAGAGAAAAAATGCATAACTGCTGAATGCAATTTTAATTTCCCGATTCCCATAAGAAAAATTATAGAACCACCCTTATGAATAAGTATTGGGTGAGAGAAAACCATAGTATGATACCGCCAAATGATTTATACATGTTATAATAACAAGAATACACAAGCCTATGATTTAAAACAAAATACATTTACAAGAAATTTTATAAATAAATTAATTTGAAATCCTTTTTCAAAAAATCATTGAATTTTAAAAAATTCTATGACATGTTTTCCAAAGTTGGAAACAAGAAGGAAAAGATAACATAATATAAATATGCATGTGATCCAACAAAAATGAAATACACTATCATTTAACAAACTACTGGAAACAAAAAATAACGAAGAAGCTGGGATCATGCCTATGGGACAATATGCAATAAACACTCACAAGAATAAAAATGCATAAGGTTAGATAAAACTAACATTGAGGTTTTCTATAGACAATATAAATACAAGTTGTTACCTCCATGTTGTTTCACCCACACTAAGGCTACCCATGTCTCTATCTCGATGTACCCCAGGTTCTTACTATGCAATGTGTGTAAATTTTTGTTTTAAAAACCACAATCAAATTTTTATAATACAATTTCAAAGACAAGATAATAGTATTCATGTTTTTGAAGTCCATTTTTCATTTTAAATCAAGGTAATTTAATTTTTTTAAGAAAAAATACCTTTTCAAATGTGAACACATTTCTTTTCAATTTCAACACATGTAATCCTATTTTATATCTCACAGAATCAATATGAAAGACAAGAAATTCAATAAAATAGAACAATCCAATGGATCCACCTATATCAAGAGTGTTAAAAACCTAGCTTCCTTTTATAATGTGTATTTGAAACCACAATATCAACCATAGGAAAAAATTCATGAACAAAGACTGAAAAGGATTGATAGAAAACAAAATCTAACTAACAATTACTTTAACCAAAGGTGCCGCAACCACTAACAAAAGAGAAACCAAGGAGTATGATTACCCTAAGAGTCAAAGAACTTATCCCTATTGATCAATCCCTAAAAAAATCAATCTATATGTAATTTAGACCCCCTAAATCAACTAGGGAAATAGAACTGGACGAGTAGAGAAGCTTGTAAAAATGAATTATCCCTCAAACACCCACATGATATCTTAAAATCTAGAACATAGAGAATTACACATCGTGTAATCTTTTAAACATCATGAATGGTTGTCAGATTATGCTACAACATAAAAAACGTCACCTATTCAATTGAAAACTGAATTCCAAATTATAGGATGTGTAACCATTAAATGATGTTAAAAAGCTCATGTTGTGAATTCAACTCATAAGATGTGTCTGGATGGAATTATACATCGTGAAATCCCTATACATGGCATTGAACTGCCCAAGTAATAGCAGAAAATCTATGTGAATTTCTAAAAATCAAAAAAATCCATGTCTTTACCATTATAGCTATCCTCCCAATTCAGGTCCATAAAAATTCACCCAATGAAAAAGGGAAACCAAAAAACAAATATCAGAACATACCAAATTGAAAGGTAATACAATGTTACAGTGTTAAAATTTATTTAAAGCTATAATTTGTTTATAAATTAATCTTTTGAAATCTAATATTATTGTCCATGAAAATTAAACATATTCTTGATATTAAAAATTATTTATTTTGTAAGAGTCATTTTTTCTAAACTATTTTATTTTATCTAATAAACTTTAATATGATGAGAACAAATTATTTAATATTTATTTGAATTTAAACCAAATTAAGATAATTTATAAAACGATTATTTTAATTCTTGGGTTATACTTCTTAGCCACAATAGTCCTCAGATTGTGTGATTATACCCAAATAATATTAGTTATCATCATGGGTGTTATAATTAGTGTTAAATTATAAAACATGAAATTAGAGATGGGTGGGTCAATAGTCTCTTTAATCATCACTTGTTATTTGAATCCTAACTATTATAAGAGTTGTTCAATTAATTTTACAATATTGGTAATGAACTATCTTTAACTATTTTCACTCATTTTCTCTTGGGAATCAAGACTTGTAATTTTTTCGTATTTTAACTTTATATGAAAATCACTAAAACAGGAGTTCCAAAAAAGACTTTTAACTTGATAATGGTCATAGACTTACAACTGTTCATTTGTTTTTATATGATCATTTAAATAAATAAAAATATTTATGTATTCCTAGTGCTTTTTTGTTAAGGGTTTATTCCAAAAAGTTACTATGTTTTAAATATGAAATAGTTGAATAATATAGTCATTATTTTAACATGAGTTAATATATATAAATTGATTATTATGTTTAATTTAATTTACTATGTTAATGTAATATTTAATGAGTTCAGGATTCATATATAATGATTGTTTCGACTAAGATATTTTATATTATTTTTAAATATTACATTTGTTATACTGTGGGAATTAATTCTTCAGAATATAATTTTATTAATATAGGGAATGTCATTATAGTGATAAGAGGAAATCATAAAAGGCATTGTTTTAAAACCTTATATGTGCATTTTTTAACCCATGATTCATTTTTTATTAAGTTCTAGGTACACCTTGACGGTTCCTCAATGAAATGGTCAGACAACCATCCCAACCTATAATCTAATGTTTAGAATTTTAGAAAAAGGTTTCAGAGGAAAACATCTTGGTCCTTTCACTGACCATTTGGTAATTATTTTTTTTTCTATTTTTATGTTAATTTGTAATCATTTTATAAATATTTCTAATAAACATGGTACTATTTTTTGTATATCGACTATATAAAATAATTTATATTAATTATTCCTCATATAAATACCCCTTTACATGAAAGTTATATGTTTTTTTCATTTAATTTAATAATATGTTTTTAGGGATATCTCTCCCATAAAATGGATTTATACATTATTTCTTAATAATAACCTATGATGATTTATGGGAACATGTCAAAGGTAAATAGTGATCTATCTCAATATTTCATCATTCTATGTTGGGTAAATACAGATATCCCTAAGGTGGAAAAATTCAGAGCCACTAGAATACCACCAGACTTATACGCAAACTAAATCTCCACAGGATAAAAATAATCTCCTCCCAAACTATCATAGAGAAAAACAATTACCTGTAATTTTCTATTACCAAATCTATTCACACCACCAATCACAACTTCCAGATACAATACAACAATAACTACAACAACCACATTTTGATATGAAAGAAACAAAAAAACACAAACATCAAAAAATAAACACCTATATGAAAAATAACTATATATATATTAACAAAAATATAATAACAATATATCCACATAACATATATTATATCTATCATTATTTTAAAACACTGAAATTTTAGTTCGTATTCCATTAAGTAATATGTTGTTGAATAGTATGTGACAAGCCTAAAACAAAATTAAAGTGAATTAGAAAATATTAAAATAAATGTTCAAAATCAATAAGTTATAAATATAAAATGTGAAAACATATAATTTCAAACTCATTGGTAAATGATATAAGGTTAAGAATAATAATATTTTTAAATGGGCTAATTTTTTATAAATTATGTTCAAATTTATAATTTTTATTTCATTTAATAGATGATGTATGAAATTTCTAATTTGAATTTGTTAAAATGAACTTAATTTTTTCATTCATTATATCCAAATTATGATTGAGTTAATTTTTGAGAATTATTTTAAAAAGGTTGAATTTTTGGTGAATAGTGAAAAAATATAGTTTTAAGAATGTTGTTACTTTTATGACATTATCATGATATAAGAATGAAATTAATGTCTTTCAAAAAAACTTTATAGACCAAATATATTTTTAGGAATTAAAATATATAATTAAAATTATTATATTGAATCTATCAACCTATGATTAACTTTTTAAAAGCTATTTAGTGTTTTATTCTTATAAAACAACTATTTTCATCATTTTATTTAATCTATTATTCAAATGGTAAAAGTTTGTTTTGTCTTGGTTTTAAAGTCACATAAATATTCTAATTTATTAATAAAATAATAAATGTCATGGGGATGAATTCTCTATATTCATTAGGTGTAATTTTTTATGCTTAAAATAATTTCTCTAAAAAATGGTTTTCATTGCAATATGTGTATTTATATGAAGATAAATTTTTACAACCACTAGAATAAAATAAATATTAAAATTTATTTTATATATTTCTTCGTATATTCAAGTTATTTATTAATTTCCATTTAATTTGTTGTTATAATAATTAATTTACAATGGTAAAAGCTAGTCACCATAGTAAAGGATAAAATAAGTCAAGTAATTTCTTTGAAAGGTTAAAGCTAATAGTTATCACTAAAAATATCTTGAAATGTTTTAATGAGATTATTATCTACCTCTCGTAGTGTTATATTCTCCATATCTCTATATGAATGATGCTTTATTTTGACAATCACCGTTATTTCATTTTAGGTTAAGAGAATTTATAAAAATATCACTCTTTCTCACTTAATATTATAAATATGTTTTTATGATAATGATAAGTATAAAAATAAATTTTGAAATAATATTAGGTAATTAATCATATCTATGTTTTTAATTTATATTTAATTTTGAATAATTGTAAAATTACTTAAATCGCTAATGTTGCATTGATGCAACGCTTGTAAAAATAATAAAAAAGTCAAAGGAAATGGAATTACAAATATTAAAAGTTATAATATGTAGATGAAATAGATAATTTCATGAATTTATAGATATAAATTATAAGTTATTTGAAATTTAAATGATTCAATAATAATTCCATGGTTATCTAGATATCATTGAATATAAATTATTTCAATAGTCTTGAAAATGACTTCGAAGGGTATTTAATGTTTATCAATATTTTATTAATTTATTTAAAAATTAAAATAGTACTATATTTATTTAAGTTGGATTGAAATGGTATATTTTACCTTGAATTTTCCATTTATGATCCAGTTTGAATTTTTAAAATTATATTATTGACCCCTAAAGATTGGATATTTGTAAAAATGCTAAGGATTTTTTTCAAATAAAATGGTACTCTATATATCATTTCCAAAGACATGTATCTGTTCCATTTTCCCTCATTTTCCCCAAAATATCTCTCCAAACATCCCTAACATTTTTCAATGTCCCTCATGTGACCATCAACCTATCTTATAAAGGCCATATGTTCAATGGAAAGGGGGACATCAAAAGAATTTGTATCCATCTTAAACAATTTCATTCAAGTATATTTATTCTTAAGACTCATCCAATAATATATAAGAATTTTAAAATTGTGCAAATAATATTATTATATTACTTAAAATGGTATTATGTTTATGTAACAACCATTATCTACCTTCTTCACATCAATTAGAAGATGAAAATTTCACTCGTTCATACATGCATTCTACCGCCTCCATAAACAACTAATTTCATTTTTCATTACCACCTCACGATGATGGTTTTAAATATATATTAATTGAATAATTATGATATATATAAAATAATTATTATTATATTATAATAAAACCATCATCTATATTCGTTCTTTTCAATTCATTAGGAAGTAAAAACACCACTCGTGTACGCATGCAGACTACTGCCTCTATAAATAAAATTTTTATTTTTTCATTATGTCATTACATGGATAGTTTTACAAATTTATTTAATGACTAAGTTTCATATTTAAAACATTATTAATCATCTTTAATTTTTTTATTATTGCTATAAAACAACATGTTTTTACTCATTGAACCATTATAACATGTTTTTTTGTCGATTTTAACAACCACATGAACACTATTATAATTTTTTTGTAAATAATTTTTATAGAAACATAGGTAGTGGTAAAACTAGGTAATAATGATTAATTTAACATGTATTAATAATTATTTTATAATGAAAAATACATAATAATAATTGAATTAAAATTAATCAATAATGTTAATTTTAAACCACAAAAAACAATCTTATCATAGAAGATTCATAAAAAAGTAACAATTTCATAACCTAATAAATTATTTTGTTTCTATAATGATATATAACTAATAACATGTCACATTAAGAAAATATGTAACTATATGTAAAATACCTTTTACTACTAAAAATATATTTATGATGTTTTGGAGATTATAAATTTAACAATACGAAAATGACCAACGTAAACTACAGTAATTTAGTACCTACGAGAAACCTAAAAAATTAAATAATAGGAATTAGAATAATGTAATGGAAATAGATTTTTTAATATATTAAATAATTAATAATGATTTATTATTTACAAGTGTAAAATTCAAACAAAGTGATTTTGGACTCAAAGTAATACATTTTTATTTTAATCATTATTTTAATTATTTTAAACTATTTCTATTCTATGTCCATGTTTTATTAGAGGTTTTAAGAATTTTATTCATTGTAATAAAATTAATTGATTAAAAAATTATTTAATATTTTATTTTTTTATAATTTTTTTAAAAGGAATCAATTTAACAATTCTTTTATGAATCATTTTTTTCATTCTTTAAAAAAGTGGGAAAATAAAGTTTTTAACATCTAAAGATTATTTTATTCTTCTTAAAACTATGACCATAATTTACTTTTAAACTATTTATACAAGTTTATATGGTTTTTCAAGGAATGAATTATTCACATTGTTTTGAGAATTTTTTTTCTTTTTAAATGTTTTCAAAAGAACAAATATTTCTCCAAATTTTGATGATATAACTAAAAATGCATTTTCTTATAGTCTCAAGTGACAAGTATTATGATTTTTATGATAAATTTTCATGAAATTATTTATTTTATTAATGATATAATTATTTTAATTTATTGTTTTAAATTAGTGCGGCTAATATGTACTACTAATTCATTGTGTAATGATATGATCTCCAATGAATATATATTAGAATTAACCAGGTAGGTATTTCTATTATGAGGGTTTCTATAAGGGTAATTATAATGGTTATTGTTAGGATAATGTCCAAAGATGACTAAATTATATTTTTGTTATTTATTTTTTTATGGATACTTTTGTTTAATGACTTATTGTAAGGAAATTCTAATTAGAGAAGGACTTAGGATCATTTAAAGGTGATAGGATTGTTTTTAAAGGAAATGTTATTATGAGTTATCATATTTTCATAAGTACCTTTCATGATTATGATTTATATATTATATATGATTAAAAATATTTTATGATAAAATTTGGGCAATGAAGATAATTTAATGAGTAAGTAAATAATTATTTGATCTAAAAGTTATTATGTAAAATATGAAATTGTTTTTAAATAATTTATAGTTTTTAAAAGACTAAGGACTTTTATTTATTTTTATATGAATTATTGAGATTGTTTTTTTCATACAACTTTTTTTTAAAAATTATACAAGGAATAAAGTTTTATAGAAACTATAACAAGTTAAATCCTTCAATACTAGTGGGCTTTCTTAAAAAAAGAAAAAGTGTCTAGAATGAAACATGAGTTAAACAAAATAATATATTTTTTATGAAAACAATGCACACTATGTGGTTGTTTCCACATTATTGTGTAATTCATTTCAAAATATTATAAAAACAAATCATAAAATACCATGGAGTGTAATAAAGTTAAATTCCTCTTATTAAACTCAAATAATGAGTCGTTTATGTTCCAGGTTTTCATAGTTGGTATCAGAGAAGTGTTGAAGTAACATTAAAGGATATATTATTATTATATTAAGAAATTTTAGGGGTTATGGATACCAACCTCAGTTAATAAGTCAATGGTTAATTATAAGATTTTAGGAATTGGTCGCATTTTTTTGTTTTAAGTGATCGGAGTTTAAGGTGAGTAATGAATTTTTGAGAATTGTTTATTGGGGTTTAAAATATAATTAATGTTTATACACCCATATGTTTAACATGTGATTTATTATGGAGGTTATTTAGGAAGAATTTTTTTTGGTATATATGCTGAAAGGTAGAGATAAATTTTAGGGTCAATACATTTTTCTATGTTGATGTAATTATGGTTTTTTGGTATAATGGGTTTTAATAATATGTTAAAATATAATATTAAGGTAAATTTGAAATTATTTGATGTGTATATGATTTTAGGTTAAGGTGATTGATACTAATTGATGATTAAATATTGACTAAAATGTTTCAAGTTTATATGATTTTATTGTGGTTTTTGTACTAGTGTTACATGATATTTTTAGAAAGGATTAGAATATTTTAGAAAATTTTGGACACGGGTATATACATTTTAGGTATGTGACATTATGAATGAAAAATTTTGTTTGGGGACAAATTATAAGTTGATATTAGAAGAATATGGTATCAAATAATTCTGATTTTAGGGTTTTGAAATTTGTTTAATAAATTTTTATGAATTTTATGGTTATTTATGAAATGATTTATGTTGAACATTCAGTGTTATGTTTATGGTTTTTTAGATTAACATATTATCTCTTCTTATTAAGGTTTATTTTTATTTTATATAATATTATCCTATTTTAACCATTTTGGTTTTGGTAAACGGATAGGAACAAGTGGAATAAATTTTCATTTATTTCAGGATCCCATGATCTATTAGAAGTTTATTTTGATGCTTCAGAAAAGAAACATTCATCTTTTTTATTAATTGTATTGAAATGGGTGATAAAATAGAGGTGGAAACTGATTAAAAAACAACCCATGGATGATATTTCTCTTATGGAAATGGTGATAAATTTATTTATTATAATATCTCATATTTTATATTTCGATAGAGATACCAGTCATAAAGTAAAATGAAGATAAATCTATTAAGTCATACCATTCCACTCTTAAGGTATTCTTTTGGAAAACTCGAATCACAAGTATGGTCTTAGAATTATTTATTATAAAATTAAAATTAACAATCATAATAAATATACATATGAGTGTATTCTTATGTAAATATAACATCATTTTGGTAAAAATAAATTATTTTTTTTTGAAAAAATTCTTTTTGGGTAAGAATGTAACACCCTGAGATTTTAGTATGTATTGCTTTGAGTAAATATTTTGTTTAATATCATATGATATGAAAACAACTGAACCAAGGTGAATAATAATTTATAAAAATGATAGGTAAACAATAGTAAAATGTCAATATATACTCGTAAAAATATTTATACTGCTTGGTAAATGATATAAGGTTATGAATACTTAAATTTTAAAAGGGCCATTATTCAATACAAGTTAATTTTTTTAATTTTTTAATTTTTTTAATTTCAATTTATAAATTTTAAAATATAAATTTTATGAAATCAAATTAATTTATGAATTAATTATATAAAAATTATCACATGGCATTTTTTGAAGTTTTTCTAAAACATTTAATTTTTGGGTGAATAGTGAACAAATAGTTTTTACAGATACTGTGACTTTTATGAAATCATTAAGATACAAGAATGACTTGATGTTTTGGAAACCTTACTTATAGAAAAAAATATTTAATAAGTTTAATAGATAATTTAAAAATATTATTTTGAATTTAGAAACCTATGTTTGAAATTTAATAACCTAAGTGACATTTTAGTCTAATAAAAGAACCATTTTTAATCCATTTCATTAATTATGTATTTACAATTATGCATTATATTTTATATTAGTTCTAAAGTCAAATAGATTTATTTTTATTAATAATCCAAAAAAAATCATGGATATTAATTCAATATATTATTTTGAGTATTTTATTATTCTTTAATGGTATATTTTTTTTTTCTAATTACCGTTTTCGTTGTTTTACATGTACTAAGATTAAATATAATTATTACTACCTATTGAAATAAAATTTAGTAAAATGGAATATATCTTTTAATAAATTATACCCACATTATCATATAAGTTAAATGTCATTTTAATCCATTAAAACAAAGGTACTAAGGTAAAAATCAGTCATTGCGGTATAGGTTAAAATATGATAAAAAATTATCAAAGGGTAAAGTTAATAAATATAAAAAAATATTTAAATGGTTGAATGAGGTTATTATATATATCAAATAGTGAAACCATATCTTGATGTAATTTTTTCCACAACATACTATTTATAGAGACCTTTATTTTATTTTAAGTTAATTGTATTTACAAAAATGTCATTCATTCTAATATAATATTTCAAATATGTTGTGATGATAATAAAGAGGATACAAAAAGTATGGAAAAATAAATATAAAGAAATTATATTATTTATTTTTATTTATTTTTAATATTATGTAATTCTATAATTATCTAAAATGTTTGGGCATCGTCAACACAACACTTATGCAAGTAGTATAAAATTCCAAGTAAATGCTCTAAAAAAACTAAAAGTTATAATATTAGATAAAAAGGCACAATAAAGACTCTTAGGGATAAAACTGATAGTAAATATGTAATTTTAATGGTTAACTCTTAATTCCTTTTTTATCAATGTATCATTTAAGACAAATTATCAGAATAGTCGTCATATGACATTAAAGTAAATCTAATGTTAAAAAATATTTTATAAATTGGTTTTAAAACAAAAATGATTCTAATGATTATTTTGGATGATAAATTGTCTATAAAACCATACTTGTTCCATTTATGAGCCACCGTACATTTTGAAAATCACATTCTTTATCTTTAAGGATTGAATATTAGCGAAAACACCATTGATTTTTTCCTATAAAATGACAATCTATATAATCTTTTTATAGACACATATGCATTTTGTTTTAGATAAATATTCTACAAAAATTCAACTCTAGAATTCACATATGAAGCCCCAAATCCCATGGTGTTTACATAATCTTCTCTTCCAATGTCCATAAGTTAAATCTAAAGGGTGATATCAACATAATAGATGATAATTTTAATTGAGTTCAATCAATTTTCTTTTTTATAAAACCACTTAAAAATATTCTATAACCATATTAACATAGTGAAATAAATTTTATTATATTAATAAAATTTTATTATATTTATATAACAACCATCATAAACCTCCTTTATATCCATTGGAAAAGGAAAACATCACTCATACGTATTTTTGGACTACCATCTCCATGAATAACATATTTTATTTTTTATTATCGCCTCACATGGATGGTTATAAAAATATATTAAATTCATAATATTTATATTTCTATTATAAATATGATATTAGAGAGATAAAAAATTATTCCCTGGCATTCATTTATATTTATTTGAAAGATAAAACATTGCTCATTCATCCTTGTAGACTACCACCTCAATAAATATCATATTTTATCTTTCATGACCACATTACGTGGATAGTTCGGAAAATAAATTAAATGAATAAATATGATATATATAATAATAATAATATTCTATAAATTTTGTATTACCACTATGGAATAACATGTTCTTAATCATAAAATAATTACACCAATTTCTATTTTTGGTCAGTTTTACCACCAGATTGACATTTTTATAATGTTTATATATAAGAATGAATAAATAATGTTAAATAATTGTAATATTTTTTTAATAATTATTTTTTTAATATATATTAATTAATTTTTAATTATGAATTGTCCATTATTAAAATGTAATTAAAATTAAACAATAATTGTTATTTTAAACCATAAAAAACATGCTTATCAAGGAAGATTAATAAAATAGTAAATGTTTAATAAACTACTAAATTATATTGTTTCTATAGTGACACTGACCCACTAAATTGACACATTAATATATTATGAAACTATTTTTAAATCAATTTTTATCATTACAATGATATTGGAATTGTTTTTGAGATTATAAAATGAATAACCCCAAAACGGCCGACATGAACTATACCAATTTAGTACATAAGTAAAACCTGATAACAGATGAAATAATAGGAATTCTAATAAGGTAATTAACCTAAAAATAGTTATAAAGAAATTAAATAATTAATAAAATGTTATTATTCAAAATGTTATAATTCAAACAAAGCTAGTCATAACCCTTGGTAATTAACATTTCTTTAAAAAAAATTAATTATTTAATTTCTTTCTATTCCATGTCTTTGTTCTTTTAGATTTTATAATAGTGTATTTATTTATACTCAAAAGGAATTATTAAATAAGTTTTATATTATATTTATCTTTATTTAAATTTGTTTTAAAAATAATATTTTTAATTTTTCTTACATGGTTCATTTTTTACATTCATTACAAAAATAGGAAAAGATTGTTATTTAACGTTTACCACTTGATCAATTTTTCCTAATACTATGAAATTTAATCATTATTAATTTTAGTCCAAATGTTTCTCTAATTTTTTAAATAATATCATATTCCAATTTTATAGGAATTATTAGTTGTTTAAATGGTTTAAAAATAAAATAATGTTTCCCCTCATTTTTATGTTATAAAAGTATGTAATTTTTCTAATAGACTCAAATACCATTTTTTGACTTTTATGATGAAAGTGAAAAATAATATGTGTTTTATTCATGTTATTTATATTTATATTAAATATTATTATTAGTGTATAAAATATAAACCTATAATGCATTGGATAATGATTGATCTCTAGAGAAGGTATTATAAAATAAATCAGGTTGGTTATTTAACTGTAAGTGTTCTTGTAAAGTGATTGTAAAGATAATGTACCAAGATTACTACATGATATTTATATTATTTATATTGGTTTTTGGAAATATATTGATTCCAAGAGACAGAATAATAATAATATGAATAAATAAAGTATTGTGATCTTTTAATTGAGAAATATATGTTTTTGAAAGAAAATATTTCAAGAGTTATCATGTTTTCCAATGTAACATTAATGAATAAGGGTTTTCCTTTCTGTATTTTATGAAATTTTTCATGAAAAACATTAGGAAATGAAGTTTATTTCATGAGTAATTAAATTATTATTTTTGCGCAATTTTATTATGTTGAAAAAGAAAACATCATTATGGATTTTCATGTTTTCAAAATATTAATTTGTTTTTTATTTTAGAATCCATTATTCGATTATTTTATAATAATTATATAGTTTAAAATATTTTTTTCTGGGATTAAGAATACATTGGAACAATAAAAAGTTCAATCATTAAGTTCTAGTGATTTATCCTAAATGAAGAAAAAGTGTCATGATTTAAATATAGGATTAAAAAGAACCTATTTTAATGGGGAAAAGTTAATAGTATGTAAGTGTCTAATTTCGTATATATCTATTTTCTTATTTTAATAAAAATAATGACATAAAATATCACAATAATGTAATTTTTTAAAAATGTCTTATAAATATTAAAACAGGAGTGTTTTAAGTTATGAATTTTTGTAGTTGGTATCAAATAATTGTTTAAATAACTATAGAAGATAAAGTGTTATCATAATATGAAATTTTACAACTCTTGGATACCATAATGTGTTAATAAGTCTCTGTTTGACCATAATTTGAAAGCCTTAATACCCATTTATGTTTTTTATGATGGTAGTTTAAAGTGGTTATTAGTATTTAGAGAATTGTTTGGTGGTTTTGAATAGTTGTTTGTGGTTTGTGTAACCATTAATTTTAACATGTGACATGGTATAAAGATTAATTGGGAAGAATGATATTATATTTTTGGGTTATATTCTGAATCATATAGATAACATTTAGGTTAAATAACATATTTTATATTGAGTTAATTATTGTCACTCTGGATAAAGGGTTATCATATTTTTTGAAATATTATAAAATTAAGGTAAATGAGAAATTATTTTTATAGTATGAGATTTTATATAAAAATAAATTATATTTATTGATAAATAAATATTGAGTTATATTTTGGAATAACTTATGATTTTTATAAGTTTTTATGTTATGGTAATTCCTGTTATTTTGGGAAATGATTATTATATTTTAGAGAATATATGATTAGGGCATATACATTTTTGGTATATGAAATTATGGGTGTGTAAAGTTGTTTGGGGAAAATTTTATGTTTATCTTGGAAGAATATGTGATCGAACCATTTTTATTTTTTGGTTCTTATTTTTTGGAGGCATATTTTTAATAGTTTAAAATATTGACTTGTATGTAATGAATTAAGTTGATCTTAGGGGGTATTTTTAGGTTTTTGGGATTAATATATGATATCTTTATATGAATTTTAATTCATATTTAGTATTATATTATCTTTTCTTAGCAATATTAAATTTACTAAATAGATCAAAACAATAAGAATAAATTGATAACATTTTTTAGATATTTTGATCTTTTATAAGTTTATTTTTATTCTTTAGGCCTAAAAAATTAATCTTAAATATCCCTCATTTAGAATGTTATATGAAATATAAGTCGAAACTAATCAAAAAACACAACATAGGGTTGATATTGTGCTTATGGAAATAGAAATAAATTAAGTAAGTGTATTTTATCATATTCACTATCTTTATGGTGAAATAATTCATCTAGTAAAGGGATGATATGTTAATCAAGTATTATCACTCAACTATCAATGTATGCTTTTAGAAAACTCAAATAATAAGCATCATATTGTACACATTTATTAGTAACTTATAAATTACTAATCCAAAGAAAATATAGATATGAGAGTATTAATTTTTTAATATAAATAAATTGTCATAATAAAAAATTGAAATCATGAGAAAAAAAAATCTTTGTGGGGGGGGGTGAGAATATAGGACCCTCTGATTTGAGTATGTATTAAGTTACGTAAATAAGTTATTGAATAACATGTGATAAAAACAATACCAAACTAAAGAGAGAAAACATTTATTATAATTAAAGGTAAAAAAATTACTTTATGATTATATAATTTTAAAACAAATAAATTATTACTCATTGGTAAATGATATAAGGATAATCCACATAATTTTTTAATGGGTCAATTTTATATAAAAGAAGTATTTTAATTGTATTTTGTATTTTAATTTAAATTAAAAATATTGAGTTTTATAAGTTTTATTAAATTAAATTAACATCATTTATTCATTCATCATATCAAAATAATCATAGATTTAATTTTTCGTAGTTTTCTAGAAGGTTGATTTTCAGGTGAATAGTGAAAATTGTAATTTTTACAAATACATTACCATTTATGACATCATCATGATATAAGAATGGCTTAAAAGTTTTTGAAAAATATTTTAAAATATATATATATATTTAATAAGTAAAATACATTATTAAAAAATATTATGTTGAATTTATAAATCCATGTTTGGAATTTTATAACCCATGTGGTGTTTTATTTTAATAAAATTACCATTTTTGATCAATTTATTTAATAATGTATTTAAGGGATAAATTAGGTTTTGGATTGGTTTTAAAGTAAAATAACTATATTTATTTAATTCATACACTAATAAATTTAATAGGGATGATATATACTTTATTTTGTTGTAAATTCATTATGATGCTTAAAAGGTCATTTTTTCGAAAAAAAAATTGATTTTCGTTTCATTACAGGTACTTATATTAAAATTATTTTTTTACCAACACAATTAATTTTATATTTTAAAATGGTATCAATATTTTTAATTATAATATTCATATTATATATTAATTTATATAATATTATTAATTATTAAAATAATGTTACCAAGGTAAAAGTTAGTAATCATGATAAAGAATAAAATAAGTAAAATTGTTTTTATTAGAGTGTAAAGTTAATAAATATAAAAAATGTATATTAAAATGGATTTATGAGGTTATTAATTGTAACATCCCAAAAAAATAATGAATATGACATTTTCATATTTATTAATATTTTTGAATTAAATATTAATTTTATTTTAAAAGGCATTCTATATTCAATGGAGTACCTAACACAACACAACGAGTTTCTCTGAAATCTTACGTTGCATACTAATAATATAATATTATTATTTCAAATGGTAGTTAACACCTAGTGGTTGTATTGGAGAAAATTAATAGAACTATATTTAATATGATAATATATGTTTATTAAATGTTTTTACATTCATCCAATAAAAGTCAGAGGCTTAAAATGTAAATGAATATAATTTTAAACATAATTTACTTTAAAAGGGTGATTTACCGCTTTTGATGGAAAACCATTTTTAAATATAGTTTTTGTCACTTTAACAAATTATATTTGACAAAATAATTTTCATATTTAGAATCGGGACATAAAAATTCACTTTGGGTGAAATTTTAATATTTTTCTGATAATGGACATTTTTAATGAATAGTGGAAAATGTTGTATTTTAATTCAAAACCGCCTTTTAATATAGTATATTTATATTGATAGATTATCATTTTAATTGGTTTTAAACAGTAAATATATTATATTTTAACCATTTAACCCAATTTTTACCGTTATAAGTAATTTCACTTTGAAATTGGACATTAACAATTATTAATATTTTGATGGTTATTATTTCTTTAAAACACGCTTTTTGTTTTGACGATTGGAATTAATTATAAAATTAATTATTGAAACTTCTATATTTTGAATTTGGTAAAATAGACATCATTTTTGAATCTGGAATATCATATTTATCTTCGAGTGAATTTTAGAAATTTTCCTGAAAACCTTCAATTTTTGATGAATAGTGAAACCACTAAGTTGTAGTAAAAAAATGACTTTTTCATTTAAATGAAATTTTACCACTTTTGTGAATTTAATTTCAAAAATATAACATAATGTTTGTCATTATTATGGAAAATTTAGGTCAATGGGCTGAAAATAATTTTTAGTGAATAGTAACTTTTGACTTTTTTGAACCACAATTAAAGGTAATTAATGTAATTTTAGGTAAAAATAATGTGATAATATTAATAAATTACCTTGAGACTTTTACTAACCTTATTCTATGAGTAATGGACAACCATGAATATCCATGTGGCAATTTTTGGACCCCATAGAGCCACATGGGTTAGACAGTGACATTATTACTTTTTATTTAAAGTAAAAATAAAAATGTCATAAATATGTATTCTTTTACTAAAACAATTTTTACATGGGTTTATATAAGATATATTTTCCACTATAGATATTATTTGGAAATATAAAAATATTCCCAACATCATGGTATTTTATATAATTTTTAGACATCAAGTAAATAATATTATTTATGACACAATGATGATGTAGTGTTTACGTCATTAATGGATGATTTAAATAAATAAGAAGATAAAAATTAAACCAATATCCAAAACATGTCCAATTATTATTGGATGATTTTATTTTGAACATTTGACACCTTATCTTCTACTGTAATGAATTTTGTACCTTTAGAATCCGAAAATAATTATATAATAAAATAATATTTTCGAACATTCCCAAAAAGCCCCTCCTCTCTCTTATAAAAAAACACTCACTTCCTACACATTTCTCACACTTCTCAAGTGGTTGTATCATACAAATGATTCTCCAATAATCTCCCAGGAACTCTCTCTTCATCCTAGAAGACTTAACTTTTGTAGAAAGCACTTCAAAAAACCCTTTTGGTTCAAACCAAAGAGAGTTACCTGATTTAAAGGTAACATCTTCTCTTCAGTTATTTGGTTTTTTTACTACTCCAAACCCCTAATCTATTTTTATTACTTTCATTTATAAAAAAAACAGTATATTAAATATACAAGTATGTTTTTATGAGAATTATTTGAGTTAAACTTACACACACCTCCATCTAATTGGTAAGGAACATACTGTTTCAATGGGCGATGAACTACTACCTCACGGAACGATGATTGATCAATTATCTCTTACCACATCTCATAGTGTCCATTATGATGGGAATGTATCTATATATGATATATATTATTTTTTTCATTATTAATTTGTATTTTTCTTTTTATATCATACCTTTATGGTTCCCATAATGGGTAAACATGATAATTTAATTAGAGGAAGTGCGGACTACCGCCCCCTCAAAGTTATATGACTCATTAATTCCACACATGGAATGTATAAATGATAGAATTTATGAAATTTTGTAACATATATGACATAAATATTAAAATTAAATTAAAGTTTACCTATGAATCACTATGTTTTCATTTAATAAAATAAGAAATAGAAATTAAAGTAGTGTTCACGCGTACGTACGGCTTACCGTCCCCAGGAACGGTGCATTTCATTTGTTATCTCCAAATGTTTTGTACTCTTATAAATACATTTATATACTGGATATAAATGACATAAGGGACATTTAAATGATGAATATAATTCTAGATATAATGTACATTTGACCACATGGGCAATTTATAATTATAACAAGTTCATTTTTTTACTCATTTTCCGAACATTGAAAAAATGTCCGGTATGAGCTCAAATAATTAACTAATTGTTATTGAAATATAATAAGTAATATAAAAGGAATAATAAATTTGAAAAATATTCTTAATCATGTATAGAGTAACTTAAGTTTATTATTCATGAAGAACAAGGAACATATAAGAGAGTCAAGTCGGACAACGAGGTAAGGGGTTCTTATCTCACTTTAAATTCAGTGGGATTTCCATTGTTCTCCACTAATTTATAACACATGGTGTATTGTTTACTGAAATCAGATATATATTATCAGGAATATCTTTATATTCATTTTATTCTGTTATTCTTTTGGTGTTTAGTAATTTTTGGTCAAACGATTCGATTGAATACAATGTTGTATGGGATTTTCATCCCACTTCTTATTCTAGTGAGATTCAAGCTATATTTGCCACTATTTCATCTTGTGTGGTGTATTTACTACCTATGATTGTACTCTTTGTGTAATATAAGTTAATTTAGGGGTATTAACATATTTATTATATGATCCTTCTTTCATGGGGAGTATATTTCGAATGTTACCAAATCGGAAAGGGAATCTTTATCGCTCCTCTTTTAAGTCATGACTTCCTTTATGTTATGTATTATAGTTCCATTTTAATATGTGAGAGATTATTATTATATATCCTTAATACATTCAATTTCATTTATAAATTATGAAACACCTTTGCTGCTCTCATAAATTGATTTTATGAATTTTTATGTGACGTCGTTAGTCTGCAGAATTTTTCGTAAAAGGTATCACATATTATCATTTCTTTCTTATTTCCTTTTCAAGTGGTATGTGTTGGGAAAAAATACCTCAAGGAAACATTGTAGCATTTTTGGGTTTATTGTGTTTGTTGACAAATCAGGTTTCCATGAATAATTGTCGAGTTCCAGAGAAGTTGTTGACAATCCATATTGATAAAGAACGATGACAAAGGAAAGGACGATTTGGAGGTTCTACAAAAGAGCAGTACATGGTGGAACTGTTTACCAGTGTTTGCCAAATTTTTGGGGTCCGAAATTTGGAGTTTAGTGAGCACCACGAAAATAGGATTTCCATGAAGATCATATTTTTATATGGCAAAGGCATGAGTTTCGCGAAGATGGGATGCATGGATTGGATTTCGCGAAGACTAGAAAAATGGAGGTGGTGATGCTTTGTGATTACGTCAACACTTCGTGAATGGAAGCATTGAAAGGAAACACGATGGAGCTTTGCGGCGGCAGTGCGAAGTAAATGACAGAATGCTCCGCGATTACGACGAGCTCTGCGATCGGAAAATTTCCATGGTGCTTCGCGATTTGGACAATATTCTGGTGGAAACTTAGGAGATTCGCGATAGGAAATGACGTGGAACTGACTTTGCGTGGAAGGGTCGAGGGTCAGTGGAATTGCCTATAAATACAGGTTGACCCCTCGAGAGAAGAAGAGATAATTTTCAGAGAAAACACTTTGTTGTTGGTTCGCAAAGGAAGTTCGCGAAGGCAGTGTGCTTCGTGAAAGAAGAGCTTTGCTGTGGCTATTCTAGCTCCAAGAAAGTCATGAGCTCCACGTTGGCTCAGTGAGCTTCCTGAGGGAAGTTTCTCTACAACAACTTGAGCTTCGCGGTAGTGCTTCGTAGTAGTGCTTCGCGAAAAGGCAAGAGCTTCGCGAAGGCTTGTTTGATCTACGTGAAATTGGGATCCTAGAGAAGTAGGGTGCTTTGAGAAGGTGTTTCCAAAGAGAATTTCCCAGTGGTTAAGAGGAAAAGAGGTATTCATCAGAGGATGAAATTTGGACTTCAACAGAGAATCTATCAATAGTTGAGGATGCATTCATAAGTGATAATGAAGAGACCTACAAGTCTATAACCTATGAGTGGATTCCCTTCCAGAGCAGTGAGCTTAGGAAGAGGAAAAAGGTGATCCCCTCCACCGGAAGTGAGCCTAAGAGAGAGAAATAGGGAGTGACCCTTGGGAAAGCAGTGAGCTAACCCTAAACCTTGCAAAGGCAGTGATCCTAGGATATAGTGACTGTACCCGAACATTGTAATCCACAGCTAGTGAAGTATAGTGGAATTTGGTACGACTGGAAACTTGTGGGCGTATACTCCTTGGACATAGCCCAGTGGGGGTGAAACAAGTAAAAATATATGTGTCTACCTGCATACTTCCCTGCATTGCATTTAAATCATCATCATTAGATAAAGAAGGAAATAAGTGATTGTAGTAACCACACAAGTGCAAAAAATGTGACCCTTGTAATAAAGAGGTCAAGATCCAGTGGGGTAGGAATAATTTTGAAAAGAATATCCATACCATGATTCACCCCCCTCTCAGGGTATATCGGCCCCTATTGGTCCTAAAAATTTGTATCATAGGGATAGTTTGCCTTTATTAGATTTGTTTGCTCGGTCATAGTTTTCCATGTCAATGGGAAAAACATCAAAGAAGAATCAGAAGTTAGGTGGTATCCCTCAGTGTGGAAGTGTTTATAAGAAAAGTGTGATTCAACTAAAAGAATAAAACAACTTACTGAAGAAAGTCCTGGATGAATCTGATAGGGAAAAGATTGATTTACTCAATCAAGATGTTGGAATGAGTGAAGTACATGAACATCAAAGTGATGTTGGAACAACTGATGATGATGAAGTTTCAAGAAGAAGGCCACCATTAGATGTTGTAAACAAGACAAAGGAAGTGGACCAGAAGTTGGATGAAGAAGTCAAATCTAAAGATATCAGAATCAAAGTATTGGAAACTGAGGTCAATAAGCTAAGAGGCTTAAATCAAAGCCTTATTGATATAGTTACTGACCTAACAGAGAAGAATGATTCACATTCCGAAGAACTACAGAAGATGACTAAAATAAAAGGAAAATAAAAGGTTGATGATTATGAAGAGAATGAAAATTCAGATGATGTTCTGAATCTGAAAGCCAGAAATGATGATTTAGCAACACAGTTGTCTGAATAAGTTCAGAATAATTGAAGGCTACATCAAGATAATGAATCTGTATCTGAATCTATTTCTGAGGAATAATTGAATGTAAAGGAGCAGAGTAACATGGTGGATAAGCTCACACGTCAACTTGAAGATGAGTTGAGTAGCGGGAAGAATCTCAGAAAAGAACTCAATTCTCAACTTGAATCAAAAGATAAGAAGATTCAACAATTGGAGGAAGAGATAGAAAATCCAAGAAGGAAATAGAGATATCAAAAGACAAAGGAAAACCTAAGTTGAAGGATGTACTGCAGTTATTATTCTATTGTCCTTCGAATGGTGATGATAAAATGAAAAGGAACTATGAGATTTCTGAGTAGAAACAACAAAATGGTTTCTCAGCTCAAAGACCATACAGTTTGTGAAAAAATGGTATTGGATTTGATGAATCACCTCTCACTCATGATAGAGAAAGATTTGGTAACAGTTCCAGATGTGGAGAAAATCCTGTAGGTGTTGGAGATAGGCCTAAGTGGACAGTTACAAGAAGTAGTGACGACATGTGCTATTTCTACGGGATTCCTGGCCACACATCAAGCTTTTGTTCATAGGATCTGGAATACATTTCAGGCTGTGAAAATAGAAACATTGATAAATATGAGAATAAGAAGAAGCATCATGAGAAATCAGAGAGAAGTGTATCTCAGAGGAAAGCATCCATTAGATTCTCTTACTTTAGAAGAATGGGACACAGCATGAGTATGTGTCTGGAAGCTCAAGAGCCCCATATCAGAAGAAGAACTCAAGGTGTATCAACATCTCAAGATAGAAATGACGAAACAAGGTATGCCTTTGATGGAAAATGTTTTATATGTTCTGATTATGGGCATTTGTCAAGAAATTTCAGCAAGAAGAAAGCAGGAAAAGGAAAGGAACTTTAAAGGAGATTCTCTACACCAATTATGCAAAATGAGAAATCGTACATTAGAGGACAAAGTGGAAAGTTAGAGAATATGCATAGAGCCTTGGGGGAATCTCATGGAGTTGAATGAAAGGTGTATCTGTCACCTACTCTGTCACACTCACAACTTCCCCTAAGAAAGAACATGAACATATCTGGAAGAAAAAGGGAGGAAACACTACAACTATGAGTAAGAAGAATGTATGTTCAGTGGAGGACCCACCACCAACGCAAAAATAGTGTGGTGACTCATAAATCTGATAAATGGAAGATAAAAAAATGAATTAAAAACATTGCATGTCGTGTGCCACGGAGAGAACTAGAAGAAAATGGAAAATCCTTGCAATGGTGGAAGAAGCAAGGGAAGATGACAAGAAAGGAGACTCATGCTCAGATAAATAATCAAGCAAAGTGGAATTTTGGTGGAACATCAAAGAAGGAACTATGCACTAGTGGGTATAAACCACAAATGGTGGGAAAGGCCAAGCCTACAGAATCTACATGTCGGAAAAAGGCTCAGCATGTGGGTAATGAATTCTTAGTCATTTGGCCAGAGCAGTTGAAATTGGCTTGGTAGCTAGAAGAATAAAATAAAGAGTGTGATGCTCTATTAGAAAGAATCAAATGGTTGACCCATCAAGATCAACCACAATCCTCATCTTGAGGAGTCCAGAAGAACCCCTCTTCCTGTGTATATAAATGCTATTAACTGATGATTCATGTATTTTAGGTTCTAGGGAGATACAATCCAAGGGGATGTGGCATCTAAGGATGCAAAGTGGAGAAGTGATGTGCTCTACAGTTCCAATTGATTCAAATCAGGTACCAGAGTTGAAGAAGAAAGGGAGAAACAATGCACAATAGGAAGTGATTATGTTATTAATTCCATCTCTTGTTTCCTACGCCGAGTTTCAACTCATTAGGATTAGAGATTTGATTAATGGCTCAATGCTGAGTGCTAGATTAGAATAAATAATGCATGAGGAGAAGAATGGTTAAGAGTCTAAATAGTGGGACTAACCCCAGGAAGTGTTACATAACGAAGGGGGAGCGTTCAATAGAAAAATCAGATTCAAGAGCCCTCAATGCAGTAATTCGATGACCCGGATCAGGTGTTGTGTATGGAGGGAAGACATATTCTGGGGGAAACAACAATAGTCAAGAATTTCATGATTATTTATTTTTCTCTAACATTGTGGTATCAACTGACTACTTGTAGGATACCAAGAAGCTGCAAGAAAAAATCAAAGGTGTGTCAACAAAAATATGAGAGAAGATGTTCAAAGAAATGACGTCAGTGAACAATGACACAATGTAATGTTTTCGGTTAAAAGTGAGGAAGTGGTAAGAGACTTAGGGAGAGAAGAAGTGGTTGAAGTTGATTCAGAAGAAGATACTGATGGTGTGTACGAGGAAGAAAAATTCTTTTCTGCACAGAAGCCAAAGAGTCAAGCTAAAATTGACAGGAAGAATATCATCAGTGATTACTCAGCTCCAGTTCAGACAAGGAAAATGAAATCACTACAGCAGGCATATTTTCCATCTTAGGTTGAGCCGAAATGCTTTGCTGATGCAGCTAAAGATGAAAACTAGGTTCGGGCTGTGAATGAAGAGCTAAATCAGATTGAGAAGAATCAAACATGGGAGACTGTTTCGAGGCCAGAAGATAAAAACCTCATCATGACAAAATGGGTCTATTAAGACAATATGAATGAATATAGAACAGTGATTCAGAACAAATCATGACTGATGTTCAAAGGAGACTCCCAAATAGAGGGAATTGATGTTGATGGGACTTTTTCACCGGTTTCAAGGCTGGAGACAATCAGATTATTCCTAGCCATTGCAGTGCAACAAATGTTCAAAGTGTTCCAGATGGGTGTCTAATCTATATTCTTGAATGGGATTCAAGAGGAAGAAGTGCATATCGAGCATCCATATGGTTTTCTTATTCATGAGAATGAGTATATGGTTTTTCAGCTGAAGAAGGCATTATATGGGTTGAAACAAGCACCAAGAGCATGGAACTCAAGGCTATATCATTATTTGAAGAAACATGATTTCCAGCGTGGTGGAGTTGATTAAAATATCTATTTCAAATACAATAGTAATCAACGAATGTCAACAGATGTTGGTACTGGTTTATGTCGAGGACATAATCTTTGGCGGATCAGAAAAAGTATAGTGCCGACAGTTTTCTGAATTCATGAAACATGAATTCGAAATGTCTATGATTGGTGAGCTGATGTTTTTCCTTGGTCTACAGGTGACATAGGGAAGGAACGGAACATTAATTTCTCAATCTGAATATGTCAAGGAGGTTTTTTAAAGATTTGGATTGAAAATTAAAAGGAGATAAAGGCTCCAGTTGATACCTGGATGAAACTGTCCAAAGATGGGGATGGAAAGGCAGTTAATATCATAGAATACAGGAAAATTATTATAAGTTTGATGTACTTGACTGCAACAAGGCCTGGTATAATTTTCTCCACATGCCAAACATCGAGTTATCAGAGAAATCCCAACGAAAGCCACATGCTTGTAGTGAAAATAATACTTTGGTATATCAAGGGCACGGTGGATTTTGTCTTGACATATAATGATAAATCTCAGACCGAGTTATTGGGATATACTGATGGAGACTGGTCCAGATCAGTAGATGACAGAAAATCAACGTTAGGAGGTGCATTCTATCTTAGTTTATTGTGTATTTATTGGCTAAGAAAGAAGGAAGATTGCATTTCATTGAGTACCGCGGAAGTTGAGTATATTGCGGCCACTCAAGCATGCACAGAATTATTGTTGATGAAGTAACAGCTTGATGATATGGGAGTTGAAGAGAAATCTCTGATTGGAATCTAGTGTGATAACTCAAGTGCTATAAATATCAGAAAAAATCTGGTCCATCAATCTAGGAAAAAGAAAATTGAGGTCAAACATCATTTTATCAAGGAGAAGGTTGATCAGGGAATCATGAAGTTGGAGTATGTGCCTATAGAGCTACAAGTTGAAAACATTTTGACAAAGGCCTTACCCAAGGAAGCTTTTGAGTGACATCGATTAGCTCTGGGAGTTCAGTTGACTCCCCGCGCTTGAAAGCATGTGTATGTGGAGAGATCCTACCCCCCCCCCCCTCTCCCTGTGGTATGATCTGTTTTTTCCTGATGTGCTGATATGTGTTCTCTACTATGATACAGACAACAAAGAAGTGACCTTTGGGTTCACTGACAAAGGGGGAGAAAATAGTGATTGTTTAAGGGGGAGACTGTGGGGCTATTTGAGAAATCATGAATGATACGGGGAGAAGCTGGCCAGTGGAGCATCTAGATAGTAGGAGAAATGAGATAGGGGGAGAGTTTTAAATCTGACGATGCTAGAACTGATCGATCAAAGCATAGAAATCACGACAGCTGAGGATTGTGATAAAAGCAGAACAATGGTGTTGGAATGGTGAGAGAAGGTTTCCAGCTATCACCAATTGGGATCAGTGTGGTTCAAAAATAAGTATCAATTTATGAATTTTTATCAGGTTGGAATTAAAAATTTTTGTTTGACATGAAGTGATTCTTTGATGAACTATTCATACTACTCTTGTTTTTCACGCCGAGAATTGCTCATGTGGGCTTAGAGTACATGTTAAGTGAATCCTTGAACGCTATCAGAATCGTAAGAGGCAAATGGTGGTAGCATCTAGAAGAAGACTCAGTGAGGTATCAACATGCAGAAAATCATTCTGAGAAGAGTTATGAAGAATTATCAACAAACCCAAAGGGGGAGATTGTTGGTCAAAAATCCCTCAAGGTAACATTGCAGTATTTTTGGGTTGATTGTGTTTGTTGACAAATCAAGTTTCCATGAAGAATTGTCGATTTCCAGAGAATTTGTTGACAATCCATGTTGACAAAGAATGATTACAAAGGAAAGGACGATCTGGAGGCAGTGCAAAAGAGTAGTACAAGGTGGCGTCGTTACCCAGTGTTTGCCAAATTTTTGGGGTCCAAAATTTGGAGTTTGGTGAGCATCACTAAAAGAGGATATTCTTGAAGAACATATTTTTATATGGAAAAGGAATGAGTTTCACGAAGATGGGATGCATAGATTGAATTTCGTGAAGACCAGAAAAATGGAGGTGGTGATGCTTCGCGGTTATGAAGAGCTTCGCGAATAGAAGCATTGAACGGAATTGCGAGGGAGCTTCGTGGCGGTGGCACGAAGTAAATGACAAAACAATTCGCGATTACGACGAGCTCCGTGATCAGAAACTTTCCGTGGTGCTTCGCGATTTGGACATAATTCCGGCGGAAACTTCGGAGCTTCGTGATAGGCAATGACGTGGCGCTGACTTCGCGCGGAAGGGTCAAGGGTCAGTGGAATCTCCTGTAAATACAGGCCGACCCCCTTGAGAGAAGTAGATATAATTTTCAGAGAAAATACTTTGCTCTGAGTTTGTGAAGGAAGTTCACGAAGGCAGTGTGCTTCGTGAAAGAGGTGCTACGCGACGGCAATTCTAGCTCCACGAATGTTTTGAGCTCCACGTTGGCTTAGTGAGCATTGCGATGGAAGTTACTCTTCAACGACTTGAGCTTTGCAGTAGTGCTTCGCGGTACTAATTTGCGGTAGGGCTTTGTGAAAAGGAAGGAGCTTCATGAAGGCTTTTTTGAGGTTCGTGAAATTTGGAGCCTAGCGAAGAAGGGTTCTTTACGAAGGTGTTTCCGAAGTTAATTGCCCAGTAGTTAAGAGGCAAAGAGGTATTAATCAGTGGATGAAAGTTGGAATTCAACAGAGCATCTATCAACAGTTGAGGATGCATTCATTAGTGATAATGAAGAGACCTATAGGTTTATAAACTGTGAGTGGATTCCCTTCCAGAGTAGTGAGCTTAAGAAGAGGAAGAAGGTGATCCTCTCCGCTGGTAGTGAGCCGGAGAGAGAGAAATAGGGAGTGACCCTTGGGAATGTAGTGAGCTGACCCTAAATATTGCAAAGGCAGAGAGCCTAGAACAGAGTGACTGTACCTGAACATTGTAATCCACAGCTAGTGAAGTATAGTGGAATTTGGTACGACCAGCAACTTGTCGGCATATGCTCCTTGGACGTAGCCCAGTGAGGGTGAACCATGTAAAAATATCTGTGTCTGCCTGCTTACTTCCCTGCATTTCATTTAAAGCATCATCATCAGATAAAGAATGAAATAAGTGATCACAGTAACCACACAAGTGAAAACAAAGTGACACTTGTAATAAAGAGGTCATGATCCAGTGCGGTAGGAAGAATTTTGAAAATAATATCCATACCCTGATTCACCCCCCCCCCCTCTCAGGGTATATAGGCCCCTATTGGTCCTAACAGTATGTCATTCTAATTTCCAAAACATGTTCTTATCTCCATGTTATTATGTATTTATACTGTGTTATAAGTTATTTACAAGTGTGTTACTCTTGTGCCCTCTCTTTTTGTTGTTTTCTAAAACCAAGTTATATAATTGTTATGCTGTAGAAATTTCATCTACAAATTTCACTCTCTTTATCTAAAAAATTCTATTATTTTATATATCTAAATACCCATACCTATTTTGTTTCTATTGGTGTTCATAGTTATAGAAAATTATATATTTGATTCTGGAATTTACATGCTTGTAACCCTTACTCCGATTCCATGGGTTATAAATGACATAACGATCTTTATTATAATAACTTTTAAAATGTCGCTATTTTGAAATGAAACCATTTCATTTAGTATTTATGGGTTATTTATGAAATGTTTGATTATGATCTATGTGGCTCACATGAAAGTAAAGACATATTAATGGTTCACCCTGACAGAGCTCTAATGCATTGGGTAAAGAATTAATCTCTAGAGATGACAAGTTTCATGATACCTTGGGGAACAACCTTCGTAATGTTTATGAAACCTTAGGGATGAACCTTGGTGATATGTTCACAATTGTATGAATGAAATTTTGTAGCAACATATTCATGTTATGAATCATGTTATCTTTATCATGATATGCTTATTCTTCCTTTGCTCATGAATTTATGATTTTTATCATGATCTTATTATTATTGCTCAAGATCACATGTCAAATGTTTCACTTTTTTCCTTACTGAGCCTTATGCTCACCCATTCCTTTGATTTTATGTCTCAAGGTTATGAGATGCAGTAATTGTACATAGGACGAACTTTTCAAGAATGTTTTCAAGGGGATTAAAGGAGTATTTAAATTATCATGTTTTTATTCCTGATTTCCAAGACACTAGAATTTAAAGATCCTCTATTTTTAAAATGTAATTAAAAGTTATGTATTAAAAAGGCGGGATGCTATATTAATGACCTCATTTGGGTTTATCTTCTCTATATGTAAATTTTGGTGCCACTTCCTTTTGATAATGAACTTTATCTGATTATATGTAAAGTGTATTTACAAAAAACATCAATATCTCTCACTTAATATTTGGAAAATGTTGTTATGATAATTAGAAGGATATAAAAAAATTATGAATGAATTTTTATATAAAATTATATTTTTATTATTAATTTAATTTTAATTTTAAATAATGTAATAATTATCTCAAACACTTTCACAACATTGACACAATGCTTGTTCCAGTTATAAAAAATTCAACGTAAATGGTTTTTAAAAAGATTACAAGTGATTATATTTGGATGAAATTTAAATTTTAATAAAATTTAGGGATAAAAATTATATCTAATGACAAAATTTAATTACAAAATTTAAATTTAATTGTTTTTTAGATATCATTGGAGACAATTTATGGGAAAAGTATTTAAAATGACTTTCATGGAAATATATTGTTAGCCAATATTTAAAAAAATTATTTAAAAAAATGAATTCTTATATTGAAATAATTGGATAAGAAATGGTCAATAATTCTATAAATGGTATATTTATTAGCCACTTTTAATTTTAAAAATTAAATTCATAACCCTTAAAGATTGAAAATTTTAAAAAACAACACTGATTTTTTCTTATAAAATGAGACACTATATAAACATTGTAAATAAATATAAAAGCTAGGTTTTATGTCAATATTAGGCCAAAATACCCATCCACGCATCCCACACCCTATTCCAAGTCCCATGGTATGTCTATAAACCTGTATTCCTAATTCATCAAGTTCAATCTAAAAGGGGATATCAAAAGAAGAGATAATTATCTAAACCAAGTTCATTCAAATTCATTTATTATTAATACCCTAAAAAATATTCTATAAACATAATAACATTGTAACATAAATATTATAATCTTATCAAAATATAATTATGTTGATATAAAAACCATCATATACATCTTTTACATCCATTATAAAATTAAAACATCACTTATGTGGAAGTATGGACAACCTCCTCCATGAATAATATATTCCATTTTTCATTACCATATCACATGGATTGTTAAAAAGATGAATTAAATGAATTATTATGATATTTATAATAAAAATACTGTTTAGATAAGTGAAATCATTATAACCCATCATTACCATTTATCCATTAGAATGTGAAATTGCCACTTGCACATATGTGAAAACTACTACCTCAATGAATGACATATATCATTTTTCATTACCAACATATATGTATGGTTATATAAATGGATTTAATGAATAAATATTATATTTATAATATTATTTAGTGTTTATAATTTTTTTATGATCACTATTAGATAACATATTCTTACTCATTTAATTATTATAACATAATAAAATTGTGTCTAATGTTTTCGCTCACATGAAGATTGTTATACTTATTTTTGTAAAAAATGATTAAAGGATCATAAAATCTAGTAAAATTATGTAATTATTATGAATTCAATTTGTTTAATAATTTTATAATAATTAAATATCCATCATTATAATGCAATTGAATGTGCCCAACAATGGTTATTTTAAACCATCAAAAACAATCTTATCAAGGTAGATTCATGGAAAAGTATACATTTCATAACACATTAAAATATTTTATACCTACAATGATATATCCAATAAAAAATAAAAAATAAATATATTATGCATCCATTTGGAAAATTAATTTTACTATTAAAAATATACGGAATATGGTTTGAGGATTATTCACCAAACACACCAAAAATGGACAACATGAACTATAATAAATTAGCAGCTAAGTGAAACATGATAATAAATGGGATACAAGGATTTATAATAAGTTAATTAATTTTTAAATGGTTTTTAATAAATCAAATAATAAATATTATTTTATTATTCTAGAGGTTATAATTCGTATGAAGAAATTTAATACTCAAATTAAGGGATTTTTCTTTTAAACATTTTATTATTATTTTAAACTCTTTCACTTCCATGTCCATTATATTTGAAATGTTTTAGGAATAATACTATTTATTCTAAATAATAATTACTAAATTAATTTTAAATTATCTTCTACTTTCTCTAAAAAGGTATTAAAATGAATCTTTTTAACGTTTTCCATGTGATTAATTTTTTAATTTCCTTACAAAAGTGGGAAGATAATGTTTTTTAATGTTCAAAACGTGTTTTATTTTTTCCCTAAATATAATAATTCTTAATTATTAATCTTAAATTAATATTTTATAGGTATTTTAAAATAAAATCATATTCCCATTCATTTGGGAATTTCTATTTTTAGTAATGTTTTTAAAAGAAAAGTACATTTATCGTAATTTTAATGGGATAAAAGAAAATTATATTACCTTTGGAATGGTCTTATAAAGAAGTTAAGGTTACAGATGATAGAGTTGAAAGATATGATTCATGCTACTAAAAATCTATAGAATCCTAACCAAGATAAATCCTACCCAAATTTTTTTACCCAAACCATTTCAGTGACTAAAGTTGTTTCCTAGTCATACTGACTATTGTATTTATCCAATTTTTTATCTATAAAATCTCCTTATTTTTATTTTTGTGTTATTTATTTCATATTATTTTAGGTTTATGTATAAATATAATGATCTGTTAATATTTATTTAAACAAATTATTGTAACATTAACTTATAGATATATGCCGAATTAAATGTGTATTAATCATTCTCTACACATTCTTTTTGATCTCACAAAAGGGTCAGAAATTTGGATAAACACAATATTTTTTTATCAAAATAATTATGTACAATAAATTTTTTAATTATTTTCTTGTGATTATTTGAACAATTATTAAAAAATAGTTAATTTTATTGGTTTGTGATCATCAAAAAGGGGGATATTATTTGGCATGTATTGTTTCAATAATACTCTACAAATATTATTGATTTTGATGCTCATAAATACCTCTATTTGTTTTACTAATGACATTATTTTGAGTGTATTTTAGAAAAATAATATTGTTTATATTCCTTATTTTGGAATTATATTCAATATTATTATTATTGTTTAATATTCATTGAAGTTTTTGAAATGCTATCAAGAGATTTCTAAAACACTATTCATGCCATATGTTGAAGAACATAACATAAAGAACAAAATCTAGGTTTGTATTAAACTTCATGCTAAAAGATCATCACGTGTGGTTTATTTACACTACATTGATAGAAACCTATGGATAAAGAACCTTACATTTGGATGAAACCTTACATTTGAAAAAGATAAAAAGTATGGTTAAATAATCTTATATCTGTATGGGACCTTTTGTTTGAGAAGAAAACATATGAATCACCAACCATACTTTTGTGATCAAACTCAAATTTGAACCTTGCATTGGAATAATCAACACTATGTATTTGAACCCTACGTTTGGTATTTTTTAATTTTTTGAAGGAAATTTATGTTTTATTCTTCATAACCAGAGATTTGAATTTACGATTTTATTGGAGTTCTATACAAATAACTTTACAGAATATCATGCTGATTTAAAGATCATTTTGGAATTATTCAATGCTCAATATTATTAATTCAAAGAATCATATTATGTAGAAAAATTCTCTCTTATTTTTAAGGGAAGTTACAACTACTCTGAGTTATCTCATGAACTTGAATTCGTATGATTTATCATGTGATTTTCTTTGATCTGGAATTGAGAAGAAGGCTCTCTTATTTATTTATTCTCTTAGTGTATTTGTTATATATATATGTGTGTGTTTTTATTAGAAGAATAATATATATTGATATATATATTGAGCCATAAATTGTGACACATATTCGTCATTGAAACTACATTCTTATGAAAATAGTTTACAGATCTCTTACAACAATCGATCAGAGTCTATTTTCTACAAAAGAGGCTATAATAGATATATACATTTTTTCATCTAGTATTTGTTATATGTCTACTGCTTCTATTTGTTGATGTTTTTAATTAAAATATATATTTCAATCGGATGGTTTTGGAACAAAACTTTCTTAAGGAAACTATTTTTTGAAGAAGAAAACCAATCTCCTGGAATTTGCTTTTAAAACTGTGATGTTCAACCATAACCTTTTTAATTAATATCTTTTATTGAGAATTTCAACTGCTCATACGTAGTTATGGTGGAGTAGTAGCTTCTCAATATATGTTGTGGGTTTTATGTTCTCTGTTAAGGAACAGGAGGGCACTATTTATAGCCTTATTTGTAAAGGTGTCAACTGCATGTACTAATTTGTGGATTGGTCTTATGATATGAGGACCTGGCTAGTGAAATTCAACGAACTCGCAGAGAGAGTAATTAGGGTAGTGGACTAGGGGATCATTATGCCCTAAACCACTATAATCAACTATTTCCAATATTTCTATTTTTATCCACCACTCATACTTTCATACAGAAGATAAACACTTCTTATCTGCAAAATTATCATTGAAAATCAAAAGGACGATTTTTGAATGATTTTGGAAAAAATCTATCCAACCCTTTCTTTTGTATATTTTTATATTCGGTCCAAACATATAGAAGGGTTTTCTTTAAATTTTATAATATCATTACGTATCCTTCATGTGTCTAAAAATTTAATAAGATGGAAATTATCGAAAGGGATAACAAAGGGTTAAAACTAAATAAATGGTAAAACTGTTATACAAACATATCAAAATTTCATTAAATGATACGATTTAGAGTAATATTCAAATTATCATTTAATAATATCAATTTTGATCTATTTTTTCATCAAAATTAATTTATACTAATATAATATTTTCAGAAATTTTAAGACTGCCCCTCCCCTCAATTAAAAATAGAATCCTCCCCTTTCTATACGTAAAAAAACATTGAGTATTATATATAGACTATACCCTATGAAAATACCTTCTAAATTTACACACCCACCTTATATATTTGACGTTCTTCCCAAAATACAATCCATAGGTTCCTTAAGGGGATATCTAACTGAGTTTTTTAAGGATTGGTAATTGCCATAAACAATCACTTTCTTTTTAATTATTCTTTTTACTCCATTAAATCGGTTATATTATTCATAAAAAATAAATTTAGTATAATAAATATACTAAAATTTAATTATGATTTTGAAACTACCTTTATTAACCATATTTCCATCTAATGGGAAGTGAAAGTATCACTTGTGCATAAGTACGACTTATTGTCTCTAGAAAGCAATGTAATTCATTTCTAATCACCATATATTATAGATGGGTATTTTTATAGTTTTAATGTTTATATATGATACTTGTGATATAATTAATCTTCTAAAATGATAATATCATATCTAAATTCTTACCTTCAAAACCGTTAGAAAATGATAACGTCACTCGTGTGTACATCTGGACTAACATCTCCCCAAAGTGATATTATCCATTTTTTTTCCATATTATTTGGATAAAAATATAAGTGGATTTAATTAATATATGTGAAATAAGTTATATTATAATGAATCTGGGAAGGTTATTTATTATTTACATTTCATTTTTTTCAATCCATCAACAAATAAAAACTACATTCATGTGAACATACAACTTACTTTCTCCATGAACACTGTAATTAATTTTTATATCTCTATATTTCATGAATGAATCTAAAAATGTATATAATGAATATATATGATATTGATATCATTATTAAAATTCTTTAGATGATGTAACCATTATCAATGTCTTGACCTGACCCACCAGAGCATGATCCATGACTCCCCAAGACCACTTCCAATTGGCCAAGGTAGGCATCTCTCACTGAGTAAGAATATCACACATATGGGAGGCCTTAGCCTATGGAACCCATACACATTCTCCCACATACATCTCCATGTAACAATGAATAGATAATAAAACTAAAACTAAATTTCATGCATACATAAATCCCATTACCAGATTATTAAAACTTTAAAAGGGGAAAATAAAATCACACAAAAAAGTAAAAGAGTCCATTCTGCTCCGATGGATGGGATTACTATTAAATGAAACAACCAAAAATATCATCATATAAGAATAGAAAAACACCTTGATTGATCAATATCACTAAGATCCACCTACTCTAGGTCCTCCTGGGACTCTGTTGAATGGATTGTCGTCATCAGAAGATAAGACGTGTGTGGGAAAATCCCGTGAAAGGGTGAGTATAACAAAATCATATAAAAATACGAAAATCCCAAAATAAATGGGTTAAATTTTAAAGAAATAGTCTAATATACCCAATCTATAAGGAACCTAAGTGAGAGGTAATCTCTATCTCAAAAAAATCTCAGCTATACACAACTAGTCAGCTCATACCACATGGTATGTCAAGCATGATATGTGAAGAAACTACAAGGAATATAAAAAGCAAAAAAATATAATTGTCCGAGACACCAATTCTCATGAGTTCTTGAACTCATTTCTATCTACAAGATTATACTTTATGGTCCACAAAAACACATGTCTAGAACCATTCACTCCAAGAGACATACAATTCCAAATGGATCTCACCCGAGAGATAACACTCCATTAGAAAACTCTCCACCAACCTTGATGGTACAACCAAGAGATACACACCATATAAAACACTAAACTGATGGGAAAACCAACCATATCATGGAATATGTTTAATATAACATGCTAATCTTGTCTCTCCATGAATAAATTCATACTGGAACCCATTAGATCTCAATAATCAGATTGGGGATGACTCTAACACTACTGGAACCTTGAAATATATAACCAATCAAAAAATATCACTCTTAGAACCCCTAGGGGAAACCAAAAAACCATTATAAAATACTAAATACCTCACCTCATCGGATAACAGATCACACCCAATAATACTAGGGGATGAAATGAAACCAATATGGTAACTACAAATATCTCTTAGATATGGGATCACACCCATAACCACAGGAGGACACCAAAAACCAGATTTGATACCCTGTAGATCATATCACTCAGATAGGGTATTTACACCCATGTAGTGCTATCATGCCGACTCCAAAATACATCATCTGGTATAGCTCATGAAGTAGGGTATAATACTCCCAATGATTCCACAAATCATATGGGAACATCATGATGTGTAGGGAATCATATACCCAATGATGCCACAAACCCTAATATTACCACATGTTACATAGGGAATCATATAAACGATGATAAAAAAACCCTACTCAGGTGTCCTGATAGATAAGGGATCACCTCCCATAATGTGTAGGTTACGAAGATAACATGAATCCAATCCTGTGAAAATAAAATGATATAGGGTTCCATTCCAGCCTCTCAATGGAATGCACTAACTATATTAGAGATCGTCTTATCAAAGGTATCTCAATATTGTGTTGAGGATGTAATTCTACACTAAACCCTCATAGGGATATACCAATGGACTCACTCAACCACTACTGGACCAAAATTTTCTAACAGGTGTGACCCAAAAGTTCATAACGCATCATATCTCTCTCATCAAAACCATGACCACCATTATGTCCCGCCTGGAAAACCACTCATGATAGGCTACTCACGGGCCTTCATATGGGACCTGAAGATGTGCATGTGTATTGAAGTAAAAATAAAAGGGGAGTACATGTTTTATTCCTTGATCACATGATGTGACTTTCCGAACCAGTCCATGTCAATGTACCCACTGCCGTATGGCTTGGTTGTCCATGTGGGCTTAAACGGTGTGTACCCAATGTATACGGTGTGTCCCACATCACCCAAGTCCTGGCCATGAATTTCCCCAAATGGATCAGCTAATCATGCCTCACCACATGGTGTGTACCCTAGGTTCACAGTGTGTCCTCACTAACTAGACACTTGGACATGTCCTCAACCCATTCCCATGTACGACACCATGTTCCCCTGTGATCTGGCTATGTACTTCCACACAACCATGTCCTTTAAAGATTATTGTTTGGACTTGTCCCACGTCAACATGACATGAGATCACTACATGGTGTGTACCCCTAGTAAACAGTGTGTAGTCTCCAAAAGTTCATCTTCCTTGTACAAGAAGAATACACAATGTGTTCCCATGCAGTACACGTCGGGTGATTAGAAATTTCGAACAAGACTTATTTATGAACCACCCGAAACACCCTGGCTTCCACCAAAACCTATTGTCCAACCCCTAGGAAATATCTATCATTCATAATAGGGATTTAAAAATTTGAAAAATTTATCAAAATTGGGATCGAAACATAAAACTCCAGTTAACCTACATCATGGTAAAACTTTATATTTTTAGGTTCAATATAATGCTTGGAGGCTATTGTAGCTTGATCTGGTGATGGTCTCCATCAAGATCTAAGATCTGAGATGCCTCATATCAATGGTCTTTCCTATTTTCATCCATCAAACGGGGGGGGGGTGTCTGTGCTCCATTATGTCGAGCATGAGAATAAGGGGGAGGGGAGGGTTTTATTAAATTTGTTAATTAATAAACCTCTATTCAACACACCATAGAAATACCATCGATCGATAACCCAATGGATAAAATTTTAATGTCATGACTTTGTAAAACACCACATTCTCAAATAATCATTGGTCTCTTATTTAAAATATGATAATTCACTCGAGTGTAATTCCATTATTATAAAGAAACCATTCATACATGATAAAATATATTTAATATATTTAATATAACTACACCGTGGCACTTTGGGCCCTATAATCCCATGCTTACTCCACATACGGTTTCAGAAATATTCCTAGAAATATAAAAAATCTCAAATTTGTAAATAATCCCCACCTTATATTTTTTTCCCTGAAAATAAAAATCTTAAACTGAAGGATCCAAACTGAGCTCTCTATTGGGACTCCCACGCTAGTGATCCCACCAATTGGTTGCCATTCTATCTACAAGAACACACTCAGGGAAACCTAAAAAAACACAACACCCAAGTCCATCTCAAAATAGGTTGATTTCATATAAAAAAGTTGGAACATGTTTCCTGAACTTTGATAGGTGGAAAACACCAAGCACCCATTCACTCATTGGTCATAGGGTCCAAAGTTAAACCACCTCACTAACCTGAGGTAGATACCAAGATAACCTAACAGTTATCATCCTCCCATGGATGAAATAAATCATGCTAAACCCAACTGGATCTTGTAGTTATCTAAAACCGAGTACATGATGAAACCAATAAACAACACAAGTTTGCCTAAGTGTGTAGACTGGGTCTTATCGAGCCCTCTGTTCACAACCCCCAGCTGCAACACAACTCAAAAATCTAAAAACACTACCACACTCACAAGTAGAACTATAAAGTGGTTCTATATAAGGATCTCCCACTACCAAGTATTCCCAGCATACAGGTTGAGTAAAAATTCCCCACTGGTTAATCTAGGGCCTACTCTGACACTCCAACACACAACCACACCCCAAACATACATGTCAAAAGGAACTTTTCCACTATATCTTGAAAATATACCTTTTGGGTGGAATTGAATCACCTGTATTACTTTAATCGCATCACCAGAATGTATCGCAGGGGGGAGCATCCTTCTTCCTCATTCATATGAATCTACATCAAACAACACTATCACAATGATCTAATGGCACCCAAATTCACCCAAGATAAGCCTCACAATAGTGATTATCAATAAAAATTAAATATTATAAAGGATATAGAGAATAACTATAATCATTCTTTGAGCCTCCAAGTCATAGGCCTATGTGGTCTAAAACTGTACTTGACCCAATCCTCAAACTCCCTGAGCCTGGAACGAACAACCAGAGGGTGGTGGTGTAAACATCTCGAACAGTATGACACCTCCTACAACTCTCCCCACCCCTATGCCACATCTCCCATAATGTGGAAAATGCTCTAGATGTTTCCTCTTCCATGACGGTACCTCGACCCTCTACCTATTAGTAGCATGTAAAGGAAAACTGTCTCACACGAGATGTCCTCAACCATTACGAGAAAAGAACCACCTCTCCCTTGGATGACTAGATGCAGCCTAGTTAGAAACTTCGTCTTAGGATCGTCTCTTGAAGAATCTCATATTCCTGGATGATTTAGCCTGCCGTCAGTTACCAAATTATATGGTCTCATCTCCAATGTCACCAACATCAATAGTCAGAGTATTCTCATCCAGTTATCTCTCTACTACCAATGCCCACTCAATCACTCCAACAATGGTGGGAATGCACAGTGATACCAATAAAAGCCTGATCCCCTTATGCAATCCCTATTTAAAGGTTAGTGATTTGAAAAATAAATCTTGATCCATATCCAATGAGTATATAAATAGGAATGGGAACCCTACTGAATACTCTACCATGATCATGGTATCCTACCAAAACTGTAGAAGATCATTGATATGCACTGACCTTAATGCCACTAGATACAAATCATCCCTGAAGATCTGATCAAACAATGCCCAAATGAGTGTCACCTAATCGTGGGTCTATGTCACCAAACTCCTCTATTGCCTGAATAAGCCCTGTATAACACTAACCACTAGGAAAACATTCTATTCAGGAGGTGTGCTCACAAGGAGGATGATATATGTTACTACATCAAGATAGTCATCAGCTCCATGGGGCTCTAGATCACCCAGATACCTTGGAGATCGCTATATTTGAAAATTATGAATCACAAATATCCTACGTGCATCCTTGGCCTGAATTTTTAGTACAATCAGCTTATCTACAGGTAGTGGCTCAACTGGAGAACCACACAAAGTTATTGACTCAAGGATAATTCCATGCACAGAAGATTTATCACTGAATGGATCATCATCATGATCTCACCACGAATCCATAACTGACTGTATTCATAGTGGCTTCCTAAAATAAAATCAAGATGCATCGATGTTGATGTTTATATATGGAGAGCAGACTTAAGAAGGATAGGGAACCCATAACCTAGTCCTACATGATGCATGTACTAAAATTTCGCTGTGACGAATGTCCTAATGTACTGATTCAATAAGTAGGTTGTTAGATTCCTCTTGAATGGAAACATTAGATGTTGCACTAGAACAAGAGTCCCTGGACCGAAATCATAACTCAAACAGTTTAACAATGTCACCAAATTTCCCAAATGAACATCACTAGACTGCAGTCCCAATGTGGAACCCACTCTAATACCACTATTTCATGACCCGACCTACTGGGGACCGATCCAAGACTCCCCAAGCCCACCGCTAATAGGACTAGGGCTAGCGCCCGGTAGAAAGTAAGCATATCACACATAAGGGTGTCCTAAGCCTATAGTACATATACTCATGCACCCACATACATATCCATATCATAATGTAGAGATACTAAAATTGAAAGTAAAATGTATACCTAATTATATCCCACAACAATATTATTGAAAGTGTAAAAGTGTAAAAATAAAAGACCACAAAAACATATAAAACCATCCAAAATGCTCAGATGGAGGGGGTCAATTTCAAATGAAACATTTAGAATTATCATCATCCGAGCACTGACAAACACCTTGGTCAATCTAGCTCACTAATCTCCGCCTACTCTGGGTCCTCCTAGGACTCCATCAAATGTTCTGTCGTCCGCAGAAGACTAGACATGTGTAGAAAAATCTGGTGTAGGGGTGAGTATGACAATACCTAGCAGGCACCCCAAAAATCCAAAAATAAAAGGGTGCAACTGAAAGGAAGAAGAGCCCTCGATCCAATCCAGATGAAACCCAAGTGAGAGAAAAACTATATCTTAACCACTCCCAATCTACACCTGACTAGTCAAACCAGTTCACATGGTATATCAACCATGTTTTGTGACAACACAATAAGGACTCTTAGAAAACAAGCAGATATACTCATCTCAAACTCAACGTCTCATGAGGTCCTAACCTCATATCCAGCTACAAGATTCATCTTAAGGATCTATGAAAACACTCATCCAAAATCAGGCACTTCACAAGACCAGTCATTCCTAATGAAACTCACCCAGGAGATAACACTCCATTTGGAATAGATCTATAGTCACTGATGGTTTGTCTGAGATATATGCTCCATCATAAACATTATACATATGAAATTCCCCCTCCATCTCATAGAATACATCCGAGAGAACAAGTTTTTCAGGTCTCACCATTAAGGGAGTCAATCTATAACCCATTGGATCTTGATTCTCAGATAATGGATCCCACCATTCTCTAATGGTTGATGCCTCTAACTCTACTAGAACCTCTAATTATCTCATCACTCAGAGTGTGGATTACTCCCAGAACCACTGGGGGACACCTAAAACCTAGTTTGAAATACAAAACACCTAACCCAATCCGATAGAGGATCACTCCTAGGACTACTGGGGGACACCACAAACACATCTAGGTAAATCTATGGAAATCATAGATAGGGGATCACACCCAAGACCACTCAGGAACAACACAACATGATTTGATACCCGATAGAACATATTGATCATATGGGGGATTGCCGCTCGTGGAGTGTTTTTCAAGACGATTCTATAAATCATATCTAGTGGAACTAGTATTATATTGTATCATACTCCCTACAATACAAAAGAACCATACTGAAACCGTCTACTGTGTAGGGGATTCTTTGCCCTATATTTCCAGAAACCATATTGTTACCACCCACTATGTTGGGGATTGTATAAAAGATGATACCAAAAACCCTACTAGGATATCCTTCTAGATAGGGGATCACTACCCATGATGTTTTGGGAACCACAATACCACAAACCCAATATAGGAAAAACAAAATGACAGAGTATCCCACCCCATCACCCTATAGGTATACACAAATTCTATTCAAGCATGTCCTATTGATGGAATCATCCTGTGTTGAGGATGTAATTCCATATTGATCCCAAATAGGGATAGACTAATGGACTCACTAAACCACTAATGGTACTAATGTCACTAACATAAGTAACCATAATTTAAAATTGTATAATATATCTCCCTCTGAAACTGTGGAAAACATTGTGTCTAACATGAAAAACTACTCAGGATAGGCTACTCAGAGGCCTCCATCCGAGTCCTGAAGACGGTGATGTATGAATAAGGAAATATCCAAGGGTAATACATGGAGGGTTCCCATTGTACACAGCGTGACTTTCTAAACTGGCCCCTATCTATGTCCCCTATACTTCATGGCTTGGATAGCCATGTCGGCTTACGTGTTCTACACCTAGTGCACATGATATGTCTTGCCTCCCCAGGGCCCTAGTAATGTATTTCCCCACACGACATGTCCATCTATGCCTCACCACATGACATGTACCCCAGGTACATGGTGTTTCCTATCAAAATATCCACTAGGATGTTTCCTCAACTATTTCCCATGTACGACAGATCACATATAGATTCACTATTCAAGTCATCCCTTACAATACTATTTTAATCTAGTTTTGTAATAGATATTAAAAATATAATAATAAATTTAACATCATGATTTATTAAATGAATTAATTTTTATAACTATTAAAAAGTGATATTATACTTGTTTTGATATTTTCATTGAAGATGGAGGTGATTTGGAGGCCCGAAGATTATCCAGAAGAAAAATGGGAAAAACAACATGGCATCCCATAGACATCTGTCCTCTATTTTGAACTGTAAGAAATTACCCTACATCAAAATGAACTGAAGCTTTGTGGTTATCTCTAAAACATCATCCGATACAACTATTATTAAGAAACTGAAGCCTAATTCAGCCATCTAGTGGCCCATCCGAACCATTCTCTCTAGGGGACATAATCTGCCAGAATTCCAAAGTGTGTTTTGGTATTTTGACAATATATCTCTATCCAGTTGCATAATGGCCTCCAAAATATCCAGATATACATTTAAGATTCTATCCAACAACTCTTCTCTTTTAGTCAAGACATGATATTATTTTAAACTATTCCAAAACTGAGACACAAGTGGTATCTCAAAAACTAGGTTCTCATAACCATGTCCCATTTTGGCTATAAAAAGGCACAATGGGAACCTAATTTGTAAGTCCATACAAGGAGTGAAGTTCTTCCAATTTGGCGTTCCATAGGAGTCCCCTCCTCATCCCATAATTTCTAGAGGCCCCTATCCTCATTATGGGATCAATAATGAAGAAGGAGTTCCACCAAAGAATCTTCCTCCACCTTATGTCGAGCTAAACGGTGGGAGTTCATTGTAAGGGAGCTACACACATGGAAAGGGAGTTCCAATGCATATATTAGCTACAAGTTTGGTGTAATTTGGGTTTTAAAACATTTATTTCCATGTATCTTACATACTTACATATTTTAATTATTGTTTTGATGTGTGTGGATGATATGCTCTTAATTTCTAACCGATCGGTGTGAGGTTTTGAGGGCGTGACGGGTGTTGTTCCGATTAGACAGCACAAGAATCCTTTTCTTCCCCACTTATTTTATATTTCGATTTGTTTTGGAAACTATTATAACATTCATGTGATTTGGACCCTGTCTAAATAATTATTATGTCATGGTTTGTCTCAACGTTCTTTGATATAAGAGCTTTGAAAGTAGTTGGTATTCTGACTAATTTCAACCAAAGAATTACATCAAAATTTAATTTATCTACAAGAACAATTAGGTTTATGTGTGTGTAGTGAACTCACAATGATCCCTTTTATCGCATAATTAATAAACCCCACCTTTTCTGGCAAACTATTAAACTCTTTAATTAAGTCATTTCATCCTAAAAGTGTTTTCAAAACCCCACCTATTTAAGTACTTATTATTAAAAATGAACACTCTAAACCCACCAAATAATTATGAGTGATGAACTAGGGTATGACCTAGACTATAAATCAACCTTCAAATCATAATCAATTGTCTAGGTCATGATAATGCGTTCAAATTTTGGTGTTGTTTCTGAGGAGCGCTTTGGTTTTATTGCCTGTTTTTTATATGTTTTTTTGTATGTTTTGTGAATATTTATATGTATTATCTTATACCTCTACCTATATTTTTGTATTCTGATCTATTTTCTGTGTAGTCTTGGAGCATTTTGCATTCTACTCCATGATACTTACAACCTTTTCAACCTGAACTAGAGAGGATCCTACATAAGTGACCCTGAGATACACAAGAGGAACTTGAGAAGGAGGATGCACAAAACATCAACAATCATCTTGATCCTTATTCTTCTTCATAGGGAACCCACATTAAAACAAAAAATTAACGTGAAAATAATGGCTGCAAACAACTGAAAATTAAAATAACTATCCACACTTGATATCGATATCTAACCCACGTACATTCAATTATAAGGTGAGGCACCCAATTTCAAACTAAAATACGGTTTAATTCATCTATTGCCAAGATAAAATTGACTTCCAAGAGGGGATCCAAATAATCATTTAAAATAATTTCACACTGTTTATTAAACATTAAAACCTTCTAATGTGGATTGGGAACATGTAATTCTTAAAGAATTCATCTTTTCTTTAGAAGATACTACAAAAGATTGGCTTTATTTTGTTAATGCCCCACTAAGAGGTTGGGCATAAAAGAAATGCCTTTTTCATGAAAAATATTTCTCAGCCTCTCAAACTCCAACAATAGGGAAATAAATTTTTGGGATAAGAAAATCTCAAGGGGAAACATTACATGAATATTGGGAACACTTTAAAAGGTTATGTTCAAGTTTGCCACACGAACAAATAAGTGATCAAAATTTAATTCAATACTTTTATGATGGTTTAATCCATATTGATCTAAATATGATCGATGTTTCTATAGGTGGTGTGCTGGTAGATAAGACCCCAATTTCTGTAAGAACACTGATTGAGAACATGGTGTAAAACACTCAATAATTCGGAACAAGGTCAAGAGTACACATTCAAGGTGTCCATGAGGTGAAAAGTACTGAATTCGAGAAGAAGGTTGACACAAAGGTCGAAGAGGTAAGTACACTACTTCGAGAACTTGCTCTTTCCCAAGGGAAATCCCAATATCCTCCTCCCATCTATTGTGTTATATGTTCCTTTTACACCCACTACTCTGAATAATTCCCGCAAAAAGAGAAACTTCTGAGAGTTGTGAGGCAATCTTTCTAGGATGCCCCTATAACCAACCCTTTAGGAAAGAACCATACTATCCATTCAACCCTAGGTGGAAAGACAACCAATCCTATAGGAATGGGGGTATTCAATCCAACCCCAACTACCATGAAAATAACCAGGGAAGAATAGTCAACCACAACCACCCAGAAATCCTCAACCACCCAAAGGCCATTCCAAACCCCCCCCCCCCCCCAACCAATCCTAGCCTAGCAGTAATGATGAAACAAATGGCTGCCAACAATTTCCAATTCCAGAAAACCACTCAGGATTCCATAAAATACCTCAAAACCCAATTAGGACAACTAGGTAACTCGGTGGGTGAAATTCAAAGTCATGGGTCAGGTAAACTTCCATCTCAACATGTATTTAACTGGAGGGATAAAGGAAATGTTAGTGACATCACCATTAGGAGTGTAAAAAACAAGAAAGTAAATTGAGTCCTCCATTAGAGTCATCCCCTCCTAAGAAAAACCACCATCACAACCATTAAAAACGTTCCAAATATTGAAGAACCTTATCCTAAGATAAGACCTTCCAAAGGAAAGAGTCTATATATTGATCAGTCACCATTCCCAACCATTCCTCTTCCTTTTACTCAAAGGTCCACCCAACCAAGAAAACAAAAGGAAACTGTACTTGATAAGGAAATACTTGAAATTTTCAAGAAAGTTCAGGTTAACTTCCCATTGATTGATGTTATGAAGCAAATTCCACGGTATGCAATGTTTCTAAAGGATATGTTTACAAACCAAAGGAGACTTAATCATGGTGAGAAAGTGATCTTGGAGAGGAATGTTTTGAAATTGATAGAGCCATCACTTCCCACTAAGTACAATGATCCTAGAATATTCTCAATTTCATGCACCGTAGGGGAGTATTAATTTTATAATGCTATGATTGATTTAGGTGCCTCTATAAATGTGATGCCTCAATCCAATTACTCTACATTGCAGGTTGGGGAAATGAATCCCACTAGAATTGTTGTTCAATTGGACAACTGGAGTACCGCACACCCTTCGAGTGTGTTAGAGGATGTTCTTTTGAGGGTGAAAATTTTAATTTTCCCTACAGATTTTTATGTGCTTAAAATGTAAGATGATAGGATGAATGGACATGCCCCTATTATATTGGAAAAACCCTTCTTGAAAACTTCCAAAGCCATAATTAATGTCTATAATGGTACATTATCTATGGAATTTGGTGGTGACATAGTCCATTTCAACATCCTTGATTCCATGAAGTACCCCTCAGAAGAACATTCCTATCTCTCTCTATTAATTTAATTGATGTCCTCCCTTCCCCTAAAACCCAACTTTTCTTTCCCCCGATCCCCTTTCTGAGTTTTATTCATTTATTGAAATGCTAGGAAATGATTCACACATTGAATTTTGTAGTGGTCTAGAAAAGTGTCTTGCGTGTTCATTGATTGATGATTTCTTGAACACTGAGGATCCACTGACCATCAATGATACTGATAAGATTTTAAAAGCTCATACCTCATTTTAGAATGATAATATTGAGCAGTTAGATGAGATTAGTGACCTATCACTTTCAAACACACTCCCAAAATTCAAAAATCCACTTGGATTGTAATGGAAACAAATACCTCAAGATTTAAAATATTTCTATCTTGAGAATATAAACAAGTTTCCCATCATTTTTTCTAGTTCACTCTCTCTTGAGCATGAATTGTGACTTCTTGAACTATTGTGGGAGTATAAAAAAGCTTTGGGATGGACACTTTCTGACATTCCTGGTATTAGCCCATCAATTTATACACATCATATTTTATTAAATTAGGAGGCTAAACTAGTGAGATAGCCACAATATCAACTTAACCCAAACCTCCTAGAAGTTGTGAAAAATGATATAACACAATTATTGGTTAATGGAATCATTTACCCCATCTCTGACAGAAAATGGTCCAATCCCATTGATGTTGTTCCTAAAAATACTGGCCTTAAAGTAATCAAAAATGAAAACATTTAATTTGTTCCAACTCGTGTATAGAATAGTAGGTGTGTCAGCATAGACTATCACCAACTAAAACAACACACTAGGAAGGACCACTTCCCTTTTCCATTCACTGTCCAAATGCTAGAGAGGATAGTGGGTAAGTCAGACTACTGCTTCCTTGATCGGTATTCTGTATTCATTTAGATCCATATTTCCCCCGAGGATCAGGAAGAGACAACCATCACTTTCCCCTTTGGAACATTTTCCTATTGAAGGATTCCATTTGGTCTATGAAATGCTCCAGGTACATTCCAACAATGCATGGTTAGTATTTTTTCGAATTACCTGGAGAATTTCATGGTAGTATTCATGGATGATTTCACTATTTATGGATCTTCTTTTGATGAATGTTTGAGTAGTCTTGATTTTGTCCTAAGTCGCTGTATTGAAAAGAATCACCTATTAAATTATAATAAATGTCATTTCATGGTGCGACAAGGTATAGTTTTGGGACATGTCATTTATGGGGATGGAATCCATGTTGGTAAATAAAAGTGGATGTCATTTATTCTCTATCATTCCCCAAAAATATATGGGATGTGTGGTCTTTCCTAGGTCATGTAGGATTTTACTGTCGTTTCATTCGAGACATTAGTAAAATTGCAGTCCCCCTCTCCCGATTACTACAAAATGAAAAAGAATTGGTTTTTAATAAATATTGTGAGGAATCGTTTTCTAAGTTAAAATGGAGTCTCACGTCACCCCTAATAATCTAACCACCTTAGTGGGATTTATCATTTGACCTCATTTTTGATGCCTCTAACTATGCAGTCAGGGCAGTCTAGTCTCAAAGGGCTGATCGAGCTCCACATGTCATTACCTATGCCTTGCGTACTTTGGACCCTTCCCATGAAAACTACACAACAACTGAAAAATAATTCCTTACCATTGTATTTTCCTTAGTCAAATTCAGGTCATACCTTTTGAGGTCCAATGTCATTGTGTTCTCAGACCATGCAGCCCTCCAATATCTCCTTAAGAATCCAGATGCAAAGACATGTCTCATTCGCTGGATACTCCTCCTTCAAAAATTTAATCAAGAAATTGGAGATAAAAAAAGAGCAGAGAATGTGGTGGCTAACCATATCAGTAGAATTACCCCATCCCCAATCATTGAATCATCCCAATGTGTTCCTATAAATGATATGTTTCCCAATGAGAAATTGTAACAAGTGAAAAATTCTATTCCCTGGTATACTAAAAATATAAATTATTTGGTAGCATCTTGAATTACTACTAATTTCAATAAAACCAAGCCAATCATCTAAAACATGAGCCTCGGTGGTACATTTGGGATGACCCCTAAGTCTGGTGCACATGTAGTGACCAAGTCCGTAGGCATTGGGTTCCTGATGGAAAGTTTAAGCATGTCATTAGATTCTGTCACACTCTTGATTGTGGGGGCCACATTGGTCCCAAACGAACTACTTTCAATGGACATGATTCTTGTCTTTTTTACCCAACACGTTTTCAGAATCCCCATTATTTTTCAAATATTGTTGTTATTTTCAAAGAATAGGGGATTTCTCTAAAAGACATGAAATTCCTTAACAACAATTTCTCTTTCATGACATTTTTTATGTTTGGGGAATTGAATTTATGGGTCCATTCCCCATTTCATTTGTAAACATGTACATTCTTCAAGCAGTTGATTATGTGTCCAAATGGGTAGAGGCCTGATCTACAGGGACTGATGATTCTATGGTAGTTGTGGAATATTTGAGAACATAGATTTTTTGTAGAATTGGATTACCTAGGTTCATCATTAGTGACCATGGTTCTCATTTCTGCAACCAAACAATGCAATCACTTTTGCGTAGGTATGGGTTCTATCATAGAGTATCTACTACATATCATCCACATTCCAATGGTCATGCCAAGGTGTCAAATAGAGAGGTAAAATAGATTCGTGAAAAAATGGATCAACCCAACAGAAACTATTGGAGTCTTCGACTTGTTGATTCATTATGGGCCTACCATAATGCTTTCAAAACTCCCATTGGAATGTCACCGCATCATCTTGTGTTTGGAATGATTTGTCACCTACCTGTTAAGATTGTCCACCGGGCCTACTGGGCCATCAAACAATGAAATTATAATATTTCTGGTGTAGGTTCTCAAAGGATGATGCAGATTCACGTGTTGGGAGAAATGAGAAGAGATACATATGAAAAATCCGAGATTTATAAGGAGTGAACCAAGGCTGCCCATGACTGTCTTATATTCATCATCAGTTCCACATTGGGAAGAAGGTCCTCTTTTATAATGAAAGGATTAAGTTGCATCCAGGTAAGCTTCGTTCCCACTGGTTTGGCCCATACACTGTTATTAATTTATATCCATTTGTTTTTGTTCAGGTTACAAATGAAGACACCAAGAAAACCTTACTATCAATGGGTTGTGGCTGAAGCACTTCTATGAAGCACTTCCAGAGTTACAGATGGAGGAACCCCATGTTCAAGAAGAAACATACCAGTGAAGCACACCAACCTTATCCTTCCTTCCCACATTATCAATTATTATAGTGAGGACACTGTACATTCTAGGTGTGAGGGGAAGGGTACATTCCTATGTTAGTTAGGAAAATTCATCATTTTTTTCTTTTTTTGTCTTCTTTATGGTATTTTCACTTTTCCCTATATTTTTGGGTTCATTAGGATTTCCATTACCTTTCTCCTTTCTTCCCTTTTTTTCTTTATTTATGGTATTTTCATTTTTCCCCATCAAAAATTTCAAAGATACATGATTCAGTGATCATAAAGGGGGAAAGTAAAAATACCATAACAAAGGTGAAAAAAAATAATTGTATGAATTAAACATCAGGGAGAGATTTTTATTGAATTGGTTTTCTTTCAATGATATAAACAGTTGTATCACTATGAATCATTTGAGATGGTTGATGCCCCTTGTATGAGTTGTTTTTGGGAATGCAATTTCACTAATATCTCCAAACATTTTTACACGAAACCAACAAGTGGTAATATTTATTACTTAATATAAGGTAAATATATGTTAGGTTAATATTTTTCAGCTTTAAATGATATTTTCATATGTTCATTCCTTATCCAATATGTTTCATTACTGTACCAGAATGACCTATGCATGTGTATCTAATTTCCAACTGCTGTACGACCTCAAAAAAAATTGGGTTGTGTCTTGGGTTGGTCAAATAAAAACTCATCCTCAATCATTTATCTTGTTATAACTATTACAATTAGAGTCATGAGGATATCAAACGAGGGTTCAAAAATGAGTGTGAGATTTATTTCAAATGAAACTTCTAAAAAAGATAAATAAATGAGAGGAGTGAGAAAATGTGCAACATATGGGGATATCTAGGTAAGGAGCTTATGGTTTGAATTATAGGAATGCGTAAGTGAGTGGGTCTTGAAATATTATTGCAAATGATGTAGGATAGGTTCCATGAAAAAAATCATTTAAAGCTGAGTAATGTTAAAATAACATATATATATTGGATAGAAAGTGTAAAGAATAGCATAGAATGGTTTTCACACACACACATGGAGAATTAGTGGAATGGTTGAATTTTTAATTCCTTAATCATGTTGGTGTCATTTACCTCTTTGAATTTCATTGTGATATGATTTATGAGATATCTTTTTCCATTTTCACTAGGAAGAACTCCTTGGTGTGGTTCATGCATTGATCACATTACTTTAATGAATTAAAATTTCCTCAAATGTTAAATAATCATAATGTTGGGAGTATATACATTCATCATTTTTTTGGTATGTGACTTTTCCTTGTAGTGAAAATGTTTAGGTGTGGGGGTGTGATCGCATAGCGATTCACTATTCAATTCCAACCTTACAGTGCTATTTAAACTAGTTTTGTTATGAATATTCAAAATATAATAATAAATCTCACTTCATGTTTTATTAAATGAATAATTGTTTATCACTATTAAAAAGATAAATTATACTTGTTTGGATATTTTTATTGAATGTGGAGATGATTTGGACGCCCAGAGATCATCCAGAAGAAAAATGGGTGAAACTGCATGGCATCCCAAGGACATCCGTCCACATTTTTGAACATTAAGAAAATTCCGTGAATCCAAATGGGATGAAACTTTGTGGGAATTTCCAAAACATCATCGGATAGAACTAGTATTAAGAAACATAAGACAAATTAGGCCATCAGGTGGCCCATTTTAACCATTCAATCCCGGGGACATAATATGCCCGAATACAAAAGTGTGTTTCGGTCGTTTGACCATATCTCCCAATCCAGTTGTCTAATGGCCTCCAAATTCGATAGGGATATGTTCATGAGGTCAAACAACAAATATTATCTTTTTCTCAAGTCTTGATTTTCTTTCAGCAATTCTAAAATCGAGACACAAATGGTGTCTCAAAAATATGGTTCCCAAAACCATGTCCCATTTTGGGAATAAAATGGAACCATAGGCACCTCATTTGTAATTTCGGACAAGGAGAAATGTGATTCCAATTTGGAGTTCCATAGGATTCCCCTTATCATCCTATATGTTTTTGAGGCCCCTATCTTCATTGGGGGAACAATAATGAAAAAGGAGTTCTACCAGAGCTTCCTCCTCCACCCGATGTCGAGCTAAACGGTGGGCGATCGTTGTGAGGGAGATATACACGTGTCGAGGGAGTTCCGATTCATATATTAGAAATAGTATTGGAGTAATTTAGGTGTTAAAACATTTTTTTCCATGTATTATACATACGTTCATATTTTAATTCTTTTTTTGATACGTACAGATGAGATGCTCTTAATTTCTAAATTATCAGTGTGAGGTTTTAAGGGTGTGACATGTGTTGTTCCGATTGGAAAGAAAAAGAATCCTTTTCTTCCCTACTTATTTGTGATTTAATTTTTTTTCAAAGCTATTATAACATTCATGTGATTTGGACCTTTTCTATAAGATTTTTATGTCAAGGATTGGCTCAACGTGGATCGATATAAGAGCATGGAAAGTAATTAGGATTCTGATTGATTTCAACCAAAGAATAATATCAAACCTTAATTAATCAACAAGAACAATGAGATCTAAAGGTTTTTAGTGAACTCACAATGAACCCTTTTATCTAATAATTAACAAACAACACATTTTCTTGCCAACTATTTAACTATTTAATTAAGTCATTTCATCCTAAAACTGTTTTCAAAACCACCCCATATTTAGGTACTTCATATTAAAAACACAGACTCTAATCCCACCAACACTCCTTGAGAGAAGAACTAGGGTCTGCCCTAGACTATAAATAAAACTTAAAATCATAATAAATTTTCCACATCATGACAATGGGGTCAACGACACCTTGTGCCTGTGTGATTTGGTTGTGTACTTCCAAATGGTCCTATCCCTTTACATGACTTGTCTGGCCTTCTCACTCTTCCTATGACATGGGATCACTACACGACATGACCCCCCTAGTACATGATATATATTCTCCAAAGTCCATATTCCGTAAATAGAAAGAATTAATTGAGTATTACCTTATAGTACACGTTGTGCAATCAAAAAAACTGAATGGGAATTCTCTACGAGCCACCCGAAACACCGCAGTTTCCATCGAAACCTATAGATTGACCCCTATGGGATATATAGATGTCATAATAGGGATGTAAAACCATATAAAATTCATAAAAATTTGTATTAGTACATAAAACTCAAATCCTCTTACCTCATTGTGAAAATCATATGTTTCGGGTTCAAAATGATGCGTGGAAGCCACTACAGCTCGATCTGGTGATGATCACTGTCAAGACAATAGATAGAAGGTGCCATATATCCTTGGTTTCAACTTGGTTCTTTCAGTGTTTTTGTTTGTGGGGGGGGGGGGGTCATCTCCTTTCTTCTACGCGTGAGAACAATGGGGGGGGGTTATTAATTTTATTAATTAATAATCCTCTATTTAACACCCCTCCAATACACTATCAACCGAGCACCCAATTACGAAATATTTTATGTCACATATAAGGTAAAAACCAAATTTTAGACTCAAATTGGTATCATATTTCAAAAATGAGACTCTGATCAGGTGTTATTCCATGTTTACAATGAAACAGCCAACATGTGATAAAATATATTCAATATTTTTAATATCATCGAACCGAGGCACTCCCAACCCAGAAATCAGGCAGCGACTCAGCATCCAACTTCATAAATATTTCTTGAAATATAACACATTCTTAAATTTAGAAACAATGAGTCATTAAAATAATAATTTAAGGACTAAAACTATAGAACCAAAACATACATGGAAAATGAAGCAGATATCACCTTAGACATTTATTTTAATAAATTAGTGTTAGAAAACAAGTGAAAAAATATAATTAGTTAATCATATATGGGATTTTATATATAATTATTATTAAGAAATAGATTTATAATAAATATTTATTTATTATATAGGAGGTTAAAACACGGACAAAATAATCCATACCTAAGGTAATACATTTTCCTAACACTTTTCTTTTTGTGGGACACATGCCTTAGACCCCACTTGGGTCTTTAGTGTGGTGTATATAATACCCTTGAATATATTTTATGATTATTCACATAAAAATTATAGGATATAAATATCCATATAAGGTTATTTATTTCATGGGGCTTATGATTCAAAAGTCACCAAAGTGGAAAGGGGTTTATGTTAAAATCTCATTGTTTATCAGGATTGTTTATAATTATCTTTCCATTGATAGAATATTACTATATACGTATCAAGAAACTTATGAATTTTATTTTTATCTGGTTATTTATAAAAAATACATATTTTCCTTTCATTTTCCTCACTTATGTTCTGATTTAACCAAAAATGTATTTTATAGGAAAATCGACTTTATTTTTCTCTTCAGTCAAAAAATATCATCTTCAATATCCATGTTTTTTCTAATGTATTTTAAAAAATGTTTTTAATATTCTACTATAATTGTTTAAAGTAATTTTTGCCCATTTTGTAGAGTTTTGAAATTTTTATAAAATTAATCTTCATTTTTTTTCCAAACAAGGTACATTTTTATTTTTTTCAACAAAAATGTGAAAGGAATGTTTTCTTTTAACATAAAAAAATGAATAGAATTTCCCAAAAAAATTACCAGTGAAGGGTTTTGGGATTCCTTTATAATTTTTCTAGGTTCTTTTTAAGGAAAATTATTTTCTTAATAGTTGATAAAGTTTTTTGTTTTAAAAAGGTTGTATCAATGTGAAAAGGTTATTTTTTTCAAGTAATATTCTAAGTGATCGTTCCCAATAATTTTCCATCTAAGATAAAATATTTGAAGTTAATTATAATTTATTGGGTATACGATCCATTAAAACCATTCTTAAAATTTCTATATATGGTTAATTTTAATGTTAATGAGGAGTTTATGAATCGCATTAATTTTTAATGGGTTACAATATATGGAAATGATAAAATGTTTCTAAAATTATTTGTCTTTTTAAGGGTTATGATGTGATGTTATTATAAATGTTTTATGATATTGAGGCACACATATGTATTTTTTTATCATTTAGTAGTGGTTACAGTATAAACAAGGATGGTGGTTAGATTATAACCATGGATGGTGGTTACATTAAAACCAAGGAAAGTTATTATGATATAACAAAGGATGAGTGGGACTTATATATCCCTTTAATGCATTTGGTAAAATTCGATATATTATGACATAAAAAGGAATAAAGTGAGGAGTGAACCCAATTTATAAAGGAAAACTATCCACCATGATAGTATTAGGAATAAACCATGACTAATATGATGGTTTGGAATGTAAACCAAATCTAATATAATAGTCTATATATTGAAGCCTTTACAAATTAGGAAATAATTTTCTATTCTGATGGGAATGCAATGATTCTTTTTCTTATGCCAATGTTATGGTCTTATGGATCATTTTCTTTGATTCCATTATGATTTTTGTCTTATAAACAACCAATATTTATTCTATGACTCAATATTTTGATCTATGATATACATGGTATAGATTTTAAATGATAATATCTTGTTGTGATACCTTTATGCTGATATTATGCTTTTTTTGATATCTCCCTTATTTACCTTTACTGAGTATCGGAGCTCACCCTTTCTTATGTTTCATTCTCCAGGTTATGAAGAATGTTTTTAGGAATGATATGTCTTAGAAGGGGTATAGTTATAATGAACATAATGTGATAATTTTCGAGGACATTTTTTATGTATATAAGTTTCCAAAGTAACTAGATCTATAAAATTATGTCTTGGAACATTATGTTATATAATGAATATATTGGTCATAGTGGAAACTCAAGAGGGGGTGAATTGAGTTCCTACATAACATTTATGTTAAAACTTTATGCTAAAGATCCTCTAATTTGAAAACATCCCAATTAACAAAGGAAGTATAGATATAGATGTTTAGTTGGTCAAAACGTTTCTCAGGGTGATTAGTCCTTAGTGGAATCAGTGTACACCACTTATTCAACTTTTGAAACTGGTTTACTGAATTAAACACATACACACTCTAAGCAGAACTAACTATCAAAGTGAATGTAAAATAATCTTCTGTTTTTGAAATAATAATGATGGGAAAATAGATAAACAAATTATTATAAAAATATAGAACACAACAGAGTTAAACCAATGGTTTATTATTAAGGTGAGACTTAATCCTCTCCAATTGGTGATCACCTTCCCCCAAGCTGTTTATATTAACAATAAACATGAAAAACATCCTATATCTAGCTTTACAACAATTTTCCAAAATTCTAATGGGCTCACACCATCAATCAAAGTTCTTCGTGGAAAAAACTAAAAAACCAAACCACATAAGGTCTCAAACACAGTTACACGTGGGAGGAAAAGTGTAGAGATAGATTGATGTGAGGATTTTCTGTATCATCTAGATCTAGCACTAGAAATACTATGTCTAATATAAAAACACACAATTCTCATAAATGTAATGGAAATAACACAATAGAGCTAAACTTATATGGATTGAGTTTAGAAGGCTCTATGAGTTTAGATTTTATCTCTTGAATCATTGGAGTAAAGAATTTGTATTGTGAGACTTTTTCTAGACTTTGTCTCCAAAAACAGAGTGTCGTAACTCCACGATCTTGATTTTAGGTAATGAGTGTTCTTCTTATTGGGTTGAAAGTGATTTTATGAAATACAGAAGAAAATATTGAATTTTTTTTCATGAAATGTTCTTATTGAGGCTATTGGGTGCATAGTGAGAGTGCTGGAGTTCTTCTTTTGTTCTTCACATCTAGCGCATGATAAATCTCTCCATATTTTCTTCTATATAACTATTATTCTTTGTTCTTATATTTTATATTTGAGGTCTAAAAAAAGGAAAAGAGAAAACCCATGCAGTCTTCCCCTTACCTCATACTATCTCTACATACAGTCTCTTGATATTTTTATAATGATTATTAATTAATGTTATAATAATTAAATTTACCAAATATGACCGTTAGAATAAACATAAGAAATTGAAAAGTATGTAGTTGAAGATTGGGTATCGGTTGGTTGGGAAAAGTAGCCTTCTCAACGGTAGCCTCCATCAGTAGCTTTCATCAGTAGCTTCCTCTGTAGATTCATTATTAAAATTCATTGGTAGGCTTCATTCTTAGGATTTTCAACAATATCCATTAAGAGATAGACTCATGGCGATGATCTTGTACTGATAACTCAGCGGTAAGGTTCATCATCGGTAACCTCTTAGATGAAACCTCTATCGGTAACCTTCTAGAAGTAACCTCTATCGGTAACCATCCAGCAGTAACCTCTATTGGTAGACATCAAGATGTATCCTCTATCGGAAACCTTCTTGCGGTAACCTCTGTCAGTATCCTTCCACTTAGAGAAATTCAGCATTGTAAACTTAATCGATAGAACAATGAGATTAATGACACGTAGTTATCGCTTGATAGAAACTATAAATATTAATGAAACAAGATGTCAAGAAAAATAATCAATATTTGAGGTTATTAAAATAGGTGAGTCCAACAGTCTCCCCCCTTTTGATAATCACAAATTATGTGAGTGAAAATTTATATTTAAGTATTACTGAATCAGGGTTAAGCATATTTTCTAATTTCTTCAATGGTGGGAGTGTATATATATTATGGATCAGTAAAATTAAACCATGTTTATTGTGGAAAATATAGTAGATCATATATGCAAGGACTTAAAACTTCTTCCCCTTTGTTATTAATAAAAATAATATAAGAAAAAATGAGACAAAATAGTATTTTTTTATTAATGAATCAATAATACAATATACAAAAATAGTATAATGATCCCTATCATCTAAGACATCCCACAGTCAATCCACATCAGAAATGTCCAAAGGAGAATTTTCTTTGGAAGTGGAGGAGTAAGGTCCAGATGATTGAGATATAGGGTGAGGTATGGCATTAAATAGTATCGGAGGAGCTTCTATAGAATAATCGGTAGACCAATAATGAGTTGATCAATGAGGGATCATAGGGGTAAAGCTTTTGCTGGAATTTTCAAGAGTCATCAAGGGGGAAACACTGGTAGAGCCTGAGGATGCTAAGGAATAAGGTAATTTGAGAGGAACAATAATGGGAGTGTAGTACACATGGAGGAAGAAAAAAAAAGATTCCTGAAGTCCATAATTATGTTTCCTCCTCTTTCCATAGCTGTGAAAAAATCATCATTATTCTCCCTGAATTTTTCCAAGGTAGGTGATAATTATATAAGCCTACTAACTTGATCATTACACACTAGATTGACAGGTGGGATCCTCTTGTTTTCCAATAGGAGCTTGAAGTGACCATCCATATGATGTTTAGTGTACACCCTTTTGTAATAGAAATCAACTTGCTTATTTATGGACTTATGATATTGATAAGACTTAATTAAGTAATATCCCACAATATTATTAATGTTTTTGGTAGTGTAAATTACTTGAGTCATAGATTGAGGTTCTGAGGTACTTAAACTAGAGAGATCTTCCACTTCTTCTCTAAGAACCAATATGAAAGCTTCTAGATCTATGGGAGGAGATGCTGAAGAGGAAGCAAATGCCCACAGAGGTTCCACTGTAAAAGCTAATGTCTTCTTAAAAGACATGGTCAGGACACTAATCAATATTTTCACATCATCTTCCTGAACACACACATGTGCCTCCATAGATATCTTAAAGTCCTCAAACAAATTGACCATATACTGAACAACACTCTTAACATACATGAGGTCATTGTACACTTGAACCCTTGAATCTATATAGGAGTCTAAACTCACAATTTATTTCTTCACAGATTTCATAGACTATGCCAAGGTTCTGATTTGATTCTGACATTCCATCACTTCATGTAGAAAATTTGAGTGAGAGGTAGAAATTATCCTTTACAATGTATAAGTTTCATGTTCTTGATTGTGATCCACTAATATCTATGTCCCAATAGATCTCTCATCAAAATATCTCTTCAAATCTTATTTTAATGATTAAAAATCATCATTCTTCACATAGTCTTGAGGTAGAAGCAATACAAGCTATATAATAGTGGTCTGTAAAATAGATGGAACTTGAGGGATTCAATTAGGCTTATCATCTATAGAGTCTCCATATTATAATACCGAGAGCACAAATCCAAGATCTTTTGACCAATATTCTATTCCATGAGCAACGACAACTGAACCTATGGAAATAGGTTCCCCCACCCCTCAGTTATATAATTCTTTTGATCTATTACATTTACCTCTGCCATTCCTCCTTGATCAAATGTTTCAATGGGAGCGTGCACAACTACTTCTTCTATCGAATCTTCAACCACGACTAGAGAAATTTCAGCTCCAATAGATTAAACATCGTTTTCCACTTCACTCTCTACCACTTTTGTATATCCTATCAAGTAACTATGACTCAAACTTTCCTCTTCACTTTCATCAACAGTCCACTCAAATTCCTCATGATTAGTTCCAGCTTCATCCTCCTCCTCTGAGGACTCTCCAATAGAATTGTATTTTAATATATTCTCTTATTCTTCTTCTTCACTAGTTTCCTCATCATCATTGTCCCTTAGGACAATCTCTCTTACGGGAAATCTATTTTGTGGTATAAGCTCCCCAAAGGATAAAACAATGGAATGAGGACTTGAGGGAAGGTCGGGATCACTCCTTTCATCTATTGGAGGATCCTATCTTACTTACATAAAATTTTCATCTTATTATTTATCTAAGTATAATTTATCCACTTCATCAGGATTTAAACTTGGATCTCTATTATTATTTATCCTAGTAGTATGGGTGACATGATTGAATTTCTCATAAAGAATAGCCTCATCAATCACCCATTTTCTTTTCCATGGGTTCCAGCTTAACTTCATAAAAATTCAAATCATTTTAATAATGTAGAACTTATCCCTTACAACTACAATTTCTTCTTTATTTACAGAAACTACTTTCACTTTCAACATCATTGATATAAACCTGGAATGAACCAGACCATTTGATTTGTAACTATCCTTTTTCATATCCTCTAGATGAATCATCAGCAACCTACAAAGATTTATCTTTTGTCCATGATTCAATAGATACCTAATAAATATGTATTGATACTTTCATGTGGAAATTTCCCCTCTCTTGGGACTCAAAACATACTGAAAAAAGTTAAAAAGAAACTTGTATTCACCTTCCACTTTAGCAGAAATCACCTTTCTAGAGATTTCATTCCCTGTCAGCTTTGCCAAAGACTCTTCATAGTAGGAATACACACTGGTGGTAGGTACCACTCTAGAGTAGTAATAAAAAATGAATTCATGTGGGAATCTTAAGCATTCAACCCATTCACCAAGGGAGAAGATCTACACATTCTCCATTTTCTTTTGTAGATATTTTGTTCTCATCCTCATAAAGATCAGACTTCAGAAACTCATAAAATTCCTTGACTAGCTTCGGGTAATATGGCCCATTTTTATTTTCAAAACATTCTACCTAATCCTGATCTTCAGGTGACTTTAGAACTAGAGACTTTCTCGATAGAAACCATTCTGAACTTAATTCCTTTTCAACCATGATTCCCCTCTTCGAAAAATGTGGATTGATCAACTTTTCCACTGCCTTGATTCCCCTAATAGACCTAGCTCGAGGTCTCTTAGGGTTCAATGCATATTCCTCATCACAAACCATCGGTCTGTTCAATATTTTCATTGCAATATGGAACGGTTTGAGGGATTTAGTAGAATGTTAGGTTCCAGGGTTAGGGAGAAAGAGGTTCAGGAGAGAATTGATGTGGATAAAAATGTGATTTGAACTTTGTTTTTATCATTTAGTGATAGGAAAACAAATGGAGTAAGATAAATAAATAATACTAAAAACGTTTTGGATTCCAGCAGAAAGACGCGAAGTCCCAGAAAGATCGACTATCAGTAATGTGTCAATGGTGATGTCCAAAGGTAGTGTCTAATGGTGAGGTATTATCGATGAGGGCTAACAGTGAGGTCTAACAGTGAGTTCTTATTGGTGATGTATAATTGTGAGGTCTTATTGGTGAGGTCTAACAATGAGGTCTTCTCGGTGAGGTCAAACGGTGAGGTCTTATCGGTGAGGTCTAACAGTGAGGTCATATCAGTGAGCTCTTATCATAACATTTTTTCATACCTAACTCATGTTTGATGAAATTTAACCTCTTATAACTCAAAGTCTTTTTGAATATATATACCAATTTATGTTCAGTGCCAACGAATTCAACAGTGATACCACCTATTTGATAATGATCTCTCAAGAATATATGTCTCACATCAATGTGCTTTGTCCTAGCTTGAGATATTGTTTTTTAGAGATGTTAATAGAACTTTTAATGTCACAATTTATAGATACATGTTTGAATTGATATCCATAGTCTACTAACATGTGTTTATTCCACAGAATTTCAGCACAAAAACTACCGGTAGCAATATATTTAGATTTTTCAGTGGCCAATGATACAGAATTCGGTTTCTTACTATACCATGATACTAGTGACTTGACAAAAATTGGACATGTTCCTGAAGTATTTTTTATCTAACATACAAATAGCAAAGTCAGAATCTTTATAACATATCAAATCAAATTATTTTCCTTCTGGATAAAATAGTCCTATGTTTGTAGTATTCTGGAGATATTTAAAAACCTTTTTAACATCAGTTAAATGAGACACTTTGGTATTGGAATGAAAACAAGCACATAAGCATACACTGAACATAATATCAGACCATCTTGGAGTAAGGTAGAACAGAATCCCAATCATACCCCAGTAATTGGTTTGATCGACTGGTTTACCAGTTTCATCAGCATCCAACATACAAGTGGTACTAATAGGTGTATCAATACATTTATTACCATCCAAACCAAAATTTTTCAAAAAACATAGTATATTTACTTTTATTTAAATGAACACCATTTTTATTTTTAAAATTTTGAAATCCAAGGAAAAATTTTAGTACCCCCATAAACTCATTTCAAATTCATATTACAATATCATTGAAAAATAAGCATATAAATAATATTTTAAGGATCCAAAAATAATATCATCTACATAAATTTTTACTATTAAAACATTTCTAAGAATTATATTAATAATAAAGGTAGGATCAGATATTCCTTTAGTAAATCCTTTTGAAATACGAAAAGAACTATGTTTGTCATACCAAGCTCTATGAGTTTGTTTTTTACCCTGTAATTATTTAGAATGTTTAATGAAATGATTTTGGTAAATAGGGATTTGTAAAACTAGGAGGTTGCTCAAAAAATTCATCCTCAACTATGTACCCATGTAGAAATGCACTTTTGACATCCATTTGATAAAGTTTAAAATTCATATGAGCTCCATAAGAAAGTAGTATCCTAATGGATTATAGTATAGCTACAGGTGAAAAAGATTCCTTATAGTCTATTTGTTCTTCTTGACTATTTCCCTATGAAACTAGTCTAGCCTCATTTCTAACTATGTTTCAAGATTCATTAACTTTATTTCTAAACACTCATTAAGTTCCTATGGGCAAAGTGTATTTAGGTCTTTCTACTAATTCCCAAACTTTATTTCATTCAAAATGAATTAATTCTTCTAGAATAGATATAACCTATAATTCTTCCTTGATAGCATCATTAATATTTTTGGGATCAATATGTGAGTTAAAGGATTGATGTTCAACCTAGTTTCTCAGAGAAGCTCAAGTTTGTGTTCCTCTATTTAGATCACTTACTATAGTATCTAAATCATGATTCTTGAGGGTTTTAACTCCTCCAGAAATTTTTGGACTAGCCTCTTTATGGTTGTCTAATGGTTGGGATTCATCTTTCTCAGATGCTAGAAAATTTATAGAATTAGTTGGTTTTACTAAGGGTTCGTTGTCTTTATCATTAAAGTCCAGAATTGACATATCACCCACAAGATGTTCAAGGGAGGTTTTGGTTTTATGAGGATCCGTCCCATAAAATTTGACATGAAATAATTCTTCCACACATTTGGTTCTCTTATTGAAAACTTTATAATATTTACTATAGATTTAGTATCCTAGGATAATTCCTTCATCACTGTTGGAAGAAACTTTGTCAAGATTATCCTTAGTGTTAATGATAAATACTTTCAACCAAATACTAAAAAGTAATTAACCTTAGGATTCATATTAATCTGGATCTAATTAGGTGTTTTCATAAGAAAAAGTCTAATTAAGACTCTATTGATTATGTTACAAGCTGTATTAATAGCTTCAGTCCAAAAATAAATAAGCAGATTATACACATTTAGCATTTCCCGGGTAATATCTTGAAGTTCCATATTTCTTCATTCATCAATTCCATTTTTTTGAAGTGTTCTAGGAGTAGAGAAACTATGATTATATCCAATTTGAGAGAAAAATTATTAAAACTCATGATTTTCAAACTCACAGCCATGATCACTTCCCTGGATCTTAATGCTAAGTCCATTAAGATTTTCTACAAACATGGAATATTTAATGAAGCTAGAGAATGGTACACGTTATGAGATAGAAATTAAACCCATGTATATCTAGTAAAATAATCTACAAGAACATAAACATTGTGCTTCCCATTTAAACATGAAACTCTAGATGGCCCAAACAAATCTATGTCATCCAATCCAAGTAGTTGAGAAATTGAAACTTCTTCCTTTTGTTTGAAAGAAAATTTGTGTAGTTTTCCCTTCTGACAAGGATTACAAACTTTGTCATTTGTGAATTCCAATATAGGTATGTCTCTAATATAACCTTTCCTAGTTATTATACTATGTGATTGGACATTTCAGTGTCCTAATATTTTGTTCCATAACCATGATTCCGTATGAAAAGCATTTAAACAAGAAACATTTTGTATAGATAAATAGTTTTAATCAAAAGCATATACATTATAATTTATAAGAGTAGTGAATATTTAAAAAAATTTAGAATTAAAAGCATTTCATGCATCATTTTTAAACATAACCATAAAACCATCGTCACACAACTGAGAGATACTAAGTATATTGTATTTTAACCCATCAACAAAAATTACTTTTGATATTAATATTTTATTATGGTTAACAATTTATCCTAAGACTACTATCTTCCCTATAGAATTATCACCAAATTTATCATGTCCACCATCAACATTAATCAGTCACTTGAATCATGAATAGTCTCCTGTCATATGTCTTGAATAAACACTATCCAAATACCATAGAGTTTTACATGATCTCTTTATATAATTTTCCTACAAAAAAGATTAAGTAGATGGTAACATTGGTACCTAGATTTTCTTGGGTCTAGAGAGGTTAGAAAGTAAAGCTTTGGGATCCCATACATGTCTCATAGGTTTCATATAATCAACAGATTTTTTTTGAGACATGAACAATTTGTTAGTTCCTTTAGGAAAGTGTTTTTCAAAAGATGGTCCAGAACATGAACTAGAAGTGAACTATCCTGATTCTAGAAAAAAATTATTTTTAATAATCTTTCCCTATCCTAGTTGATATCCTAGACCATTTTTGTATTTTGGAGCAATTTGTTTCCCTAGAAATTATGTCAAAGTATCTCAAAATGTAGTAAAATTCTCAAGATCTCTTTTTAATTGCTCATTCGATAATTTAATTTCAGTATTTTATTATAATAGTTGAGCACATTTTTCTTTTTAAATATCCAAGTAAGATATATAATTTATAATTAAAACATGTTGTCTTTTCAATAATTTATATTTATCCATGATTTCTTTAGAGGTATCTTCAAGCATTCCACGGTGTTCAAATTTGTCATCATTAGTATTATTTCCATCATTAATTGATCCACTTTCATTATCAGAATATTATGAATTATGTATAAGAGAATTGAGTGTTTCCCCCTATGTTTCTGTCATGAAACATAGGTTTGAAAGTTTGTTCTTTTCAATATCATAAGTGTCAAATCCACTAGAGAAGTATTCTGAGGTACTCCAAGTAGCTTTCGTAGCCTTTTTATATCCCTTTCCTTTGTCTTCCTATTTCTTCTTAAATTTCAACTTTTTCCAATCAACCTTCCCATGGCCTTTTCATTTTCACTCATAGGAGACTATATCATTTTTTTATTCCATTTTCTTTCCATTTTCCATGGTCATTTACTATCAAACCTTCCTTTATAGTTTGATTTTATAAAGAACTTATTATTTCGATAGAAATTTTTTAATATTCTTGCAAGATGAGCCATCTCATAATCACTATCAGAAGAATAATATTCACTAGTTGAAGTGTCTACAAGTGCCTGAACGTTTTCTTTATCCTTTCTCTCAGAGGGAGTAGTCTTGAATGCTACAGATTCATTTCTTGGTTCTTCATCTTCTTCTTGATTCACCTTATGCACTTCTTCGTACATCATATGTTCTCCAATTAGCTTCTTTACTAGTAGATTGATTATGTAACATGATTCTCAGATCGAAACATAAGTTCCTATCCACCTGTCAGGGAGGCATCAAAGCTACCTCATAATATGAACATTGATGTCCACTAGTTTTCCAAGAAGACTTATTGTTTTTACTATTTTACTGAACCTGAGATACATTTCAAATATAAGTTCATTAGGATTCATTTTAAAATTATCATATTTAATAGTATAAGTATTTAATATCATTTCTATATGTAAAACCCCAATCTTCCACAGTACGCTTCTCTTTGAATAATAGAGTAGCATGTGTTGTACGTAACTTCGAGTTCTAACACACCACAACCAATCAAACCCGCCATTATGAATCGTAATACCGACTTTTAGAAATTTTATAAATTTTATCATTCCAAATGGACTTCATTTTTGTATTCGGAATATTTATATTATCCTAGGGTGAATTTTTGGTATTTTTCTGGAAACTTTCAATTTATGATGAATAGTGAAAAACACTGAGTTATAGTTTAAAACCGAATTTTAATTTAAATAATTATATATTTTATTTAATGTTATTTCAGGTTAAAATAGATACATAATACCTATATAAGTTCAATTTAATTAATTGTAGTCATTTTATAATAATTTTAGATATATAAATTTTTTTAGAACTTTTCACCGTCTTTTACCCACCTCATAGAAGAATTTGTGATTTCACATAAAACATAATTTTACTGCTTCTGTGAGTTGAATTTCAAAAATCTGAGAGACACGGTTGAAATCAATAAGTAAAATGTGGTTCAATAAGATGAAAATAATTTTTGGTGAATAGTAACTTTTCACTTTTATTTACCACGGTTAAAAGTAAGTAGTGTAATTAAGGGTAAAAATGATATTATTATTACCCTAACACATGTCCTAATTCTATTGGATAAGTGTAATTTGACCTAAAACAAAATTAAGAATAAAATATGAACCTCTTTGGTCTACTTGGATTAGATTAGGACATTTATTATTATTTAATTCAAAGAAGAGTTAAAAGTGTTAAATTCAATGTTTAATAACAAAACCATTTTTAATATACGGTTACACATAATATAAATTCTACTATAAATATTCATTAGAAATATAAAAATATTTCATACATAATGGTATTGTATTTGTAATTTTTAGACATTAAATAATTTAATTTATTTATGACATAATGATGATGTAGTAATTACCTTATTAAAGAAATAATAAAATAATTGAAATTATAAATATCCAAATAAATTAATTTTGAGAATTCATATGAATTCCACTAAATTTATATGTTAATATGACATGTTAGGGTTGGTTGGATGAAGTTTTTTCGAAGTAATAATGTTGTTATGAATTTAGCGAAAATAAAGTACCAAATAGTGTCAAAATTGTCATAAAAGGGTTTTTAAAACAAATATTCTATTATTAATTGATATTCTATTCTTAAAAATATAATAATCAGATGAAAGACTTATATAATGATAGGTGTATCATTAATGAACCACTTGGGGTTCTCTCGGAAGTATATGTTATGTTTATTAACCATAGAATATAAAAATACAAAGAGACATGGTAAATGTCAAACTATTTAAGTAAGAGCTAAATCTAAATGATAAAGTTAATATAGTGACCCAAACCTGTATAAAACCTATTGAATGAGTGTTTTTAGATCATCCACACCTTAGACATTAAATAATAATTTTTTGAGCTATTAGAAACCGAAAATTATTTTATTATAAAATAATATTTCTAGCTTTTCTTAAGGTGCCCCACACCCCTCTTATAAAAGGGAACTTCCACTTCTCTCTAATTCACATCATCAAAGACATTTTTCTCGGCCAAAACCTACCCAAATACCCCCTAAAATATCCTAAATTCATTTTAGAGGCCTTACATTAGTCATGAAGCCAACCTAAGGAGACCTTTTTATCATATCAAAAAGAAGATCCCGAAGAAGAGGTAAATATCTCACCACCTATTTCAAGTTCCTTTCTTCTTCCACTTCTTCTTTCTTTGTTATTTACATTATAAATTAATAAGTCTAGTATCTTCTACATAATGTGATGTTATTATAAATATGGTACATCCATATTCATTATTATATCCATCCTTTGAATGACATGTCACCATACGTGCATATGTACGGATTACCGTCTCCCCGTCGTGGTGTAATTGTTATTCAATACATTGTTATTGGATGGGTATAATAATGATGTTTAATAGATGTAAATAATAAATATTACATGATAATGATTCTTTATATATGATATAACATCCAATTATATATTATTTTAATAATGATATTGGCGCTCGTGCGTACGTACGAATTACCGTCTCCACGAATGGGATGAGATTCATTCTCCATCATATCCATTCAAGACTAATTTTCATTTGATGATTAAAAATAATGTTTAAAGACTTGTTATCATTCTGTATATGAATAAGATACATCCCATCCAAAACAAATATGACTCACATAACAATGAATATAAATGAAAATGAATTTGTTAACACCCGAAACGATGATAATACTAAGATATTATTAATAATACAGTGTTAAAATATCATATATGATATAATATTAATGTTTAAGATTATTTTATAATTTAATAACAATTATTTCACCATTATAAAAGAGGTTAAAATACCCTAAACCAATGAAAAGTATAAGGTAAGGGTTAATTTCACATTCTCTTTATTATCTGAGGTTGTTTATACATAATTATCTACTGGGACATCTTTATCATCCACACCCATGTTTCTTATAAATGTATTTCAAAACAGTTTTACAATTTACTAGACAATGGGGTAAAGTAATTATTCCCTTATTTAACCTTATATGTTTTGAATGTAATCTTTTGGTCGTTTTCCATACAAGGTAATTTATGACCTTTCGACAAAATTAATGTTAGAATGTTTTTTTAATTATATGGCATGTGCGGTAATTTTCTGTCGTTATGACATCATAAATGCTTCCCTTACAATATTATAAGAATATTTTCAAAATAATAGTTTTCTTTTTTAATTATGTAACATTAAATAATTTCAAAAAAGTAATGAGATATTTCTCTCAAATAGTTTTGATTTCATCTATGCCAACATCCTTTGATGGATTTTAAGCTTATTAGAAGTTGATTTATTTTGATACAAAACATCCATATTGTATTGAAGGTATTATGATATTTTTGACTGTGGATGTTTTATTTTTACACCATTCATGGTTTATAGATAAAGTATTGACATTTAGTATGCTAGTTTTAATACAAATGTTTATGTTATGTTTAAACCTTTTCATATGAGGAATGTATTGGAATTAGTATGTGATTGGTGGAGCCCGCTATAGCTCCTCGATGCATCGGTAAGTCTCATGAGGAAAACTAGTGTCTTGGAATAGGGACTTGACAAAATCCTATTTGTAGTCTTGGAACATGGCCGTGAATATGTGGATATGAAAGTCTGGCATTATGCATTCCATCATTCTGAAAGTGGCTATTGATATTGCATGTGATTATTCAACTAGTAGAATATCCATGTGAGTAAGTAAATGAAATTATTTTAATTTTTATTTTCCATATTATGCTCAAGTTCATGTTTAATAGGCTTTAGTTTTAGTTTTATACATTTCCTTAAATGTTTATTCTTATTTATGAATGTTTCTGATATATTTTTATCCTTACTGAGCATCTGAGATCACCCCTTTCTATGTTTTATTTTTTCCAAGATGCGAAGAAGTATACTATGAGTGACCTATAGGGATAGTCTATGGAATCTCAGTGTTGTATTTGTAAATAATGTTGTTGTATTTTTCAATTTCATGATGTAATGTAAACCTTATGAATGTATCGAGTACTTCCAAGGCTACTAAACTAATCGGTCTTTCATGACTTGATCTTTTGTGATCATTCCAATGTTATGTAATAATGAACCGACTCTGGGTGACTAGGGTCAGGGAGTTACAGTTGGTTTCAGAGGACGTTTAGTAGAAACCATTGAATCAAGATATAGACAAACTCTTATTAGAGAAAATTGCCCTAAGATAGACTTTGAGGATTAGTAGAGAAGTACTTCCAAGAATTTTGGTATTCTAAAGATTTTGTGAGTTTTCCAGGAAATACATCCCTATCTGTATACGAGCAGGTAGAGGCGGCTCCGGCACATATGTACCTAGGGGTAAAAACCAAAAACACTGCTTTGAGCTCGACTCGATCGAGAACTGGTGCACGACAATAGGCCATACTGCACTCCTGGTTATGAAACTCCCAGGGGATATGTTCAGCATAATTATTATATTCATTACAAACCATTATGATTGGTTTAGGAGTATATACTTCCTCAAAAAAACATTTTTTATGCTTATGGATTATATCTGTAAACTATTTAATTTATGAAAGTGTTTTACAAGTATGGAATTATGTATTTTAATTCATTAACTAATCTAGTTTATTACATTGTTTAGAAATGGAACCTAGTGTATGGAATGGAAACTATATCAATTCACGCACTCCATATAGGGATTTCCCTCCTTCTCAAGATAATTATAGTGGTGTTGGTGATACAACTGGTGCTGATAAGCTTATGACTATATTGGGACAACTCACTCATGTTATGAAAAATAACCTTACCCGTATGGAGCACCTTGATCAGCAGTATGGAGGATCAATTTTAGATCACTTTATGAGGAAACAATCACCAATATTCAATGGGAGTAAAAACCCATTTGTATTTCAGCAATGGGTAAATTTATTAGAGAAAATATTTGATGCCTTGGGGAGTAGTGAAAGGGAAAAGGTTGTCATGGAAGTATACCGTCTCACTGGAGATGTTGATCAATTGTGGTTATTGATTTAAAAAACAAAGGAAGATGATGAAGAATCAAATATGGAACGGAGAGAGTTTAAAGAGCTTTCCATAGAAAAATACATATATCGTGACCATCAAGAAGATATGGAAATACAATTTCGGAGTCTGACGCAAAAGGAGGATGAGAATGTCAAAATGCATGAAGACAACTTTACAAGGATAGAGAGGCATGATGCATATTATATACGTAACCCAATAAGTAATATTGATCATTTCTTTGATGGTTTAAAACAATTTCTCCATTGAGCATTAGTCTCAAAATCCTTCTTGTCATATGAAGACAGTTCCTCATGTGCTATCAAGACAAAAAAAGAATTCTCTAAGTCTTATGAATTTAAAGAAAAACAAGAGAAGAAGTGATCTGCTGAACACTATGGAAATGGAAATAAATGGAAGAAGGGAAAAGTTGAATATCCATCCTGCAGTAAATCTGGGAAGAAACACCCTGTCACTTTCTTAAATAGAATTGGAGTCTGTTACAAGTTTGGTGAAAAAGGCCACCATGCTCATGATTGCAAGGGGAAGAAAGAGGCTGTCGTTGTTGAATGCCACAATTGTAGATAAATGGTGCATTATGCAAATTGATTCTCTAAGCGTCAGTGGAACTTACCTCAGAAAATTCCATGGGATCAAGGCTAAGCTTATGTTTTCACTACTGTTGAGGTTGAAGCCCCAAAAGATGTAGTGGTGGGTAATTTAATGGTTTCCTCAGGTTCATCAAATGCTTTATTTGATTCTAGATCATCACATTGTTTCTAATCTTCCTAGTTTTCTATGAAAATTAGATATTTTCAATTTTATTTAACAAGGTATTTGTCAGTCAAAACTCTTAAGGGAAGTATAATTGCAACAATGTTTTGTGAATTAGTCCCCATTAGGGCATATAAATGTTATTTATCTGATGATATCATTGTCATAACCATGATTTAATTTGATATAATCCTCGATATGGACTGTATTTTAGACCATGATGCAAAAATTTATTTTAAGAAGAAGGAGGTTACTATTTTTGATGACGATGATAAATAACACCTTATATTTAGAGAAGAATCATCACCACCCAATTCTTATCTAGATCCACCCCCGATATCTCAACTAAATTCAATTATTAGGGAGGAAGAGAATGAAATGAATGTGGGTGATGAAAGGAATGTTCAAATAGAGTATGTACCTATTTGTGAGAGAATATGTTGATGTGCTTCATGATGAATTACATGGACATCATCCAAAACAAGAAATTGAGGTTTCTATTGACTTAAATCCATGTTCAAGGACCATATCGAAGACCCCTTATAAAATAGCCACTGTGGAATTATTGTAACTAAAGAAAAATCTATACGAATTGAGTAATAAGGGATTTATTAATCCTAGTGTTTCTCCATGGGGAGCCCCAGTACATTTTGTTAAAAAGAAAGATGGATCTATGAGGTTGTGAATTGAATACAGGGAGATCAATTCTATAACAATGAAGAACAAGTATCTCTTACCTCACATTGATGATTTATTTGGCCGACTTCATGGAGATCAATACTTTTCAAAGATTGACCTTTTATCTGGATATCATCAGTTTTGTGGGAAGAAGGAAGAAATCTAGGAAATAGCATTTCAATCCTGGAACGAGCATTACAAGTTTACAGTAATGCCTTTTGGATTGACTAATGCACCCTCTATCTTAATGGATCTAATGAATAAGGTTTTAAAGGAATATCTTGATGAATTTGTAGTAGTACTTATTGATGATATATTGATATACTCCAAAATCTATGAAGATCATGAAAATCACTTGGGAATTATCTTGAAGACTCTTAGAAGAGCTGAATTATATGGGAATTTTAGAAAGTGTGAATTATGGCTTTAAGAGAATTCACTTCTTGGCCATATTGTTTGTAAGGATGGAATATTCGTTGATCCTTCTAAGACAAGAGAAATCCAAGAATGGCCAACACCGATGAGTATAACTGAGGCACATAGTTTTATTGGTTTAGTAGGTTATTATCGATATTTTGTCTAGAATTTTCCTAGTTGGATAACCCATTAACAAATCTCACATGAAAAGGGTTTAAATTTGTTTGGACAAAAGAGAGTGAAGAATGTTTTGAAAAACTGAAGAAAAGATTAGTCAATGCTTCTATATTGACTCTACCATCGGGTAATGATGGGTTTGTTATTTATAGTGATTCTTCAAAGAAAGGACTTGATTGTTTCCTTATACATAATGACATGATAATTTCCTATGCATCATGACAGATAAAAATTCCTGATCAAAACTTCCCTAATCATGATCTTGAGTTAGCAGCTATAATATTTTCTTTGAAGATTTGGAGACACTATCTCTATAGGGAATAATGTAAGATATATACCGATCACAAGAGTTTGATGTATATTTTCTCACAAAAAGAACTCAACATGAGTCAAAGGTGATGGCTTGAACTACCCAAGGATTATGATTGGATGATACACTACCACCCAAGGAAGGAAAATAAGGTGGATAATGATTTGAGAAGAAAAGATCATAGATTTTTGAACAAGATGAGTGTTTAAAAGGATCCTATATACATGGATCTAGTAATGATGGATATGGGAATCACCATGGAAGGGGAATCATCAATACTTTTTCAAATGGTTGTCAAAACATCTTTACTAGAAAAGATAGAGAGTTCTCAGACTGATGATGAAGAGTTTCAAAAGAATATTAAAGCTATGAATAATGGTAGATTGAGTGACTTTGTGTATGAAGATTTAATTTGGAAATTTGGAAAGAGACTTTGGGTTCCTGATATACCTGATCTAAAAAGGGAATTTTTGGATGATGATCATAGTTCCAATTTCTATATACACCCTGGTAGAACCAAAATGTATATAGATTTGAAGGAACATTTTTGGTGGGACAACATGAAGAGGGGGATTTCTGATTTTTTTGTCAAGATGTATGGTTTGTCAACAAGAGAAAGCTAGAAGGAAACATCCTAGAAGAGTCATGCATCATCTTCCAATACCTGAGTGAAAATGGGATGATATAACTATGGACTTTGTCATTGGACTACCAAATACTCCTATAAGTAACGATGTAATATGGGTCATTGTTGATCGTCTTTCCAATTCATCACATTTTCTTACTATAAGGAAAGATTTACCACTTGAACGTCAAGTAAGACCATATATTAATGATGTTTTGAGACTTCATGGAGTATCCCTATCCATTGTTTCTGATCGTGATCCACATTTTACATAAAGATTATAGAAAAGTATTTAGAAATCCCTGGATACTGAGCTTCGTTTGAGCACTACCTACAACCCTCAAACTGATGGAAAATCATAACAGACTTTTGAAACCTTAGAAGATATGTTGAGATCTTTCTCACGTGACTTTCAAGTTATGTGGGATCAATATTATCCTCAGGTAGAATTCTCCTATAACAATATCTTCCATTCAAGTATTAAGATGGTACCATATGAAGCATTATAGAGAAAGAGATGTTGCACACCAACCTGTTGGAATGATGTTAGCGAAAGAAAACTCGTAAGCCCAGAACTTGTGGAGGAAATAATGGAAAAGGATAAGGTAATCCAAAACCACATCAAAGCAGCTCAAAGTTGGAAGAAGAGCTATGCTAATAATCGAAGGAAGGATTTGGAATTTCATGTAAGAGATCATGTTTTCTTGAAGGTGTCTCTATAGTAGGGTGTTATACGTTTCAGTAAGAAGAGAAAATTAAGTCCCAGGTACATCGGACCATTTGAAATTCTAGAAAAAATTGGGGTTGTAGCTTACTGTTTGGCAATGTCATCAAGTCTCTCCAAAGTTCATGATGTGTTCAACGTATCACTATTGAAAAATAGATGTCTGACCTAATGAATGTATTCAACTATGAGGAAATAGAACTAGAACCTGATCTGTCTTAATGCGAATGGCCTGTCAAGATTCTTGATACAAGAGAACAAGTTCTAAGCAACCAGACGACTCGTCTGGTAAAATTTCTATGGAGAAACCATAAGATGGAAGTGGTAACATGGGAACCTGAGGAACTTATGATGAAGAACCACCCGAGTATTTTTATGCATTAATGTTCTAGAAATTTCAAGGATTAAATTATTTGAAGGAGGGGAGAATGTAAGACCCCAAGCTTCCACAATACGCTTCTCTTTGAATAATAGAGTAGTGTGTGTTGTATGCAACTTGGAGTTCTAACACTCACAACCAATCAAACTAGCTGTTATGAATAGTGATACCTAGTTTTTAAAATTTTATAAATATTATCTTTCGTAATGGACTAAATTTTTGGATTTGGAATATCGAAATTAGCCATGGGTGAATTTTGTGTATTTTTCTGAAAACATTCACTTTTTCAAGAATAGTGAAAACACTGAGTTATAGTTTAAAATTGAATTTTTATTTAAATAATAATTCATTTCATTGAAATTCATTTTAGGTAAAAATTGATACATAATACCTATATAAGTTAAATTTAATTCATCAAAGTCAATTTATAATAATTTGATATATATAAAAAAATTAGAGTTTTTCACCGCCTTTTACCCACCTCCTAGGAGAATTTGTTAATTGACAAAAAACAAAATTTTACCGCTTTTGTGAGTCAAATTTCAAAAACATGAGAGACATGGTTGATATCAATATGTAAAATGTGGTTCAATAAGATGAAAATAATTTTTGGTGAATAGTAACTTTTTACTTTTATTTACCATAGTCAAAACTAAATAGGTCAATTGAGGGAAAAAATGATATTATTATTTCCATAACACATGTCATAATTATATTAGATAAGTGTAATTTGACCAGAAATGACCTTAGTAATAAAATATGAACCTCTTTGGTCCACCTAGATTAGATTAGAAAATTTATTATTATTTAATTCAATGAAGAGTTAAAAGTGTTAAATTCAAAGTTTAATAAGAAAACAATTTTTAATATAGGGTTGCAGATAAGATAAATTAGTCTATAAATATTTGTTAGAATGATAAATTGATTTATATGTAATATTTTTTATTACTAATTTTTAGACATTAAATAATTAAATTTATTTATGACACAATGATGATGCAGTAATTACCTAATTAATGAAATATTAAAATAATAGATATTATAAATATCCAAATAAAAGTAATTTGAGACTTTTTATGAATTACAATAAATTTATAGGTTAATATGTCTTGTTAGGGTTGATCAGATTAATTTTTTTCGATGTAATAATGCTGTAATGAATTTAGAAAAAACAAAATACCAAATGGTATAAAAAATGACATAAAAGAGTTTTTAAAACAGATATTATATTATTAATTGATATTATATTCTTAAAAATCTAAGGTTCAGCCTAAAGACATATATAATGATAGGTGTATCATTAATGAACCTCTTGGGGTTTTCATGAACGTATATAGTATATTTGTTAACCATATAATATAAAAATACAAAGAGACATGGTAAATGTCAAACTATTTAACTAAGAGTTAAATATAAAATATTAAGTTAATATAGTGACCCAAACCTGTCAAAAACCTATTTGTTGAGGGGTGTTTGACCCATCCCCACCTTATAATTTAAATAATCTATTTTGGATCTATTATAAATAGAAAATTATTTTATTATAAAATAATATTTCTAGCTTTTCCTAAGGTGCCCCTCGCCCCTCTTATACAAGGGCACTCCCCCTTCTCTCTAATTCACAACTTCAATTCCATTTGACTCGGCCAAGCCCTACAAAAGTACACTCCAAACTATCTCCCCTTCATCCTAAAGGCCTTCCAATAGTCATAAAGCCAACCTAATGAGCCCTTTTGATCAAATCAAAAGGAAGAACCTGAAGAAGAGGTGAATATCTCACCAACTCTTTCAAGTTCCTTTCTTCTTCCACTTCCTCTTTCTTTGTTATATCCATTCTAAAATAATTACTCAAGTGTCCTCTATTTTTTTGATGTTATTATAAATATGGTAAAACAATATTCATTATTATATCAATCCTTTGAATGACATGTCACCATACGTGTGTACGTAAGGATTACCGTCTCCACGTCGTGGAGTTATTGTTATTCAATACATTATTATTTGGATGGGTATAATAATGATGTTTAATAGATGTAAATAATATATATAACATGATAATGATTCTGTATATGTGACATACCATAAAATTATATATTATTTTAATAATGATATTGTCTCTCGTGCGTACGTACGGATTACCGTCTCCACGAATGCGATGAGATTAATTCCCAATCGTATCCATTCAAGACTAATTTTACTTTAATGATTAAAAATAATGTTTAAAGACATGTTATAATTCTGAATATGAATAAGATAAATCCCATCCAAAACAAATATGACTCACATAACAATGAATATAAAGGAAAACGAATCTGTTAACACCCGAAATGATTATAATACTATGTTATTATCAACAAAGAAAAGTTAAAAGATCATATATGATATCATATTAATGTATATGATTCTTTTATTATTTAATAACAATTATTTCACCATTATAGCGGAGGTTAACCTACCCTCGACCAAGGAAAAGTACAAGGTAATGGTTAATTTCATAATCTCTTTATTATCTGAGGTTGTTCATACATAATTATCTAGCGGGACCTCTTTATCATCGACATCCATGTTTCTTCTAAATGTACTTCCAAATTTTTTATATTTACTAGAAAATTGTGTAATGTCATTTATACCCTTATTTAACCTTATATGTTTTGAAATGGATCATTCCGTTGTTTTCCAAACAAGGTACTTTATGACCTTTTCGACAAAATTAAGGTAATTTTTTTAACTTATACGGCGTGTGCGGATATTTTACGCCATTATGACATCACCAAAGCTTCCTTTACATTCTTATAAGAATATTTTCAAAATGACTATTTACTTTAATAATTATGTAACTTTAAATGATTTCAAAAAAGGAATGAGATATTTCTCTTAAACAGTTTTTATTTCATCTATGTCAATATGATTTGATGTATTTTAGTCTTATTTGAAGTTGATTTATTATGATACAAAACATCCATATGGTATTGAATGTTTTGTGATATGTTTGACTGTGGATGTGTTATTTCTATACCATTAATATTTTATGGATAAATTATTGACATTTCATATGCTAGTTTTAATACGACTGTTTATTATATGTTTAAACCTTTTCATATGAGGAATGTATTGGACTTAGTATGTGACAGGTGGAGCCCTCTATAGCTTCTCGATGCATCGGTAGGTCTCTGAGACAAACTAGTGTCTTGGAATAAGGCCGTGAAAAAATATTATTTTTAGTCTTGGCACAAGGCCTTGACTACGTAGTTATGAACGTCTAGAATTATGCATTCCATCATTATGAATGTGGCTATTGATATTGCATGTGATTATTAGACTAGTAGAATATCTATGTAAGTAAATGGAATTATTTTGATTTATATTTGTCATATTATGCTGAAGTTCAATTTTAAAAGGCTTTGGTTTTAGTGTTATACATTGACTTAAATGTTTATGCTTATTTCTGAATGTTTCCACTATATTGTCATCCCTACTGAGCATCTGAGCTCACCACTTTCTATGTTTTATTTTTCCTAGGATGCGAAGAAGTATATTATGAGTGACCTTCAGGGATAGTATATGGCATCTCAGTGTTGTCTATGGAGACAATGTTGTTGTATTTTTCCATTTCATGATGTAACTTAAACCTTATGAATGTATCTATTACTTCCAAAGATACTACACTAATCAGTCTTTTGAGACTTGATCTTTTGTGATCATGCCAATGTTATGTAATAATGCACTAACTCTGGGTAACTGGAGTCGGGGAATTACACTTTATCATTGGTTATTCCCTCCTGAGAATCTTCCAAAGTATCCCAGATTTCATAAACCATTTTATAGGAAGATATTATATTGAATTATCCATCACCTATAGAATAGAACAATGCATTCATTGCTTTACAGTTATTGATATATGTAGCTTTTGTCAACTGAGACCATGTGTCCCTAGCAGTAGCAGGCAACACATGTTTTTCTTCAATCATGTCCCAGATTTCTAGACCTATGCTATCAATATACATTTTCATTTTTAATTTCCACTGAGCATAGTTATTACCATTAAAGAATGGTGTCCTGTTGGTAGCCTCACCCTCAACTAATTTTTCAATAGTTAATTATAATTTATTGAACTGAAAATTTTGATATAATATAAATTTTAAGAACATTAATATACAACTAAAATCATAGTTGAATAGAATTTGACAACTTGTACAACCATTCAGATGGTAGAAATAAATATTTGATCATCTGATACAAAATTTTGGTTAGAGTAGAAACTCAAGAGGGGGGTGAATTGAGTTCCTACATAAAATATTTCATAAAACATTATGATAAAGATCCCAAAATTTGGAAACAACCCAATTAATTAAGGAAAAAGTGATATAGATGTTTAGTTGGTCAACAAGTTTCTCAAATGGTGATTAGTCTTCAGTTTAATCAGTGTATAACAATTATTAAACTTTTTAAATAGGTTTACTGAATTAAACACATACACACACTAACCAGAGCTAACTATCAGAGTCAATGTAAAACAATACTCTATTTTTCAAATTATAAGCAGTGGAAAATAGAAAAACAGAGAATTGCAAAAAAATGGAACACCACAGAGTTAAACTAGAGGTGTAGTCTCAAGTGGAGGCTTAACCCTCTCCACTTGGTGATCACCTTCCACCAAGTAGATTATATTAAAAATAATCCTGATACATAGCATGTATCGGAATTTACAAAAAAAAATTTACAAACAATTCAGGTCTCACAACCTCTACCATAGATCCTAATAGGGAAAAAATTCTATACCACACATGGTCTCTTCCACTGTTACACATGGGGAATAAGTTGTAATTAAACTTTGATGAGAGGATTTTCAGTATTGTCAAGATCAAGAACAGGAGACAGTGTGTGTGATAAAAAAACACACATATCATAAAAGGAATATAACTATCACAATTGAACTAATGTTATAAGGGTTGAGTTTAGAAGGATATGTGTGTATAGAGTTTAGCTCTTGATTCCTAGGATTAAAGAATTTGTAGTTCGAGTCTTTTCCTAGAACTTGTCTAAAAAAACATAGTGTCACAACTTCATGTTCTATCTTTTAGGTACTAAGGGTTCTTCTTATAGGGTTCACAGTGATTTAATAAAAAACAAAATATAGTCTTGATTATGTTCTCCTGAAATGATCTTCTGGAGGTTCTTGGGTTCACAGTGAGAGCACTAGTGTTCTTCTTTGGTTCTTCAAATCTAGCATGTGATAAATCGCTCCCTAGTGTCTTCTATATAACTATTCATTATTGATCATCTATGTTATATTTGAGGTATGAAAAAATGAATAGAGACACCACATATGTTCATCCTCGTACATCGTACTGTCTCCAGATACATTTTATTAATATGTCTACAATCATCATTAATTAATTTCAGAAGCATTAAATTTACAAATATGATCGTATGAATAAACAAAAGAAATTGAAAAAATATGAAGTAGAAGAGTGGGTATCAGTTTGATGGTAATGGTAGCCTTATAAATGGTAGCCTCCATTGGTAGATTTCATTAGTAGCTTCATCAGTAGCTTCATCAGTAGACTTCATTGGTAGTATTCATTGGTAGGCTTTACAAAAATATCCTTTCAGTTTTAGACTCGTTGTGATGACCTAGTATAAATAACTAAGTGGCGAGGTTCAATATCGGTTACCTCTTAGTGGTAACCTATATCGGTACCCTTCTAGAGGTAACCACTGTCGTCAACCATCTAGCAGTAACCTCTATCAGTAACCTTCCAGTGGTAACCTCTATGGGAAACCTTCCAGTGGTAACCTCTATTGGTAACCTTCCAATTAGAGAAAATTTTAACTATAAACTTTATCGATAGAATTGTTATATCAAATATACATAGTAATCACTTGATAGAAACAATAAATATTAGTGAAACATTTTTATCATGAAAAGAAGCAAGATTTGAGATTATAAAAATAGGTGAGTCCAATAGAATACTCACATAAAAATATGAAATATATAAGATTGAAATGTTTGGGTTGCTCTAGGGGGTGGGGTGGGGATCCTCCCTCAGTTTATCGACACCTCCATTTTACCTTTAATATTAATAGAGTCTTAGATAGGTTTCTTCGAGAATTAAGGTTGACATCCTTCCCTATATCTCAATTTAATCTATTGGATCATTTTCCTCCCCTAATTAGTAATTATTTCAATTATGTTTTTCAAATTATATTAAATAATATCATGGTAAAATTAGAGTAGAGTGATGAGGATTCTGGGTGTGATGGATATGGGACTTTTAAATAGTAAAAATCCACATTGTTTACTTATATTTATATACAGGAAAATCACATAGTTATCTTCTTATGGATTCAAAATAATTTGTTTAAAATTCGAAATCAATTTGGTATAAATTCATTTTGTTACTTCTAGAATGGATTCTAGAGGAATGAGATGGATATTTTATAAGAATTTGTTCATGGTTTTTTTAATGCTTATTCCTGGTGATTTATTAATGATTAAACCTCTATGGATTAAATTTATAAATTAATTAAAAATATTTATAATTAATTAATTTCAAATTATTGTGTAAAATAGGGGGTCAGGATCTTAGCGATGATTAGTATGATCTTAGACAATGTTTTCAAATGTAAATAAAGGAGTTGAAACTCTAATATTATGGGAGGTGATCCATTTAATACTTAACTATATGTGACGTATGCATATTCATGTGTGCGCATTCTAGGGGTTTAGGTTTAAAAAGAATTAATAAGGGATGTTTGGTATTGAAATAGTTAAATGGGATTTGGTAAATCCTTCTATAGATGGATTGAGGATTCGATGTTTGGTATGTGAATTTTAGAGGCACACAATGACTACATAGCCTATAATTTATTGTAAATAGTTATATTATAATAACCCCTAAAGGTTCTTGGTTAATGTTATAATGTTCAAAGAGCCTCGGATGAGCCTATGTGGAATGGGTGAAGGCCTTTCAAGTTTGTATGTTCTTGTATAGTGGTCCAAGGTTTGTGTCCAACCATCTTTGTGGTATAAAAAAGAGCTATAGACATGTCCTAAAATTCATTGTTTTACCTAGAAAGTGGATTGATGGATTGGAATGGGATTATTGGATACTATTTAGTATATAATACTAAGTGTGATTGGGTGATTGGGTTTCGTAGAGTGAGTTTTCAGTCTGACCACTCATCGTGGGGACACTTACTAGCACCATAGGTTAAAGTGGTAATATGGTGACTCTTGGGTATTTAAATATATTTGAGTGGGGAAATGTGATGTGTTTATCATTGAAATTAATAGAAATCGTTATATGTATCAAATGTTAAAGTTAAATGTACTACCATTGAGTAGGTGGGAAGGTTGGTTATGTTGGAGATCATGAACTAATGATCACTGGAAGATACAATGTACAAAACCTCTAGCATAGCAAAACAATCTATGAAACTTCCTTGACTAAAATAACCCCATAAAAATATGATAAATTAAAACATTGAATGTTTTTTCACCCTAAATCACCACACATTGTTGAATGGATCTCACACCGTCAAAAATAAACTTGTAAACACATAGAAGTGAAAATGAAAAAAATGGAAGCACAATGATTATATGGTTGAAACATTAATTCTTACATACATGGGAGAAAATATCTTTATTTTCATTTGATTGAAAAGTAAGAAAGTTAACACTTTAAAATTTACATCATTTTTTAAAATTCATATTATAAGTAAATGATTACAATAAATGTGTACATATGGTACCATATTACCTTTTTAGTGGGTCCCAACCAGTCATCTAGTTGCACTGACCTATGAAAATTGAAAACATCCCACCATTGAATCTAAAACCTATGATTTCATCTCTAAATCAAAACATGGCCATTGGAATTAATTTAATATAATAGTCACTCTTATGATTTATTTTATGAATCTTACATTCCACCCATTTTCCTGAAATATGTGAGGAACGACCCTTACATAATATCATCAGAACCATGTTACATAATAAACCATAACATTTGTTGAAACATCATCTAGATAACTGACCTCTTACACTCCTATTTACAAAAAATAATAAATATCCTATCCAATCTATCTTTTTTGAAGCTTTCATTGACACTGTATGAACACCATACATAAGTAATTTTTGTATCTTATCCTTCTGGTTATCAGAATCAGAATATAGAAATAGTACTCACCATTAATAATAGGTTATAAGTGGGGTTTTACCACATTATGAAATCATGTTTGTTTGGAAAGTAATTGTTGATTGTGAAAATATCTATGGATTGGTTTCCATAGAAACTATAGTAATAAGAATGAGTCTGTCCATTTCAATTGATGGAATACTCCCATGCATGGTATAAATCTAATTGATTGATTCAATATAGGGTGACAGTAAGATCAAAATTAATTGATTGATTGTAGATTAAGGGATTGGGAAATCATATTAGGTAATTTTTATAGCTATAGGTCTTGTGTAGCAGTTGTAATTGGTTTATATTGATGATGATGTATTTGTTTATTGATATCCTCTTGTAGAGTGATTAGTATGGATGGGTGACTATTTGGGATCTTGGATATGGTTTATATGTGTCCTACTAGTTAGTTCAGATAAGTTATGGTAATTTTGTGTATTTATTGGCATTGATACTAATGAGGTGATGGAGATACGAGCCCTTGGGAATCATGGTGTAGAGTTACACAACCCAAGTAATCACCACATATTATGTCCTGATAGGATAATAGTAGATGAGGTGACTTTTATATGCTCAACTACATAGGTTTGGGTATTCTATGTCTTTCCATGATTCATTTTGTTTTAATATTTGATAGGTAGACTGAATGTGAGTCTGGGATTCCATCTGTAATTACCTATTTATCATTGTTGGATAGGTTAGTTTTGAGATAAGGATGTCATCTACAATCTTTTTAGCATCTCCTTTGGATATATGGGGCACATACCTTGGAATCTATGTGGCCCACATTATCCTTGAAAAGTGAAAGGTATCAATATTGACCAATGTAGGTGGGGTAGAGTGTCATAGTTGCTCTGTTAACACACAAATACCTGATGCAATTACTTGTATATTACGTGTCATATCATAGTTATTTTCATGTACAAAAAAACACTAGATATTGTGTCATAAATAAAGGACCTTATTGGTAGTTCCCTACCAGGTTCTATGATCACCCATATACAAGAACGTTAGATAATATGCAGATCTATATATCTAGTTTTTATGTAACATGTTAGATGAAATATCAGGTTATAATAGCTTTTTGGATATTTGGAGATAAAACTATGAATAGACATGGAACCATGTTATCATGTCACATTATATTTTTTTCCTTATTTTTTTGTATATGATCTACCCAATGTGTTATCATTAGTGTATGCATGTATGAACATTATTGGTTCATGATGTTTTAACATTTTAATGATTACTTATTATTGATGTTTAGATCTTAGCAATTCATTCTTGAATTTAATATGATATTATATGATGAATATGATATTTATTATTATTATATGTCGTGATACATAGAGGAAAATCTCCCTGATATTGATTATAGACTCTCATAGTCATTTTAAAGCCTCCGGTGTATGGGGAGTGGTTCTTGGGGGCATGTGGGGATACCTACTCAGTCACCATCTAAGTGGACCCAATCCAAAGTGTTACATTATTTTACAAAAAAAATTGTTTCCTTACTATTTGGTATATGGAAGAAGGATATAGGAATATTTTGGACTTCGGATGTACACTAGACTTCTGAATCACAAATATATATATTGTGGAAGCATGAGTAACCAATGGTGTGGGATTATTATTATTTCCTTTAACCGTTATAGTATAGTTATTTATACAAGTATCAAGTATTGGTTTAGGTTTTTTATATTTTTTACTCTTATCTAGTGGTGTAAAGAGTTCAAGAGCCCATGAATAATAATGTAAATATAGGGAAACATCACATGTGTATGAATACATTAGAGTGTGAAATTGTTTTATATATGGAACAAGTATTTTACCAATGATATTTTTTGGTTAATTTTTAGAAATAGGGTATGATTAATTAAAAATGATTATGTTATTTGGTGTTTTGGTAAATAACCTATTAGTGATGCATTAATTAATTATAACCACTTTGGTGGATTTTTTGTGTTCTTTTTTGGATATTTTTTTAACATCATGATCATGGAATAAAATAACCCTATATTGGTTAGGTTTGGTAATGAGGTTCCATAAATATATTCTAAGGAAGGGGATGTGTTTCCCTGATATAAATAGTTTTGATCAAAATGATTTAGTTGATAATTTACCCTTGAGTGGGTCTTGTTAGAATGTGGTGTTTCCTTGGGATGGTGAGATATGGATCTGAATGGTGTGATTCATGATGATAATGTAGGTATTTTAATGGTTATTCCAACTAGGTGGTTTATTATGTGTTGGCCAATAAGTGGGATAGTTGAACCATGCATTCTTTTGGGGTAGGTATGTCAGTCATTTTTTCTTACCATATATATAATTGAGTATTTATCATATACAGTGAATGTTGAAACAGATGGTGTGTTCTGGGTTAAATAAATCATGGGTAGATTCTTTGGACGCTTGAAAAACACTCAAATAATTAGTGATCAAGTGTTTATAAATATTTATTCATTTCCTTGGGATTTCTGTAAATTAAATCATTATTGGTTCTTTATACATGATGTGTTAGGATTTAGGGAACTGGTGAAGTAAAAAATTTTAGTTTGTGGTTTTGATTTGATAACCGGTGCTAAATCATAAAATGAGATAGAGCCTCATGTTATAGATCAAGATTATAAAATCCATGTAAATCATTAAGGTCTTGAGGATGGAGATAATTTTAAATGATTCAAAAATATATTTTTTGAATTCTAATTAGTTTTGGATATAACTATTTGAGGAACTTAAAAAATGAATGGGTCATTGCGAAATGACCATCAGTTGAGTAATTTGGAATTGATGAGTTATTTTAATTAGACAATTACTTAGTGAATTTCATGTTTTAAATGGGAATATCTTAATTACGTATTACCCTAGTTAAACTACCATTAGAGTTGGAAGGTTATGGATAGTTATAACTCTCAATAATTGGATTTTGGAGATAAAGTGTTGGTGTTTGGTATTGATAAGATTTTCCTTAATAGTCGAACAATTATTTGGAAGATCATGGGTTTCCCATTGTAGATCAAAATATTCAATTTCTGGTTGATTGTATTGATATATATTAGAAATAACCATCGTATAGGATAGATTATAAATATTTAGTGTAACTTTTCTATAGTGAAGTATCCTTAGGTGGTAATATGTAGGGGGAATGTCTCAACTAGAGAGAGATGGATTGTTTGTGAAAAATTAAATGATTCACTATATGGAGATGTGGGGTTGGAATTTAGTATTGAATGATAAGATTGAAATAGTGACCTAGGGTTAAAGATATGAGGTTGTTTGGGTTATATGGATAGAGTGGCATGTGTCCCCTGGGACAGATGTTTATTGACAGTGGGTGGTGATGACCAAAGGCTAGTTAGAGTAGTTGGGGATAGTTAGAGTATGGGGTGGGGGGGTTGAAATATCCTAACATCATAGAACCCTAGACTCATACATATGAGTTATAATTGGTAGGTTTTGATGAGCATGGTCAGTTCATGGAAATTCTTGTAGAATATAAATGTTTTATTAAGTGGGTATCAGTGAGACCAGGTTTAGGGTAACCATATAGTGAGGTTCACCATATTCGATTCATTGAAACCAATTTTGACTAATTCTAGATAGAGGTAAATGGATATGTTGGGTAACAACGGTGTTGTCTGAGGTATCAGGGTATAAGAAGGAAAGTTACTTTTGATTCCTCTATATGATTGATGTTGATGTGTAAAATTTTGGTAAACTCAGTGTGTCTAGTGGATGATGTGAGATCCAAATCAATGGATAGAGAAAGTATGACCTATCTATTGGTGTTGGATAGTACTAGGAGAGTAGAGTATGATGATGACATAATGAATTAAGGGTTATTTTAACTTATTAAATAACAACCTAATGTTGAGCTCATGGGAAGATGTGTGGGTTTTTTATGATGTCACATGAGTGGATGAATCATATATTAGAGAAGGTATTAGGTACTATAGTAAGTAGACCATGAATATTTCAACAGTAGTTAGTATATTGGAAAAACATATGATTCTTTTATGAGAAATCATATATTATGAAGAAAAACTGGAATAAAATATTTCATTTCATGGGAAAATAAGAAGTGTAAGGGGTTATGGTAGATTTTTTTGGTAAAAATATATTCTTTCCAGATTGATTAGAGGGACATCCAAATTGTATATAGTCTGTTGTGAATAATATATAGTGGAATCAAGGATTAATATAAAAATTTGAAGTTATAGTTTTTTTGGAAAATTATTCTTAATGATAAAAATACATATGGTGAGAATTTCGTAATGACCCATGTAATTATGGGTCAGCAGAATTGAAAGAAGGATGGATTCCTAATGAATGTGATGTAGTTAAACATCAAAATTTTTAATTATGATCTAAAGTAGATTTTTTTAAAATGGTTTGTATTATTATATGGAGGTTTTAATGGTGGAATCATAAGAAAAGAAGGACTTCATAAAATTTTCAAGGGACCAATAAGTGTCTAGATTGGATGGAGCATATAAGGTGCCTACTAATGTTTTTGTGAGTTGAGAAAATGGGAAATATAAATACCCTATCCACTAAAAGGTAATTAGTAGTCCACAAGACATATTATGTGGTTACATCAAGAGTCCAATAGGGAAAATTTACCCCCCCCCCTTAAGTGGGGTGAATTTTTTCCTCTTAAGGTCTTCATAAAAACCCCATTTTGGGTTTTTACTATTTGGATAAATGGAAAGTGTAGGGTATCTCCTCCCTTGGTTTATCTCTTATCTATTTTCCCTTGAAGATATATGTAGGTTTATGTGGATTTTTCTCTATGAATATGGTTGGTATCCTCCCACTTAACCTTTCATATCTTTTTTATTCTTCCTCTACTGATTGGTAATAATTTTCATTTAGGGAACTGAAGTCTGATTTCACTGAATCATAGTAGAATAATAATGGTATATTAGTAGTTTAATAGTTATAGGATATTAAAAGAATAATAACACACCTTTTTATTCACCATTGCGATATCAGAAAATTGCATGTTGAGTTTTCATAGGGTTTTTTTGAAATTTGATTAATATTAGTAATTGGTTGGGTTACAATTCATGGGAATTTTTCTCTTAAGGATGATTGAGACATGGAATAGATATTTTACATAGTGATAGTTTTGATTTTTTTGTTTCAAAAATTATTTATTAGTTTATGATGGTTATGCCTCTTGGGATTAAATTAATAAATTATTTATAAACTTTTATAATTAATTATTTATATCTTGAGGCATGAGATAAAGGTTTAGGGGCATGTCATTTATTGGTGAGATCTTGGAAAAGGATTTCAAGTTTGGTTATAGGATATGTAACTCATATACCGAGGTAGGTATTTCCTTTAATACATAACCTTAGGTTGTTTATTCTTGAGACTGTGTGAACTTTATTGGGTTTGAGGAATGAGAAGCATGAATAGGGACTCCTTAGACTTAAAATAAATATATTGTATTGGATAGATACTCTTAGAGGAAAAGACGGTATCCCATGTATAGTTTGGGTATTTAAGATGCTATTAAAAAAAATTTATACAAGGATCCTTATGACTCATTGTGATTGATAAACCAATGATGGTTCTTAGTTAATGTAATAAATAATGAGATTCTTGGGATGATCCTTATTTGAATGGTTTAAGGACTCACTAGTGGTATTTTTCTGTGCAATGGTATTAGGTTAGTGTATAACATAGGAAGTCATGTGGAAAGGGGATATGGGCTTGGATATAAAATTGTAGGTTTACTAGAAGATGGAATGGATGGATAAGAGTGGTATTATTTCACCCTATTTATTGTATATATCTTAGTATGATTGGGTGATTGGGTTACTCAGAGTGATTTTATGGTGTGATCACTCATATCGGTGTAGCCTAGTCCCACCAAAGGAGGAAGTGGGAATATGGTCAAACTTGGGATTTTTCATCACCATAAAAGTTTTGAAAGCCTGAATTTTATGACCAAGGTGATAAATTATCAAGAAACTGATAAAAAAACAAGCCTTTAATTGATACAATGTACCAATAATTAGGTTCATTTTTTTTAAAAAATGGGTATTTTTTAGTGGATCAACAATATTTTCCTCTCTAGGATCTTCAAACATGTTAATACACCCTCTATCAATTATGAACTGAATGATATTAAATCAATATAGAATATCTTTGGATTTTTTGAGCAACATGTATTCCCTAGCCTGTGAAACTGATTTAATGTTATCAAAATATATTTTAATTAGATGAATGATTCTTAATATAACACCTATTTCATTAATGAAACTCTATATCCATAATACTTATTTAATAACATTATATGTTGTGATATATTCAACTTCTATTTTTGAATCAACAAAAATCAGTTTCTTGATATTTTTCTAGCTTACTATCCCACTATTTTTTGGAAAAAATACAAATCTTGACTAATATTTATAGTCATATTTTTCTAATTAGAATATAATATCATTGTAACCATTTACAATGTTTTCTTCCTCACCACCAAATAATAAAAAACATCCTATGTTATTCTCTAGTAATTAAGGATATTCTTAAAGGATCTACAAATACTTTCACCGAGATTTAAATGGTATCAGCTCATAATAGTTAATGAATAAGATACATTATGAAAAGTAAACAAAATAATATAGATGAATGAACCAGATAATAAAGCATATGGGATTTCACTCATGAATTATTGTTCTTAAATAGTTGAAGGAAGCTATTTCTTTGAAAGAATATTTCTATGTAACATTTGTGAAGAACCCTTTTTAGAGATTTCTATATTAAACCTTCTCTATATTTTTCAAATTTATTTGTACTATCCATGTCCAGGAAGTAATTAAATCAATCTTTATAAATCATCATTCCTAGTATGTATATTGCATCACCCAGATCTTTTATTGGGAAGAAATTTCCAATCTAACTTTTTACAGATTGAAACATTGGGATTTCATTTATGATGAGAGGTATGCCATCCTCATAAAATACCATAAATTAAAAAAATGATCCCACCAACCCATTTATATTTACAAGGTTCATCTTTTATTTTTTTTTATATAATCAAAAATTTTGATAGGTATGTCAAAAAGAAAATTCCAAAAACAATAACCTTACTTCAACCCATTAATGGATTATTGCTTCTTAAAAATATTTGTATCATTTATAATATTATCAAAACCTTCGATATGTATTATATTTGTTTCCTCAAAAACGTTATCATAAAATAATAAAGTTTTAATTCCATTTGATAAATATGATAATTATATTATGATTTCATGGAAAAGATAATTTGAATGAATTTGTTCATAGCAACTGGTGAAATGGTTTTTTAACAGTAAACACCATTAATTTTTCTAAAAGCATTATCTACCAATAAAGGTTTCAAGATATACTATCTACCATATTTTTCAAACTTATTATAAAAGACCCACATGAACTCAATGATTTTTAGCTCTTTTGGTAGATCTTCCAAGTATTAATCCTCATTAGTTTATATGGATTATATTTTATATTCAATTGATTACAAGAATTTATGAGAGTTAGAAATCGTGAATGATTCTTGGTAAGACATTGTACCATCTTCTATGACAGTTTAATCACCTTAATTAGAAACAATAAAACAATATATCCTAGGTTCTATATGAAATTTACCAAATCTTCTTGGTTCTTGTGTATACTGAGTCAGTTCATTTTCCCCAACCATTTTTGTTTCTAACTCATCCATATTAGAAATAATGTTATATTCTTGGACTTGAACTTTATCAATTTAAAAAGTACTCCCACTATTATGATTTAAATAAATTATTTTTTTATAAATACATCATATAAAGAACTAAAGGCATTTTTCGCAGATGGATTATAGAAATAACAACCCTCTAATTCTTTAGGATAAACAATAAAAATAAATTAATCTAATTTTTGTTTATGTTTACTTGAGGTAATTTGTTGCAAATATTAATCAAAACACCAAATCCTTATAAAATAAAAATCAGGACACTTCCTATTCCATATATCAAGTGGTGTCATTTATACAACATTTGATAGAACACAGTTTAGGGTAAATTAAGTAGTTTAATAGAAATAAGTATAAAATCAAATTAGAATGTCTACATGACTCATAATTAACAAAATCATGATAAATAGTTTTCAATTAATTATTTTAGTTTCACTATTTAACTATGGTGTACTAGGTTGAGTGAGTTGTAACACTATACCATAATCTCCAAGATAATCTTGACTTTATAAAATCTAATATTTTCCACATCGATATGACTGAAGTGTTTTAATATGTTTTCCATGTTAAATTTATATAATATTTTTAAACACTTTGAACACTTTAAAGGATTAATAATTAAGTTTTATAAGATAAATATACCCAGACCAACTAAATTCAATAGGAAAGATAATGAAGTACTGAAATCCACCTTTTTCTACTTTATTTATATGAATACATATATCATTATGTATGAGTTTTAATAAATAAATTTATCATTTCTCTTTACCTTAAAAGCTTATTTTGTTGTTTTTTCCAGTAAACAAAATTCACATATGTTAAATGATTCATAATCATAAAAATCAAATAATATATCACTATGGTGATGTTGGATGAAATTCTTATTGATGTGGACACGGTTAAAATGCCAAAGATAAGTGGAATTAAAATAATTTATTTTGACATACTAATTATCTAAATTATAAATGGGGTTGTAAAGATCTACTCTGTAATGTATAAAATGGATATCAACATGAGTGATTCCTGTAGTTGTAGCCTCAGTGATTATCATCACATGTTACATCCACAGGCACCAAGCCCATGGGGATATTTCCTTGGTAGTAGCCTTAGACCTACTTATGTGGGTAGTTCACATAGAAGTTGGTAGTTCTCTATTGATGTGGAAATGTATGACCATGATCAATACCCATGGATAAAACTTTCAACATCAACGATCAACCACCAACTACAACAGGAACTACTTGTGGTAGTAAGCAAGGGGATATTTCGATGATAATAGCTTGCATGGGTAGTGACCATAGTCATAAGACTAAGGTTATCAACAATGAAATATCCCCCATGAGAAACTTATTTATCACCACATGCCTTTATCAAAAAGGAAGGTTCCATAAAAAATTAAAATGATTGTTATAGTTTTTGATCTCACGACTACTCTATTACATAGTAGAGTATATATCACTTCAACACACAATATTTTATGTATGTATATATATATATTTCATCTTTCATATTTTTATTATAATATGTTTAATAAACTATTAAATAAATAATATCTAATGAGGTGTGAGAATCCCTACTTCCCTGGGCACCAGTTTCCATGGCTTTAAGGGTTTCCCAAGGAGGGACAATAACCATGGTTAAATTACATAAGAAACGATTCACCACTGGTAGGGAGGGGGATAAATTAGTGGTAGTTTATTTTTTATTTTCATTTGATAAGAAAATAGACCCATACATCTAGTTAAGACATGACCCCCTCATGTTTTCCACTCATCCAAACATATATGTAACATATAAATAATATAAATCACAATGAGTTTTTACTAGGTTCGATCCTAGTGTGGGTTCTTATTAATTTATACATTAAAATACTATCAAGAAACACATTTTCCACTAAATAGTATTTTCATATTCAAGTGGATAGGCCCAGAATAATCCTTTAGCACTATTTATTTGCTTCCAAATAGGATTTACACAGCATTACATAGGTTATATAATTATTAGAACAAGATGATAAAAAATTATTAAGAATCCAGCTTCTTTAAAAACATTTTTTGATCATTCCTTTGAGAATTAAATGTAGATAAAATAATCTAATCATTCAACACAGAATTATATGATGATATGATCTTTGAAACATATATGAAAATATGAATATTTTGAATACTTGTGCTCAAATATATGACAATGATTCTGAACTTTGAGCATTAAAATACCTTCCTCTCATAGTTTTTTGGTACTCAATTTTTTAAATATCATTGTACATAAACTCTATAATTGTTATGTACTCATATTTGTTAATTTAAAAACACTAACAATTAAAAATAATTTTGGGGATATCATTTACTAATTAGAATTTTGGAAACATAATTCAACAAAATTAAATAACATGATCCTCTATGATATTCTCATTTATTTTAAAAAGGAATAATTTCCCACAATCACATAATATTCACTATTTCCTAAATTGAATGTTACTAGAAAAATTACTCTTATATACTTAATTTCTATGAATCTTAGTTGGAACTCATTCCATAATCGTCACCACCCTCGATAAATTTTGAGAATGATTCAAAAATAATTAATCTGTGAATTCCAATAATACATTGGTATTATTACTAACTGAAACAAACAGAAGATCTACCTCCAACCTACTCTCCCAATACAACATATTTTGAAATGATAACCTAGTATCTCAAATACCCAATCATTTGAAACCTAGTAATAATGGACACATATAAATATAACAGTGATAATTTTAACTCCAAATGATAAAACATCATCACATTAAAATTTCCACATTTAATATCTATAAATTCTTCACAAACATCTTTAGCTTCCAGCCAAAATAAATTTTTTTATATAATACATATTAGAACATAGAATATATATGAGAAATTACTATCATTAACTAAATTTATTATGAAACAACTAGAGTTTCATTTCGAATGTATTGTCTTTATCTTTTAAGATTAGATTATAAAATTTTGGGTTTAATTTGTTTAGAATATTAAAAATTTGGAAACATAGAATTTCACCCAGTAGACTCATTGGAAAAAAACCTCAATGTATGTGATTGACCATGAGTCAGATTGACTATGTGAAGCTACCACAATTTCTAGAGATTCCATATGAAAAATTCATTGATTGTATGAATTGACTGTATGATAGTGTATTAATAGTATAAACAACTCACTTATCATATGCATCAATATAAATGAATTGGATTGACCAAATGAATAAAATCACTAATAACACACATAAACTTATGATTTACCACATGAAAAACTCTATTAATATATGAGTAAGTGATCAACCATATGAGGCTTTCAATTAATAGATTTAACACATTTAAAAACTCAATCAGAATTCTAGAATCAGTAGCAAAGGACTATAATTTATTTAGGATCACCGTGAGTTGCATGGAAAAACTCAAAAAAAAAATTCATGAAAATCTAGTAACATATTGGAAATCTTAAATACCTTTTTGGAGTTATTCAAACATGTTGAATACAAATCCAGACCAGTAACCATTTCTACAAAAAATATGTGGGTACGTAATTACTCCCCTTCTGATTTTTTTGAAACATCACTCAACTATTCCATATAAACTCAAACCCATTCAAAAAACATAAAAAACATGATAATCATCCAATAATTTAATATCTCAGATGAGAAGTTTCTTACATAACACAACTATATAAGGTTATGTTTTGGAGATAATTTCATCCCTTGGTTGTATGAAATTATAACCACATGATAGAGATTTAGCAACCTTCAATTTATAAATCTGATCATTGTATCCAAAACCTCCCCCATCAAAAATTATACATAGATTTAAATGAAAAGGTAATGATAAATTCCCCTAGAATTATCTCCCCCATTTTCAAAGAGTTTTTTCACTTTTTATCTCCCTCTTTCAACACAATCCAAAGCAATGTGTATGTTAATTTTCTCAGAACCCCCAAAAAGAGGAGAATTCTCAACATGAATTTTTATCCTAGGATATTAAAATCTATCTCATTTCATTTTTTGTATGAATTTCTATAACATTTTTCTTAGTGAAATCTTAATCACGATATATATCACCAATTTAGACCCTTTCCTTAATAAAATGGAACCCGATATCAATATGTTAATATATTGAGTGATGGATATGATTATCTGTGATTTCTATGGAACTCATAATATTATAATAAATAAGTAACGGTTTCTCAACAACCACTTTTAAATCAACCCACTATACTTGTATCCACTACATTTTTGTTTAGAAGATTGCAGTTTTGATGTACTCAGCCTCACCTATACTCATAGCTACTGAATATTTATTCATTATATTTTATCTTATAAAACTCACACCAAGGAAGAATTTCCCACCAGATGTGGGATTTTAATTAGTGAAATCTTCTTCCTAATATGTATTTGTGAAACCATGTACTATATTTTTGATCTACTTATTTACACCAAGATGCCACTGAATATTCTCATAATATATCTTAAAAACCACATGGATACCGTAATATGAGATTATTTTGGATTACTCTGTAGTACAACACAAATATTGACAGTAAATAAAATATATGGAATTGATGTAGTGAGGTAAATAAGACTTACAACAATTCTTATAAATTCATTTTAATTAAAAATATTTTCCACTATTATATTTTCCACATTTAGTTCCAACTTCTACAAGAGTGGATACGTATTTTGAATTATTCATTTCAAACTTTTTCAATAATTATATGATATATTTCTCTTTAGATGAAAATTGTAATCATATATTGGTAGAATTTACAATCATAAGAATGAATTTATTTCTCCAAAAAATGTATCTCAAAATTATTCTTCATTTTCATTAAAAAATCTTTATATAGATATTTATAATAACATTTCAATATTATATCATCAAAATATATCATAACAGTGACAGTACCATTGGTGTATTATTTCACATACAATTTGTTTTCAATAATTCCTTTTCCAAATTTTGATTCTTCAAGAAACCATTATGTTAGGAGTAACATGCCCATGGAGACTATTTCAATGAATATAATACTTTCTTTAAATTTAAAATCATGTAACCATATTTATCAAAAATAAACCCATCTTCCTTCTCAGTGAAATACTACTCTAAAAGATCTCCATTAATTAAGGATGACTTCACATCCACTTGTAAAATATATACTTTTCATGATCATCCATTATTAATTGCATTCCAATGGATTATTTCCTTATAATTGGAGAGCAGTTTTTTTAAAAATTTATACCTTCCATTTGAGAGTATCCCTTGTAAACTAATTGGGATTTTTCCTTGATACCTCTCCTTTCTCATTGAGTTTCTTTCTACAAACCTACTTGGTGCCTATAATTTTTATTTCTCTCACTGGAAAAAGATTCCATGTTGTGTTCTTCTCAATTATCTCTTGACCATCATTCATGGATCTAATATACTCATAATGTTCAACTAATCCTAATATCAAGTTGGTGGAATTTTTGAAATGAGAGTAGTTTGATTCTCAACTCTCTGCTTTATTTTAGTCTTGAATGGTGCTTCTTGATTAATGATTATATTTAGAAAATAAAAATTTTTCTTTGTCCTTGGACACCTCATTTTAGGATTTTCATAGCATAATAATCATTAGAAGTATGATATAAATCAACTACTATAAAATTATGATCATTGTTTTCTTATTCAATAGGTTATTTTTTCTAGATTATTCTCACTATTATATTTTGAAAAACCATATACTATAACAATTAAACCTCATAACTTGGGCCATTTCTCAATAATTTTAATATAATAATATTCAATCATTTTATTCCTACTCGTTTTCCAACACTTATATCCACTTTCATTAGTTAAATAACCCAAGAGAACGACTTTAACTTGTTTTTCTTCAAATAATACAAAAGTTTTACACTTGATCTCTATAAAACATGAAATTCTAAATACATTAAATAATTTCATAGTACTATTTATTTTAAACCATATATCATAAGGAATTTTGTTTGTATCAGGTATCATTATGAATCTATTTGGAATATAAACATCTTTACACATAATTTATCTATAGAAAAATTTAGAAAGTTCATTCTCACCTAATATTGTCCTCCACATTTTAACAAGCCTTTGGTTTTTCCTATTAGTTATCCCATTATTTTTTGTAGAGTATGGGGAACTGAATTGATTTTTAACCCTATACTTTTTTAAACAATCTCCAATGTATTTCATGTAAATTCACTACTATTATTTTTTCTCAAATTTAAAATACTCTGCTTCTCCATTATCTACTTATCTTTTAAATATTTTAAACAATTTAACTACATGATACTTGTGTTTCATTAACCTAGATATTTAGTCTTAGTTAAATCAAATATCGATGCAGTGAAATTTAAATCAACTCTAATATATCGATTTCTCATTGGGACACATAGATTTGAGTGGATGACTTTATTTAGTTGTAACGATTGTGTCACCAATTTTGCATGTGTTGATTAAACCATATTTTACTTTGGAATGCTTCAAAAATTTCCTATCTTCACCTTTTTATTTGGGGAAGATCTCTTACCATGTGATGATTTGATATTTTACTCAAATTCATTTGGCCAAAATGGATAAGTCTATTGTTCCAAAATTCATTTTCTTCTTTAGTAGTCTAGTATCATGAGTTAATTGGATCATAAATATTGAATATGGTTCTATATATTCATTCCCCTATAGTGATTACACATCCATAACTAGAAATATTTATGAAACATGATTTTTTTCTTTTATTCACCACATAATTAGATTACACTCTGGAGAGAGTGATATTGGCCTTCCACATAAAGAACATCTTTGTAATTATTCTTATTTTCTTTAATCCCTTATGAACCAATTCCTTTAAATCTCAATGAAATATTATTGTCAAAATTTGATACTCATATGTCATTTTATTAAGGTTATTTAAGAGTTTTGTATAACCTATGATATGTAAAGAATAACCCCTATCTGAGCTCCATGGCCATCCTCTCTTGGTAGACTTTAAAGAGACCTCAACAATAAAAGATCATTCCCCCTGATATTACTTATGTTTTACTTTTCCATTTTCATTATAGAGAAGTTTTAAAGGTATATTATTCATATAATATTTACATGTATGACATTATTGATCACATCATAAACATTCTTTATCCAAGCATTAAAAGTTATTTTGTGTGGGTGGAAGAATTTTTTTCCTGCAATCAGTTTTCTTCCTCTTTTTAAAGTTATTCATATTATCATAACTACTCCCCTAGTTTCATATCTTCTATATAATAAAGAAATATATTGCAAGAATAAGTAAACCATATAGATGAAATACCAAAACACCAGTATCACCCACAAAATCTATATCTTTTATAGTAAAGTGAATTATTTCTATAATTTTAATATGAAAATACTATCATTTATGTGACTTGTAAAATCATATGTTTTGAATCAGTTGAAAATTTATAAAGAAATTTGAGTTTCACATTATTTGATGGCCCAAATTTTAAACCAATATTCTGAACATAGTTTTGAGAGTTATAACGCTTGAAATGTGATGTTTTGGATACATCTAAAATCCCATTAAGTATCTTAGATTTTTGGACGTGTTTCATGAGAATCGGGCTTCGAAATCTCGGATTTTAAAAAGAAAAGGGAGGCACATTCTTATAGCATGGTTATTGATAACCCTTCACCTCAAATGTTCAACCCTATAGGGGTGTCACATGGTATGTAAAAACATTAACTGGAGGCAACATGACCATGTGATGAGATGCATTAATGCTTCTGTGGTGAACCACGAAGTGTGCATACAGTTTGTCAAATCGTGTTAATAAATAGTGTGAGGGTTTGTCAATAACCCATTTGTGGTGCACATTTTGCACATAGTTTAGAAAATTGTGCTTCCAAACCAGGCACCCATTAAAAAGTATGAAATGTTAATTTTTTTGTCCACCACTTTTTACCCATTATCCATATTCCTCCTCCCTCATATTCACAACAACCACCCAATATTAGATGGATCTTATAATCCTCCCTTAGGATTTGGCAGATCTCTATCATTTGAGATTAGAATTTGACACTGTTGAATTTAATGGATCACTCTTTGTAAGACTATGAATACTATTACTTCTTAACTAATTTTCTCTTTCCATCTTGGATACTATTTCCATGAAAGCTCATATTCACTATTTTAAGGTCATTCATACGATTCTTTTATTTCTATCAATTCAGATCAAATAAATTCTTGAAAATGGGCATATAAACCTTCATAAGCATGACTAGGTGGTCGGTGAATTTTCCCTTAAATTCAGTTTTTTATAAATTGTTGTCATTGTGATGTATTCTAGGATTTTTATTTGTTACTTGTAAAATTTGAAACACAGTAAATCATTTTCTTATACTAAGAATTGATGTTCCTTTAGACCCCTTTCACCCAGTTAGAGAGGTTGATGATCTCACAAGATGCCACCACTTAAGGTGGGTTTAATTAAATTATTTTATTATATTTCCATGATCAAAACCAAACAGCCAAAGAGTGTGTTTGGGTTTTTGAATAAAAAAGGAACCAACCCAATGAATTAAAAAATGTTATATTATTTGGCCACTAACCTAAATTAAGTTAAACCATAAGAGGATGGACTTATTATTTAAATGAACCAACCATGGGGTGTTTTGTGCTTACATCATGTTAACAAGGCATCGATAATGGATTATGGGATTTCTAAATGAATGTTCACATGTTAGTGGAAGCTAAAATTAAATTAAATGAATCGTTGAATGGTTGAAAACAATATTTTTTCCTTTATTTGTTATAAATGATAAGTAAAATTGAATTTAATTGAATTTAAATTGGAATTCGGTTGGAATGATTAAATAAATTGTAGAAATGAGAAGTATTCTTCACTTAGCCCCTTTTCACTTGAGATTGAATTGATAAATGATGTACTAAATTGTTTTGGGGAAAGTATATAACACTTTATCACATTACCCTTATAATTTTAATGATTAAAAAGTTATGATTGAATTGAAAATTTGAAGGAATGTTTTTTGATGGATTTTGTTTAATAATTAAATGCCGTATGAATACTTATTATTTATACCCTGAGGGATACATGGATTCTGATAGAGAATGCCATGAATGGGCTCATAAGTTATATTGAAATGAGTAAATTAATAATGATTATTAGTGATGCTGGACACCATGATCTAAATAAATTTATTGAATTAATTTGAAATGATTTTCCTTGTTATTTATTGAAATCATTGGTCATGGAATTCCCCATTATTTTTTAAATTCATTTGACATAGAGTACATATTATTTTTTGAAGTCATTGGACATGGAATTACTCAATATTTATTTAATTCATTAGACATGGTGTTCCCATCATTTATTTAAATCATTGGACATGGATTTCCATGTTTAATTATTTGACATTTTTGTTCATGGTCCTCATTATCACTATCTTTTGAAATATGGGACATGACACCCCACACCCCCTTGATTAGATTCTTAGGTTTCTATCCTTATTTAAATATAATACCTTTATGATTATTATTGTATATAAAATCATTGTTCATAATCCATGGTTTCTAGTTATACTTTATTTAAAACATAAAATTCTCAAACATTCCATCTTAGGAAGCATCCAGTATAATCAGGTAGGAATCCCATGAGGAACCTAGGCTTGATGCAGTTATTCATAAATCATTTCCCAAAACTATTATTTATTATATATTATCACTATTTCATTTTATATTCACATTTTATTTACAATATAAACCATTGATGGTAGCCTACTATGTTTTAGTCACACCCTGTTCAGGATGCCATTTTGTACCTAGACAGTTCTTTTAACTGCAGGTTAGGACTTGTCTTGTGCTTCTATACTGTTGTATCTCCTTGGATAGGACTTTCCATGGGAGTTTCTGTTGAGCATGTATTTGGGATACCTTAAAGAGTTATAGTCTTTTACTTATTTATTATTTTTTAAGTCTATCTCAATTTTATGTATTACCTCATGCGTGTTAACAGCTTTGTAATTATGGCTTAGCATGTTCAAACATGGTTGGATTATTTGGAACTATCCTGGTTATCTGTTCATTTTTACTTGTTCATTATTATTATCTCCCATTTCATTTAATTTAATTATTATTACCCTATGTTTAGTACCAATACATAAGTTATAGTCACCCCACTATACCACCTTTAGACCCTCACTACTAGCTAGTAGCCTCTGGTATAAGAGGATATGTGCTTGATGCCTGATCTCTAATTGGTTCGATTACTCTTTATAATGTGAACCAAGTTGAGATATAAATAAGTGGTATTAGAGGTTATATTTCCTTGTCTCACTATTAAGAACTAGAATAATAGAGACTATGAATATATTGGAAGGCATGTAAGGATTTGTGCTTGTGGCATTGTCTCTAATTGGTTTGATTACTCTTTATAGTGTGAACCGAGTCGAGATATAAATAAGCAGTACCAAAGGTTGTTTTTACTTGTCTCACTATTTAGAACTAGAATAAAAGAGACTATGAATATATTGTATCATAATAAATAGATCCTTTCTGGGAATGGCCAATGCATAAATAATGGAAAGATCATGTTTCCAAATATGGGACTATTGTTCATGCAATTCATTATTATTGTTGATTATTATTTCACCTTGAGTGATTGATGTATATATGATGACGATTGGTTTATGAGATTAAATGTTAGGATTAGTTTTTCAATAAACGTAGTGCGTTCATACATTATTTTCAAGAATATAGGATTAAAAAGTTATTAGTATTCTTGACTATATACCATGCTTGTGTGTTGGCCTCTTTACATGCATGTATTCTCTACTAACAAGATAACTATCTTATAGTAGATATGATTTATGGTTGGTTGAAAAAAGTATCTCTATCAACCAAAATTGAATTTTTCAAATATATCATTATGATTTTAATCTATTTAACTATGGTTGGAATGCATTAAATAAATGAAATTATTTTGAGATGGTTAATTAATTCACTAGAAAGAATATTGAAATTTCAAGGAAATTTGATTGTTTTAATATATTAAAGCTATTTCTTATAGATGTCAGTTAATTTTTTTTTCAATTTCAACTTATAAAGGCTTTTGACCATTTAACATGGGAATGGATACCCATATAAGCGAGTCCTTATATGCTTCACTTGACCCTTTTAGGAGAGTTTTTCCATTGTATGCTTTTGATATGAACACACTAAGGGTGGGATTAATCTTTAATAAATAAATTGTTATCAGGTTTCTCTTAAATGGGATCCCAAGTATAATTTATCGAGTGTTTACACCATAAATAGGGAATGGATTCTCATATAACTAAATCCATGTTTCCATGACTGAATCTTTATAGGTTTTCTTTACTTATTTTTTGTGTTTAGTGCTAAAACCCATGGGGGTTTACTCATGTTAAATGGGATAGTTATTTAAAGTGTCTACAACTACTCATATGCAGTTAGTATAAATATATCGTCAAATCTTATATGACTAATCCACTTTAATTGATAAAATACTATTTGGATGTTCAATGACCTTATTGTTATATGGCATCAATTAATTAAAATTTCCATTAAAATCTATATATCATTTCTCTCTATATCTTGTAATTGACATTTGGTTTAACAGATCCAAGTTGTGAGATGTTTTATTATGTAATGGATAAAAAGAAATTATAAGATAATTTTCCTAGAATGTTATGAGGCATAATCTTAATAAATCTCCAATTACAGCTAATAAAAAAATTTATTCTATTACTAGTACTTGAGATTTTATATATCTAAGACTCTTTAATGTTATAATTAATGTGAATTGATGAAACGAATTAAATAAAACCTTCTAGTGGTGTTTATTTAATGGAACCTAGTGTAAGGGTTAGTTATAATGTTTCCTTGGGAGTATCCTTGTAAGGGAACATGAGTGTTGGGTATAGTTTTTAGTGGCCTTATTCTTTTATGTGGGACCTATAGGTTTGGCCTTATGGCCTAGTAACCATTTTGGAATGACTATTTTTTTAATTTTATGCATTATGTTAAAGTGATGGGTTAAACTATAAAGGTTCCAACCTTGGATATGGAAACTAGTAGACTATTAATACAAGGTTCTAGGAAAGGTATGTCATCACTATTTGACCATTTATGTTGGAAATAACTCTTTGATGATGAAACAACACCTGAGGTAGGTGGGTGGTTTTTTGGTGCATTGATCCTTGAGGGTGTATTACCATGTTTGGATACTGGGTAAGTGTCAAATCCATATTGATTTTCATTGGCATAATGAACCTCTAGGAATAACACCCATAGAAGGATCCTTGGATAAGAATAGGGCCTAGTAGGTAGATTCTTGGAAGGTGATATCATTGCACATTTGTTAGAAGATTATGACCCTCTTTGATCAATGTACTTTTTACACACTTCTGGTTTTACCGTTTTAGAGAGAGTTTACAAGAATATTAGCTTCCATGGAATAGAAACCCTTTTTGGGATATGGTTCTGATTTGAGAGAACATAAGGATAGGTGGATGGACGTAGTGGCCCTGATTTGAGATTTCAATAGAAAGGATAGTTGTGAGGCCTAGAATCCCATAGATTTCAATCTGATTCTAGTGTGTCCATTGTTGGTTTTATTGAGGGAAACCTCTGATATAAGCTGGAAAAAGTTGATTTTTCTTTAAAGGTAGTTAAATTTCTTTTAAGGTTATTTCAAGATTAATTAATATAGGATGATCAAGGTTTGTTATGTAAGCATGATGATTCAATTGGTTTTATAAAAAAAATACTTTTTTAGGTATCTGACCCTTTTGACTAGTGGTAGTGCTCTTGGTTCTTTACATTCAGAAAAAAGTTATAAGGTAATTGGTCATTCAATAAATCATGGAATTGGTAGGTTCCCTATTTTAAATTGTATTTCTATGTTAAATCATGGAATGTTGAGTATTGAGCTTCCATGTAGCATGGTTATGGGATGTCCATTTTGGGTGGCATGGGATGTGTACCCAATGCATATGGAATGTTTTGTTAACAAAGGGTTACTGTGGTAACTAGTTTGTGTGGAATTTCAAATAGAGACTAGATTCAAGCTATTTATTGAAAATTTAAAATAAAATTTTGGCAGACATGGACCATAAGTAGGCTTCCAAATTTACATTACTTTCTATGAACAAGTATGCATCAGTTAATACACCTATAAACTAAAAGTATAATAACATGTAGAAGATTATGAGGACTAGATATATCACATGTTAGATCCCCCATAAAAGCCAAAAAATCCATCTCATTCACTATTGTAGAAAATATTATACATTGATTCTAATTGAGGGCATGAGAAGTAGAGAAATTTAGAGGCAAACTGAGATCCTTTTTACTATAATGTTATGTTTATAGGAATATCTTAGTGACAAGAATTTAATTTAAGGATTTTTAATTTTTTAGGTATTACTGAGTCCCTATATTTATTACCAAATGGATCAACTCTGATTAGAATCTGTATATGTTTAGAGCAGTCTTTTATATTGAAGATCCCTGAGGTAGATGGGGATAAGTATCAATGGTCATCTTCCTTTACTAGCCAGTTTCTATAGAATAGGTTATTGATAAGAGAAAATATTCACCAAGACTCAAGAAGGGGGTGAATTGATTAAAAATTTCTGTACTTGAAACCAAACTCTTCTAAGGTATGAAAGATTCCAATATTTTATTGAAATAAGAAAGAATAAGAAACGAATGTATTAAGAAAAACATAAAACCTAAATATTTATAGTTCCATAGTGAATAAAATTCCCCTAGTCCACTCCATAAACACTAAACATCACGAGTTTAGTGATTTTACTAATACATGTATTTTTCATAGGGACTTACTAACATATTTCAAGATTTATTTATTTAGTAAATAACAATGATATTTTTTTGGGATCCTTAAAGGCATTATAAAAACCCATTCCTTCAACAATTATTACAAGGAGTTATCACTTCTTCTAATGATAATGAATAATGAATGTTTATAAAATGAAGTGCATGGTTTCAAGATACAATTGTCAGTAGAGAAGCAATCTCTAAGATAGTGAATCAGAATGAAGTGTAGCTTGAGGAGAGTCTTCTAAAATTAAACAATATTAAACTCTAAAGGATAGTTGTAGAAAACATGAATCATCTTCTTTTTTTACCATAATTGTACAACACAAAAATATTCTTAAGGGAGAGTGAGTGAAAATTATATTCTTTTTACATATATATATATATATATCTACTCTTTTTTTTAAAATCTTACATTTATTCTCACTTACTATTGAAAAAAATAACATCCCATAAAATCTAGCCTCTGGATTAAATTCCAGATGTCATTTTCCCAAAAATACCTTGTCAATAGGACTAAGCAATAGATTATTTTTAATTATTTTCTTCTCTTGGTACATAAAACAATTTTGAATGTTGATTTTACCAAAAAGAGGTTATCCAATATTTAATGCATTTTTTAAAACATTAATTTCCACTTAAATTATTTAAATGATACTAAATATAGATGTTTCAAAATAAGGTAGCAGATTTTGGATCACTAAATTTTCGAATTAGATGATTTAGATTAAAAAAAGAGGAATTTTTACATGTATCCATTATTCACGTATTCTTTCTCTCATGAAGGAAAACTACATACAAATATTACTCATAGATAAGAATTTGATAAAGATAACTAAATCACATCGATGATTGGAACCACGTTTCCATGTATACCATAGATCCAATTCACAAAGTTGATTACTCAATGTAGCCGATTCACGTAGGTATTTCATCAATGTAGTCATTTTCTCATGTAGTTGAATCATCAATGTGGTTGATTTTAATATACTTGATTCTATATTTTAACCTATTTATGTTGGTGATTCATTTACATAGTTGATTGATATAGCTGATTTCTCAAGATAGACAAATATCCAGATAACTAAAGTCCTTATGTACCTGAATTTTCCAAACCTTGCCAAATTTTATAAAATTCCAAAATTTCATAATTACAATAGAATTTAATAAATAAAATTACAAACATGATTAAAACAATCAATATAATTAGAATCATATGAATGATTTTTTATATCATCAAAACATACCGAAAATTGGATATGTTGGAACAACATAAGTAGTCTAAAAATCTCCCCATTTTGATGGTCATAAAACTAATTAAATAATAAACATGAAATTTTAATTGGTTGAAAGAAATTGATATATTTTCAGAAAATTTATAAAATATATAATTATTTTAAAATTTTTTTTACCCTTTCTTATTCCCATTTATATTTCTTATATATCTTCCCCCATTTTTTGATATTAAAAGAAGAAGGATAAGGAGATTAAAAACACATTTAATATGGAACCTTGAGTTATGAATATATAATATATAACATTGATAATAAATTTTAATTATGTAAGGACTAAAATTCAAAAAAATACAGTGAGTAAAACATGCAAGAAAATGAAAACCATTAAATGAAAAAATATCTTAACTCACAAACAAAGATATAAAAAATAATTTCATTAATCTTACAAATTTTTACAAAAATAAAAAGACTCAAAACAAAGAAATACATATATAAAAATTATTTAGATGATCCTGGTTTGTGGATGGGTTCAAATATTGATGGATTTTTGGGTGGATGTTTCTTAAATGAATGAGAGGAGAAAGCGGTATTTGGATTGCCACCACTGGAGGTAAAGCAACGCTTCCAAGATATACATAAATATATTAACTCCAAAAAAATGTTCTGTCTCTTGATATCTGAGTATGAATTATCTAGACTCTATCAAAATATATGAAGAAATAATTATTCCATATGTGATAGAACTTAGAAAATCTATTTTCCTAGAAGTATTTGAATAATTATCTTCCTCCCAACAGATTTAGCAGTAACAACAACAAAAACTATTGATTTTCTCTCTTATAAATGATGGTTGGATAAAAAACATCCAATAATTTCTTGGAACCTCTATAGGTATCTATAGTTTCTATTGAAAATTATATTATCCATATTAGGGAGAAAAGAGAATCAACTCACAAATATACTCTCTTGATGATGTTTGATTTTTAGAAATCCAAGACAACGATACAATATTTTATGTACATCTATGTAAATGAATATAAACCATTTTTCAACAAGATTTTAAGAAATTCAATTTATCCAGAGGAATATCTCGGAGAAGATATTTAAATTATAAATTCAGGATGAAGACTTGATTGAGTTTTAAGGAGTTATAAATATAGGTTTAATGGAATTTTGTTTGTGGAAACATGAATCCTAAGTAGTATACCATCTAAAAAGGTTAACTTATGATCCATGTCAGTTAATTTCTCTATGAGGACTTGACCAAACTCATGAATAGTGGTGTATGGGGATTGAGACACTATAGAATTGATAGCAACTAGCTTTTAAACAACTATCACAAGAGATATGTATATCATAAGCTGTTTAACATGGTCTATAGTTGGTATAATAGGATATTCCTCAGACTTTGAGTGTCTAGATTATTCTTTATAAGATTCTGTATATATATCGGCAACACCTTCATAAATCCTATCCATCTTAGTAAAAAAAATTATAGTTTATTCTGTTTGGGTTAATATAGGATGAAACCATATGTATGATTTTCTTAAACACCACTAAGGTTTCATCTACCTTACTATCAATAGAGGGAACATATTTATGGATAGATCCAGCTATGTCATTAAGGTAAACATCTATCCCAAGTCCATATTTGTGAAAAACTACCTTGGTATTCTAGAACTCATTTTAAAAAACCTTTTTTATTTTCTTGTATAAGCATAAGTGTAAACATGTCACATTGGAGTGATTGTATCTGAGATGAAACTGAATTCAAATGAAAAATATTTTACCAATATAATTCCATAAATATCAAACTATAGAGGGTTCTGAAGAAGTCATGGCACTTGTTTGAAACATTCTAAGGAATTCAAACTAACTATCAAACACACTTTTCAAAGTCTATATCATATCCTTCATATATGTATTGAAACTACGAATCTCATCATGTTCGGCCACTAAAATATGTAATTGAACTACTATAAACTTATGAATCGAGTGTCTCTAAGACACCACAAGAAATTCAAGCTCATTGAAATATAAATTGGTTGATAAAATTACTCAAATCTTATTCACCTAAGCCCCCACAACATTTAATTCTTTATCATTCACACCAGATGAAATTGGTTACACCAGTTAGAGGTTCTAGATCAATGTGGTCTAGGAATCCACCATCCCAACCATATTATCAAGGTTTTCCTTAGAAATTAAACATTCCTTGATAAATTTGATCTCAAATTTGGAAGATATCATCTCTTAAACTCATCATAATCTCAATTGATATTATAAAATTATATCATAATAAAGAGATAAAGGTCTTCATGTGTTTCTAAACATCATATACTTCATATATTTTTCTCACTAAAGGTGCTTATTCTTACACACGTGGAAGAGATGAGATGGAATCTAGGGTATGTGAATGATCAAAATATTCCATAATCACATTCCTAGATCTGTAAATAGAAGTACTATGTCATCCATGTAGTGGATCAACTATTTTTTTCTTAGCCTCAGATTCCATTTTGACTTCAGTAGTGGGCACAATAGGCACAGTCTTAACTGAGCCTTCCAATTTATCACCAGCATCTATCTCAATGAATATGTATAACTAGTTGAACAGACACAAAAATACTAGAAAATAAATCTTCTTGAATATAGACTATATCCCCAATAATATAGCCTTTTAACAATATAGGATTTGATATGATGACAACAGTATCCTACACTTCCTCAGCACGCACTATCGAAACAGGTACTACAACCCAATGAGGTGAGGTAGTGGATGAATCCCCTTATATTGGTGATGGAGGTGGTATAACCACCTGAGGCTAAACTACCTATCCAACTGGACATAGAGATTTCGATTTATCATCCAGGTTATAGAGAAATGTCTTTAAAAGTACTTCTGAAAGAGTGTTAATCTTTTCACAAATGACTACTTCACCCTCATTCAAGTCTACTACTTACTTTTTTAAGACTATAGGTATAATCCTTCCACATGGTATAATAATTCAAATTCCCTTGACCAGGGCAGCAGTGGTTCATGTTCATTATTATGTACCGTGGAAGATTCATCTTGAAATTGTTGATTAGGATATATAAAATATAAATGTAATAAAATAATTCATTTTCCATCTCCCCTTGTTTTAGTGAAATTTTATTCTGAAAGAACATTCACAATAACATTTATTCAGCTTCCAAGTCCTTTACAAATTTATTCTGAAAATTAAAGGACCCAAATAGAAACATGAAGACATTAGTAGGAATTATTGATCTTGTACCTACTAAATTATGACCTAAAATTTACTCACATTCATGAGGAAAATACTAAATAACATTCATTTCAAAAAAAAACATAAAGATCTTTCCAATTTACATTAATTAACAACAAATACTAAGTTATTCTGAACTGAAACTCATAATTTCTCATAAAACGTTTTAAATACTCTACAAATAGAAATACTAACTTCTTATCATAAAAAATCGCCATCTTTGGAACTGGGAGACATTGTTCAACAATTTTTTTTTCCATTCAATCAATCCATGTCCACACCCTTTCCTACAAGTACTAAATGTTATGCACCACCAGCCTATTATTTCTTCAAGGATCCAAACCCACTATGATATCCTTGCATTGACTTACCCATAAAAATGTTATTAGTTAGAGGTTTAGAGAACTAGGAGGTTAGAATTTAGTTTTGGGAGGTGAAGGGAAGCCGGTTAATGGAAAGGGAGGAGGGGATTGATTTTAGGTCAAGACACACACCCGATTTGGGAGAAATTTACATATTTGATGTAGGATTAGGTGTCGATCCAAATTAAAATAAGTAAGTAAAATAAAATACAATAAAATATTTTACTTAAAAGAAAATTAAACTAATTCCTAAAATTAAATTACGTAAAAATAAATACAAAAAATAGAGTAAATTCATTTAACATCCATAATTAATTAAGATACAATGAAATTAAAAATAAATACAGAAATTGATATAATATAAGTTATAATTATTTAAATTCAAATAATCCCAATTCATGTTTAATAAAAAAATTCCAAATAATGGGATTTTATAAAATATCAGCTAATTTGCTTCATAGTAGAGATAAATTCAAGAGTTATATCTCTTTTTTTGATAATGATTTCTCAATAAATGACGACTTATATATATATTATTTGTTCTCAAATTGTTTATTAAAATATTTGAAATGATTATAGCATAAGTATAATTAAATTTTATTAATACATTATTATAATTGAATCTAGAATTCAGTAAGGTGTTTCATCCACAACACCTGTTCACAACAACTACTAGTAAAAAAGTATTCTACTTCAATAGAATATAATATAATTTAGTGTTATTTCTTAGTAGAATACGAAACTGAAGATTTACTAAGAAAGTGAGAGGCTCCTAAGCGACACTTCTTATATAGTATACACTCAAAACATTAGGCATCTAAATATGTGCTTAAATTAAAAATATATATTTTTGAAAAAATCATTAAAAGAGAAAATTTTCCTTTTAAATATCATAAAATTATTTTTGAACATTTCAAATGAGATTCCATGGGATTAACATGGAATCAATAAAATAAACACATTACAAACATAATGTATAGTATAATAGTACTTAAATATAGTAGAATCCCAATTTTTCCCCTATACAACTTATTATCAACTGGTTTCACATCATCATCCAAGCCATGTTTTTCATTATAACTCATAAGAGTTGTATATACTTTACCAATTTCAAGTCAAAACCTCTTAATAAATCATAATACGTAATTTCTATAATTTAAAACATTCCCAATATATTTTTTTGTAAATTTGAATACCTATAAATAAATATTACTCACCCATCATGCCCATTTCAAATACTTTTTTCATGATTTTAGAAAATTCATTACATAGTTTTTTATTTATAGATCAAAAAATCCCATTATCAATATATATTTGAACTAAAAATATATAGGAATATTATGTTTTCCTAAAAGGATAAGGATCCTACAGTACTACTAAAAATTCATTTGAGGAGAGAAAAGAACATACACACGCATACCAATCTCCAGGTGCTTGTTTAAAGACATAAAGGAGATTGGTAAGTTATGAAATAGAATTTGGGAAATGAATTTTAAAAACCATAAGGTTGTTCAATATAAATTGTATCCATAATAAAACCATTGAAAATTAATATTTCACATCCATTTGACATAATTTGAAATCTAAATCTGAGGCATAGGTTGAGAGATTCCTAATGGATTGTAATTTAGCTACAGGTTTAAAAGATTATTCATAATACACCCCATACTATTTTTATACCATTTATCCACTAATAAAGACTTATTCCTATTGATTACAACAATTTCATCTTGTTTATTTCTAAAAAGAAACTCTGTTTATATAACAGGGTAATCAGAGTGTCTATCAACTAATTCTCATACATTATTCAAGTTGAACTAATTTAACTCGTCTTGTATAGTTATAATCTAAATACCATTAACTAATTATTTTTATAAGGTTGTAGGTTCTAGTTTAGATAATAATATATAAAATTAGACATGTTTTCCTATACTTATTGTAGTACTAATACCTTCACTTATGCTTCCTATAATTGTGCATATGGGATTATTTTCAAGGTTCCAGACCATCCAGGAAGTAGGAATTTAGGTTCCCTGATATCAATCCATTCATTATTAGGTTCACTAATGTGTAGTTACAAACCACCATACTTTATATTATTGAATATAGGTTCAAGTATCTCATTTTCAAAATGTTTTCTTTACTTCTCAACTTGAGTCATTTTTTATTAAACAGGTATCTTTCATCAAATATCACATGAGTTGATTCTTCAAAAATATTTTATTTTTTTAGAAACTCTATTAGAATGGGAAGTAGTTTTAAATCCATAAAATATTTATTTTCTATATTTGGATCAAATTTACCAACATTTTTCTTGATATTTAAAATGTAAATATTGCATCTAGACACTTTAAACTATCGAATTGTTTTCTCTCTATGAATAAAATACTCATTGTATTCTTTCATAAAAATAGGAATAATTAGAACTCTATTAAATACATAATATAATATATTTATAGCTTCATCCCCAAAGTGAGTGGGTAGGTTATATTCACATAACATAGTCCTATCAATTTCTTTCAAGGTCTTATTCCTCCTTTCAATAAAAACATTCAATTGAGGTGTTGTGGGGGAAATGTATTTTTGTTGGCATGTTTTGGACAATAAGAATTGAACTCATGGTTTTCAAATTCTCCCCCATAGTCACTTATCAAATAAATAATTTTTATATATTTATATTTTTTAGCCAATATAGAAAAGATTATAAAAATATAATAATATTCAATTTTATTAATCAAAAATAATACCCACGTAAACCCATAAAAATAGTCTTTGAGAACATAAAAAAATATCACTCTTAAAATTAATATTATAGATGATACAAAACATATCCATGTGTATTAGTATCATATTCCTATATATAGAAACCTCATTAATTTATTTAACTGATGAACTCTATTTCATTCCCATTTTCAATGCATTCCATAGTTTCTCTTTATTAAATTTATGTTGAGGTAAATCTGAAATTAAAATACTCTTAGAAATGTTTCTCAAAGAATACACAATACAATGACCAATTCATCTACTCCAAATCCATGATTCATTTTTAGTAACAATTAAACAATTGAATTAATCTCTTTATAAATTATTAAAATCTAAAGTATATACATTCTTAGTTCGTGGTTCCATAAACATGAGAAATTTATATTTAAAAAAATAACATGCACTATTTGAAAAATTAATAGAATAACCTTCATCACAATGTTGGGAAATAATTAGTCAGTCATGATTCAATCCTTCAATATAAAGAACACTATTGATGAGAAATAATCTTGGATTTCTCACTAATCAAACTCCCATAATTGTTACCTTATCATTGTCACCAAATTTGATATATAGTACAAATATTTGAGAAATATCCACTCATTTTCATTGAGAATACTCTATCTATATACCATTTTACATTTATTATCTTGTAACTTTTTCCCAAAAAATAAATCCAAATTGAAATTATTTTGGTACCCATATTTTCTTGGGTCCTAATATGTTATCAACCAAATATTTTTGGAATCCAAATAAGATTGTGCTATCCAAAAAATCTAGAAATTAATTTAGATAAAATTATTGAAATGAATGAATGATTGACTATAGAAACATGATTTTGATAAACTAAAACGATTAGTATAATTTAGTTGTTCTCCATAATGAAAAAATATCTTTTTTCATGTTTTTGTTCTTTGAACTGAGAAAAATATTTTTTTTGTATATTTATGGGTTTTCACCTTTGATTCTAATTCGAAACTTATCATTTCAAAATTTATTAACAAGAAGGATTTGATTTAGAAATATTTATCATTTTATGAAAATTATATATATATATATATATATATATATATATATATATATTTAAGGTCTTTGACTTATTTATTTTAAAACCAATTCTATAACCATATTCAACTCCAGATACAATATAACTTTCTAGATTTCATTTAAGGTCTGAAATTTGTTTTTCAAGTCTTATTTTTCACGTATAGAAAAATTATAAGTGTTTTATAGGTATTTATTTTTATGTTTTTAATGTTATATATTTTCTTTTTATCATTTAATAATATTCATGTAGTTCCTCAAAAGATAAATTTTAGGTTTTAGAATCAGATTCATGCTCAGAAGAATAAAATCAGTGTACCATATCAGAGTGTGCTATAAATAACATGTTGGACTTTTGATTTGAGATTTGATATTTTGATTTAGAAGATGTATCATTAATATAATCCATAGTAGTACTCTATATGGGCATTTTTTATCATTTAATATTTTTCTTATATTATTGCTTCAATTTGTAATTACAATCATTTGTCTATTTGTCATGAAGCTATGGAGAATATGGTTTGATATGTCAAATTTTTTTTGCACTCATAAACCATAATTATTTATAATTTACATCACACCTTTTTTTTCAATTCAAAATTTTATCTTCCTTTTTCTAGTTATAATCCTTTAACGTATACAATTTCAAAGAGTAATACTCCTTTTTAATCATTCTATACTCACTGAATTTATCTTAAATTTTTTCGATACACATAATGAGTGTTAAAATTATATTTTTATCATGAAATGTTTAACATATTTGTATTTTTCTAATGGAAGATGAATTTCCACTACAACTATATTGATTTACTCTAAGATATTTTACTTCTTGGTCTAATTTAGGAATTGGTGTTCAAAGAGAAACAACATTATTCATAATCTCTATTAATCATCCATTCATATGTGTTGTGGTTTCCCCATAAACAACACTAAATGTGTTAAATTTCAACATTGTAAGGTCATGGCGAAGATATTTGACATTATTAGTACCTTCAAAAACCACTGATATAGTTGTTCCCATATCATATACTATTTCACATTGACAAACATGGTTTATCTCATCCAGACCTATACTACAAATTATATAATTAATATATTTTTTGTTCAGATCATATTCTACTTCTATAGTAGCATCCAATTTCTATGAATATCTTTCATAAATATTTTAAGGGTTAAAGAATTTCAAAAACACCTTTAAACCAAGGTTCTTCATGAAGATATTCTTTCCTTCCATGCAACAACCATAATTTTTCTCTGTTGAAATAGGTATCTCTTATTTTAGAAATACCTTTTATATTTTAACAATATCATGAATTTTAGAAGTATATTAATTAATTAAACCTTTTAGATTTGATAAATCCATATTCACATTCATTAATACTAATTACTATTCAAAGAATTATAACACTAAGACTTGAAAGGGGGGGAATTGAGTTCTTAAAATTTTCATTACTAAAAACTACCATATTTTATGGTATTAAAGATCTTTATCTTTTCATAATATAAGAAAGTACCCAAAATGAATTAACCAAGAAAAAAATCAATCAAATAATATTTATGGAGGCATTGGGAACGAAAATACTACGTTCTACCCCACCAAAAATCAACTCCTAGAGCTTAGTGATTTTACTAGAACCATTCCATTTATTAGGGACTTAATAATTGAGCGAAAACACCCATCACATGGTATAAAACAAGGATATTTTATGGGATTATTCAAGAAAAAAAATACAACCCTTCATTACCCAGTATAAGGATAGATCGCTAAAAGTAATGAGAAATAATAATGAATGTTCAAAAAATGAAGTGCATAGTTGCAAGATGAAACTGACAGAAGAGAAGAGGCCACTATAAGAGAGAATAAGAATAAAGTGTAACTCAGTGGGAGTCTTCTAAAATACTTCAGGATTAATCATCAAAGAATAGCTTTATAAAATTTAAATCTTATTATTCTTTTTAAAAGCACAGATTAGATGAATATAAATCTTATTGAGGGATAGTAAGTGAAAATGTTATTCTTGTTACTTATCTACCTTTTTTCTTATTCCAATAATTTTGATTATATTATCACATAATATTTCACAACATAATATCCCATAAAATATGTCCTCATTAATAAATTCATGACATCATTTTCCAAAAAAATACAATATCAATAGGACTGAGCAATAAATTATTATGTACTGTTTTCTTCTCCCAGTAATAGAAACATTTTTGAAAATATATTTTACTATCAAGAGGCATTAATATTTTTAATGCATTGAAAAAAACCTTAATTTAAAATTAAATAACTTAAATGGTAATAAATTTTTTGGTTTTGGAATGATTTATCCTATTTTGGATCACCAGGTAGCCAAATTTTAAATATTTTAATTCACATATACAAATTGATCTATGTAACCATTCTTGGAAAAGTTATTTTCTCAAAAACCCAAATTCTATAACCACCTTTCTCAAATTTCCAAATTTCACATAGCTAACTAATTCACATTGCTTAGTGGAACCACATATCCAAATATACAATAGATATAATTCACAGAGCCGATTACTATACGTAGGTGATTCATGTAGCGGTTTCATTGATGTAGCCATTTTTTCTCAGTCGATTCATTGACGTAAGTGATTTTCACACTACCAATTTTGTGATATAGTAGATTTATAAATAAAATTCCTTTACATATATTATTTCTCAACATATCCAAATATCTGTGTATCCAAAGTCCTTAAATAGTCAAATTTTCCAAGCTTCAGAAAATTTTATCAAACTTATGGAATTGACAATTTCCAATAGTATTGACTAACTAATATTAAAAAACTGAGGAACACACAATAAATAATTCGAAACATTTGAAGAGTTTTTGACATCATTAACAAATAAATCATGTGGAATATGTTGAAACAAAATAAGTAGTCCAACAAGGGATTCATTTTTAATGAGAGAATACACAAGTTGTGATGTTAGGCAATTTCAAGGCCATATAAAAAAATATAGGGTGTGGGGTAGTGAGGTAGAAATAGGGGAATCGTAGTCCAATTACCAATCTATAAAATAATTTCACCATGACCAATCACCCATCATAAGTTCCCCCAATGAACATGAAGGGGCGTTGAATGCTTCACCACAATGGGGAAGAGAAGGAAGGTGCATCACAATTTTATTAATATATTCCTTATATTTAATCCTCAAGAAGTTATCCTATTTATAATCTCATATGATGACATCCCATTCTAGTTTGTAATTCATTACTATCATGGTTTATTCCAATATTTTAACCATGATACCACCCTCATTGATAGGGTTTTCTAGGAATCTGAAACTAGAAAAGTGAATTTTACCCTCCCAAAAAAATTCCTAAAGTAATGAGTTGATAACATTATCAATGTGGTGAATTAATCCTTTAGGAATATTTATTTGAAACATTACATGCATGGGGATGGAAGATAGGATTGATATGATGATCCAGATCCTCCCTCCAAAATAAGTAATCCAAATTTTTTTAGTTGATAATACGTTATATAATTATTTAGAATATATTATGAAATTGATTCACATTAATCTCATTAGAAGATATAGCTGAACCAAAATATTACATATAGAACGAAATTAGGTTGATACCCAGCCTCTATTTAATATTAGAACTGTGAGTATCCATATAAATGTTTGATATAAACACATTTCTCATGGTTTATTGTGCTTATTTTCTTCTATATTTATTATATTCACCCATAAGGATTCTAAATACACATAATGAATAGCATCATCCATTCCTAAAATAAATCACTTCATATAAAAAATAAGTGAGTGATGCCAAGGGTTTTATCCCGAACTTTTAAAGAGAGGATCAAACCTAAATCAATTTCTTTTGCTATATTTATTTTGATATCTTCTTTCAAAGGTAATAATAAAGTAAGATACATGGGGTCTACTTGTCAGAGCCCTCTAGTAGATTTTGATAGGACTAAAATTTTCTATCAAGACATATAGAATACGTTGGAGAGGATAAAAAATTAAAACAAAAAAATTGGAGAACCACTCTAAAAATCCTTAACTACATATAATCATGATAATTAAACTCCAATAAATAGTGTTGTGTTTTTTATATCAAAATTTTCCATAATATTATAAACAACCCCCTTTATATTAATTTAATATATCATTTATTATTCTAGTTTAATATCTCTTCTAATGTTTTTATTATTGGAAAATTAGTTATTTCTTTTGAATAAAACTATGGAAATAATTTGGATAATATTTCAGTAATGATATTTTGTTTGAATTTTATAAGAAAAATTTCATAAACTTACCAGGAGAAATTTATGAAAAGTGTTTGAGTGAATTACTTTCATTAGAAGAGAAAAATATGTGACACACATCTCTCTAGATAATTTTCCACCTTTTATATAATTGATGATGGATCTATTAATATCTTCTTTGATGATATCCCATTCTAGAATATAAAATGATCAGGGAATCCATCAAGGCCAAGTGCACTATCCTAGTTTCAGATCTTTATTTCTTGAAAAACAAAAGTGGCGTATAGATAGGTTTTATCAAATTTATTCCCCTCTCATATAACCTTGTCAGTTCATAGATCCCTACTTAGAAATAATGTTAGGGAATTCTTTGAAAACCTATCATCTAAAGACATTAAGATCATTACTGTATGACCCATCCAAAATTTAGAGGATCATATTTCTTGTTAGTATTTTTTATTTTATTAATTCATGTAAGTATGATTAGTTATTGTCACTTTGTTTGAGCCATTGGATGTTAATCCTTTCAGGGTAATTCCTTTTAGCTTCAAGTAATTTTTGTAATAGAACTTTTATTTTCCCCAAAAGGACACTTGTTAATGAATAAATATTAATAAATGGATAATTGGAAATTATAAGGGAAATATATATAGTACTATAAGTATGAATATGGTTCTCCTATAGATTTATAATATGTATAAGTTTATTATATAGAAGGATAGAGTCTGTTTGAAGAATGTCAGAACATGAGGTAAGGGTTATGTTACAATCTCAATATTTTTTGGGATTTTTTATATTTCAATTTCCATTATGGAGAATTTAATTTCATTAGTCTCTTAAAAACTATATATTTTATTATACTCTAGGTATTTATATATTTTTCAAGTATTTATTCCATTCCCCCTCCTTTGTTGATCAAAAATACTGAAAACAATTTGTTTAAAAAAGATTACGATATTTGTTCTTTTTTGTTTGGAATATTTATATTATGTATCCATTTTATTCAAAATAATCTTATAGATGTTATTATAAACTTCGAAATTATTTAAAATAGTATTTTTATACAATTTTTAACTTTCTTTGAAAACATTTTAAATGAATCTTCTTAACATTTTTTGAACTGATAATTATTCACTTTGTTAACAAAAGTGTGTAAAGAATATTTTTTAATAATTTATAGAATTAACATATTATCACATTATTATGTAATTAATTTATAAGGAATATTAATTTACATTTAACATGGTTTTAAAAATAAAATACTCTTCCGATTTTTATGGATTTTTTAGTTTTTAATAAGATCCAAAATTAAAGGATGTGTTTTCTTGTTTTTCAAAGAATATTGTTAATGATTTGGTAAAAGTATCTTCCTTATATTTAAACACAATTTTATTATTCTTATGGTTGACTAATTATATGATATAATTATACCATACACTTTTTTCTATTGACAGCTTATGATGATGGTGTTTTCATGATGTTTTCATGAATCTTATTTCTTTTCTAAGGGTTAATTAATATAGATAAATGTTTTTATGATCTTATGAAACACATATATATGGTTTTAATTATGATATGGTTTTTAGTAGAGTTATATGTTCTAAAAATAAAATGGGTTAATCCTGATATATCATGATATATTTTGAAAGGGAACGGGGAGTGAACCCAATCCACTCTGGGACTCTGTCTACTATGTATATAAATATGGGAAGTGAACTAAATCCACTATAGGACTCTGTCCAATATGATAGTCTTGGTAGTGATCCTAGAATAATAAAATACTTTTATATGATTAGGTGTATATCAAAAAATTATGTCATATGTTTATGATTATCTTTCATGTCTCACGAATGATTATTGATGATTCTACACTCTTATGACTCATGTCATTTGTTATTAAAAATAATTATGCCATGAATCGTGATTTATAGTCTATAAATTATTGGGTATGTTTTCATTATTTATGATCATGTTCTCAAACCCTTATGTTTATCATATTTTCACTTATTATCATAAATTTATATCTGCTATGTTTACTCTTGGTGAGCATATAATATCATCATTTCTTACGTCTCAATTCCAATAAGTTATGAAGAATGGTTTTAAATTTGATATGAATAAGAAGGGTATTAAGTGAGAATAAATTTGTGGGAAATATTTAAGATGTTTATGGAAATAAGATGATTATGTGTCTTGTATCCAAAGAAAATAAAACTTTATGGTTCTTGGGAATTTGATATTGTGAGAGAAGTAGTGAATATTCATCTAAAATGATGTAATGTACAAGTAAGTGATTATTAGGTAACATCAGTTAGAATTAGATCTGAGTTTAGTTTTTTAGAGATTAATATTAAAAAAATTATTAATAATCCTATAGATATACTAAAATAAAATATGTATCATTGAATTTTGAAAAATTATAGAGAGTTTGGACTCTTATAAATTAAATCATTGTCTAGATTAAAACAATTGGATATTGGATTTGGAATAAATGCACCTAGGGGTAATAATCCTATAAGGGATATATGGGTATTAAAAATATTTTATCCATTTTTATGATAAAGAGGCTTAATTGAACACATTTTTTAAAACTCTAAGGATATATGCATTTATTAATTCACATTATCCATATCAACCATTGTATGGTATTTGTAAATATTTATCTCAAATTTCCGAATAAGAAATAATAATACAAAACATAGACTAAAACCTAAAATTTCATGGGTTGATAAGAATTTTTAAAAAATTAGGAAATCAATTGAATTTTTTCCATTATTATATATATATTCACTATGATTATTGATTCTTGAAGCTCACACATTGTTTTTTTGTATTATCCAATCGCTAGAACCAATAAGAAGCATGTTAACAACAATTATGACAACCAGTGTGATGATAATCTTCATGAGAAACCAAATGAAATCAGAGATAGGATAATTTTTTTGGCTATTCTCACCTAAAAATCTCATGCTATTAATGGTAACATGAATCATACTAAGCTTAAAATATTATAAAGAAAGAAACAACCCACCACTGTGTCTTTCATTCATAAATTCCCATGTTTCATCAATGGATCCTCTGATTCACTTATTACTAAGTAATGGATCAATGATATTGAAAATATATTTTTTATTCTACAATTCTCATTCCATGTGATTTTATTTTATATGTATGATTTATAAGGTGAATCTGATCAATGGTGGACACTTATTATGAATACGCAGAAAGAGGAAGAAATTGACTCCCGAAAATGGGAAGAGTTAACAAATTATTTTTAATAAGTATTTTACTAAACCACATCACACTAAAATTGAGAGGGAATTCCTAAAACTAAAGTAGAAAGATAATACATCCATTGGAACCAATGATAAAAATTTCACAAGACTTATAGGGTATGATTCATGTTTTATCACTTAACCTGAAAGTAAAATTGATCAATTATTTAGTTGATTATGACCAAGTCTCAAAAAGTCATTGTCTATAAGAGAGTTTATCAATTTCGAAGAAATTGTTTTATAGTCTCTAATGGTTGAAATTGCGACTGTTTTCTATCATAATTCTCATGGTTTTTGTGAAAAGAAAAGAAAAATGGATTTTTTTGATGATATTTAAATAATAAAACCAAATGAGGAAATAAAATTAATATTTCTTTATACCAAAAGTGTTGTAAAAATCATGAATGATTTTGTATTAAGGAGAATGGTAAATGGTCTATGTGAGGGAAATAATTTCATAAATCAAATTTGTACTAAAGTGATGTTAAGAGGTCTACCAATGAAATTAACGGAGAGAAAGATCAACTAAATTTACCACCCACACTACAATATTGTTATTGAAAAGAGTGTCAATATTTTACAAATAAGTGCACATATACAGTGGTTAAGATAAAAGTTATCATTAAAAACCCCCTAATACAATGTAAAAATAGAGTGATTATGAAATCAAAACTATTTAAGAGGGTCATGAGAATGAAGTGTTGATAGCTATACTTATCATCCACTTTATAACTTCAAATGTCATATTTGATTTAGGCTCTACCCACCATTTTATAATTTAATTGTTAATGGGAATCACATAACCTTTTAAATGGTTAGATATTTATTTATCAGTGAAAAATACTAATGGTATGATCAATTCATATCAAGTTTATATCTCCTATTTGATAGATTTTTGGGTTAAATTTCTTCATGAATATCATGTTATTCTACCCATAGTCAAAGTTGATGTGCTTTTGGGCATGTATTAGATCACCTTATATAGAGACCATATCAATTTTGGAGAAATATAAGTAATATTTGATATCATGAATCAACATTATAATCATATATTTATTTAAGTATGAACATGTATTTCCAATAGAAATTACATCCATGATATGGGTCGAACTACCTATTCGTGGGGGTTAATTATCTCAAATGGTTGAGGAGAAACTCATTATTGAATATATTAATATTTTTAGGAATATATCGATGTATTTATTGAAAAGTTTCATAGTCCTCCCCAAAATAGTGACGTTTAGTTTACAATATAACTCATATCTAGTACTACACTTATTTCAAAGACTCGTTATATAATAGACCTAATTGAGTTATATGAAATGAATAAGTAAAACAAAGGAAATCTATAAAATGTATTCATACACCCAAGTGAATCACAATGGGATGTGCCTATAATTTTTGGGTAGAAGAAAGAAGGTTCAATGAAACAATGCATTGATTATAAAAAATCATACAAAATAACTACCATAAATATTTATTCCCGAACCCGTATTGATAAACTTTTTAATAAATTCAGAAGAGATAATTAATTTTACAAAATTTATCTTCAATATGGAAATCATAAGTTATAGGATAAAATGGAAAATATACACAAGAAAACCTCCACATGTGGTTTGGGAACTATGAATTTATAATGATACCATTTTTCCTTACCAATTCCCCTATCATCTTCTTGGATATAATGAATATAGTCTTTAGAGATTACCTTGATCAGTTTTTGGTAGTATTTATAGATGGTATTATCATATATTCCAAGATAAAAGAATAGAATGAATATCAGTTGTGTATTTTTTTTAAACATTGAGGAAAGAGAATATTTTGTTCAAATTTTTTATGTCTGAATTCTATAAACAAAAAGTATCGTTATTGGTTTATATAATTACATGATAGTGTATAATTATTGATCCTTAAAATAAATATGTCATTAATAAATATCATAGACCAATCATGATGATAAATATTTTTAGTTTTCTTGAATTAGATAGATATTAATGAAACATTGTGAGAAATTTATTATTTATATAAAATTAAATAAACAAGTTCATATGTAAGGGAACAAAGTTCATTTCGATAGATGAATGTGAATAAAATTTGATGGATCTGAAGAGAAGGTTGATCAATTAACCTATTATCATACATCCAAATAGTGGAGTAGGGTTTGTGATATATAGTGATGAATCAAATAAAATATCATGACATGTTCTCATTCAAAATTAAAAGGTATTGGAATATTCCTCTTGCCAATTTAAGATTCAATAAAAAATTACCCAACTCATAATTTATAGCTAACAATGGTATATTTTTCATTGAAAACATGGTGGGATTATATCTATAGTGTATGATGTGAAATATATACTGATCATATAATCATGAAGTATATATTTACATATAAAGTGTTTAATATGAACTAAAGTAGATGGTTGGTGTTTATTAATGAATATGGAATCTTAATGTATTACCACCTTGGGAATGTGAATAAGGTGGTTAATGCACTGAGTCAGAAGGATCATTATATATTTTATAAGATGAGGATTGAAAAAGATATAATAATTATGGTTATTTAGAAGACATGCCTTGAAATCACAAGGAAAGGGGAGAGATACTATCTTCCTCAAATGAATGTTCAACCATCCATACATGTGAAGACTGAAGATTTGCAGAAGGAAGATGTGGATATGTAAAAGAAGGTAGGAACTTTTTTAGAGTTCAAAATTGACCATGACGGAATGAGAAGGATCATGAAACAGATATGTGTCCATTCAGAACCCAAATAATATAAGGAACGATTTGATGAATCACATAACTCATCATTATCCATCCATCATACCAGTATAATGATATATAGAGATCTACAAGAGCATTTATGGTGGGAACACCTGAAAAGGGACATTACAGAGTATATATCTCAATGTATGGTGTGTTAACAAGTTAAGGATAAACTTCATAAGTCTAACGGGATGATAAAACCATTACCCATACCTATATGGAAATAGGAAAATATCATTGTGGATTTCATCATATAACTTCCCAGGACATCTAAAGGACATAACACCATTTGGGATGTAGTCAATGTATTTTTTATGTCAAACCATTTAATTTCAATCATAGAATATTTATCACTTTTCCAACATTCTAGTATATACATTAATGAGGTGTTATGGTTACATGGAGAACCACTATCAATTGTATTTTATTGATATCCAAGGTTTACCATAGAATTCTAGAGATTTCTTCAACAAAAAATGAATACAGAACCGAGATTTATCACTTTATATCATCCTTTGAAATATGGTTAGTCTTAGAGGACCACTCAAACAATAGAATATATACTGAGACATTTCCTTAGAGATTTTGAAGGTTACTAGGATCAATACCATACTTTTTTTGGATTTTCTTAAAATAATAGATTTTACTCAAGAATTAAGATAGCTACTTATAAATCATTTAATGGAATGAAAAAAGAACTCCAATATTTTGGGATAAATTTGGAGAATGAATGCTATGGGAACTTGATCTTCCTAAGAAAATGGTAGAAAATGTTAAATCCATTCATTATCATATAAAATTAGTTTAGTTTATATAAAAAATTCATACTAATAATAAATAGATAGATGTAGGTTTCAATGTTTTTCAGAAGGTATTCTTATGAATATCTCATTAGAATATAGTTATGAGATTTAAAAAGAATGGAAACTGAGCACTAGATATATCAACCCTTATTAGATTCTTGATTATATCAGGATTTTAGCTTATCACTTTTATATTCCACTAAATGTATTTCAAGTACATTTTATGTTCCAAAAATATATTCTATGTATATGCCCGATTCTTAACATGTACTAAGCTCCTAGGTTATACATATGGATAATGATATTTCATATAAGGAAAAATCGGTGAAGATTATGGATAGAATAGATAATGTAATAAGTTATAAGACAAATCAAATGGTTAATGTATTGTGCAGAAAATGAAAATTTGAGGAAGCTACATGGGAATTCAATGATATAATGAGGTATAAGTATCCTCATATTTTCAATCATATTAACCAAATTTTAAGGGAAGAATTCATTTTAAGGGGTATAACGCAACACCATGATATTTTAAAATCCTTTTTTATTTAATAAATTCACTGTATTAAAAATATTCTAATGTTTAAAACACTAAAATTAAGTGAATAATTATTCATTTATATATAAAATTAAATACATTATCAGATAGTTAAATGAAATTGATAAAATAAATGACTTTGTTAAAATAGTCAAATTCACTTAAGGAAATACCATTAAATATTCAAGAGGTATTTTGAAATATTTTTTGGTATATATTTTTCCTCTCTATAATGGTGTTTTCATGATCCCAAACAACCACCTATATTTCTAATGTTTTCATTTGAGTTTTTTTTATACTAATTAAGTTCATTTAATGTGATGTATTTATACGACATTATGGATTTTTAAAATTGATTCAAAATGTTTGATTGGTCTTATAAAAGTCTTGTAAATAATTATTTTCATTATTTATGTCATTTGAAGTAACATAAAAGATGTAATAAGGGATTATAAGGATGTGTATGTGGCCACTCTTTGAGAGGAAGCGGGGAAGACTGCATCGTTTAGCTAGTATAGGGTACCAGCCTACCAGTTCTACAATAACAATAAACAATATGTGTTATACGACCATCATAAAGACAATGGAGGTCTAATAGAAACAATTTACTGCATTTGAGACACCAGTTTCCTGTTAGTAGAAAATGGACATCCATTGGGGTCGAAGAATCTCTAGAAAAGATGCATTTATTATGGTAAAAAATGACTATAAATGAGATATTATTTATCTTTATGAAACCTAAGGAATTATAAAAGGTTACCAAACCTCTTGGAACCTATAAAACAACTCCTTTGGCCTCTAATAAGTTTTAAATTTCTTGAAATCAATGCTCTGGATCTAAATTTAGTTCGAATCCGTAGAATTATTAATTATCTCAAAGATCCTTCCAAAAGATCAAAACATCTTAAGTCTCTCATGCACCCTCTCAAATCTCTCATCCTCCATTATAATTTTTCAATATTAGTTATTTTTTCGTAGAATGTAACGGGTCTTCATATTGAAAACAAATCTATTCTCAACCACCATTTTACAATGGTTCTCACTCAAAAAAAGTGAGGGACAAGTTCCTTCTCTATTGACCAAGCTCAAGAAGGTGATCACAAACAATAATTGTGAGACTGGGTTATTATCACAATTTAGATCAAGGTATTTAAACTATTGACCTCTAAATTATAGGGGTAGAGATGCAGGGGATAACATCTAAATTTAGTTGAAATATTTGTCAAATTTTTTATTTTCTATTCAATTTTCCACATTGCATCATTTAAACCTCAGTTCGAATACTTTCATAAATTCAGTTTGATTATTTCCACATTTAAATTACTTTGATAATATATTTATAAACTCAAATTAATTTTATAAACTATAATATAATTGGGTTTTCACTATAATATTTTATTCCACTTTAAATTTTTGAAAGGGAAATCCCAACCCATCTTGCTGTAATATCTAATAAACAATTTTAATCAAATGAGTGATTTGAATCTTAATCTAAAATTAACTTGTTTTCAAAATTCAAATTCAATTTTATTTTTTAAATATTAACCAATTTAAAAGATATATTTTATTATGGAATCTAATTCAAATTCACATGATCCTATGTTTTACAGCACTAAATATTCAAACTAGAAGAATTGATGACAAATTTCCTTGGTAGTATTAGTTATTATGTATGCAAAATGATAATGGTTGAGTTTGTTACCATTAAATAGTTTTTATAAAAACGGTCTCTTTAAGATGTTTGTAATTTTAAACTTAATAAAAATGCTATGAATTTAATTCATTAAGGTCTTGATATTAATGAATTAAATAAGTTTTATTTGTGTTAAAAAACTTATGATATTAGGATATTATTATAATTTGTACACAAAGGTCCAAAAAAAATGAATGGAACTAGATTATACCTATCATTAATATTTTTAATGTGTCACAATGCATTTTATGAAATCTATTACATCAATGTTTATGAGATTTATTAACATATTCAATGCTATAAATTCTCTTGGTGATGAATTATCTGCATATATTATGATAATGAAAATATTAAGGGTTTTACCTAGCTACTAGGGTCCCAAATTCACTTCCATTCAAGGAGATAAATACGTGTAAAACATGGCAGTTGAGGAACTCATCAGCTCCCTTATGACATAAAAATTAATAATGAAATTAAAAGTGTAGAAAGATACCAATTTAAGGAATAATCCCATTACATTTAAATATAATAATGATGATAAATTAGGATGTTTTGGTCTAGATCATTCTCTTATTACTAGAAAAATTATCAACTACTTCTAAATGAATAACAGCTATAAGATATATGAATTGTCAAATCAAAAGGTGAAACCAAAAGTGACATGATAAGAATGTAAAAATAGAGGTAACATAAAATTAGAGTGCCTTGTCGATAAGAAGAATATCAATGAAAATAATAAAGGTAAAAAATGATTTTAAAGTCACCACAAGGAGTGAATGTGTTGAATCCATGGACACTACATTATCATTAACTTCAAGTGACTCAAGCCCGATTTTCATTATAGAACAAGTTGAAGAAGAAAACGAGGTTAGTGACCCCTACCCATTTGGACCTCTTATTATTCCAACGCTTATTCTCCTCTTTAATATTCTTATTACTCCTCTAGTCACCTAATATGTAACGACCCAAAGTTTCATTAATGGAAAATCCCTCTTGATACTGTTAATTTTCTTCTTATAAAAAAATGTTTTTATAAGATGTCAACTTCTTTGGTTTTACGATAAGAATTGTGACCGTTACTTTTATAGCCTTTGAACAGTGATCACATGATTAGTATAAATATAAGGCTTTAACGAACCCAATTTTACTCAGAAAAAGGATGTAATGGCCTCATCCAGCAGAATTTCCCCATACGAAGCCCATTTTTCGGAGCTCAGAAAAGAGGCGGCATACTTGGGCTTCGCCCTTAACCAAGCCCAAGCGGAGATTCATTATGTCAAGCTCAAACGTGACCATCTACAGGAAAAGTGGAAGTTGATTAAAAATACCACTCGAGCGATGCTATCCGAGCCACCGCAAGAGTCTGTCACCATCGCACACCTTATCCTTACATCTTATGCAACTATTTTAAGGGGTTATGTAACAAATAAGTAGTACTATGTTCATGTACATTATTTTTTTTATATAATAATTAATATAATTTCTAGTCATTTTTGATACATTGTAAATAGTTTTTAAAGTACAAATGGTGTTTTTAGTTATTATATAATTAAGAATTCAATTTTATTAAATTAAGGGATTTTTGAATTAAATAATATTTTAATAAAACATTATTATTAATGTTAAATTAATTTTTATTAAATATAAATGATCTTATAATTTTATTAACGCAATTAAAATTTTTGTTATGGTTTGAAGGCCATTTCTGTCAAAACCTGTGATTTTTCGATAAATGTTGGTTTTTATTTTAAAAGTGAAAATTAACATATTTAGAAAAAAAAATTAGAAAAATAAATGTCATTTCTGGAAATAAGGCATCTAAATTATCCAATGGTGAATTTTTCATAATTTTCTGAGACAGTCAAATTTTTGGGTAAAAATTAAATATCGTTTAAATATATAATGTGTTATATGACATCGTAATGACCCAATGGTGATTTAATAAAATACTATAATACTTATGTTCGGAAAGTGTATGTTGTACCATTAAAATAAAGTGATTTTGGGTTTGTTTGACTTGCTTTTAAAATCATTACTGAACCCCCCAAGACTTATTCAACACTTTGACTTTTTAAATTAATTTCCTTGGGAGTGTGACTCACCTCCACATAAGAAAACTCATTGTTTTAATAAGTTAGGACCTTTCCCTAGTAAAATATTGTTTTCCTCTTTCCTTTTACAGAAACCATGGGCAAAAACCATGGGATGGTTTGTGGTTTGGATTAATTTAATATAAGGGGTCCCAATCCTAAATAATAAATAATTCTCTCACCTTTCCTATATAAACCCACCCAAGATCCCACTTCCTCCTCACTAAAATCCTTTGGAGTTCGTCCAACCTCTTCCATACTCTCTATATAATCCTCCCAAGGTTCCCCAAGCTTCCAAGAAGCCTCTCACAAGCCTCTCTCTAGCCTTTGAAAGCACACTTCCATGTAAGGGTTTTTTTCTTCCTTTCTCATTTTTTGTCAATTTTCTTTAAGTTGTATTGCCCATTTAATTTAAATTATGAATGTTTGGGTATGGTTTAGAACCTCCCCCATACTTCCCTCTTATTGTTTGAATGATTGGAGACTCCTTTCTCTCTCATTTAATGCCTCCCATGTGCACCTGTTACTATGCCAAAATTCCCAAAGAACTTCTCTCTCTTCTTTTACATTCATGCAATACTTTTGTATCATGAATTTAAATTCCATTTCAACTGTGGGTACATGTATCTATATGACCTACTTACTGTACATTACATGTAAATATGATTAGGAACCCCTTTCTCTCTCATCAACCTTTTTTATGAATTCTTATGTCACACCGTTTCGCTGCCGAAATCGCACCGAATTTCTAAGCCAATGTCATTGTGTAGTGAATACCATGCCCATTTCTCCATCAAGGGTATTCACCGTTACGCACATTTACTTATTGATTGTAATGTTTCATGTATGAATTCCACATTACTTTATCGTGGAATAAATGATTATGTTTTATGAATCCATGTTTCATGATCCATGTGGCACACTTATGCATGAAATGAAATGTTTAAGAAGGGTGCACCCTTATAGCGCTCCAATGAATTGGGTAAAGTATAGTATCATGATACGTCACGTGAAATGAGTGTTGAATCATTCTAATTAAAGTGAAACTAGGGTTTACTCATGCTTCATGTTCAATGAGGGTTTACTCATGCTTTATGTGCAATGATCCTTGGCTCATGGTAAATCCATGTTAAGTGTTGTTGCCACATTTCCATGTTATGATTATCATGCTTTATCATGCCTTTATGTTCATGTTTCTTTTATTATCTATTGATATTCCTATTGTCTAACATGTATTGTACTCATCATGTTATTCCATGTGTACTCCCTTACTGGGCTTTATAGTTCACCCTTTTCTTATGTGTGTCCTCAGGTTATCCCATGCAATGCTAAGTACGAGGGAATGTAGTGGTCATGTAAAGGATGTTTTCAATAAAGATGTTGTATTTCATGTTTTATAATCTTATGTAATGATCCTAAGCCCCAAAGACACTAAACGCCTCGATTTTCTTTGTTGTATCAAGTGAATTTTTATGTAATAAAGCATGTTTAAGTTGTAATAAAAAGCAGGGTTGTCATAGTTGGTATCAAAGGATAGGTTTAGTTATTTTTGGGATTAGGAAACCCTAGTAAATCCTTAGATACAAGACTAAGTATAATAAAAACATCCCTAAGTTTTTCTAAATACTATGTAAGTGGTTTATCAAACCAATACATCCCTGTCTGGATACAAGCAGGTAGAGGCGGCTCTAGCATAGATGTATCCTAGGGGTAAAACCCGAAAACACCGCATTGAGCTAGACTCGAACGGGAACTGGTGCATGAAAACGGGCCTTGCTTCACTCTTGGTTATGACACTCCTAGGGGATATGTTTTGATAAATTCACAATCTTAGTATGAACCCTTATTATGGGAAAAATTCCCCTAAGAATATATGTTAGAAAGTAGATCTTGAAAAGCCTAGATTGAAGCCTATAGACTCATGAGTTAAGGAATGAATGTTTATTTATAATTCATCAAATTTTGTCATTGGATTACCCTTTATGTGTTACCCCTAACTTTCCTTTTATTCCAGCCAATGGCCGATAATAGGAGGACTCAGGCTAACAATCGTTGTGAATATCAGTGTGATGACTGTACTAATGGGATGCCCAATTCAATGAGAGCGGGAATCGTGAACTTTGTCACGCCTCTCTCTCAGCTAACTCAACTTTTTAATAGAAACACGGGTCAAGAGGAACGTCCAAACCCCCCTAAGAATGAACACGTCGTTGTCAAGAGCTTCATGAGGAAAAGGCCTCCTACTTTTAGTGTATCATCCGATCCCACGATCGCTGAACAATGAATCAACTCCATTGAAAAGATCTTCTCCATCCTTCAATGTTCTGAACAAGAGAAGGTTCTCCTGGCTGCTTATCGTATGGAGGGTGAAGCTGATCAATGGTGGACGTTGATCAAAAATAAGAAGCCTGAGGAGGAGATCGGGGCTTTGGGATGGAAGGAATTTCAGAAGAAGTTTTTCGATAAATATTTTCCGCGTACCCTCCGTCTTAATATGGAAATGGACTTCCTTTCCGTCAAGAAAAAAGATGAAGAATCTGTGGGATCGTACGAGGCAAACTTTACAAGGCTTGCACGATATGCTTCCGGCTTTGTCATTACCCCCGAATGCAAGGTTGACCGCTTCTTTGGTGGGATGAAGCCTAACTTTCGGAAAGAATTACCGATCCGTGACTTCGACAGGTATGAGGAAATTGTCTGATGTGCCCTCAAGGTCGAAATGGAGATTGGGGAATCATAGGGGTATCATGGGGACAAGAAGCGTAAGGTGGACTTTAATGCTGGTAGTCCGGTGGATAAATCCAACGACGCTAAGAAGTTCCAGCACCCCACTTGCCAAAAGTGCGGAAAGAAGCACCCTAGAAATTGCCTTAAGGGGATGAGAAAATGCTTCAAGTGTGGAAGAGAAGGGCACCTAGCTAATAACTGTCGGCAAGGACCCGTGGCTGCGACAGAGGAGAGGAATGCTCTGTTCAAACCTCAACGTGTTGTTCAAGGCTATAAATGCAAAGAACCGGTTCATTTTTCAAATCAGTGCTCTAATCCATGGGTTATCGGAGGCAACCAACAACCTCCAAGACAGCAAGGAATAGATTTTTCCATCACTTCTTCCGAAGTGAACCCCAACAACGAAGTGGTGATAGGTACGCTAGTTATTCATCCAAGAATAGAGAACGTTCTTTTTGATTTAGGTTCTACAGATTCTTTTATATCACAAAAGTTTAGTAGAAAAATCCCAGCACCACCAAAAAACATGGATGTAAAGATTTCGGTGAGTATGGAAAATGGGGAAATCATTGCATCCTATGAATATAAGTCCTCCCCTGTTATAATCTGTGGATTTAATTTCCCGGAGAACCTCGTCATACTCACTATGGTGGAATTTGATGCAATTCTTGGCATGGATTGGCTTTCCTTATATAGAGCCAACATAAATTGTCGGGAGAGGGAAATCACCCTCCATATGAAGAATCGACCCCCCATTCTTTACAAGTGTCAAGAGGAAGATGAATCTCCTTTAGCTACATCATCTCAAGCATGGATATTACTGCCCTATGAGCATGCGTATTTGGCTCAGATGATTGAGTCCAAAGAAGAAACCATCCTTGAATAAATGCCTATTGTGAAGGAATTCGCTGAAGTGTTTCCCGAGGAACTGCCTAGTATTCCTCCTAGAAGATATGTTCACTTCTCAATTGAACTTATACCTGTGGAATTACCAATATCCAAGATTCCATATAGAATGGTTGTTGTTGATCTTGATGAGCTGAAGAATCAACTACAGGAGAATCTGGATAAAGTGTTTATACACCCAAGTGCTTCACCATGGGGTGCACCAGTCCTATTCATCAAGAAGAAGGATGGGTCAATGCGGCTTTGCATCGATTATCGTGAACTTAACAAAATCATGATAAATAACAAGTATCCACTCCCACGAATTGATGACTTGTTCGATCAGTTGCGTGGAGAATAATACTTCTCCAAGGCGGACTTTCAGTCGGGATATTATCAAGTAAGGGTGAAGAAGGAAGATGTCCCCATGACTGCTATTCATTCATGATACAGGAACTATGAATTCATAGTAATGCCTTTCGGACTCACCAATGCTCCAGAAATCTTCATGGACTTAATGAATAGTGTCTTTAGATACTACCTTGAAAAATTTTTGGTATTCTTTGTAGATGATATTCTAATATACTCCAAAACCAAGGAGGACCATGAGGAGCATTTAAGAACTATACTGGAGAATTTGCCCAAGGAGAAGCTCATACAATGTACAGAAAGTGTGAGTTTTGGTTGAAGGAGGTCTCAGTCATGGGCCATATCATCACAAGCAATGGGATATCTGTGGACCTCTCCAAAATAGATGCAATTGAGGGATGGATAAGGACAACATCGGTAATCGATATCCGTATCTTCTTGGGGTTAGCTGGATATTATCGATGATTTGTGAGAAATTTCTCACGATTGTCCAACCCTCTTACCAAGATAACTCGAAAGGGAGTAAATTTTTCTTGGAGTGATGAATGCGAAGAAAGCTTCAAGGAGTTGAAAATGAGGCTTATCATTGCGCCCGTGCTCACTTTACCCACAAATGGAGAACTTTTTGTGGTATTTAGTGATGCCTCAAAGAAGGGATTAGGTTTTGTGATGATGTAGAATGATAAATTGATATCCTATTCCTCAAGGTAGTTGAAAATTCATAAGCGAAACTATCCAACGCATGATCTAGAGTTGGTGGCTGTGATCTTTGCCTTGAAAATCTGGCGGCATTATCTCTATGGAGAGAAATGTGAGATATATACTGACCACAAGAGTCTTAAATATATATTCACACAGAAAGAGCTTAATATGCACCAGAGAAGATGGATAGAGCTTATCAAGGATTATGACTGTTCAATACATTACCACCCTAGAAAAGCAAACAAGGTGGAAGATGCCCTATGTTGAAAGGATCCAGCGATTCTATCAATGATGAGAATTGAGAAGGATCCAATCTTCTTAGACTTGATGAAGATGGATGTGGGAATCATAAAAAAAGGAACATCACAAATCCATTCACAAATGATTTCTCAACCATCTCTTTTGGAAAGGTTAATAGATGCACAAAAGGATGATGTGGGAATCCAGGAAAAAGTGGAAGCTATCAAAAAGGGGAAATCCTCAGAGTTTAATCTTAATAAAGAAGGAATTGTGTGGTTTGGGAATAGACTATGTGTTCCATCATGTCTGGAGCTGAAGAAGGAACTTTTGGATGATGCACATAGTTCAAATTTAACTATTCACTCAGGGAGAAAAAAGATGTATCGAGATCTCCGAGAAAAATTTTGGTGGGATAATATGAAGAAAGAGATCGCTGAATATACATCAAAGATCCTGGTGTGTCAGCAAGTGAAGGCAGAGAGGCAGGAGTCTAAGAGAATGATTCAACCATTGCCCATACCAGAATGGAAATGGTAAAACATCACCATGGACTTTGTCACCGGACTTCCAAGGACATCCAAAGGCAACAATGGAATCTGGGTTGTTGTGGATCATCTTACAAAGACTGCACACTTCATTGCTATTCGAGAGGATTTCTCTTTGGATCAACTAGCACAGATATATGTCAGGGAAGTGGTAATGTTTCATGGAGTACCACTGTCTATTGTGTCTGACTGAGATCCAAGATTCAGCTCTATGTTTTGGAAGAGTATACAACATGCTCTGAATACTGAACTAAACTTCAGTACGTCCTATCATCCTCAAACTGATGGCCAATCCGAGCGCACTATCCAAACACTTGAGGATATGTTGAGAGCGTGCTTAATGTACTTTAAAGGAAGATGGAATCAACATCTTCCTCTGGTTGAGTTCTCTTATAATAACAGTTTCCACTCAAGCATCCAAATGGCACCATATGAATCCCTTTATGGGAAAAGGTGCAGAACACCGACATGTTGGGATGAGGTCAGTGAACATAAGCTGCTTGGACCAGAAATGGTCGAAGAAATGGTGGATAAGGTGAAAACCATTCAGCAGCATATCAAGGCAGCCCAGAGTCGACAAAAGAGTTATGCAGATAATCGTCGATGAGACCTTGAATTTAAAGTTGGAGACATGGTGTTTTTATGCATATCTTCGTGGAAGAAGGTCATGAGGTTTGGAAAGAAAGGGAAGTTAAGTCCAAGGTACATCGGCCCCTTCGATATTCTTGATCATGTTGGGGTTGTGGCCTATCGACTAGCACTTTCACCTACTATGGCCAAGGTGCATGATGTCTTTCATGTATCCCTCTTAAGAAAGTACATACCGGACCCTTCACATGTTCTCTCTTCCGAGGTGGTACAATTGGAAGACGATCTTTCTTATGAGGAGCAACCAGTGAAGATCTTAGATCGTAGAGAAAAAGTTCTACGAAATAAGACAATGCCCCTCATCAAGGTGTTATAGAGAAACCACAAGTTTTAAGAAGCAACTTGGGAGTTAGAGGATATGATGAAGTTGAGTACCCACATTTGTTTTAGTCTGGGAAAAGGAAAATTTCGAGGGCGAAATTTCTTAAGGGGGGAATATTGTAATGACCCAAAGTTTCATTAATGGAAAATTTCTCTTGATCCGGTTAATTGTCTCTTTATAAAAAAATGTTTTTATAAGATGTCAACTTCTTTGGTTTTATGATAAGATTTGTGACTGTTACTTTTATAGCCGTTGAACAATGATAACATGATTAGTATAAATATAAGGCTTTAACGAACACAATTTTACTCAGATAAAGGAAGTGATGGCCTCATCCAGTAGAATTGCCACATACGAAGCCCATTTGTCATAGCTCGGAAAAGAGGTGGCATCAATGGGCTTCTCCCTTGACCAAGCCCAAGCCAAGCTTCATTATGTCAAGCTCGAATGTGACTGTCTATCGGAAAAGTGGATGTTGATTGAAATTACCACTCGAGCAATGCTATCTGAGCCACCCCAAGAGTCTGTCACCATCGCACACCTTACCCTTAGGTCTTATGCAGCTGTTTTAAGGGGTTATGTAACAAATAAGTAGTACTATGTTCATGTAGATTATATTTTTTGTATATAATAATGAATATAATTTCTAGTCATTTTTGATACTTTCTAAATAGTTTTTAAAGTACAAATGGTGTTTTTAGTTATTATTTAATTAAGAATTAAATTTTATTAAATTAAGGGAATTTGGAATTAAATAATATTTTAATAAAACATTATTATTAATATTAAATTAATATTTATTAAATATAAATGATCTTATAATTTTATTAATGCAATTAAAATTTTTGTTAAGGTTTGAAGGCCATTTCTGTCAAAACCCGTAAATTTTCGATAAATGTTGGTTTTTATTTTAAAATTGACAATTAACATATTTAGAATTTTTTTTATAAAAATAAATTTCATTTCTGGAATTAGGACGTTGAAATTATCCAACGGTGAATTTTTCATAAATTTCTGAGACAGTCAAATTTTTGGGTAAAAATTAAATACCGTTTAAATATATAATGTGTTTTATGACATCATAATGACCCAATGGTGATGTAATAAAATACTATAATCCTTATTTTATGGTAATATATGTTTTACTATTAAAATAAATTTATTTTGGGTTTGTTTGACTTACTATTCAAATCATTAATGAACCCCTCAAGACTTATTCAACACTTTTCCTTTTTAAATTAATTTCCATGGGAGTGTTACTCACCTATACATAAGAAACCTTATTATTTTAATAAGTTCGGACCTTGTCCTGGTAAAATATTTTTTCCCTCTTTCCTTTTCCAAAAACCATGGGCAAAAACCATGTGATGGTTTGTGGTTTGGATTAATTTAATATAAGGGGTCCCAAACCTAAATAATAAAGAATTCTCTCACCTTTCATATATAAACCCACCCAAGCTCCCACTTCCTCTTCACTAAAATCCTTTGGAGTTCGCCCAACCTCTGCCCTACTCTCTCTAGAATCCTCCCAAGGTGCCCCAAGCTCCCAGGAAGCCTCTCACAAGCCTCTCTCTAGCCTTTGGAAGCACACTTCCGAGTAAGGGTTTTTTCTTCCTTTCTCATTTTTTGTCAATTTTCATTAAGTTGTATTTCCCTTTTAATATCAATTATGAATGTTGGGGTATGGGTTTTCACCTTCCCCATACTGCCCTCTTATTCTTTGAATGATGGGAGACCCCTTTCTCTCTCATTTAATGCCTCCCATATACACCTGTTAATATGCCGAAATTCTGAAAGGAACTTCTCTCTCTTCTTTTACATTCAAGAAATACTTTTGTATCATGAATATAAATACCATTTCAACTGTTGGGACATGTATCTATATGACCTCCTTACTTCCCATTACATGTAAATATGATGAGGAACCCCTTTCTCTCTCATCAACCTTTTTTTATGAATTCTTGTGTCACGCTGTTACACTGCCGAAATCGCACCAATTTTCTAAGCCAATGTCATTGTGTAGTGAATACCATTCCCATTTCTCCATCAAGGGTATTCACCTTTATGCACATTTACATATTTATTGTAATGTTTCATGTATGAATTCCACATTCCTTTATCGTGGAATAAATGATTATGTTTTATGAATCCATGTTTTATGATCCATCTGGCACACTTATGAATGAAATGAAATGTTTAAGAAGGGTGCGCCCTTATAACACTCCAATGCATTGGGTAAAGTATAGTATCATTACAGGTCATGTTCAATGAGTGTTGACTCATTATAATTCAAGTGCAATGAGGGTTTACTCGTGCTTCATGTGCAATGAGGTTTTACTCATGCTTTATGTGCAATGAGCCTTGGCTCATACTAAATCCATGTTAAGTGTTGTTGCCACATTTACATGTTCTGATTATCATGCTTTATCATCCCTTTATGTTCATGTTTCTTTTATGCACTATTAATATGTCTATTGTATAACATGTATTGTACTCCTCATGTTATTCTATGTGTACTCCCTTACTGGGCTTTATAGCTCACCCTTTTCTTATGTCTGTCCTCAGGTTATCCCATGAAATGCTAAGTACGTGGGAATGTAGTGGTCATGTAAAGAAAGTTTTCAATAAAGATGTTGTATTTCATGTTTTAAGTTCTTATGTAATGATCCAAATCCCCAAAGACACTAAACCTCTCGATCTTCTTTTTTGTATCAAGTGAATTTTTATGTTATAAAGCATGTTTATGTTCTAATGAAAAGAAGGGTTGTCATATAATATATGAAGATTTAAAATATTCATGAGATAAAATTAAAAAATAGTTACCATCAATTTGATAATTTGTACATAGAACTCAAAAATTATTATAATAAAGTGGTTCAAGAAAATAAAAACATAAAAAAATAAAAGAAATATTTCTCCATAAAAATAAAACATAAAAATTATATTGATAAACTCAAATTCACCATTATAGACCTCAAAATAACCCTTTTCAAATTCACATATGGTGAAGAAAATATAAACAAAATTTTGGGCTCTCAAAAACCTAAAATAGATTTTGTCAGATTTGGTTAATCTCATCATGAAGGTTCTTATAAAAATTCAACAAAAAAACTTTTTTTAATGGTTTAAAGAAAATATAATTTTCAACTATTGAAAAATAATAGGTTATTTAATCTATGATTGAGGGTGTAGAAAAACATGGTATAGATGACCAAAGTAAATATACATTTCTTCCAATTTCACAAAAAGAAATAATCACACTAAGAAGACATGTATTCTAAATATCTCTATTGGATAACATAAGAAAACCCATGTTAGTGTGTGTCCCAAAACAATTAATATTTTAATTTTATTGGATAAGTGTTTCATAATAAAAACATAAGAAGAATTATGTTACCTTGATAGTGGTTGATTGAGACACATGTGTGTTGTCCACTCCAAATTTTAGAAAATTGATATGCTTTAATGATATCACATAACATTTAGTGATAATTCCAAGGTTAAGATAATTGGTGATGGTACCATCGATTTTTCTAAATCAAATTTAATTAAAAATGTTTTATTCAAAAAAAATATTAAACACGATTTTCTATGTATTAGTCAAATATTTTGTAGATGTTTTAAAATCTCTTCAGAAAATGACTTATGTACTATTTTTAATTTAAAAATAAAACATTTATTTACCACCGAAATATTTCAAAAAAAGTATGCAATTAATTTAAAATCTCTTACTATCCAAAAATTAAAATTTTTGATTGGACAAGGGAGTGAGTAATGAAATTAAAATTGATGGATTGGTTATTGCAACACTCAATCCCTTGTAAATATTGACTATTATATACTAGTATGAGATCTTCCTAAATTTCATTTCAATAATGACATGATTTGTAAAGCATGCTGATATAGTAAACAACACAAATAATTTTTTATATCTAAAAAAAGAATTTTATCTTCAAAATATATTGAATTAATACATCTCAACATCTTTGATCATTCTCAAATTTATATTCTAGGAGTAAAATTCAATACTATCATTATTTTTGAAGACATTACAAGATTCACATGGGAATATGTCTTATATCATAAAAGAGATGCTTTCTAATACATTATCATGTTATCAAAAAGGGTTTAAAATGATTTTTTTTCAAAATTATATCAATTCGTATTGATCATGGTGAAAAATTTAATAATAATAATTTTAATGATTTATATTCTTCATAGGGATATAGTAATTCTTTTTATGCCCCTCAAACCCCTAAATAAATGGGATAGTATAGAAGAGAAACTAAACTATCCAAGAAATTTAATTAAGTCTATTAAATGAATATTATCGTCCAAAATATTTTTGGAATAAGGCTATGAGTACTTCATGCTATATAATTAATCAAATTATCATTAGTAATTTTTTTTAAGAAACCCTTTTAATAACTTTATCTAAATAGAAAACCAAAAAATTTTCTTTTTAATGGTTTTTGTTTGAAAACATTTTATTTTAAAAACCAAATAATTTACTGTAAAATGTTTTTATAAATCTATATAAGGCATATTTCAGGGATAATTTAACCCTAGAAAGGATTATCATGTCATTATAAAATGACAAAAATACTGGAGAATAAATAAATCTTATTTTTTATGAATTCTTTACAAAATTTATTTATAAAAATATTTTTGGAAATGGTGTTTCAATTAAAAATTAAAAAAAATAAGTTGAAGAAGAAAAATAATATTATTGAAATTCACTTTATAATGTTTTTAGAAAAATATAAAGACTATCCCCTTAAAAATGTCATTGGATATTCCCTAGTTGGAACTAGTACTCATAGATTGGTCTTAAATGAGGTTTAATACCACGAAATTTTCTCTCACCTAGAACCAAAAACCTTTAACAAATCCCATAATGATGATAATTAGAGACTTTTCCTATAAGAGGAACTAAATCAATTTACTCGAAATGATGCATGGATTCTCAAGGAAAGACCTTTTGATTATACCGTTATGAGATATAAATTTGGTCTATAAATAAATTAGACAAGTATGGTAATATTAATATAAATAAATCTCATTTATTTGTTAAAGGTAATAAGAAATAATAAGGAATCGACTATCGTGAAACATTTTCACCCATCAATTGGTTAGAATGAATAAAAATATTTTTGGAATTCATCTCTCATATAAATTTCAAAATCATTAAAATTTATTTAAAATAAACATTCATATTTGGTTCTATAAATGAAAATTGTTTTGGGAATAACCACCAAGTTTTAAAAATCCCATCTTCCAAATTCTGCTTTAAAACTATCAAAATACTTATATGGTTTAAAAGAATTCCCGTAGGCTTGGTATGAACATATTTGAAAATATATTATTCAACTGGTTTTAAAATGGGAAGAAATGAATTAACACTATTTTTAAAACAAATCTCTAATGATTTATTACTCATTTAAATTTAATTTTATAATGTGATTTCCATCTCCACTAATGATGATATTTATTTTAAATTTTCTAGTTTAATGAAAAATAAATTTCAAATGAGATTTATCGGTGAACTCAAATTATTTATCCATTTTTAAATTTCTCAAAGAAATGATGGAATCTTTTTATATGATGTTAAATACACCAAACAAATATCAATATTATTCAGGATAGATCATTCTAAGGAAATTCGTATTCCAACTAGTACAAGTTTTAATTTAACATTATATAAATCTAGTAAAACAATCAAAGAAAAATCTCATAGAAGTATGATTGTTAGTCAAATTTATCATACCATGATCCAACCACATATCATGTTTGGTGTTTTTCGCAATGATTTTTTTTCCATAAAAACCTAAGGAATATTTTTTCAAAACTATCAAATGGATTTTTTTAAAGGAACAAAAAATATCTATTTATTTTATCCAAAAGATACCAATTTTAAATTAATTTTTTTTATGATGATTTTGGTGGATGAAAACTAGATAAGAAAAGTGATAATCGAAATTTCCATTAACTAAGAAAATCCATTTCTTTAGGAAGTAGTAATAAGTACAATTATATTGTTCCTTCTATATAAAATGTGGAATACACTATTGTTTGGAGTTGTTTGACCCAAATTCTAAGGTTACTCAGGATCTTGAGAACCACTGATAAGGGAGGGGAATTTAATTAGTGGTGATATTTTATAATTACAATTATCATGAAATTTATCCCTACAAAATTTTAAAGTTTATTTCCCTGTCAATTTTATATAACAATCATAAAACCATAAAAAATAGGAAGGTAAAGTAAGACACACATGATTTACGAGGTTTCCCACAGTGTGGGTGACTATATCTTTTCCATTGTGACTCCCATAATTCCATAGAAATTATTGTATTATACAATGTGAATAAAACTGAGTGAATTCCCAAAAAGATATTTCTATCTCTCAATGGGAAGTTATATATACTTATATCAATTACAAATTTATATTAAATCCTTTTAGTTACAATGTTCTATTAAGAAAATAATATAACATAAGATAATAAACATTTATTATTATATAACTAAGGCTTATCTAGATATCCTCCACTTGATATCTCTATTTAGTATCTTTTTTTGATGCACCTTCCGACATCATCTAATTTGCCTCATGAAACTATGCTTTTTTGTGCCATTTTTTGGTGAAAAAAATTGATCCTCACAATATATTCAAAATTGCTCTCAAATACAACCTTTGTATCGTAACTTTGATGGATGACTCTATCTTATGTATCTGACCATATCCTATATTTATATCACTTTTTACTAAACCAATTTCCAATGTACTTATTCAAAAAAATCTTAACTAGTTTGAAAACTCACACAGATTTATAACTTTTTACAGTAATTCTATTTACACACATTCATAATACATCTTTCTTAAACCCATAATATAATTACATTCAATTTTCATAAATTCACTTATAGGAGAAAAGGTGGGAACTATAGATATTTATCTTTCTAAAGGAAAACTAAAATTTCATAACTTCTAATCAACTCAATTTCGCTGGTTGATTCTCAATAATAATTGTATATTCATTAGGTTTCATGAAAATTAAAACTTATGTAACCTTTTTCAATATTGTTTAACCTCAACATTAAGGAACTTCATCCAAATTTCATAAAATTTATAGATAATAAAACATTGATCAGACAGAATAGTATCATCAATGTGTGTGGTTTTACAAAGTTTAGGAGAATCTTATCAAATATATGCTTGGTTTATGTTTTCCTGATGGGTTCTTTACTAACTCCCCTAACCAATGACTACTTTTCACATCTCAATTTTTTGATTAGACCAACTAAACATATCTTCTGAATTCATATTCTCATTGATCGGTTAACTTGAAATGCTTCTACTAATGGATAGACTATAGATTTATCCCTCCAATGTTATTTTTCTCGATGATATTTAAAGAATCTGTTTGATCATATTTTGTTAGCTCAAAAACAACATACATGACTTGGTTCACAAAACAAAGTCTAGTATATCTTCATAGCATTATTTATCTAATGAAATAAAATTTCTCTTACCGATGTTCTTACATAGGATAGATCTTTGACCAATCACATGAAATTTATAAACATATTATGGGGACCCATTAAACATTTTTCTTTTCTGTCCATTGCACTTATTTGAAAATGTTTGTCCAATGAAACATTTTCTTATTTGTAAAATGATATTTGTAGAACTCACCTTCCGTATGATTGAATTCATCTTTGTTCAAAAAAAAACTTAGTCTCATGGTTCATAATCCAATGTACTCAAACTGATTACATTATATAGTAGTATCCACGTTGTATGCCCCATCTATTTAGCCACCTCAGCTACCTATATCCAGAGAACGTGAGCTATTGACTGTAATATATCATTAATACAACTTCAAAATATCAAGATATGGACTTTCATCTATCCCAATTTTTATTTTCAAAAACTTATTTAATCTCAATCTTATCACACCTTTTAATTCTCCTCTTTGTACTTCTTCGAACAATTTGTACATTTTCTCCCTTTGTACACAACCATACAAAAATTAGTAGTGTGGATTTCTTCCTATCCTTCGATTGCTAACCACCACCTTACTTCATCTAGTAAAAATAAGTTGCATAAAACTTTATTCAAATTAACCAATGTCGTGATTTTATTCATGATGTTAGGATCCTAAATATCAGTAAATAATCATATGGATTATAAGAAAACTATCTTAACATCTATAATTGAACATTCCTAACCTTCTTCCACAATTTTAAACATCACTGTTTTACTTATAATGGTTTTTCCTTCAAGAAGAATTTCATTATCATAATTCTTCAATATTCTTATCTTTTGATGCTTAATTATCCAACTCTTCTTTAAATTCCTCATTAACATTAAAAAAATCTATTAAAAACATATAAAACATATTATCATCATCATCTGATAAAAACTTCAATCGCTCCCCTTGATTTTTTTTCAATACCAAATTATCTTTAAATTCAATGATATATTTCTCCCCCTTATTAACAATGAGTTAAAATTCTTGTTCTTTTCCATTATAATTAAGTGAAGGAACATTTTTCTTCCTCCTTAATGATTTGAATTTATAATCTCAATTATTTTATTATATGGGGAAAGGTAGGAACATTATTTATACATTTTTCTCTTTTTACATAACCAAGTATAAACACTAAAATTAATGATATAATTAAAGTAAAAATTTTCTTAAATCAATAATCCTAAAATAAACAAACTCTATGTCTATGTGATCCATACTTAATATAGAAAACATTAGTGAATAACTTTGAAATTAAATTTTTCCATGAAGTTTACAAAGTGATTAAAACTTTAATAAAAAAAATTGGGAAACATTCATTATATTTTCATTCAAATTTATTCCATATGTCCATATTTACATACATATAAAAAATCCTCAATTTTAAAAAAGAGATGGTTCTCCCATTTTCATGATAATACAAGCTTTGTCATCAATAAAATATTTTTCTTTTTATCATTTGTGATTAAATTTCTTATGGTTAGGGGAATAAAGAAAATATAACTTATGGATGAAAAAATTTTCAATTATTTTCATCCTCTAGAGATTGTTTTCCTAGAAACTTCATTTTTAAATTCATTATACTTATATATTCTAGGTTGACCAGAATGAATTTTCTTTTTCGACTTATTAAGATCATGGAATAACAAGCTTCATATTTCCTTTCTGGATTCCCATGAATATATTCAAATTAAATTTCCCATTTTTAATAAAATAACATTGGAATATATTGATTAATAAGATGGATATTTCCTATTTTTATTATATAGATAAATAAGGCTGATAATGTTTTCCTAACCTGGGAACTCTCACTTAACTATTCTTCATGCCATTAACCAAATCTTTCCATGGGATAAATTTATTGGGTAGCATGGATTTTTTCTCTTCACATTTTTTGGATTGATGTCCCATAATACCATAAAGATCATAGTCATTGAGCACAAGAGGTATTTTGAATTGGATTTCAAATTTCTTATGGGTTCCACCAATCATCATTTCTTTTAGATATGTTGTAAAAAGAACATCAAATTTCCTTTTTAGAGGTCGTAATTTTATTATAGTATATACATTGGAAACCATTATTATAATTTTATAGAAATTATTCCCATATATTATAAGCCACAACAAATTTTTATCCTCAATACATATGTAACAAGAGTTACAAATATGTGTATTATGGAATATATTGCTACTAGTTCTTTATGGCTTACAAATATTTCCCATCATTCAAAATGTTAATGATAAAAGAATAATTAATAAAGAAATATTCATTACCATCATCATAATGATGACTATAATTCAAAAAAAATTACATAAGACCATTAATAAACAAGAATTCCTTTAATTTAATTTTTTGAGCTTCAATCTTAGTTGTTCATATTCCTATAATTTTTAAGGAACAATTATTACCAAAAGTAACAGATCCACTAATAGATTATTCATAATATTTTATGATCTTTATATCACCTATCATATTTGAGAAACAAAAATTATCAATAATCCAAGGTTTATTCATTTCTCAATATTTTATTGCAGTCTCAATAACAAAAACTCCTTCAATTTTCTTATTTATTATGTCTTTTTCATTTATAATGTAGGAAAATTTTCCTAGAAGTGTTGTAATAAATTCATCAATATAGTGACCTAGTTTGTCACATAATCCAAAAAATTACTCTAGGAAAACAAATCAGTGTTTCTATGGAAAACTACTTGCATCTGATGACTTTTATTTTCTTTCATCATATAACATAAGAATGTTAGTTTGTTTTCTTCAACTTCTTATCCACCATAGTTCATTCCCATTATCATGAAGACAAAAGTTTTTCCAAAAATTATATTTTTTGTTACTATATATTTGAAAACCCAATAATATCCACTAAACCATGATCATATTTAGAAAAATTATCCTTCCCTATAGTATGTTTTTTTATATTCAAAAAATATTCTAATATATATTTTCCCCGGGCATGTGGATACCTTTTCATTGAGATTGTTTCCAACTTCTATAGATGCGATGTGCTTGACACATCCCTTATTTATCGATGATTTCCAAAAAAAATATAACTCTTATATGGTTAATATAATCAAATGAACTTTTATATTCTGTGGATGTAGATTTTCCCCAATTCTTAGAATGATTTTTCTCATTAGCTACAGATGCTTTACCCTTTACCTTTGAATCCTTTTTAAAATTTTCACTCATCTTCTTTAAGGTCCTTTCAATCTCAATAAACATCAATTGGGTTTTATAAACCTAATATTCTATAGCAACTAGTTTCTTTATAAGATCATCCTCCATGTTTCCTTAATCATCAACAGTTAGTTTTAGGTTCTTAATCTCCTCAATTTACACTAATTATATTGAAATAAGATATATTTATCTAATATTTCCTTCTCATGTTCTTTGATAAACATTCTAATTTCTTTAATGAGTTTTGTGTTTTTATCATGAAATGACACAATTTATGATCACATATAATATTCATTGTAGGTTTATTCATCTTATTATTATTCACTGTTTAAGGAATCTATGCTTCTCTAAAATTTAGAAAGTAAAGCTGTTAAAATCACTAGATTTTAATAATTTGATGAGATATTGTAAGAAGTTATGTATTTAACATTATTTATTATCATACTTATTTCGTTATTTTTGATGAAATTTTTATACTTTACATGGATTTATTACCATTCTTGGAAGTATTGATCAAATTCTTTATGCTAGTTTTTTCATTATAATCATCATTATATTCTACAAATTTTTTCATTGGTCATTTTATAGAAACATTCACAATAGCTACACACTCAAAACATTTAAGTGGGGGATTTCCTTTAAACCATCCTCCAATTTTGTGGTAATTTTTATTGTTAAGAGACATGAATATATCCTTCTATTTAGTATAAACTTCACCATCTTCTGAATCATTAGGGTACACTATATTACGTTTGGATTCATGAATCTCCATGGTCTCAAATGCCAATTCTTCACCATATTTATATCTCTTCTTCTTTCCTTTTAATATTTCCCTATAAAATACATTCATGTTTTTTCCAAGATTCCTAAACTTTCTTGAGGCCCATAAAATTCATAAAAACATATTCAAATAAGGAAACTAGAATAACATTTCTATCTTTCCCATCTACCTTATAATTTATTTTTTTAGTGAATTTTATAAGATCGTCTTTCACAATGAGTGGAAACCCAACCATAGGTGTATCAATTTTCTACAATCTAAGAGACCATATACATGGTATAATGGTTTCTACAATCATGATATTTTTTTCAATATAATGTATGAATTCCAATTATGTTCACTGATTTGAGATAATTAGTGATAATGATTGATTCTAGTGGAATTGTATGACACTCTAGGTTTGTGAAATAAGATGTCTGATACAAATAATGATTTAATTATTATACAATTCATTGATTTAATGTCAGCATCATCATTTTTGTTTCCATCGATTGATGGGGTACAATTATTTATTGTGTGGGTTTTATGTATGTTTGTTTAATTATTAACTTCGGGTTTACCATTTTCATCTCTCAGGGAAACTCTCAATGGTTCATACATCTCTAATGATTCACAAACCTACATTCCAAAAGAAGGGGGTATCTTGGGGTGCCAAACACCATGAAAGTTAACAAATCACACTAGTTGAGAGGATTGGAGGTTTGTCTCAACACATACTTTTGAAGGGAATTATTTCCTTCTCCATGACTCTCTTATAGATTTTTTGTTTTTTTTCATGAATATATTCCAAATCCTGATATGAGACTGGATACCCTTATAAATTGATCAGGTGTTGAAACCTTAATCATGTAAAGTGGTATATGTTAACGATACCATCTTTATATATCATAGGCTATCTATCTATTTCCCAATATTTCTTAGAAATGAGTACCTACTTGTTTTTTGAAACCATATAACAAAGCACTCTAGAGTTTACTATCATCTATGAATATATAAACCATTCTTTTTCCTACATGATTATTACATCTTTGAAGATAAAAACATGAAATAATTTCCCAACTAGGATCTAAAGGTTTAGTTTATTGGGAATATTTATACCATACATAACATTTACAAAATATAACATAAATATTTATTAAATTCATTATTCTCTATCTTCTTATTGGCCCTTGAATTCTACTTAGTGTAAGTAATAACCTGAGGATATAAATCAAAGAAAGGGGTGCAGTAAAATCCAAATAAGAGGATAGATAAAAACATGAATCAATATAACATGGGGTGATAATAATCATCATTATAATAACATAGGTATTTGATCATAATCATGAGAGTAAGAATTAAGATAAGGATTGGAATGTGTAAATGCATAAAAAATAAACATCATGTCCAAGTGGTCAACTACCAAACATATTCCTGAACAAAGATAACATCATGTTAATGAATATTTCACTTTTTACCATGAGATACATCATATTACCTAATTAATTGGTGTTCTATATAATTCTAGGTGAACCTATCACATCCTAACATTTACAATTCTCTATATAATTTCAGGTTCACTTGTCACATCCTAACATTTACATTATCATGATAGTGACATAGAAAATATATCAATCTTAGATAAGAAATAACCCATGAAAAGGAATGGGTTTCATTTCATAAATCATAAATTCATACACTTTTGATTTACCAATATAAAAAGTGAATAATATTCTTGGTATAAAATCAATATTGAAGAAGAAACAATCACATGGGATGTGAAAGATGTATTTTTCGAAAGAAGATTTATTTTGGAAAAATCGTTGCATTTTTTCATAAAAATATATTCGTTTCATTTATATTCTAGGTAAAAGGTAATAGGGAATAAATTATATATAAGGAACAATAAATTATTATGTATACTTAAAATGGTGTAAAATAGGGAAAACCAATGAAAGAGGCTTGGGTTCGATAGATACCCTTACCTTATGTACAAATTATTTATTCACATTAATATCATGCATAATCAAATTAAATTCATTAATTAAAAAATATAGAACATTTTATACACAAAATTTATTCATCATGATTTTAATAACTTCATTTATGATCTTTTGGATGAGCTATAGTGATTAATTCCATCATTCAGAACTGTTCGTTTTCTTGAATTTCATGATTGGTTTACTTGTATACATGTATTGAAGTTCATGTAAAATGCAGATAAATATATAGAATTTTTATAATATGTTATTAATGATATCTAATACTATTAAATTATCTTATAAATAATCTATTTATATGGTATGATGAAGAATAATTAGATAAAAGTTAATGATGATCGTTTTAAATAAAGTTTTGCAGTTTTTCGATCAAAACGAACCCGTTTCATTTTATCATTTAGTATTATGTATATATGTTAGTTCTATAATAGAAATAGGGTTTTAACATAAATATTCCAATATTTTTTAACCATTATAATGGTTTTATTTTTATCCTTGACGGAGTTAAAAGAAAATGAATCTTCATCACCCACGATGTTGGTAAATTGACACATCACATACGATGAATTTATTTTTAGAATAAGAGAGAGAGATAGAGAGAGAGAGGAGTTTCATTGTGGATATTACATTAACCTGATAGATTTAATGTATATAAAACATAATTTATTTATCCTTCCATTAGGATAATATATGGATAGGTTAAAAAATTAATAGAAATGAAATTGAAAATTAAATTAAAAGAAAAAGGAAGTGGAATTTACCTCTTTGATTTATCCCCATTGATAATCTCCTCAGGGAAAATGTTTTGGTATTATGATGTGACCAAGAGATCATGCACAAGGGGGAGGATCTAGGGAAGTGTATTGGGATGAATATGGACAATTCTTAATGTTTCAGAGGTGTGGGGAAAAGAGGTGGGGGTATTTATAGTATAGTAGAAGAGTGCTTTATCATTATTTTATTCATTAGTTTAATATTTTTGCTTAAGACTATGAATAGTTTGAGAATTACCTTTACATATATTAAAATAATGAAGGGGAGTTCTTGATTATGGTTCTTATATTATCCATGACTCAATGAGTAGTTTATTTATCTTATAAAGTATATGTACCATAAATTACCGTATTTTACTATACATAAATAATTCATGTAGTTTTTTTTAAACCAAAAAATTATCCCTAACCATTTTTCAATGTGTATAATTAAAAAATGAACTCCATTTTATGAAATTAATTTATTAAATATGCATAATTTAATTTTTAATTAATACCATATTCTACATGGAAAATACAAATTTTAAAATTATTACTGATTTTAAAACACTTTAAAAAATCACATAAGGCATCATAGAATTATATTAAAAACATAAGACATCAAAATATTAATTTATGGATACATTTTTTGAAAATGAATTTTTTTAAATTATTAAATTAATCATAAAATTGTAATTAAATATTTACAACTTACTAAAGTGCCAACACTTAATTAAAAAATTTTAGAACGTTTATTTACTTAGACTATTATATAATTAATCCATACATTCTATAATATGATTCCAAAATTTTATTTATACTTTTGTGGATGAGGTAACTATTCACTATGCCGGTTTACTTTGCACAAGGTTCATATTACTATTCCTATGGTCAAGTTACTATTTCATCGGTATTGGTTCACTAACTTCTAGAAAAACTTTTTATTACATTTATTCTTTGTTTATAAATTTTTTATTATGGTCAATAAGTGATAAATGTGATTTATAATATATTGAATTAATATAAGAAATGATAAATTCCATTGATAAAAGTATGGGGTGTAACATTATTTCCCCCTTTTAAAATTATCAATTGAAATTTCATTTTACATAATGAGGTGAGGGTACTACTCCTTCAATACCTCCTATGGTTACCAAGTTGCTTTTCCATATTTATGGTTCCCCGACAACACTTGTACAAGGTGGTTGTCTTGTTTGCGTAGAACCTTATCTTTCTAGTCCATAATTTTTAACGGCTACTCCTCATATGAGAGATCATCCTCCAATTGTACCACCTCTGAGTTTTGTACATGTTAGGCATCTAGTATGTATTTCCTCAAGAGTGATATGTGGAACACATCATGAACTTGATCCATACTCAGTAGAAGTGAAAGAAGATAATCCACGACTCCAATGCGATCATGGATCTCAAAGGGGCCAATCACTACGCGAAAAATGTATATTTGCGACAGATTATTTGCAACGAGTCAGGGGCTTGTTGCAAATAACCCATTAAAATGGGTTATTTGCAGTGGGCTGATTACCTCACCCCAAATAACTACTATTTGATATGGAAGATAAGGCCCTTTCGTAGAAGGTTTTGCGAGAAATATGAGTGAAACCATGGGTAAAGGTATTTGCGACAGGAGACTTTCCTCGTCACATATAACTTTTTAACGGCCCACTATAATTAATGTGGCCAGAGTCATTTGGGATGGGGCACGTCGAAAACACCATTATTTGCGACGGGTAGCTCGTCGCAAATACCATCATCGCAAAAGATCCAACCAATATATACCCATATCTTTTTTTTCTCTCATTTCAGTCTTCACACAACTTCTCTCTCTATCTCTTATGAATTTTTATTTCTAAAACGTTTCATAGTTTAAAATTTTAAATGAGAACATTATCTGTGACTTTAATACTCTGAAAGCTTCAGTTTCAAAGTACTTATCTATTTTTTATTGTTAATTTTATTTAAGTTATTTTTAATTATTTGTTATTTTTGTTAATTAGATGTAATTTAATTAAATTAGAATTCGATATTTTTTTCAGTATTTATTTTTATGAAAATATATATTTATGTGTTAATTAGTAATAAATTGTAACAAATTGTAATAATTTTAAATAATTAGTAATAGTCAGTAATAACAAGTATTAATTGTTAATAAACAGTATTAATTCGTAATAATTAGTATTAAATTGTATTCATTAGTAATAAATTGTATTAATTAGTAATAATATGTATTAATTAGTAATAATAAGAAATAATTATTAACAATGAAATGTAATTAGATATTATTAGTAAAGATTAGAAAAAAATTAGAAATAATATTTAATAAATAGAAATAATTTTTAATAATCATAAATAATTTTTAATAATTAGAAATAATTTGTAATAATTAGAAATACTTTGTAATAATAAGAAATAATTCGTAATAATTAGAAAAAAATCGTAATAATTAGAAAAAAATTCATTATAATAATAAATAAACGTGAATAGTACTATTAAATAGTAATAGTAATTAATAATTATTAAAAAACTATAATAATTGGTAATAATTTGTAATAATTAGGACTAATTATTAATAATTAGTAATAATTAGGATTAAATAGCATTAATTAAGATTAATTAGTAACAATTAGGATTAATTAGTAATAATTAGTAATAATTAGTAAAAATTCTGATTAATTAATAATTATTATGAATAATTAGGAATAATTACTAACAATTAGTAATATTTAGTAACAATTAGATATAATTATCAATAATTAGAAATAACTATTAACAATTAGTAAAAATTATCAATAATTAGTAACAATTATCAATAATTAGTAATTATTATAAATAATTAGTAATAATTATCAATAATTAGGATTAATTATCAATAATTAAGATTAATTAGTAATAATTAGGATTAATTACTAATAATAAGGTTTAATTACTAATAATTAGGAATAATTAGTAATATTTTGGATTAATTAGTAATAATAAGTAATAATAAGTAATAATTATTAATAATAAGTAAAACTTAGTAATTATTAGTAATAAGTTGTAATACTTAGTAATAATTAGTAATAATTAGTAATAATTATTAATAATTATGAAAAATTAAGAATAATTAGTATTAAATAGTAATAATTAGTAATAATGTGAAATATTTAAAAATGATTAGGGATAAATTGTAATATTTAGAAAATTGTAATAATTAGAGATAAATTGTAATAATTAGAAATAATTCATAATGAATTGTAATAATTATTATTAATTAATAATAATTAGTAATAATTATCAACAATTACTAATAATTATCAATAATTATTAATAACATGAAATAATTATCAGTAATTAGAAATAATTATCAATATTGGTAATAATTATAAATAATTATTAATAATTAATAATAATTATGAATAGTAAGTAATATTTAGAAATAATTATCAATAATTAGTAATAATTAGAAATAATTACTGATAATTAGAAATAATTAGTAATAATTATGAATACTTATAATTAAATTGATATAATTAGAAATAATTAGGATTACTTATCAATAATTAGGATAATTTAGTAATAATTATGAATAATTATTAATAATTTGATTTAATTAGTAACAATTAGAATTAATTAGCAATAATTAGGATTAATAAGTAATAATTATGTATAACAAGTAATAATTAGGATTAATTAGTAATAATTAGGATGAATTAGTAATAATTAGGATTAATTATTAATAATTTGTAATAAGTAGTAATAATTAGTTTTAAGTAGTAATAATCGGTAAAAAGTAGTAATAAGTAGTAATAATTAGTAATAATTAGTAATAAATAGTAATAACTAGTAATAACTAGTAATAATTAGAAATAATTATCAATAATTATCAATAATTAGTAAAAATTAGAAGTTATTAGCAATAATTAGCAATAATTAGGATTAAAAAGTAATAATTATCAATAATTATCAATAAATAGAATTAATTATCAACAATTAGTAATAACTAAGATTAATTACTAATAATTTGGAATAATTAGTAAAAATTAGGATTAATTAATAATAATTAATAATAACTAGGAATTATTAGTAATAATTAGAACTAATTAGTAGTAATTAGTAATAATTAGTAACAATTAGTAATAATTAGTGACAATTAGTAAAAATTATTTATAATCAGTAATAGTTACTATTTATTAGTAATAAATAATAATAACTCAGAATATTTTATAATAATTAGGAATAATAATAATAAATATGAATAAGTAATAACAATTAGTAATAAACGATGATAGTTTTGAGTATATTGATAAACTCGCACAAATTAAAATGGATTAGTGGCATTCCTTTTCATCGACACCTCACCACCTTGCAAATTTCTCCCACTAAAATCAATATCAAAAATCTGCTTGGACATACATCAGAGTAGAATTTTCATAGTGATTTAAGTCATAGAAAGTTGCAAGGGGTGAGACATCAGACAAAAGTGGCTCTTTTTTCCGACGACTCATCCCCTTGTAACTTTCAACGACTGAAATCACTATGAATAGTCTCCTCTAATGTACAAATTTTCATTTTTGTTTGCACTAGAGCATGAAGAGTAGTGTGGTGAGGCCTCCCTTCTTTCCATCATCATGCATAGGAAAATGGATATTCCTAAGTTGGAGTAGACTTTTTATAGTTCTTTTAGTCGCAGAAAGTTTCAAGGGGATGTCTCACCGGGGAATAGGGTTGTCGCCAATCTGTCAGAAATTGTGAAGTCATTAATTAACAATAATTGGTAAAAAATAACTAAATTTAATAATAGTTAGAAGTAATTAGTATATATTTTATAAACGGATGTAGATTGGTTTAAAAGTTTAAAAAATAGTATATATAAATAAAAAATAATATAAATTTATATAAATTTCTTGAAAGGAGAATTTAACTGTCTTTTCTTTTTTCCGTTAGTTTTTATCTTATACCTAATTTTACAAATTAACTAATTGTTTCATATTAAAAAAAATTAAGGAGGAAGTCGATAACACTCATTATTAAATGACAAGGGTTGGATAACTCAGTGCATGAATCAAAACAGTTCTGATTTAAATCCTGTATATATTGAGGTTGTTTAAGATTTCTTAACATTTCCATCATCAAAACCAAAATTTGTTTCATAAAGAATAATTAAGTATCATTGTAATAAATGTGATCTGAGGACGTATGTAACATTTGAAAACGTTGGAGGTCATTTATTGGATTTTGGTTTTCAACCAGATTATGTTTTTTAAGACCCGTCCTTAGGGCCCATGTCGTGACTACCCCAAACCCGACTTCCATAGGCCAGGGGCTGGAGACTAGCACCAAAGGCGTAAATCCTGGTAAAAGAGAAGGTATTTCCTTTATAAAGGTAAAAAACACCATAGAGTACGCAAGTATAGTAAGAACTAAGTAAAAATGAGTACAAAAGTAAGTGTTGTAAAGTAAATGGGCCAGTATACAAACTCAACTGGAAGTACAGTACAACTGAAAGGAATGTACAACACCAGTAAGTAAAGTAAGCAACAACCACCGAGTTATCCTCCGAATATTCCACCTGAAGGGTCAGTACAGATGGTCTCCTCAGCTCCTCCAGTCTGGCCGTCTGCGACGTGTACGTCCCGTCTAGTGTTCCACTTCTGGGTATTGTCCAACTCCTAAAGCCTCCACCTCAATCAGTGATGCCCGTCGTTTTCATCCAACACAACGTAGTGCAGGCATAACCCGTGCAGGGGTGAGTATGTTATACTCAGTAGGGACCCAGAGACCCTTGAAGGTCACCCGGAATCCACAATGGATAAACCACAAAGGAAATATACAATCATGAAGAATATACTGACTTTACATAGGTATATTCCCATACATATACCCAAGTCATCAATTCCAGTTTGGCTCCAACTCTCGAGCCCAAGCACAACCCAGTCCACACAGGACAGAAGTCAATCACACTAAGTAATGATTGAAAGTCAAGACTCAGCTCACACAGGTATACTATTTACAAAGAGGGGGTGGAGATGATTAGAAATATCCTCTGAATCATCTCCTCTGCCGAACCCACCTAGGATCCAAGTACAGAAGTCAACGCTGCCGAACCCACGTAGGATCCAAGTACAGTAACCATTGCTGCCGAGCCCACGTAGAATCCAAGTACAGTCATCATCACTGCCGACCCACGGAGGATCCAAGTATAGTCGTCCACTCTGAAGAACCCACGTAGGATCCAAGTACAGTCTTCCTCGATTTCGTACCCACGTAGGATCCAAGTACAGTCGTCCTCACTGCCGAACCCACGTAGGAGCCCAGCAAAGTAGTCGTTGCAGTCGAAGCAAGCTCTAGGGTTCCCACAGACAATGTACTTGATTACGGGAGGGTCCGCTCCTCATGTAAAGGGGGAGAAACATCAAATGTCACATAGTCTAGATTTGATGTATCCTGAAGTTCCGTCTCGTCAAAAGGAACTCAACGCGACAGACGACGCGTCAATCGGACGCCCGGTCTGAGAGATATTGATTTTTTCGTTCTAGGGGCCCGGTTGGAAATATACTCATTCCAAATCCGGCCATTTTCCAAAGAAGCCCGAAACTCACTTAGAGTATCTCAAAAGGACCTCCTCGTATATAGGATCCCAGTGTCGCGGACGGCACGTCGTTCAGATGCACGGTCTTCAAGATATTCACCTATAAATGAAAATGGGCCCGGTCGGTTAGGCCCGATGGGATGACGGGTCGGGTCATATTGGTTTTGGCGGGTCCGACCCTGCAAATGGGTCGGACGGGCCAGGTGAGTCACACGGCCTGGCCTGAGGGGCACGGCCCCCGGCTGCCCGAACCGGCGGTGCCAAACAACGCCGCCCTCCCAAACCGGCCGACCATTTAGCACACATGACCTGGATGGGGTGTCATGGGTTTTCTTCAGCGCGGCGCCCTCCTTGCGCTGCGGTTCGGGTCCGCCCAGCCGCCCGAAGGGCCGGCCGGTTCTTGCACCTAAGCGGCCCGCGATGCAGGCCGCAGATCCTCCCCCACAGCCGGCATGATGGCACCAGGTTCCTTCTCCATGTTCCCGGCATGGCGCGACGGTGTCGTGCCTCCTCCGCCTTCGATTGCCGATTCTAAAAAAAATAAACATGATCAATGGAGGGTTTTCAGGCTGTGTTTTTTCAGCCCATGCCCTCCATGTAATGCGATAGAAATTGGCCGTATATAAACAACTATTTCCAACTAAGAACGGGGTACGAAAACATTCACCTTCAAGAATAATCCCTGACCTCAATAATTTACGTTGTACGTCAAGCGTCGTGAAAGACGGCGTCGCGGGGAACAAGTACGTAGGCGACATCGGAGTGCGCCAAGGAGGAAGTGGCATCTCCACTCTTGTCACGGAGAAGAGAATGGGTGGAGCGTCATCATTCTTTGTGGAACCAGCGTTCTTCATTAAAGAAATCATCGTTCTTCATCGGAGGTCGGTGTTCTTCAAAAACTCAAGAGCTCTCCCAATCCTCCATAGCACAACAAAATCCCTCCTCTTGTGAAATAATAGGTTAACCCAAATATTTTATTACACATTCCATTTAAATTTCAAAATTCAAATCACCACATTAATTAAACATGTTGGAAATTAATTAAAGGGAGAGAGGGGAAAGATCCTCAATAATTAAACACGTTGGCAATTAAAAGGGGGGGAAGCCAATTTAATGAGGGGGGATTTAAGAAGTTAGAGGAAAATTGAATGGTTGGGGATCGTGTGGGTCCCACCTCTCTAACATCCACACTTGTGTAGTTATGTGGTTGTGGGTCCCACACTTAACTACCCATGGGAGGAATTAACCTCCTTAGATACATAACAAAATTGTACAACAATTTTATTTAATTCTTAAATAAACCCCAAATTATAACTTCAAACCTGCATAAAACACAACTGGGGTAAATGTCCCCTTAAGAAATTACCGGCACTAGGAGTTCATCAGTTCCCTCAGATTTCAATTCCGGACACCAGTTCAAAAGATAGAAAAACCCACTCGTTCGTTCACTGAACGTACACGAGCTAAACTTTAGAAACTAGTTCCAGGCACACAGGGCCTCGGAAACAAGTGTCGTCCGAAGCCACAGACTCGTAAAATTCCAAATTATTTAAGAAAAAAATTTCTTGAAATTTTTGGGTTTTTATATTACTCCCACCTCAGGGCTTTAAATATGTTTATTTATAAAATATGTTTATTTATAAAATATTTGGTATTTGATCATTCATTTGAAAATTTGGTGAACATTCCAGTTTTACCCTTAATAGTGCACTGTAGTATTTGGAATATAATTTTTTTTATATTTATTATTTGAAATTGCAATTTTGTAACATTGTTCCTAACTTAATTATCTACAACTTGTATGCATGACACTAGATCAAAAGAATGTATTTTAAGGGAGTAATTGGTCCATAAAGTCAAAGCTGGGCTGGACTCGCCAGAATGGATAAGCTTCTTGTATTTCGGCCATAACTCCTACATATGGGCCTTTATTGAGCCCAACATTGGAGAGGAGATAGAGGACCCATATACTCATATTTTATCCTTCTGGAAGGCCGGACAATTCACGCTTTTTGGTGGTAAAATGGGCGGTTCAAGTTTCATTAAAATATTTGGACGAATTTCCACATTCACACTTGAAATCACTTGTAACCTCTACTCCCCTCTCCTCTATAAATTGGAGTTTTTATCATTTGGATGGGTTGGGACGTGATTTGTGAAGTTGAGGGCAGAGGAAAAGTGGATCCACTCCAATTCTCTAACCATTTCAATAAGGGTAGCTCTTGAAGCAAGGATCCCTTCGTCGAAGCCTTCTTCTTCTCTTCTTCATTTTATAATGTTTTCATTTGTGTGATAATATTCTTTGTTATTATTTTATTTCTACTCTTTTCTTCTGTTTTGATTAAATTACTTATTCTCTTAATATTCCTCATTGTTCTGGAATTATTGTGTAGAAGTGTTATTGGGTTATACCCATTATAAACCTTTGCACATGCAAAACGCTTCTACGATGATTACTCCACCCATGGAAGAGTAGTCTTTTAGTAATCGATCTATCTTCTACCCTCTTCATTTAATTATTTTGAATCAATGAGATACTGTAAATCACATAATATGATCCGTGAATTGTGTTTTTAAATTACAAGAAACTAAGCAAGCAATTGAACAATTAACACAAAAACACACGAGGTCGGGATTTTGTGTAAATTGTAAGAGCGTAATCTTAATCGGTAATACAAGACCACACGGGATAAATTTGTAGAGTTCAAATATAATCCCTAAACAAAATTCATCCTCATTTCCAGAATGGATATTTGCTCTAATTAACCACTGACCATAAGCTATCCTTTGAGCAACAATCAAAGTAGGGTGCTGCGATTGCGTGTTCCGAAGCTAGACTAGGGTTTAAGTAATTTCATCTTTGTGGTTAAGTTAACTCTCGTAGGGTTCGAGGGATAAACAATTAGGGGATCCTTATTAAGTGGATATTGATATAAATGATAATGATTAATAATTGAATGAAGAGGTATAGTTAGATCGATTACGCCTTTTAAAATAGATTTCTAAAAAACATCTTCTTGTTGTGTCATTTTAATAATAATTTATTTCAAAACTAAAAACAAAAAAAATTATACAATATTCTTCCAGAAAACTTCTTCTAGATTCACAAACTACAAAAAAAACCAATCCTTTAAAGTATTGTTTTTATTCTATTCTTTTTTTATATATATAATAAATCTAATAAGTTGTTAAATTCACTTCCTCATTTGAGAGACGACCTTGGTCAGCCACTCTGCTGCACCTAAGTACCTCAAATTACACTAAACATTTGAGGGTGCCCATGACATCGCTCTTTCAAATTGGAACCGTTTCCAGGGAGGCAAGTAATTATTTCAACCAATTATAGGTATTTATTTTATTTTACATTTTACTCTCTTCCCCACTTCTTTCTTCTTTCTGTACCCAATCTGATTTTTCTTCTTCTTTTATTTTCTTCTACTTCTTTTTGGACCATAAACTCAAACTTCTAATGTTTATTTTACTATGGACCACTTTCATTCTTTTCATTTTTATTTGATCTATGACACGAACTAATCCCGAAGATCTCTTAGATCTTGACCCTGAGATTTAACGTAGCCTTAGGGCTCGAATCAGAAATTCTCAGTCTACGGGAAGTTTCAATATTCAACCAGTTGGTGAATTCCTCTCTTCTGGAAACATTGAAATTAGAAGCAATTCAAATTCAAACATAAAAGAGGAACCAATGGCTGGAAACAATGGAAATGAACTTAATAGAACCATTCGAGAATTGGTTTCACCTGATGTTAACTATCAACCAAATTGTATTGCATACCCAAATCTCGAATCGGACTTTGAACTAAAATCTGGGTTAATTCACTTAATTCCAATGTTTCATGGCCTCTCTGGTGAGGATCCCAATAAAAAATTGAAATAATTTATTGTGTTTTGCTCAACACTTAAACCAAGAAATGTTTCTGAAGATCAAATCAAATTAACAGCATTCCCATTCTCACTTGATGGAGCTGCAAAAGACTGGATGTATTATTTACAACCCGAAGAATTAACTTGTTGGAACGATTTGAAACGTCTTTTCTTGCAGAGATTTTTCCAGCATAAAGGACCACATCCATTCGAAAGGAGATATTAGGGATGAAGCAAGAAAAAGGGGAGTCAATGTATGAGTATTGGGAGAGATTCAAAAAGTTGTGCGCAAGCTGTCCACATCACCAAATCAGTGAGCAACACCTTATCCAATACTTCTACGAAGGACTCACACCCATGGAGAGGATCATGGTGGATGCTGCAGCTGGAGGAGCATTGGTGGAAAAAACACTAGTAGCTGCACGATAATTGATCGACAAAATGGCCCAAAACTCTCAACAATTCGGTGATAAAGGTACACCACATGTTCAAGGAGTACATCAAGTAAGTCCTTCTTCTCTTGAAAGTCATTTGATTGATACAAAGTTAGAAGAATTGAACACTATGGTGAGGAAGATTTATTTGGCACAAAAGACATACCAACCCCCTCCATCAAAGCCATGTGGCATTTGCACTGACACAAGCCACCCAACTGACTGTTGCCCACAACTACAAGAGACAGAAGATTGTGCAGCAGTGTTCCCTGGGAGACCATTTCAGCAGCAACAACAACAACCATATCCCCAAAAGAAGTTTGATACAGTATACAACCAAGGGTGGAAAGATCAGTCAGACATGAGGTATGGCTCTGGACAACAACAAATTCCCCCTTTTCAACCAAACTTCCAGCAGCCTCCACCTTTCCAACAGGGTTTCCAACAACCCCAAAGGAGATTCTAAGCTCAAACATCAATGAGTCAGCAACAAGGGAATATCCAACACAAGGTAGACTCTAACACTGATGATCTTTTGAAAAAAATTGTTCTTAATCAACAGAATGAGCCGGAGAGTCAAGGTTCAGAGCTGAGAGAGTCGAAGACTCAAATGAGTCAGATTGCCACCGCCCTCCATGAACTTGTGAGTAAGAATTCTGGAAATCTACCTTCCCAACCCACTCAAAATCAAAAGGGGAATGTTAGTTCCATCACATTGTGAAGTGGGAAGCAAATTAATGATACATCTGGACCTACCATTCCAGTGAGATTCACCTCTACTCTAGAGAAGCCGCATTCCATACCAACTGATGAGCAATCCATGGAGAAAGATAATGGTAAGAAAAAGATTGATGATGTACCTCCTAAACCCCTTCCTTTTCCAAACAGGGTTGTTCAAACCAAGAATATGGCTGAAGAAGCAATGCAAAATGAGGTTTTGGACACATTCAAGCGTGTGGAGATCAACATTCCTCTACTTGAATCCATTAAGAAAATTCCAAGGTATGAAAAATTCATAAAAGAACTTTGTACCAATCGAAGAGGGCTCAAGGGAAATAAGAGGATCAACCTTGGAAGGAATGTCTTGGCACTCATTACACCAACTCTAGCAATGCCAACAAAGTGCAAGAATCCTGGGACATTCACCATCCCATGTACCATAGGGGAGTTTCACTTCTCTGATGCTCTTTGTGATTTAGGATCTTCAATAAAGTTGATGCCTCACTCTGTATTCACTTCCTTGCAGGTTGGTGAGTTGAAGCCAACAAGAGTAGTGGTGCAATTGGAGAATAGAGCTACGGCATATCCAGTGGGAGTTCTTGAGGATATACTTGTTCGGGGTAAGAGACATGATCTTTCCAGTAGACTTATATGTGCTTAACATGGAGGATGATCAGGTATGTTCTCATGCCCCCATTATCTTAGGTAGACCCTTCCTCAAAACTGCAAAAACTATCATAAATGTCATTGAGGGTACACTTTCCATGGAGTTTGGAGATGAAGTTGTGATATTTAATGTTATGGATTCCATGAAGTACCCCTCAGAGGACCATTCTGCTTTTGTTATCTCCCATTTTGAACCACCAAATAAAAACTCCATAGAATTTGATTGTCCTATGTTTAGTGAGATTATGAGTATTGGTTCGATTTTGATGTCTAAGAGCACTTCCGCACATGTTGCTGATACACAATCCTATATTGGATTTGATTTTGATGTGGATTCATATTCTAATTTAAATCATGTTCACTCTGATTATGAAATGGATGTTGAGTATTCTGATGGATTTGATGCTTTATTCTATGATTTTGATGATGTCTATTCTGATACTGATGCTCTTTGTGCACATATTTCAGTTCCTTTAATGTCTCCATCCATACTACACCCTCCTTCATTAGAACTCAAGCCATTGCCACCAAATCTGAAATACTCATACTTGTTGAGTGGTGAGAGATTACCTGTTATCATTGCTAACAATCTCCCTTTTGAACATGAAGAAAAGCTTTTGATTATTTTGAGGGAGAACATCAGAGTGATTGGGTGGACCTTGGCTGACATATCAGGTATTAGCCCCTCCATTTGCATGCATAGGATTCTCTTGGAGGATGGGGCTAAACCGGTGAGACAACCACAAAGGAGACTCAATCCCACCCTCCTATAAGTTGTTAAAAAGGAAGTTGAGAAATTTCTCAAGGCATGTATAATATTTCCCATTTCATATTCTCAGTGGGTAAGTCCTAGTCAGGTTGTGCCTATGAAAAGTGGTGTTACTGTTGTTAAAAATGAGAAAGATGAGTTAGTTCCAATGAGGGTGGAAAATAGTTGGCGTGTGTGTATTGATTATAGGAAACTAAATCAGTCCACTCGCAAGGACCATTTCCCCCTCCCATTTATTGATCAGATTCTTGAGAGACTAGCTGGGAAGAGACACTATTGTTTCTTGGATGGATTTTCTGGATATTTTCAGGTTCCTATAGCTCCAGAGGATCAGGAGAAGAATACATTCACCTGTCCCTTTGGCACATTTGCCTACCGGAGGATTCCATTTGGACTTTGCAACGCCCCAGGTACCTTCCAGAGATGTATGGTGAGTATTTTTTCAGATTTTATCGAGACCTACATGGAGGTATTTATGGATGATTTTACAGTGTAGGGATCCTCATTTGATGAATGTCTAAAGAGTTTGGGAAAGGTATTGAATCGTTTTATTGAGAAGAATCTGGTCCTGAACTTTGAAAAGTGTCATTTCATGGTAGATCAAGGCATTGTCTTAGGGCATGTAGTGTCAAAACATGGGATAGAGGTTGATATATCTAAGGTAGACATTATTTCATCCTTACCCTATCCTTCATGTGTGCGTGATGTTAGATCTTTCCTAGGGCATGCAGGATTTTATCGGTGCTTCATCAAAGATTTTAGTAAGATCGCTCTTCCGATGTCACGATTACTTCAAAAAGATTCTGATTTTGTGTTTGATGATTCTTGTAGGACTTCCTTTGATGATTTAAAGAAGTGTCTGACCACTCCACCTATCATACAGCCCCCACGGTGGGACCTTCCATTTGAGCTTATGTGTGACGCCTCCAACTTCGTGGTTGGAGCTGTCTTATCTCAGAGGGTGGAAGGACGTTCACATGTGATTGCCTATGCATCAAAGACATTGGATTCAGCCCAATCAAACTACAAAACCACGGAAAAGGAGTTTCTTGCTATCATATTTTCTTTAGATAAATTCTGTTCATATTTATTGGGCTCTAAAGTAGTTGTTTTTTCTTACCATGCAGCTTTGAGGTACCTCCTGAAGAAGCCAGATGCAAATCCACGACTTATCCATTGGATGCTCCTTCTTCAAGAGTTTGACATCGAGATAAAGGACAAAAAGGGGTCAGAAAACATGGTGGCAGACCACATGAGTAGGCTTACGCAAACACTAGAGGATGACACCTTGGATCAGGTACCACTTCGGGACACTTTCCCTGATGAGCATCTCTATACCATCTCAGGTACGCTTCCTTGGTATGATGATTTAGTTAACTGCCTTGTTGCTTCTAAAATCCCTGAAAATTTAAATAAACATCAAGTCCAAAAATTAAAGAGAGAGTCAAGATTTTATGTTTGGGATGATCCATACTTATGGCGCATGTGTAGTGACCAAGTCATTAGGAGGTGTGTTCCCGATCATGAGTTTGAGTCCGTTTTGTATTTCTGTCATACATCTTGCTTGTGGTGGACACTTCGGACCCCAATGGACAGCTAGGAAGGTTTTGGACTCTGGATTATATTGGCCTAGATTATTCCATGATGCCCATGTGTTTTGTAAGTCATGCTCTCGTTTCCAACACACTGGGAACATTTCTAAGAGACATGAGATGCCCCAACAACCCATACTATTTTGTGAGATTTTTTATGTATGGGGAATTGATTTTATGGGTCCTTTTCCTAGTTCATTTGGATTTTTGTATATTATGGTTGCTTTTGATTATGTGAGTAAATGGGTGGAGGCTAAGGCCACCAGGACTGACGATTCTCATGTTGTTGTGGACTTTGTCAAAGCACATATTTTTTGCAGGTTTGGAGTACCAAAGGCCATCATCAGTGAACAAGGGACAAACTTTTGCAATAGGAATTTTTCTTCCCTCCTTTGAAAGTATGGGGTGACACACAAAACATCAACACCATACCACCCCCAAACAAATGGCCAGGATGAGGTTCCAATCGTGAGTTGAAACAAATCTTGGAGAAAACCGTGCAGCCAAATAGGAAGGATCGGAGCAAGAGCTTGGATGATGAATTGTGGGCTTATAGAACAGCATAAAAGACCCCATTGGTATGTCCCCATTTTGGGTTGTTTTTGGGAAAGCATGTCATCTCCCAGTGGAAGTCGAGCATCGGGCTTATTGGGCTATAATGAAATGCAACATGGATTTGGCCCAAGCTGGAATCCAAAGGAAGCTGCAAATTCAAGAGCTTGAGGAGATTAGATTATCATCATATGAGAACTCAAGGCTCTACAAGGAAAGATCAAAAGAATATCATGATAAAATTATCCAAAAAAGGGAGTTTCATGTTGGAGAGAAAGTCCTTCTCTATAGTTCACGACTGAAGTTGATGCCTGGTAAGATGCATTCCAGATGGTTAGGTCCTTATATTGTGTCTAATTTTTTACCTTATAGTACAGCGGAGATCACACAAGAGGACACTGGATAGAGCTTTACAGTCAATGGGTAACGTTTGAAGAGATACATTGAGGGACATCCTACTGATGCAGTGGATTTTATCACACTACATGACCCCATCATCACTTGATCACATCAGGCTGTTCCTAACCCTTTCACTTTTATATTATTCGTCCTATTTAAAAATTCTGCATTTCATGTGCATATATCATCTCTTAGGTTCACATTGAGTACAATGCAATATTTTAAGTGTGGGGGAGGGAACCCTTTAGTTTAGTAATTTCAATTGCTTTCCTGTTCAAAAAAAACCAAAAAAATGTGTGTTTTTCAAATTTTGTGTGTTTGTTTTTCAATTTTCTGTGTGTTTTTTAAACTTTTCGGCCGAAATGATTCTCATCACCATTTTTAAATACATATCAATAAGTGAAACAATTTACCCCTTGAAACTAAGCTTAAATGAATGCTGAAATGACTTTGTTTCAAGTTCAAATATTTAGTAATTTCATGAAAAGTACGCTGAATTTTGAATCCCATGCCAATCTCACTGTCTTTATATTTGAAATCACTTTCCTGTGAGGCTTCTAAACAATTATATTCATATTCTTTACATTCACCTCACTTATTGAGCGATCCAAACCATACTTTATTAAACCATAATTTGATCTATTCCTGTCAAAACTTGAGGGTTTGAGCTACTTATGTTTAAATGATTGAGGCATTTGTTTGGTATTAAAGCCCCTATTCCAAAGAATACTTTTTTATAATGGCCTACCTTGAATATTTAATCCTTGTAGCCCTTATAATCCATGCAAAGATTGTTAGGTTAGCCACATTATAAGCCAATTTTCCCTATCCAACCAACTCTTGAAGTGAAATTGCATAATCTAGTTGAGCTTAAGTGTGGGGGAAGTTGTCTTGTGTTTTTCCACCACATTCTGTGATACATTGGGTGGAAAATTAAATTCTAAAGAGATGTGTTTTCTACTAAGGAAAGTCATTATATTGAAAGATGTGCCTTTTTTGGAGCTTTCATGACAAGTGAAGTTGTGCCTTTTCTGGAGCTTCTAATTGAGGTGGAAAGCTGTGCCCATCTGGAGCTTTCAAGAAAATCATGTTTGAGAAGATTTACATTTTTATGCTGAAATGATGAATGGTGTAAACCTTTCATTACTTTTCATGATGATGGAGCTGAATTGATACTATGGGGATTGAAGATAAGACCATATTTAAGTGAAAATTAGATTAATGCAATTTTTCTTCAAAAGAGTCAAGCCCTCCTCATTCAGCCTCAGAGTTTTTCACATCTTAATCCTACCAACCAAAAGCCACAGAACAACCCTGAAAAGTCCTCATGATAAAAATTTGTCCTTGACTCACATCGGGTAGCAATGTAGGAATATATCAAGCCTATGGTGACCCTTGTATGAGTTTGGATGAGAAAGACATTGCAAAAAAATTGATATTTGAGTGATGAGAGAAAATTCAAGCGAGGTAAGTGTTTTGTGCATGGGCGGATAAATGAAGTGGAAATATATTGAATGATATAAATGGAGAACTTGAAATAAGGTTTTTTATTAGGCATGATATCTTTTTATTCTTGGTGTGAAATTGATTGATCTTAAGGATATGTGTTTTAAAATTGGTTTTGATTTGATATTGATGTTTACTTGATATGAGGTTTTTCCCAGGTGTGCAAAAGGGTAAGTGTGGGGAGTTGATAAAACATTATGTTATTGAATATTTTATTGATAATAAATGATATAATTTCCTCACATTGTGTTAAATATGTTTATTTATAAAATATTTGGGATTTGATCATTCATTTGAAAATTTTTGTGAAAATTCCAGTTTTACCCTTAATAGTGCACTGTAGTATTTCGAATATAAATATTTTTATATTTATTATTTGAATTTTAAATTTTGTAACAGTGTTCCTTGCTTAATTATATACAACTTTTATTCAGGACACTAGATCAAAATAATGCATTTTAATGGAGTAATTGGGCCATCAAGTCAAAGTTGGGTTGGACTCACCAGAATGGATAAGCTTCTGTATTTTGGCCATAACTCCGAGATATGGGCTTCTATTGAGCCCAAATTTGGAGAGAAGATATAGGACACATATCCACATATTTTATCCTTCTGGAATGCCGGAAAATTCACGCGTTTTGGTGGTCAAATGGGCGGTGGAATTTTCATTAAAATATTTGGCCGAATTTCCACATTCACACTTGAAACCACTTGTAACCTATCCTCCCCTCCCCTATATAAATTGGAGTTTTTCTCATTTTTAGGGGTTGGGACATGATTTGGGAAGTTGAGGGAAGAGTAGAAGTGGATCCACTCAAATTCTCCAACCATTTCAATAAGGGTAGCTCTTGAAGCAAGTATCCCTTCGACGAAGCCTTCTTCTTCTCTTCTTCATTTTGTAATATTTTCATTTGTGTAATAAACTTATTTGTTATTCTTATATTTCTTCTATTTTCTTCTGTTTTTTTTAAATTTCTTTTCTCTTAATCTTCCTCTTTGGGCTGGAATTCTTGAGTATAAGCGTTATTCGGTTATACCCATTATAAACCTTTGCACATGCAAAACGCTTCTACGATGATTACACCACCCATGGAAGAGTAGTATTTTAGTAATCGATCTATCTTATACCCTCTTAATTTAATTATTTTGAATAAATGAGATACTTTAATTCACATAATATGATCCATGAATTATGTTTTTAAATTACATGAAACTAAGCAAGCAATTGAACAATTAACACAAAAACACGCGAGGTCGGGATTCTGTGTAAATTGTGAGAGCGTAATCTTAATCGGTAATACAAGACCACACGGGATAAATTTGTAGAGTTAAAATATAATCCCTAAAAACAATTCATCCTAATTTCCAGAATGGATATTTGCTCTAATTAATCACTGACCATAAGCTATCCTTTGAACAACAATCAAAGGAGGGTGCTGCGATTGCGTGTTCTGAAGTTAGCCTAGTGTTTAAGTAATTTCATCTTTGTGGTTAAGTTAACTCTCGTAGGGTTCGAGGGATAAAAAATTAGGGGATCATAATTAAGTGGATATTGATTTAAATGATAATGATTAATAAGTGAATGAATAGGTAGAGTTAGATCAATTACGCCTTTTAAAATAGATTTCTAAAAAAACATCTTCTTTTTGTGTCATTTTAATCAAAATTCATTTCAAAACTAAAAAAAAATTATACAATCTTCTTCCATAAAACTACTTCTACATTCATAAACTACAACAAACCCCAATATTTTAATGTAGTGTTTTTATTCTATTATTTTTTTAATATATAATACCTCTAATAAGTTGTTAAATTCACTTCCTCCTTTGAGAGACGACCTTGGTCAGCCACACTGCTGCACCTAAGTACCACAAATTACAATAATCATTTGAGGGCGCCCATGATAGCGCTCTTTTAGTATTGTGCACGCATCTGAGCCTCTCGCTCCCATGTGCTCTCCTAGAGGTTCTCGTGCTACCAACGAATGCGCACCAGAGGTATCGACCGTCCATGTAGGACCCACTCCTGTCGATCCTCGATCTCCACTGTGACCTCCATGAATGTTACCCCATCATCGATGTCTAGCTCCCCATGGTCGATGATATGCGTCGGGTCATGCACATATGTCGTCAGCTGAGATACGTGGAAGACGTCGTACACCTGGTGCAACTGAGGTGGAAGGGCTAGGTGGTATCCCACCTCACCTAATCTGATGAGGACATGAAAAGGCCCAATGAAGCATGAAGATAACTTGCCACCCTGACCAAATCTATGAAATCCACATTGAGGTCAGACACATAAGAAACGTGGTTTCCATCCTCGAACATCATTGGTCTCCATCTCCTATCAGCATAGGACTTCTGTCTACTCTGGGTAGTCCTCATCCTCTTCTGGATGATCTATACCTTCTCCCTTGTATCCTAGACCCTCTTTGGTTCTACAAGTGTAGACTCCCCAGGGTCAGTCCAGCACAGAGGTGATCTGTACTGTCGGTCGTACAGTGCCTCGTATGGTGTGATCCCAATTGTGGAGTGGTAGATGTTCTTGGATACAAACTCCACCAAGGGTAGATGATCCTCCCAACTGCGACCAATATCAAGGACACATGCACAGAGCGTATCCTTGAGTGTGTGAATGGTCCTCTCTATTTGGCCATCCCTTTGAGGGTTAAAGTTGGAGATCAGGCGTAGTTGCGTCCCAAATTCCTCTTGCAACCCCTTCCAAAGCCAGTAAGTAAAGAGAGAATCTTGATTGGAGACGATAGATGATGGAACAACATGAAGCCATATGATATCTTGAATGTAGAGGCATCTCATGCTCTCTACTGAGCCCCTATCTCTGATCGGTAGGAAGTGGGCCGACATGGTGAGTCGTTCTATGATCACCCAAATGGAGTCGTGTCCTCTGGAAGTATGTGGGAGACCCATCATGAAATCCATGGATATCCCATACCACATCCACTTAGGAACCTCTAAGGGTTGTACCAAGCCTGGTGGTACCTGGTGATCTGCCTTCACTTGCTGGAAAATGAGGCAACGTGAAATGAACTTTGCTACAGACTTCTACATACCCAGCCACCAGTGCTGTCGTCTGAGATCTTAGTACATCTTCGCCACTCCTGGATGTACCACTAGAGGGGAAGTGTGAGAAACCCTCATCACTTCTTCCTACAGTTCAGTTGTTACCATGGAACATCCCCTTAAGAGGATGACGTGCTCTCCTCCTTCATAAAATCCATCTGGCGCCTTCCCTGTGGAAATCTTAGCACATCGCGTCTCACAGTCATTGTCCCCACGTTGTGCCTCTCTGACCCGCCGAATTAGTGGAGGAGTGACTATGAGGGACTGTATAAAGGCTACCCCATCTCTATCCACGAAGGATATCTACAAAGAGGCTAACTGCTCTGTCGCCTCTCCATTTAATTGAATGCCTGATTTCTTGCTGAGATCATCATCCATAACTTTACCCTTCCCAGGAGTATAGACTATTTCAAAGTCATAGTCCTGGATGAACTCGAGCCATCATCGTTGTCTCAGGTTCAGGTACTTCTGCGAGAAGATGTACCTAAGACTCTGGTGGTCATAGAAGAATGTAAAGTGCTCGCCCATCAAATAGTGTTGCCACATCTTCAAGGCAAAGACCACTGCTGCTAACTCTAGGTCATGGGTAGCGTAGTTCTGCTCATGCTGCCTCAAATGTCGTGAACCCTAGGTGATCACTGCCCGCTCCTGCATCAGGACACACCCATGTCCGGTCCCTGATTCATCACAGTAAAATACATACCCTATTTCCTCCTCTGGTAGCCTCAATATGGGCACATTTGTCAATCTCTATCTCAGATTCTGGAAGCTCTTCTGACATCTATCTGACCACATGAATGGTTTCCCTTTCTTCATCAAAGCTGATAGAGGTGCTGCACCTTTGGAGAAGTATGGCACAAATCTCCGATAGTACCCAGCTAGACCTAGGAATCTTCTAACCTCCGTCACGCTCCTGGGTGGCTCCCAAGAAAGTGCTGCCTCGACCTTCGCGGGATCCACAAAAACTACCACCTCCGAGATGACGTGCCCCAAGAAGTGAGCCTCTCGAATCCAGAACCGGCACTTCGAGAGATTACCATAATTCTGGTGCTCTCGGAGTGTGTCCAACACAACCCACAAGTGGTAGGCATGATCCTCCTCATTATTTGAGTAAATCAGTATGTCATTGATGAAGAATATGACAAAACAATCGAGGTAAGGATGGAAGATCCTGTTCCTGAGACTCATGAACACTACTGATGCGTTGGTTATGCCGAAGGGCATAACCAAAAACTCGTAGTTTCCATACCGGCACCTGATGGTCATCTTCTGCACGTCCTCATCTCGAACTCTGAGCTCATGATAGCCTAACCTGAGTTCTATCTTCGAGAATCATCGTTCTCCCTTGAGCTGATCAAAGAGGTCGCCAATCCTCAAAAGTGGATACTTGTTCATCACAGTCACCTGATTCAGGCGATGGTAGTCGACACGTAGTCATAAGCTCCCATCCACCTTCTTAGCGAATAAAATCGGAGAAGCCCAGGGTGAAACACAGGGTCGGGTGAATCCCTTTCACTGTAAGTCCTCCAGCTGTATCTGTCGAACACGAAACTCGGAGAGAGCCATCTGATATACTGGAGTAGATATCAATGTTGTCCCGGGGTACATGTCTATGTAGATGTCTACCTCTCTGTGTGGAGGTAGTCTTGGAACATCATCAGGAAAAACGTCTGCATACTGATCCATCACAACAAGAAAACTCGGACACCGCACATCAAATGCTCCTAGGATGAGACTAGCCAACTGATGTCTGATCAGCTGCCCTCTCCTCTTCGTAAGTCCATCCTGCTCTGCAGAGGCTCCCTTCTCGCCGGTGAAGGTGAACCTGCTCTCATCTGTGCAGACACACCACACTTTGTGCCTAATACAGTCGATATGGTAATGTAATATAGATAACGAATCCATACCCAAGATGACTTCATAAGGCCTCGACGCCGCTACAGGAAGATCTCAGCTGAAGATCTCACCTCCTATATTAAGATCACACTGTCGGCACCTGTGCGTAATCATCGAATCTGCTCCCGTAGGAGTATCTAGCCATGAGGATCGATCCAACGGCTCCGTCGGAATATCCGAGCTCCGAACAAGGGCTGCGGAAATAAAAGAATGACTCGATCTTGTGTCTATAAGAACTACAGAAAGGGTAGAGTAGAAACATATAGTACCTCGAATCATCTCAGGGGCACCGTGTCATAGGTCTCGACTGCCTAGAGCTGAGCCTGCCCCTACCTGCCAGCTCCATTTCATCGGGTTGGTCCAACTGATGGCGGTGCTGGTCGAGCCTGGAAGAGTCATCCACCACCTGCTGCTTGGCCAACTCCTCTGCCTCGTCAGCCTACTCCCTGTGGACCACCACGGTCGAAAATCTGCCTCTTCCTGGGAGGTCCCTCTACTGTCTGATGCTCCTCTGCATGGCGGGTTGGGCAGTCCCGAGCCATGTGGCCCTGCCCGCCGCATGCATAGCACTGCCTTCCCCTCGTACGGATAGCTCTGATCTGTGTGCCCCACACATCCGAACCAGTATCCTAAGGTCTCCCACCTGATGTCCTAGTCCACTTAGACCTCTGCGACATCTGTCTACTGCTTGCTACAGAATACTCCACTACGTGTCGCCCTACGGCGGGTCTCGCTGCGGGCGTAGGCTCAACAAGAAATCTCTCCACAAGAAGGGCTCACTCCAGTACTCTTACATGTGTTAGAATGATGAGGGAGATCATTGAATCCATGATCTCATGATTCATTCCCTGCTCAAAGGTCCGGGCCTGGAAGAATGGGTCACGTACCATGTCTGTGGAGTAGCATGAGTGGTCAGTAATTCTCGTCGAGTACTGGGCTACTGTCATGCTACCCTGCCGCAGCTTTAGTAACTCCTGGATTCACACTGCACGGAGGGTGGCTCGAACAAACTCCGTGTAGAAGAAGCTCTAGAAGTTTGTATAATGTAGTGATGCCTAGTCGTGCACCTGGAGCATCAGGTTCCACCATCTACCTGCTGCAGCGTGCAGGAGACACACGACAAGGACCACCATAAGGTCAGCCGGTGTCCCTTCTAATCTGAAGACTCTGATTATATCCTCCATCCAATCCTCAACTGCCTGAGAGTTCATCTCTCCATGGAACCTGGACGGCCTATGGCGCTGAAACTTGTGCAACACACTCACGCGGCATGCACTCTGTTCTGCTGGGGCTAGTGGTATCGGTGGCCCAGTGGATAGTGGTACCTCTTGTGCCTCCACTGTAATGGGGCCCTACACCGAGACCTCGTCACTCGGTGGGCTTCCATCCAGCACGTAACTCAGAACCCTAGCTGGCTGCCATCGTGGGGACATCCTGAGAACAAACAGGTGTGCCACGGTTAGTAGATTATACCTGGTGAGCTAACACAAAGTAATAACAAAGAAAACTTTTGAAACAAACGTGCAATCAGTGTTTTGTGCACTGAGTCAGAAATCAGAATTCAGTGTCCTGGTGTATAGATACGTCGGCCACTGCACCAACATTGGACTCCCTGGACTGATTACTAGACTCAATACTCTTAACACTATTACTTCACATAGAAGGATTTATCAGAGTCTTGAATAATGTAGTAGAACTGACTCCTTTGATACCAATTTGTCATGACCTTTCCTTAGGGCTCATTCCGTGACTACCCCAAGCTCACCTTCCATAGGCCAGGGGCTGGAGACTAGCACCAAAGGAATAAATCCTAGTAAAAGGGATGGCATTTTCTTTATAAATGTAAACAAAAACCACAGAGTACGTAAGTATAGTAAGCACTAAGTAAAACTGAGTACAAAAGTAAGTGATGTAAAGTAAATGGGCCAGTATACAAACCGAACTGGAAGTACAGTACAACTGAAAAGAAAGTACAACAGCAGTATGTAAAGTAAGCAGAAACCACAGAGTTGTCCTACGGATATCCCACCTGAAGGGTGGGTACATATGGTCTCCTCAGCTCCTCGGGTCTGGCCATCCGCTACGTGTACGTCCCGTCTTGTGGTCCACTTCCGGGTACCATCCAACTCCTCAAGCCTCCACCTAGAGTAGTGCTACCCGTCGTCTACATCCAACACAACATAGTGCGGGCATAGCCCGTGCAGGGGTGAGTATGCGATACTCAGTAGGGACCCTGAGACCCCCGAACGTCTCCCAGAATCCACAAATTATAAACCACAAAGGAAAGATACAATAACAAATTATCAACCTACTCTACTTAGGTATATTCCCATACATATACCCAAGTCATCAATTCTAATTCAGCTCCAAATCTCAAGCCCAAGGACAACCCAGTCCACCTAGGAAAGAAGTCAATCACACCATTTAATGATTGAAAGTCAAGATTCAGCTCACACAGATATACTATTTACGAAGAGGGGGTGGAGATGATTAGATGCAACCTCTCAATCATCTCCTCTACCGAACCCACATAGGATCCAAGTACAGAAGTCGTCACTACCGAACCCACATAGGATCCAAGTACAGTAACCATCGCTGCCGAACCCACATAGGATCCAAGTACAGTCGACATCGTTGTCAAACCAACAGAGGTTCCAAGTACAGTCCTCCTCACTGTTGAAACCAGGTAGGATTCATGTACAGTCTTCCTCACTACCGAACGCATGTAGGATCCAAGTACAGTCGCCCTCACTGCCGAACCCACATAGGATCACATCACAGTAGTTGTCGCAGTAGCAACCAGCTCTAGGGTTCATACACACAGCGTACTCGATTCCGAGATGGTCCACTCCTCCAGTAAAGGGGGTGATACATCAACTGTCACAAAGTGTAGAGTTGAGGTATCCCAAAGTTCCATCTCATCAAAAGGAACTCAACCTGACAGATGACGTGTCAATCGGATGCCCGGTCTGAGAGATATTGGATTTTTTGTTGCAGGGGCCCGGTTGAAAATATACCCGTTCCAAACCCGGCCGTTTTCCAAAGATTCCCAAAACTCACATAGAGTATCGGAAAATTACCACCTCATAGATATAATCTTAGTGTTGTAGAGGGCGCGTCATTCAGACGTGCAGTCTTCAAGATATTCACCTTTAAGTGAAAAAGGGCTCGGTCCGTTAGGCCCGATGGGCTGACGGGTCGGGTCGTCTCGTTTTGGCGGGTCTGACCCAGTAAAGGGGTCGAACTGTCCCGGTGTGTCACACGACATGGCCCAAGGGCCCCCCCCCCCCCCGATGTGGAATGGCCCGACCCAAAGTGGCGCGGCTCGGCGGGGCTCAGCCTGGCCCGGCGCGGCCCAGATGTGCGCGGCCCGGCTGGCTTGGCCTGCCAGCCGAGTGGCTCGGCCCGAAGGCCAAGAGACCCGAGGTGGGGGAGCGGCCCCCAGCTACCCGAACCGGCGGTGCCAGGTAGAGCCGCACTCCCAAACCGGCCGCCTAGTCTGGCCGGCCTTCTGTCTCACACGGCCCGCACGGTGGGTCGTCAGTTTTCTTCAGCACGACGCCCTCCTGGTGCCGCGGATCGCCTTCGCCCGGCAGGCTGATGGGCCGGCTGGTTCTTTCGCCGAAGAGGCCCATGATGCGGGTGGTGGTTCCTCTCGCACAGCCAGCGCGACGACGCCAACTTCCTTCTCCACGTTCCCGGCATGGCCTGACGGCGTCGTCCCTCCTCCTCCTTCGATTGCCGATTCTAAAAAAAATTAAATAAGATCAACAGAGGGTCGTCGGGCCTTGATTGTTCATCCCGCACCCTCCACGCAAAGCGATAGAAATTGTTCATATATAAACAAATATTTATAACAAAGAAAAGGGTACCAAAATATTAAATTTCAAGAATAAACCCGTACCTCAATAATTTACGTCGCATGTCGGGCGTCGCGGAAGACGGCGTCGCGGGGAAGGGGTTCATAGGCGACATCGGAGTGCGCTGAGCAGGAAGCGGTGTCTCCTCTCTTGTCGTGAAGAAGATAATGGGTGGTGCATCATCGTTCTTCGTGGAACCGGTGTTCTTTGTCAAATAAATCGTCATTTTTTGTCATAGGGTGGTGTTCTTCAAAAATTCAAGAGCTCTCCCATTCCTCTTGAGAACAACGAAATCCCTCCTCTCATAAAATAATAGGTAACCCTATTATTTTATTACACATGCCATTAAAATTTAAAAATTGAAATAACCACATTAATTAAACGCGTTGAAAATTAATTAAATGGAGGGAGAAGAAATATCCTCATTAATTATACACATTGGAAATTAAAAGGGGGGTTGCCGATTTAATGATGGGGTTTAAGTAGTTAGAGGAAAATTGAATGCTTGGGGCTTGTGTGGGCCCCACATCTCTAACATCCACACTTGGGTAGCTAGGTGGATGTGGGTCCCACCCTTAACTACCCATGGGAGGAATTAACATCTTTAGATACATAATAAAATCATACAACAATTTTATTTACTTCTTAATTAAACCCCCAATTATAACTTCAGACCCACATAAAACACAACTACGGTAAACGTCCCCTTATGAAATTATCGGCGCTGTGAGTTCATCGATGCCATCAGATTTCAATTCCATGCACCAGTTCAAAAGATAGAAAAACCCGCTCATTTGTTCACTGAACGTACCCGATCTAAACATCAGAAACTGATTACGAGCACACTGGGCCTCAAAATCAAGTGTTGTCAGAGGCCACAGACTCGTAAAATTCCAAAGTATTTAAGAAAAAAAATTCCATGAAATTTCTAGTTCGTTACAATGTTTTTTGGTATCAACATGGTGACAGCAGTTCCAGAGAAGATATTAATAATTTTGTTTTGGATCCATCACATTTTCAGAATTTAGGGCATGATGCAACATGTCCGTCTGTTCAAAAAAATGAAACTCAATATGATATTTATTTAACTCCTTTATTGGAACCATCTCGTTTTTATGAGTTATTGAGGTCTGATGAGGATACCTTCTATCCTAGTTTCAGGATAAGAATTATTAAATAAGTTACTAAATTTAGGGACATTAAATCATATAATTGAATGTAAAATTGTTTTTTGATCAGATAATATCTTTTTTTAAAACACTAGTATTAGAAGGAAATGTGTTGCCTACAAATTTCATTGAATACAAGAGGATGGTTTGTATTCTGGGTCTTGGTTATTAAAATATTCATGCATGTTCAAATGAATACATCTTATATTATGGTGAAATTGAGTTGTGGGATTGTTTTCCTACAAGTAGACAATAAAGGTATAAATATACTCAATTAGGGAAGTCTTGATTCATTCTTGTAAAATAATTGAGATATTTCCCGCTCACACCCAAATTGTAATGTTGATTTGCATCTCAAAACACTACATCATTGATGTCATGGAACAAAACCATATTTTCAACATGTAAAATTTTAAATCATCCCTTTGATGGTGATTCCTAGAAACATTTTGACTAATGGAATGTTTCATTTTCATTAGAAGCCTAAAACATGCGATTGGGTCATTCAACTGACAGTTTTTATCAATATGGTTCTTACAGTAGTTAGTATTCATGTTGTTCTTTCTTTATAACTCGGTATAATATACCTCCATGGATGTTGATTAAGCATACATATATCATTTTTAACTTATTAATTCTATTTCATCTGAAAAGTACATTGATGTTTATTTGAAACCATTTGTGGATGAGTTGAATTAACTGTGGAGTAATAGTTTTAGTACAAATAATATTACTGTAAAACAAAATTTCCCACTGAATGTTGCATTGATGTGGACAATTAGTGACTTCCCATCATATGGAATATTATTTGGCTAGAGTACATATGATCAAAAATCAAGTTCATACTATATGAGAGAAATCAATGTGTATATTCTATTCAATTAAAAAACCATGTTTTTTCGACTATCATCATAGATTTTTTCCAACCAATCATCCTTTTGGAAGAAAAAAATTTCATTTCAGAAAAGGAAAAGTTGAAAAAGATGGGACTCCAACAGTGATCTCAAGTATTGAGTTAAAATAAAATTTCTATTCATTACCTTCCATCATATTTATACAAAAAAACAAACCAAAAGAAAATTGATGAGTTTGTAAAAAGGAACAATTAGAGAAAAAAATCATTTTTTGGTATTTCCCATATTGAAATGAATTTTTTTTTCTGTCACATGATGGATATGAGGCATATTGAGAAGAATTTTTTTGATACTTTATTTCATACAATTTCAGATACACTTGGTAAGACCCAAGATAATGTAAAGGCATGATTAGATATTACCCAAATTTGCAAGCAACTAGAACTTGAACTTTTTGAAAATATCAGATCACAGAAGTTAATGAAGCCAAAAGCCGCTTATACACTATACATAGAGAGTAACTTGTTATTGTGTCAGTGGATTGCTGATTTGAGACTTCAATATGGTTATGCTTCCAATTTGGGAAGATGTGTCAAAAATGATCGTATTTCCAGATAGAAAAGTCATGATTACCCTATTTTAATGGAAGGACTAGTGTAAATTGGATTAATAGGTTTGGTAAATCCTATGATTTGGTATGTTCTTATAGATATATCATATTTTTTTAGACATTTGTGCTTTGATAACAGACTACGTTATCGTAAGAAAAATGTTAGAAGATGTCATATTTGTTTTATGTAAACTGGAAAAATTCTTCCTTCCAGGCTTGTTGGACTCAATGGAACATTTGTTATTAAATATTTCTCTTAAAACAAAATTTTTAGGTCTCGTAAAATTCATATGGAGGTACCCATTTGAAAGATACATACAGAAATTGAAAAAAATTACGTAACAAAGCATCAGTTGAAGTCTTAATGGTAGAATCTTATTTTAAAGTGGAAATTTATTTTTTCTACTCTCATTAATTTTGATCTAAAAATCCTTCAAAAAAACAAACACATGAGCCATACTGAGGGAAATTTTGATGATGATATGAGAAATCAATTATCAGTTTTCAATCAGACTGAACATGGATTTGGTGGAGTTTATGAACGATGGATTTCATATAATGAACATAACAGAGCTCATACAAATATTCTGCTCAATTGTGAAGAAATTACACCATTTTTTCTATGAGTTATCCTATCACATATTATAAAATTTTTATAACAATAAATTAATCATATTTTATTTTTAGGTTGTTTGATAATAATATCAGAAAATATTTTACACAATTTACAGTAGCTACTCTTGAAGAACAATGTAAATTTTTATTATTATTGGGATAAAAAATTAGTAACATAAATTATTTCCCATTCCACATAAAAAATAAATTTAATACTTGTTATAGTTATAATTGTTTTAAAACTTTTCAGGAATATCAACACGATTATAAAATTGATAGTTGATTTTCTATATTGAGTAACCCACGATCGAAAATGAATATATCTTATGATGAATATGTAGTGAATGATTTTTGATTTCATACACGTGCATATGTGGAATTAAAAAAATTATAAATAGTTGTGTTTTCTTTAGAGGAGATCATTATAGAGAAACTGATGTTGAATTTTATGACATGTTGGAAGAGATCAATAAACTTCCACTACTGGAATTTTTTCTTTTGGATGCGGGAGACCTGGAGCGGCCTCCATTTGGCTGTCGCTGCACAGAAGACCTAATTTTACCCCTTTTACCCTCCCAACACCCCCCCCCCCAATTACCCTCCCCGACCCTGCCCCCCGACCCCACGCCCCCAACCCCGACCACCATCCCCGACCCCACGACCCTGGCCCCGGCAATCCCTCCCCCGACGACCCCACCCCCGGCCACCCCGACCCCCGATGACCCCTGCGACCCGGACCCCCAGTGAGCCCCAACGAGCCCCAGTGACCCCTGGCTACGGCCGGTGACCTGACCCCCAACGACCCCAATCCCCAGTGACCCCTGACGACCCCGACCCCATGCTGCACCACCCACAACCCCGGTGACACCCTGCGCCACCCGCAACCCCACGCTACGCCACCCGTGACCCCAACAGCCTCTACTGCACCTTCGGACAGTCATGCCCCCTTCATCCCCTCCCGGCCCCGCTCTATATCTCCATCGAGTCCTCACATCCTGCCTTCGTTAGACCCTTCCCGTTCTTCGTGCCCCACCATGTAGAACCCTCCCACGCTTCATCTAGCGGTTGCACCACTTTCGATTCCGGACATCGAACCGCTGTCGTCAAGTCGTTGCACCATCATGAATCCGCAATTGAGTCGCACCCCGTTACCCGTGGTCGAGTCATCTTCAAGTAATGTTTTTTATCCTTCAAATTTATCTTTGAAGTCATTGGTTTTTAAATTTAATGATATTTTTTTATTTTGAATTTAAATAATATATTTCATTTTTGATTTCTATTAAATAAAGATATGGATAAGAGCATGATTGATTTGAAAGATAGGTTTTCGGCTCAATATTTTGAGGGGATTAAGCAATTTATGGATTTCACCAACATATTTCCAAGTGATATGATTAGTTTTCCATGTAGAAAATGTGCAAATAGATATCTCTTCAAACAATATAGTGTTAGAGAACATTTGTTTTTTAATGGGTTTTTGAAAGACTATAAGACATGGACACGTCATGGAGAAAATTTTGTTTCATGTCATCACTCGGAAAGTATTCATATGAATGTTGATTCGAGAATAGTTGATCTGATGAACATTATTCTCAATGATATGATGCACCAGTTTCAACCTGAAGACAGTAATGTTGTAAATGACGATGTTCGATCGAGTAATCCTCGTTCTTCTACAGATGGAGAAGCATTGAAATTCATTGAAATTCTTGAAGATGCACGTACTGAATTATATCATGGATGCACTAAATTTAGTAAATTGTCATTCATCGTTGAATTGTTACACCTGAAGTCTTTGAACAAGTAGTCAGACACCTCATTCGACATGTTGATGGTATTGTTGAAGAAAGTACTCCCTGCTAGAGCGAAGATTCCGGAGTCATTCGATCAGGCTCAAAAGTTGACCGGTGATCTTGGTTTTACATATGATACAATTGATGTGTGTTTCAATAATTGTATGTTGTTCAGAAAAGAGAATGCAAAATTAAATATTTGTATTATTTTCTATACATCTAGGTGGAAGACCAATGAGATTAATCATGGTAGTCAGATTGATCCTGGGAGAGTCCGGAATCAAGGGAAACAAGTTACCGCTAAACAGATGCTTTATTTCCCACTGAAATAGAGACTGAAGATATTGTTCATGTCAACTAAAATTTTTAAATTTATGACTTCGCATTTAGAGAGAAATAAAGAGGTTGATAAATTAACTCACCCGAAAGATTCTTTGGCATGGAAAAGGTTTGATCAAAGACACCCAGACTTTTCCTGAGATGATCGTAATATTAATAATTGACTCGGTTTGGATGTAGATGGTTTTAACCAATTTAGGTCCATGGCTGGTGCGACACATAGTACGTGGCCAGTGGTGTTGGTTCCATAAAACATTCCCCCATGGGTATGTATGAAGAAACCTTTTTTGCTGTCGTCAATTCTAATAGATGGACCTAGAGTACCTGAAGAAAAAATCGATGTTTACATGAAACCTTTTATTGATGAGCTGCAAGAATTTTCGGCTGATGGTGTAATGACTTTTGACTCGGCCGCTGATGAAATTTTTAGAGTTTGAGCCACTTTTTTATGGACAATTAATGATTTCCCAGTGTATGCTAAAATATGATGTTGGAGTAAAAAAGGATAATTTTCTTGCCCTTGTTGTAATAAGAGTAAGAAATATATATGGATTAAGAACTGTAGAAAGTGCGCATATATTATTCATAGGCACTTTCTTCCTCCATTTCACACGTTTCGAAAAGACCGTTTATCGTTCGATGGGAATAGAGAGTATGAACCATCACCACAAATATTGTCTGGGGTTCAAATTTGTCCACAACTTGATCAAGAAAACATCTGTACAATGTATGATTTTCAAGATTTATTGTCTCCTGCATTGCCTTTTATTCCTGCAGCAAATAGATAGTGCAATCATAATTTGAAGAAATAGAGTATTTTTTTAAACTGCCTTTTTGGAAATATAATATTTTAAGACATAATTTGGATGTGATGCACATTGAAAAAAATGTATGTGACAATATATTGTGCACCATTTTTTGGCATCAAGGTGAAATCAAAGGATAGTGCTAATGCTCGACGTGATTGGAAAGAAATGGGAATGATGTAACCTTTACATTTACAACCGAGTGAAGTAAATCATGCATACATTCCTACTACACAGTACACAATGAGTAAAAAATAAAAACAGACAATTCTATCAATTTTTATGACTGTTAAGGTGCCAGATGGTTATTGTTCTAATATTTCCATGTGTGTGAATATGACGAGCATGACATTATAGGGAATGAAAAGTCACGATAATAATATTCTGCTTCAACATTTAATTCCTATAGCAATTCGTGATTGCTTACCTACCCAGGTTGTTGTGCCGTTGATTGAAGTTTCTAATTTTTTTAGATAGCTTTGTTCAAGGAATCATTGCATAAGTGATTTGAAAAATCTGCAGGATAAGATTGTACTTGAACTAAGTCACCTAGAAATACTATTTCCACCATCTTTTTTTGATGTCAGGGTTCACTTGACTGTTCATTTAACTGGTGAAGTCACTGCTGGTGGTCCCGTACAATTCAGGTGGATGTATCCAATAGAGTGATACTTAAATACATTGAAATGATATGTGTGCAAAGAAGCTTCTCTGGAATCCTCAATTTCCAAGGGATATTTAATGGATGAGTGTACTAAATATTGTGCTTCATATATTTATGAGGTTGAAAAAAATATAAATAAACCATCCCGGAATGACGAGGGTCCAATTAGATAAGGAATAAAGTTTGATATGTGGAAAAATGAGTGGGTTCAAGCTCAACGATATGTGTTGTTCAACACTCCATCAGTTTTTCCATTGATACAGTAAGTTTCATAGTTGATGTGTATTTTGTTTCTATATTTATTTTAGTGCTTACCTTATATTGTCTTGTGATTTAGGATGCATATCGCTGAGTTGAAATGCGACAGGCCTCGTGCAACTGAATATCAAATCCAAAAACATCATTTCAACACATTTCATGATTGGTTCAAGACTCATGTACGTATAATTGATTTAATATTTTTATAGTGAAACATAATTGTATTTTCATAATCCTTTATCCATTAAACTATATATGTGAAATTTTTAGATTCAAAATTTACGTGATTTAACCCAACCTGTGAGCGAAGAACTCAACCAACTAGCTGATGGTCCATTTATTACAGCTCGACGCTACAAGTATTTGGATGCTAACGGATTCTGATTTTGTATTAGTGATGTTGACATGAACCGAGCCACACAAAATAGTTGTGTTGGTTGTTCTTTTGTTGATCCGGGTTACTATTATGGATTGCTGAGAGATATTATTGAGGTTGTTTACGGTCGTGGTTTAAAAAACATATCGTCAAGGTGTGATTGGGTCGATCCGGTTCGTGGAACAAAACATGATAACTTCCAATTTACTTTATTAAACATTAACAATATTCTATATAAAGATGACCGAGTAAGTAGTGAGCCCTTCATACTGACATCGTAGGCAGAAAAATTTTACTTTGTCGGCATTGATTCTGATTGGAAGGTTGTGGTGAAAATCTCTAGAAGAGGGTTTTTTTTATTGACCAAGAGGAACCTGACGTTGTCGCATTTCCTGATCAAACACTTGACCAAACAACAATAGATGTACAAGATGAAGATATACAATGGGCCATATAGATAGTTGAAGGAGATACGATATACTTTCATTATTAGTGAAAATTGTGATTATATTCCCATTTATTGTTTGTAAAAATATTTATGAGTTGTATATGTATAAAAATTGCTTGATATAACTATAATTTCTTTTAATGTACGCATGTCACAGGGTGGTCACAGTGGTTCACCTGATGTTGTCGGTATGTATATTTTAATTTTTCTAAATTAATTGATTGTAATTTTCTATGTATATTTCCCAAATTGTTTCTAATCATTAATTTATATTGTAATTGAATTATGAATTTATGTTTCTCGGGATCTATTGCATCTTCCAGCAGATGCAGGGTTCCTGGTAGAGGGGATCGATCCTGGAATTCTGGATCCTGATTGGATGTGTTATTTTATGAGACATTTCATCCAGTCGGAGAAGGAGGTACTGTATTGAGTCATCAGTTTGGGCATATGATACGAGACCCGCACAAAATTCCTCTGACGGCTCGTGAATGGAGTTCTTTCCCCCAGGATACGATGGACAGATTATGGAGGGAGGTTCAGGTAAATTCATTGTTTAATTTTTCATGATATTGTTATTATTATTGTCATATCTACTGAGAATTGTTTTTAACAGGATAATTTGACATCCTGTCCAGATGAGTTTCGAGCTGTATGTATGTCCAAATTCTGAAAATTATGGAAGGATTACAAGTCAAGAGTGAAGAGATATCACTGGACACCATTTGCGGGTGTGCTCGACATTCTACAGTGAGTCCCTCCGTGCATTCTTTCCGCGCAGTGGCAGGATTTGGTTGTGTTTTAGTCGAGTGAGGCGGCGATGGTAAGATTTATTACTTTTAATCTATAAATGAATGATTTTTAAAATGTCTATTAATTAAATATGTTGAATGTAGACCAAGTCTACTCATCATTCTTATAATCGGGTGATGTAGGGCACGCCTTCTAGACTTGGAACTCGACACATGTCACAGTTCAGACATAATTTAAGTTTAAAATTCACAATTAATTCTTATTTTAAAAATTTTGTAGTATAACATGGTGAACCCCTTTATTATAGTTACACCAACGCAGCGAGCCGATCGATCAGATGTCCATATGGGCGAGGACTCGTAGGGAGGGTGATCCCGATGTTACCGGTGTTATAGTAATCAAATTATTTACTAATAAATATATTTTTATTTATATAAATTATTCATATTTGTTCATTGATTTATTATATGCTACAAGATCAGTTTGATGCTCAGTTAGTAGAGTTTCTAGAGGGGAAACGTTGTAGTACTGTGCGTAGAGATGAAATATTTCACCCTGTTGTGGGGCGTGACAGTCATGGTTATTCTTTGAGTTATAGTGGTGGTGTCCCACGACGTGAAGTTATTAGAGTAGATGCGATGGGTGCATGCAGAGATTCAGGGATGCGCACACAGACTGAGATAGATGCTGCCATGCAGGATATGTAGTGCAATATGGATGCGCAGTTTCAGCAGTTGCATGCAGAGTATGAAGAGAGGTTGTCACATATTTCATCACGTATCGATGAAATGACGACACAACAAGTGACGCCACAAGTAAACATTAAAAAAACCATACTCAGATTGACTTTTATTGATATGTTCAAGATACATAATATTGATATATATTGTAGTCTCTGAATACAGCTGGTGGACATCACTGTGATATTGGTGATCCAGATGAGGATGAACCCCATGCATGAGGTAATTTCATTTGTGTTGATGAATTATCTAGTATTTGTGGACGACATCTTTGTGCACTCCAAAAATTGATGTGATCATACCCATATCTTGAAATCATCTAGATTACACTTACTGAGCATCGACTATATTCCAAACTAAATATATGTCACTTTTGTATTGATTAGGTATAGTTAATGGGTCAAATAATCTTAGTGGAAGGTGTTTTAGTGGATGGACAGAATGTTCAGGCAGTTGTTTCTTGAGAGAAGCCCACGAACTCTTTCGATATCTGTAGCTTTCTAGGGCTCTTAAGATTCAATATAATTATTATTCTTGACGTGTACAAGGATACTACACGTCAATCAGTCATGTGGTTTGCGCGCAACAGCTCAATATACACTTTTTAAGTGTTGGGTGTGCTTTCAAAACGTGCATGGGGTGGTCCAAACTGGAAGAACGACATCAGATTAGCCTGAAATTGGATGACAACAACGGGTGAGTGAATTTTGAAGTGGTCGGGTATACATCACACCAATCAGAGGTTTCGTGTACCCACGGTGACCGAGAACGCACTTCTGGTGCCATAAATGGCCAAAACGGGCCTCTAACGGTCAAAGTCTGAGCGTACGACATCGGATTGATCTGAAATCACAGGGGGAACAATGTAATTATTTTTCTTGATGTGTACAAGGAGACGACATGTGAATTGGAAGTGCAGTTTGAGTGAAACGGCTCAATATACGCTTTTTAAGTGTTGGGTACACTTCCGAAACACGCGTGGGGTGGTCCAAACCAGTCGAACGATGTCGGATTGGCCTGAAATAGGACGACAAAAACGGGTGAGTAAATTGTAAAGTGTTCGGGTAGAAGACACGCCAATCGGAGGTGTCTTGTGCCCATGCTGACCGAGAATGAACTTCTGGTGCCATAAAAGGCTAAAACGGGCCTCTAACTATCAAATTAAGATCACACGACATTGGATTGACCTGAAATAATAGGGTAAACAATTTAATTATTATTATTGACTTGTAAAAGGAGATGACATGTCAATCAGATGTGTGGTTTGTGCGCAACATCTCAATATGTGCTTTTTAAGTGTTGGGCGTGCTTCCGAAACACGCGTGGGGTGGTCCGAACTGGCTGAACAACGTCGCATTGGCCTGAAATTTGACAACAACAATGGGTGACTGAATTGTGAAGTGGTAGGATAGACGGAACACCAATCATAGGTGTCGTGTGCCCGTAGTGACTGAGAACGCACTTTTGGTGCCATAAAAGGACAAAAAGGGTCTCTAACAGTCAAATTCAGAGTGTACGACATCGGATTGACATCAAATCACAAGGGAAAACTATGTAATTATTATTATTGACGTGTACAAGGAGACGACATATCAATCAGATGTGCGGTTTTCATGCAACGACTCAATATGCGCTTTTTAAGTGTTGGGCACGCTTCCGAAACACGCGTGGGGTGGTCCAAACCGGATGAATGACGTCGGATTGTCCTGAAATCGGAAGAAAACAATGGGTTAGTGAATTGTGAAGTGGTCGGGCAGATGGCACGCCAGTCGGAGGTGCTGTGTGCCTGCGATGACCGAGAACGCACTTCAGGTGCCATAAAATGCCAAAACGGGCCTCCAACAGTCAAAATCACAGCGTACAACATTAGATAATCCTGAAATCATAGGGGAATGTTGTAATTATTATTCTTGACATGTACTAGGAGATGGTAGGTCAATCGGACATGCGGTTTGTGTGCAACAGCTCAATATGCGGTTTTTAAGTGTTGTGTGCGCTTCCGAATCGCGCGTGGGGTGGTCCAAACCAGCCGAACGACGTCATATTAGATTGAAATCGGACAAAAACAACTCGTGAGTGAATTCTGAAGTGTTCGGGTAGAAGGCACGCCAATTGGATGTGTCGTGTGCCCGCGCTAACCAAGAACTCACTTCTAGTGCTATAAAAGGCCAAAACGGGCCTCTAACGGTCAAAGTCAAAGTGTACAACATCATATTGACCTGAAATCATAGGGGTAACAATGTAATTATTATTATTCATGTGTAAGAGGAGACGACACATCAATTGGACGTGCAGTTTGCGCGCAACGGCTCAATATGCGTCTTTTCATGTTGGGCGCGCCTCCGAAACGCTCGTGTGGTGGTCCAAACCAGACGAATGATGTCAGATTGGCCTGAAATCAGAAGAAAAAAAAGAGTGAGTGAATATTGAAGTGTTCTAGTGGACGGAATTCCAATCGGAGGTACTGTGTGCCCGCGCTGACCGATAATGCACTTCTGGTGCCATAAAAGGCCAAAACGGTCCTCCAATGGTCAAATTCACAACGTACAACATCAGATTGACCTGAAATCACAGGGGAACAATTTAATTATTATTCTTGATGTGTACGAGGAGACGACATGTCAATCGGATGTGCGGTTTGCGCGCAACGGCTCAATATGCCATTTTTAAGTGTTGGGCGCGCTTCCGAAATGCCCGTGGGGTGGTCCAAACCGGTCTAAAAACGTCAAATTGGCATGAAATCAAATTACAACAATGGGTGAAGGAATTGTGAAGTGGTACAATAGATGGCACACGAATTAGAGGTGTCGTGTGCCCGCAGTGACTGAGAAAGCACTTCTGGTACCATAAACGGCCAAAACGGGCCTCCAAAGGTCAAAGTCTGAGAATACGACATCGTATTGACCTGAAATCATAGGGAGAACAATGTAATTATTATTATTGATGTGTACATGGAGACGAAATGTCAATCAGACATGCATTTTGCACGCAACGACTCATTATGCACTTTTTAAGTGTTTGGTGCGCTTCCGAAACACGCATGGGGTGGTCTAAACCAGACAAATGACGACGGATTGGCCTGAAATTAGATGAAAAAAGGGTGAGTAAATTGTAAAGTGTTTGGGCAGATGGCCCGCCAATCGGAGGTGATGTGTGCCCGCGCTGAACGAGAATGCACTTCAGGTTCCATAAAAGGCCAAAACGGGCCTCCAACGGTCAAATTTATAGCGTATGACATCGGATTGACCTGAAATCACATGGGAACAATGTAATTATTATTCTTGACGTGTACAAGGAGACATCACATCAATCAGACATGTGGTTTTCACACAACGGCTCAATATGCACTTTTTATGTGTTGGGCGCGCTTCCGAAATGCGCATGGGGTGGTCCAAAACGGCCGAGCGACATCAGATTCGCTTGAAATCGGACGACAACAATGGTTGAGTGAATTGGGAAGTGGTCTGATAGACGGAATTCCAATCAAAGGTTCCATGTGCCCGCGCTGACCGAGAATGCACTTCAGGTGCCATAAAAGGCCAAAACGGTCCTCCAACGATCAAATTCACAGCGTACGACATCGGATTGACCTGAAATCACACAGGAACAATGTAATTTTTATTATTGACATGTACGAGGATACATAACATCAATCAGACATGTGTTTTGCACAGAACAGCTCAATATGCGCTTTTTAAGTGTTGGGTGCGCTTTCGAAACCCGCTTAGGGTGGTCCAAACCGGACGAACGACGTCAGATTGACCTGAAATCGGAAGAAAAAAATGGGTGAGTGAATTTTGAAGTGGTCGAGTATACGGCACGTCAATCAGAGGTGTCGTGTGCCAGCGGTGACCGAGAACGCACTTCTAGTGCCATAAACGGCCAAAATGGGCCTCTAACGGTCAAATTCACAGCGTACGACATCCAATTGACCAGAAATCATAGGGGATCAATTTAATTATTATTATTGATGTTTAAGAGGAGACGAAATGTCAGTAGGAGATGTGGTTTGCATTCAACAGCTCAATATCCACTTTTCGAGTGTTGGGCGCGCTTATGAAACACGCGTGGGGTGGTCCAAACCGGTCGAACAACGTCGGATTGGGCTAAAATCAGACAAAAACAATGGGTGAGTGAATTGTAAAGTGTTCAGATAGGTGGCATGCCACTCAGAGGTGTCGTGTGCACGCGCTGACTGAGAACACACTTCTGGTGCATTAAAAGGCCAAAACAGGCCTCCAATGGTCAAATTCACAGCGTACGACATTGTATTGACCTGAAATTACAGGGGAACAATATAATTATTATTATTAACTTGTATGAGGAGAGGTCACGTCAATCAGATGTGCGGTGTTTGCGCAACGTCTCAATATGCGCTTTTAACGTGTCGGGCGCACTTCCAAAACACGCGTGGGGTTGTCCAAACCGGCTGAACAACATCAGATTGGCCTGAAATTAGACAAAAACAACGTGTGAGTGAATTGTGAAGTGGTCGGGCCTACGACACACCAATCGGAGGAGTCGTGTGCCCGCTGTGACCGAGAACGCACTTCTGGTGCCATAAAAGGCCAAAGAGGGCCTCTAATAGTCAAAGGCAGAGCGTACGACATCGGATTGACCTGAAATCATAGGGGTAACAATTTTATTATTATTCTTGACGTGTACAAGGAGATTACATGTCAATCAGACATGCAGTGTGCGCGCAATGTCTCAATATGCGCTTTTTAAGTGTTGGGTGCTCTTCCGAAACACGCGTGGGGTGGTCCAAACCGGCCGAACGATGTCGGATTGGCCTGAAATCAGACGACAACAATGGGTGAGTGAATTTTGAAGTGTTCGAGCAGACAGCACGCCAATCAGAGGTGGCGTGTGCCCGCGCTGACCGAGAATGCACTTCTTGTGCCATAAAAGGCCAAAACTGGCCTCTAACAGTCAAATTCAAGGTGTACGGCATCATATTGACGTGAAATCATAGGGGGAACAATGTAATTGTTATTATTTAATTTTACAAGGAGACTATATGTCAATCGAACGTGCGATTTGCATGCAACAGATCAATATGCGCTTTTTAAGTGTTGGACACACTTCTGAAACGCGCGTGGGGTGGTCCAAACCGGCCGAACGACGTCAGATTGGCCTGAAATTGGACGACAACAATGGGTGAGTGAATTTTAAAGTGTTCGGGTAGACAGTATGCCAATCGGAGGTTTCGTGTGCCCGCGGTGACCAATAATGCACTTCTGGTGCCATAAATGGCCAAACGGGACTCTAACGGTCAAAGTTAGAGCTTACGACATTAGGTTGACCTGAAATCATAGGGGAACAATGTAATTAGAACCATAGAATTTACGATTTTAAAATTTTAAAATGATAATCAAAATTATGAATATATTATGAAAATCATATACTTTCGATATCTTATAGTAAGTTTAAATTGAAATATGTTAATTTGTTTCAATTATTTGTTTATAGGTTTTATTTGGTACTAATTTTATTATTAAATTTTGATATGTAGTAATATTTGATGAGGGTTGCAGAGCATGGAATATGACGATGAGATTTATGTGGTATTCATTGTATTTTTGATATTTATGTAAACAAAAATTAAAAGCTACAACGGCCGCCATTTGGCGGCCGCTGTAGCCTGTGTTCGGTTAACCTAGAGATGCCGCCAAGTGGTGGCTACTGTTGGTCAGCCCTACAGCGGCCGCTGAATGGCAGTCGATGTTGGTCATACCTACTGGCCTTCAGCATCCGCCAAATGGCAGACGCTGATAGCAACAACGACGAACCAAAAGCGGCCACCGTTTGGCGGACGCTAGGCGGTCGCTATAGACCTTTAGCGATGACTTTTGGCGGCCGCTAAAAGTCATGTTTGTACTAGTGTACGTTATCTAGGAAAACATTACATAATGATGTTCAAATGTCAGTTATTGGATACTAAGAGAGGCTTGTATGTTCATCTGATCCATGAAATTGTTGATATTAAATATAAATGTCTTCTTGTAGTGAACGAACCATGAAATATTTTTTTATGAAAATTACTATGATATTTTAAAGGAGGTGGGTGATTGGTGGAGCATAATAAAAAATCAATCTCAATATAATAAGTTTTCATAAAGTAAATGTGGTTCCACTGAAGTGAATGGAATTGAAATTTTTCAAGAGACTGCTCCAAATCCATATTTTTCATGAAGAGATGTGAATATCATTGATGACACCCCATTGATAAGAGTCGATGGTGATAATGATTTTAATGATGTTACAAATGAATTTGAAATGACAAAAGATGATGAAACTAAAACTACAATGGAAACTAAAGATGCTTAGGATGAAGATGAAGAAATTGACATTGACAATTATGAAGATGAGGATGAGGATGGACAGAGACATAGTAAAATTTTGGTTATAATGATATATAATATATATCTATATATAATAGTTTTTTAATTGTTTACTAACAATAATAATTTTGTGATTCAGATGGAAGAGATCTGTATCGTATGTTAGAGGAGGTTGATCTAACTTTAGATGAGCAGGATGTCAGATCTGCCGACCCTCAGACTATTGGAAATTTGGGGGGGGGGGCACTCGGAGTGAGCATGGTCTTGCCCAACTAAGGATTCTCGAACATATCCTGTAGTGATGTTAACATATTGGGTTCAATACTCGCAAGCAAGGGTTTGCTTAACTATGAATTTTAGTTAATTATCATAAATTTATTTATATTCTAATTGTTTTATTAAGTATTCTTTTTTCACAGCTTTATGCATATAGATGTTGGATATTGGAGCGCTATATTGTACAATTATTTTAATGATGTATGGGTGTCATTGGATCAGATTCCCATTGATGATCAGCAGTGCGTGTTCGATCATTGGATGGAACATAAATAAAGAATATTTATTTTGAAATTAATATAATTAATTACCTTATATAATAAATTATTTTAAGTCTTCATTGTATCCCATTGAAGAGAGAATGTGAGAGGCTATTTGGAGGGATTGTGAGGGAGGTACGAGACCACGTTTCACTCTGTTTTTGCACAATTTGTAAAGGAATGCAATGGATAAAGCATGAGTGAAAGAGTTCGATGAGAGATGTCACATCCACATCCACTAACCTGATTATATTTCATCTTAGGTTTGGGATTGATTATGTACACATTGGTTGAGTAGGCAGTTTCAGAGTAGATTATCATTAGGTCAGAAAAATCAGGGGATAAATGAGGTGACACATTGAGCTGGAAGTCGTATATTCAGTAATCATAGGGAACATATGGTAAGTACAGTTTTTTTAAATATAGTATATAAATTTAAATATAAATGGTTTATTTTATATCCATATAGGCATTCACACAACCCGATATAACAGAGTACACCATTTATGTGAGGATGTAAAATGATCCATCCACTAGGGTGATTAGTGGTGCTCACTATCATTAGATTGTGGTCAGTAAATGTTTTTTTAGTCTTAGATTTAATTAGATTAATATTTTATCTATTTTAATTTTCAATTGCAATTGAATGGTTCATATGTGGCCGCGAAATATCAAACAGATGTTTAGAGTTAGGATGAGACTGATGGTCAAACCGGTGCCCCTCGATTTCATGAGGCAACATGGATACAGGCGACCCAATATGGTTTGGAGAAAGGGAAGGTTAATGGTATCAGATCTCCAATGACCCTATGGCTTTTTATGGAACCTCTGCAATGTCGGTTTTCAGTTCGAGAGGAGCTCGCAAAAAGTAATCATCATCTCATGCACAGTACCCGGAGAAACAATGAGCTCAGAGTAAGCCTATTGAGACTATGAATAGGGAGTAGGAGGAGATGCTTCAGTGGAAGAAAAAGTTGTAGGAAGAGTTCCTATGATAGTAGTAGTAGCAGAAGCAGATGCAGAAGGAGTGGCGTCAATGGGGGTAGGATCAGGAGCATGAGATGGGGTACATACGACGTCTGACTCAGAGTTTAGGGATGGAATTCCCCGCACCATCTCATCCTGCTCCTCCAGAAAACCCTCCCCCTAAGTGATGTATTTTTATTATATGATGAAACATTTTAATACATTTTTCTTAATATTAACTATTTAAAGTTTTATGTAGTGTGTGTTTTATATTATCTCGTACATTACAATTTTTTATTATTCATTTAATCTTTTTTATTATATTTATTATTTTATTAATTAATCTATTTTTATATTTTTTTGAAAACTCATGTTTTATTATATTACTAATTTTTTTTATTTCATTAATAATAATAATAATAATAATATATTAATTAATAATTTTATAATAATTTTATTTTACGAATATCAATATCAATATTTTATTTATATTAATATTATATTATATTTATTATTTTATAAATAATTTTATTCTATTAATATTAATATTATGATTTTATTTACATTAATATTTTATTATTATTAATATTATTTTATTTTATTTTATTTTTAATTTTTTTAACTAGTTGCGATGATCTCATGACCAATACTAATTGTGACGGTCTGTCGCAATAGGGGTTATTTTTTATATCTCGGACGTAATTGCAATGGTCTATTGCAATTAGTAATTGCGATTGTCCTTTTCAAAAAAGAGAAAAATGGGAAAATATTTGTGACGGGTCGCTAGGTCATCAAAAATAGTTTCTTAAAAAATTCAGCAAATTATTTTTGTGATGGTTCTACTGCCCGTTGAAACTAATAAGTTTTTGCGATGGTCCATCACAAAAAATAATATTTGTGACACCGTTTTCCACAATGGTTTATTTGGGATGGGGTCCCATCTCAAAAAAAAATTGCGATGGGATCCCATTGCAAACAATCCATCGCAATAATATATTATTTCCGGTAGTAAATGTACATTTGTCTTAACGTCCATTTCTTTACAAATTACATGACTCTCTTCCATGGTGATATTAGAAGGAATAAATTATCTCTATCTCCGTACTCCAAGTCCTTTTAATAGTTTCCAACATATAACTTTTCAAACTATTATTAGATTTAATATGATTCTAGATGACTTAATCCTTTTTTGTCCTCTCTTGTACAAGATCTAGTATAGGTAGATTTTTTTCACCAACTTCATCCCAACAGGTTGGTGTTCTACATCTCTGTCCATACATAGTTTTATAGGGAGCCATCTGAATACACGATTGGAAGCTATTGTTGTATGACAACTCATCCATTGATATATTATGATCCCATCCACCTTTTAATTCAAAATATGTTTCTCTTATCATGTCTTTAAATCATTAAGAATTCCTTTCATATTTTCCATTCGTTTTAGAGTGACAGACCATAGTGAATTTCAATTCAATACTCAAGGAATATTGAATAATCCTCCAGGATTTAGATGTGAACCTCTGATCATGACCATAGATAATTAAGTGTGGAACCCCATGTAGTCTCACTACTTCCTTAACATATATCTTTTAAATTTTTTCAAGTGAGATATCTTACCGAATATAAATAATGTGGTAAGTCTTGGTGAGTCGATCCACCACTAACCTTATTGCATTATTTCCTTCAGATATCTTTGAGAGACCTATGACAAATTCCATATTGACAATTTACCATTTCCACATGGGTATAAGAAATGGTTTCATCATCCCTTTGGTCTTCTATTGCACTACATTAACTTTATAACATATCAAGAACATTAAGATTTTATATGAAATCTCCATTTTCATTTTAACCCACCATATATTTTCTCAGAGATCATGATAAGTCTCTGTAATTAGTATATTAAAAGAGAATGTTGAGCTATGTGAATTATCAAATAACTCCTCATTTATCCCAGGTAATGAAGGTATGTAAAGCCTCATTCCAAACTGAATCACACCATCATTATCAATATGGAATTCTACCAGACTATCTTCTTTTACTAAAGTCACCTTATTTTGTAACTACTGATCATCCCTTTATGCATATTTAACATTTTCTTGGATAGATGGTTGGTAAATAATTTGGGAAAGGTAGGATGTATTCCCTACCATTATGATTTACAAATCCAAACATTTCATTTCCATGAAGGTAATTAATTTCTCAATATGCAATAAGGATAGAGTAGTACGTTATTTTTTCCTAAGAGCATCATCTACCTTGTTTTCTTTCCTAAGATCACAATGAATAGAGAGATCATAGTCCTTACATAGCTCTAACAATATCCTATGAATCATGTTGGGATTATCTTTTGTGAATATATACTTTTGGATAATATGATTATTATATATGTCACACTTCTCAACATAGAGGTAGTGCCATTATATTTTCATGGAAAAAATCATTGCTGATAACTCCAGATCATGCGTTGGGTAGTTCTTCTCATGGATATTCAATTTCTATGAGGTGTAGGCTATCCATCATCATTTTTCATGAGTATACAACCAAATCCGTTTTTAATAATCACCGTATATCACAAAACGTTCCCCATTTTTTTTGTAAAGTGAGTACAGGTGTAGTGATCAGCATTATCTGTAACACCTTGAAGCATTCATCACATTATTCCATCTATAAATAATTTACAGCTTTCCTTTTAAACATAGTTAGCAGTCTAGAAAATCATGAAACATTTCTCACAAAACATCAATATTACCCTGCTAAGATAAGATAAAAAAGGATTTATATAAAAATAAAGGGTTATTTCCATTCCTCAATTCCCTTTTTTTGAAGGGTTAATAGAAATTACCTCACTTGTGATCACATGTACCAAGAATGTGACTTTCTTCAACCAAAAGTCATAATTTCTGAACACGGCATAAAAAGTATCCCTCTGTAATATCACCAACAGAAGCCTTATATATTCCTCATGTTCTTTCTTTCTCTTGGAGTAGATTAGAATATAATATATAAACACTACAACTAATTTATTGAGGTAATATATAAATACTATATTCATCAAATTCATAAATATCTCAAGGGAATTAGTATGTCTGAAGGGAATCACAAAAAACTTCTAGTTCAAATACCTTATATGAAAGGAAGTCTTCTGAATATCTTCCTTATTCACTTTTACCTACTGATATCCAAAATGAGGATCCACCTTTGAGATGTATCGATCTCCTCATGGAGGTTCAAACAAGTCATCAATCCTTGCAGGAGGTTACATATTCATTATAGTGATCTTTTCGAGTTCCTGATAATCGATACACAGTTACATTGATCCATCCTTTTTCCTGAAAAAGAGCACTTGCGCACCCCAATGTGATGCACTATGGCTTATGAACCTTTTGTCCAAATTTTTGGGTAGTTGCTTCTTTAAATCCTCTGTTTTGATAGGATCCGTCCAATAGGGACACTTTGAGATTGTACTAACTTAAGGTATGAGTTATATTTATATATCTACCTCATGATCTGAGGTAAGTCTGTGTAACTCTTCAAGAAATACATCACTATATTAATTCACAATGAGAATTTCCCCTAGGTTGATAAATTCCTTTGACTCAAATATTATAGAAAGGTATTCTTCTCTATAAGGAATCAAAACCCACCCCATTTAAGGATTTTCCAAAGGAGATTCATGATATTCCTTACATTTTTAAAGGATTATGGGGTATTTCAAAATATTAAAAGAAATTTCATTTTCCCAATATTTGATATTTTTTCTATATAACATGAGCCAATCCATTCCCATTATAGCATAAAATGACACAAAGGGAATTTTCAAAAGTATCACTGGAAGAATCATCCCAAATATTACAATAGGAGAGGAGTCCAATAGTTGGGCTCCAATGATTTCATCACTTGATATTTATACAAATATCATTACATCATGGTTTCTAGTAATTGATTTGAAAGTTCTAGAAAAAATTCATGATATTATGGAATGCATAGAACCAATATCAAATAAGATGTTTTCCATTCTTGATTAAATAAGAAATATAACTTTTATGACTTCATTTTATTTCTCCACTTCAAAATTAGTTATCACATAAACCTTTCCTTTATCCTTTGAATATGGTGGATAATCACATGGATTACCCTTTTGGACTTGAGGTTTACTGCACCAGCTTGCATAGTCCCATTTCTCCCTATAGTTGCAGCATTGGTCCATGGGTGGTTCTCTCTTTTCCTCCACCACTTTTTCCATCTTCGTCATCTATTTTTGACATTCATGATCATGGTGTCCTTCTATACCTTACTTTCATCATTTACCAATCCCTTTTAGGTCATTCCCATGATGCCTTTTCCCAAAATTTTAACATGTGGGTGGATGAGTTTTCTTTCCACCTTTCTCATTAGATCCTCCATCTTGAAACTCTATAATTTGATTATTATCACCATAGAGATGAGACCATTCTCCAAACTCTATCTCCACTATGATAACACATAAAAATACTTTTTCATAACTATCAAAGTCTAGAATTTATAGAGCCTTCAGAAGGTGTGATTTTAAACCACTAGAGAAATGATCATTTTTTTATCATTTTTATAACAAAACCCAATGTGTACGTTGACAGACTTTTGAAATTATCTTCATAGTCTTTGATAGATTCTATTTCATTTTTATTTATCTCTAATAATTGTATCTCCATCATAGTATGACGATTTTGATGAAAATACATGGTAAGAAATATTACCCTAAAGTCTTCCCACACCATCTCTTCAATTTCTTCAGTCATCTTGGTGTTCTTAATCAACCGAAACCATTGGTCGGCCTCTCCATCTAGATGATAAAAAAAGAGTGATGTTCTCCATCTCAGAACAATGATATAAAAAAAGATCTTCTCGATTTAGTTTATCTATTATTCCATGACTAATAGATCAAAATATCTATTAAACGTCGGTGGTCATTGTTGCATAAAACACTCGATAGGCAGTTGTTCCCTCTTTGGTGATGGAGAGCATTCCAAATTATTCGGGCTATTATTCATAACCTAAAACAACTGGGTAAGAATCACCAAGAAATATGGAACTGCACCTCCAATGGCATTGGAGATGTTGTCCGGGCAGTCGCTGCATTGTCCATCATATAGGTTGTTGGTCTAGTTTCTCATAGTATCCACCTTTTTCTAAAATAGAAAAGGTCATAATAAAATAAAATTCAACAAGTAACAAAAAAATAATGTATTCCTTCGTGAAAAAAAGATTAAAGGGTTATCTTGTGGGATCCCTATGTTTAGCATTTTCAATAAAAATATTCTTGGATGCTTACTTATACATAGTCTCATACAAATGGTTTTCACTTAGGTTCTCTATTACGAATTCCCAAATTAATTAAACCATTATATGATACCAACTATAGTGACCCTTCTATTTCTTAAATGATTATTACAAAATTTAAAGAAAAAAACATGAAATCCGTACACAACCTGGATCCAAAGGTTTAGTGTCTTGGGAAAATTATGACCATACATAACATTTAAAAAATAAAACATAAACGTTTATTTAATTCCTTATTCTCCATATTCTTATTGGACCTTGAATTCTCCTTAGTATAAATAAGCACCTGATGATATAAATCAAATAAAGGGGTGAGGTAAAAGCCTAGTAAGATTGTACATAATTACATGAATCAATAATGCATGGATTGAGCATAATAATTATCATCTTAAAAAAATAACGGGATCATAGTCATGAGAGGAAGAATTAAGATAAGTCTTGGAATTTGAAAATGCATAAAAATGATACATCATGTCTTAGTGGTCTACCACTATAGGTAGTTGTGAACAAAGCTAACATCATGTTCACACATATTTATAATTTTACCATGAGATACATCACATTACCTAATTCAATGGAGCATTATATATTTCTAGGTGCATCTGTAACATTATAACATTTACATTGCCGTATATAACAACGGGTGCACCCATCACATCATATCATTTACATTATAATGCATGTCACATATAACATATATCATCCTTGTACATAAAATCAACCTTAGAAAGGAATCATTTTAATTTCATAAAGAAAACATTTATAAAAATTAGATTTACTATGAAAATAATGGAATAATATGCTGGGTATCAATCTTGATTGAAGAAGAAACAATCACACTAGAAGTGAAAGATGTATTTTTTCATAGAATAGTTCTTTGGGAAAAATCATTTTATTTTTCATAAAAAAAATATTGGTAACATGTATATACTATAAAATATTAGATAATGATATTGAAATAATATATAAGTAATGATAAAGAAATATCCATACTGAAAATGGGGTCAAAGAGGGAAAACCCAAATAAAGAGACTTGGGTTCGATAATTCCATGCACCTTATGTATGAATTCATTCACCACATTTAAATCCAATATAATAAAATTAGAATCATTAATAAACAAATAAAAACCCATTTATTAAATAATTTTATTCATTTTTGCTTTATTATGTTCATTTATGAAATTTTTTACGAGTTATGGTGTTTAATTTCATCGTTTGAGTGTGTTTGTTTTCTTGATTTTCCTAATTGATATAATTTTATTCCTGAATTAAAGTTCATATAAAATTTGGATAAATGTCTAGAATTGTATTCATATTCAGTTAATGATATTATAAAATTTTAAATGAATTAATAAATAATTTTTTTATATGGTATGAGGATGAATCACAAGATAAAATTTAATGATGACTGTTTTATGTTAACTTTGGCGGGTTTTCAATCACAACGAAGTTGTTTTGTTTAATAATTTAGTGTTATACATATATGTTAGTTACAGAACATGAAGATGATTTAAAAATAAATTTTAAAATATTTTTAAACCATTATAATGGTTTTATTAACATCCTTGGATGCGTTAAAGGGAAATGAGAGTGCATCACCCACGATGTCGGTAAATTAACACATCAAAGGAGGTGATTTAATTTTTAGAATAAAAGAGAGAGAGAGAGAGAGAGAATTATTTTTATTATGAATCTTTCATTAACATGGTAAAATTACATTATATCAAACATACTGAATTTATCATGACATTTTTATAATATAAGTTGAGGAGAATAGAAGAATAAAAATTAAATTTAATACAAATTAAAAGAAAATGGAAGATGATTTACCTCTTCGATTTATCCTCCATGAGAACCTATTTCGAGAAAAGGTTTTGGTATTTTGATGATTCCAAGAGCTCCTAAACTTGTAGAAGTGGATAGGTATGAGAATTGGTCATAACATGGTCAAGTCTCAAATCGTGAGAGGTTTTCCTAAAATAGGTGGTGAGGGGTAGTATTTATAGTGGAGGAGCTGAGTTTTTTTCATTAATTAATTTATTTGTTTAATATTTTGGCTCATGATTATAGATATATTGAGATTTATCTTTAAATATATTAAAAGTATGAAAGGAAGATCTATATTATAGTTATTACTTCATCCATGACTAAATTAATAGTGTATTAATATAATAATGTATATATCTAATAAAATATCATATTTTACTAGTCATAAAATATTCATGTATTTAGAAAAATCCAAAAAAAATTCACCCTAACCATTTTTCTATATGTAGAATAAAAAAATGAACTCCATTTTATGAATTTTTGTTCTAAATATGAGTAATTAAATTTTTAATTAAACTCATCATTTAAATGAAAAATACAGATCTTAAAATTATAACTGATTTTACAACACTTTGAAAAATTACATAAGGTATCATAAAATAATAATAAAACCATAAGGAATTAAAATATTAATTTATGGATATATTTTATGGAAATAAATTTCCATTAAAATTATTTAATTAATCATCAAATTTTAATTAAATTATTATGACTTAAAAATGCCAACATTTAATTAATAAATTTTAACAAATTTGTTTACATAAAAAATAATATAATTATACCATAATTTAATTTATTATATGCCTAATTTTTTATACTTTCATGTGTGAGGATTCCATACATTTGGCAAGTTTACTATCCATTTGGGTAATTTTACTATTCCTATGTAAGAGTTACTATTTCATCAGTATTTGTTCTTTAACATCTAGAAACACTTTTTATTTAATTAATTCAGTGTTTATAATGTTTGTTGTGGTCCATTAGTTATTTTATGTGATTTATACTATATGAAATTACTATAATAATGGAGAAATTCCATTTATAAAATTTTGGATTATTATATTGAAGGTGAATAGTGTTTTTAGGATGGGATTGAACCTCCACGAGGCATCCTATGTATCCTATTTTTAAAAAGAATTAAAACTAGTGTATTTTATTTCAGTTCAAGCCATATAGTTTAATTTCATGTGGAAATGACTTATATAAGGGTGTTTAGGCATGAAGTATGGAGATCAAGCTATAGGAAGGAATCATATGTATCATAAATATAATAGGAATAAATGTCTTTATAGTTTGGTCTACCATTAACCTACATATGGGTAGAGTATAATGATTAGTTCTTATAGGGGTTATTTACTTAGAGTTTACCAATATGAAAGTTCCTTTCAAATTACAATACAGGGGACTCTCCTATATAGAGGTAGTCGTATCTTGTCACTGAATGGGGCATACACATTGAGGTTTCCCTGAACGAGGACATTACATGGTTCTAGTGATATGATCACTACAAGTCCCTAAAACCATGTGATTTATGCTCAGTGAGAGAAATAATTGACCAAAAAATATCAGGAACACAACATATTGATAGAGGACTTATGTATTTCGGCAACCCTGATAGGGTGCTCTATATAGAGTATGGTTATTATGATGGTTTCTTACATATCCTACATATAGTAGGAATTAGAGTCTTAGTAGTTCAATTAGTTTTTAAATACACTGATCTATGAGGAGTAATGGTTGACCCATAATAGATTTTGGATCCCATGGGTTAGAGTGTTTGGGATATTGAGGGTCTTACACCAAGGTGGATTCCCATTAGAAGATATCTAACCCATACATAATGAAGAATAAAGAGTGGGGACCCTGAGTGGCCAAATTATCCTGTATTGATGGAATTTTGATCCTATAATACCCATAGGGTTTAATATATACCCATTTTAACTCAATATGTTCACATTCATAGGAAAGTATAATGCTTAGCCAAATATTCATAGTTTGGGTTACACATGGTTTGAGAGAACACAACCAAGTACTGCTACTGGAAGGGGCTGACATGTCTTGGGGTGTCCCTTTGACATGTCCAAGGTGTTTTCTTGACATGCACAAGGTGTATGACTGACATGTCTTGAGTGTCTAGATGATATGTTCTTGGTGTATGACTAACAAGTCTGGGGTGTCTGACTGACCAGTTTGGGGTGCTTCGAATGATCAAATATGACTTGTCTAGGATCATTTATGTGATCAAGATGACATATATAGAGTAATTTTCATGGCTTGTCAGATATGTCTAGGGTACTTCAGGGGACTTGGTCAATATTTTTGGAGGTCTTCACATAAGGTGGATGATATGTACAAAGGACATCGCGGGACTTCACTAACATATATAGGTGCTGTCACATGATCTAGATGACATGTCTGAGCACATTTTTTTAACAAATGAATAGGTCATGAGAGGTTCCTGACCCATTCACGTGAAAATTATTGTATCCATATTAGCATAATTATTTCATATTTTTCTTCCTTTATCGCATTAGTGCCTCACTTTTCACCATGCACTAGCATGTTAAGATCTTTCATGAATATGTCGACAGAAGAAAACACCTTCACAAGATCTGGTCGACATATTGGATATCCTTTTCATGATCAGTAGGGTGACCATAAAAAGTGTATAGACACACACACACACCGCATAATCCCTTATGTTATTTCCTGTGTTTACCTAGTTGAAGACTCTTGTGTAAAGACCCGTAAAATTCAAGGGAAATTTTTTCTTAATTTTCTTTGGAATTTTACAAGAACGCAGTTTCAGACAGCGCCTGATTCCGAGGCACGGTGTTCCTGGAATTATTTTCCGAAGTTTGGCTCGGGTACGTTCAGTGAACGAACGAGCGGGAATTTCTAACATTTGAACCGGTGCTCAGAATCGAATTCCGAGGGCACCGATGAACTCGCAGCGCCGGTTTTTTCTTAGGAACACCTGTTCCGGAGTTGCGTTTACACGAGTGTTGATAATAAAAATTGTGGAAGTTTATTTTATAACTACAGTACAATTTTTATTAACATACTCTAAGTGTTAGCTCATGGTGGAAGTTGGGTGGGTAACCACCCAACCTCCCTTGGGAGGTTATGAGGGTGGTGGGGCCCACACGAACCCCACCTCTTCATATCCTCTAAAACCCCTCAACTCCCACTTAAAAGAATTTAACTTAGTTATAACATATGTCTTAATGAGTTGAATTTAATGTGGTGAGTTGTGTGGGTCTTTTGAATTTCAAACACTTGAATTTCAAAAGCCATGTGAAGTTAATAAAGTAAGTGGAGAACTTATTTTATTTGGTTGGGTTGTGTTATTTGAGAGATTTTGGAAAAAAAGGCTTAGAAGTCTTGAAGTTTCTTCATCCTCTTGACGAAGAACGTGAAGAACAATCGGACATCGACGAAGAACACCACGTTCTCGGGAACCGTCTTCCGCGACACCATACCCGTGACACCGACAACGTCTTATTCCGCGACATCTCTTTTCGCGACGCCGAATCTCGTCACCTCTTAAATCAAGGTAGGGGTTTTTAACTTTTTAAAGTTATGTGGATCTCTCCTTCGAACTTGAAGGTTTATATTTTTCAGGCCTTGATTCCAAATATTTTTAATTTATTTAAAAGATTGTGAAATTTTATCGTTCATTAAAGGCCGATTGCTATCAATTTAACGTGAGGAGTTCGGACCGCACAAACCCGGCCGACCCTCCTCCTTTTTATTCGTGTTGAATCTTTGTGGATTAGTTCGGGAAAGCGTGCTGCTCTCGCACCACGTGGATTCAAGTGGAAGGAAATGTGTGGCGCCGTCATGCCGCGCCGTGGAAAGATTTCAAGAACGCGACGCCGTCGTGTCGCGACGAAAGAAGTCGAAGGCGCCGCGGCCAGAGCGGGGCCGCGGCGGAAGGGGCGCGGTTCCGTCGCACCGCGCCGGACGGCAAAGACCGTGGCCGGTTCCGGGCCGCGGCGGAACAAGGCGACCGGCGGCCAGCCGGGCCGCCGGTGTCGGAAGCCGGAAGGGGACCGGCCTTTGCCGGTCCCGTTGAGAGGGAGCCGGCCGGCCAGGTCGGGCCGGCCGGAAGGAGGCAACCCGGGGGAATTAAATTCCCCCGGCAGTTGAACGCCCCCCCATAATGGAGGGGGGAGGGAGCCGCGGTTTCACAAAGGAGGGGCAGGCGCCCCCCGTTTTCTCGATGGAAGGCCCCCATGTGAGGGGGGCCATTTTTTTTAATGCGCGGCAGGTTGCCGCGCCGCCAGATAAGAAAAGGCGGGGGCTTTGCCCACCGAGCGCGGCGCTCACGCGGCACCCAGGTTGCGCCGCCGCGCCGGACCGCGCCGGCCTTCGCCGCCGCGCCGGGCCGAGCTTCTGGGCCGGGTTTTCGGGCCGGGCTACCGCCCGGGCCGGGTCGACCCGGTTCAGCCGACCCAGGGGGGGTCGGGTCGGGTCGGCCCGGGCCCAGGCTCCCCAGTTTCAGACCACTTTCGTTCAAATTCCTGTATCGTGGGCTTCAGGCCTCCAAACGACTCGCCGTCAGCGGCAACCCGATCCTTGGATCGAGACGGTCGTTTTGGTATATCGCACTCAAGGTTTCGGGGAAGTTTGGGTTAGGCCGCGTTGATTCGTACACGAAACCAACCGGGCCCTCGGAGCGGAAATACTCATATCTTGAGCTACGGACGTCCGATTGATGTGACGTTAGCTTTGATGAATTCCTCTAAGTGAGAAGGATCTTTTGGATTACTCCGCTCGAGCTTTGGAAGCCGTCAGAGTGCGGTTGGGTTGGTTCGCTCATGAAAACAACTGGGCCCTTGGAACGAAAAAGTCAATAACCTCCAGACCAGGCGTCCGATTGACGTTCTGTCTGTTACATTGAGTTCCTGTTGACGATACAGAACTTTTTGCATTCTCCGCCCTAGTTTTGGACGCAGTTGGATTTTGGCCGGGTTGGATCGTACTGAAATCCAACCGGGCCCCTGGAACGGAAAAGATGATACCTTTCTGACAGAACGTCTGTTTGACGAACCGTCAGTGGCGTTGGTGATATCGTTGAGAAACGGTCCCTATGAGTATAACCTATGAGAGTTCGGGGTACAGTTGAGATACGACCAGGTTTGGTTCGCTCACGAAACCAACCGGACCCCTGGGACGAAAAGGCTAATAACTCACCGACCGGGCGTCCGATTGACATGAAGTCTGTTGCGTTGAGACCCCTATGACGAGGCGGTCCTTTGAGATACTTCTTCGTGGGACTTTGAGATACTTGGAGTATCGACTTGTAGCTCGTGGAGCGAATGCTCCCAGAGACGAGCGTAAGGAGTACGGGGACCGTGTAGCCGGCCGAGACCTGAAGACTTCTTTTCCGATTCGATTCGTAGTGACTTACGTAGCCTAGTGGGGAGCACTACTTTGTGAGGTGGCAGACCCATAGAGGAGGAGCACTACTATGTGAGGTGGCAGACCCGCGGTACTCGACAGGATGAGTACCTCTGTAGGCTATGAGGGGGGAGCACTACTGTGTTGGGTGGCAGACCCCAGCGGGAAGCACTACTGTGTGAGGTGGCAGGCCCGCGGTACTCGATAGGAGGAGTACCTCAGTAGTCTTAGGTTAGTGAGCAGTACCTCGGAGTCATGACAGGACCACTGTACACTCTAGAGACGGAGCTCTTCATCAGTTACGGTTTCGATAATGAAAATCTTGGTTTGAGCTGAGACATTTGACCCTTTGTGTTTCCTCGTGATTGAGATGGGTTACTTGATAACTTAGGTATATGTATGGGCATAAACCTGGGCAATGGTTATCTATTGATTTCACAATCCTTGTATTTCCTCATGATTGAGATGGGTTACATGATAACTTAGATATATGTATGGGAATATACCTAAGTAGAGGTTATCCGATGAGATCTTTTTTGTGGTTATCTTTGTTGGTTTTAGTGAGACCTTGAGGGTCTCGGGGTCCCTACTGAGTATCGTTATACTCACCCCTGCATGGGCTATGCCCGCACCTCGTTGTGTTGGTTGCAGACGACAGACAGTGCTGACGGAGGCTGAGTGTTCGAGGACTGGACGGTGCCCAGAGGTGGACTACACGACTTGTCAGTACCTGGAGGTGGACTACACGACGTGACGACTCACAGAGGAGGTTGACGGACGAGAGCGTGGAGGAGGCTATCTGTACCTACCCTTCAGGTAGGATCCGTGGTTGACGACCAGGAGCTGTGCTATCTGTACCTACCCTTTAGGTAGGATCCGAGGAGGATGAACCATGAGCTGCTTCCTTCTTCCAGCTATTTGTCTTTTTGCTGTTGTACCTTGTTCAGTTGTAGTCGTACTTTCTTTTGGGTTTGTATTCTGGCCCATTTACTTTTTATCATTTCTTTTGTACTTAGTGTTTTGCTTCTACATGTACTCTGTGGTGCTTGTTTTCTTTTATAAAGTCAATGCCTTCCCAGTTATCGGGATTTTACGCCTTTGGTGCTAGTCGCCAACCCCTGGTGTATAGAAGGCGGGCTTGGGGTAGTCACGGCACGGGCCCCGAGGACGGGTCGTGACAAATTGGTATCAGAGGAGTCGGTTCTACCACAGAACTTATAACTATGATATTTCCTTTCTGTGAAGAAATAGTGTTAAGAGTACCAAGTGTGGTTTTCAGTTCAGGGAGTCCAGTGTTGGTGTGGGCGGCCGACGTATCCATACACCAGGACCCTGATAACTGATTTCTGACTTTGTGCACGAAAACACTGATTTCGTGTGTGTTTTCAAAGGTTTTCCCTTAAAACAACTCAAACCAGGTCATCTCACCAGGTATAAATGTTTTACCGTGTCATGATGTTTCTTTCAGGATGCCTTTTCACGGACGACCAGATAGAGCCCAGAGGGATGTGCGTGCTGACAGCCTGTCGAGCGACGAGGCTTCGGTGCAATGCCCTCTTGCAGTTGAGGCACCAACGGTTCTACTATACGTTGGGCCACCGATGCCACCAGTCCCAGAAGTAGGTGATGCACGCCACTTGAGTGCGCTGCACGAGTTCCAACGCCAGAGGCCACCCAGGTTCCGGGGAGAGACGGACCCGCAGGCGGCTGAGGATTGACTGGAGGATGTGGTGAGAGTCATCAGCCTAGTGGGGACGCCGACAGACTTCATCGTGATCTTTGCCGCCATCCTTCTTCAGGAAGTAGCAGGCAGGTGGTGGAGCCACTTGTTCCAGTTTTGCGACGGGATGACATTCGCATGGGAAGACTTCGAGACCTTCATCAGGGTGGAGTTTGTGCCAGTAGCTCTACACCCCGAGCGTGTACAGGAGCTTCTTCCTTTTCCGCATGTTTTTTTATCAGTAGTCGAGTGATCTGTGGGCAGTAGATAGATGATGCATACGTCCAGGAGGACCAAACCAGCAGGTGGTCGACCGCATGACTCAGGGTTAGTAGTGCGAGGCACCAAGGGAAGTGATAGAGCCATACCTGCCATGAAGTGTTACTCCTACGGCGGAATTGGTCACATAGCACGTGACTGTCCAACCCGCCTTGCAGATGACCAGCAGTTAAATGAAGAACCTCCGAGACAGAGGCAGAGGTTCGATCAGGGCAGACCGCAGGGGACAGTAGGACATGGGAGAGCTCAGCTTCAGGCAGCTGAGGCCTATGGTCATGGAGCTCCAGAAGCAGATGGACAGGAGCGGGACTAGCTTCCAGCCTGGAGGATATTGATCCTGTTGCTTCTGGTTTTGTTGATGTTTGTCTGTAGTTGCTTTGTGTCTTGTACTATGAGCTGTAATAATAAAAAAGACACTTATCTTTTTTTACTTTCTTGTCCTTTTGTTGGGTTGATACTGAGAGGTCCCGGTTAAAACTATTGACTTGACCCTCACTTTCGAGTTTTCTACTGAAGGAGACCTAGTAACCACACACTGATGCCGACAGTGTGACTCGAACCTTGGAGGTGAGAGTGACAGTAGGATCTCTTGGTAGTTACATCGAGGCCTTACGACGTCATGCATGGCATGAATGCATCATTCATGTCAGGATTGACTGTATTAGGAAACGAATGTGGTTCATCCAGGGGATGTGACCGGATTTCTCTTATCGGCAAAGAAGAAATCATAGCAGCTCTTGTGAGACTAGAGAAGGTCCAGGTCATCCAAGAGCGGATGACGATGGTAAAGGGACGAAATAATCCTTATGCTGACACAACTTGGAGGCCTCTAGAGTTCGAGGATGACCATCACGTCCTTTTACGAGTCTCACCTCGACGAGGTTTACGGAGATGTGGCTAGGGAGGCAAGTTATCTATGAGGTTCAACGGACCTTTCTAGGTCCTCAGTTGGGTAGGAGAGGTGGTTTACCGCTTGACCCATCCACTTCAGTTGCACTAGGTGCACGACGTTTTCCACGTATCTCAACTGAGGAGATACGTGCTTGACCCTCCACATATCATCGACCATGAGGAGATGGACGTCGATGACAGGGCGACATGCACGGAGGTTCCAGTGGGGATCGAGGATCGACATGAGTGGATACTACGAGGACGATCGATTCCTCGGGTGAGATTTCTTTGGTAGTACGGGAACCTCCAGGTAAGCACATGGGAGTGGAAGGCTCAGATGCGTGCTCAGTACCGCCTTTGTTTCCCTATGTTTGTGGTGAAGCTTTACGGGGATGTAAAGCCTTGTGGTGGGAGTAATGTAAAGACCCGTAAAATTCAAGGGAAACTTTTTCATAATTTTCTTTGGAATTTTACAAGAACGCAGTTTTTGACAGCGCCTGATTCTGAGGCCCGGTGTGCCCAGAATTAATTTCCGAAGTTTGGCTCGGGTACGTTCAGTGAACGAATGAGCGGGAATTTCTAACTTTTGACCCGGTGCTCGGAATCGAATTCCGAGGGCACCGATGAACTCGCAGTGCTGGTTTTTGCTTATGAACTCTTGTTCCGGAGTTGCGTTTACACGAGTGTTGATAATAAAAATTGTGGAAGTTTATTTTATAACTACACTACAATTTTTATTAACTTACTCTATGTGTTAGCTCATGGTGGATGTTGGGTAACCACCCAACCTCACTTGGGAGGTTATTAGGGTGGTGGGGCCCACACGAACCCCACCTCTTCATATCCTCTAAAACCCCTCAACTCCCACTTAAATGAATTTAACTTAGTTATAAATTATGTCTTAATGAGTTGAATTTAATGTGGTGAGTTGTGTGAGTCTTTTGAATTTCAAACACTTGAATTTCAAAAGCCATGTGATGTTAATAAAATAATTGGAGAACTTATTTTATTTGGTTGGTTTGTGTTGTTTGAGAGCTTTTGGAAAAAATGGCTTAAAAGTCTTGAAGTTTCTTCATCCTCTTGACGAAGAACGCGAAGAACAATCGGACATCGACGAAGAACGTCACGTTCTCGGGAACCGTCTCCCGCGACGCCATACCCGCGACACCGACGACGTCTTCTTCCACAACATCTCTTTTCGTGATGCCGAATCTCATCACCTCTTAAATCAAGGTAGGGGTTTTTAACTTTTTAATGTTATGTGGATCTCTCCTTCGAACTTGAAGGTTTATATTTGTCGGGCCTTGATTCCAAATCTTTTTATTTAATTTAAAAGATTGTTAAAGTTTATCGTTCATTAAAGGCCGATTGCTATCAATTTAACGTGAGGAGTTCGGACCGCAAAAACCCAGCTGACCCTCCTCCTTTTTATTCGTGTTGAATCTTTGTGGATTAGTTCGGGAAAGCGTGGTGCCGTCGCACCACGCGGATTCAAGCGGAAGGAAATGAGCGGCGCTGTCGCGCCGCGCCGTGGAAAGATTTCAAGAACGCGACGCCATCGCGTCGCGACAAAAGAAGTCGAAGGCACCGCGGCCGGAGCGGGGCCGCGACGGAAGGGGCGCGGTGCCGTCGCACCGCGCCGGACAGTAAAGACCGCGGCCGGTTCCGGGCCGCGGCGGAACAAGGCGACCGGCGGCCAGCCGGGCCGCCGGTGTCGGAAGCTGGAAGGGGACTGGCCTTTGCCGGTCCCGTTGAGAGGGAGCCGACCGGCCAGGTCGGGCCGGCTGGAAGGAGGCAACCCGGGGGAATTAAATTCCCCCAGCAGTTGAACACCCCCCCCCATAATGGAGGGGGGGAGCCGCGGTTTCACAAAGGGGGGGCAGGCGCCCCCCGTTTTCTCGAAGGCAGGCCCCCACGTGAGGGGGCCGTTTTTTTAAGGCGCGGCAGGTTGCCGCGCCGCCAGATGATGAAAGGCGGGGGGCTTTGCCCCCCGCGTGCGACGTATAATGACCCGAAGCTTATCGTACATGGACATTACATTACTTTTGCGGAATACTTAGTACATAACAAAAACACACACACAAGGATCGTAATAGTTTAGTGTCTTTGGAAACTCGGAACGTAATCTTCTAAACGCGGTGAAAGATCTTCAATATCTCCCATAATGATCTTCCCCTTTTTTTTACCTAAAACCTTTCTTTATATCCTGGGGAAAGAAAAACAAAAAAGGGTGAGCTCAAATGCTCAGTAAGGGTAAACAAAAGAAATATCAATCACATTATATACATAAGAACGTAGCTTTTGGAAATCTTGACCTGCAAAAGAGGTCATAATATCATTACATTGGATAAATCATAGAATTGAAAATGAGATCCCCATAATCATAACATAAAACTTGAAACTTTGTGGCATGCACACATAATCATGGAAAATCATTTCTTGTTAGTCATGACTCATTGCCAAGACTATCTTAGTGGACAAAGTCCCTTTCTGAACCGAGTTCACTCCTCGTTTCAGTCCTGTATCACTGAACCGAAATAACCTTCCGTTCCAGCCATGTCTATCTCATGAGATATAAAATCTTTACCCAATGCATTGGAGGGATATATTGGTCCCACCCATCTTATAATGAATCCTTTCTTATGTGTTCCACATAATCATAAAACATACATCATCGCATAACACATGTAACAAAAATGGGATTCTTGAAACATCATGACATCATAAATCAATTCATATAAGATAAAGGAATTCATAAAAATAATTCCATCACAACATGAACAAATCAATTTAATAATAGGGATAAAAACAGAACCCTTTATTATCTTAGATGGAAAATAATTTTGATAAAACACTTGAACTCCATTCTTGAGGAAAATATCCTTTCTTTTTCAAAAACATTTTTCCTTTCATAACATGTCATACAACTTTAAAATAAAAGAATTTGATTAAAAATAAACTTGAAAACTTTTAAAGGAAGCTTCTTGGAAATAATGTTTTAAAAATCCATTCATGCCGTATAAGTTAAAAAAAACATTCTTCGTACTTTTGTCGGAAAAGTCAAAAAAGTACCTCGTACGAAAAACGAAAAAAGATTCCTTTCATATCCTTTACTAAAACCTCATAGAAGGGAAAAATTGGATTTAAACAATTGTAGGTGGATGGAAATAATATTACATATTGAGGGAACATGGATGTGGATGATAAAATACACCCCAGTAAATACTTACGAATAAACAATCTCGGATAAAAATGAGATTGTGATATTTCCCTTACCTTAGGTCCGACTTGCTTTGTAATTGTCCGAACCTCCTGTATAATGATTTAAATCATGTTATTGACTTATTACAGAATCATATTCATTGTTATGATATCATATATGGTTCACTTATGACATTATATTACCCGTTCTTTTGTAAATTCCATGCTAAAGAAGCGTTTTGGGTAAAATCGTTTCATTTATCGTAGGTGTTTTGACTTGTTGTTCTTGACATCATTATTACATATATCATGATTTACTTACTTCAAGAATATAAAATATGATTTATATATCATATATATTCAGTATATATATATATATAATAGGTAGATAAATAAAATGAAAAACACCGTTCATGGAGACGGTAGTCCGTACGTACGTATGAACGCTGTTTTCCTTTCCTTATTGTCTTGAAATGGAAGTAAGTAGATGACATATATATGTATATATATACATAAATCCAGTTGCTTTATAATGTCATATATTTCATTATTATTTCTTATATATACATTATAATCATTCTTAAATGGTTAACATGGAGAATGAATCTCATCGCGTCGTGGAGACGGTATTCCGTACGTACGCACGAGCGATGATATCATTTCTATAAATATTGAATTGAATTTTAGTTGATTATACAATATATCAGAATCAATATGATGTTGTAATAACTATGTATAGTTATTCTTTACACCATTATACCCATCCATGTAAGGTGGTGGTGGAAAATAGATTACACCACGGCGTGGAGACGGTATTCCGTACGTACGCACGCGCAGTGATTTCTTTTTCCGTAGGATGGATAGATGGTGAAATAGGTTTGTTTCATACTTATAATAACATATCAGTATATGAATGATACTGATGTTATTACTTCATAATGAAACAACCTAAGAAGAATAAGTGGAAGAAGAAATAAAGATGAAAGAATTGGTAACGGTAATTACCTCTTCTTTGAAGTGCCTCTTTGAGACCTCCTCTTAGGGCACTAAAATTGGTCTTGGAGGAATACCAGAACCTCTAGGATGTTTCTAGGGAAGTGGAGAGGAGAAATTGGCAGGGGTTGGCCGAGCTTGAGTGCTCAAATTGGTGTGAGGAGGAGGGGGAGGAGGTGTCCTTTTATAGGGGAGGAGAGGGGCACCTTAGGAATATCTCAAAATATTATTTTATATTAAAGTCAAAATCGGTTTATAATGGTTCCAAAGGGTCTTATTTCGAAGCTAAAGTGGGGATGGGTCGAAATCCTATCAACCAATAGGATTTAGACATGTTTAGGGTATTATGTTTAACCTTATCAATTAGATTTAACTCTAAGTTAAATAATTTAACTTTTACCGTGTCTTTTTGTTTTCTTTCACTATATGGTTAATAAACTTACTATAAAATACCAAACGAACCCCAAATTGTATATTATTAATACATATATCCTTATCTAAGTCATTTGGACGATCCTTAGATTTTTAGGAATAAAATAACAATTAATAATATAATATTTGATTTAAAAACTATTTTGTGTCAATTTTGACACTATTTGATATATGATTTTTGTGAAAGTCATAACAGAATTATATGTTCGAACCAAGTTGATTAAATCAACACTAATATATCTTAGTAACCTAGAAAATTAGTGGAATTCATAAAAAGTCTTAAATTACATTTATTTTGGTATTTATATTATCAATTATGTCAATATTTCATTAATAAGATAATTACTGCATCATCTTTGTGTCATAAATAAATTATATTATTTGATGTCTAAAAATTACAAATAAAATACCATCATGTAGGAAATCGTTTTAGCTTTCTAATGAATATTTATAGTCGAATTTATCTTATGTATAACCCCATATTAAAAATGATTTACTTATTAAACTTTGATTTTAACTATTTTAACCCTTCTTTAAATAAATTAAGAATAAATGTCCAAATCTAATCCAAGTGGGCCTAAATGGTCATATTTTATTCCTAAGTTTGTTTTTGGTCGAATTACACTTGTCCAATAGAATTAGGACATGTGTTAGGGTAATAGTAATATCATATTTACCCTTAGTTACCCTATTTACTATTAACCGCGGTAAAAAAAGTAAAAAGTTACTATTCACCAAAAAATTATTTTCATCTTATTGAACCACATTTTAGTCCTTGATATTAACCGTGTCTCTCGGATTTTCGAAATTCCATTCACAGAAGCGGTAAAATTATGTTTTATGCAAAATTCAGTTTTTAACCTACCACTTAGTAGTTTCACTATTCATCAAAAATTGATGTTTTTCAGAACAATGCCAAAATTTCATCCCAAGCTATATTTTATATTCCGAATTCAAAAATGAAGTCTATTTTATAAAAGTTGCATTAATTAATTTTATAATTAAATCCCGCTGTTAAAACAAATAGCGTGTTTTTAAGAAACAATATCTATCAAAAGATTGACACTTGTTTATGTCTAGTTTAAATGTGAAATTACATCCAATGACCAACATTGTATTAAATTGTAAAAATATATTCTAAATATACATTAAAACCACTCAAATTAATAATTTATCACTATTAATTATTTCGATTAAAAAAGTTGTTTTTAATTATAATTTAGTAATTTTTCACTATTCATCAAAATATGAAAGTTATCCGAAAAGTACCAAAATTTCACCTTAGGCTAAATTCAATACTCCGAATCCAAGAATGAAGTTCATTTTGAAAAATAAGATTTACTGGATTTCAAAAAGTGGTTATTACTATTCATAACGGCTAGTTTTCATAATATTTTTATAGCATATCGTTGTTTAGTGAAACTCGGTATTGCGTACTACACACGCTATCGAGGAAGGTCGCGATTGCGTGTAATGCAAGACAAGTCAAGGATGTGTGTTGTGCAAGCTCCTTTTGGTGTAGCGTACAACACAAGACATTAATAAAATTAAAAAGAATATTTTTTTTATAAAATCTTGGGCTGTTACACGACGCTCACGCGGCACCTAGGCCGCGCCGCCGTGCCGGACCGCACCGCCGCGCCAGCCTTCGCCGCCGCGTTGGACCGCACCGCCGCGCCCGCCTTCGCCGCTGGGGCTGGCCGAGCTTCCGGGCCGGGCCGGGTCTTTGGGCCGGGCCGCCGCCCGGGCCCAGAATCCCCAGTTTCGGACCACTTTCGTTCAAATGCCCGTATCTTGGGCTACGGGCATCCAAACGACTCGCCGTCAGTGGAAACACGATCCTTGGATCGAGACGGTCGTTTCGGTATATCTCACTCAAGGTTTCAGAGAACTTTGTGTTCAGCCGGGTTGGTTCGTACACGAAACCAACCGGGCCCTCGGAGCGGAAACACTCATATCTTGAGCTACAGACGTCCGATTGACGTTCCATCAGCATTGTTGAATTCCTCTAGGTGAGACTGATCTTTTGGCTTACTCCGCTCGAGGTTTGGATGCCGTCGGAGTGCGGTCGGGTTGGTTCGCTCACGAAACCAACCGGGCCCTTGGAACGAAAAAGCCAATAACTTCCAGACCGGGCGTCCGATTGATGTGTCATCTGTTACGTTGAGTTCCTGTTGACGATACCGAACTTTTGGCATCCTCTGCCCAAGTTTTGGACGTAGTTGGATTTTGGCCGGGTTGGATCGTACCGAAATCCAAACGGGCCCCTGGAACGGAAAAGCTGATACCTTTCTGACAGAACGTCTGTTTGACGAACCGTCAGCGGCGTTGGTGATCTCGTTGAGAAATGGTCCCTATGAGTATACCCTATGAGAGTTCGTGGTATAGTTGAGATACGGCCGGGTTTGGTTCGCTCACGAAACCAACCAGGCCCCTGGGACGAAAAGGATAATAACTCACAGACCGGGCGTCCGATTGACGCGCCGTCTGTTGCGTTGAGAACCCTATGACGAGGCAGTCCTTTGAGATACTTTTTCGTGGGACTTTGAGATACATTGAGTATCGACTTGTAGCTCGTGGAGCGGACCCTCCCAGAGACGAGCGTACGGAGTACATAGACCGTGTAGCCGGCCGAGACCTGAAGACTGCATGTCCGATTCGATTCGGAGTGAATTACATAGCCCATTGGGGAGCACTACTTTGTGAGGTGGAAGACCCATAGCGAAAAAGAACTACTATGTGAGGTGGCAGACCCTCGGTACTCGACAGGAGGAGTACCTCTATAGGCTATGAGGGGGGATCACTACTGTGTTGGGTGGCAGACCCCGGCGGGAAGCACTACTGTGTGAGGTGGCAGGCCCGCGGTACTCGACAGGAGGAGTACCTCAGCAGTCGTAGGTTAGTGAGCAGTACCTCGGAGTCGTGACAGGACCACTGTACACTCTAGAGACGGAGCTCTTCAGCAGTTACAGTTTCGATAATGAAAATCGGGGTTTGAGTGGAGACTTTTGACCCTTTGTGTTTCCTCGTGATTGAGATGAGTTACTTAATAACTTAGGTATATGTATGGGTATATACCTGGGCAGTGGTTATCTGTTGATTTCACAATCCTTGTGTTTCCTCATGATTGATATGGGTTACTTGATAACTTAGATATATGTATGGGCATTACCTAAGTATAGGTTATCCGTTGAGATCTTCTTTCTGGTTATCTTTGTTGGTTTTAGTGAGACCTTGAGGGTCTCGGGGTCCCTATTGAGTGTCGTTATACTCACCCCTACACGGGCTATGACCGCACCTCATTGTGTTGGTTGCAGACGACGGATAGTGTTGACAAAGGCCGAGTGTTCGAGGATTGGACGGTACCCGGAGGTGGACTACACGACGAGTCAGTACCCGGAGGTGGACTACACGACGTGACGACTCACAGAGGAGGTTGACGGACGAGAGTGTGGAGGAGGCTATCTGTACCTACCCTTCAGGTTGGATCTATGGTGGAAGACCAGGAGCTATGCTATTTGTACCTACCCTTCAGGCAGGATCCGAGGAGGACAACCCAGGAGCTGCTTCCTTCTTCCAGCTGTTTGTCTTTTTGCTGTTTTACCTTGTTCAGTTGTAGTCGTACTTTCTTTTGGGTTTGTATTCTGGCCCATTTACTTTTCATAATTTCTTTTGTACTTAGTGTTTTTCTTCTGCTTGTACTTTGTGGTGCTTGTTTTATTTTATAAAGGCAATGCCTTCCCAGTTATCGGGATTTTATGCCTTTGGTGCTAGTCTCCAGCCCCTGTCCTATGGAAGGCGGGCTTGGGGTAGTCACGGCACGGGCCCCGAGGACGGGTCGTGAAAAATTGGTATCATAGGAGTCGTTTCTACCATAGAACTTATAACTATGATATTTTCTTTCTATGAATCAATAGTGTTAAGAGTACCGAGTGTGGTTTTCAGTTCAGGGAGTCCAGTGATGGTGCAGGCGGCCGACGTATCCATACACCAGGACCCTGACAACTGATTTCCGACTTTGTGCATGAAAACACTGATTGCGTGTGTGTTTTCAAAGGTTTTCCCTCAAAATATCTCAAACCAGGTCAGCTCACTAGGTATAAACGTTTGACCGTGTCACGATGTTTCTTTCAGGATGCCTTTTCACGGATGACCAGCTAGAGCCTAGAGGGATGTGCGTGCTGACAGCCTGTCGAGCGATGAGGCTTCGGTGCAAGGCCCTCTTGAAGTTGAGGCACCAATGGTACTACCATACGTTGGGCCACCGATGCCACCAGTCCCAGCAGTAGGCGATGCACGCCACTTGAGTGCGCTGCACGAGTTCCAGTGCCAGAGGCCACCCAGGTTCCGGGGAGAGACGGACCCGCAGACTGCTGAGGATTGGATGGAGGCTATGGTGAGTGTCTTCAGGCTAGTGGGGACACCGACAGACATCATGGTGATCTTTGCTGCCAACCTTCTTCAGGAAGTAGCAGGCAGGTTGTGGAGCCACTTGTTCCAGTTTTGCGAAGGGATGACATTCGCATGGGAAGACTTCGAGACCTTCTTCAGGGTGGAGTTTGTGCCAGTAGCTATACACCCTGAGCATGTACAGGAGCTTCTGCCTTTGCCGCATGTTTTTTGATCAGGAGCCGAGTCATCTGTGGGCAGTAGACAGATGATGCAGAGGTCCAGGAGGACCAGACCAGCAGGTGGTCGACCGCGTGACTCAGGGTCGGTAGTTCGAGGCACCAAGGGAAGTGATAGAGCCAGACCTGCTATGAATTGTTACTCCTGCGGAAGAATTGGTCACATAGCACGTGACTGTCCAACCTTCCATGCAGATGACCGGAAGGTAAATGAAGAACCTCCGAGGCAGAGGCAGAGGTTCGATCAGGGCAGACGGTAGGGGACAGGAGGACATGGGAGAGCTCAGCTTCAGGTAGCTAAGGCCTATGGTCATGGAGCTCCGGAATCAGATGGACATGAGCGGGACTAGCTTCCGACCTGGAGGCTATTGATCCTGTTGCTTCTGGTTTTGTTGATGTTTGTCTGTAGTTTCTTTGTGACTTGTACTATGAGCTGTAATAATAAAAAGACACTTATCTTTGTTTACTTTCCTGTCCTTTTGTTGGGTTGATACTGAGAGGTCCCAGTTAACACTGTTGACTTGACCCTCACTTTCTAGTTTTATACTGAAGGAGACCTAGTAACCACACACTGATGCCGACAGTGTGAATCGACCCTTGGAGGAGAGAGTGACAGTTGGATATCTTGGTTGTTACGTCGAGGCCTTACAACGTCATCCATGGCAAGAATGCATCATTCATGTCAGGATTGACTGTATTAGGCAACGAATGTGGTTCATCTAGGGGATGAGACCAGATTTCTCTTATCGTCAAAGAAGAAATCATAGCAGCTCTTGTGAGACTAGAGAAGGTCGAGGCCATCGAAGAGTGGATGAGGACAGCAAAGGGCCGACAGAATCCTTATGCTGACAGAACTTGGAGGCCTCTAGAGTTCGAGGATGACCATCACGTCCTTTTACGAGTCTCACCTCAATGAGGTTTACGGAGATGTGTCCAGGGAGGCAAGTTATCTCCGAGGTTCAACGGAGCTTTCTAGGTCCTCAGTTGGGTAGGCGAGGTGGTTTACCGCTTGACCCATCCACTTCAGTTGCACTAGGTGCACGACATTTTACACGTATCTCAACTGAGGAGATACATGCTCGACCCTCCGCATATCATCGACCATGAGGAGCTGGACGTCGATGATAGGGCGACATGCACAGAGGTTCCAGTGGGGATCGAGGATCGACAGGAGTGGATCCTACGAGGATGATCAATTCCTTGGGTGAACTTTCTTTGGCAGTACGAGAACCTCCAGGTAAGCACATGGGAGCGGAAGACTCAGATGCATGCTCAGTACCACCTTTGATTCCCTAAGTTTGTGGTGAAGCTTTTCGGGGATGTAAAGCCCTGTGGTGGCAGTAATGTGAAGACCCATAAAATTCAAGGGAAATTATTTCTTAATTTTCTTTGGAATTTTACAAGAACGCAGTTTCTGACGGCGCCTGATTCCGAGGCCCGGTGTGCATGGAATTAATTTCCGAAGTTTGGCTCGAGTACGTTCAGTGAACGAACGAGCGGGAATTTCTAACTTTTGAACCGTTGCTCGAAATCAAATTCTGAGGGCACTGATGAACTCACAGCGCCAGTTTTTGCTTAGGAACTCCTGTTCCGGTGTTGCGTTTACACGAGTGTTGATAATAAAAATTGTGGAAGTTTATTTTATAACTACACTACAATTTTTATTAACTTACTCTAAGTGTTAGCTCATGGTGGATGTTGGGTAACCACCCAACCTCCCTTGGGAGGTTATGAGGGTGGTGGGGCCCACATGAACCCCACCTCTTCATATCCTCTAAAACCCCTCAACTCCCAATTAAATGAATTTAACTTAGTTATAACTTATGTCTTAATGAGTTGAATTTAATGTGGTGAGTTTTGTGAGTCTTTTGAATTTCAAACACTTGAATTTCAAAAGCCACGTGAAGTTAATAAAATAAGTGGAGAACTTATTTTATTTGGTTGGGTGGTGTTGTTTGAGAGCTTTTGGAAAAAAAGGCATAGAAGTCTTGAAGTTTCTTCATCCTCTTGACGAAGAACGCGAAGAACAATCCGACATCGACGAAGAACGCCACGTTCTCGGGAACTGTCTTCCGCGACGCCATACCCGCGACACTGACGACGTCTTCTTCCACGACATCTCTTTTTGCGATGCCGAATCTCGTCACCTCTTAAATCAAGGTATGTGTTTTTAACATTTTAAAGTTATGTTTATCTCTCCTTCGAACTTGAAGGTTTATATTTGTCGGCCCATGATTCCAAATCTTTTTATTTAATTTAAAAGATTGTGAAAGTTTATCGTTCATTAAAGGCCGATTGCTATCAATTTAACGTGAGGAGTTCGGACTGCACAAACCCGGCTGACCCTCCTCCTTTTTATTCGTGTTGAATCTTTGTGGATTAGTTCGAGAAAGCGTGGTGTCGTCACACCACGCGGATTCAAGCGGAAGGAAATGTGCGGCGCCATCGCGCCGCGCCGTGGAAAGATTTCAAGAACGCGACGCCGTCGCGTCACGACGAAAGAAGTCGAAGGCGCCGCGGCCGGAGCAGGGCCGCGGCGGAAGGGGCGCGATGCCGTCGCACTGCACCGGACGACAAAGACCGCGGCCGGTTCCAGGCCATGGCGGAACAAGGCGACCAGCGGCCAGCCGGGCTGCCGGTGTCGGAAGCCGGAAGGGGGATGGCCTTTGCCGGTCCCGTTGGGAGGGAGTCGGCCGGCCAGGTCGGGCCGGCCGGAAGGAGGCAACCCGGGGGAATTAAATTCCCCCGACAGTTGAATGCCCCCCCCATAATGGAGGGGGGGGAGCCACGGTTTCACAAAGGGGGGGCAGGCACCCCCCGTTTTCTCGAAGGCAGGCCCCCACGTGAGGGGGGCCGTTTTTTTTAAGGCGCGCCAGGTTGCCGCGCCACCAGCTAAGGAAAGGCGGGGGCTTTGCCCCCCGCGCGCGGCGCTCATGCGGCACCCAGGCCGCGCCGCCGCGCCGGACCGCGCCGTCGCGCCGGACCGCGCTGCCGCGCCGGACCTCGCCGCCGCGCCGGACCGCGCCGCCGCGCCGGACCGCGCTGCCGGGCTGGGCCGAGCTTCTGGGCCGGGCAGGGTCTTTGGGTCGGGCCGCCGCCTGGGCCGGGTCGACTCGGTTCGGCCGACCCAGGGGGGTCGGGTCGGGTCGGCCCGGGCCCAGACTCCCCAGTTTCGGACCACTTTCGTTCAAATGCCCTTATCTTGGGCTACAGGCCTCTAAAGACTCGCCGTCAGCGGCAACGCAATCCTTGGATCGAGACGGTTGTTTCAGTATATCGCACTCAAGGTTTCGGTGAACTTTGGGTTCGGCCAGGTTGGTTCGTACACGAAACCAACCGGGCCCTCGGAGCGGAAACGCTCATATCTTGAGCTACGAACGTCCGATTGACGTGTCGTCAGCTTTGTTGAATTCCTATAAGTGAGCCGGATATTTTGTCTTACTCCGCTCAAGGTTTGGATGCCGTCGGTGTGCGGTCGGGTTGGTTCGCTCACGAAACCAACCGGGCCCTTGGAACGAAAAAGACAATAACTTCCTGACCGGGCGTCTGATTGATGTGCCGTCTGTTACGTTGAGTTCTTGTTGACGATAAGGAACTTTTGGCATCCTCCGCCCGAGTTTTGGATGCAGTTGGATTTTGGCCGGGTTGGATCGTACCGAAATCCAACCGGGCCCCTAAAACAGAAAAGCTGATACATTTCTGATAGAACATCCGTTTGACGAACCGTCAGCGGCGTTGGTGATCTCATTGAGAAACAGTCCCTATGAGTATACCCTATGATAGTTCGGGGTACAGTTGAGATACGGCCGAGTTTGGTTCGCTCACAAAACCAACCGTGCCCCTGGGACGAAAAGGCTAATAACTCACAGATCGGGCGTCTGATTGACGTGTCGTCTGTTGCGTTGAGACCCCTATGACGAGGCGGTCCTTTGAGATACTTCTTCGTGGGACTTTGAGATACTTGGAGTATCGACTTGTAGCTCGTGGAGTGGACCCTCCCAGAGACGAGCGTACGGAGTACGGAGACTGTGTAGCCGGCCGAGACCTGAAGACTGCTTGTCCGATTCGATTCAGAGTGACTTACGTAGCCCAGTGGGGAGCACTACTTTGGGAGGTGGCAGACCCATAGAGGATGAGCACTACTATGTGAGGTGGCAGAACCGCGGTACTCGACAGGAGGAGTACCTCTGTAGGCTATGAGGGGGAGTGCTACTGTGTTGGGTGGCAGACCCTGGTGGTAAGCACTACTGTGTGAGGTGGCAGGCCCGCGGTACTCGACAGGAGGAGTACCTCAGCAGTCTTAGGTTAGTGAGTAGTACCTCGGAGTCGTGACAGGACCACTGTACACTCTAGAGACGGAGCTCTTCAGCAGTTACGGTTTCGATAATGAAAATCCTGGTTTGAGCTGAGACTTTTGACCCATTGTGTTTCCTCATGATTTAGATGGGTTACTTGATAACTTAGGTATATGTATGGGCATATACCTGGGTAGTGGTTATCTGTTGATTTCACAATCCTTGTGTTTCCTCATGATTGAGATGGGTTACTTGATAACTTAGATATATGTATGGGCATATACCTAAGTAGAGGTTATCCGTTGAGATCTTCTTTGTGGTTATCCTTGTTGGTTTTAATGAGACCTTGAGGGTCTCAGGGTCCCTACTGAGTATCGTTATACTCACCCCTACACGGGATATGCCCGCACCTCGTTGTGTTGGTTGCAGACGATGGACAGTGCTGACGGAGGCGGAGTGTTCGAGGACTGGACGGTACCCAGAGGTGGACTACACGATGAGTCAGTACCCGGAGGTGGACTACACGACGTGACGACTCACATAGGAGGTTGACGGACGAGAGCGTGGAGGAGGCTATATGTACCTACCCTTCAGGTAGGATCCGTGGTGGACGACCAGGAGCTGCGCTATCTGTACCTACCCTTCAGGTAGGATCTGAGGAGGACGACCCAGGAGCTGCTTCCTTCTTCCAGCTTTTTGTCTTTTTGCTGTTGTACCTTGTTCAGTTGTAGTCGTACTTTCTTTTGGGTTTGTATTCTGGCCCATTTACTTTTCAGCATTTCTTTTGTACTTAGTGTTTTGCTTCCTCTTGTACTCTGTGGTTCTTTTTTTCTTTTATAAAGGAAATGCCTTCCCAGTTATCGGGATTTTACGCCTTTGGTGCTAGTCGCCAGCCCCTGGCCTATGGAAGGCGGGCTTGGGGTAGTCACGTCACGGGCCCCGAGGACGGGTCGTGACATCTGGTGACTTAATGGTTCTTTTTTCTAAGAAGTCACACCAAATTCTTGGCTCTTATGTGTCTATTTTTTATGTTCCATTGGTGGGAGGATGGGTTTTTTATTCATCACCACCACAGATCTTCACCACTTCATATATCATGTACATCACATATATGGGATTGAGTTGGTGGAGGGAGGATCACATAATGAGTTTCACTTAAACCCTTCATGGGTCATCAATGAGGTTATCATTGTATCACATGATAGACAATGATCGTGAGATAACTCCATCATTTCAATATTTATCAGAACCATGGATTGTCAAATGGATTTAACATAATCAAATCAACATGGACAAATCATTTGCAATATTGGTCCGACATGTATGGGGTCTTCATGAAATAAGGTCATCAATCAAATAGTATTTTTTGTAATCAAGGAGGACTTTTCTAGGAACCTTTGTGGGATCAAGATAACATGTCCTGGGGCCTTTACATGATTGGTAACCTGATCAAGAAAATACAACAGCTCATTACCATTAAAAACAACATAACTTTTCTTTACAGAAAGGTACCACCTTTTACATCTTTTATTTTTTAAATCCTATACCTATTTTCTATAGATTCTCCATCATCACAAGGCTTGATAAAACATAAATGTCTGATGTCCTTCACATGATGAATATGACATGTCTAGTGGACTTCATGTGATGAGGCCAGAATTTCCTTAGGGATTACTCATGATCCATGAACTGATTGTGAAAATAGAATGAACCCTTAACATGGAATACAACATAACTCCATTTCACATGATGTTTCCACCATTTCTTGATTTTATTTTTTTTAGTTTGTTTGGTATATTTTCAAATTCCTATCAATTGGATCATTTCTTGATTAGAGGAACTCCTATTGAATCCTTTGTATGATCATTAATGCTTGTATAGAATAATTTATGAGATCATGAGTGCATTACAGAGGGGTTTAATGTGATCATTAACATATCATGTACAATGTGTAAGTCAATTTCCTGATGTTACCAGGGTTATAATATCCCATGTCCTCTTAGAGATCATGTGATTCATGTAAACAAGTCAACTAATCTCCCTGCATCCATGATGAACCTTTTTTCCTTTTATGAAAAAAATAATACCTATTCTTCTAGTATTTTTCCAATACAGAAAATATTCCGATGATCTTTTGGACGGATTTAATAAATACCCCCTAGAATTTAGGTTCTAAGGAAAAATGTCTCAGATATGGGGAAAGTAAATTCTCACAAAAGTCTCATTAACATCCACTGGTCGGTAAAGATGTTTTGGTCTTATGGGAGGCTATTTATATTCATTGGGGAACCCTATAAATAGAGTATTAAGGAACCATTCATTTCACTAGTGATTTACAACCTTATATCTATCATGCTTTCTTTCATTTCATTACTGCTTCGCAAGACACTTCATATAATCCTACAGTGTAAACCATGCAAAAGATCCAATCATGTGATTTCATTTCATGATTGAGTTATTAGAACATATTTTGAAATAATCCATGAACTATTTAATGGAAATTCACTTGAATGGAGACACATTTCCTTGGTCATAAGGTCGCATTGCATTATTGTCCTGCATTTTCATGTGATCACATGAGAATTATGTTATTCTCATGACATCTATATGGTAACAAAATTGTAATTATCTTAATTAATTATGTGATCTTGAGGTGTCACATGGGTTATGTGATTTATAATACCTTTAATAGGTCAAGATATCACAAATCTTTATATGTGAATTACATTATGCCTCCCGAGTTATGAACTTATTTTACTCATTTTGAAATATTCTTTTCCCAAATGAAATAATGTTCTTTCTATATGGAAATGGAATATAGTTCTGGAATGTTTTCTAATATATTCAACAAGAGAGACATTATTTCTAGGAATCACAATGGATACCCTCTATATTAGGTATTATATGAATACAAGTTTCTGAAGCAGTTTCTTTCGACTGAACTTCAAAACTATCGTCGGTGGAGAAAACTAATTTTATATGGGTTTAGTATTTTAGATGATATAGTAATTAATTTAACAAAAAAATATTCCACCTCACTATATTTCATCATATATGAATTATGTTCCAACAAAAGTTTCCAAATAAATTCAATTAATTGTGGCACTTCTCTAGGGGTTATCCTATTCATTAGATAACTCTCATCTGGGTCTAGGAAGCTACAATATCTCCCATAAACTAAATTATTATAGTTACTCAAATATACTTGTCACATAATTTAATGATATGAGAAGTGGTTGGAGTTTAAAGTATGACTTACAACCATGTTTCTTGTTTTATGATTAATGGGCATGACCATTCTGGGATAGGAATACATACACAAAATTTTCTAACCCTAAAAAGTCTATCCATCATAATGATGTGACATGGATTTCTAAGTTCATAGTTTACCGTAAATAAAATATCCTCATATATATGTTAATTCACTAGTTTTTAAAAACCAAATCGTTTACTTTGGCCCATGATGATGTAGGGATTATCCTATGAGGTATTTATTAGCTTGGGGGGATACCTCCTCTTGGAGTGGTGTATGATGAATTACTTCGTTCAATTGATGTTTGGGATGACCCCTAACAAACTCTAAAATTATAATAGGATATATCCACCATTGTGAAGGATTAGAAAAGGAAATATTTGAACTTACACTCACTCTATTATTTCATGGAATAGATCAACACCTTTCATTATCATAATTTGACCTAGCCAACCACCATATGCCCTCATCGGTGTACTTCTCGAGAAAATTATAAATTGTACAAGATATTATTGGGGAGTTAAAAAATATGGACGGAATGCCTCATGGGGATACAAGGTGAGAGCATAGGTGTCCCCACATTTTCAACTGATGGTTTATTTGTAAATGATTTTAAATGAATGGCCTTTCCCTGTTGGGGACACAAGCATGGGTTTTTGAGTTTGTGCATTGTTGATAGAAGAAAAAATGGATGAAGGGTTACCCCTTAACTTATCCCTACGAACCCTTGCTCGAATTTATGATCTTTTTTTCCATATTGAATAGGGAAATGTTCTCCACCAGGTCATCATCCATTTCTAATTTTTTCAGGATAGAAAAGAGATCATTTTCGGTGTTATAAGTATGAGAATACAACAGAAATTATTTGTTCCCTATTATGTACCAGGATTCTAGAAGTTTGTGGGATTGTGATGATATCACAAAATGATGATGAGGTTATTAACATGCTGATTAAACATTATTTTTTCAATTTCATGTCATACCTTCCACCCATTATGCTGATTTTTTACAATGGGAGTGGTTATCTTTCATAGAGATCAAATAATGTCTCTGTTAAGGATGGGGTTATCTCAGATTGTATAGATAAGATGTTCATATATTATCCATACACCCCTTTCATGTTTTCTTTTTAGTTTTTTTGTATTAGAATGATTTATCCTTTTACCTTATCTAGTGTGTGGGGATAATGGAATCTTAGACTCATTCTCTAATTTTTTTATAGAATCATATGAAGATACAAATGATGAAATCCTTATTTTTCCGTTAAATTACCCTATCTACCAATCTCATGACCGAGACCATGCTTTAGTGGAGGCCTAAGTAGATAGACTACTAAATTGAATGGTCCATCGGGTGGAAAATCTACGCGGTTTGTATCGACCCGAACTGTTATAAATAAAATTCCCCCTGTGATTTAATTATTTGTCTTATTAAGTATTATGGTTATTGAAAACAGTTGAAAATATTTGGTTATATTATATCCAATAACATTTAAATGATCATTAATAACAACTACCATTGATAATATAGAAATGGAACAATGATCACAAAATTAGTATAAATATAGGGTTTTAACAAATCCAATTGACCCGGACAAAGGAAGTGATGGCCTCAACCGGTAGGACCTTACCCTATGAATCCCACTAATTAGAGATTCTGAGGGAGAAATAATCACTGATATTTGACCTTGAACAATCCTATGTTGAGATCCTACAACTTAAGAATGAGAAAAACTATTTATGTGATACATTCAGGCTCCTCGAGGTCATGACCCAAACCGTGTACTCTGAACAAACCCATGAAAGTATCACTATCGCAAACCTTAATCTTAGATAATTTTCTGGTTTATTATAAGGATATGTATCAATAACATACAAATATTGTTTTTTAAATTATTTTTTAAAGAATAATGAAAATATTTTGGTACTATTATTGTTCTTTTATAATTGATTTTTTATTTTGAGACAATAAAACAATTGTATTTTTGGGTAATATTCAAATTAAATTAAAAAATTATATTTATTAATTAATTTATTTTTGAATCAAATAATATTTTTAAATAAATTATTTTTAAATATTTATTTAAAAATATAAATTATTATATAAATTTTATTAAGTCAAATGTAATATTTATAAGGGTACAGAAATTGTTATTGTAAAAAACCAAACATTTCACAATAAATATTGATTCTTCTTTAATAAGTGAAAATGAAAATATTTAGATAATTATTTTGATAAAATGAATATTAATTTTGGAATTAGAACATCAAAATTATCAAACAGTGAATTTTTCATAATTTTCTCAGACGGTCGAATTTTTTTGTAAAAATGACATACCGTATAAACATATAGTGTGTATTATGACATTATAATGACCCAAAAGTTATTTAATAAATACTATAAAGGGTATATAAGAAAAAATTTATTTAATAAAATTAAAATAATTTGACTTTATATTTATTTTATTAATCTTATAAAGCCTATATGAATCCTCCAAGATGATTAATATATTTTAAGGTTTTAAAATCATTTTTTTAAAAGTATGACTCACATCCACATAGGTAAGGGTATTGTTTTTAAATTTTAGAACTCATGATTTTAAAATAAGGATTCTTAATCCTATTTAGAAGAAACAATGGGAAAAACCATGATAATGTTTGTGGTTTTGGTTATTTTATTATAAGATTCCAAAACCAAAGTGTTAGAAATGATAAATAATTATCTACTCATTTTCTATATAAACCCAAAAAATTCCCATTTATATTAACATAAAATCATTAGAAAACTTCCTTACTCTTCCTTCCCTTATCTATAGTTCTCCCATGGTTCCCCCATTCTCTTATGAATCTCCTCCCATGCATTTTGAGTTACAATCTCAATGTAAGGGATCCCCTCTCCCCCCTTTATTCAAGAATCTTCTTCATTTTAAGGAAATTTATTTTCAATTCCTAATGTTCAGGTGTGTTTTTACACATGAATCATACTACCCTTATAATTTCTAAATGATCTGAGACCCCTTTCATACCCATTAATCCCCCCTATGAACATTTATTTTCCCCTGTTATGATACCGAAATTTCACTATGGGATTCCATGCTAAAAAAATGTATAGTGATAACCCATAACAAATTACTATCAAGTGTTTTCACCATTATTCACTTATAATTATTTTATTGGGAACCCTAATGTATGTATTACACAGTAATTAATTTTTTAAAAAACATTTATGAAAAATGATTCCATTTTTTATGATCCATGTAGAACACATAAGCATGAGAATGAAATAAAAGTGATGGGTGGGACCAGAATTATATAGCACTCCAATGCATTGAGAAATTTTTAGTCTCATGAGACTTCATATTGGGAGAATAAGTAAACATGTTACCATTATGTTAACTTTTCAATTATTATTTCATGGTAGTTATCCTTGACTTATGATTATAATGCAGTGTTTTATGTTGTTACATCATTTTTAGGTTTCCTTTATGTTATCATGTTATATAATGCCTCATTGTTCATGTTTATAATTCTCACCAATTTTATTCCCCATTTATTTGACAAATGTATAAAACTTATTACTTCTTAATGTTATTACAATTTCATTCCTCTATTTGGATTTATAGCTCAAAACATTTCTTATGTATGTCTCTAGGTTTTCCAATATAGTTTTAAGAGGAAGCATGTTAAGGATGTTTTAAAAAAAATCATATTTTTCCTATATTAAATATTTATGTAATGCACCAAATTCAAAAAATAAACAATATTTATCAATATTATAGGATGTATTATGTGTAATATTATGTAATGAATGATGTATTAATTTTAAATAAATAGAAGGGTTGTTATAGTTGGTATCAACGGAAAAGTTTAGTTCTTTTTTGGATTAGGATTGTAAATATATATCAAAAGTAATAAGGATAAAACTATATTTAAGAAAACATACCTAATTTTTTATAATTATATATTAAATGGTTTATTAGTAAAATACATCCATGTATGGATACTATAAGTGGATGTGGCTATAGAACAGATGTACATCGGGGTAAAACATGAAAACATCTCGTTGAGCTTGACTGGACTAGGAACGGGTGTATGACAATGGGGCTTGTTGTACACCTGGTTCGACACTCCCAAGGTATATGATTGGGTAAACTCATAGGATCATTACGAACCATTATTAAGGTTGAAACATTCCCATAAGAGTCTATGTTAGTAAATCTATCATGGATAACAAAGATTGAACGTTATAAATTCACATGTTAAGGAAGTATATGTAATTTATAAGTTATCTCTTTAATGTATCTTGATATCAATTTTTGTGTTTAATAGTTTAAAAAAACTCATCCAAAAAGTTTTCCATTATTCTAGACAATGGATGGAAATAGGAGGAATCAGTTAAACAACCAATGTTAAGGGAAATGTGATGACTGCCCCAATGAGATGACCAACGCGATGGTAGTAGGAATCATGGCCTTTATAAATATACTCTCTTAGTTGAATCAGAATCGAAATATAAACCTATATCTGGAAGAGAACTTGAATCCCTCAAATAATGATCAAGATAAAATCAATTCATTTATGCGATAAAGGCCTCCGACTTTCAATGGATCATCTAATTCCTAAATTGTAGAACAATGGATCACCTCCATTGAAAATATATTCTCCATCCTTTAATGTTTTGAACAATATATAGTTTTATTGGCTATTTATTGTATGGAGGGAGAAGCTGACCGATGGTGGACTTTTGGTAATAAAATATGAAGCCTGAGGAAGTGATCAAAGTGATGAGTTGGAAGGAATTATTGTTTTTTAATAAATATTTTCTTCACACTCTAGATTAATTTGGAAAGGGGTTTCTGTTACATTAAGAAAAAAGTTGAAAAATCTATCCAGGCGTATGAGGAAAGCATCAAAATACTTGCATGATACACCACTGGCTTCTTTGTAATACCCAAATACATGGTTGAACACTTATTTGGTGGGATGAAACCTAGTCTAAAAAATCCATTGTGATATGAGACTTTGATTTCTATAAGGAAATTATCTGATGTTCCTCAATGTCAAAATGGATAATTTCAAATCTCAATGGTATCCTGTGGATAAGAAGACAAAAATAGAGTTTAATTATGGTATTTTGATGGATAAATATAACAGTTCTATGAAGTTTCCACATCCTTATTATCAATGGTGAAGAAAAAGTAACCCATAAATTTTCAATGGGGGTGAGGAAATGATTTAGGTGTGGAAAGGAAGGACAACTATCTAATGATTACTGATTGGTGAAACCCACTAATGTGTTGGATGAGAAGAATACTTCGATATACCTTCAGCGCATTTTTCATTACTTCAGCTACAAGAAACCCAGGAACTCTAAAAACCAATTCACAAAGAAAAGGGTTTTTGGAGAGAACCAATAACCTCCAAGATAGAAAGAGTGAGAGTTTTCCACCACAACTACTAAGGTGGATACTAAAAATAAAATAATGATGGGTATTCTAGTTATACATTCAATAATTGAGATTTTACTTATCAATTATGGTAATATTCATTCCTTAATATCAAAGTAGAGATGGATGTAGAGATGTTAGTATAACAAATAAAACACCCCCATAAGACATTAATGTTTATAAAAACAATTCAAACACCCCCACAAGACATGAATGTTTAGTACAACTATTCAAACACCCCCACAAGACATGGAAGTAGAGATGTTAGTGAAAACTATAAATGTGGAAATTTTTGAATCCCATGTATATAATTCCCCCTATCAAAATTTACAAGATGAACTTCTCAGATAACCTTGTCACACTCCCTTTGGTGAAATTTCCTATTATTTTGGGTTTGGATTTTATTTCCCTATATAGATCCAATATAAATTTTAATGAGTAGAAAGTCAATCTACGTATTGAGAATTTTACTTCAATTCTATACGATTTCAAGGAGGAGGATGAATCTTCTTTAGCACCATCTTCTCAAGAATGGATATTATTTCCCAATAATAAAGCGTATCTAGATCAAATTATTTATTCTAAGGAAAATATCATCCATGAATACATTCCCATTATGAGGGAATACACTGATTAATTTCTTAAGGAATTGTCTAGTTTTCCTCCTCACTAAGATGTTGAATTTTCAATTGATCTTTTACAGGGGAATTACGATTATCCCAGACTTCATATATAATGATTGTGGTGGAACATGAGGTGAAAATGAAATAACTACATGGTAATCTATATAATGGATTCATATTACCATGTGCTTCACCATGGGGCATACCATTCCTCTTCCTCAAGAAGAAGGATGATACAATGCATCATTGCATTGATTATAGTGTGTTCAAAAGCATCACAATAAAGAACAAGTATTATATTCCATGGATTTATGACTACTTCGATTATCTATATGGAGCCCAATACATCTCCAAGGGGGATCTGTTTTTGGGGTATTACCAATTGAGGGTGAAAAAGGATGTTATCCCCAAGACATCTTTTTGTACATGGTACAAGCACTATGAGTTCATAGTAATTCCATTCCAACTCACTGATGCTCCAAAAATCATCATGGACTTGATAAATAGAGTCTTTATTGATGAACTAGAAAAAAATTTCATAGTCTTTATAGAAGATATTATAATATTCACTAAATCCAAGGAGTATGAGGAACAACTGAGCACTTTACTAAATACCTTGCGAAAGGAGAAGCATTATGACAAGTATATAAGATGTGAGTTATGGTTGAAGGAATTATTTTTTGTGGTTAATAAAATCACAAGTAATGGGATATCTATTGACCCTACAAATATAGATGAAATTAAAGTATGTCTGAGGCAAACATCTTTGACAGATATCCATAGTTTCTTTGGATTACCTACGTGCTATCATCCATTCGTGAGACATTTCATGCAATTGTTAAACCCTCTAACCAAGATAACTCGTAAGGGAGTCAAGTTTTCATGGAATGATTGATGTGAAGAGAGGTTAAAGGATTTGAATAATAGTATTATCACAGAACATGTACTTAAACTAGCCACAAGTGGGGGAATTTTCAAGGTATTCAAAGATGCTTAGAAGAAGGGTTTGGGAGGTGTTTTAATGAATAATGAAAAATTCATGACCTACGCATCAAGGCCATTGAATGTTCAGAAATATAACTTCCCAACGCATCATCTGGAGTTGGTAGTAGTGATATCTAATTTGAAAATATGGTGGCATTATCTCTTTGGATAATAATTGTGAAATATATACAGATCATAAAAGGCTTAAGTATATATTCACACAAAAAAATATGAATATGCAACAATAAATATGGTCAGAGAGAATCAAGGATTATGAATGCTCAATTCACTACCATCCTAATAAATCAAATATAAGTGGTAGACACTATATGTAGAAAGGATCCAATTTTTTCATTGATGAGAATTTTTAAGGATATAATATTCATATATTTGAAAAGGATGGACTTGGAAATCCTAACGGATGGAACTTCCTCAATAATTTCACCAATGATTGCTTAACCATCTCTTCTGGAGTGGTTAAAGGATGATCAACGAAATGATGTGGGGATTTTTAAAAAAGTGGAAACTATAATAAAAGGGAAATTCTCAGAGTCCAATGTTAAAATATAAATATTTTTGGGATTTGGGTCTAATAGTATGTTAAAGAAAGAGATATTTGATGATTCACATATCTCAACCATCTCCATGCATCCAATAAGCACATAAATGTATAAAGATATCTGATAGCACTATTGGAGGGAAATATGAAGAAGGATATCCTTGAATAAACATCAAGATGTCTTGTATATAATCAAGTGTATATGGAAAGGGAAAAAATAAAAGGGGGTGATTCAACCATTACCCATACCTACATGGAAGTGGGAAACATCACCATCGACTTTGTCAATAGTCTTCTTAAGTAATAGAGAGGAAATAATTATCTATGGGTTATTGTGGATCACCTTACAAGGATTTCAGACTTCATTATAATTATAGAGTACTTCTCACTCAATCAACATGTAAGGATATACATTAGATAAGTGGTGAGGTTGTATGGAACACCACTGTAAATTGTATCCAATCACAATCCATAATTTAACTTTATGTTCTGGATGAATATCCAACATTATCTAAATATAGAGTTGAACTTCATCTTGGATAATCACCCTCTAAATGATGTCCAATCAAAGAGGACTATACAGAAACTAGAAGACATGTTGAGATAATGCTTTATTGACATGAAAGGTGGATGAGAACAACATGATACTAGGGTTTCGTTTTCATACAAAAATAATTTCAACTCAAGAGTACAAATTGTTCCCTATGAAGACATTTATGGGAAGAACTGATGAACTCTTGCATGTTGGGATAAATGTGGGGAACAAAAACTGATTAGTCCAAAAATGGTTGATGATCTAGTGGATAAGGTGGAGACCATTCAGTAACACATCAAGGCTACTCAGAGTCGATATAAGAGATATAATGAAAATCATTGAAGAGACCTAGATTTGGTGTTGGAGACATGGTTTCCCTTTTATATCTCCATGGAAGAAAGTCATGGCAGTTGGGTAGAAAGAAAATCATAGTCCATGATACTTTGACCCATTTTAAATCCTTGATCACTTCAGAGCAGTGGCATATCAACTATCACTTCCACCACACCTATCTCGTGTGCATGATTTAATTCATGTATCCATCTTTAGAAATCACACTCTAGACCCATCACATGTACCCAATCTAGAGGTGGATCCATTGGAGAATGATCTCTCATATGAGGAGCATCCTATGAAGATATTAGATTGTGGAGACAATTCTATATGAAATAAGAAAATACACCTTTCGAATGTGTTCGGGATAAACCAAAAGTTTTAAAAAGAAATGCGGGAAGATGGGGTGGTGATAAAAAAAGTATACCTTTATCTGTTTTACTGTGGGAAATGGAAATTTTGAGGGCAACATATCTAAAGGGTGAAGATTGTAATGACATGAAATGTTATAAATAATATCCTCCTTGTGATTTAATTAAATTTCTTACTAAGTATTATGGTTATTTAAAACACATGAACTTATCTTGTTTTTGTATATTATATCAGATTTAAATGACCATTAAGAATCATTACCATTGATAATATAAATGTTTATCTATGATAAGATTATTATTATAAATATATGGTTTCAAAAAAATCTAATTGACCCAATGGAAGGGATGGCATCAACCTGTAGGATTGTACCCTATGAATCCCATTTATCAGAGCATCTGAGGGAGACACCATCCCAGGTATTTTCTCTCTAAAAAACCCAAGATGAGATCCAACACCTTAATAATGAGTGAATCCATTTACATGGGAAGTTCAAGCTCATCAAGATCACGACCCAAACCAAGTATGACGAACCAACCCGTGCATGTCTCACCATAACACACCTAACACTTAGATAATTTGATGGTGTATTAAAAGGATATGTATCATGTACTTAGAAATATGATTATGCACTTTATTTTTTATAGAATAAATAAACTAATTTCATCTAATTTTTGTTAATTTATAAATGATTTTTTATTTTGATATAATAAAACTGAAATTATTGTGTTGGGTAATATTTAAATTCCATTATTTAATTTATTTTTAGGATTTAATGGATTTTAGAAATAAATAATATTTTGATAAAATATTATTATTAAATAATTTTTATCAAATATAAATGATCAAGTAATTTTTATGTTGTCAAATGTAATTTTTTATAAGGGTTCAAAAACTGTTATTGTCAAAAATACATAACATTTCTCAATAAATCTAGATTCTTATTTTTAAAGATTAAATTCACATATTTAGAAAAATATATTGGTAAGATAAATATTATTTTTGGAGTCATAATGTAAATATTACCCAATAGTGATTTTTTATAATTTTATGATACATTCTAATTTTGGGGGTATAAATTTAAAATTGTATAAATGTATGGTGTGTAATATGACATCACAATGTCCAAAAGGTGATGTAATAAAAAATATAAAGGTATCCATGAAACAATATATGTTTCCAAATTAAAATAATTTCATTTTATGTTTATTTGATTATTCTTATAATTCCTTTATCAATCCTCCAAAATCATTTATATATTTGAAGGCTTTAAAATCATTTCTTTAAGAGTATGACTGACTTACACATAAACAAGGGTATTGATTTATTATGTTTGGCCCTTGTACATATAAAATAATTAAAAACACTACAATTTTGTATGAAAATTTGTAAAACACCATTGGAAGTTATGTGGTCTTGGTTAATTATTTATATAAAGTCCAAAACCTATGTTTGAGAAATAATAAAGAATTCCCCACACATTTTCTATATAAAGCGACCCAAGTTCCCATTTATCATCACTCAAAATCCTTGTAGCATGTACATACTCTTACCTCCCCTCTCTAGAGTCCTACCAACTCAATAATATCCTCCCAAGCATTTGGAGTTGGACTCACAAGGTAAGGGATCCTCTCTCCCATTTATTCATGATTCTTCTTAATTTTATGCCCTTTTATTATCAATTTCCAACATTGGGATGTGTTTTTATACATTCTATATACTAACCATATTATTTTTAAAATATGAGAGACCCATTTAACAATCATTAATCACTCTCATGAACATTTATTTTCCCCTGTTATGCTGTAGAAATTTCATTGTGGGTTTATTTAATGAAACAATTATAGTCAATACCCATACCCAATTCCTATCAATGGTGTTCACCTTTAAGCACTAATAATTTTTTTTATTTGGGGGATTAAATTTATTTATTCCACAATTTTTAATAATGTAATAAAATTTTATGAAAAATGATTCCATGTTGTATGATCTATGTGGCACACTTTACCATGGGAATGAAATAAAAGTGACGAGTACGCCCAAAATTATATACCTCTCCAATGCATTGGGTAATGTTTAGTCTCATCATACATCATATTGGTTTAAGGAGTAAAACTTATTCCTTTATGGGGATTTTTCCATCATAATTTCTTGGTATTTATCCTTATCCTTTGTTTATGAAGCAACATTTTAAGTTATTGTCACATTTCCCATGTTGCCTTTCTATTTTCATGTTACATCACACCTCATAGTTCATGTTTCTGATTCTCAACCATTTTATGATCTATTTATATTACTATTTTCTAACATGTATTATAACGACCCAAACATTTATTAATTAAAATTATTCTAGATCTAATTAATTTTATTATTATTTAAAATGGTTATATACAACATATACACTTCCTTGGTTTTACGTTTTTGGATTTTAAAATACTGTTATGAATTGTTATCGTTCCTAATATATTCGATGAACATTGATTACATGATTTGTATAAATATAGGGCTTTCAAAAATCCAATTTACTTGGATAATGGAAGGGATATTCTCATCTAATAGAATTTCATTATACAAATCCCATTTTTCAGAGTACAAAAAGGAGGGGGCATCCCTAGGCTTCGCTCTTGACGAAGTCAAAGCAGAGATTCAACTCATTAAGCTTGAACAGAACTACCTATGGAATAAGTGGAAGTTAATAGAGATTAAAACCTGATCTATGTTATCAAAGCCACCCCAAGTGTCTGTCACCATCACACACCATAACCTTTGGCCTTATGCGGGTGTTATAAGGTGTTATGTAACAAGACCCTAGCACTATTATTATGTGAATTATTTTTGTATAGAATAATGAATATAAATTCATTTTATTATTGTAACTTTGTAAATAGTTTTTTTAAAAAAATAGTATTTTTAGGTAATATTCAATTAAGAAATATATTTTGATGAATTAAAGGATTTTTTAATTAAATAATATTTTAAAAAAATATTATTAATAAATAAATTTTTATTAAATATAAATGATTGTATATTTTTATGAATACAATTGTAATTTTTATTACGGTTTGAATTCTATTTTTGTCAAAACCAATAAATTTTTGATAAATGTAGGTTTTTATTTTAAATGTAAAAAATCACATATTTATAAAATTATTTTGATAAAATTTATATTATTTTTTGAATAATGATGTTGAAATTATCCAATGATAATTTTTTCATAATTTTTTGAGACAGTCGAATTCTTGGGTCAAAATTAAATACTGTTTTAATATATAATGTTTTTTATGACATCATAATGACCCAATAGTGATGTGATAAAATTCGATAAAGGGGTTTCTCAAAAAATATATATTTTAATTTTAAAATAATGTGATTTTAGGTTTTCTTTGTGTATTTTACAAATACTCTGTGGACCCTCCAATACTTATAAAACATTTTAACATTTTAAAATGATTTCCATGATAGTGTTACTCATATCCACATAATCAAGTCTTGTATTTTAATAAGTTAGGAAAGTTGAATTACAAAATAATGATTTCCACTCCCATTTTTCAAAAACCATAGGCAAAAGACATGGGTTTGTTTGTGGTTTTCATTAGTTTAATGTGTTGTGTCAGAAATCAAAATAATAAAGAATTCCCTCTTATTCCAATATAAACCCACTTAATCTCCCATTACAATTCACTCAAACCGTTTGGATCTCAACCAAACTATTACATAATATCTCTAGAATCCTCCCAAGGCACCACAAAATCCCATGTAGACTCTCTCAAGCCTCTCCCAATCCTTTGACATCACACTTCCATGTGTGGGATTTCTTCCTCTCTCATTTTTGTCCAAGTTTCTTTATTTTTCTATACACTTTTATTTTCAATTAAAAATGATGGGGTAAGATTGTGAACTTCCCCTATACTTCCCTTATTTTCATTGAGTGATGATAGAACCGTTTATATTTCATTAATTCTTACCATGTACACCTGTTCCCATGCTGAAATTTCTTAAGGTGTTTCTCTCTCATCATTTACATTCAAGAAATTATTTTATATCATTAATCTAAATTCCATTAAATATGTTGGGACATGAATCTATATGACCCCATTACTTTCCATTTCATGTAAACATGATGAGATACCCCTTTCTCTCTCATTAAAATTTTTTATGAATTCTTATGACAAGTCGTTATGCAGCCGAAAGTGCACTGCGATTTTCATAGCCAAAGTAATTATGTAGTGAATACCATACCCATATCTCAATCAAGGGAATTAAACTTTACTCACAATTACTTATTGAATATATATTTTCATGTATTAATTCCACATTACATTATTGTGGAATAAATGATGATTAATGAATCCATGTTTTAGGATCAATGTGGTACACTTATGTGTGAAATGAAATGATTATAGAGGGTTCACCCAAATAGAAATCCATTGCATTGTGTTAATATTAGTATGATGATACATCGAGTGAAATGAGGGTTTAATCAAGATAATTCAAGTGAAATGATGGTTTACTCATGCTCCATGTGCAATGAGTGTTGGCTCATGCTAATATCATGTTAAATGTTGTTTCCACATTTTCATTTCTTGATAATCATGCTATATCATGCCTTTATGTATTTATTATGCTCTATTGGTATGTATATTGACTAATATGTACTATATTATTCACGTTTTTCCTTATTTACCCCCTTTCTGGGTTTATATCTCACCCTTTTCTTAAGCATGGCCTCAGGTTATCCCCTGAAATACTATGTACGAAGGAATGTTGGGATCATGTAAGAGATGTTTTCAATAAAGACGTTGTGCTTTATGTTCTAAGTAGTTAGGTAATGTTATTAATATACAAATAAACTAGACCTCTCGATCCTCAGATTTGTATTATGTGAATGTTTATGAAATAAATTATATTTAAGTGTGTAATAAAGAGGAGGGTTGTTATAGTTGGAGTCAGAGGATATGTTTAGTTATTTTTGGGATTTGGATTAGAAAAACCAAGTGAAAGACTTTGTAATAAGACTAAGTGTAATAAAAACATCCCAAAATTTTGGTAAGTATTTATTAAGTGGTTTATCATGAAAATGCATCCATGTCTACATAAGACTAGGTAGTGGTGGCTCTAGAACATTTGTATCTAGCGGTAAAACCCAAAAACACTGATTTGATCTAGACTTGAATGAGAACTGGTGCAGGAAAATGAGCCTTGATGCACTCTTGGTTATGACAATACCATGGGATATACATTGTTAAATTCATAAGCTTAGTATGAACCATTATTAAGGGAATAAAAATATTCACCTAAGAATATATGTTGGGAAGTAGATCAAGTATAACGTAGATTGAAGCTTATAAATTCATAAGGTTTAGAAATAAAAGTAATTTATAAGTTATCTATTTTATTAGATTAATCGTTATGTGTTACCCATAACTAACCTTTTATTCCAGCCAAGGGAGGGTAATAGGAGGAATAGGGAAAATAAACAATGTGAAGATCAATGTAATGACTGTTCTAATGAGATGCCCAATCCGATGGGAGCGGGAATCACAAACATTTTCACAATACTCTCTCAGTTAAATCAAGTTTTGAATAAAAACATGGGTCAATAAGAACAATCAACCCCACCTAAGAAAGAACAAGCTGCAATTGAGAACTTCATGAGACAAAGGCCTCATGCTCGCAATGGATCATATTATCCCACAATCGCCGAACAATGGCTCAACTCCTTTAAGAAGATCTTCCCCATCCTTCAATGTTCTGAAGAAGAGAAGGTACATCTCGTTGTTTATCATGTGGTGGGTGAATATGATCAATGGTGATCATTGATCAAAAATACGAAGCCTGAGGTGGATATAAAGGCATTGGAATGGAACGATTTCTATAAATGTTTTTGATAAATATTTTCCTTGCACCCTTCGACTTTAGATGGAAAGGGTATTTCTTGACCTCAAGAAAAAAATATGATGAATCCATTGGATCATATTAGGAAAAAGTTTCAAGTCTTACACGATATGCCTCCGACTTTGTCGTTACCCCTGAATGCAAGGTTGATCATTTCATTAGTGGGGTAAAACCTGGCCTACTTAAGTTCTTAGAGATACGTGACTTCGATAGCTATGAGGAAGTTGTATGATGTTCCATCAAAGTAAAAATGGATATTATTGATTATTAAGGGTATCATAGGGAAAAGTAGTAGAAAGCGGACTTTAATTATAGGGGTCCGATTGTTAAATCCAATGGTGTTATGATATTCTAGCACACCACTTGCCAAATGATCAGAATGAAGCACCCTATAAATTTACTGAAGGGGATGAGGAAATGATTTAGGTGTGGAAGAGAAGGGAACCTTGCTATTAACTACCAGTAAGAGAAATCATCTAATGTGATAGAGGATAGAAACACTCTATACGATTCTCAAAAAATTGTTCATTTCTTCAACTGCAAAGAACCAAAAAACTTTACAATCCAGTTCCCTAAGACATGGGTCTTCAAAGGCAACCAACAACCTCCAAGGTAACAAGGGTGAGTTTTTTTCCGTCAATACCATTAAGGTGAACCTCGAAAACAATGTTGTGATCGGTATTATAGTTATTCATTCAATAATATAGAATATAAGTTTTATTATGGTTCTATGCATTCTTTTATATCCCGAATGTCTAGTAGAACAATCCCAACATCACCATCAATCGTGGAAGTAAAGGTGTCGATGAGAACGAATAATGGGGAAATCATTGCATCCAATGAATATAACTCTTCCCCTATTAATTTTTTTTATTGAACTTCCAGGGGAACCTTTTCAAACTTCCTCTGGTGAAATTTGATTACATTCTAGTCATGTATTAGCTTTCTCTATATTGGCCCAAAATAAATTTCCGTGATATGGAAATCACTCTCCATATGTTGAATCGACCCCTGATTTTCTTCCAGTGCAAGGTGGAGGATAAATCTTCTTTAGCACCATCATCTCAAGAGTGGTTATTACTACCCTATGATCATGTGTATCTTTCTTAGATGATTGAGTATAAGGAAGAAACCATTCTTGAAGACATCCCTATTGTGATGGAATTCGATAAAGTGTTTCCAAAGGAATTTCCTTGTCTTCCTCCAAGAAGAGTTGTTTAATTATTGATTGATCTTACACTTAGGATGTTGATAATATCCAAGTATCCATATAGAATGGTTGTTCTGGAGCTTGAGGAGCTAAAGAAATATCTACAATAGAATCTAGATAAAGGTTTTAGACACCCAAGTTATTCACCATGGGGTGAACCAGTCCTCTTCATTAAGAAGAAGGATGGGTCAATGCTCCTTTGAATTTTATTATCATGAGATCAACAAAAGCACGATGAAGAACAAGTATAATTTACCATTAATTTATGACTTGTTCAATTTTCTATATAGAGGAAAATAATTGTCTAAGGTGGATCTGCGGTCAGGATATTATCATGCAAGGGTGAAGAAGGAGAATGTCATCAAGACTGCTTTTCATACATGATACAGGAAAACTGAATTCATATTAATGCCTTTTGAGCTCATTAATTCTCCAGAATTGATGAATAGAGTCTTCATATATTACCTCGACAAATTGGTGGTAGTATTTATAGATGATATTCTTATATACTCCAAAACCAAGGAGGAGCATGAGGATCATATATGAACTGTTCTAGAGACCTTGAGAAAGGAGAAAATCTATGAAATGTACAGAAATTGTGAGTTTGGGTTAAAGGAGGTCTCATTATTGGGTTATATCATCTTAAGCAATGGGATATCTATAGATCCCTTGAAGGTATCTGCAATTGAGGGATGAACAAGGACAACATCCGTGATGGATATCTGTAGCTTTATAGGGTTAGCTAGATATTATCACTGATTTGTGAGAAATTTATCACTATTTTCAAACCATCTTTCCAAGATAACTCGTAAGGGAGTCATGTTTGGTTCTAGGGATGAATGAAATTATAGATTAAAGGAGTTGAAGAGGAGTCTTATCACTTCTCCCATGATCAAACATCCCACATGCGGAGAGCACTTTATGGTATTCAGTTATACTTTGAAGAAGGTCCTGGGATGTTTGTAGATGAAAAATGACAAATTCATTTCCTATGATTCAAGGAAATTGAAATTTTCTGAGTAAAAATATCCAACACATGATCAAGAGTAGTTTATAGTAATCTTTTGGTTCAAAATTTGGTGACATTATCTCTTTAGGGATAAGTTTGAAATATATTCAGATCTAAAAAGCCTAAAGTATTTATTCTCACAGAAAGAGATAAAAATTCTCTAATAAAGATGGTTAGAACTGATCAAAGACATTGACTGCTTAATCCATTACCACCCTGGGAAAGCTGACAGGGTGGAAGATTCTCTATGTATAAAGGACCCAAGGATTTCATCATTGATGAGGATTGGGAAGGATCCAATCTTCTTAGATTTGATGAATATGGACATGAGAATCATAAACAAGGGAACATAATCAATCATTTCACAAATGACTTATAAAATATCACTTTTTTAAAGGTTAAATGATTCTCAAAAGGATAATGTGGGAATTCAAAAAAAGTGGAAACTATCAGAAAATGGAAATCTTCAGAGATCATTGTTAATGAAGAGGGAATTTTGAGATTTCTGTCAAGAATATGTGTTCCATCAAATCAAATGTTAAAGAAAGAACTTTTGGATGATCCACATATTTCAAATTTCTCTATTCACAGAGGAAACACAAAGATGTATCGAGATCTCAGATAGAATTATTGGTGGGATAACATAAAGAATGAGATCATTGAGTATTCATCGATGTTCCTGGTATGTCTACAAGTGAAGGTAGAGAGGCAATAATCTAAGGGGATGATGAAACCATTACCCATACTAGCATTTAAATAAGAGAACATCACCATGTAATTTATCATTGGGCTTCTGGATACATACCAAGGAAACAATGATATATGGGTTGTTGTGGATCATCTTACAAAGACAGAACACTTCACTTCAATTCCAGAGGATTTCTTATTATATCAACTCGAACAGATATATTTTAGAGACGTGGTAAATATGCATGGAGTAACCCTATCTATTGTATCCAATTGAGATCCAAGATTCACTAATATGTTCCGGAAGAGTCTTCAACATGCTCTAAATACTAAACTGATCTTCAGTGCATCTTATCATCCTCATATTGATGGCCAATCTAAGCAGACTATCCAAACACATTAGTACATGTTGAGAACTTTCTCAATGGACTTCAACAGAAGAGGGTATCAACATCTTCCTCTGATTGAGTTCTCTTACAATAACAGTTTCCACTCAAGCATCTAAATGTCTCTTTATGAAGACCTATATGGGAAGAGGTGAATAACACTGGCATGTTGGGATGAAGTTGGGGAGTGAAAACTATTAGGTCTATAAATTGACAAAGAAATGGTGGAGAAGGTTAAGACCATCTAGTAGGATATTAAAGCTCCTCAGAGTCAACAAAAGAGCTATGCTGATAATTGTCAATGAGGCCTATAGTATGATGTTATATACATTGTATTCCACCACATATAATCATGAAAGAGAGGTATGATATTCGAGAATAAGAGAATGTGTAGTCCAAAGTACAATGACCCTTTTAATATCCTTGATCACATTGGACCAACGGCCTACCAACTAACACTCATACCAATCCTATCTCAAGTACATGATGTATTCCATTTATCACTCTTGAAGAAGTACATACCTAAACAATCACATGTACACAATCCAGAGGAGGTACCATTGGAGAATGACCTCTCGTACAAAGAGAAGATGGTGAAGATCATATATTGTGGGTAAAATGTTCAACAAAATAAGACAATGCCCCTCATCAAGGTGTTTGGAAAACCAAAGTATTTAAGAAGAAAAATGGGAATCAGAGGAAGTGATGAAGCAGAGTTACCTCTATCTATTTTAGTGTGGGAAAATGCAATTTCCGGGGTGAAAAGGGGGGAATATTGCAACAATACAAACATTTATTAATGAAAATTCCTCTTGATCTAATTAAATTTATTATTATATAAAATGGGTATGTAAAACATATTCTCTTCCAAGGATTAATGTTTTCAATTTTAAAATACCATTATGAATTTTTACCCTTGGTTATATATCTATTGAACAATGATCACATGATTAGTATAAATAAAGGGATTTAACAAATCCAATATACTTAGACAAAGGAAGAGATTGCCTCATCAAGTAGAATTTCTCCATATGAAGCCCATTTTTTAGAGCTCAAAAAGAATGTGGCACAACTGGGCTTCTCTCTTGATGAATCCCAAGTCGTGCTTCAACACGTTAAGCTTAAATGGAACCGCCTATGGGAGAAGTGGAAGTTAATAGAGATTTCCACCCAAGTGATGTTATTCAAGCCACCGCAAGCGTTTGTCACCATCACACACCTTACCCTTAGGTCTTAGGCAAATGTTATAAGGGGTTATGTAAGAATACCCTAGAACAATGATTATGTGCATTATTTTTGTATATAATAAAAATTATACAATCATATTATTACTGTTTCATTGTAATAGTTTTTAAAGCACAAATATTTTTTAGTTAATATTCAATTAAGAAATATATTTTGATGAATTAATGGATTTTTTAATTAAATAATATTTTTATAAATATTATTACTAATTTTATTTATTAAAAATAAATGATCGTATAATGTTTTTGAATACAATTGTAATTTTTTGTGGCTTGAAAGCTATTTTTGTAAAAACCAAAGAATTTTTTAAAAATATTGGTTTTTATTTTAATATAAAAAAATTCAAATGTTTTTAAAATTAATTTTATAAAATGAATATTATTTTTGGAATCAGGATTTCTAAATTATCCAACGGTGAATTTTTCATAATTTTTGCGACAGCCGAATTTTTGGGTAAAAATTTAATACCATTTATATATATTTTATTTTTTATGACATCATAATGACCTAATAGTGATGTAATAAAATACTATAAATGAAATTTTCTTCCAATATATGTTTTACCTTTAAAATATTGTGATTTTGGGTTTTTTTGATTTATTTACATAGCCTCAGTGGACCATCCAAGAATTATAAAATATTTCAAAATTCTAAAATGATTTCCTTGGGAGTGTGACTCACCGCAACGTAATAAAGTATAATATTTTAATATGTTTGGACATTTTCCTTATTGAATAATGTTATCCACTACCATTTTAAAAAAATAATCGGCAAAAACCATGGTATGGTTTGTGGTTTTGATTAGTTTAATGTGTGGTGTCAAAAACCTAAATAATAAAGAATTCTCTCTCATTACCTATAAAAACCCACTCAATATCCCATTCCTCTCGAATAAAAAACATTTTGAACTCAAAAAACCTCCCGCATACTCTCTATATAATCCACACAAGGAACCACAATCTCTCACGAAGCCTCTCGCTAGCCTCTTCCATTCCTTTTGGATCACACTTCCTAGTAAGTGATTTCTTCCTCTCTCATTTTTCCCCAAGTTTATTTATGTTTCTATACAATTATATTTTCAATTAAAAATGTTGGGGTATGATTTCCTACCTCCCCTATACATAATCCTTATGTTTGATTTATGAAAAACCTCATTCTCTCTCATTAATGCCTTCCATGTACACCTTTTACCATGCCGAAATTCCGTAAGGGATTTCTCCATCCTCATTTACATTCAAGAAATTCTTTTATATTTTTAATATAAATTCCATTAAATATGTTGGGAAATTTATCTATATGACCCCATACTATCCATTTCATGTAAATATGATTATACATGCCTTTCACTCAAGTAAACCATTTTTATGATTTCTTATGTCACATTGTTATGCATCCGAAATCACACTGCAATTTTCCATTCTAAAGTCATTGTGTAGTTAATATGATGCCCATTTCTCTATCAAGGGTATTCAACTATATTAAAATTTACTTATTTATTATAGAGTTTTCTGTATGAATTTAAAAATCCTTTATCATGGAATAAATTATGAATAATGAATCCATGTTGTATGATCTATGTGGCACACTTATGCATGAAATGAAATGATTAAGAAGGGTGTGCCCTGATAGTTCTCCAATGCACTGTATAATGATAAGTATCATGATACATCTAGTGAAATGAGGGTTTTATCATGCTAATTAATGTTCAATTAGGGTTTAATAATGCTCAATGTGCAATGATCCTTGGCTCATGCTAATATCTTGTTAAATGTTGTTGCCACATTTCCATGTTATGAGAATCATGCTATATCTTGAATTTATGTCTCTCTTGTTCTCCATTGATATGCCTATATCATAACATGTATTATATACTTTATGTTATTATTTTTTACTCCATTACTAGGCTTTATATCTCACCCTTTTCTCAGGCATGTTCTCAGGTATCCCTTGCAATGCAATGTACTAAGGAATGTTATGGTCATGTAGAATATGTTTTCATTAAAGCTGTTGTGCTTTATGTTTTAAGTTGTTATGTAATGTTCCTAATTTTCCAATACACTAGTCCTATATATCCTCAGAGATGTATTAAGTTAATTTTTATGTAAAAAAAAATGTTTGTGTTTGTAATAATGACTAGGTTTGTTATATATATTACTTCATCATGTTATGCCATTCTTATTCCCTTACTGGGATTTATAAGTTAACCCTTTCTTATGTATGTACCCAGGTTATCCCATGCAGTTTTATGTTTTAGAATGTTAAGTAATATTTAAATAAAGACAATGTTTTTTCTACTTTAAATTATTATTTATTGTACCAACTTTGAAAATACACTAGACTTATCAATATTTTGGGTTGTATTATGTGTAATCTTAAGTGATAAATAATTTATTAACATGAAATAAAGAGAAGGGTTGTTATATTCTTACCTAATCCCCTTATCTAATATAGTAATAGAGTTGATTTTGGACATGGGGGAACCCTCAAGGAAGCGTTCTCACCATCGTGATGAGTCTCTCATTAGCAAGGAATGATTTTTTGAGGAAAATAACCCTTCAATATTAGTTAAATGTAATGTTATGGCTGAGGGAGTATTATGTGAGGCTTATTCTTTAGCATCCTCAACAACTCTCCTAGATGGAATAACTAGGTATACCTCCTAATCTAGTCCTTCTTCTAGTGAGATACCTCCATTGGTAATTATAGATCAGGATTCATGAAGGATGTTTTGGATGAAAATCCACAATTTGACTATCAATACTCCCTTAGAGGAGATTATTTTCCAAGAGGAATGTCTACACCGACTCTTTCATGATTTTGGTGATGAAAAATTTGATTATAGATAACTACCTAACATCATGATACAAATCGTACTGTCTCAAAAAAATCTTTCTACTAATAAGAAGTATCTGTGCGGCTTTTTTGAAATAAGTTATCTTGTCTAATCAATAAAGGAATCCTAAAACGTTCTTGAGAAGACACATTAGAAAGTATCTCAATTTCAAGCTCAAATGGACGGTTTGAGCATAGATATAGTAGAACAAGAAATTATCATAGCTCATGTAAGGTCCAATATTTCAAAATCATCATCGTTATTAGTGAAACTAATAAATTAATAAATAATTTTCTTATTTAATTGAGACCCTTCATCCTCTGGTGATGGTAAAATAAATAGATTGGGTGGTATGTTATCACATAATTGAAACCTCTCGCCAAACTATGGATGATTTGGAAAACTCAACCAACCATATTTTATTATGATCCGACTATAAACATGAATTCATTTTCTCTCTATGAATCCATGGGAGATACTCCAGAATGCAGAGATCCCTCCCTCCTTTTCACACTATCAATGAACAAACCATTTCAAACATTTCATGATTCTATCAGGAGTTCTTTCATTCATCATGTGTACATAATTATATTGAATCGAAATCATGTAGAATGTTTAATACATCAATGCTTTTTTATACTGATTGAACCCAAATTTTGGACTCAAATTCTTGTATCATGTCATAAATATCCTCAAAATTTTCCATAAGTTATTATTGATATAATAATCCGCATTGATGCATCTTTTTTAGTTGTCCTAATATAGCCTTGTTAAAAAGGATAGTTTTTGTAAATATTTCCTTTTGGGAAAGTGCACAAATGTTTTTCTAAGTTAGTGGACTTAGTGGGAACACATTGATTTTTTGGGGACCAATAATGATCCCTACAATCATTGAATCTTTTTTTATATTTCTATAACGTTTTATTAATATTTACATGGTGAAATATTATTGTGGAAGGACTTAAATTTTTATCATGCCACCCTTTACAGGTTTAATCTGGATAAGTTTTATGCCATTTCCGTTTCATAAATACTCAATTTTTTCTAGATCAAAAAAGTGATTTTTCTATGAGTAGAGACGATGCTTGTTCCTAGGGTCCTCTTTATGGGTTTTCAACCTAGAGAATATTGTTTCTCATTCAATTTTATTTTTTGAGGTGCTAAAAATGAGACTGTTGGTGTAGTTTAGGGTCCTTCAACACAAACCATCAACTTTAGTAGTTTATGGTCTTTTATCTTGGTCGATGTGTTACAGTATAATAGCTTATTTTAACTCAGAAAGTTTTTTTTCTTTTTGGTCTATTTTATCTCATAACTTCTATTTCTGCAGTTTATGGTCTTTTAGCTCAGACCATTTTTTGGTATAGTTTAGGGTATTTTAGGTTGAACCATCTATTGTTTATTATGAAGGGTGGGTGTTTATGAATGGTTTAAGAACCCTACTTACATTATGCGACGCTAAATAATTAGTTTCCATGAAGGTTATTATACCTTATATCCTTAATTTATATTCTGATGAATGAATGTTAATTAAGGGCACTAAAACCATATGTACTTATTGAAAATGTGAGGGATTAATATTAGGGATGAGTTATGACTCCCTACATCCTTACATTAATGGTTATTGACTAATGGTGGAAGGTTTAAGTTACTGAGTTCACTTGCATAATGGGAATATGGGTGGTGTAAATCATAACATAAATGTTTAAACTAATTGTGATGAGATGGGGAAGACATGCCCAGGGTCTGAAGCTGAACATTGATGGATCCTATATGGGGGGGGTTATGAGGGGAGGTGGTCTGCTTAGGGACTGTTGGGGTTCTGTTCTACTGGATTTTAGTGCCTTTTATGGAATAGGGAATTCATTGGGTGCGGAGGCCCGGGTACTCCTTTCCAGATTGATGGTGTGTAGGCGGAGAGGGATACACGTGATGGAGGTGGAGTCTGATTCTGAGACTCTAGTAAAGATGTTACAGGGAGGCCATGGAATTCAGTGGGATTTGATTTATCTAATTCTAATGTTTAGGGCGGATACTAACTATAAAAGGTCTATTCATCATAGTTGGAGGGCATCTAATTTTGCGGCAGGTTCTCTCACTCGATTGGGCAGACAGGAGGATCCACTTATGATCATTGATAGCTTGAACTCCCTCTCCCTTGAGTGCTTCACTATGGTGCAAGGGGATTCTCTTGGACTTCACTATTTTCGGCCTCGTTGAAGGGAGGTTCCTTCTATTGTTTCTATCTTTCGAAGAATAATAAAAAAGTAACTTGTAGCATAAGGCTTATAATCAGGGTTATGAAAAGATATCTGTTCTTTTGTCCAAGTGACCAGATAGTTTTTTGAATATTCAAATGTTTGGATGATGGTGTGGGATATGGAGAAAAGAGTAATCCAAGAAGGTTTTTGGAATCCTATGGAAGTTTAGTTTCATGTTGGGGACCTCGAGTCCTACACATTGTGGTTTTAGATCATGCGATAGGGACCATCAAAAGGTTCTTGAATAGAATGTCACAATATTTCTTTGAGAATGGGTACAATACATAATGACGTAATGTTGAAGATGTCAAATTTTCTTGAATATTTTAGTTATGGGGATTATAAATCCAGGAATGAGAATATCTGAGTCAAATGAAAATGGGGGATAGTTGGTATTGGTCAACCATTAGTAATGGTTGAAACTAGTATTACACCCAACTAGGAAAATATCTCATTGAATTAAGGGGAACCTTTCCTCTAGGACCAAAACAACCACTAGGTTCAAGCTCTGAGTTGTTTCATTATTCACCAATGAATACTAGTGGTACCCTTCATATAATTTTGTCCCTATTACCAGTATACTACAAGGAAGAACAATGATAAATGACTTAATGCTATGTGGTTCTTAGATAGGTGTATCAACATAATGAATGTGTGGCTGTCAGCTCAAAATTTAACAACATAAAGGTCAACGATGGAAAATTTAATATTCAAGTAGGTTTTGAGTACCCAAAAAGTTACTTTGCTTCTTATTGAACACATTTTCATGGTGAGGGGATGTGAAAAATAATTACTCTATATTTTTCTAGGACCATGGGGTCTAATCAGCATGTTTCAGTTTTTATAAGGGCCATAAGATAAACCCCATGATATTTTTTCATTTTCTATATATGCTCCATATTTTGACTACTGTCTATAGGTGATCATTTTAGAGAGCATAGATATAATGTTTACTAATACCTCCCTTTACGGGGTTTCAACATGATAAGATTTTTATGTTTTTCAGTAGCAATTTTGGGACCTGTGATTTTGACCATCAAAAGAAAAATCATGAGGTCATATAGATTTGACCAAAGTGCATGAATTTCAAGGTCATAGTGCACATGGACTTGGTATCATGGGAGTTTAAAAAACAAAATAATTAGGATTTCCATAGTCAAGAGTACTCCAATATCCTTTCAATAAGGAGAAGGAAATTTTGTACATTATGGATCAAGGTTCTGGGTTCATGAGTACTGATTTGATACAATCGTGCTGAGGATGATAAAAAATCACTCTATAGTGATAATCTCTATTGTGATGATTTCAGGGATCACAAGGATCAGAATGAATCTATTTTAAGGAAAACATGCCCTTGGTTTATCGGTATAAGGCCCTTTTTCATATATATCTCCTATAGGATCAATAAGAGGGATATTTTATCAGTTATAAGGGCCATGGGTGGTTTTTAGAAACCATGGTGCTCACAACATGAAGTGAGATTTATAGATTGGGGTGTTCAGAAAGGAGATTGAATCACTCCAAACATTGGTTGACCAGGGTTAGGTTCTTTCAATCCTTTGACAAGGGGAGATAATGGATGATGGTATACATAGTTTAGTGTCATGCAGTTGAGACACATCAGTCATGCATTATCTAACTAGTGGGTAGCCATATACTTGATCCATTTCCGCACATATCAATCTCATGCAGAAGAAAGATGTATTTAAATATGACTCCTAAAGAGTCAAATACATTATATATGAATCAACCCTATTTAAATAGAGGAATATGAAATTTTTTAGTCATAGGATTCCTTGGGGTTCCCTAAGCATATTGTAAGGGAGTGAATCATGCCATAGTTCGCTCCTTTAATGAGATCACTCTATATAGATCTAACTCATATGTAGGGGAGTTGGTATTTTTTTATTCCCTTAGTGAGTCTTAATATCAGGGTTTTCTAAAGGGTCTGATACATAGACGGGGATCATGTGTAGGGATAAGGAATTTTCATATTTCTTTTTGGTATGGTGGTGAGAAATTTAACCTTAACATAAATTCATGGATAGGACGGCCCACTCTAGGAAAATTTGTGTCTTTTGGGATGGAACATGTATCATTTTGTTCAACATCATGTGACTATGAAGATTTCATAAGGATTAACATCACAAGATTAGGAAATTTTCATAATGTTTAATGTAATACATCTTGGAAATATAACTGAGAGGAGTAATAAACATAGGAAAATTAGGCCTTCATATGAGGTTCATCCCCTTGGATAGAGGGGTATAATTATGTGATGTCAAAATCTTTCTTTGACACTGGGTATGATGCATTGATTTTTATAATTGAGAGTATCCAAATTCAACTGAATTGTTAGGATATGGAATGTGAAATCATAACCCAAGAATATTTGAGTAAACTAACGATGAGGACTTGTGGTTATGGGTCAGCCATTACTAATGGTGGAAACCCATTTTCTACGCATTCAAGAAAGATACTCCTTAACTTAAGGGGATCCACTCTTTTGGGACCAAAACACCCACAAAGTGCAATATCTTATGTATTATCATTATTGACAATTGAATCCTAGGGGGTCCTTTTGTATTAACCAGTACATGTTATTAGTTTTCTATATGAGAGAACCAAGAGAAAGGGAGACAAAGATCCATGGGATTCCAATATAAGTATATTAACTCAAATAATTGGTTGGTATCAACTTAGATTTCAAATATATGAATTTCGATCATGGAGAATGTAAGATTCATGAATGCTTTGAGAACCATAAAGTATAATCTTGTATTTATTGAACACATTTCGAGCTGATGGGATAAAACATGTGATTATTGAGTACATAATCATCAAAGCGGATAATCTATTCAACATTAAAACCTATTGTAATGCACTTTAACATCACCTGACAAGGATATTGTCGTCAAGTTAAATGGCATGAAACTAGGATGTTATCATGCAGTTTAACAACATGTGACAAGGATGTTGTCATGTAGTTTAACATCATGAGACTATGATGTTGTCATATGATTTAAGGAAATGATTCTTAGATGTTTTTCTAAGAGGAAGGAATAAAATAGGGAAATTGTGTTTTCATGAGTGATGAATACCGAAGATAATGTGCCTTGTTGTGAAGATCTTAAATCTACGGAGAATCTTCGAGACGAAATCCTATATCAATCTTTTAGAAGAGGAGATATTTCAAAGGATACTTACATAGCCATCAAGTAAAATATATTCAATCAAATAATGAACAAGGAGTTTCAAAAAACACCCTAACTCATCTTATTGGTTGGGTGGAAGCTAGAAGACCTTGTTTATGGGAGTCGATTACTGTCTTGCTCTGGTATGACCTTTGGCATTTTTATTGAGATGACCTTGTTGTTTTTTATTTGGAATCTGTGAATTTATTCTTCTCTTTCTCGACTCTTTCTGGCTGGAACCTGTTCATGCTCCAACTAATGTGGTCCAGTTCCAGCTCTTTTTTTGTAGATCTTCTTGATTCTGATACTTTTCTGCTTGATCATTGCACCGGTTCTTTGGTTGCGGCTTTGCCTTGCTGAGGAGCTGTCCTGGAAGCGCATAAAGGATGGAATTTCTTCTCTACCATCATGATCTAAAATTTGAGTTGGCTAGACTTTTGAGGATCTGCTTACCTTGATAGAATGAAGTTGACTTTTATGTTTTGATGGAAAATATGTGTGGTGCTCCATCTTCAAGTAGTATGTCATGTTCATGAACTTGTTGTAGGGTTGGTGTTTTGTAATAGATAATTGGGATGAACCTATTTTGAGTGAGTAGTATGACCCATCCTCAGCTCTGATCTGTATTTATGGATGTCTGGAATGAAGAAATAGATGTTGTTATAAATATTTTCTACATGACTATTTGGAAGGGATTTTAATAATGTTTTCCGAAGTTTTTAATTGCATGATGATAGAAATACGGGGCTGAAATGCTGGCATAGTTGAACTCATGCAGAGTTTCAACCTGAGTTAGTGGAAAATGCAACGATGAAGCAACACAAACTATTCTCCCATATGTAGGATTTTCACGGCCCTCATTTTCTATGATGTGGGGATGATGCAGATTTGAGGTATCTCTTTTCAATTTGAATTTCAATGATTCATTAGTTGTTGCTGTAATTTTTTGATGGTGTAAGTTAATTACACCTCGTGCTTTTTTTGATTAAATTATTATTCAATAAATTCCATTGGGCTTGAATTGGGTGAGAAATTCATGTTATTTTTCTAAAAAAAATGGTACGATGGAAATATGTATAACATAGAGATTATCTGAATTTACTAGAATAGTTGGTTTACGGAATGTGCACATCATAGACAAAGAATATATGAGTCAAATAATGATTATGATCGGTGGTTATGGGTTTACCATTAGTAATGGAAGAAACCCATATTTCTCACTCTCAGGATAATAACTCCTAAATTTAAGTGGAGCTACTCTTCTGGGACCAAAACAAAAAATAATATCAATCTCTTAAGCCTTTTAATTATCCACTATCAAATCCAAGTGGAGAATATTTGGAATAATCATTCCCTGTTACCAGTTTTCCAACGGGGAGAACCAGGATTAAGGGAGCCTAAGGAACATAGGGTTCCAAGACAAGGATATCAACTTAATAATTTTTTCGGTATCAACTCAATTATCAATGTATGGAATTGGTTCATGGGTAATGTAAGATTAAAAAATGATTTGATCACTCTAAAGGCTATATGAGTGTGTATAGAAAACTATTCGAGGAAAAGGTATAAAACATGTGATTCTTGAGTAATAAATCATTAGAGGTGATGATTGGTTCAATGTAAAGACCACTAATTATACTGTTTAGAAACACACGATAGGGGCATTATCATGTAGTTTGAAATCAAGAAATTTTAACATTGAACTTTAGTTTAACATCATGAAATTAGGATGTTTTTCCCTATATTTGGATGCACCGAACCCTGATAGCACTGGTCAGCAAGACTTTCAAGGTCCCAAAACCCCACATGAGTCAGGACATACATGATAAAAAAGAGACAACTAAATAGTCATTTGAGCAATTCCAGAGTGCATGATATGGAATATGCAGGGGTATTCATATTTTTGGAATGAGAGGTAATCCCCACACAAATTTGGCCATCGTAGAGGGGTATAAAAAGAAGTTGTGATAATTTGTGGCTGGGCATAAAAATAGGATATCTAGTTAATAAAATTTATCCCATAGTATGGAAATTAGGCCACACATAGTTCTAAGAAAGAAATATCCAAACAAATATCAGGCTCATGTGTGCGAAAAAGCATTTTATTATCACGTAATGGAAGGACAGAGGATAGAAAACCAATGACTAACTATGTATTTAGTGTTAATAGGAATCAATACACACATAGTTATTACAAAATAAATTTCTCCCAAAAATTGAATTTATATACAATGAGTGGGATTATTTATCATATAGCAGCTAGGCTCAAGATTTGGGATCTGGGTATCACTATGTGTCATGTAACAATAGGAATCAAGACACTCATAGTTATTTGATGGAATGTTCCCTTTACTAGTCAAACCCATATGTTTGAAAGAGGTATTTTCCATTTATATCATTTTTGGACCTAATATTTGAGAGTTGTGCATCACTGTGTATCCAATGACTATAGGAATCAATCCAAACATAGTTCTTGAAAAAGTTTACTACATAGTTATTTACTATATGCAAGAAGGGGTGTATTTATATATATGTTTTATCCCTTGATTTTGGATCTATTCATCAATAAATTTTCTACAATAATATATATCAAGACACACATAGTTCTTAACTGGAAAATTCCATGTTAAACATTGATCTATACTCATGGAAGGTAAATTTTACATTATTATTATGGTTAAACCCTGGATTTGGGATCTGGTCGTCAATACATATCATATAATAACATTAATCTCTCAAAATGTAGTTATAAAGTGGAAATTACCTATGAAGGTTAGATCCATACAGGGAGAGGGGGAATTTATTCCATATATATTTTGTATGGACCTAGAATTTGAGATTTAGGCATCACAATGTACCCTATAGTAACAGTAATCAAGAAACACATAGTTATTGAATAGAAAACTCTCCATAAAGGTCTAACCCATACGTAGAGGTGGAAAATCTTCCTATTTATATTGTAGTTTTTCCTATAATTTGAGATCTGGGCAACAATACATACCATATAGAAATAGAATCAAACCTCACATAGTTCATGAATAGAAAACTATCCATGCTTTATTGACCATTACATAGATGGGGGAATTTTTCCATTTATATTTCAACTATACCTATTATATGAGATCTATGAATCTCTATATATCCTATAGTAATAGGAATAAACTTAGACGTAGTTATTGAATAGAAATCTCTCCACGTAGGTCTGACCCATACATAGAGTGGTGAATTTTTCCCATTTATATTGTAATTGGACCCATGATTTGCGATCATGGAATCAATATATATCATATAATAATATGAATAAATCCACACATAGTTCTATAATGAAATAATCTCAATGGAATTCTGACCCATACATATTGGTGGAATTGTTTTTCCATTTATATTGTGGACATACCTAGATTTTGAGGTCTGGGCATCACTACATATCCGATAGTGATAGTTATTATTCCATACATAGTACTTGAAAAGAAAAATTAATTTAATAGGTCTAACCCATACAAAATAAAGGGTAGTTTTGTTGTAGCCTTTACAATTTTCTGGATCATGTGTAAGGTGGAATCATGCCTCACAAAATGAGCTTATGTCATCCATTTTGATGTTATGTCCTCCAGATGCCTCCTTTATAGTTTTGACAACGTTGGGTGATGATGTATTCGGTGTATTTTAATATCATACAGTAAGGTCGTGTTCTGTATATTTTAATGTCATATGGTAAAGAAATATTCCATCAAATATAACCTCATATGGTAAGGATATATGATTCCATTTAGATTGAATTATTTCTTCCAGGGAATGTAATGTCCTAATAGAATCTAGGAAAAGTACTTCTTAAGAAACCTCTCATTGGTGGGGGCATAAGGAATTCCCTATCGATCTTGTAAAATGAGTAGGCTCTATTGGAATAAAACTTATATAATATATAATTCCCTTCCCACATGGGTTCTAGATTTAGAGGTTTCTTTCCTAGTATCGTCGTGTTTCAATGAATTAATACCATTTATCCTTGATAGAATGTGTGGAGGTATAATTATTTGTTGGAGGCTCACATAATCTAATTTTTATGAACATTGAGATTGTGTTTTGTACACAACCTTTTCCTCTTGAGTCATTAAAACTCATCAAACTACTTCACGACTTATTATCAACTAAGTGTTATCCATAGATAGCTATTCTGAGTGAGAGAAACTAGACTTCTATTAAAAACAATACATTACTTCCCTAAAATATGGAAGAAAGAGTCACTTGTGTGGATGTGCATGTGGTGGTATGGTTGGCCCATAAAGCATGACCTAGATTGTATGGCTATGAATTATTGTCTTTACCCACCAGTTTCAAGAGTATATTTGAAAAATTCCAATTAAAGGCCTTTATATATCCTTTTTCCACTACATGATAGTTGAATGAATAGATGTACATGATGTTGTATTACTGGTATATATTCTTAAACTCTAAAAAATAGAAGTTATAACCATTTTATATTAGAATCATGTGAGGTATGCTGAATATGGTGATAATATTAGACATCATGAAGTTGATTATATTCTTAATCTAAACATATTTGAGGGTTCTTACGTCATCACATTTGGAAAAGAAGTCAGTAGCAGTATGAATTTACTTAAACTACTTAGTTGTAGCTGGGGGTTAATGGCCCACAATTTCTATTCCCCAAATGGAAAATGGCCAAGAATACTTAGATATATTTAGCATTTTTGGGGGTTGATGGATGAAATTTTCCTGAAGCTGCAATGCATGACATTTCCTAGTGAATTCAATGTAGTCTAGTATTATGGTTTACCATTAGTATCGAAGCCTGTAAATTTGGTGGGAGTTTTTGATTCCATATTGATGTGTATTGCAGAAACCTACACATGAATCTTTCTTGATAGCAGGAACCTCTCCATATACATTATATCAAATGAGCATTCCATCAAAGCATCATTTATAGAAGTATTTCTTATTATTTGCACTATCTCTAAATTTTTCTGGTGAGAAATGATTTTGTTCTCTTTTAGTTCGATCTTATGGGATGTTCCCATTACATAGCTAATCTATAATGGGGTACATCCATCTAGGGGTGGATATCAACTCATCACACTCTAGGTTGGTGTAGACCTGATTGATTTCCCCCATTCTATAGATGATAACTGACAAGACCACCCTTTAGTGTATTATTTGGAAAACTGCTTCATCCAAATCAAGAATAATTATCATCATGGATGCATTAGCTAGTGCATCAGTATAGCCATTTTTTGATTGAGGGATATGATGCAACCTTGGTTCAATTGTAAATTGTACCATCAATCCTCTGATGTAGCTGATGAGGGGGGATAATTCTTCCTTCTTGATAGTATACTGACAATTTATTTAATTAATTACAAGATTTGAGAACCCTTGATATTCAAGAATTATATTTATGGTGGTAGGGGTGGCTCCAAACCAAAAATGAGAGATAAGAATTATGCCTCATTATTTTTATAGCCTTCAGATAGTGAGAAGGATTAGGGAAACATTTGTTGTATAGGGAAACAAATATTATCCCTAAGGCAACCCAGTTGATCATTTGGTCATCCATTATTTTTCTAATAGTCTATTGGGAGTCACTATAAAAATGTATCTCCCACATTTGGGTAGTGTCATGAGTATATTAAACATATTCATTTAGAAGTTTTTTGTCTACTGTCATTTTTTATTGGGTGTGATGTGGCATAAGGAAATCATCTAGGGCCCCCTTTAAATGCCTTCTATAAGGGAAATTGGATGTCATACTATTGTGGGATAACCAGCCATTATGAAAAAAACCCATTCAATATAGCATGTCCAAGGATGTACTTGAGTGGGTCAATATAAGAGACCATGTTTACTTCATGATGCTATAAGTAATTCCTCAAAAATATCACTACAAATATAATTGCAAGGATGTTCTTCTCAATATCAGAATACAAGGTCTTATTACCCAACATCATTTCACATAGATATTATAGGATGTTTTCATTATTTGAATAATTTTTATGTTTAAGGAGAGAACCAAGTGATCATTCCATGTAGAAAAAAATAAAATAAGAATCTTTCCTTCTAGAGGAGCCATAAATAATGATTGGTGTAGTAGGTACTTTTTTATATTCTTAAAAGCATCTTGGAAATCTTCATCCAATCAGTAGGTGACTCCATTTTTCATTCTCTTAGTTAAGGGGAGAGATTATATAGCCAGGTTGGCTATGAAATTACAAATATAAGTGAGGTTCTCCAGGATACCCCTCAGTTCATTAAGATTCCAAGGGGGTGACATTGCTTGGATTGCAGTAGTATTTTTCAGATCAACCTCGATGCCATGGTGGAATTACATAAAGACAATGAATTTCTCTGATATTACTCCAAAACCACAAATTAGCGGATTCATATTCAAATTATACTACAATAACATGTTGAATATTGTGTAAATATCCCTGAGGTAATCACATCATTATTGAGATTTAACCACCAGGCCATCAACATATAATTCCACGATTCATCCCAAGAAGGTTTTAAAAATATGATGCATGTAATGTTGGTAAGTAGCACTAAAATTATATAATTGAAATGGATTGAAATGGTAGAAAACGATCCACTGAAGTACACTAATGGTAATGGATTCTTCATAATCAGGGATATATTTATTTGATTATACACTAAATACCCATCCATAAAGGACAAGGCTTGGAATCCAATAGTCTCATCAATCAAAAGTTTTGTTATTAATAGTGGGGAATCACCCTTCAAGAATTTTTATTTAAGGTCTCTAAAATTAGTGCAGACCCTGATATGCCCATTTTTTATTGATGGGGACAATTTTGGAAAGCCATTTTTGGCACTGCAGCTCATGGATAAAGTTGGATTTGATCAATATGTCAACTTATAATTCTATGTTAGTAGTAAGAGATGGGTTTATTCTCCAAGCTATATAATTGATACCCATGTGGCCATTAAATAAGACTAGGTGATGAGTGTCCACATCAGGGTTCATCTCGAGAATCTATGTATAACTCCAAGATGACATGTATCGGTGCTTCTTTATAAATTTAATATACATATCCTACTCATCGAGAGGCATGGTGGCAGTAATCAGTATAGTATTTGGGTCTTCTTATGTTCTCAAATTCCCCTACTGAAGATCATCAATGGCGGTGGAGATTCCCTCCTCAAATATAGGAGGGGAATTATCAAGGTCATCCCCATCTTCTTCTATCTCTATATTAATGGATGAATATCCAGAAATGTTGGGTAATTTGGGGGAATCTCCATTATTATTTTATAGAAGAGAAACCATGAGATGGAAAATTGATATCTTGAACTACCAGATTATTTTCTGAGAGATTTTGGAAATTCTTATTTTCATTTACACTGCCATTGGGGTCAGAAGAGATATTTATATCCTATGTTGTAGATAATTTCTTGTGGGAATAATCAGAATCTTTTAATATCACAAGTTAATTCTTGGATCCTAGTAGAGTATTTGTCTTCGTTCCCAATGAAAAATACAATTATTTTTAAGTGATTTGTATCGTTTAAACATGTTGAAATGTGGTTTGCGATACAAAATATCTTTTGGGATCAAATATGCTTCCTCAATCATGTTTATGGGAAAAACATAGTCACTATCGGACATGCTCCAAGGATTCATAGGGGAGGTCCTTAAGACATTAGGAGTTGAAACATTTATATAATAATTAACCATTCAGTATTTTCCTACCCTCGTGTATAAACATTACTCAGTGTATATGGATTCACAAGACTCAATGGGATTTTTTTCAACATGTAGTATGTCGAAATTTTCATTGAAGGGGTACTTGAAGAATTAATGAAATGTTAATGGTACTTCTATGTGTATATGGAGCCAAGGTCATCCAAGAAGGATGTTATGTTCAGTTTCATGATGGATAACAATGAAATAAAAATTAGATGTGGGATCCCCAAACTCATCTTTGAGGTTGATCTTCCAAGGAATCCTTTTCTTTCCCATATCGTACACTTAAATGGTTAGATTCATCGGGGATAAGTCCCCATCACTATATCCAAAAAATCAGAGGGTACAACTCAGAATGAGGTTTATCCCAAAACCATTTTCAACTATATACCTACATTTTTCAACATTGTCTAGTTTTTAAGAAACATACAGTGGTCCGATATGTCTCTGGATAACCTCTTCTTGGCCGGGATCCGTGAATGATATGGTGGCATGACATAGCATCCAATCAGTAGTCCCCAACTATCATAAATTCAATCTCAAACTTATGTGGGTTCTATAGGGCCTCAATGAGTGAATTTATAAGTGCTATTTAAATATGAAGAGTATCGAATTTTGAGAGTTTAGATGGGGAAACCACTAACTACCTCAAAATTTGGTATTTTGTACCATAGGTTTGTGATTCCCATGGGGGGGAGGGGTTCTCATTATTATGTGGTTTAGAAGATGATGTGTTTTCAGTGGATGTGTATGGTGATTATTAAGAGGTTTAAGGTGAATATACTATGAGTGGAATAGGTTTCACTGGTTATCCACTTTTTCTGGGCTTATATGACAATCACACCCCTTCCATTCAGTCGTTAAAAATGAATGGTATTTACCAATCATTAGAATTTTCTGGGTCATCTCCATGTTTTTTGGGAATTCTGATGTTCTCTACCATGGGTCCCATTCTCATATATGGACTCCATGGTGATGTGACTAAAATATTGGGTTTGACCATGCCTGTGCTATCCCTATATCCTCATCTTCTACACCCCTAGCCACCGGATCCTTAGTTTGGTATAGGTAACTCATACTCAAGAGAATATTCAGCTTAAGTTAAGGGGTATGTTAATTAAATTAAATTAATAATATTGAATATGTGATCTTAATCCAGTGAGGGTTCTATTTTGTGGGGTGGTTCCCATTATTTGGATGTTGAGGGAAAGAAATACACAAGTGTAATAGTTCACGTGGGATTTTGATACGAATATTATTCTTGTGTCTTTTCCTATGGGTGATGATTACGTCTTCCTCAAATAGGAATGTTTAATTATACCTCCATAGGTATGAGTATCATTTCTGGTTTGAGAATCTATGCTCTCAGGGTTTCACAAACATGTTTATCTATCTTTCGATTCATCCAGTAATCAAACTTCTATCCATGCACAACTGAAACTTCTTTCCAGTCATCCTCTCCTTTTTTATGTAATGGTTACACAAATAACTTATGTTTCTTATTTCTCCAATATCACCTATATAGAATCAACCATGATTTAGAGAACATATTTTAAGACAAATTTGTCTGAGATTCTGTGGTCATATCTTTTATGGTAGGAAAAGTAGTCTTGAAGGTTTGTGAGGTTGACCTCACTTGGTTTTCGAGGCTCTAATAGCTTATGTAGGTTATTTTCCATGTATATAATGAAATAAATGGTAAATTTATAATTTCATAAGGAATATAGTTTTTTCATTAGTTCCCCTAATTTTGAGTTACCCTATTCTATTTTTTTATTTCGGAAGAGGGCAACTTTGATGATGCTATCACTCGATTGGAGGTACCTGATGATTTGGGGCTCACTAGGTTCTTGAACTAGCACTAATACTAGTTTGATGATAATTGTAACTATCTCTTCCCCACCATACTTTTTTTCCAACATCTTGGGAATGGAATGATATTTATCCTAGGTTCATTAAATGATTCCATATAGGTGTTGTTCCATATCTTCAAACTCACGGAAACCACCTAGATAAATTTTTCGGATTAATGGTGTTTGCACCTCATCTCGAAGATTCTCAACAAAAATTTATATATATTGATATTGTGAGTGAGGGATTCTAAGTGAATAGGTAAAAAATTTCTATATGGAGATATAGTAAAAAACACTCTCATTTTAACATTTATTGATATTTGTGAGTTTAAAAATCATCACTTTCTTTAACATGGACCTGAACTAATAAAGGAATTGATGATGAAGATATTTCCATCACAAAATAGATCATACAGAAAGGCTATTATATCCAATAAAGGATGACCCTACCAGAGTCTAAACAAAACATATTAGTTTTGTCACCTCTTTTTGATCATGAGGGCCCCTCAGCAGGCCACATAGAGACATACAGTGAATGTGGTACTGTTCTAGATCTCCTACAACATCAAAGGTCGATAATATTGGTTTTTAAAAATTGGGAGGGGGAAATTTATTATCCATCCATTTAGTATATGAATAATTTTTGGGCTTTAAGGGGGAATTATTAACATCCTTGGAATATATTACAGCAGACAAGGATTAAATAGTGGTGTGATGTTTTAGAGAAATCACTTTCTGGACCACCAGTAGTCTATACAGAGTAGGAGAGGATAGATAAGGTGGCCACATTTTTAAATCTTGCTGATTCTTGATCTAGGACATAACTAAATGATCACCCTGATAAAGGAGAAGTTTTCACTATAGTGGAGTAATGTTGAAATCATCCAAAACATTATTATTTATGTAGGCTGACTTCCTAGTTCTAGATCCATCATGATTCTCAAATTCCACTCTTGTAAGAAAATTGTCTATCTTATGATGAATGAGAGGAGGGCTATTAATTTTTCTTTAATGATGATACCTAGAGTGAATATTTCCTTAAATTAGTTCTACATTGAGTTGTTTGAGATTCTATATCTCATTCTCAAACTATTCCATCAATTCTATTATGAAGGGGATTTCAGATCCTTTGGGCGGTGAGTGAGATGTAGCCACACCATTCCTTTTATCCTTGGAAATGTTCATTTAAGGGGGGAATAATTCATCATTCATAGTTTCTAGTTTCTGAATCCTTGTCAGATTTTTTGTACATTCTACCTTAGTTTGTGAATCCACATCACCTACCTCTTAAGGAACTATTTTTGTTTTTCACCCCTCCTTGTTAACATCTTGGTCCATATCATTTTCTATATTGATTGTGATGACATTCACTAAGGTGAATAGGGAAATGGTGTGTATCCCTTCACTTTCTACACAATAGGGTGACTAAATTCCACTTACTCATCCTTAAGGAGTTATATCAGGGTCAATTATCTCACCCCTTGACATATTGGACCATTTTTGGATTATAACCATTATGGTGTTGTATTTCCTTTACCAAATATCCCCCTATCTTAGTAAGTGAATAGTGACCTTAAGGGAGTTTTCATTCATACTTTTTGAGCAGACCTAAGTGAAAATTTTATGCCTTACGGTAGTAGGAATATTTGGGATGTCGACCATCGATATTTTCCTCCCAAAACGGGGAAGATTGGTACCTTTTGGGATGATGATGATGATAAAAATTCTCTTAGCTCTATAGGATGGGGAAGATTTGCGAACACAATTGGAAGTTTAAGATCTCATTGTCAATGATTTATTTACTTATTTAAGGATATAATGGTTTTTGAGATGTTAATTGGGTTAAAAATGCCCGAACCCTGTGATATTTGGTTGATTAGTAATTTCTACTAATATATACATTACCCTCTTGGGGTGTGATGAACATGGTGGTGGTGATTGAGATAAAAATTTCACCGGCCCTATGGGATGGGTTTGATATACATCCACCATGGATATTTCTTAGATCCTCTTAGGGGTTTATGTCCCGAGGGGTGAATGTGGTGGTAAAAATTTCCCTAGCTATATGGGATGGGTTCACTCCTAGATGGATGATATTATGGTAAATTTCATTTTTCACACTTGTGTTCAATAATGGGCTAGGTGAAATTACTGCTTGTGATAAGAGTCACTTCTTACAGGAAGTTGTTGGGTAGTACACATGTTTTGATTTCTTGTTTGATATGTGTTATCATTTTTTAGAGAGGACAAACTAAGGATACTATTGGGGTCTCCATCCCTCCATTTGTGGCAATGTTTTGTATTTAAAGTTTGGAAGTCTCAATATAATGACTAAATGGTCCATGTGTTACCTGGTACCCTAATATATATGGTGGATATGACATTATATGATTCCATATCCAGGTACTATTTCTATTTTGGGGACACGGGGAAATGAAAGCCCCCAAAAGCTCCACATCTTTAGATAAAATTGTATGATGGGGATTTTGTGATCAGTTTTTGAAGAGGTGTAGTGAATTGGCAAAAAAACATGCTACAGATTTTTTATCTTATTTTTTGTTCTTATGTATCGGTTCAAAGAGATAGAAGGAAATTCTATTTGAAAATAAAGTATGTTTATTGTCTGAACGTGACACTCATATCATGGATAGGGTATGTGACTAACCATTAACCACTGATGAGTCACCCAAATATTATGGAATATGTAAGGCATGTACTCAATTTCTATCTCTTATAAGATCTCATAGTCGTAAGTATTGATGGGTCATAACATGGTTGTGTTGTTTTTTCTAGATAACTCTCACTATATATCCATTTAGGGCTCCTCATCGTTGCATTAATATTCCTCCAAAACACTAGACCACAAATATCACTTCTCTATGTCTCCTACTGACTGAGGAGAGGTGTTTCTGATAGTTTTTGTGGAACTATATACTTTTGGCCCAAGAATTTCGAGAACCATTCTATATATATATGTGTCTGGGTTATGAGAACCTCTATTTATGAAGATATATGGTAAAGGGGAAAATTTACTTTTTAGGGAGAGATATTATTAATGGAATTTTGTTTCCAATAAATATTAAGAGTAATGTCCATCTGGTCCATCTCTATATTATTGTGAGGAAGACTATCGAGGTAATGATCACCTTATAATTTTGATGATGAGTCTAAGAACAATTAAGGTGTTGTGTATATGAATAATATAGCCTTAAGGACACTCTAATTGAGCATATCAAGAATATGATCCTCATTCTATTTCATTGATGAAATATACCAACCCTCCTTTTCCGGTCGAGGAGGGATATGAGCGTACATCATGATGGTTTTCGAAATATAGTGATATCCTTCTGGTGCTGCAGAGATGTGATCCTTCCACTAAGAAGCTTCTAGAGTATGTTGGTGAGCCTCTATATCATCAATAGTGATATGATCCTTCTTATGAGAGTCTTAAAAAAATATTTTATTCCATCCTAGATTAAGAGGGGTTATAATCCCAGTACCGTTATGAATTCCCCATTATAATATACTAATCATCCTACAAATTGGGATAAGGGATATATGCCTGTGAAATAGATAGTGGGAAAATAAAACACAGGTACTAGTTCTTGAGTGTTTTATCAACTTGATTTTCTCTTTTAAGGTAGTATAATTTGCATACATTTTTGTTCAACCCTTGAGATATCTTCTAGTAATTGTAAATATAATGTACATTATCACTTGAAGGTTTTTAGTGTATGAAAATTTTTATCACTTTAAGTCATATGCAGTTATCATGTATTAATTTTATATCTCTATGTATTTTTTATAGGTACCCTTGAGTCTTTAAATAAAAAATCTATATGGAATACACACTCAAGAAAACAATTTTAACAATCCAAAATAATTAAAATGCTAAAACAGGATTATCAAAGATATATATATATATATATATATTATCATTTCATAATATTCACACAATCTTATGGCTAAAATATAAAAAAATAATGACTAATTCAAATGAATTTGAAATCCTCAATTCAATACTGGAAACAATCCCCATAAAAATATATCAAATTTAATTCCAGAGAAAATAGTATGTTTGAATATAAAAATAATAAATTAAAAATAATCTGTTTAAAACATGCCATAAATTTGTGGAGAAATTAAATAATTAATAACACCACATTAAAAATATTAAAATTGGTTAAAAAAAAATTAATTTATTGAACCATTAATTTAGAAACAATTAAATAAAAAAACATCTTATAATAATAAATAATATTTCTGAGTCTCCAAGAAACATGTTTTTTGTGTGAGAACAAAAACCATTTTGACAATCCTAAAAACATGTTCAGAACAGTTCAAATCACTTTTCATAGGTACTATACAATTAATATAAATTTATAAAATAATTAGAACAAATTAAATATATTAAATGAACATGAAACAAAATCTTAATATGAAACAAAAAAATCATTATTTTCTGTAGGAATTTCTAAATATTTTATAGGAAAAAATCACGTATAGGTTTTTCACATAGGTGAATTAACTACATAGTATCATCATGTAATAGATTCACTACATAGAAATTTGTGGAATGGAAATCACATAAGTGATTAAATATATAATGGGATTCACATATCCAAATTCCTCCTGTAGGAGTTTTTCTCTACGTGGCCGAATTAGCCGCATAGGGGAATCAATATAGGTGATTCATATAAAGAATTAACATAGAGAATTCTACATAGGTGATTCATGTAAATAATTCATCATGTATGAAATTCTTTCATATATGGGAATTTATCATGTAAGTGAATTTCTCATGTAAGGTAATGCCTAAAAGCTATAGACATATTGTATTTTCAAATTTCATAGCTAAAAAACACCTGATAAAGGAAGAATTAGATTTATTATATTTCGAATTATATTTATAAAATTTAAATATATTTATAAATAGATAATGGTCACATTAATAAGATATATATATATATATTATGTTATCATAAAGAAACTGAAGAGAAAAATGTTCTGAAAAATAGTACAAATTAGATTGAACATATTCAGTGACTTTAGACCTAATTTAAGACAGTATATACATCTATTCAGAAGTTGGTTTCTTATAATGAAATGTAATAAATCGTCTTATCTTTTTGAAAACTCATCACTCAATTTGGATTTATATAGACTAAGATATAGTCAAAATACATAGGAAAACAAAAACTAGAAAAATTACTCCATGAATTCTAAATTGGTTACATGAATAATGAATTGGCTACATCGATAACAAAAGAGATACATCATGTACAATGAATTTTTCTAAAAGGAACAATATAAAACATATATAAATGGTATTTTGAAGTCCCACATCACATATTTATACTAGTAATTTAAAATAAAACTTTGTATAACATGTTATGAAAAATAAATACATGAAATCTAAATAACTTTTAATTTTTGAAATATTGTGATATAATCATTATTGAGAATAAATTAAATAAAACAAAATTAAAATATATAATATACATTAAAATATTAAAAAATTTAATTGAAAAGAATTAAACATTTAAACATTAAATAACATTAAGAAAACAAGAGAGGAGTTGTAATCATTCAAAATAAAAAAGACATGCAATCACATACAAAAATAATACTCCCTTTTTTTCATGATTAAAAAACCAATCATAAAAACCTCAAAAAACCTCCCCAATTTTGTAATTATACAAAAATAAATAAATTTATAACTAATATAAAAGGTCCACTGAAATGCATCCACTTTTAATATTTATAATTAAATTCAGTGACCACATCTTTTTAAAAAAATGTAAGAGATAAAAAAAATATTTTACCGAAAAAGATTTTATGAAAACTGAATGTTTAAACAATGATTAAACATATTATAGGATATATGATAATATTTAAAATAGTTATATAAAGAAAAAATATATATAAAATAAACAAATGTAATAAGATAAACATATTTCATATTTTATAGATTACATATAAATACAAAAAATTCAATAAATTATCATAATGAAACTCCCGATAAATTTATAAGAGCATAAAAACTATTAATATTCCCATATCCAAGATCAAATTGATGTCTTTAAAATTTAGAAAAGTATAAATTATTAGGGAAGATATCTACAAGTTTATTTTCATTAGAGAGAAACTCTAAAACAATATTACCATTATTCACATGATATCTTATTAAATGAAATCTAACATTAACACTATTTGTTCTAGAATATTGAAATAGATTATTAGAAATATAAATTTATTATGTATTATCATTATTCATAGGTAATTTATAAATATAAATACCAAATCACATAATTTTTTCTTAATCCATAAGCTTTGAGCATAACAACTAGCTACAATGATATACTCAGCTTATATAGTAGGGAAATCAACAGATAATTTCTTCTTAAAAGTCAAATAAATTAAAAAATTTATAATAAAATTACACATAAGTGAAGTGATTGTTTTACCATTTTACATACCCTAAATTTATAATCCAAATACAATATTATATCAAAAAAATTATACATTGATAAAAAATTAGAACTAATTGTTCTTCTAATATATCCAAATATTATTTTCACAGATTTAAAATGACTCCCATTAGGATCAATATGAGGTCTTTCATATAAAAAAAATAAACATGATATTTGGACTAAAATTAGTTAAATAAATCAATCTACATATTATGTCTATATAACCTTTAATAGAAATAAATTTTCTAAACGTTTCAACTACTCATTTAGAAATAGTACTCATAGCAGTTTTCAAATATTTTGAAGAATATTTAAAAATCATTTTAACTAATTCTATATCACACTTGAATGGATTAAGAAACAACCCATCATTCCTTTGAGAAATTTGAGGTCCAAAAATAAACATTAATTCTTCTGTTAAGCTCATGTCAGACACAGATTTATTCAAAGTACAAAAATTATTCCAATGAATTTAACTAGAATAACAAAAAACTATATAATAAATATAATTTTTCACTTTTCAAATATCCTTAGAATTTATTTTAATAAATAAATTAAGATCAAAATTACCAATCATAAAACATTTTTTTAATAAAAACAATGAAATCCTCTCTTACCAAGCACATGGTACTTGTTTGAGACCATATAAAGGTTTACATTATTTTAAAAATGATTGTTAAATTTTACATTTTAAAAACTAGGTGGTTGATTAACATAAAATTTTTCATTTATGAAACCATTTAAGAGATAACATTTTACATCCATTTTAAATAATATAAATTCATGAGGACAAAAAAAATATTCTTGTAGCCTATAGCTGGGAATCATGTTCAAATGAATCTTTAAATTATATACCTTCTTCTTGAGAGTATCCTTGATAAATATGTCTGGATTTATTTTGGGAAATCTATCCGGATCCATCTTATTTTTTTAAAGATCCATTAAGTTTCAGTTACCTAATTATCCTCAAGATATTTAACTAGAGACTATAAATTATTTCAAAAAAACTTATTAAGTTCATATTTCATAGAAATCATCCAATTTTAATGATTTAAATAATTAATAGAATTAGTAAGAACATGATAAAAAACAAAACAAGAGTTTGGAATGAAATTTGAATTAGGTATTATGGTTTTGATACCTAAAAAAACATTACCAATGACATTGTCAATAAGAAGGTCTGTACGAATCCTCTATGATATAGGATTTTATTGAGAATCATTTTCCCCCTTAATAGATACATTATATAGATATTTTGTCCACTAAAATTGAAATCCGTGAAATCATCTTCAATATTTTCCAAAATAGATTTTTGGACATCACATGATTAATCATACTTTAGATGAAAAAATTCTTCAACAATCAAGGTATTCTTATTATAAAATCTATAATATTTATAGTTAGAAGAATAACCAATAAAGATGCCTTCAACAATTTTAACATAAAACTTATCAAAATTATATTTAATATTATATAAATAAAATTAAAAGAAAATATTTAAAATAACCAACCTTTGGTCCTCTACCATTAAATAATTCCTAAGGGGTTTTAATCATCAAAGGACTAACATAAAATATATTCAAAAAATAGAATGTATTTTTAATAGTTTCATCCCCAATATATTTTGTTAATATATATTCATTAATCATTGTTCTATAAATTTCTTGAATAGTTATATTTTAACTTTCCACAAAAACATTTTGTTGTGGTGTTCTATGAGAAGAAAAATTATAAGAAAAACATTTTTATTCACAAAATTTTTGAATATTAAAAATAAAAAATTCTCTTCCATTATAAATTCAAATAGAAATAATTAAACAACCTTTCCTATTTTAGACTTGATTGTAAAAGGAAATAAATCTATATAAGGTATCATGCTTATGAGATATGAAATAAACCCATGTAAATCTATTGAATTCATCAAAAATAACAAAAACATATTTCTTTCCAATTAAACAAGTAGTTTTCATTAGATAAAATAAAAAAAATATGTAATAATTCAATAATTCTATATGAATAAACATGTATGGTAGATTTTAGAGATTCTTTGTGCTTATTAAAATTTAAAAATGAATCACAAATAATATCTTCACATAGCATTAACTTGGGTGAATCTAAAACATGTCCATGCTTAGAAAAAATGTGTATTATTCATAAATGATAATTTCCAAGCCTTTATTTCTAAAGAAAAACCTATGTCTCTATAACATCAATAAAATTATCATTTTTATAATATAAATCATAAAACGTAATATAAAAAATATTATCTTTTCTATTAGCAAAATACAAAAAAAAATTAATTTTTAAAAACAAAAAATTTATTTCCTTGAAATTCAATATACATACCAACATTACATAATTGTGAAATAATAATTGTTTAATGTTTCATATATTCAATCTATACATATTTATAAATTACAACAATATTAGAAATTCCAACATCACCAAAACCATTAACCTCTCTTTTAGAGTTATCTCCAAAACATATAGAGCCTCAATCGTATTTGGTATATGAAAAAAATGATACGTCACCGGTCATGTGTCGGGATCAACCATTGTCCAGGTATAATGTATTATTCTTGAGACACCCATGGAATTTTTCTTATATAGATCAATTACATGAATTTTTTTGTTATCTATGATTTTTTTGTCTAACTAGGCTAGAAATATAATTAATAGGTACCCATATAGTTTTAAAAATTTTATTGTAAGGTAATATAGAAGATAACTTTTTCAAAATAATATTCATTTTAAAACCACGAGATTGAGGATATCTAAGAGAACATTCATTATCATAACATTGTTTCATAAAAAATTTAAAGCTTGAAACATAAGAAAATTTTCTAGAAGAAATTTAAATATATGTAGTCATGTGTAAATTAAGAATATGATGATTATAACCAAAACGATTTGTATCATTTTTTAGTTTGATCAAAGATACTATCTTTTTATCTTTTTTCCTTCCCTTAAACAAAATTTTGTATGGTCTCTATTAAATTTACGAATAACTTTTTATGATCATCATTTTATTTTTGAAAAGTCTAAAAATAATTATAAATATTAACTTTAGAACATGATGTTGAATTTATTATTTCATCCTTGAGACAATAATTATCCTTATTTAATATATTACTTTCTAGGATAAGACTTTTAATTTATTATTTTAAATCTTTATACAATTCAATTACTCTTAAAACAACTTTTTCCCAGTTTTCATTTTCTTCATATAACTCATCAAACATGTAACCGTCCATGTCCGAATAATAATTAGAATCAAAATTTTTAATAACCTCATTTTTATTTATCACCATAAATTAGAGGTTATCTATCTCTTATTTACATTTAGATTCATCACTTGAGTTTGATACTCAATTGCAACTCCATCCAACATGATATGGATGTTTCAATTCAATTTTTTTTATCCCAACCTTCTTTCTTTAGCATAGGGAAATCGTATTTGATATTTTCCTTATTTATATATTTATAACACATTACATATGTTCAGTATGCGTTCCCCTTATTTCTTTCCGATCATTCCTTCCATTATTAATTGGTCTCTTCTTGAACTTTTTCTTCTCTTCATCAAAATATAAATACATTTCCATATTTTTGAAAATTTTCATTTGTCACTCTCTAATTACTATGATTTAAATGAGTTATAATTTGAATTTATATGATATTTTAAAGAAATACCTTTTTTATTTGTTGTTTATTATTCCACAATATTCTTTATCTCTAGTTCAAATTGAAGAAGTTATCTGATGAGGTTGTCCAATGTGTATTCTTTGAAATTATAACTTTTAATGATCACAACCTAATGTTCAAGAAAATTATTTGGAAGATATCTTATGTATATTTATACTAGTACAAGGTTCTTTAAATATTCTCTAAGGGAATTTATCCCATTCCCAATTCATTTAAATTAGTGGGAAATTTGATTTTATATTTTGTATTGACCCATATTGAGGTCTTGGTACTCAGATTTAAGTATTCTAAACTAGGTTCATATCAATTTTCTAAGAAAATATGAGTAACTTATAGAATTTTACACATATCATGACCTGTCATACAATAAGACATGTGAGTAAAAAATCTTCAATTAATAACACAGTATTAAATATTAACAACATTTTAATTTAGCACATATCTAGTAGAATTGTTTCTGGAAACTGTATCTTGGTCATATTTTGGTAGAGTGTATGACTTTACATGATTGATCAGTGTTATATGCTCAATTGTTTGAGGAATTAATCCATTCAGAATCTCTAGTATCAATAATCATTAGCATCAAAGTGAGGTGGATTCTGAGTAATACAAACATCATTTACATTTAATCCATCCATTTGAAATATATATTTCTTTAAACTGTGAGGTCTAAAAATAAGTTATCACAGTAAAATATAAACAAGAGACTCTATAAAAGGATTTCATAAATTTTAAAAGGAAAAAATCTAACACCAATTATTAGGTTGTAATGGGATGAAAAAATGTATGGGGGATGAATAGACCAGATTAAAATTTTTAATGATTATATTAACAATAAAAGTTAATTTAAAGATTTATTTATTGGGTTGATTTAGAATCATAAATAAAATAAATAACACATGGATTTTTATTAAGGTTCATTCCAAAGTGGAAATAGTCCAAAATTATACCACTCTACTCATTGAGAGATCCTTTTTTCCCTACGTGTTTCTTAAAGGGAAATCATAACCCAATTTCAAACTTCTTTTTATAGTGGAAGAATAACTAGAAACTGGATTTTCTATGAGGATTCACAAACATTTAAAACCCTTAATTTAGATATCTTGAGTCACAACCCAAACATTTTTGACATTATAATATGGGAGTCACAATCCAAAAGACATAAAATTATGTTGTATGTAAAAGCATAAATAGAAAGTGAGAGTACATAAAACATGGTAAGAAGTGTTACAGACTCAAGAAAACCAGATGAAATAGATAGAATAAAAATAAAACATATGTTTTAGTTCTTTAATGTTTGATTATCTGGATCATATCGTCAACGAATTATTTGTTGAATACGTTTTTGTTCATCCCTTGAGAGATCTTCAATAGTAGTAAAAAACCTATATAGGATTACTTGATGGTTCGAAGAGTATGAGTACTTTTTATATCATCAAGTCATATTCACCCATAATGTCATAATTGTATATATCTGGGTATTTTCTCTAGTAATCCATCAGTCCTTTAAAAACAAAGCTAAATGTACTAAACCATCAATAAAACCTTTAGAATAATTTTAAATAATGAAAATGATAAAACTAAATTATCAGAGGGAGACAGAAAGATATTGTCGTTTCATGCTATTCTCTCAACATTATGATAAAAATATAAAATAGTAATTATTTATTTGAACCAATTTGAAATAAACTATTAAATATTTTAAATTGTCACTATAATAATATGTTAACGATAAATCCGATGAAAATTGAAATTTTGAATTTGATAAAACAAAGTTCAAAACAGTCAGCTCAAAATAAGTAGTTAATATAAAGAGAAATTAAAAACATAATAACACCACATTAAAAATATTTAAATATGTTTCAATTAAATAAATACCATTTAATAATAATTTATAAAAAATAAAAAATAATGAAAAAAATATAAAATAATAAAAATGATTTCATTGATTTAAAGAAGCATGTTTTATCTGTGAGAATGAAAGAAAATTTGATCATCATAAAAACATGTTTAAAAAATTAATAATTAATTCATATAAGATATATATAATTAATATGAATTTATAAAATCATTAGAATAAATTTAATATTGGAAATGAATATTAAGGAAATAAAAATATGAAATAAAATGTTAAACAAATAATTATTTAATATAGGATTTTCATAAAGCTAAGAAGTAAAAAATCATGTATGAGATTTTCATGTAAGTATTTTCTAAATAGGAAAATTTACCATATAGAATAATAATGTATGGTATTAACTATATAATAATTTCATGGACAGAAATCACATAGGCAATTTACTACATATGGTAAATCATGCATCGAAATACCTTACATAGGAGTTTTTATCTACGTAGGTGAATTAGCCACATAATGGAATCAACATATGTGAGTCATATATGACATTCACATAGGGAATTATACATAGGATATTCATGTAAAATATTCACCTTGTAATCAATTTTCTCATATATGATAATTTCTCACATAAGTGAGCTGATCATGTAAGGGAATGCCTAAAATATGTATATAGATTTTATTTTCAAATTTCATAGCTAAAAAAGGACCCTAATAAAGGAAGAATTATCTTTGGTTCCTTTTGATGTATATTTTGAAAATTTTATTACAGTTTAATATAAACATAAATCACCTTAATCTGATATATTAAACTTACGTTATAAACAAAAAACATAAGAAAATTAGTTTTGAAAAACTTTTTAAATAAGATTGAAAATATATATTGAATAAAGAACTAATTTATGACATGATATACATCGATTTAAATGTATATTTATTATAATTAAAAGTAGTAATACTTCTTATATTTCAAAAAAAATAATCACTCAATTTTTAGTAATGCAGCCATAGATATAGACAATATACAAAGGAAAATTGAAACCATAAAAATTTCTATGTGGATTCAAAATCAGCTACATGAACATTGAATTGGAAATAAGGTTAAAAAAGGTCTATGTATTTTATATTGCTATTTTTTGTAGAGAACAATATATAGAATATATAAATAACATTTTAAAGTATGAAATGAAATATATATCATAGGAATATAAAATAAAACTTTTAGAACATTTAATGAAAAATCAAAACATGAATTCCAAATAGCTTTTTTGTATAAAAATATTATAATATAATCATGATTATGTATACTTTAAATAGAACACAATTAAAAGATATAATATATATAATAAAAATTAAAAAAATGTAATTGAACACAATTTAACATTTATGAATATGATAATATTAAGGAAACATGAAAGGATTGGTAATCAATCAAAAAAATAAGACATGCAAGAAGATATACAAACAAAAAATACATGCAGGCTCGATCATAGTGAGTAGTGATATAAGACTACTCACAATCCACAACTAGAATATGATGACAGGATTCTTCAAAGTAAGTAAGGATATGTGACCACTCCTATTAATATATATATTTTTATGCATAGTGAGACCACCTTGGTAACTGTGAACAAGTGTCCCAGATGTTAATCTATTGGGTGGTGTCCTCGGTAGGCGACTGAGGGGATCTTTCTGGATGACGATAGTGATGAAAATTTATATGATCCATCCTAAGAAACTCTTAAATTGGGATGTAGTTGTGGTCAAATCATTGATCCACCTTTTATGTTTATGAAGGTGCTCAATGTTGTTCCTCAGGGATATGCATCAGAATAAATTTGTGGTGGTGATAGGTTCCACTAATATTATTACATATTTTGTTAAACTATTCATACTTATTAGTTTCATCATTTGGAGACCTCTTCACATGGCCTTATGGGTCAATACCATGCCTTGTCGGTGGTAATATTGGACCCTCATGTTCACCACCAGAAGTTGAAGGCATCGAGTGGGTGATGTATCTTTGCAACCTATAGAGGTAACTATCATAGGTAATTTTCCAAAAAATTCACTTAATGAATAAATGATATCTGTTCAAGGTGATGTTTTTGAGAGTTTTATATGATAATAATGGAAATAAAGAATATGGCCACCAACTAGTTCATTATCACAAGTTATAAAAATACTAAATTAATTATGTACAGGGTACATAATTTTCCTTTCATGTTCTTGGTTAAACCATTTTTCTCATTTGTAATTTTCATGGAGAGACAACATATTCCATGGGAAACCAAATTATGTTTTATTATTCAAGGATTACATGAAAAACAAACCATTTTTTTCACAGGGGATACCAAAAAAATGTCCCAATGGATGGTTAACCCATCGTTTTTATCAGTTGAGATATTCACATTTGGTTCACCATTTTGTTTTCAACATAATGGTATAGTTCTTTAGGTTTGTGAAATATGATTTTTGATTCAAATAATGATTTAATTATTCATTAATTAAATGCTTTCATGTACATGTCATCATTTTTTTATATCAACAACTGAAGGATAATGATTTATTGAGGGGGGTTTTGAGTATGGTTTCAAAATAATTTAAGTTAGGTTTACTATTTTCATCTGTCATCGAAACTCCCAAAGACTAAAACATCTAAAATGAGTCCCAAGCCTACGTTCTAAAGGTAGTTGGTAGCTTGGGGTTTCAAAACCTATGATTCTTAGGAACATACATTGGTTGAGAGAATGTGATTTCAGGATCATCACAGCCTTTTGCAAGGAATTATTTTTGTCACCGCTACCTTTCAAGTTATTTTATTTTATTATTTGTTGGCTTCTGTTATCATCGTAAAATTGAGGGTTGAGTGTGTGTTTAAATTTTTTGATATTCTATGTTTTTCATGGGTTTCATACTAGTGCACGGGCACCGCATGGTTTGATGTTACCGTGTCATCGGCCCTGATGCTCCTACGGTTACCCATTACATAAAATAATTTTTTTTAGAATGAAATTATGTAAAAGTTTATGACATAATAACAATAACATTATTGTGTAGGTAAAAATGATTTTTTTTAAATACTTTAATGATCTTATTATCCTTAAAATTGTTATAAATATAATTTTTATTCATTTTTTATTAATTTTGTTATTATTTAAAATAAAATGAATAAAATTATTATTTATCATTATTATTATATTTATTGTTATTACAAATATTATTATAACTATGAAAATTAATTGTTATGGTTATATAATTATTAGTATTATTATAAAAGTTTTCATTAATTTTATTATTATTACTATTATTTTAATTTTTTATAATTAATATCATTGTTATTATTAATAATATTAATATTATTATGTCTATCGTCGTCATATCTTTATTATTATTTGTTGTGTTGTTATTACTTTTCTGAGGTTTTTTCCTCCCTCCCTCTCTTTTTTATCCCCCATGGACCCCTCTCTCCCATTTATTTCCATATTTTTCCCCTATATCTCCAATCACCCCTCTCCCATTTATCTCTTACGCATCATCCTCTCTCCCCAATTATATCCCCAATATTTTATCCCACTCTCCCCATTTATTCCCTATTATCATTTTACCAATCATGCTCACTCCTCTTCCATACTCCCTCTCAATCATCTATTTTTTTATTTTAGCCCTGACACACTCACCCTTCTTTCCACTTATTCATTCACACTCATGCCACTCTTACCCTTACCCCCCTCATGTACACTACCTCCCCTCCAGATCTCCTTCTGATAGTCGCTCCTCCTTTCGGAGGTCCCATCTAGAGAGTTATCTTTCCCCATATTCTCCTCTCTTAACTCAATTTATAGGGTTTCCATGCGGGATTTAATGTTGTTCAAACCCTAAATTTTAGGGTTAATATGTATTTTTGGTTTCCTTTGGATTTAGGGTTTGCGATTTTTCCCTATTCCATCATTCTTCCTCCAATTGAAATTTCATTCCAATCACACGAGGTTTCAGTAGGTGTTTCCAAGTAGTCCGTTCATAAAGACTATCCTTTGTTACTTTTCATATTAAATAAATTTATAAACTTGTTTCAAACCTCTATGGAACCCTGGTTTAAATTATGATATCCATTTTGAAATAATTTTCTTTCTTAAAAAGTGTTTTTAAATGAGTTTGTGTGTAAATTACCTTGGTTTCGCAGTACCTAGGATGTTTGTTCATATTTCTTATTTTCTTTTAATGAGGAATTGGGTTTTCATAAAATGTATATCTATTATTAAGTTGTAATGAATGATACTGTTAATGAACTTGGTTTGGGGCATATTAATTGGTTATGTTATGGATTGGTTATTGTGTTAAAACACTTTGTTAAGGATTTAACGACATCAATGTTTTGGTTTTTGTTCTTTTAAAATACATTTGGTGAGTGGAGATGGTTTTAAAGTAGATGGTATTTTATGGAAAATTGATTTTGGGTAACCCTTTGGATTTGTGGTGCACCATTTGTTGTTGACACAACCATTGGTGAACTAGGTGCACACATGGATGTTGATCCAAATGAAGATGGTGGCATAAAATGGTGTTATTAATAAAAAACTTGGTTCCACAATATGACTCTTCATATTCAAATGGATGGGTGTTCTTTTTTTAAAATTTAATAGGTAATTTTTAAATGTATTCCTCAAGGTATTGGTCTATTAGGCCTTAAAAAATGCTTTCGTGTTTGCATTTGAAACATTGTTCCCGGTTGGCAATTGGCGTGGGTTTTGTGGAATGTTTTTATAAGGGATCATGAAGATTTGTAAATTTAAAAATGGAATTGGTTTGATGTTTTGGGTAAACGTATTTTTAAATTTTGAGTTAAAGGAACGTTTTTCACTTTTAACCTAAGGGTAATGTTTGTACTAACAATTAAAGGGGATTGTGATTTGGTGAAATTGTACACCCGGTTGGAAACTTGGATCGTTTTATGAAATGTTTAAAATGTTTAAAAGTATGGAGGCTCGTTTGGATCCTTCATGGGTTATGAAATGTATTTATATAAATATGGGGTACCTTTATAAGAGGGATATCCCTTAGGGTTTATCATATATTGGTTTTTGTGTTTGTGGAAGGAAAGTGCGGTGAGATGAGTCACACATGCGAGGGACTCCTACTCACACAGTATTACTATAACCACCATGGGGTCCTTTACATCATATAGATTATTTGGAGATGGTTACTCAGTAGGACAGATTAGATGGGTTGGTGACTCCCTAGGAGATACCTATTCTATGTGGGATTTTCCTCTTATTTTGTTGCAAGGGTGATACGTGGGTTATAGACTATGGGGTTGCACCATACACTGGCAGGAGGTTTCGAACCAAGTGCATCCAAGGGTTGTCTAGGGTTGTTCTGGATCACCCATGGTTATAACCTGTTTTGTTTGTTTATTTTATACTACACTGGTTTATTTTTCTCTTGTATTGTCTACCAATATCCCATTTTCAGAACTATGATATTACTTATTTGGTTTTGTTTATAAAATGATAAATTTTTTTGGAAATAATATATGGTGTTAGTTAGTTGTCATAGTGGGAAAGAGGTGTCATTTTGTTTAAATGGGAAATATAAGTTTTTATAATTTAATTTCCAAACTTGTGTCATCGGACAACTTTTGATAAGGAAACACGAGGATTTAGTGGTTTACTTTTGGCATCCCTACTTAGAATTTTGGTGTAAATGCCTATCCTTTAACATTTCAGTTGTAGATTCAGATGTTGTTCAGGATTTTCCTTAATGGATTATCGTGTGGGATTAGTTTTAGAATTGTTTTTGGTGGTGAACAAGGGGTCACATAAAGATTTTTTTAGAGGGGTCTTGTTTCAAGTTTTGTTCTCTTATTGGTACTTTGTATCTGGATCATTTTTTTGTTTATTTAAGATTCATTTGTCGTTTTGATTCATGATTTTTCTGTTCAATTTATTATCGAGTCTGGGATTTATCTCTTCGGATTAAGTCATTACCTCATGTATAATTTTATTCCTGACACTAGTTTCCATTCTAGGGGGAATGGTAATGCCTCTCAGGACTATCTGTGGATAGGCTCGAGTGTCCGGTTCCGGGTCGACCCGGGTTGGTTCATGACATAATGGTATCAAAGGAGTCCCTTGTTATTTGGGGTGTTTGGTAGATGGACATTAGGACTTTTGGGACACGGTAGGTAGGTGAAGGAAGGGTTTAATGAACCCTTTCTCGTTCCAACCCTTGAGTTTCTATGTGTTTTTAAGATTTGAGCCTTCCATATTTGTTTAGGATTGAGGGATGACAGCAGAGACAAGCCGGTGTCATGTCGTGATGTCACAAAGAGTAGTGAGCCATGTGGAGTCCTAGTGCATAGTTTAATTTCCTCCTAGTTGTTGACGTTTACTTGGGGAGTGGTTCACTTCCATTTGGTTGGGATAAGTATAAATGCTAGTTCCTCATTCCAGTGGTTCATTGAAAGTTATAATGCATTTGGTTCTGGTTGGTGAAAGCGTTCTTTTGAAATCGAAGTGGGATTTAATAAATGAAATTTTTTTCTCTAAAAATATTTTAAATTGGTAAAGGGAGTTTTAAAATTGGAATCGTTCTAGGAAATGATTGGGTTTTGATGAGGAATGGATGTGGGCCTTGGTAATATTTATGGAAGATCACATGTGTGTGGGTGTGTACGATGAGTGTGGGGGGGGGGCTTGTTTATGGGTGATGTTGTTGGAAATGGGTTGACAGACATGTCACGATCTACAGGATTCCTTGGATGTGTTTTAAAATATAACAGTTTTATAAATTCTTTTTTACTTGGGGATTTTATTTTTTTTTGTCTTGTGAAAAGAGGTTTTTCTTTTTGATAGATGACCTTGGGATAAGGGAGTTCTGAAATTTAAATGAAAATGCGGATTTTGGAAAAGAGGGTTTTGGTTGGGTTTATATTTTATTGGATTATAGGCAAGTTTTCTTGGACTGGGGTGTTATTTTCGATTTTGTTTTGGCTTCAAGTAAGTTTGGGTATTGTGTTTCTTGTTTTTTTTCAGAGTATTCCGACCAGAAACATCCATAGTGTTGCTAATGTGTGAGGACTAGGTTTCAGTTCTTCTAAGTGTCATCAACATTTGAGTTTTTGGGGGTCTGTTAGAGGTAGTGGAACGAGTTGAGGGAGGTGGTTGTGTCTATGCGTGGTTGGGAACTCTCTAGGTTGTTAAGGATTGTGATATTTTGGTTTTGTTTAAGGGTTCAGTTTCAGACCTATTGAGGTTGGTTATCTTATCATTGTTGGAGTTTGAGGAGTAGTTGTGATAGTTTGTTTTTGTTAAGGTTCCATAACTGGAAAGGACTGCTTACTGGATGATCCTTCCCAAATGGGTTTTCCTCGTTGATCCTGGAAACTAGTTTGCTAGGATACCTTTGGTCATGCCATATATATGGCTGGTTCAGACATTACAAGATGTCATACAACATGCATATTAATTCCTTTCATTGCTGTGGTAATTCGGGTCACCAGAGGAAGTTCTGTGGGAAGCTTCATTCGAAAAAAGAGTTATGATTGGGGGATCTAGGGTCTCACTGTGAGTCATAAGATGCTTTATCCTTCAGATCCCCTACCTCAGGTCTCAGGGTGGATCTCACACACAATCATCATTTCAGAGGCATGTAAGACCTTTGCTTGGTTCATTGTCTTTCATCATGGAATTGAGACATTCAGGGTTCCCTTGTTTATGTTTCCCTACAATTATATGTTCATATTTTGTGGTGATAGTGCGATGAACTTATCCTTTCGGGATCGTAGTTGTTGTGTTCTTCTGAATGTGACATGTAGAATCATTTGTTTTTTCTAAAAAGTGTTTTTTGGACCTTGTGTGGGTTGGTCCTAGTTTTATTAGTGATCATTTAGAGATGTGAGGTGATAGGGAGTTTTCGATCATTTTGGGGAATTCATAGTTCTTGTTGTGTTGTTATAGGGAATTCCTTATTCTGGTGCCCTGGTATGTCGGGTGGTATTGTAGTGGTTTCTCATTTAAGTCTCAGTGGTCTTGTTCAACTCATGTGGAGAAATCGGTAAGTTCAGTTGGGAGTTTCTAGGTTTCTCCCCTAGAGTGGTGTGTCTGTGTTGAAAATTATTTTGTTAGGGAATTCTTATGGTGGGAGAACCCTCTCATGTTCTCCCATTTTTTGGTGCTATGTTTTCTCTCTGTGTCTGTTGGGTGTAACTTTTCGAGAGAATAGTATGCTCGAGGCTCATATTTTTTCAAACAGTTTGGGTTAGGCATTGACCTGAGTTTTGGTTTTATTTCAACTGGGTGACACTTTGGGGTTTGAATGTTTTGTGTGAGGAATATTGTTCACACCCAAACCTTTTAAATTATTTTGTTTTGTTAATTCATGGCTTCAGTTACCCTTATCAAAGTGCGGGTTGAGTGCATGTTTAAATTTATTGATATTTGATTTTTTTGGGTTTCAGAGTGGTGCACGAGTACCGCATAGTTGGCAGTAACTGTTCTATTGTCTTGGATACCACTAGAGTTACCAATTACTTAAAATAATAAAACATTATGATAATGAAATAAATAAAATGTTTACGACATAATAATAATAACATTATTATGTAGGTAAAAATGTTTTTTAATTAAATATTTGAATGATCTTGTTTTCTTTAAAAATTTTATAAATATAAATATTATTTAGATTGTATTAATTTTTTAATTATTTAAAATAAAATCAATAAAATCATTATTTATCATTATTACTATATTTATTGTTATTACTAATATTATTATCATTATGAAAATTAATGATATTGTTATAGTTATATAATTATTAATATTATTATAAATATTGTCATTATTTTTATTATTATTATTGTTATTTAAATTGTTATTATTATTATCATTATCATTACAATTTTTATTATCATCATCATCCTTTTTAGAATTGATTGTATTGTTATTAATTTTGATGGGTTTTTTCATCCCTTCCTCTCTTTTTTTATCCCCCATGAACCCCCCCTCTTCCATTTATCCCCCCTTTCCACTCTCCCCAATCACCCTCTCCCATTAATCTCCTATGCATCCTCCTCTCTCCTCATTTATTTTCCATTTTTTATCCCTCTCTCCCCATTTATTCCCTCTTTTAGTTTTACCAGTCATGCTCACCCCTCTCCATATACTACCCCAAACTCATCTTTTTTTTTTATTTTTTCCCTCTCACACTATCCCATATTCCTCTTACTCCATCACACACACACAAATCTTCCCCTTACCCCACTCACGCATGCCTCCTCTCCTCTTGTGCTCCTTCCAACAGTCGTCGCTCCCTCCAGTGGTTCCGTCGGTGAGTTCTCTTTACCCATATTATCCTCTCCACACTCAATTTCTAGGGTTTCAATGTGGGGTTTATTGTTTTATGAACCCTAAATGTTAGGATTAATATGTATCTCAGGTTTTCAGTGGATTTGGGGTGTGCTATTTGTCCACGGGGCGTCATTCTTCCTCCCGTTGATGTTTCATTTCAATCACACATAGTTTTGGTTAGTGTTTCCATGGTTTTCATTCTTAAAGCCTATAATTTGATGCTTGGAATTTAAAATAAATTCATGAAGTATTTTTTCACCTATATGGAACCTTTTTTATATTATTCTAGAAATTTGGAATTTATTTGGTTTGTTAAAAATAGGTTTAAAATGATTTTTTTTGTAAATAACATAGGTTTCCGGGTACCTAAGAAGCTTGTTCAAATTGGCATTGTTCTTTTAATTAGGAATTGGTTTTTTATGAAATTTATAGAGATTATTATGTTACAATGAAATTGTTTTCAATGAACTTGGTTTTTTGCATATGAATCGGTTATGTTATGGCTTGGTTATTGTGTTAAAACACTTTGGTAATGATTTAATGGCTTTAATGCTTTGGTTTGTGTTATTATAAAATAAAGTGGGTGAGTGGTGACAGTTTTAAAGTAGATGGTGTTTTATGGGAAATGGTTCTGGGTAACCCTTTGGATGTGTGATTCACCATTGGATGTTTACACATCCATGGGTGCAGTAGTTGCACACATGGATGTGGCTCCAAATGAAGATGATGACATAAAATGGACTTTTTCATTGAAATCATGGTTCTAAAATATGACACTTTAGATTCTAAAGGATGGGGGGGTTTAAATTTCAATAGATGGGTTTAAATTTATTCGTCAAGCTTTTGGTCCTTTGGCCTTCATAAATTATTTGGTGTGTGCATTTTATACATCATGCCCTTTTGGATCTTGGTGTGGGTTTTGGTGAATGTTTTCTTAAGGTCTCATTGGTATTTGTAAATTTAAAAGTGGTATTAGTATGATTTTTTGGGTAAAGTTATTTTAAAATTATGAGTTAAAGGCCTATTTTTCACTTTTATCCTAAGGGTAATATTTGTACTTACATTTAAAGGGGATTGTGTTATGGGAAAAGTGTATTACCGGTTGGAAACATTGAGCATTTTATGAAATGGTTTAAATGTTTAATGGTATGGAAGCCAGTTTAGCACCATTGTTTGATATAAAATATATGTATATAAAAATGGGTCACCTTTTTAAGAGGGATATCACTTAGGGGTTATCATATATTGGACTTTGTGTTTGGGGTAGGCAAATGTGGTGCGATGAGTCACGCGTGCGAGTGATTCCAACTTACATTGTATTACTATAACCACCATGGTGTCTTGGGCATCATATATATTATTGAGTGACAGTTACTCACCAGCCTCGATTAGATGGTTGATTCCCCTGGTAGATAGAGAGTCCATTTGAGATGTTCTACTTTTTTTCGTGATGGAGATCAGTTGGTTATAAACTATGGGGGTTCACTATACATCTGTAGCTGGTAACGAACCGAGTGTGTCCAAGGGGTTTCTAGGGATGTTTAGGGTTACCCATGCATGCATCTTGAAATTCTTGTTTATTTTTCGTTACACTAGTTTATTTTCAGCTTGTATTGTTTACCTATCTCCCTTTTTCACTTCATTAATATTACTTGTTTGTTTTTTTATATAATACTAAACCATTTTTGAAATAATATATGGCATGAGTTAGTTCTCATAGTGGGAAAGTGGTGTTATTTTTTTTAAATGGGAAAACCTTAATTTTATAATTTTATTTCCATACTTGTGTCCTCAGACATCTTTGGGAAAGAAAAAACATGGATTTAGTGGTTTACTTTTGGCATCCATACTGAGCATTTTTTTTTCTCACGCCACTCCGTTACCATTTCAGTTATTGGTTCAGCTATTGTTTAGATATTAAATTAGTGGAAACTCATGTGGGAAAAGTTTTTGGCTAATGGTTTGAGGTGACCAAAGGGTCATATAGAGATTTTTGTAGGATGATGTTGTTTTCAATTTTATTCATTTAGTGGTACTTTGTATATGGATTAGGAATTTGTTTATTTAAGATTTAGTTTTCATTTTTCAGTGTGTTATGTCTATTATATTTATTTATATAGTCATTGTTTTATCTCTTGGGATTAAATTGTCTCCTCATGTGTAATTTGATGTCAGGAACTAGTTTCCAGATTGTGGGGATCAGGAATGCCCCTCGGGACATTCTATGGACCAGTTCTGGTGTTCGGTTTAGGGTCGTCCCGGGATGGTTCATGACAAAATTTTATCAAAGGGGTCCTTGTTATTTGGGTTGTTTGGTTGATGGAGATTGGGACTATCGGGACTCAAGAGGTAGGTGTGTGAGGGTTGTCATAAACCCTTTCTCGTTCCTAATTGTGAGTTTCTAGGGGTAGTCTGAGAATGGAGACCTGTGTATTTATTTTAGATTGAGGGATGAAAATAGAGGCAATCTGGTGTCACGTCGTGAAGTTACATGGAGTAGTGACCCCTGTGGAGTCTGGGTGCATGGTTTTTGTTCCACCTAGTTGTTGATTCTTACTTGGGGGCGTGCCTTACTACCATTTCTATGAGTTATGTGTAACTTCTAGTTCCTCATTGTGGTGGTTCATTTTAAGTGGTACTTAGTTTGGTTACAGTTGGTGAAGGTGTTCTTTTGTAAATGGAAGTGTTGTTTTTTAAATGAATTTTTTTCTCTGAAATGATTTTCATTGGTAAGGGGATTTTCAAAATTGTAAGTGTTTTAGTAAATTCTTGGGTTTCTATGAGGAATGTATGTGGCCCTTTGTACTCTTTATGAAAGATCACATGTGTGTGGGTGTGGACGGTAAGTGTTTGTGGGGGGGGGACTTGTTTATGTGTAGCGTGGATGGAAATGGGTGGACGCGCATGTTATGAGCCATAAGAATCCTTGTGTGTGTTTTAAAATATAAAGGTTTTGGAAATTGTTTTTTCCTCGAGGAGTCTATTTTTTTTCATGGGAAAAGTGGTTTTGGTATTTGAAAAAGGACCTTGGGAAAAGGTAGTTCTGAAATTTAAAAAAAAATTGGGATTTTGGAAAAGAGGTTTTGGTTGTGTTTATATTTTATTGGCTTTTAGGACAGTTGTCTTGGCTTATGGTTTTCTTTTCGATAGTTTTTTTCTTGAGAAATGTTTTGGTTTTGTCTTTCTTGTGTTGTTTGGAGTATTTTTCCCAGAAATGTCCCTATAGTTTCCAATGAGTCATGACCAGGATTCAGTTATTTTATGTTCCATCTCCCTTAGAGGTGTTGGAGGTCTGTTAGAGGTGGTGGAATGACATGAGGGAGGTTGGAGTGTGTTTTTTTATGGTTGATAAATGAATAGGTTGTTAAGGTTCATGACGTTTCTTGTTTTTTAACGGTCTAGTTTGGGACCAGTGGTGGTTGGTTGTATTATCGTCATTTCTATTTGGGGAGTAGTTTGTTATAGTTGGTTTTTGTTAAGGTTTCATATCTGTAGAGGAGTTCATATAGGAGGAACCTTCCATAAGAGGTTATCTTCATTGAACCTAGAACCTAGCTTGTCATGATGCCTTCGGTCATGACATCAGTATGGCTAGTTCGACAATTCCAAACCATCGGGTTGCTTCCCTTTAAAGTCCTATAATCTTTTTGGTCATTCGGGTCACTAGGGGATGTTCTGTGGGAAGATTCATTCAAAGAGAGAGTTTTGATTGGGGGATTCTAGTGTCTGACTATGAGGCATAAGATGAATCATCCATCATAACCCTAACATCATGTCTCAGGGTGAAGCTCACCCATAATAAGCGTGTCAGTGGCATGTGAGACCTTTTATTGGTTCTTTATATTTCTTATTGATATAGATACATTCAGGGTTCCATTGTTCTTGTTTCCTAGCTATTGTAAGTTCATATTTTGTGGTGATAGTGTGATGAACTTATCCTTTCATGATAGTAGTAGTTGCATTCTTCTAAATTTGACCTCTATAATCATTAGTTTTTCTTAGAAGTGTTTTTGGCCCTTATGTGGGTTGGTCCTAGTTTTATTTGCAATAGTTTGGAGATTTGAGGTACTGGAGAGTTTTAGATTAGTGTGGGTCATTCTATGTTCCAGTGGTGTTGTTATAGGGAATTCTTTATTTTGGTGCCCCAGTATGTCTGGTGGTCTTGCAGTGGTTTTCCATTTATGTCTCACCGGTCCTGTTCAACTCATGTGGAGAAATCGGTAAGTCTAGTTGGGAGTTTCTAGGTTCCCCTCCCTTTAGTGGTGTGTTTGAGATATAAATTATTGAGTTAGGGGAATTATTATGGTGTGGATAATTTTATGGTGTTCTCTATTTTTTTTGTTATGTGGTTTCACTTTGAGTCTATCGGGTGTAACATGTAGATAAAATAGTTAGCTCAAGGATAAAAAATATTCCAATGGTTTCGGTTGGGCATTGACCAGTGTTTTGGATGCCTTTCAGCTGGGTGACTTTTTGGGGGTAGAAAGTTTTGTAGTGGGAATAATTTTAACACCCCGACCTTTTAAATTATTTTATTTTATTATTTATTATCTTAGGTTAGCCACGTCAATTTTCAAGTTGAGTCTGTGTTTAAATTTTTTGATATTCGATGTTTTTGGTGGGTTTCAGACTGATGCATGGGCACCACACTATTGGTGGAAACTGTTCCATTGGACCAGATTCCCCTACAGCTACCGATTACTAAAATAATAAAACTTTATGATAATAAAATAATGTAAATGTTTAAGACATAATAATAATAACATTATTGTGTAATTAATTATGTTTTTTAATTAAAATTTGTAATTATCTTATTATCCTTAAAATTGATATAAATATAATTAACATTCATTTGTTATAAATTTTTTCATTATTTGAAAGAAAATAAATAAAATTTTTATTCACTATTATTACTAATTATTTTTTATTACTAATATTATTATCATTATGAAAATTAATTATGTTGTTATGATTATATAATTATTAATATTTTATAAATGTTGTCATTAATTTATTATTATTATTATAGTTATTTAAATTGTTATAATAATAATCATCATCATTATAATAATAATAATCATCATCATCATCACATTCTTTATAATTTATTGTATTGTTATTAATTTTTTTGTGAGTTTTTCTTCCCTCTTTCTCTTTCTTATCCCCCAAGCACCCCACTCTCCTATTTATTTCCCCCTGTTTTCCCTTATCTCCAATCACCCCTCTCCCATTTATCAATTACGTATCCCCCTCTCTCCCCATTTATTTCCCCAATATTTTATACCTCTCTCCCCATTTATTACCTATTTTCATTTTACCAATAACACTCACCCATCTCCCATACTGCCTCGTGATAATATATTTTTTTATTTTATCCCTCACACACTCACCCATCACCCCCCTTATTCCTTCACACTCACACCACTCTTATCCTTACCCCCCTCACGTATTCCACCTCCCCTCCGACGCTCCTTCCAGCAGCAGCTCCTCTTTCCCGAGGTTCCATCCTATGAGTTATCTTTCCCCATATTCTCCTCTATTAACTCAATTTCTAGGGGTTCCATGTGGAGTTTATTGTTTTCCCAACCCTAAATGTTAGAGTTAATATGTATATAGGTTTTCCATTGGATTTAGAGTGTGCCATTTTTCCACATGGAGTCATTCTTCCTCCTGTTGAAATTTCAATCTAATCAAATATGGTTTTGGTAGGTGTTTCCAATATGTTCTTTCCTATTGACTTTCCTTTGATACTTTTCATTTTAAATAAATTTATAAACTAGTGTTTAACCTCTATGTAACCCTTTTTTAAATTATTCTATCCATTTTGAGCAAATTTGGTTTGTTAAAAATAGGTTTTAAATGACTTTTTGGGTAAATTACATTGGTTTGGGGGTACCATGTAATCTTGTTTAAATTATCTTTGTTCTTTTAATGAGGAATTTGTTTTTTTTACAGTATAGAAATTATGATGTTGCAATGGAATTTTTTGTTAATGAACTTTGTTTGGTGCATATGGATTGGTTATGTTATGGCTTGGTTATTTTGATAAATCACTTTGATAAATATTTAATGGCTTCAATGTTCTGGTTTGTGTTCTTTTAAAATAATGTGGGTGAGTGGAGATGGTTTTAAATGAGATGGAGTTTGTTGGAAAATGTTTTTTGGGAAACCCTTTGGATGTGTGATGCACCATTTTATGTTGACAAATCCATAGGTGAACTAGGAACACACGTGGATGTGGCTCCAAATGAATACAATGGCATAAAATGTTGTTTTTCATAATACCTTGGTTCTATAATATAAATATTTAGATTCTAATGGATGGGGGTTCTTTTAAAAAAATCAATGTATGGGATAAAATTTATTCCTCAAGGTTTTGGTCCATTGGGCCTTGAAAAATCTTCGGTGTGTGCAATTGAATCTTTGTACCCGTTTGGCTCTTAGTGTGGGTTTTGGTGAATGTTTTCTTAAGGGATCATTGGGATTTGTAAGTTGAAAAGATGTATTAGTATGATTTTTTGAGTAAATTTATTTTTTACATGTTTATTTAAGGGCCCGTTTGGCACTTTTAACCCAAGGGTAATGTTTGTACTAACATTTAAAGGGGATTGCGTTTGGGCGAAAGTGTATGCCCAGTTGGAAGCATTGAGTTTTTTATGAAATGGTTTAAATGATTAATGGTATGGTGGTCTAGTTAGCTCCATCATGTGATATGAAATGTATTTATATAAATATGGGGAACCATTATATATGGAATATCCCTTAGGCTTTATCATATATTGTTGTCCGTGTTTGGGGTTGGCAAGTGCGGTGAGATAAGTCACACATGAGAGGGCCTCATACATACATGGTATTACTATAACCACCAGGGGGTAATGGTTGTATTATATATTATTAAGTTATAGTTACTCACTAGCCCTAATTAGATGAGTTGGTGACCCCATGTAGATAGAGACACCATGTGGGATTTGTCGCTGATTTTTTCGCGAGGACGATGTAGGTTTCAGGTGTAGTGGAAGCGTGGTTGGAATGACACCCAACTTTTATTTGTATCATGATCAAAAATTATTTCTGGATCAATACGACGTGGAACTCTAGTCTCCAATGAATATAATCAATGATTTAGATAAATAATAAAGAGTCCCAAAACCTTTAGAGAGGATATTTCACCTCAAATTTATAATTAATTTAAATAATTTCATAAAGGAAATAATAATTGGATCTTTGGTATTTTCTTCATTGATGATGTTGATCATCCGTAATGACCCTTCCATAGTATTTCAATACAATTGTATGGATCCTAACTAGAATCCTTTTAGCGGTGATCCACATTTGCTCTGATAGCCTCGGATCAAAACTGCTCGTTCTCCGGGTGCTAGTGCGGCGAAGCAAGTGTCCTGTGTCAGTCATTCTTGATTACTTGTTCACCAACCTTGAAGAACGTCTATCTTTTATGAGATGGGAAAGAAGATGACTTGAGAGAGAAATTTTTTATCTCAATAATTCTTAATTAATCGGTCATGTGGTTTTTTATGTGGTACAATAGTCATATGGGTCTGTTTATTGACATGGGGCTTCAAATACAAAATTTAATTGAGTCACAACAATTAAATAAATTCATAACATTAGATAAAACCCATGATATTAATATTAACACCATTCCAATATTTATGGTGTTCCAAATTGCACAAAAAAAATTATAAATAAAATTCTACGTCACAAAACAATACCAGTGTTATTTTAATTTATGCCATCTCGTAAAATAATTATTTATCATTTTGAAAACAATTATTTTACTACAGAACCATCCTTGGTCCCGTCAAACTCCAAATCCATTTATTAAACAAATGAATAAATAAATAAATAATTTATTCTCATAAATAAATATTCTATTTATAAACAAGTAAATATATACTTATTAAATGTTCAATAAAATAAATAAATATAATTTACCCACAATCTGGTGAGTAAATATTTATTTAATTTATGAAATCATTTTTAATTGAATAAAATTATTCAATCATCTTGAGAATACTATTTATTAATTAAATTCAAATATATTTTAACTGAGACCACCCAAAACACTTTGTGCATGACCCTCTAGAATTCTATCTCATTGGCATTAGGTGGGTTTGCCCAAATTCCTAGAGTACTATCTAGAAATTTGTCAAAAAACCAAGAGAAATATCTTAATGTCTCAACAATGAAATCCGTATATGAATGCTCACTATTTAATATACCCCATTTGTCTCAATATCTCATAAAGTAGGTTTCATGATAGTGTCATCAAACTTTATACTTGATACCGCATTCTTTGACAACTATAAATAAACTCTTCGTTACACCATGACTATAGAATTTCACATGACAGTTCCATTTCAATCAAAGTTCCATGATATCAACTTCTATAAATGGATGGGAAAAATCATTCCTTGGATTATTCATTAATTACATGCCACTTGTGACGCACCCAATGTACCCTACTTCCCGCAAACAGTCTGTGTGATGGTTTTCTTTAGTAAATCAGAGTGTGTGAGTCATGACATGTATTAATGATAAAATTAAATTCTAAGGATCATTAAAAACACTCGTAGGTATAAATAGCTGATGACACCAAAACATGATGAATTTCTACTGGCGGGTATGTTCTCATAATCTCTTATCTTAGAGATTACCTAATGAGAACGTCATGAGAGAAATTCTCATCTGCTTACGAGTACTCACACCTGACAGTCTTCATGTTATGTGGCCGATCATAGTAATTCATCCAACTATAGAACTATATTTAATAATATTGTTATAGCATTCCAAGTTTCTCATCATAGTAGAGAAATTATATGACCTTATCAATGCAAAAAATACTCTAGAACATTATTACATAATAGTCATGAAAAATAATGAACAATTTGTAATAATATATTTAATATTTAAATACATTAAATATCCATCTAATCAAAGTATAACCAGTTGGTTCTTGGACACCAACTCTTACAAACTCCCACTTTAACTATATCCAACTACCTACGAATTTCAGTCCGCTAGACCAAACATGGTGATCATGTTTCTACTGAGTCAAGGATTTAGTCAAGGGGTCCGCAATGTTGTCTTCTATGGAAATACGTATCACAAAAACACCACCTCTCTGAGAATAACCCCACAATAGATGATACTATCGATGTATGTGCTTTTTCTGCTGATGTGACCTTGTCTCTTTTGTGAGATCCACCACAATAGTATTATCACAGTAAATTGTGATGAGATCTTTACTTCTAGGTATCATATCCAGCTCATGGATGAATCTTTTCATCCAAACATCTTATTTAGTTTTCATAGAAGCTGTGATATACTCGAAATCTGCAGTAAAATCTATGACCACACTCTTCTTTGAGCTCTTCCATCTCACTGCACCTCCATTCAAAGTGAATATGTATCTCATTTGTGAGGTCACATCATCTTGATCAGTCATGAAACTAGAATCTCCATATCCTCGGATGAGTAGTTCCTCATCTCCTCCATAAACCAAGAACATATCCTTAATACACCTAAGATACATTAGGATAGTCTTGATTTCCATCCAATGGTGGTCACCTAGGTCAGCATGATGTCTTCCTACCACACTCAATGTATAGGAAACATCCATCCTAGTACATAACATTTAATACATGACTGACCTAATCGTTAATTCATATGGAGTCATAGACATTATCATTCATTCCTAATGTGTATGAGGACACATTTTCATGGAAATATGAATGCCATGTGATACTGGAAACAATCCCCTCTTTTTCTCCCACAAAGATTCTCTTTAGTATCATATCAATGTATGTACTTTGAAATAGGCCCAAAAATCTATAGGATATATCATGATGGATCTTGATCCCTATAAAATATGCTACCTCGCCCAAGTCCTTCATGGAGAAGCATTGATTCAACCATGCCTTAACAGACTTTAAGAATGGTATCTCATTTCCAATAAGTAATATTTCATCAACATATACTATTAAGAAAACGACTCCACTCCCACTAAACTGTCTATAGACATAATGATCACATTTTCTCTTGATAAAACCAAATTTTGTTAAGGCTTCATGAAAATGAATGTTCCATGAACTGGATGATTGGTTTAATCGCTAAATGGATTTCTAAAACTTTTATACCATAATGGAATCCTTTGGAGTCTTAATCCCTTAATGTTGTGTCATGTTGACATCTTCTTGAAGGTTCCTATTAAGGAAGTTTGTTTTGACATCCATTTTCCCAATCTCATAGTCATTGTAAGCGGCAATAGGAAATAGAATTCTAATGGATGTCAGTATTGCAACTGGTAAAAAGGTTTCGTCATAGTCAATGATTTGATGTTGTTTGAACCATTTTGAAACTAGTTGGGCCTTATAGGTACTAACGTTTCCTTCAATGTCATGTTTATTTTTGAATACACATTTTCAAACAACATGCTTTACATCAACTGGAGGATCTACCAAAATCTAGATTGATTTTTTTACATGGAATCCATTTTAAAATACATGGCTTCTTTCCTCATGGCAACATATGTGCCACTTACTTATTACTTATGTGTTAGATGATCAATATTATCAACTAATAAGGAGTGACCATTATCAGTAACAATAGAACCATACCATTCTATTTCTCTAACATATCCTGTACTCCAACATAGATCTTGTGTCTCTGGAAGTGTTCTTTCCTCCATGGGGTTTTGTGATATCTGTTCTTATACCAACTCTTGTGTACTTTTATCCTCAACTTAATCAATGTTTATATCACTCCCACTATCTCTTTGGGTGATGTTCACCTTCACAAAGAATATGGAATGTCTTTCCACTATAACCTTTTTTTTTGATGGGTTGTATAATTAATATCCCCTAGTTTCCTTGGGGTATCATATTAAGGTACACTTTGTACCTCGTGGTGCAAGTTTGTTACCTGAAGAGGCCTTAACAAACACATCGCTTCCCCACACATGTAAATTTGATAATATGGATTTTTTTCCACTCCAAAACTCATATGGAAGACCATTTATCGACTTAGTTGGTACTTGGTTTTGTATGTGTTCCACTATTGGTAACACATATCATCAAAAGGATAATGGAAGACTCACATGACTCATCATTGATCTCACCATGTCCAATAGGGTGTGATTCCCCCTTTCACTCACACCATTCCAATGGGGCTTGTATGGAAGAGATAGTTGGTATAGGATACCAAACTCATGTAAGTAATCAATGAAGTCGAGATTAAGATATTATCTACCTTAGTTTGAGAGGAGTTTCTTAATATTCTTACCAAGATGGTTCTCAACCTCATTCTTTTTTTCTTTGAACTTATCATAATAATTAGACTTATACCTCATTCAGTAGATTTATCCACATGTACTAAAAGAACAAGTAAAACTTATGATGTATGAGTACCCTCCCCATGCTTCAACTGGAAATTGTCCACACACATCAGTATGAACCAATTCAAGATGTTATTTAGCCCTTTCACCTTTCCTGATAAATGCGGATTTGGTCATTTTTCCTTTTAAACTTGCATGAAATATGAAAAGTGATTTTAGTTTGAAAGAATCTAATTATCCATCTTGATGTAACATTATCAAGAATTTCTTGTTTACATGACCTAGCGGGTGATTCCAAAGTGGGGTGTGGTATGAGTCATGTTAAGTATCTTTTTTATCGATTTCCATTACTAGGTTGGTGTAATCAATCATATAAAGACCATTGTATAAATGTACCCTACCAAAACAAATTTTATCTTTGTAAAATAAGAATCATTCATTTCCAAACATGAAAACAAATCAATATGTATCTAATATGGATATAGAAATAATGTTTCTAGTAATATATGAAACATAATAACAACCCTTTAACACTAAGATCTTCCTAGTTGGAAACGTGAGGTGGTCATCCCTGAAAACTACAACAACAAGTCTGGATCAATTGGCTGCTCATATATCTACTTCCCCTAGGTCACTCTTTCTGAATCTAATTGGTTCATGTATTTGGATACATATATGAGCACCCCAAGTTGTATCTAATACCATGTTTGTAGAAATAGATAGATTTCATTCGATAACAAACTCACCTGAAGCTTCCCCTTGCTTCTTAGGTTGGGTGATGTTCTTCTACCAGTGGCCCTTCTTGCCACACAAAAAATAAAATCACTCTAGTTCCCTTGCCTGACCTTTGATACTTTTTTTCATGGAAGTTTGTGAAGAATCATTGGGGTTAAAGCTCTTATCCTTCCCTTTCCCCTTATTCACCATAAGGATAGAAGGCTTTTTTCACTTTATATCTTTTTACACATGGAGAACGAGGATAAGAAGATCAGATAGATACATATTGAGGTTGTTCATATTGAAATTGAAAACAATGTTAGGGAATATATGCGGTAGTGATTCGAGAATCGGATCGGTTCCTAGTTCCTCGGGGAGTTTAAACCCTAGAAACTTCGGGTGCTCAATGTATCCAAGGATATTGACTACATGAAGCCTAGTTGGAGAACCTTATCCAATATCACTCTGAAAGAGTGTCACAGAGATCTCAAAACTTTCCTATCTCAATCTCTTCTGGTAATGACCCTGAAGGTGCTCGATCTTCCTATACAAATTCTTGTTTTAATGAGACATCATAAGCTCACAAGACATTGAGGATAACATAAATCATTGATTGTTGAACGTGTTGTTCATATGATTCTCATAGACCAGAAAATCCTCATCACTCTCCTCTTTGGCAGGAAGATCAGGTAATGATGAATCCACCACATAATACTTTCATTCATGGATTAGGATAACCCGAAGTTGTATAAACATTCCTAGAAGTTACTTCCAGTGAGGATTTTGTATTTATCCATAATTGGTTACAACGATAGTTTGGTTTTGGCATTTTTCATTTTTAGTATACAGTTAAAACAATAGATCATTATTACTTTCTTGATTACATTTTATGATAAATAATGTTTTTATTAAGTCTCCCACTATTTTATCAAGTCCTAAAGGACCTCACCATTTAAGTTGGAATGCCCATTTTTCATGAAATTCGATTGCTAAGGATCCATATTCCCCTTGTTATTACCCCAAGAAGTGTTGGTCAAGCTATTAGAAGGTATTTTGGTAGGAAGGTCTTTGCCAACTATGGGATTGAAACTCCTTGATCTGTTGAGTGGACTCCCCAATCCTGAAATCACGAATTTTTATTTCCTCAACTCTTTCCTTAAATATTACACCAAGTATTGCAGGGGATATTCCTCTTGATAAAATATGGTTAAGTCAACCAGAAACCTTTCTTAAGAGAGACATGTATAAAAGTATGTGCCACAACAAGGGTTTTTCAAACACATAGTTTTATTGAGTTTTCCCTTAATCAAGTAATGAATGGATTGGTCTGACTTAATAGTTTACTTGATGGTTTTTTTTCTATAATGAGTGAATTGATTATTATCATTACCACATTCTTTATAATATTTAGTAGAACTTACTAAATTGATTAACCATGTCTTCATAATATTTACACAAAATTATGGTTTATTTTAGTTTCATCTTGCATGCTTGTTTAATTAATTAATTATGTGATCATGAAAACACATCCATAATGATAAACCATGAAACTGACAGAAATAAAATAATGTTAGGGGCAGGATCATGAGATTTTCTAATGGTTATTTTATCTAGTAGATGATAAAATAACCCTGAACTAGGGGAGAAACATCTTGAACCTTTTGGCTTCATGTTTACAACATTCTACATGTCCACCTATGTATCTCATGGGATTGGTTTGTTCTCGGACCCATATTGAATCCCCTCTACTATATTGGGAGTTCCATCCAATACATATGCCTTTTTTAACTCATATGCAGGTGACGGGTAAAAAGGGGTTTTACATAAAAGAAACCTTGGCATGAAATACCTACATATTAATTTTGAGAAGGCTCACAGGCTAAAAAAATTTATTTAAATAAATAAATTAAAAGAAACCATCCATATACAAAGGTTTTGGTCAATCTCAAGATCATCCATACAAGCACCAATATTTACGCATAAATAAAACTAGCATTTAATTATCTAATTGTTATTGTTTAAGATAAATCACACAAAAATCAATTAATTATCATCTTTAATTAATCAATTACTTTATGTTATACCATTTTTTGAATTTACTTGAGATTATCATCCATCATAATTTTAAACAAATAAATTCATTTAAATATTATATTTTTACGCAACACGTACCTTGGAGTAAACCTGGTGAATTCCTATTCATAAATACCCAATGAGAAGAAATGAACATTACACATATGTTAATTTAAAGACATATATATAAAACATCTATAATGTGTATTGCCTCAGATTTATGCCTACAAGATGTCTCACATCACAAGGGTTTGTATAATATATTAATAAATTTTAATAAATCTATGTAATTTTGTTTAGTACACAACCATTAGTTTCAAATACATGATGTGTACTTTTTTTCACCGTCTATCCAAAGTAAATGCCTGGGGAAACGATGTGTGAGTGTACGTTGGAAATCATAAAAGTAGACGGTGTGTCCAGTGAGCCACACGCCGCATAGTTCCTTGTTACATAGTCTCCAGCTAGAAAAGCTTTGTATAGGGTATGCGGTCTAACCCAAACCAAAAGGGACTACACATCAAGTCCATCCGGCCACATGACGTGTAATCCAGAAATGAAATTCCACTTTTTCCTGGTCAACACACAGAGTCATTAAGACTTAGTCAGACTCCAATGACACAGATTGGTTTGAATGACTAGACCAAGAGCATTGAACCTTAGCTATTTGAAATGTACTGTTGAATACAGGTCATGTGTTCTGGTGTTGTATGGAACAAAACCTTTGGCACATCTGGATGAGATCCTCTATTTTATTTAAATCAAAATTAAAATAAAATATATTTTTCTGTATGGTGAATGAGAAACTAAAGAGGATGAATAAATCTTGAGATTCATAATTTCAGAACAATTATAATGAACTAAACAACTAAATTATTAAATGCGTAAATCATCAATAGAATATTTAAATAATTACAAACTATGATGTAACCTCCCTCTGATCCACTTGCAGGTCATGGGTGCAGCGGAAGTGTGGTTGGAACGACACCCAACTTTAATTTTTACCCAGATCAATGATTATACCGAGATCAATACAACTATGAATGCCAGTCTCCACAAAATAGAATCAAATATTTAGATAAATAATAAAGTGGCCCAAAACCTTTAGAGATGATCTTTCACATCATGTATATAATTAATTTAATTAATTTTATAAAGAAATTAATATCTGGATCTTTGGTATTTTCTTCGTTGATGATGTTGATCGTCAGGAATGACCATTCTAGATTATCTTGTTGCACTTACAAGGATCCAAACTAGAATCCATCTAACAGTGACCCAAATGTGCTCTGAGGGCCCCTAATCGACACTTTTCCTTTTCTGGGTGCTAGCATGGCGAAGCGAGTGTCTTGTGTTGGTTGTTCTTGATCTCTTGTTCTTTATCCTTAAATAATTAATCTCATTCTTGAGAGGGGTGGGAAGAGGATTAATGACATGAATTGTTTAGTTCAAAAATTCGGAATTCACTGGGTGTGCGGTTCGGTACATGGAACAATAGACAAATGTTTCTATTTATTGACATTGGGATTTAGTTACAACATTTAATTTCATAACATAAATTAAATACATTCATAACCATAGTAAAAACCCATACTATTAATAATAATTTTGTGTCATTATTTATGGTGCACCAACATGCGCAAAACAGTATAATAAAAAAATTCTGCGTCACAAAATAGTAACAGTGTTATTTTAATTTATTCCAACAAGTCAAATAATTATTTATCATCTTTCAAATAAATATTTTAACACCAGACCTGCCATGGTCCTATCGAACTCCACATCCATTTATTGAACACTGAAATTAATAAATACATAATTTATTCTCTTAAATAAATATTATATTTACAAACTATTAAATAAATACTTTTTAAATGTTCAATAATATAAATAAATATATATATATTACGCAAAATCTAGTGAATAAATATTTATATAATTTATGAAATCATTTTATCTAGAAAAAAATTATTCCATTGTCTTGAGAAAAATATTTATAAATTAAACTCAAATACAATTTAACTGAGACTAGTAGAAAAACATAGTGTGTGACCCTCTAGGATTGTTTCTCATTGGTATTAGGTGGGTTTTCCTAATGTCCAAGAGTGATATATTGCAATGGGTCAAGGCACCCAAGGGAAAAAACATAATTCGCAACAACGACATCCACATACGAACACTTACTGTGTAATTTAACACCTTTATCACAATATCTCATCAAGTAGGTTTCATGATAGTGTCATCAAATTTTATGCTCGATACATCATTAATTGAATACCTAAAATAAAGTCATCAGTAAAATATGGAAAGGTAATTTCACGCGACGATTCTATTTCAATCAAAGGGATGAGATATCAACTTCTATAAATGGAAGGGACAAATCCTTCCTCAACATATCCATTAATAACATGCCACTCGTGACTCACCCAATGTACCCACCTACATGACAACTGTCTGCATGGCTGTTTTCATCTGTGAATCAATGTGTGTGAGTTATGAATTATATTAATGATAATCATAAAGTCTGGGAATCATTACACATGCACAAAAATAGAAATATATGATGACCAAAAAACAGTCATAATTCCTACTGGCAGGTTTGTTCTCACAATCACCTCTCTTGGTGATTACCAAGTGTAAACTTCATGAGAGGTACTCTCATCTACTTATGAGTACTGACACCTGAAGGTCTTCATTCTATGTGTCCCATAATTGTATTTAAAACAAATTTAGAACTATATTTAAGAATATTGATATAGTATTTCAAGGTAATCATCATAGCGGGGAACAACAATGACCTTATCAATGAAAAAAATACTCCTGGACATTATTACGTCATTGTCATGCAGAACAATGAAAAAAATGTAATGAGATATTTAATTTTTAATCAAATTAAATATCCATGTAATAAAAGTATAACTAGTTGGTTCTAGGAAACCAAATCTTACAAGTGATCAGTGGGTTATAGAAAATGGGGCTTCACCATATGCTGGAAGGTGGTTCCAAACTAAGTTCGCCTAGGTGTTTTCTTGGGTTGTTCAGGATCACCCATGGTTACAACATGTATTGCTTGTTTAATTTCTACTACACTTGTTTATTTTCAACTTCTATTTTTTAACTATCTCCATTTTTCACAACAATGATATTACATGTTTGGTTTTGTTGATAAAATGGAAAACTATTTTTGAAATAACATATGGCATTAGTTAGTTCTCATAGTGGGAAAGAGGTGTTGTTTTCTTTAAATGGGAAATCCTTATTTTTATAATTTTAATTTCTATAATGTGTCATCTGAAATCTTTGGGTAAGGAATCAATTGGATTCAGTGGTTAACTTTTGGAATCCCTACTGATCATTTTTGTGCTCACACATATCCTCTACCATTTCTGTTGCAGGTTCACATGTCATTCAGGCTTTACCTCAGTGGATTCTCGTGTGGGGGCAGTTTTGGGCTTGTGGTTGAAGGTGACCAAGGAGTCACATGGAGGTTGTTGTGGTGGGGTCTTGGTTCCAATTTTGTTCTTTTAGTGGTACCTTGTATCTGAAACAGTTTTTTTATTTATGATTTAGTTGTCCTTTTGTTGCGAGCTCTGTCTGTTCTATTTATTTATCTAGTCATAGATTAATCTCTAGGAATTAAATCATGCCCTCATATGTACTTTGATGCCCGACACTAGTTGATAGCCTAGGGGGATCGAGGACACCACTTGGGACATACTGCTGACCGACTCAGATGTCTGGTTCAGGGTTAACCTAGGCCAGTTCGTGACAAAATGGAATCCTAGGCCACCATTGTTATTTGTGGTGTTTAGTAGATGGAGGTTAAGACTACTGTAAATTAATAGGCAGGTGTGGTAATGGCATCATGAACCCTTACTCATTCCAAACCATGAGTTTCTAGGGGTAGTAGGGGATTCGATTCCTGTGTATTTTTTTTATTGAGGGATAAAAATTGAGGAAATACGGTGTCATGTCATGACCACACATAGATTGGTTACACATGTGGATTCCATTTGAATTGTTTAAGTTCCTCCTAGTTGTTGATGCATACACGGGGCGTAGTTCACTATTATGTTGTCGGGTTAAGTGTAACTGCTACTTCATCATTCTGGTGGTTCATTGTAAGTTGTACTCCACTTGGTTCCGGTGGTTAAAAGCGTGATTTTGGAAGTGGATGTGGGTTTTTAGATGAAAATATTTTCTCTAAAATTATTTTAAATATGTAAAGGGAGTTTTAAAATTAGAATCATTTTAGTACATGCTTGGGTATCGATGAGAAAAGGATGTGGCCCTTGGCACTCTTTATGAAATATCGCATGTGTATAGATGTGTATAGTATGTGGGGGGAGAGGGGTAACATGATTATAGGTGATGTGGATGGAAATGAGTGGACACACATGTGATAAACCATAGGATGCGTTAGATTCATTTGAAAATATAATGGTTTTGGAAATTGGTTTTTCCTTGGGGAGTGGATTTATTTTTCTTATGAAAATTGGTTTAGGTATTTGAAAAATAACCTTGGGATAAGGTATTTCTGAAATTTAAATGAAGATGGTGAATTTTGAAAAGAGGGTTTTTGTTGTTTTTATATTTGATTGGATTCCAGGCTAGTTGTCTTGGATTGGGATGTTCTTTTATATTTATTTTTGGGTTGAGGAAATTTTTGTTTTTTTCCTTGTGTTGTTTGGAGTATGCCACCCAGAAATGTCCCAAGTGTTTCTGATGAGTCATTCCCAGGTTTTGGTTCTTTTAAGTCTCATATCCCTTTGAGGTGTTGGAGGTCGGTTAGAGGTGGTGGAATGAATTGAGGGATGTGGATTGTATCATTGGATGATTTGGAACTCCCTAAGTTATTATAGTTCATGACATTTTATGTTTGTTTAAGGGTATTGTTTGGGACCAGTGGAGGTTGGTCGTCTTATCATCCTTGGAGTTTGGGGAGTAGTTGAGTATAGTTGGTTTTGTTTAAAGTTCCATATCCCGGGAGGAGTGCGTGGAGAAGGAACCTTCCATAAGAGGTTATATTTGTTTATCATGGCACCTAGTTTTTCAGGAAGCATTCATGTGTGCCATCAGTATGGATGGTTTGGGAGTTCCAAGCCATTGGGATGCAACCCTCCGACGTCCGGTTATCATTGTGGTCATTCATATCACTGGGCGTAGTTCTATGGGAATCGGCATTCGAGGAAGGATTTATGATTAGGGTATTCTAGTTTCTGATTATGAGGGCTATGATGCTTCGGCCATCAGATCCCCAACCTCAAGTCTCAGGGTGAAGCTCACACACATCCAATGTCTTAGAGAAAAGTAAGACTATTTCTTTGTTCTTAATCATTCGTCTTGGAATAGAGACATTCAAGGATCCCTTGTTCTCATTTACCTTCTATTGTATATTCTTATTTTGTGGTGATCATGCGATTAACATATCCTTTCATGATCGTAGTAGTTTTATTCTTCTGAATGTGACCTCTTTAGTCGTTAGTTTTTATTAAAAGTGTTTTTGGCTCTTGGGTGGGTTGGTACTGGTTTTATTATAGATCTTTTAGATATGTGTTGTGTTGGAGAGTTTTAGATTAGTGTGAGGAATTATTAGTTCTGGTTTTGTTGTTATAGGGAATTCTATATTCTGGTGCCCTGTTATGTCGGGTGGTCTTGTAGTGGTTTTTGGTTTATGTCCCAACAGTCATGTTATACTCAGGTAGAGAAATCAGTATTTTCAGTTGGGATTTTCCTGGTCCCCTGCAGGGTGCTGTGTTTATGTTCAAAATTCTTGCATTAGAGGAATTATTGGGGTGGGGAGAACCCTCTCATGTTTTCCAGTTTTTTGTGCTATGGTTTCTCTTTGATTCGGTTCAGTATAACTTGTAGAGAGAATAGTCATCTTGAGGCTCATATTTTTCCCAACGGTTTTGGTCGGCCATTGACCTGTGTTTTTCTTATCCATCTACTGGGTGACTTTATGTGGGAAGAAAGTTTTGTGGTCGGGATAATTTTCGCACCCCAACCTTTTAAATTATTTTATATTATTATGTATTGGATTTAATTAGCCTCTTCAAAGTGCGGGTTGAGTGCATGTTTAATTTTTTTTCGTAGTCATTGTTTTTGGTGGGTTTCAGACTAGTGCACGGGCACCACACTGTTGGAGATAACCATTCCATCGACCCTGATTCCCCTACTGTTACCCATTACATAAAATAATAAAACTTTATGTGAATCAAATAAATTAAAAGTTTAAGACATAATAATAATAACATTTTTGTGTAGGCACAAATGTTTTTTAAATTGTAATCATTAATGATCTTATTATCCTTAAAATTTTTATAAATATAATTATTATTCAGTATTTACTAATTTTTTCATTATTTAAAACAAAATGAATAAAATTATGATTTATTATTATTACTATTTTTATTGTTATTACTAATATTATTATCATTAATAAAATTAATGATGTTTTTATGATTATATAATTATTTATATAATTATTTATTTTCTCATTTAATTTTTATTTTTACTTCTATTTAAATTGTTATAATAATAATAATAATAATTATTATTATCATTGTTATTATTAGGATTATCATCATTATCTATTTTATTATTTATTGTTTTGTTATTAATTTTTTTAGGGTTTTTCATCCCTCCCTCTCTTTTTTTATCCACCACGCACCCCTCTCTCTCTCATTTATTTCCCCCTTTTCCCTCTTTCTCCAACCACCCTCTCTCCCATTTATCTCTTATGCACCCTTCTCTCTCCCCATTTATGTACCCTTTATTTATCGTTCTCTCTATATTTATTCCCTCTTTTATTTTTACCAATCACACTCACCCCTCTCCCTATACTCCCTCACTGTAATATTTTTTAGCTCTCATGCACTCAACCATATTCTACAATATTCTTTCATGATCACACCACTCTTCCCCTTACCCCCCACACAGATGCCTCCCCACTCTGGCACTCCTTCTGATAGCATCTCCCCCTTCTGGTGGTTCCTTCCAGTGAGTTCTTTTTCCCCCTATTATCTTATCCTCTCTCAATTTTTACGGTTTATATGTGGGTTTTATTGTTGAAAAAACCCGAAAGGTTAGGGTAAATATGTATCTCAGATTTCCATTAGATTTAGGGTGTGCAATTTGTTCGTGTGGCATCTTTATTCCTGTTGTTGAAGTTAAATTCCAATCGTTCAAGGTTTCAGTAGGTGTTTCCAAGATGTTCTTTCCAAAATCATTTGTTTTGATGATTGGCCTTTTAAATTAATTTATAAACTATTTTTAAACCTCCAAGGAACCTTTTTTTAAATTTTTATAGAAATTTGGAATTTATTTGGTTTGTTAAAAATAGGTTTTAAATGAGCTTTGTGTAAATTACCCTAGTTTGTGGGGTACCTAGGAATCTTGTTCAAATTGCATTTTTTCATTTAATGATGAATTTGGTTTTTATGAAATGCAAATATTTTATTATGTTTCACTAATTTTTTTGGTTTATGAACATGGTTTGGTGCCTATAAATTGGTTATGTTATGTCTCATTTATTGTGATAAAACACTTTGGCTGTAATTTAATGTCTTCGTTGTTTTTGGTTTGTTTCCTTTTAAAATAATGTGGGTGATGTAGGACTGAAATAATGATGTATATTCTCAATATACAAGAGGTGGTGAATTTTATACTTTAAAAATTCATTTGGAACCATTAAAGATGGATAATACTTTCTGTTGTCTAACAAAGTTAAAAAAGGTAAATTTACAAGACCTTTTAGTTCTACATACTTTCTAGATTCTGGAAATATGGTTCTGCAAATGAAACTTATGAAAAGTTTACAAGGAAACAGATTCTACCATAAATCATATAGAATATTACTAATTAGAGTATTAATGAAAAAGAAATTATAAGATAGTTATACTTTCTTTATTAATCAAAATGTAGTGGAAGACAAACTTTAAAAAAAACAAGTAACAAGTATGAAATATTTTAACCAAAAGATTAGGGTATTGAACAAACTTGTATAATAGTACCTTGATTAATACTTTCAAGAAAGTATATCTTACCCACACCAGGGTAATCCATTGATAAGAATATCAGAGTCTGTCTTCTTATCCCCGCAAGCCCATCAACGTCAAGGTAGTCGGTACCTATGTCTTCTTTATCAAGGAAGACCTCGAACTTTAAGGTAGTCATCACATTTTTATTCCAATCCTTGGAAGCCCTCGATTGTACACAACAAAAATTAGAGTCGCACGATGCAATCTGAACAAGATGTTCAGTATGCAGAAAGGAGGAGAGTCTTTCTCTCTAGAAATCACTTTAGCAGCTTTTAATCTCTAGATTTGTAGAACAGTGTTGAGCTCATTCAAATGATATCAGATTTATAGGCACCTTTCTTACGGTCGGATCCCTCCTAAAATGGTCATATTTTTTCTTGAATTTTGGAGGGCCTTGTACACATGTAACTCAAACAATGGTTTGTTAGAAAAAAAATACATGACATCATTTTATAACAATAATATATGTATGTAAAAAAATGGTTTCTATATCAAATATATTTTATGGATTCTAAGGAAAAATAAAGTTCAGAGTATTAGGAAAAATATTCAGAGGCTATATTACATGGATATTTTGATTTTTTTTCAATGTAATTCGGCATCAGAATTATATAGACTTTGGTGTCTGAATTCTGTGGAATTCAGAGTCATAATTCAGAGGATTTAAAAGTCCGAATTCTATGAAATTTAGAATCTGAATTCTATGGAATTCAGAACCTAAATTCTGTGGAATATAGAGTCTAAATTCTAGGGAATTCAGAACCTGAATTCTAAGGAATTCATAGCTTGAATTCTAATGAATTCGCAGTCTGAATTTTAGAGAATTCGGTGTCTGAATTTCATAGAATTCAATGTCTAAATTTTAGAGAATTCCAAATTGGAATACGGATCCTGAAAAAAAAGTACTCTATATATATGTACTTATAGAATTATGAGGTATTAGATGGGATAAAAAAAATTCACATAGGAATAAAAAGAGTTAGATTTAGAGGAACTAAAATATGAACAATGAAAAACATAGGTAAGGATAAAGATTCTTGGGGAAAGAAAAATTTCCTTATTATGGAAAATCTGAGTGAAATATAAATTTACCTTGAGATAGAGTGTTGGTGATTTTCAAAAAATAGAGGAATGTAAATTCCATAAGGAAACCTTATTGACTCAATAATATCCCCCATTTTGGAAACCACAAATAGCTTTACTAACAATAATATAAGGACATTGAAATTTTTATGATCTTGAAAAAAAATTATCTCCCTTTAATCACGTATCATAGTGAATATGTCAAAATCCCACTTAGGATTTGGACTCTAAGGATCATATTATTGATTTTCTAAAAGATATTTTACATTTTCTTGCATACAAAAATCTTCATGATAAATTCTCCCCCATGGATGAACTCCCCCATACTTAGGGAAATTTCTTCTTTACATAGTATTATTTTTTGACATTTATTTTTCCCCCATTGTAATTTCCAAAATGCAATAAATGGAATAGAAAAGAAAATATGGTACCAAAAATATTAGTACAAAACAACCAAAAAATATGATGTGCTGCTAGAATTTCATTAGGAATGAATGAATTTGTACAACATGAAAATACAATAAAAGATCGGATTTGGAATGAAATTATCCATCCTTTTCTTTTTGGAATCAGCTTCTTCACAATAGTCTTAAGCTTCTTGAGTTCCTTGTGATCATCTTCCATGCACTTGAATAATTGATCATGATCTTCAGTTTTTTATTAAGGTATTAATTTCATCTTCCTAAGCCTTAAGCATGTCAGCCCAGCCCTTCAAGGCTTCTTATTGTTTAGCATGTTTTTCCTCATGCTCGATTCTAATATCCATTTCCCTATTCCAACTCATAGAAACTGACTAAAAATTCCCATTCTAATCATTCATTTATTTCTTTTGAGTAGTTTCTTCAAGAGATTTATTTTCATCAAAAGACTTGGTGAGATATTTAAACTTACCATATTCAGTTTAAAAGGTATCCTTGACATTTTCATGAAAATCATCAATAATTTTCATTTCATCAACAATTTTCCTTGACCAACTAGTCATCGTCTTGAAAGATATTTGGTGGGAATCATAATTAATGAAAAATGTTTTGGAATCAGCCTCATGTTTGACACACTTATCCATAACCATAGTTACTGAATCTGTTTTCTGATTTAAGGAATGCTGAAGCATTTGTCATCTTGAGTCTATGGTTGGAAATATCGAAATAGTACCAACCAGCTTCATCAGAGACTAAACAACAAAGTCATGGCCAAGAGAAGATGATTCTGAATTCTAATGCATTAATGATGAGGATTCTTTATCAAGAACATTCTCTTTCTTCTTTTATGAATCACTAACATCTTTCTAACTAACAAAAGACTTCGTAGGAGTATCATCCATTACTTTTTTACCCTTTTATATTTTTCAAATGATCTGATCATATTTTGGTGATTCTTGATTGTTGTGTGATAGTTCAACAATTTTATCATCATCAAAATTTACTTTCTCAGCTTCAGCCAGAGGCTCTCATTGATGACTAATATCATGATTACTACATTCTTCCTCAAATTGAATATTGAATTGTTTCTTATCCTTGTCATCCTTTCTAGGTTTAGCAAGCTTAGAAGATTCATTTTCAGAAGTTTGTATGGACAACTTCTCGGAAGTACTTTCCTTCTCATGAAAATCTTCCACATGTCATATCATTTCATCAGTTTCTCCAATTCCTTCTTCGTTTTCTTCATCCATTTCTTCTTCTAATTGTTCCTATACATTCTATTCTATTTAGATTTATTCTTCCTATTCTTGATGTTTTTCTGGAATCAAAAACATCTTTCCCAGAGTCTATGGAAGTAATTATTTGAAAAATGATTCTGGTACAGGAATATTCCTGGAGGCTTTCTCAACATCCTTAAGAAGAGATTGAACTATTTTATCTTCAGAAAATTTCTCTCTCTTATTATACTCTTTCTCTTGTTTCTCAAGATCTTTAGCAGCTTTCATCTTCAAGGATTTTTCCTCAATAGGATCCGAGAAAAAATTAGGATCCCCTTATTTGTAGTTTTTCTTGTCTTCTCTCCACTTTACCACTAATTCATTTGGATAGGCTTTTTACTTCTTTTTCTTTGGAGGTGCAAACTGGGTTATATTAGGAACTTGGGTTTTATTAGAAACTTGGGTTTTTTCCTTTCCTCTTCCTTCCACCCCTTTTGGAATTCAATTACACTTCATGTTTCTTTGAATGAATATGTATTTTAGGTTCTAAGAATTCCTAAAATTCACCATAAACATTAGAGAAGCCAATTTTTATCCTTCTTAGGGTTTCATCACTTAGTAGCATCACTTTGAAAATTCATAACATTGACTTCCATGAAATTTACCTTGATTCTAAACAAGTATCAATGATCTTTGATATGATTTTTGGATAAATGGTAATCTGGGACTACAGATCCCCATTCCTGATATTCTCAATTATAACCAAAATATACTTAACCAGATTCACCTACCGAATGTTCACCATGATATCCAAAATATACATATCGCTTTTGTTCAGAGTATCTTGATCTCATTTCCATGGAATGAAAAATACTTGAACCAAATGTTCTAAAATCCAAAAATTCGTAGAAAGATGAAGAATCTCTAGAGTCTTCACCACTGAAATACAAAGACAATATATAGCCTTTTTCTTGTCAAATATTCCTATATCATTTGATAACTTATGGGAACCAAATTTATCTTCTCCTTTTTAAGGTATTCCAATTAAAGTGGATGCCTTAGAATAAGAAATAGAATAAGTCTTACCATAACTCTTGAATGAAAATTTGTCGTTAGCTCCTTGATTGATAAAATATATAGATTCATAAAACTCCACTCGCAACTCGGGAGTCAACGGATCTTCTCCCTTGGGTCTAGATACAATTATAATCTCCCAGCTATTTAACAAGATGTTTTTTGAGATGATTGAATCGTACTTACTAAAGAATTATAGGTCTACCAACTTTTCACGATAAATCTTCCATTCGGATAATTCCTTTATGGTTGACATTTCTTTCTATAGAGAGGCTTCTTCAGACATTCTGAACTAATGAAGACCAAAGAAATTCGAAATGGTCTTAAGTAGGAAGGGAAGAGCTTCAACAAAAAAGAGCTTGGGGTTTGATGTGGGATAACCATTGGGGGTCCTTTATATAGGCAACTGATGCGACATTTCAGCTTCCCTGATTTATCCAACGGTTGAAATATTCATGAGATGATCTGATAGTTGAGATGATAGTCGAAGAAGGATTTTTATAGATTCTGATCTTCTGAAGTTTTTAAGAAAAAAATTTAGATTTTACGAAATGTGAATCCAAAAAATTTAAAACAATAAGAAAATAACATCAAGTAAAAGATGATTATGAAAATTTAGGAAAGGAAACATACATTTCAGATTTCTAGGAAGATTATTCGTAATACTGAAATTCTTCTTAAATATATGTAGATTCTGAAAAATTTATTAAGAAATATTTTAGACTATAGAAATTTAGACTATGTACATTTTAGATTACGAAAAAATTTAAATACAAAAAAAAATTGACTATGATAATTTTGATTACTAAAATTTTTAACTATGAATATTTTTTACTAAAAAGAGTTTTAAATAAAAAAATGACGAATAAGAAAATTTACCCCCCCCCCTATGAAAAGGATTTTCTTACTGTCAATAGATAAGTTTTAACCAGAAGATAATATGGAAGATTACCTTATGGTTATCTTTCCTAACTTTTATTTTATGTATTCAAATCTATCGGAGGGTAAGGATATTGTGTAAATATCAGCATGTTGATATTGAATTCCGAGAAATTCAAGAATGATATCTCTTTTTTGCGTGTTATCCCAAAGAATATTAAGCCTAATATCTATGTGTTTTCCATGAGAGTGATGTGCAAGGTTTTTACTTAAGGCAATGACACCATTATTATTACAAAATATTTGTGTTTTGGTAAAACTCATACCATAGTCTGTGAGTGTGTGTTGTATCCACAACACTTGAGCACAACCACTTCCTACTTCTAAATATTCAACTTTAGCAGTGGAAAGTACTACTGGGTTTTTCTTTTTGCATAACCCAGAAACTAATGAATCTTATAAGAAATGAGAAGTTCTGGATGTACTTTTCCAATCCATTCTACATTCAACAAAGTTAGAATCCGAAAAACATTATAAAACAAAATCATTTCTAGAATTTCAAAAGTGTCCTAGATCCATGGCTCCCATTATGTTGCAAGAAATATATACTTTTCACTGAATTTAAATGAGATTCCTTAGGATTGGATTGATATATTCCACATAAACATACTGAAAACATTAAGTCTAGAAGACTTGCTGTCATTTATAGTGGACTTCGTATCATACCTCCAAACAATGTTTGATCTACTGGTTTCCTGGCTTCATTAAGAACAAGTGAATTTGAGGTACCAATGGGAGTTATTATACTCTTAGTGTTGTCATATCCATACTTTTTAAGAATATCATTAATATACTTTTATTGGGATATGTCGATTCCTTATGGTTTTTGGGAAATTTGAAAACCAAGAAAAACAGGTAACTCCCCTATATTACTCATTTCGAACTCATATTTCATTAGATCTACAAAGGAATTAGTTAATTATTGTGAAGTTGAACCAAATAAAATGTTATCAACATAAATTTGAATAATTAAAACATTTTTCATATCGTTATTTTTAAAAAGTTTTGGATCATCATTTCCCTTAACATAATTGTTTTGAACCAAAAATCATGTAATTCTATCATACCAGGCACTTGGGGCTTCTTTAAGTCCATATAAAGCTTTGGTATGTTTAAAAAAATGTTCAAGATGATTTGTATCATCCAAACCCGGAGGTTTTTCAACCAAAACATACTCTTGAACATAACCATTAATGAATGCACAATTAACATCCATTTGAAAAAGTTTGAAATTAATTAATGCTACAAAGGCTAGTAGAATACGAATGGATTCATGTCCAGCTACTGGAGCATAGGTTTATTCATAGTCCATTTCTTCTTGTTGATTATAGCCTTTAGCAACCAATATATATTTATTTATTACTATGATTCCATTTTCATCACACATATTTCTAAAGAACCATTTTACTCCAATAACAGACGTTTCCTTAGTTCTTTCAACCAACGTAAATTCTTGATTCCTTTCAAATTCATTTAGCTCATATTGCAAATCTTCTATCCAATCATCATCACCTAAAGCTTCATTAGTGAATTTTGGTTTCAATTGGGAAAGGAATTATAGACGTTCTACTTTATTTCTTAAGGAAATTTTAGTCCTTAAAAGGTGATTTACATCACCAATGATACTATCACTGGGTTGATTCTTTAGAAATAACTGATTTGGGTTTTGCAAAACATGTTCATCAACATATGGTAGGAAGTCTTCCTGGGTAAATTCGTAAGAAAAACTTTCTTGAACATTTTCCCTATAATAAGGATATTATATCATGGGTTGATAATCAGTTTTTTAAAAATCATCTGAATATATTGGTTGAGGATGTTTAGAAACCAAAGGATCAGTTTTATCAAATTTATCATGCAATACTTCTCCAACATTGAAAGTATTTTTATTAAAAACTCTATGAGCCTGAGAAGTTTTAGAGTAACCCAAAGAAATTTCTTTCATCAGTTTTTGGTACGAATTTGTGTATATTATCTTTAGTATTCAGAATGAAGACCTTGCAACCAAAAACCTTGAAGTGTGAAAGTCAAGGTTTTCTACCGTTTCATAACTCATCAAAAGTTTAATTAAGTAAAGGTCCAACCAAAACACGATTTATAGTATAACAATAATAACTTACAACTTCAGCCCAAAAATTTTTGGCTATCGAATATTCACTCAACATGGATCTTGTTATCTATTAAAGAATTATATTTCTTCTTTCTACAACACCCTTTTTGAGGAGTTCTCAGTGTAAATAAGTTATGAGTAATGCCTTTTCTACTAAAAAAATTTTCAAAATCAGAATTTTGAAATTCTCCTCCACGATCACTATGAATAGTTATCAATGGAAGGTTTTTCTTATTTTCAACTTGGTCTCTAAAAATTTTTAAATAAGAAAAACCTTCATATTTCTTTGTTGAAAACAGACCCATGTAAATCTAGTGTAATCATAAACTAAGACAAATACATTATATTTTCCTCCAATGCTTCCAGTTTTTGGTTGACCAAACAAATCCATATGCACTAACTGTAATGAATTAGTAGTTGAGACTTCACCGATTGATTAAAAACATGATTTATGTTTCTTACCATATTGAAAAGAATCAAAAACTTTTGAAGAGTCAAATATATGCTCTGATAGATCCTTAAATAGTCTTTTCCTAGAGAGTTTTCATAGGTTCTTAAGGACATAGTTTCCCAACCTTCTATTCCATAAAAAGAAAGATCATCCATTGAACTAAGACATGGTAGATATTACCTCCTATGATCTTCTATGATTAGTGTGTAAAAATTCTAGCCTATGGGTAGAAAGAATAAAATCTTCCTTGGAATTGTGTATGAAACATTGGACATTCCTAAAATTTACAAGTTAAACATCATCACATAATTGACTTATGCTGATAAGGTTATTCTTAAGACCCTTAACAAAAAAACATTTGAAATCAATGTTTTTACTAGAAGAACAATGTTACCTCTACCAATAATTTCTCCCTGAGAATTGTATCCAAAAGTTACTTTTCCTCCTTTCATCTTGATAATATTTTCAAATAAGTTTTTGTTACCAGTCATATACTGGGGACATCCGCTATCCATTTACCATGTATTGTTGTTGGTACTTTGTTTACATTCCTGAAAACAAGAGTGTTATACTTTTAGAATCCAAACATTCATGGATCTGAAAACTTCAGAAAGAAAATTTTTAGGAATCCCCATTTTCTTTTAAAAATATTATTTTTGAAATCCTAAAGGATGGGTTTTGTTTATGGACCAATTTTTTTCACAATTCCGACCACACTGACACTTAGTGCAGAATAGAGCACTTCGAGGAACAAAATAATTATTACAAAAAATAGGTTTGGAATGAGTATAACCAAAACTAGAATTATTCCTTAGAGGTTGAATTTGGGAATACATCTTATCAAAGTTTTCCTTACCTAAGGAAATGTTTTAAAAACACTTCCTCAAGGAAAATATTTATGACTTCAGCTTAATAACTAAGTTTTTATCAGAAAAAAAATTAGTTTTAGCACTAGAGTTAGTCTCGAAAACATTTTTCTAAGAAATTACTTTTTCTAGATCCTTGGAATGTTTATCCTTCTCATAATTAACTTCCTCATAGTTTTTTGAAATACTTTCAAAATCATAAATTTTCATATCAAGATCATTAGAAATATCTGATACTTCCTTAGAAAGAATAGAAAACCTAGAATATGCCTTATAAATATTTCTATTGAATTTGGAATTTTCATTCTCAAGGAGCATAGAAAACATAGAAACATCATCAAAAGTAGGTAAAGTATTATCTTTATGAGAGGAATATTCTTCATCTGAAGATTCACAATATTTACTATCACTATAATTAGCATTCAAGGAATACATTGGTTATAGATTCAGCATTCTGTACCTTAGCCATTAGAAAATTATTTTCAATAGGTAATATGTTTATTAAACCAAGATTCTTCTGACCAGAAGATTCATACTATGAGGATTCATTAGAATAGTGTCCACCACTGGCAGTTTATGTGTCATTGGATTTCAAAACATTCTTAAATTTAGGATTGTATTACTTCTTTCTATTCCTCTCAAAATTCTTTTCCTTTATATCTTTTCTCCTAAGCAATGGACAATCATGCCTTATATGCCCTGCTCTTTTGAATTCATATCAAGTGACTTCTAAGTCTTTCTATTCCTTTCATTCATTCTTCTTGTATTTAGATTGAAAATTCCACTATCCAACAATCTTGTTCATCCTTCAAGAAATATTTTCTACTTCATTCTCATAATGTTCACTTTCACATGATTCTGATAAAACATTGGCCTTCTTAGTTTCAGATCTTGTAAATCTATCAGGAGTCTTGGATTTTATATGATTTGATGTAGTTTTAAAATCCACACATCCATTCCCATTCTTCACTTTATTTATATCAACAACTCTTTTAATTCATGTATCATGATGAATAATAGTTCCAAAAATGTCATCAAGAGTAATCTGTGAGACTTTCCTATTCTTACCAAAAACTATTCTCTTTGACACCCACTCATTAGGCATTATATCTACAATCTTTCCCATAGGTGCCTTATTATCTAAAACTTTTTCACCCATAGACTCTAAACTATTACCAATAGTCATAAACCTCTATTGTAACTTGCAAACTGGTTCTTCATAATGAAATATAAGTCCATGACATTTTTCTCTAAGAATATCCCTTCTAGTTTTGATAACCTTGGATGTTCCAAAATGTGTAACTTCAAATTTATTCCAAATACAATTTCCAGCTTCAGAATAGAAATATGACTATATATATTCCTATTCATGGAACACAACAAAGTGTTTCATACCTTATAGTTTAGTTGATATTCTGAATTTTCTTGATTAGTAGAAGTTCTGACTTCCTTATCAGAAATCTTGTAATCTTTAGTAAGCATTACAAGGTAGTCCTCTCTAGTGTTAATGACAGAAGTCTTCATACGATCTCTCCAATATTCATAATCATTCCATCAAATATTAGTGTTCTAGTTGGATTACAACTATCAATAGAACCAACATTCATTCCTACCATCTAAAAAAAATATTTCCAGACAAACATTGTTAGTAATAAAAGTTTGTAAACAAGGATAAAAATACTAATATAGGGAAAAATATAACAAAGAAATATTGAGCAAGAAAACATATATGTGAATATAAGTATATAATAGGCCTCCTATCATACCAATTGTATGATCAAAATAATGATGTAGATGCTCAATATACAATAGGGGGTGAATTGTATACTTTAAAAATTCTTATAGAACCTTTAATGTTGGTTAAAACTTTCTATTGTTTAACAAAGTTAAATAAGGTAAATTTACAAGACCTCTTGGTTCTACAAACTTTTTACATTCTAAAAATATGGTTCTGGAAATGAAACTTAAGAAAAGTTCAAAATGAAAATGATTCTACCTTAGAGCATATAGAATATTACTAATTAGAGTATACAAGAACAAGAAAGTATAAGATAGTTATACTTTCCTTATTAATCAAAATACTCCAGACAATAAACTTGAAACTATACAAGTAACAAGTATGAAATATTTTAACCCAAAGAGTCGGTTATCCATCTACCTTGGATAAAGGTCCCATGATTTATACATTCAAAAATGTCTATCTTACCCACACTAGGGTAATCCCTCGATAAAAATATCAGAGTATGTATTTTTATCCCTGAAAGCCCTCAAACATCAAGGTAGTCAGCACCTCTATCTTCCTTATAAAGGAATTCCTCAAAATTTATGGTTGTTGACACCTCTATCATCCAATCCCCGGAAGCCCTCGATTGTACACCAGAAAAATCGGAGTTGCGTGATGCAATCTGAACATGATGTTCTATATGCACAAAGCATGAGAGTCTCTCTCTCTAGAAATCACTTTACCAGCATATAATATCAAGAGTTGTAGAATAGTTTTGAGCTCATTCAAATGAGATCCAATTTAATGGAAAATTTCTAAACATCAGTACCCTCCTCCAACCGTCATATTTTTCCTTGAATTTCTGAGGAAATAGTACACGTGTAACTAAAAAAATGGTTAGTTAGAAACGGAATACATGACATATTTTTATTACAATAAAAATAATAAGTAAAAAACGGTTTCTGTATCAAATATATTTTTTAGAGTCTAAAGAAAAATAAAGATCAGAGTCTAAGGAAAAGTATTCGAAGTCTATATTACATAGAAATTCATATTCTGTTTTCCATGGAATGTAGAATTAGAATTTGGTAGACATCGACGTCTGAATTACGTGGAATTTAGAGTCTGGATTATAAGGAATTTAGAGTCTTAATTATAAGGAATTCAGAGTTTGAATTCTAAGGAATTCAAAACCCAAATTCTAAGGAATTAGGATTCGGAATTCTAAGGATTTCAGAGTTGAAATTCGAAGGAATTCGGAGTCATAATTCTAAGGAATTATGAGTCTAAATATCAGAGAATTGAGAGTCTAAATTTCAGAGAATTCGGTATGTGAATTTTAGAGAATTTGGAATTTGAATTTGAGAGAATTCTGAGTATGAATTTCATAGAATTCGGAATCTGAATTCGGATCCTGAAAACAAAATAATATTTATCTAAGTACTTATAGAATTCTGAGGTTTTAGATGTGTAACTGAATTTTTCACTTAGGAATAAAAAGAGTTAGATTTAGAGAAACAAAAATATGAAAAATGAAAATCTAAAGGAACGGATAAATTTCTGTGGGGAAGGAAAATTTTCCTTATTAAGGAAAATATGAGTGAAAAAGAAATTTTCCTTGAGATAGAGAGTTTGTGATTTTCAAAACATAGAGGAATTGAAAAGTCATAAGGAAATATTATTGACTCAACAGGTGAGTGGATATTTTTTTAAAGAATATGGTGTTTTATGTAATATGATTTTTGTGTAACCCTTTGTATTTGTGATGGACCATTTGATGTTGACACATCCATGGGTGCATTAGGTGCACACATGGATGTGGCACCAAATGAATATGGTGAAATAAAATGTTTTTTTTTCATAAAAACCAGGGTTCTACAATATGAATCGTCATATTCTAAAGGATGGGTTATTTAGAAAAAATCAAATGATAGGGTTAAATTTATTCCTCAATGTTTTGGTTCATTGGTACATGAAAAATTCTTTAGTGTATGTTTTAATCATTATGCCCATTTGGCTCTTGGTGTGTGTTTTGGTGAATTTTATCTTAAGGGATTATTGGGATTTACAAAATAAAAGCAGTATTGGTAAGATGTTTTGAGTAGATGTATTTTTAAATTTTTAGTTAAAGGCATGTTTGACACTTTTATCATACGGGTAATGTTTGTACTGACATTTAAAGGGAATGGTGTTTTGGAAAAATTGTATGGCCGGATGAAAACGTTGATCATTTTAGGAAATGGTTTAAATGCTTAATGGTATGGAGGCCCAATTATAACCTTCATGTGATTTGATATGTATTTATATAAATGTGGGGTTCCTTTATTGGAGGAGTATCCCTTTGGGGTAATCGTATATTGGTGTTTGTTTTTGGGGTAGGAAAGTGAGGTGAGGTGAGTCACATGTGCGAGAGCCTCATACATACACAATATTACTATAGAAACCATGGGTTCCTTAATTCCTTATATATTATTGAGTGAATATTACTCACCAGCACCGATTAGATGGGTTGGTCCCCCAGTTGATAGAGAGGATAGGTGGGATTTTCTGCTGATTTTTTCATGGGGGAGTTTAGAAAGCTATGGACTATGGGGCTTCACCATACACTAGTAGGTGGTTCTGAACTGAGTGCATCCAAGGGATGCCTTGGGATGTTCAGGATTTACCATAGTTATAGATTATATTTCTTGTTTATTTTCTGCTACACTGGTTTATTTTCAGCTACACTGGTTTATTTTCAGCTTGTATTGTTTATCTATCTCCCTTTTGAACAACACTGATATTACTTGTTTTGATTTGTTTACAAAATGGTAAATAGTTTTTAAATTAATATATGGTGTGGGTTAGTTTTCATAGTGGGAAAGATGTGTTATTTTATTTAAATGATACAAACTTATTTTTATAATTGTATTTCCACACTTGTGTCATCAGACAATTTTGGGTAAGGAAACACATGGATTCAGTGGTTTACTTTTGGCATCCCTGCTGAGCATTTTTGTGCCCATGCCTATCCTTTACTGTTTTAGTAGCTGGTTCAGCTGTTGTTCGGGATTTTCCTTAGTGGATGATTGGGTGGGAGCATTTTTCGGCTTGTGGATGGAGGTGAACAAGGGGTCACACAGAGATTATTATAGATGGGTCTTGTTTCCAATTTTATTCTTTTAGATGTACTTTTTATCTAGATCTATTCTTTGATTACTTAATATTTAGTGTCATTTTTCAGCGTGCTCTATCTATTCTATTTATTTATCTTGTTTTAGGTTTATATAATGTGCTCAAAATCATTACCTCTTGTGTACTTTGATGACCGAATCTAGTTTCATACCCTGGGGATCATGAACACCCCTCGGGACTTTCCGCAGACCGGCTTGGGTTTCCGGTTCAGGGTCGACCTGGGCTTGTTCATTACAATTTCTTAATATAGGAATCTCTTTTTGATTTATGATATGTTAGTGAGTCTCTTCCAAATCCCTATAGAGGATAATTTACCCTAATTAAATAATCAAGTGTTGAATACTTCCATATGTAATGGGGGTTTTATTAATGATACCATCCATATGTATTAGAGGTTATCCGAATGGTTTCTATTATTTCTTGGAAATGTGTAGATGCTTGTATTTTGAAACCACATAACCAGGAACTCTAGAGTTTACTGCTGTTTCAGAAGGTGAGTGGTGTTTTGATCATACGATTGAACCATCATGAGGTGTCCTCAATATCCTATTTATAACAGTATTCCATCAAGTATTTTGTTTAAGTCTAAGCAGTATAGTTTAACATCATGAAGAAAAGACTTATATGAGGGAAATTATGAATTGGGTATGGATCTCGTGACTTATGAACGCATCCTAGGAATCATACTTATTATAGGAATCAATGTCTTCATATTTTAGTTTTCCCTCAACCTGTTGATGGGAAGGGGTTGATGATTTGTACTCATAGGGGTTTTTCCATAGAGTTTACAAATATAGAAATTCCTTTAGGACATACACTAGGGTGGATTCCATTTTATGGAGGCTGTAAAATCATCTCATTGATATAGGATTACATACTAAGGTTTCCCTGATGGGGAAAAATTCATGGCGCTAGTTATTTGATAATTACAAATCCCTATGCCCATGTTGTCCACACTAGGTGTGAGAATTTAGATATAATAAATAATTGATCACAATGCACATGGATACGAGACTTATGAATTGGGGAAGACCACATAGGGTGTTAAATATAGATCTCATGCCATAGAAAGGCGTCCTACATATCCAAATTATAGCATAAATAATAGTCCTTATTGTTAAATTATATTCTCAATCCGTTGATAGATGAGGAAGAAGGATAGACACACAAGATATTTTGGGTCCCATGGGTTAGTGTGTTTGGGATATGGAGGGGCTTACATAAAGGTGGATTCCACTTGGATGATATCAGACCCATACCCTATAACAGATTAAGAGTGGGGACAATGAGTGGACAACTGAGCATTTATGGATGACCTGAGGATCCCGTAATACCCATAGGGTTGCGTGAGTACCCATTCAAATACAATTATAGAAAATTCCAATATTAATGTGGGATTCCCGACCCAAGGATCATAGATTGTGGTTCACATGGTTTGAGGGAACATAACCAAGTATTCATATTGGAAAAGGTTGACATGTTTGGGGGTGTTAACCTGACATGTCTAGGTGGTCTTTCTAACATGTCTGGACTATTTGGCCGAAATGTTCGAGATGTTTTAGGAACATGTATGGGGTGTCTTCTAGACATCTCTAGGGTGCTTCACATGATCATGGAAGACATGTCTCAAGTAGTTCACATGATTGAAGTATACACGCCTGAGGATTTTCATGTGATAAAGATGACTTTTATGGAGGAATTTTCCTGGATTGGATGATATTTCCATATGATTTCATGTTATATGGTTGATATGTGGGATGGTCTTGGGTGACTTGGATGATATTTCTGAAGAACATTTCGGTTCTTGGAAGACATTACCAGGTGTTGTTGTATGATTTGGTTAATATGGCTTGGTCTCTTCATGTGACTAATGAATATGTCATGTAAGGATCCTGGACCCTTCGTATGAAAACTCATCTATCTATATTTTCTTAAGGATTCCATATTTTCATCCCTCATCCCATAAATGTTGTAATGTTCTTAAGGCAATGGCCTTATGAGACCTCTTATGAACATGGTTTCATATGAAAGCTCTGTCACATGATTTATAAATCATACTGAAAGTCCTTCATGTAATAAATATAGTGATAACACGAAGCCTATATACATACATTACATTCCCTTAAGATGTTCCCTGATTTTAATGTGTGGAAGATTCTTGATATTGCATGGTTATACACTCCAAGAAGTCTTCTATCACCTATGTGCTCCCACATGTCTACTTTTTCTATGCCAGGGGTTAAATTTATAGGAATCACCACCCCAGACATAAACCACTATATATTAATCATAAAATACCTATACAGGCTTGAGTTTATGTGGGTATCATCACATCATGTTCTTCACATGAACCGAATGGGGGTCATCTATGATGTAATCTTTGTGTCAGGTGATGAAAAAAGTCCTAAAGATCACTTCATCATTTCCATATTTATTGGACCCATGGATTTTAAAATGTATTTCTCATAATAGAATTAAAATTTAAAAATTATTTCACAATATCATGCCAACATGTTCCGGGGTATTTGTGAAATCTGGTCTACTATTAAAGATAATTTAGGATAATCAAGGATGACTTATCTAGGGCCCTTCATGAGATCAAGATGACATGTTATAGGTCCTTCACATAATGTGAAACTTAATAATGTGAGTAACATATATTCTCACATGAAAAATGTAATTACTCTTCACATAATTGTACCACCCCTTTAAACTTTTATATTATAAAGCTTATATCCCTTGCCCATCAGTTGTCTATTAGGGCATTACATGATCAAAAATACATTTTTTTATTTCCCTCCCATGATGAAGGTGACATGTCCAGTGGGATTTGAATGATGATTTTGGCATGTCCTTAGGTATTTCATGTAATCTATGAACTGATAACACAAATCGGATCATCCCATCACATGAAAACAATGTAAATCTTTTTCTCATGAAGATTAAACCTTTTCAAACATTTATTTTGTCAGATGATTTGGGATATTTTTAGGTTTATAGAGATAAAATGACACCGAATTAGAGGAACTGATCTAGAAGTCTTTGAATGATCCCCAGTTCTTATATCGAAGCCTTCATGAGATCAAGACGGTTTGTTAGAGTGGCTTCATTTGATCATTAATAGATCATGTGGAATGTATTAGCCTATTGTGTAATTTTCCAGGGGTCATGAGATCCTGTTTTTTATTGTGGGTTATGCGATTGACAGGAACTAGTTGCCTAATTTTCATATAGACATGATTCTCCTTGGTTCCTTTTTCAAATAAAATAACACATATTCTTCAGGTATTTATCCAATCCTAAGAATTACTGATTCTCATTTGGTGGGTGGCAATAATGATCTAACAAGGTAACATTATATGATACCACTTGAAATTAAACCATATAAATTGTTAGAGTTTTTATCCTTATCAAATTTATATAAAAATTTTCCAATCATGAAAATATTGGAATGTAAATCAATACACCTAATATTTAAAATATTTTTTCCCAGTGTGGGTGACATTGTCCTTAACATGGAAAATCCCATCGAAACATTTAAATTAACAATTTTATAAATTGAATAAATCTAAACTAACTCTGATTAAGATCATTCAATCTCTTTATAGACAATTATAATGACTCCCATTAGTTAAAGAGGTATACATACTCCTGTCAGTTTCAAAAATTACTTATGAAATTTAGACAACAGAATATAAGAAACTATTCTTATCAACTCACTGAGGATTGTTCTGTAATCCTTCATATTATGTTTCTATCTAGTATATTCATCCATTTTTACTTTTAAATTTTTCTAATATACTCCATTCAGTACACCTTATGAAACTCCACCTATTTTATATTCATTTTTCGATGAAAAAATTAACTACACCTCACAATCTATTCAGAGTATCTATTTAATATAACTTATGTGTGGTATCTATGATCTATGACTCTATTTTAGGTATATGATCTATGAATTTTTTTTCTACCACATTTCACTACACATCTTTTTGATGTACTTTAATCAAATTTTAACTTGGTGGGAAACTCACACTGCTTCGAAGCATTCAGCAGTTTTCCTCTTTGCTCGCATGAAAAATGTATATTTCTTATACATGTAATATAATTTAACCCAATTGTTTTTGGTTCCATAATAGAATAAAATGAAAACCTCAATTTCATTTTTCTACTAAATAAAAACTTAAATTTCAAAACACTCTCCCAACTCAATTTCAATTGTCTATATTTTTTTATGATTTTATAAATCTTCAAAAATATTCCTCAAATTTATTAAATATATTTATACATGTTAAAAAAATAATTATTTTTCAAAAATAATTATTTTAATATAATTTTCTATCATTTATAGTTATATTTTTTAATAATGATGAGTTTATTTAATAATATCTATATGAATTAATGAGATTTATTTTTTTGTATCATTATATTGTGAAACATGATTTCATTAAAATCTACATTCTTTAGTATACAATTATTTTCTAAAATTGGGGTTAGATTTTTTATAAAGGTTGTTTTGAAATTCTCTTCAATTTCTATTATCATTCCATATTTTTATATAGCTCTTTAATTGAATGTTCCTTTTAGATAATCTTAATGGGGGATATTTTCTGATGGATATAAATAATAAAATAATGTTTTTTTCAATTTATGTTTTATCAAGGGGTAAATTTATTTCAATGTTTTATAAATGGGGAAATATAGTTTCAATATTATTCGGTAACTCTACCCCTTTATCTTTTACTTATTCCTTATCCTGTTTTTTTATATCAAGTGTTGATTAACAATAAGATATGGATATTTTTTACCTCATAGAATACTTATTTTAATTATAAAAAACAAATTAATTTTTTTATAACATGTTTAAACATGTTTCTAGTTTTTTCTAGTCTTTTTGTTGAGTTTTTATGAAAAAATGAATCAATCCTTAAGAAAACATGGAAGGGGATTAAATAAATTTTTTCCAAATCTATGTGTAGTAGGAAGCACCAGATTACTGGTGGTGCACCGACAAATCAGTGAGAGCAGGTATCCCCATGTAGGTTGTTTCCTATCCATTGGTGGATAGTGGATTATCTAGTGGTGTAAGTACTACTAGTATGATGAAGAATTTTTTATGGTTAAAAATCCATACACATGGATCTTAAATTATGGAATTTACTTTAAACCACCCCAAGATTTATTAATTCTATAAAATGAGGCTATATGAGAAATAGAACTTCATCCAATTTTAGTGGTAATCAAACGAAACACTCATCAATCTCCAAGGACTTATCTTTCTAAACAGAGCTTAAATATTCCATACATTACTAAAGAATTTCAATTTTAACATTATCTAAAGAAATTATTCTCATCCAAGTTCACAATAATAAGGAATTATCATTAATTACTTCGATCAATTGATATTAAATCTATTTATTATTTTCATTATTTGTGTCTTTTTTCTTCATTTTTCTTGACCCTTGGTTCCTTATTATATGACCCCTTGGCTTGATATCTCTCAGTTGTAATATATGTAACGCCCCGACCCCAGCTACCTAGAGTCGGTGCATTACTTCGTAACATTGGCATTATCACAAAAGATCAAGTCTCGAAAGACCGATTAGTTTAGTATCCTTGGAAACACTAGATACATTCATAAGTCTTTCATTACATCAAAAGTAAACAAACTACAATAACATGGTCTTCATAGTCCACAATCATATCTTCACTGACTATTCTCGCAAGTCAGTCATAATACACTTCTTCACATCCTCGAAAATATTTAAACATTGAAAGGGGTGAGCTCAGATGCTCAGTAAGGATAACAATATTGCGGAAGCTTTTATAAGAAAACATAAGCATTTAAGGCAATGTATAACTAAAACAAAAGCCTTATTGAACTTGAACTTCAGCATAATATGGCAAAAGTAAAATAAAATAATGCCATTACTTACTCACATGGATATTCTACTAGACGAATAATCACATGAAATATCAATAACCACTTTCATAATGTTGGAATTCATAATGCCAGACTATCATAACCACATAGCCAATGCCTCGTGCCAAGACTACAAATAAGATTTTGTCAAGGCCTTGTGCCAAGACAGTAGTTTGTCTCATGAGACCTACCGATGCATCGATGAGCTATAGCAGGCTCCACCCGTCACATATTAAGTCCAATGCATTCCCATATGAAAAGGTTTAAACATAACATATACATTCGTATTAAAACTAGCATACGAAATGTCAATAATTTCACCATAAACTATGAATGGTATAAAATAGCACATCCACAGTCAAAAATATCACAAAACCTTCAATACAATATAGAAGTTTTGTATTATAATAAATCAACTTCAAATAAGCGTAAAATCCATCAAAGGATGTTGACATAGATGAAATCAAAACACTTTTTAGAGGAATATCTCTTTCTATTTTTGAAATCATTTAAGATCCATATAAAACGAAACATTTTCTTGAAAATATTCTTATAAGCTTGTAAGGAAATCTTTGAAGATTTTATAACGGCGGAAAATAACCGCACCCGCCGTATAAGTTAAAAAATACATTCTTACCTCAATTTTGTCGAAAAGGTTAAAAAAGGACCTTGTTTTGAAAACGACGGAAATATTCCTCTTATAAAAAGTCAAAAAGTGTATAAATTACTTTAACCCATATTCTTGTAAATAATAAAAATGTTTTGCAATAAATTTTGAAGAAACATGGAAGTGGATGATAACGAGGTCCCAGTAGATAATTATGTATAAACAACCTTGGATAATGAAGAGGTTGTGAAGTAAACCCTTACCTTGTACTTTTCCTTGGTTGGGGTAGGTTAACCTCCTGTATAATGGAGAAATAATTGTTATTAAATTATACGAGAATCATATATATTCATATGATATCATATATGATCTTTTAACATTGCTTTGTTAACAATATCTTAGATTTATCGTTGTTTCGGGTGTTAACTTACTCGTTTTCTTATATGTTTTGTTACGTAAGTCATGTTTTTCATGGATAGGTTGTATCTTATTCATATCCAGAATGATATCATATCCTTAAACATTATTTTTTAAATTATCAAATGATAATTATACTTGAATGGATACGACGGAGAATGAATCTCATCGCGTTCGTGGAGACGGTAGTCCGTACGTACGCACGAGCGACAATATCATTATTTTGATATTAAAATAATATATAATTGGATAGTATATCATATATACAGAATAATTATCATGTTATATTTATTATTTACATGAATTACATATCATTATTATACCCATCTAAATAATAATATATTGAATAACAATTACACCACGACGTGGAGACGGTAAGCCGTACGTACGCACGTATGGTGACATGTCATTCAAATGATGGGTAGAATACTGAATATGGTTGTTCCATATTTATAATAACATCACAGTATATAGAAGATACTGGATTTATAATTTTAGAATTGAAATAATAGACAAAGAGGGAGTGGAAGAAGAAAGAAACATGAAAGAGGGTGATGAAAATGTTACCTCTTCTTCGGGTTCTTCCTTTTGATTTGATCAAAAGGACTCCATAGGATGGCTTTCTGACTAAAGTAAAGCTTCTAGGGTGAAGGGAGAAATTTTGGGAGATTATTTGGGCAGAGGTTGGCCGAACCAAAAGGCTTGAAAGTGTGAATAAGGTGATAGAGGTGCGGGCCTTTTATAAGAGGAGAGGAGGGGCTCTTTTGTAAAGATTAAAATGTTACATTATTATACCATACTTTTCGGATTCCAAAGGTCCCACACTTATATAATTCGTGGATAAGGTGATAAGGGTTCGAAATATCTTCATCCAATAGTCTTTGGACAAGTGTAAGCCTTGTATTTTTCATTATCTTCTCATTTTATTTAAATCGTTAAATAATGAGGTCATCGCCGCATCAAAATGATGTCATAAATAATTTAATTTATTTAATGTCTAAAAATTATAAAAAAAATACTATGATGTAGGAAATCTTTTTAGATTTCTAATGAATATTTATAATCAAAATTTGGACTTGTGTAACCCTAGTAAAAAACTGTTTTAGTAAGACAACTCATGTTTGTGTCAATTTACTTTTAACATTAAATAAATATATATTAATGTCATTTTCCAACTAAAGTGGCTCCATGGGGTCCCCAAGTTGACCCATGGGTTTTCTTGGTTGGCCATGACTCATCCAATAGGAGTAGGACAAGTGTCATGCTCATCTCATATTATTAAAACATTATTTGTACCTTAAACTACACTAATTACCTCTAATCGCGATTAAGAACATAAAAGTTACTATTCACCAAAAATTTATTTTAATCTCATTGAACCACATTTTACTTCTTAATGACAACCATGTATGTCAGATTTTTGAAAATCAAATCACAGAAGTGGTAATATTTCATTTAAATGAAAAATCAGTTATTTAACTACCACTTAGTGGTTTCACTATTCATCAAAAATTGAAGTTTTTCAGAACAAAGCCAAAATTTCACCCTATGCTATAATTGATATTCTGAATTCAAAAATGATGTCTATTTTAAAAAATTCCAAACATATACGTTGCATTAATTAATTTTATAATTAATTCCCGCTGTTACAAAAAATGGTGTGTTTCTATGAAACAATTTATATCAAAAGATTGGCATTTGTTTATGTCCGATTTCAATGATAAATTAATTCTAATGACCACCATTGGATAAAATGGTAAAAATATATTCTAATTATACATTAAAACCACTAAATAGTATAATTTATTACTATAAATTATTTTGATTAAAAAAGTTGTTTTTAAGTATTTTTCACTATTCATAAAAAATTGGAAGTTCTCAAAAAAATACCAAAAATTCAACATAGGCTAATTTCGAAATTCCGAATCCAACGATGAAGTCTATTTTGATAAATAAAATTTATAAAATTTCAAAAAGTATGTATTACTATTCACAACAGCTAGTTTAATTAGTTGTGGTGTGTGTTAGAGCCCGAGGTTGCGTACAACACACGCTATTGCATTATTCGAAGGGAAACGTACCGTGGAAGCTTGGGGTGTTACATTCTCCCCTCCTTCAAATAATTGCGTCTTTGCAATTTATAGGGTATAAAAAGACTCGGGTGGTTCTTCATCATAAGTTCCTCAGGTTCCCACGTTGCCTCTTCCATTTTATGATTTCTCCACAAAACCTTTACCAGACGAGTCGTCCGGTTTCTCAGCACCTGCTCCCTCACATCAAGAATCCTGACGGGCTCTTCACAATAGGAAAGATCGGGTTCCAGTTCTAATTCCTCATAGGTGAGTACATGCGTTGGGTCAGGCATGTATTTCCTCAACAGAGATACATGGAAAACATCGTGAACTTTGGAGAGATTTGGCGGCATCGCCAAACGATAAGCTACAGCCCCAATACGATCTAGAATTTCGAAAGGTCCGATGTACCTGGGACTCAACTTACCCTTCTTACCAAAATGTATAACTCCTTTCCATGGAGATACCTTTAGGAAAACATGATCTCCCACCTGAAATTCCAAAACCTTTATTCTGTTATCGGCATAGCTCTTCTGCCTACTTTGAGATGATTTGATGTGGTTTTGGATTACCTTCACCTTTTCCATTGTTTCTTCCACCAGTTCTGGTCCCACAAGTTTTCTTTCACCAACGTCATCCCCACATGTTGGTGTACGACATCTCTTTCCGTATAACGCTTCATAAGGTGCCATCTGAATGCTTGAATGGAAGCTATTGTTATAGGAAAATTCTACTAGTGGTAAGTATTGATCCCACATACCCTGAAAGTCAAGAGAGCATGATCTCAACATGTCTTCTAAGGTTTTAATAGTCCGTTCTGATTGTCCATATGTTTGAGGGTGATAGGCAGTGCTCAAACAAAGTTCAGTATCCAAGGCCTTTTGAATACTTTTCCAGAATCTTGAAGTAAAATGAGGATCACGATCAGAAACAATCGATAGGGGTACTCGATGAAGTCTTACAACTTCATTAATATATAATCTTGCTAGACGTTCAAGTGGTAGATCCTCCCGTATAGCCAGAAAATGTGCTGACTTAGTAAGACGATCAACAATGACCCATATTGCATCATTCCTTCTAGGAGTCTTTGGTAGTCCCATGACAAAGTCCATCGTAATATTATCCCATTTCCACTCAGGTATGGGAAGAGGTTGCAATACTCTACCAGGATGTTGCCTTCCAGCTTTCACTTGTTGACAAACCATACACCTCGACACAAAATCAGCAATCTCCCTCTTCATATTGTCCCACCAAAAATGTTCCTTCAAATCTCTATACATTTTGGTGCTCCCAGGGTGTATAGAGAAATTGGAACTATGAGCATCATCAAGCAATTCCCTTTTTAGATCAGTTATATCGGGAACACAAAGTCTCTTCCTGAATTTCAAAATTCCATCCTTATACACAAAGTCCATCAATCTTCCATCATTCACATATTTAATCTTCTTCTGAAATTCTTCATCATTGGTCTGAGAACTCTTAATCCTTTCTAGTAATGATGGTTTGGCAACCATTTGAAAAAGCATTGATGTTTCACCTTCCCTAGTTATTCCCATGTCCATATTCACTAGATCCATGAAAATTGGATCCCTTTCAATTCTCATCACATTCAAAACTCCATGGTCATTTCTACTCAAAGCATCTTCCACCTTGTTTACCTTCCCCGGGTGGTAATGTATCGTGCAATCATAATCCTTGAGTAGTTCAAGCCATCGCCTTTGCCTCATGTTGAGTTCTTTTTGTGTGAAAATATACTTCAAACTCTTGTGATCAGTATAAATCTCACATTTTTCACCATAGAGGTAATGTCTCCATATCTTTAAAGAAAAGATCACAGCTGCTAACTCAAGATCATGAGTAGGATAGTTTTGCTCGTGAATTTTTAGCTGTCGTGATGCATAGGCAATGACCTTATCATTCTGCATAAGGACACAACCTAGTCCTTTCTTCGATGCATCACTATAAATAACAAACCCATCATTCCCCGATGGTAGAGTCAATACAGGGGCATTGATTAATCTTCTCTTTAGTTCTTCAAAACATTCTTCACACTCTTTTGTCCAGACAAATTTAATCCCTTTACGTGTGAGCTTTGTCAATGAGTTAGCCAATCTGGCAAAATTTTGGACGAAACGTCGATAATAACCTGCTAAACCAATAAAACTGCATAGCTCAGTTATACTTGTCGGTGCTGGCCATTCTTGGATTGCCTTGGTTTTAGAAGGATCAACTGAAATTCCATCCTTAGAGACAATATGGCCAAGAAAAGAAATCTCACGAAGCCAGAATTCACACTTGCTAAATTTCCCATATAATTCATGTCTTCTAAGAGTCTTCAGGATAATGCGTAAGTGATTTTCATGATCTTCGTGGCTTTTGGAGTATACCAAGATATCATCAATAAATACCACTACAAAGTCATCAAGATATTCCTTGAAAACTCTATTCATCAGATCCATGAAAACAGAGGGTGCATTAGTCAATCCAAAAGGCATTACTGTAAACTCGTAATGCCCGTACCTTGTTCGAAATGCTGTCTTTGGAACGTCTTCCTTCTTCACACACAACTGATGGTATCCAGACCGAAGGTCAATATTTGAAAAGTATTGAGCTCCATGTAGTTGGTCAAACAAATCATCAATTCGAGGTAGGGGATACTTGTTCTTTATTGTTATAGCATTGATCTCCCTATAGTCAATGCACAACCTCATAGATCCATCTTTCTTCTTAACAAAAAGAACAGGGGCTCCCCAAGGAGAAACACTAGGGCGAATAAATCCCTTATTACTCAATTCCTCTAGTTGTTTCTTTAGTTCAACTAATTACATAGTGGCCATTCTATAAGGGATCTTCGATATGGGCCTTGATCCAGGAATTATATCAATGGAAAACTCAACTTCTCGTTCTGGAGGATGTCCAGGTAAATCTTCCGGAAACACATCAACATATTCTCTCACAATAGGTACATCCTCTATTTGAATCTTCCTTTCCTCACCCTCGGTAATTTCCTTCTCTTCCTCCCCAATAATTGAATTTAGTTGTGCTACTGGGGGTGGATCTAGATAAAAATTATGTGGCGACGATTCGGCTCTAAAGATAAGGTGTTCCTTATCATCATCATCAAGAATCGTAACCTCTTTCCTCTTACAATAAATTTTTGCATCATGGTTCGAAAGCCAATCCATACCGAGGATTATATCAAATTCAATCATGGGTATGACGATGAGATCAGCAGGTAAAGAACATTTAGGTTCTCTAATGGGAACTAATCGACAAAACTTTGTTGCAACAATACTTCCCTTAGGGGGTTTGACCGACAACTCCCTTGTTAAATCAAATTGGAAATATCTAATTTTCTTAGCAAACTGGGAGGATATGAAACAATGCGATGATCCAGAATCAAATAATGCATTTGCTAAACTTGAGGAAACCATTAAATTACCTGCCACAACGTCTTTCGGAGCTTCTACCTCAGCAGTAGTGATAGCATAAGCCTGGCCTTGATCCCTTGGCCTTTTCTGAGGTAAGTTCTCCTGACGCTTAGGACATTCATTTTCATAATGCCCCATCTCCCTGCAATTGTAGCACCGAACGTTGGTAGCTTCCTTCTTCCCCTTGCAATAATGAGCTTGTTGGCCTTTTTCACCACAGTTGTAACAGACTCCCATTCCCTTCAAGCAAGTACCAGGATGTTTCTTCCCACATTTACCACAAGATGGATATTCAACCTTTCCCTTCTTCCCTTTATTTCCATTCCCAGATTGATCAGCAGGTCTCTTCTTCTCTTTCTTTTCTTTAAAGTCATAAGACTTAGAGAATTCCTTTTCCGTCTTGATAGCGCACGAGACAATACCTTCGTATGAAGAGAAGGTTTGTGATACTAAGGCTCGACGGAGAAATGGTTTCAACCCATCAAAGAAATGATCAGTCTTACTTCTTGGGTTACGTATGTAATCTGCAGCATACCTTGCTAACCTTGTAAAGTTAGCCTCATACTTTGCGACATTCTCATCCTCCTTCTGCCTCAGACTCAGAAATTGCCTTTCCATATCCGCTCGATGGTCTCGAGGAAAGTATTTTTCTAAGAACAGCTCTTTGAACTCCTGCCATTCCATGTTTGTTAATTCATCATCTTCCTTTTTGTTTTGAATTAGTGACCACCATTGATCGGCATCTCCAGTGAGGCGGTAAACTTCCATGATAACTTTTTCCCTTTCACTGCTCCCCAAAGCCTGAAATATTTTCTCTAGGGAATTTATCCATTCCTCGGCTACTAAAGGATTTGTACTCCCATTGAACGTTGGTGGTTGTTTCCTCATGAATCGATCTAACATTGATCCTCCACGCTGTGGATCAGGGTGCTCCATACGGGTAAGGTTATTATTCATAACCTGAGTAAGTTGTCCCAGTATGGTGATTAGCTGATCGGCACCAGTTGCATCACCAGCCCCACTATAATTATCTTGAGCAGGAGGGCAATCCCTACATGGAGTGCGTGCATTGATACGGTTTCCATTTCTTCCACTAGGCGCCATTTCTAAACAATGGCATAAACTAGATCAGTTTATGAATCAAAATACATAATCCCATACTTATAAAACACTTAACATAAATTGAACTATTTATGGATATAATCCATAATCATAAAAATGTTTTCTTTGAGGAAGTATATACTCATAAACCCTTCATAATGATTTTTAAAGAAAATGAGAGCTATCCTAAGCATATCCCCCGGGAGTGTCGTAACCAAGAGTGCAGCAAGGCCCGTTGTCGTGCACCAGTTCCAGTTCGAGTCTACCTCAAAGCAGTGTTTTCGGGTTTTACCCCTAGGTACATTTGTGCCAGAGCCGCCTCTACCTGCTCGTATCCAGACATGGATGTATTGCTCGGAAAACTCACAACATCTCTACAATACCAAAATTCTAGGAATTTCTTCTATACTAATCCTCAAAGTTCATCTTAGGTCTATGTGCTCTAATCAGAGTTTATCTAAATCTAGCTTCCAAGGTTTGTACTAAACTTCCTTGGATACCAACTGTAACGCCCCGACCTCATCTACCTAGAGTCGGTGCATTACTTCGTAACATTGGCATTATCACAAAAGATCAAGTCTCGAAAGACCGATTAGTTTAGTAGCCTTGGAAACACTTGATACATTCATAAGTCTTTCATTACATCAAAAGTAAACAAACTACAATAACATGGTCTTCATAGTCCACACTTATATCTTCACTGACTATTCTCGCAAGTCAGTCATAATACACTTCTTCACATCCTGGAAAATATTTAAACATTGAAAGGGGTGAGCTCAGATGCTCAGTAAGGATAACAATATTGCGGAAGCTTTTATAAGAAAACATAAGCATTTAAGGCAATGTATAACTAAAACAAAAGCCTTATTGAACTTGAACTTCAGAATAATATGGCAAAAGTAAAATAAAATAATGCCATTACTTACTCACATGGATATTCTACTAGACGAATAATCACATGAAATATCAATAACCACTTTCATAATGTTGGAATGCATAATGCCAGACTATCATAACCACATAGCCAAGGCCTCGTGCCAAGACTACAAATAAGATTTTGTCAAGGCCTTGTGCCAAGACACTAGTTTGTCTCATGAGACCTACCGATGCATCGAGGAGCTATAGAGGGCTCCACCCGTCACATATTAAGTCCAATGCATTCCCATATGAAAAGGTTTAAACATAACATAATCATTCGTATTAAAACTAGCATACGAAATGTCAATAATTTCACCATAAACTATGAATGGTATAAAATAGCACATCCATAGTCAAAAATATCATAAAACCTTCAATACAATATAGAAGTTTTGTATTATAATAAATCAACTTCAAATAAGCGTAAAATCCATCAAAGGATGTTGACATAGATGAAATCAAAACACTTTTTAGAGAAATATCTCTTTCTATTTTTGAAATCATTTAAGAGCCATATAAAACGAAACATTTTCTTGAAAATATTCTTATAAGCTTGTAAGGAAAGCTTTGAAGATTTTATAACGGCGGAAAATAACCACACCCGCCGTATAAGTTAAAAAAGACATTCTTACCTAAATTTTGTCGAAAAGGTTAAAAAAGGACCTTGTTTTGAAAACGACGGAATGATTACTCTTATAAAAAGTCAAAAGGGGTATAAATGACTTTAACCCATATTCTTGTAAATAATAAAAATGTTTTGAAATACATTTTGAAGAAACATGGATGTGGATGATAACGAGGTCCCAGTAGATAATTATGTATAAACAACCTTGTATAATGAAGAGGTTGTGAAGTAAACCCTTACCTTGTACTTTTCCTTGGATGGGGTAGGTTAACCTCCTGTATAATGGTGAAATAATTGTTATTAAATTATACGAGAATCATATACATTCATATGATATCATATATGATCTTTTAACATTGCTTTGTTAACAATATCTTAGAATTATCGTTGTTTCGGGTGTTAACTTACTCGTTTTCTTATATGTTTTGTTACGTAAGTCATGTTTTTCATGGATAGGTTGTATCTTATTCATATCCAGAATTATATCATGTCCTTAAACATTATTTTTAAATTATCAGATGATAATTATACTTGAATGGATACGACGGAGAATGAATCTCATCGCGTTCGTGGAGACGGTAGTCCGTACGTACGCACGAGCGACAATATCATTATTTTGATATTAAAATAATATATAATTGGATAATATATCATATATACAGAATAATTATCATGTTATATTTATTATTTACATGAATTACATATCATTATTATACCCATCTAAATAATAATATATTGAATAACAATTACACCACGACGTGGAGACGGTAAGCCGTACTTACGCACGTATGGTGACATGTCATTCAAATGATGGGTAGAATACTGAATATGGTTGTTCCATATTTATAATAACATCACAGTATATAGAAGATACTGGAGTTATAATTTTAGAATTGAAATAATAGACAAAGAGGGAGTGGAAGAAGAAAGAAACATCAAAGAGGGTGATGAAAATGTTACCTCTTCTTCGGGTTCTTCCTTTTGATTTGATCCAAAGGACTCCTTATGATGGATTTCTGACTAAAGTAAAGCTTCTAGGGTGAAGGGGGAAATGTTGGGAGATTATTTGGGAAGAGGTTGGCCGATCCAAAAGGCTTGAAAGTGTGAATAAGGTGATAGAGGTGGGGTCCTTTTATAAGAGCAGAGGAGGGGATCTTTTGGAAAGATTAAAATGTTACATTATTATACCATTATTTTCGGATTCCAAAGGTTCCAAACTTATATAATTCGTGTCTAAGGTGATAAGGGTTCGAAATATCTTCATCCAATAGGCTTTAGACAAGTGTAAGCCTTGGATTTTTCATTATCTTCTCATTTTATTTAAATCGTTAAATAATGAGGTCATCGCCGCATCATAATGATGTCATAAATAATGTAATTTATTTAATGTCTAAAAATTAAAAAAAAATACTATGATGTAGGAAATATTTTTATCTTTCTAATGAATATTTATAATCAAAATTTGGACTTGTGTAACCCTAGTAAAATACTGTTTTAGTAAGACAACTCATGTTTGTGTCAATTTACTTTTAACATTAAATAAATATATATTAACGTCATTTTCCAACTAAAGTGGCTCCATGGGGTCCCCAAGTTGACCCATGGGTTGTCGTGGTCGGCCATGACTCATCCAATAGGAGTAGGACAAGTTTCATGCTCATCTCATATTATTAAAACATTATTTGTACCTTAAACTACACTAATTACCTCTAATCGCGATTAAGAACTTAAAAGTTACTATTCACCAAAAATTTATTTTAATCTCATTGAACCACATTTTACTTCTTAATGACAACCATGTATGTCAGATTTTTTAAAATCAAATCACAGAAGTGGTAATATTTCATTTAAATGAAAAATCAGTTATTTAACTACCACTTAGTGGTTTCACTATTCATCAAAAATTGAAGTTTTTCAGAACAAAGCCAAAATTTCACCCAAAGCTATAATTGATATTCTTTATTCAAAAATGATGTCTATTTTAAAAAATTCCAAACATATAAGTTGCATTAATTAAATTTATAATTAATTCTCGTTGTTACAAAAAATGGCGTGTTTCTAAGAAACAATTTATATCAAAAGATTGGCATTTGTTTATGTCCGATTTCAATGTTAAATTAATTCTAATGACCACCATTGGATAAAATGGTAAAAATATATTCTAATTATACTTCAAAACCATTAAATAGTATAATTTATTACTATAAATTATTTTGATTAAAAAAGTTGTTTTTAAGTATTTTTCACTATTCATAAAAAATTGGAAGTTCTCAGAAAAATACCAAAAATTCAACATAGGCTAATTTCGATATTCCAAATCCAACGATGAAGTCTATTTTGATAAATAAAATTTATAAAATTTCAAAAAGTAGGTATTACTATTCATAACGGCTAGTTTAATTAGTTGTGGTGTGTGTTAGAGCCCGAGGTTGCGTACAACACACGCTATTGCATTATTCGAAGGGAAACGTACCGTGGAAGCTTGGGGTGTTACAATATATATCCCTCCCTCTCAAATTATTTCAGTTTATTATCTTTAATGGATATTTGTCATGACATTGTAATGGTTTCTTCCACGAAGGAAAACCCTCACTTTTCTGCATCCTTATCACCAGTTTCTTCCTTCTCTGGTCAAAAGTAAGAGTTTATATTTTAGTTCTTAGTTACAATTCAAACCAAGGGTTCTTTATTTCTTTAATTTTATAATAAATATAATGGGAATTATTTCATTCTTTGTTCCCATTAAAATAAATTAGTTATATACCCTCTAAATCCTTCTTCAGGGGAGGAGATGTTGGGACAACTTTGTGAGTTATTGTCGAACTCCATTATCAAGGAGTTACTTATCAATTTACTTTTTTTTTGTTTTTAATTACCACAATTATTTCTCTAATTTTATCAATTTAATTTTATATTTTCATTACTTTTATTACATATTATTCTTTAATTATATCATTGTATATCTTTTAGAATAAATTAACTTAATTACATTATTCTTTTAAGAGGTAATTCACCCCCAATTTCCTTTATTGAACCCAATGTTATTCACTTCACCTTCAAATCCACTCTTTACATATTTTTTTCTCAACTTGGATGGATATAACAAAAATGTGTCAAAATACTAGTCATTAGTCATAGTTCAAGATATCACCTTGAAAATCTTGATCACTGACCGTGGTATTAAGGTAGAATTAAAGTATGTAAAGAGACAAGTTAATAAATTATATTCAATTAAGAAAGAAGATATGAATCCTCAAATTGATCTAGATTAGGAATTTATGGTGTATTCTCTCCATAGAACCCATGGTAGTATACAACTAGTTATCGAAAAATTCCTTTCTAGACTCGTTAACAATCTTGGATATTGTTGTTACCAATTTGGATCAAACAAAAATAGTTATCTAAGTGGCACAACGGAGAGTAGTGTCTCACTTCCCCAATGAATATATTAAGAGGGTGGATCATATTAATACTAATATTCCATAATCAATACCTTTTATTCCCTCTAAATACACTCATGTAACTAGTTGGATGTCTGTAATATTGGATTTTCTCGAATCTAGGGTTCTCTAGTAGAATTGAGTTGAGAAAGAGAAGATTTATAGATTATTGGAAAAATTTATCCTCCATAGTAGTCCCGGATCACCAAGAGTGCATTGGAATTTATGTTTTTATGTAATCCTCATTAGGTTAATCAAAGTTCATAGAATTATTTTAAGCATGAACATTAAGGACTCATAAGACAGGCGTCGAACGCAATCAAAAATATATTCTTAGTTGATAAATTCCTTATTTTAATTCTCAAAAATAATGTTTCCATTATTGTAGACTATTTATGTGTTGAATTATAGAAAATAAAAGATTCATTATTTTACAAAAAAAATCTTTAAGTACCTCATGATACCATTAGTTACACTTTCTTTGGTCAATTCACATATACTACCATTGGAATACTTCTTCCAGTGTTTGTGCAACATCCAATGGACTTATAATACCATTCAATGGATCTTTATGTGACTAGTTAACATATGCTACCTTGATAAGGGAAATCCAACCACTAGTATAGTTATGATACCTTTAGTCAAAAACATACTACTATAGGTGAAGGTATTCAAACACAATTACAGATATTCCACCACAGAAAGTGTAATACCATAAGTTGATGGTTCTACCTCCAAGGTGATTTCACTACTTCCAATTTTATTTTCCACTGATAGTCTTATTTCTATCTCACTAGCGATAAATATGCTTCTGCTAGTTGAAGCATCTACCTCTAAGTCATGGCTATAGGATTGAAAATGGGAAAATGACATTTCATCTATCGTGGTGTTCCATAATTTTTGGGTAAAATCAAAAGATGATACCTTTAAAACACTTTTCTAGTATTTTCAATCAGTTTTCAATCCTGAAATGAAAATTTATGTCCCAACAAAGAATAGTTTGTTTTGTCAACTTGGTGATCACCATAATATTTTTATATTCCTTCTATTTGAACAAATTGAAAAGTGTTATTATCAATAGTCTACAAACCATGATAAAAATTTTCTTTTGGACTAGTTCTCTCAATAATAATAGGCCCATTACTATTTCATCGAAACAATTAATACAAACCATTTACAAGATGGGAATCTGAATCAAGGATCTGAAGATATTTAATAATGAAATTGATGGAATTTTTTTTGGAATATTATTACTTCCAATGAAAATTATCTTTATTTAATATCAAATAAGTTTATTAACAAACTAATTAAGGGATCCTCTCAATACCTTGCCACATTTATTTTCCTACCCTTTGGTGATTTTTTAATGATACTATTGACAATTCCAAATGTATGGTATGAAAACATTATAACCTGAATTGTTATAGTATAACAAGTATTTACATTCCATATAATGGCATCATGGATGTGCCACAACCCTACAAAATTTGTATATTTTTGAATTCCTTCAAAAAAGTAATAAAATGAATGTGTTAATTCCATATCATGTTTTCTATGACATGAAAATATATATATTTTTTATGATAGGGACATTCTTATACAGAACCCAAATGTGGTTACACACTTCAACACTATGAAACATTATAGAATTAATTGTGATGGTATCATTTCCACCACCTCATGGATGTTGATACTCATAACTACATTCCCATATCCCTATAAATGGTTTATTGTCTAAAAAATATAGAGAAATTGTGTGCCTACTACTAATCAAATGTAAGGGGATGAAATCTAGCTTGCCTCAGATTTTCATTTGTGTTCAAATAATGATGATAATTCACAACATGTTTTAATCCAATGGAAATTTGAGGCTAGATTTTGGGATTACATAGAAGAAATTATTAGATTTATAATTTACACAAATGAACAAGTTATATATATCTTTTAGTCTATCACTGCTACATCCTTGAGTGAGCACTTTTATAACCTGTTTCGAGTAGATGCTATATCTACATTCTGCTATATTTAGAAATCTCAAAATGATCTGCTTTTTGATAGTCAGGCTCCTTCTATTCAGATAGGAATGATGACCATTCACAAAGATGTTTATGCATTTTATAAGATACAAACATATTAAATGGAAAATAATATATTTGTTCTAAATATATTATGGTTTTGGGGTGTTAATGGAAGGTCCAAAAAATTATTGGTTTCCAAATCCATTTGACCGATTCCTATAATTACCTCATGTATAAAGTTGAATTTAAATGGATTTGGCTCAAGAATTACAGGACTATATAGTTGTGGGGGTGTCTTTCAGACACATCTATGATTCATAAAAGTGTTATTCTATCATTAAATTGGTCTTGGCATGAAATATTAAGGTTATTTATTTACCATAGTCAATGTTATCAAATATGATGTCCATCATGTATTGAATTATCTAAGGATTTAATAAGACTCGAAGATTGATATTGAAGATATGAATTCTAGATCTAAGAATTTCCTCATGAAATTTCATCCTCAATTTATTGATTGCCTTAAAGTTACTAGTCATCTTAACCTAGTAGTCTCACATTTATATAGGGAATCTAATCAAGTTGGAAATTCAATATCAAAAAAAGAAATTATGGAAATGAGATCAATGTGTCTCTTTTGAGTACCAAAAATTTTTACATTTATTGTTGATGTGTATATGTGGGGATATATTCACTCATATCTGTGTAAAACCCCTTGAAATGCCTGATATTTCAGTTTTTTTCTAGTAATTTTTTCGATCAGTCAGGCCCGAATCCTGAATATTTTAAACTAAAGGAAAAAAATGACCATAAAATTTAAAATGAGAAAGATAAATATTATCTTGAGAGATTTACAAATTGAATATGAAACAAGATCAAAATTATTTTTTAGGAATACCACATTGAATTATAAAACCTGTATTGGGTACCTTCTTGGTAGGTGGATAATTTATAAAAATAAGATTATTCCTAGCTTAAGGTCTTATATTTCTATAAATAATTAATATTATTATGGATACAATAAGGTTTTTATTTTTAAAAAACATATTTATGTTTATGGTAAAACTATTAAATAGCATTAGATTATAAAATCTATTGTATCTAACGTATCTAGACCAAAGAAAGTGTGTGTGCTAAAATCATTTCTTATTTAACATTATTGTAGGAAAAATTCCAGAAGAGTACCAATAAGTATTTGTGGTACCTGGATAATGGATTTTCTAAACACATTACTAGAGACTACTAAAGTATTAAAAACCACATAAATTTTGATAGTGAACATGTCACCTTTGGTGAAAATAGAAAAGGAAAAATGGCTGGACAAGGTCATATAGTTATTTATAATTATTTTTTAAATAAAAAACTATTATTTTTTGATGGTTTAAAGTATAAATTTCTTATCATTTCTCAAATATATAATGATGGATATCATTTAGTGTAACAAGATAATTCTTTAAAAATATATTATTCTAATCATGATTTATGTTTTACAACTTTATTCAATGATACATTTTATATAGTTCACTTAGTTTCATTATTTTCTAAAAAACTTATTTTTTATGTTCCATTCATAATGATTCTTTTATATGGAATAGGATAATAGGGTACTGTAACCTTTTCTCTCTTAAAAATTATCATTAGGAAAGGTTTAGTTAATGATCTTTCTAAACTAAAATTTTCTGAAGGACAATGTATGTTACCCCTAAAAAATAGAAACAACCTAATATTTATTTCAACACAATGAAATAATTTTAAACTTCTCAAACCCTAGATTTATTTCAAATGGATTTGATTAGAAATTACAATGTTTCTAGCCTTGTTGGGAAGAATTATACCTATGTTCTTGTAGATGAATTTTGTTGATTTACTTAGGAATTCTTTATTATAAAATTTATGAATGTTACCATTTTAAAATATTTGAAAAATATATAGAAAACTTTAACAGACATACTAATAATACTATAATGAGTGATCATAGCCATGAATTTTAAATATCAATACTTTGAAACATTTTACTCACAAAATGACTACAATAACAACTTCTCAACTCTTAGGACTCCTAAAAAATGGAGTGGTTGAATGAATTAATATGACTCTTCAAGATATTTCATAGTCTATGATGAATGAATATGAGTTACAAACCTATTTTTCGGGATAATCATTTAATATAGCCTACTATATCCTTGATAGGGTTCTTATCCGACCCCTTTTAAAGAAGACCCAATATAAGCTATGGACTGGAGTAAATACAAAGGTTAATTACTTTATAGTTTTCAGTTTCATGGAATTTATTATAAATAAAAAGAATTTTTAGACACCTTTTTAAGAAAAAGTGATGAAGGAATTTTCCTTGGTAATTCAATCTCTAGTAAATAATATTGGATGTTTAATAAAATAACCAATGTTTTTAAGAATATATATGTGTAAATATTTATTAAATAGATTCAAATTAATAAAAAAACATTTTTATAGGACATTTATGATTATTTTAATTATAATTTGATATCAATACGTCAAGAAAAAATAGTTATATCCTTGAAAAACTTAATGTAGAAAAATCACCCAGGATGAAGAAGTTCTTGAACTACACCATGAGGAGGAAAATTAAGTACAATGCAATTATATCCATAAAGACTTTAGAATCCATAGAGTAAATTCTTTAGATAATGTTTTGGGATATCTAGAAAGTGGTTATCAAACTATAAATTCTAATAAGAACAGGATTGAACATAAATACTTATTATCACAAGTTGAACCAAAAAAAATATAATTGAATCAATTGATGATGATTTTTGTTAATGGATGTACATGAAGAGTAAGATGAGTTTGAATGAAAAAATGTTTGGTAACTATTGGAAAGGCCTAAATAACACCAAACCATTAGAACTAATTGGGAATTTTGGACCAAGGCTAATGAGTCTAGCACCATATAAAGAAATAAAGATTGACTTATTACGTAAGGATGTAATCAAGAATAAGGTACTTATTATGAGGAAACCTTTTTCCTAGTATATAGAAGTTTTGATACTATAATGATTCATTATTATGTATAAAATTTAAATTTCAAACTATATCCAATAAAATCCAAGAGCTATTTTATTAATGGTTATATTCTTTAGGATGTTTATACTAAAAGACCCCCCAGGTTTCAAAAACCACTTTTTACAAATCATGTCTTTAAATTAAAAAACTATAACTTTATGGTTGAAAATAATCTCATAGAGCTTGGTATGATAGGATTATATCGTAATTTATTTATAAAAATTTTAATAAAGGCTAGATTATCCAAACATATTTATAAAAAGGATTTTTAAGGATTTTTGGTAAACTAAATATATGTCATTGATATTATTTTTGGATCATCCAAAAATTCATTGATTATAAAATTTCAAAAAATTAAGGAATATTAATTCGAAATGAGTTTAATGGGTGTGTTGAAATTATTCTTTGGATTTCATAATTTTAAAAATAAAGATGGAATCATTTTAAATCAAATAAAATACACAAATGATTTTTTGAAATGTTTTGGAATGGATAGCTCAAAAAAAGTGATACTAAAATTAGTACCACCTATAGATTGGACCTTGATGAAACTAAGAAACCAATTTACCAAACTATTTCTAGAGGTATGATATGGATTTTACATTGAATATAAGCTAAATGACATGATGTTATGTTTAGTGTGTTCTTTTATGCTTTTTTTCAAAAAAAACATAGGGAATCTCATTTTAATGCTATCAAAATGATTTTTAAATTCCTCAAGAATAGAACTAATTTTATATTATTTTACTTCTAGAGATAAAACATTGAATTAAAATTTTATTTATATGTATATTTTTTGTCTCTATGTTATATAGAAAAACCATCTATGGAGCATGTCACTTTTTTGAAAGTCTCCAGCACAATGGTGTAGTAAAATGTAGAATTTTGTTTCATTATCCATTACTAATTTTATGTAAATGGATGTCGGGTGGTTTTTATGATCATATTTGGTATAATAAACACATATTAATAGACTTTTTATATCATTTTAGGAATTTCCCTATAAATAGTTATAATAAAAGCACTATTAACATTTCTAAAAATCCAGTTTCACACTCTCTAACCAAACACATTGATATAATACATCAAATTTTGAGATACCATTTTCAGAAAGGTGATATAAATATAGAGTTTAGTGGCATTGAACATCAAATTTCTCACATTTTTATAAATACATTGAATATTTAGAGAATAATATATATCAGACATGATCTTGGAATAATTATTTTACTTTATTCTTTTATTCCCATAATTCTCTTGAATTTGGTAGTGTTAAAAATAATGCACATGTCTTCATTAGTTTACTATTGAAACTTGTGGTACGATTGTGTGATAATAATGTGTACTTCCATTGTATGATATCATTTGGATGATACTGTCTTATAATACCATTGGCCTGCTAACATTGGCATAATACCATCAGTTTATTCTCATTTGTTGTTATCATTTAGATACAAATTCTAGAAAATATTGTTCTTAGTAATATCATTGGTTAATACCATTATATGACTCCATTATATAAATATAATGGTTAGTATTGTTTCTTATTTTTGGTTATTTTATTTTAGATTTCATATTTTACACATGTGAAAATATTTTTATATTAAAAAATGATTTAATTATCTAAATGTTAAAAAATACAAATTAATAGTTTGAATTGAACCATCTCATGAACACACCCCATTAAACCAGTTCTTAATTTATCTCTTAAACCATGATCTTTGACCTTTATCATTCAATATTTACATTGTTTCCACAATGATGAGAATGAATCATCAGTATAGTTCTTCATACAAGTCATGACCCCTATAAAAAATCAAAATGCATGTCAAGTTGACTTGTTGAATAGTAAAATGATCTTATTTCATCCCAAATTGTATTTTTTGTGAAGGTGATAGGTGTTACTTGGTTGTAATCAAGTAATTCTATTGTTTGGAAGGTTATCCAAGAGTAATGGTTTGTTGAATGGTTCATAGTAAATAAGAGATCATTCTATCTAATATTGGTTCACAATTTTTATACACATAATGAATTTGAGTTTAGGGATTAGTAATAATTCATTATAACATTGTTATATGGTAATTAACTCATGTTAATTTCAAATCCTTGGGATAAGTGATTAGAGGATCCTCATAATGGAATCATTGGGGACTATCGAGCTTATTATCCCATTGACCTTGTGAATTCTCTCTTTGAGGAAGACCTTTAAGAGATTACTGTGGATGATACTGTTCGGAGAAAACTATAATAGAATATGATGAAGAATTATATCTTATCTTAAAATTTTACTAACATATGTTGTTTCCTATAAAGGTGTACTTCTATGTGACGAGTTATTAAGATGTATTATTTATATATCTAATGGGAAGAGAGGAAAATATAAACCAATATACATATCTCATGGTTCATATGCTGGAGTTATGTAAACTTTTTTGATGGTGTAATTTCCATGTTTATCTCAAGATGTTTTCTATTTTGTTATATGTAATAGGGATTGTTCCTAATGGAGAAGAAAACACGACTCATTGTGATGATTTATGATCAGTCAAATTACTTATAGAAGAATGAAATTTAATTAGACAGCTTAGTTGAAGAAGAGGGTAATGGATTCTGAAAAAAATTATAAAAATTTCAACCATGTGAAGAACCCATCCAAACCTAGGTATTTCTTATCATGGATTAGATAAAAATGAGTTTTTGGTTTATTCTTCTAATGAAGAAGTGGTTGAGGTTTGTGCTATAATTTAAGATGAAGCTATGGAGAAATATAAGATTATGTTTCTTTTATTAGTTGAAAGTTGAATTGAACTAGATATATTTAGGATCCAAAATGTTTTATATAAACCCCCCAATTCTCCATTTTCCTTTATCACCAAGGATTTTTTGCTAAAAGATTGTGATGTTTTAGATAATGAGATTTTAATTAGTGCTCTGTTTGAAGGTTCAATTCAGAGAGTCCATTGGATATCATTGTATTATCTAATGAAAATTTATATGATACCATGGATGGTGAAATCATCCATGATACCATGAAATGATGCAGAGTTATCTAACATTGGATTATTTTATGAGCATTTCAATTTAAAATATAGTTATATTATAAGCACTATAATTCATGGATCAATCCTTAGTGGCTCAACCAAATGACCCCCATCAGAGGTTGGTGGTTAATCAACTAAAGATAGAAGGATTACATGTAGTGGATGTATTAAATTAAGGGTTCTAGATGATCATCATATTTTCAATTTCGCAGAAGAAACCCTTAAATATAGGCTTGATCTATCATTTCCATCACAAGATGTAACATATAAATCACATCTCTACCTGTATAATCATTTTATTCCATGAAATTAAGTGACCAATATACATAGAACATTTCAATATAGTATAGGCTAAATCATACTTTCATGATTCTCTAAAAAGGTAAACTGAATTGGCTAGTAGATCACATGACATTTATATAGAATATGAGCCCATCACATGTCTCTTATTTAAGTATTTTAGCACATTACATGTCACTCAACAAATTATATCCATGAATTTCACTAGCATAATTCTATCAATGTCCCTTATGTATTTTATTATCATATGCATGGAAAACCCCATATTGGTTGTTCTCCAATTTTGGACATGTTCCAAAACATAACCAAACACATCATGATTAGGTAATACTGAAAGATTACATAAGAAAAGTATCAATGTTTGAAGGTTCTCATGAAAGGTATCTCACCCAAATCAGTTAATGGATATCCATAATAATCATACACCCATAATAATATTAATGACTCTACGACATTACATGAGAAATAATTTTATTTGGTTAGGCCAAAAATATGTCTAAACTATTTACCTCCTGATCCTATTCGTCATATATTGTATACAACTATTTATATCAAGTATAATTTAATACTCTTATTAATCATAACATATCACCACAACCCATAATACTTCATGATTATCATCAATTGGGGATAAATCAAAGTCATATTTTGAGGGGATATTATCATTCCCCAATTTATGTAATTTAAGTACAACACATATAAATGAACGAATAACATATATTTACTTTATTATATAATCATGATACATTTTATTTACATAATATTCATTCTACAATATTTATTATACCAAAAATATGATATATACACCATGATTTTGCTTTGATTGTGGTTTTGTCAATGGATACACTATATTCTACTTTATATCCACCCAACAGATCTTTACATCACCCCTTTTAATTAACTCTTAAATGATATGGAACTTGAAAAGGGTGTTTTCAGTCCATTAATGAGACCAAGTTTCCTCTGAATTTGTAATAGCTACATTTTTTTCATAGACAATCCTGATAGTTCCCTCGTTGATAGAGATGACACCAAGTTCAAATATTAGAGTATTAACCCTAAAATCATTCTGCACAATATATGATATTGTGATTTAGTCTACCTTTGTTTTTGTGTATGATATAATTTTTTGATTGTAACTTTTCCAAATGATAATTCAACTATTTAAGAAAAACATGAAAAAAATTGATAGTTGATATCAAGTTTTCATATTTGAAACTATCATCAATGTAGCCCCTTAAAATTAGATCACCCACCACTAATTTTCTATAACATATTCTTACATCTTTTGTAAGTACTTATTGTTGTTATTGAATGAAATATATAGACTCGCTAGGATTGGGTTGATATCTACATGTAATTATCAAAGCATAAGTAACATCAGGTTGATTACACAACATGGAATACATGGTATATCCTATGGGGGATAAATAATGAAGTCTATCCATCCATTTTAAATATTTATAAGGGTCTTGGATCATCCTTAGATTCATAATATTCAAATCTAGTAAATAACCCTTTTTGAGTTCTCTATACTAAACCAATTTAGCACGTTCTAATATATGTTTTCTAAAATCAACCAATAAAATTCTTAAATATATCACTATAGATATTAATATCTAGTATGGAGTCTTCTTCACCCATTTCTATCCTAGATAAGAATTTTCCTGGCCACATGTTTATAGAGTGTCAAGTGAGGACATCTTCAATAATAAGTATGTCATTCACATAAAATATCAGAAACATCACCGCACTCCCAGAAATATAATTGTATAAAAATAATCCTCTATGTTATTTATTATACTAAACTATTTGATCACATCATCAAACTAGATTTTTCAACTTTGAGAATATTTCATTAATCCTTAAATAGACCATTGCAATATAAAAACTTTTATAGGGTAACTTGAAACTTCAAAACCTTGGGGTGTTATAATATGAAATTAACTGAAAAAATTCCTATTAAGAAGAGTATTTTGGACATAGATTTGATATATATAATAATCATAATGATATTTTATGACAACGAATAACTACATAGAATTTATCATCACAACTGGTGGAAAGGTATCTTTATAGTCAATACCACGATTTTACTATTTTATACCAAGAGTAATTTATATGTTGTCACACTACCATCCATGTTAGTTTTATTTTAAAAAACTAGATTACACCCATGGGTCTCAACTAATCAAGGGAATCCACCCAGTTCCAAACATGGTTAGCTTAAATGGTGTCTATTTCAAATTCTGTGTCTTTTTTCCATCTCTCACAATTAAATTTCTTAATATCCTCTTGACATGTAGTATTTTTATCACATATAGACATTAATTAAGCATCATTTTCCATAATAAATTTGTATATCTTGGGATCCTAATGATTCCCACCATATCTCGGAGGTTCGTATATAACCTGAGTCAGTTCTTCTTCTATGAAAATTTACGGAACAAAGGAATATTCTATCTAAAAAAGCTTACTTTTTTATATTTAACATTTATATATTAAGATTCCCCCCACTAACCCTATGATTTATGTGTTTAATTTCAAATCAAACACCATATTAGGCCACAACCACTTTTTCTAGTATGATTATAGAATTAATATACCATAGTTTCTTTAAGATAACCAACAATGAAGTATTTATCTAACTTGTGGCCAAGCATATTATAATCCAAATATCCTATGACTGCTTCACTATAAAAAATCCTCTTAAAATATATATTATGATATTTATCAGTAAATATCTCATATGGTGTATTTTTGAATATTTTAGATGGATATTAGTTACGTAAGAATGTAATATTTTCTAGATTATATCCCCAGAATAAAATAGGATGGTCACACTGACTCATCATCAATCAAATCATTTACAAAAGGATATAATTACTCCTATTTGGATCAATATTATACTTTTATATTCTAGTTTGAGTAAATTTTAGAACAATACCACTATATCTAATATGGTCATCATGTTTATGGATCAATTATTCACCAACTTTTCCAATAGGTGAATCGGGATATTCTTTCCTATTTGATTTTGTAATTCACTATGAATCTCATTGAAATTTCACAAATTTTCATACTTATGTATCATAAAAAAAAACATATCTATACAAACTAAATTAATTATTAAATGATTTTAAGTACCTAAACCCACCACATTATTGAGTATTAATTGGTCTACATACATCATTGTGTATAATATTTACGGTCAAATGACCTTTTCACCATTAATACTAAAAGGTTCAGAGGTCATATTTCCTAATAAACAAGATTCACATATATCAAATGATTCAAAATAAAATTATTATAAAAATACATATATATGTATTTTTTTTGAATGTGTTTCTCATTTATATTTCTATGATTAAAATGCTAAAGGTAGGTGAGATTTGAATTAACTTTCAAATTTCATTATGAATATTATATCTACAATTATCTATAACAAAAATATATAAAACTTTGAAAATATTGAATATTCCATAAACAATTTTGTTCATTTATATCAAATAAATCATATTCATAATAATTAATGAAAATATGGTCTTATCAAAAAAAGATACAAAAATCAAATTTCTATTTTGTAAGAAAATAAGACCAGTTTTCTAGTTCGTGGAAAAAGATACTAAGTAGATTTAGATCATAATTGTTGACTTCCAATGCAGAAACTATTTCTCCATCACCAACATATATATATAATTTAAATTTATTTAATTACCTCATATATATTATTTGATTTTTGTCATCACAAATGTGTGATTCACACCCGATATCAAATACATGTTAGTTAACATTGGAGAAATTGATCTCTATAACATTCATATTCATATAATTAAAATGATTCTACTTGAGAACACTTCATGATCTTAGATATCAATTATGAATATTTTTAAAGGTTATTTCTATAAGAGATCTTAAATTTATAAACATGATAAATTCCATAATCTACAACAAAGTAATATATATAGCTAATATCATGTTTTATTTATTTTAATCCAAAAATTTTAATTAATGTATTCCCACAAAAATAATGGCCCCACGCATCATTACCTTTAGTGGTCCAAGATATATTTTTCACTAATATTTTTCCTTAATTCGGTGTTTATCTCAAAACACAACTATTTAGGTTGGACAACTTTCGAATCAGTTAACATATGACTCTTTGATAGTTAACTTCGAAATTCTTTCCCTGAATCTATCATATGGATATAAAATAAACTCTATTCCACTAGTATCATAACTATTAATTTTTCTCATGTTTGAATTTCCCAAATTTCATATAGGATTTTGTGTGCCTAACTCTTAGGGTTAGACATATCCTCTTTTACTTACACAAGATTGTATAGACACAAAGCTTGACGTACATGGACAATAAATTACTTTTGCAGAATACTTAATAAATAACAAAAACAAAAATCAAGGATTGTAATAGTTTAGTGTCTTTGGAAACTCAGAATATAATCTTCTAATCTTGGTGAAAGATCTTCTGCAACTCCCATAAATATCTTCCCATTTTGTTTTCTTACCTAAAATTGTTCATGAAATCCTGGGAAAAATAAATCATATAAAGGGTGAGCTCAAATGCTCTGTAAGGGTATGTGTGGATAAAATAAAACAAACCATATACCATTGAACTTAAAAACATGAACATAATGTTTAAACATCAAAATATTGAGCAAAGACATAAATCTTGGAAGTACGTAAGGCATGTACCATAATGGAACATAAATCTTGATAAAATAGAATGGTAATAAAACATGTAATTGTAGTAACCATTCAGCACTAGTTATGATTTCCATAGTAGCCAAGGCATTGCACCAAGACCATCATAGTGGACAAAGTCCCTTTCTGAATCGAGTTCACTCCTCATTCCAGTCCTATATCACTGAACCAGATTAACTTACCATTACAAACATGTCTATCTCACGAGATATAAATCTATACCCAATGCATTGGAGAGAGATATAGATCCCACCCATATCATAATGAAATCATTTTTACTTGTTTCACAAAATAAACTTAAAACATTCATCATAACCCAAAGAATAAAATGGGTTTCATAAACATCATCCCATAATCACATAATCCATATAAAACAAATGAATATAATTTCATCATAAGAAAAGTGAATCCATTTAAATCATAGAGAAATTATAATTGAAACTTACACATATGAAATAATGTCATCTTAGATGGAAATTGGTTTTGATAAAACACATGAAATTAATTCTATAGGAAAACATACGTTCTTTTCAAAATCATTTTATTTTCTCAAAATGCCGTGTAATTTTAAAAGAAAAGGAATTTTGATGTAAATAATCATTAAATATTTTAATGGAAGCATTATGAAAATTAAACATTATGAAACTGTAAAAATCCGTTCATGCCGTATAAGTAAAAAATAACAATCTCCTCATACTTTTGTTGGAAAAGTCAAAAAGTACCTCATATGGTAAACAAAAAAAATATTCCTTACATACCATGTAGTAAAAGTCAAAAATGGTTAAAAAAGACTTTAAACATACATGAAAACATTTTTAGAAAACTTGGTCTTGGATGATAAAGATAACTCCCGTAAATAATTACGAATAAACAATCTCGGATAAAAATGAGATTGATACATTATCCCTTACCTTAGGCCCGATATGCTTCATACATATCCGAACCTCCTGTATGATTATTTAAATAATGACATTGACTTATTAGAGAATCATATTCATTGTTATGATATCATATATGGTTCACTTATGACTTTATATTACCAGTTCTTTTGTAAATTCCTGTTAAAGCAGCGTTTTGGGTAAAATCGTTTCATTTATCGTACGTGTTTCGACTTGTGGTCCTTGATATTATTACTTATATCCTAATTTAAATAATTTAATAATGTAAAAAATGATTTATATATAATAAATATTCATCATATACATATATATTATAGATTGATAAATGGAATGAAATACACTGTTCATGGAGACGGTAGGCCGTACGTACGCATGAACGCTCATTTTGTTTCCTTATTGAATTGAATGGAATTAAGTAGATGAAATTCATATATATATATACATAAATACAATATAATTATTATTTCATATATCTCATTATTATTTATTATATATAATTTATAATAATTCATGAATGGTTAACATGGAGAATAAATCTCATCGCGTCATGGAGACGGTAGTCTGTACGTACGCACGAGCGATGATATCATTCCCATGATTGTGTAATTGTATTGAAGTGTATGTATAATATTTTATAATCAATATTAATTTAAAATAATCACATATAGTTATTCTTTACACCATTATACCCATCCAAGTAAGGTGGTGGTGGAAAACAGATTACACCACAGCGTGGAGATAGTATTCTGTACGTACGCACGCGCGGTGAATTCATTTTCCGTAGGATGGATAGAAGTTTAAATAGGGTTGTTTAATGTTTATATTAACATATAAGTATAAAATTAATACTGATTGTATTACTTTATAATGAAACAACTAAAGAATAATAACAAGAAGAAGAAAGAAACATGAGAGAATCAGAAGAAGAGATTACCTCTTCTTCGACGCACCTCCATTAAGACTTCTCTTAAGGAAGTAGAGTTGGTCTTTTGAGAAGACCATAAACTCCATAATGTTTCTAGGGAAGTGGATAAGATAAATGGGCAGGGGTTGGCCGAGCATCAAGGCTCAAAAGGGTGTGAAGAGAAGTGGGAAGGGGTTCCCTTTTTAAAAGGGAGGAGAGGGGCACCTTTGGAAATCTTAAAAATATTAATTTATAATAAATCTTACCCCACTTAAAAACCACCAAAAATGAATCATATTCGAATATTAGATGATATAGGGTTGTAATAGCATCAAAAAATAAAATTTAGACATGTAGGGAATTTATTTTAAACATTATCAACTTGATTTATCCGTATTTAATCTATTAAATTTTATTTGTGGTAATATGATTCTAAATTTTAGATTGTTATAAAGAAGCACTTATATGTTGTTAATTTTCCATAATTTGATAATTTAGGACATTTTAGACTATATAAATTTCAATTTATAATTTTTAAATATTTTTGAGATTTTTTAAACAATTTAATAATATGTTATTTTTATAAAATAACAATAGTGTCAATTTTGACACTATTCATTCATTTGAATTTAAATAAAATACACACTGGGGATATATTCAAAATAAAATATTTTATAGGTTCCTAACATGTCATATTATTCAATAAAATTAGTGTATCACATTAAATAGTTCATATAATATTTATTTTACTATTTGTAAAGCCATTTAATTGATACTTCTATTAATAAAATATCTTCTACAACATTTTTGTATAATTATTAAATATACTTATTTGTTGAATAAAAATTAAAAATAAAATAATAATATTAAGATAAATCTTATATATTTCATAATAATACTTTTAGTCGGATTTGTATTCTAAAACACCCATCTTTTAAAATGTTTTATTTATTAAATTATGAAGGTGACAACTTTGACATTATTTAAAATAATATAATATAAGTGTCATAATCACTTTTATAAGACTCCAAACGGTTATAAATTAGGAAATTGGATTCTCATGGTGTATATATACACTACCAATAAGTTTTTTGAATCTTTTTGGGCCTTTTAATGGGTATTATTATTTCAATAAAAACTATATTACTGATTTTTCACTTAATAAATAATATATTCATCATTAATGTGTCACCATTAATGACAATTATTTAATCCCTAAAAATTCTAAATAAATTATCATGATGTAGATAATGTTATTATATTTTTGGAGACTATTCATGTTGGATTTTTTATGATGTTTATCACTAACTTGAAATTATTATACTTATAAGATTTAAAAGAGTGACATGTTTCCACTTTAATTGGTTTTAGTAATAATTAAATTATTTTCATGGTCAAAAGACCATAAAATGAATCTAATCCAACCCTTAGGTGATATGGGTCGACTTTTAATATCCAATAGAATTTTGGCATGTGTTAGGGTAATTTTATAATACTATATTTACCCTTAATTACCCGATTTACCTTTAACTATGGTAAATAAAATTTGCCGCAGTTACTATTCATAATTCCCAAAAATAAAACGTAGCCTATTAAAATAATTTTGACCCACTGATTCCAAATATGGAATCCATTGTTTCAAATTCAATACATAGAAGTTGCAGAAATTAAATTAAAATTAATCTTGTTGTCGAAGGAAAATGGGTTTTTGTTTAAAACATTGGAAAAGATTGAATTGATTTAACATACGAATTCAATGTAATATCAATACTAAGGAAATAAATTATATTAAATAGTAAAAATATATTCTATTTATACTTTAAAACCACTTAATATTATAATTTAACCATATAAATTATTACGATGAAAAAAGTTATTTTTAATTAAAATATAGCGTGTTTTTACTATTCATTAAAATATGAAAGTTATTAGAAAAATATCAAAACTTTATCCAATGAAAATATTTATATCCTGATTCAAAAGAAGAAGTATATTTTTTAAAATTTAACTTATAAACTTTTCAAAAATTATATTTAAAATGGGTGTTCCATCAAAAGGCGGCAAAACTGCATTTTAAAAAAAATACTTATTTTACCCGAAAAAAATTATTTTGTTCTCATACCATGTTCTAGAAAATGTGTAAGATGAATAATAATGTTATAAAAGTCAAAATTTAGTTAATAATATTCATAACGGCTAGTTTATAATAATATTATAACCATATATCATTATTTAGTGAAACCCAGTATTGCGTACAACACACGCTATCGAAGAAGGTCGCGATTGCGTGTAATGCAAGCCAAGTCAGGGTTGCATGTATTGAAAAACTCCTTTGTTTTCTCGTATAATAGAATCCAACCATATTTCATTTATATATTGAATATATATAAATATATACACTCAATGTTTTGTAGAATAACTACTATCAAACGAACTTGAAATTGTGTGTAACACGATCCACAAATAGTATTGCGTCTACTACAAGATAATACGGTGTTGCGTATAGAACAAGATATTCTTGGTGTAGCATATAACAGAAGACATAAATGAAATTTAAAATAATATTTTTCATCAAATCTTGGGGTGTTACATTCTTCCCCCCTTAAAAAGAATTTAGCCCTCGAAATTCATCGGGGTAATAAATGGTTTACTACTCGAAAGTTTCTTCAATAGAAACCCACATCGTAAAATGGTTAACCAAAACTTATCTTTAAAAACTAAAGTATGAAATGTAATAGTTACCCAAATTAACTAATCAATGGGTTTCCACACAAGAGAACATAGGTGAAAATATTGATATGGAAGAGAAAATATAACCATCATGTTCTGATTGAGAGTGGTAGAGGACATGGATATAATAAATCCAATAGTTACAAAGCCATAAATTTATGATGGTCTAAGGGACCATCTGATTCATCAGATATGAGGAACTAGGAGAACATTTTTGGTTTTCAAGATCATTTTTCTAAAGTTGATGAATTAAAAGAAAAGATTACATGATTTTAGTACAATATCATTGTTGTTCGTTCCTTGGAAAATTTCCACTTCATCTCTTAAAGAAATGAAGTTGAATTTGTCATTCATGAAGTGTTAGCAGATCATGTGATAGAATGATGGGTCATTCCATCTATCTCAAACAAAAGGCTAGAAAAAGTTATCAAATATACAAAAGTCCATCTATTGGGAGATTAATCATATATGGATCCTAAAATGGACTTATACTTCATATATCATACCACTTAACTAATATATACTAACCAGGGACTTCTTGTATGCCAGTGGTAGGCGATAAAGGCCTGTCGCACTTCGTTTGTGGGTTCGATTCCCACAGCCTTGTCCAACGTGACAGGTTGTCGTCTGTTCTGCAGGTTATCTGTTTTCTAAAACTCTACTATCATAACATTTCAGAAATAAAAAGTCACATCCTTAACCAATACAATATGATTTCCATTCCAATCTTTAGGATTATTGAAAATACTTCTGTCTGATTACTAGAAATTTCATCTACCAAGCATGTGAATTCCTTCATTTGTCCCCCATATCTCAGAAGATATATCTTTTTGGTCACATTCAAAGCATGTGAATACCTTAATCATGTATTCTTTTGAAACATGAATTACCATAGAACCTTAGAGAAAACATGAATTCTGACATAAGTTAACTCTTTCCACAAACAAAAATCCCAACAAAATCTATATACTCAAATCATGATATCACTTTGTCCTTTTATCAACCATGAGCTCATGAATACTATCAAACATATTATTTTCTCCTTATCCCTTCATTATCAACACATCATCTTCTTTCCAAAAATATCTGAATAACCTTTCATGGTTACCAGTACCATTCAATATATACTTTCAAATACTTTAGGAAAAACAATAGTGTAACAATCCTTTGAAGATTCCTTATTCCATAGTACCATACATTTTTCTTGATAAACATACAATCATTCCACCAAAATTTTAATCTACTGACTGAGCTTCGTCATTTCTTTCATCTAATATTTCATTTGTAGTCTCTTCATCATAATCCACATAAATACTACCCATATGGCCATGGGGATTCTCTTCATAATATTTTCCCTTAGGGCATTGGTTTTCATAAAGCCCATACATTCCACATTTAAAACATCTAATCATTGTTGATGTCGTAGAAATACCATTATCCTTGTCCATGGTTTTAACTGAACCTTTTCCTTTGCACTTATTGGCTTTGTGTTCTTCTTTTCCACACCCAAAGCATCTTATAGTTCATTTGAAACAATATCCCTGATACCTCTTCCCACATGATTTACATGAGGGAAATCGAACTTTCTTTCCTCTATGATCATCATAAAACTCCATCTTTCTCTTATTATCTAAGTTGGGAAACTTACCGAAGTTGGGATTATTGAACATATTATGAGATTGTTGATTAGGCATAATAACGATGTTTGGACTTCCAAATCCCATTTCATTTGGTTTCTCATGATGAATATCATTCCATTGTCTATCATATCCTCCATTATCGTGAATATTCCAATTTCCAGCCATTTTCTAAAACCTAAAAAGAATATTGTGAGAGGAAAAAATCATGATAGGGAAAACAACATAGAAAAGGGGGCATACCATCAATATCTAAAATCTTCGGTTAAATTCTAAGATCATTACCATAGTTCTACGACTATATCCTATATGTATACTTATCCTTAGGGACATCCCTAGAAATAACTTAGAAATATCTCTAGGGATCTCACTAACATTTTCGCATCCTAGTTTCCAAAGGTTAACCAAACATTTATTATGATACCAACTGTTGGGACCCAATGCTTGACATACATGGACAATACATTGCTTTTGCGAAATACTTATTACATAAAAAAAACCAAAACTCAAGGATCGTAATAGTTTAGTGTCTTTGGAAACTCAGAATATAATCTTATAATGTTGGTGAAAGATCTTAAAAAAGTCCCATAAAGATCTTCAAATTTTTTTTTCTTACCTAAAACCATTCTTGAAATGCTGGGGAAAAGAAAACATATAAAGGGTGAGCTCAAATGCTCAGTAAGGGTAAACATGGAGAAAATAAAACAAACCATATACCATTGAACTTAAAAACATGAACATAATGATTAAACATCAAAATCTTGAGGAAAGACATAAATCATGGAAGTAAGTAAGGAATGTATCATAATGGAACATAACTATTGATAAAATAGAATGGGAATAATACATGTAATTTTGCAACCATTCAACACTTGTTATGATTTCCATAATAGCCAAGGAATTACTGCAAAGACCATCTTAGTGGACAAAGCCCCTTTCTGAATCGAGTTCATACCTCGTTCCAGTCCTGTATCACTGAACCAGATTAACTTACCATTCCATCCATGTATATATAATGAGATATAAATCATTACCCAATTAATTGGAGGGAGATATAGGTCCCACCAATCTCATAATGAAATCATTCTTACTTGTGCCACAAAATAAACATAAAAAATTCATCATAACCCAAAGAATAAAATGTGTTTCATAAACATCATCACCTCATCACACTATCCAGATAAAAAAATGGATATCATTTCATCATAAGAAAAGTGAAACCATGCAAATCATAGATACATTATACTTGAAACATACACATATGAAATAATGTAATCTTAGATGGAAATTGGTTTTGATAAAACACTTGAAATGAATTCTGGAGGAAAATATCCTTTCTTTTAAAAATAATTTTTATTTCAAAAATTGCCATTTAATTTTAAAAGAAATGGACTATTGATGAAAATAATCATGAAATCTTTTAAAGTATGATTTATGAAAATTAGGCGTTATGAAACTGTAAAAATCCGTTCATGCCGTATAAGTTAAAAATAACAATCTCCTCTTACTTCTGTCAGAAAAATCAAAAACTACCTCATATGGTAAACAAAAAAAAAGTTTCCTTAAATACCAAGTAGTAAAAGTAAAAAATGGGTAAAATGGACTTTAAACATACATGAAAACAATTTTAAAAAACATGGTCTTGTATGATAAAGATAACCCTAATAAATACTTACGAATAAACAATCTCAGATAAAAATGAGATTGATAAATTATCCCTTACCTTAGGTCTGATATGCTTCGTACGTATACGAACCTCCTGTATGATATTTTAAATAATGTCATTGACTTATTACAGAATCATATTCATTGTTATTATATCATATATGGTTCACTTATGAATTTATATTACCCGTTCTTTTGTAAATTCATGCTAAAGCAGCGTTTTGGGTAAAATCGTTTCATTTATCGTACGTGTTTTGACTTGTTGTTCTTGATATTATTACATATATCCGGTTTCAATAAGTTCATAATGTAAATCATTATTTATATATAATAAATATTCATCATATACATATTTAAGATAGATTGATAAATGTAATGAAATACACCATTCATGGAGACGGCATGCCGTACGTACGCATGAATGATGTTTTCGTTTCCTTATTGAATTGAATGGAATTAAGTAGATGAATTACATATATATATACATAATTATAGTATAATTATTATGTCATATATCTCATTATTATTCATTATATATACTTTATAATCATTCATGAATAGTTAACATGGAGAATAAATCCCATCGCGTCGTGGAGACGGTAGTCCGTACGTACGCACGCGCAATAATATAATTCCCATGATCGTGGAATTGTATCGAAGCATATGTATACTATTTAATAATAAATATAATTTTACAATAATCACATATAGTAATTCTTTACACCATTATACCCATCCAATTAAGGTGGTGGTGGAAAACAGATTACACCACGGCGTGGAGACGGTATTCCGTATGTACGCACGTGCGGTGATTTCATTTTCCCTAGGATGCATAGAAGGTGAAATAGGGTTGTTTCATATTTATAATAACAGATAAATATATAATTAATACTGATGTTATTACTTTATAATGAGAAAACTAAAGAAGAAGAAGTAGAAGAAGAAAGAAACTTGAGATAATCGGAAGAAGAGATTACCTCTTCTTCGACGCACCTCCTTTAAGCCTTCTCTTAACGAAGTTGAGTTGGTCTTTTGAGAAGACCAGAACCTCCAGAATGTTTCTAGGGAAGAGAATAAGAGAGATGGTCAGGGTTTTGACGAGATTAAAGGCTCAAAAGGGTGTGAAGAGAAGTGGGAAGGGGTTCCCTTTTTATAAGGGAGGAGAGGGGCACCTTTGGAAATCTAAAAAATATTAATTTATAATAAATATAACCCCACTTAAATACCGCAAAAAATGACTAATATTCGAATATTAGATGATATAGGGTTGTAATATCATCAAAAAATAAAATTTAGAAACGTTGGGAATTTATTTTAAACATTATCAACTTTATTTATCCTTATTTAATCTATTAAATTTTATTTATGGTATTAAGATTCTAAATTTTAGATTGTTATAAATAATAACATATGTGGTTTGAATTTTTGATAATTTGAAAATTTAGGACATGTTAGACTATAAAAATTTAAATTTATAATTTTCAAATATTTTTGTGATTTTTTAAACAATTTAATAATATGTTATTTTTATAAAATAAAAATAGTGTCAATTTTGACACTATTCATTTATTTGAATTTAAATAAATTCCACACAGAGGATAAATTCGAAATAAAATATTTAATATGTTTCTAACATGTCATATGCATCTAGAAAATTAGTGTATCTCATTAAATAGTTCATATAATATTTATTTTTCTATTTGTAAAACCATTTATTTGATACTTCTATTAATAAAATAATTTCTACAACATTTTTGTATAATTATAAAATATACTTATTTGTTGCATAAAAATTAAAAATATAATACTAGGATGAATATAAATCTTATATATTTCATAACAATACTCTTAGTCAGATTTATATACTAAAACACCCAACTTTTAAAATGTTATATTTATTAAATTATGAAGGTGCCAGCTTTGACATTATTTAAAAGAAAATAATATAAGTGTCATGATCACTTTTATAAGACTCCAAACGGTTATATATTAGGTAATTGGATTATTATGGTGTATATATACAATACAAATAAGTTTTGGTCAGGTTTTTGGGCCTTTTAATGGGTATTATTATTTCAATAAAAACTATATTACTGATTTTTCACTTAATAAATAATTTCTTCATTATTAATGTATCACCATTAATGACAATTATTTAATACCTAAAAATTCCAAATAAATTATCATGATGTAGATAATGTTATTGGCTATCTGGAGACTATTCATGATTGATGTTTTATGATGTTTATCACTAAATTAAAATTATTATACTTATAAGATTTAAGAGAGTGACATGTTGTCACTTTCTTTGGTTTTAATAATAATTAAATTATTTTCGTGGTAAAAAGTCCATAAAATGAATCTAATCCAACCCTTAGGTGATATGGGTCGACTATTATCCATCCAATAGAATTTTGGCATATGTTAGGGTAATTTTATAATACTATATTTACCCTTAAATACCCGATTTACCTATAACTATGGTAAATAAAATTTACCGTAGTTATTATTCATCATTCCCAAAAATGAAAAGTAGCCTATTAACATAATTTGGACCCTCTGATTCCACATATGGAATCCATTTTTTCAAATTCAATATACAGAAGATGCAGAAATTAAATAAAAATTAATCTCATTGTTGAATGAAAACAGGTTTCTGTTTAAAACATTGCAAAAGATTGAATTGATTTAACCTACGAATTCAATGTAAAATCAATGGTAATGACATAGATTATATTAAATGGTAAAAATATATTATATTTATACTTTAAAACCATTCAACATTATAATTTAACCATATAAATTATTTCGATGAAAAAAGTTGTTTTTAATTAAAATATAGCGTGTTTTTACTATTCATTAAAATATGAAAGTTATCAGAAAAATATCAAAACATTATCCAATGTAAGTTTTTATAACCTAATTCAAAATAAAAAATTTATTTTTTAAAATTTAAATTATAAAATTTTAAAAAATTATATTTAAAATGGTTTCTCCATCAAAAGGTTGTAAAACTGCATTTTTTGAAAAATATTTATTTTTCCTGCAAATTTTTATTTTGTTCTCATACCATGTTCTACAAAATGTGTAAGTTGAATAATAATGTTATTAAATTAAAAATGTAGTTAATAATTTTCAAAACGGCTAGTGTATAATAATATTATAACCATATATCATTGTTTAATGAAACCCAGTATTGCGTACAACACACGCTATCAAAGAAGGTCGTGATTGCGTGTAGTGAAAAACTCATTTGTTCTCTCGTATAAAAGAATCCAACCATATTTCATTTATACATTATATATATATATATATATATATATACACTCAATGTTGCGTAGAATAACTACTATCAATAAAACTTGAAATTGTGTGTAACACGATCCACAAATTGTATAGTGTATACTGCAAGATAATACGGAATTGCATGAAGCACAACATAATCTTGGTGTAGCGTACAACAGACGACTTCAATGAAATTTAAAAGAATATTTTTCATAAATTCTCGGGGTGTTACATTCTACCCCCCTTAAAATGAATTTCACCCTTGAAATTCGTCGGGTTTATAAATTGCTTACTACTCGAAAGATTATTAAATAGAAACCCACATCATAAAATGGATTACCAAAACTTATCTTTAAAAACTAAAGTATGAAACGTAATGGTTACCCAAATTAACTAATCACTAGGTTTACACATAGCTGAATATAGGTAAAAATATGGATATGGAAGAGAAATATAACCATCATGTTTTGATGGAGGGTGGTAGAGGACATGGATATAATAAATCCAATAGTCACAAAGCCATAAATTGGTGAGGATCAAAGGGACCATCTGATTCATCAGATATGAGGGAACTAGGACAACATTTTTTGTTTTCATGATCATTTCACTAATGTTGATGAATTAAAAGAAATACTTACATGATTTTAGTACAATATCATTATTGTTTGTTCCTTGGACAATTTCCATTTCATCACTTAAAGAAATGAAGTTGAATTTGTCATTCATGAAGTGTTACCAGATCATGTGATAGAATTATGGGTCATTCCATCTATCTCAAAAAAATGGTTAGAAAAAGTTATCAAATATACATAAGTCCATATATAGTGAGATTAATCATATATGGTTCCTAAAATGGACTTATAATTCATATATCATACCACTTAACTAATTTATACTAACCATGGACTTCCTGTAGGCCGGTGGTAGGCGATAATGGGCATTTTCACATCCTTTATGGGTTCGATTCCCACAGCCTTCTGCAATGCGATGGGTTGTCGTCCATTATGCAGGTTATACTTTTTCTAAAACTCTACTATCATAACATATTAGAAATAAAAAGTCATATCATTAACCAATACTATATGATGTCCATTCCAATATTTAGGCTTATTGAAAATACTTCTGTCCGATTACTAGAAATTTCATCTACCGAGCATGTGAATTCATTTATTTGTTCCCCATATATCATAAGATATATCTTTTTGGTCACATTCCAAACATGTGAATACCTTAATCATGTATTCTTTTGAAACATGAATTACCATAGAACCTTAGATAAAACATGAATTCTTTCCAAATTTAACTCTTTCCGCAAACAAAAATCCCAAATAAAATCTATATAATCAAATCATGATATCACATTGTCCTTTTATCATCCATGAGCTCATGAATACTATCAAACATATTATTTTCTCCTTATCCCTTCATTATGCGCATATAATCTTCTTTCCAAAAATATCTGAATAACCTTTCATGGTTACGAGTACCATTCAACATATACATTAAAATACTTTAGGAAAAAACAATAGTGTAACAATCCTTAGATGAATCATTATTCTATAGTACCATAAATTATTCTTGATAAACATACAATCATTCCACTAACTTCATAAACTACTGACAGAGCTTCATCATTTCTTTCATCTCATATTTCATTTGTAATCTCTTCATCATAATCCACATAAGTACTACCCATATGACCATGATGATTCTCTTCATGAGATTTTACCTTAGGGAATTGGTTTTCATAATTCCCATACATTCCACATTTAAAACATCTAATCATTGTTGATTTTGTAGCAATACCATTATCCTTGTCCATTGTGTTAACTGAACCTTTTCATTTGCACATACTGGATTTGTGTCCTTCTTTTTTCACACCCAAAGCATCTTCCTTTTCCTTTGAAACAATCTCCCTGATGCCTCTTCCCACATGATTTACATGAATGAAATTTAACTTTCTTTCCTCTCTGATCATCATGAAACTCCATCATTCTCTTATTATCTGACTTGGGAAACTTACCAAAGGTGAGATTATTGATCATATTATGAGATTGCTGATTAGGTATAATAACGATGTTTGGACTTCCAAATCTCATTTCATTTAGTTTGTCATGAATAATATCTTTACATTTTCCTTCATATCCTCCATTATCGTGAATCTTCCGGTTTCCAGCCATTTTCTAAAACCCAAAAAGAATAGTGTGAGAGTAAAAAATCATGATAGGGAAAACAACATAGTAAAGGGGGAGTACCGTCAATATCTAACATCTTAGGTTAAATTCTAAGATCTTTATCGTAGTTCTTAAGCTATATCCTATATGTATACTTATCCTTAGGGACATCCCTTGAAATGCCTTAGAAATATCTCTAGGGATCTCACTAACATTTTTGCATCCTTGTTTCTACAGGTTAACTAAAACATTCCTCTAATACCAACCGTAGAGACCCAAAGATTGACGTACATGGACAATACATTACTTTTTCGGAATACTTAATACATAACAAAAACAAAAAGTCAAGGATCGTAATAGTTTAGTGTCTTTGGAAACTCATAATATAATATTCTAATATTGGTGAAAGATCTTCAACAACTCTCATAAATATCTTCCCGTTTTGTTTACTTACCTAAAAGCTTTCTTGAAATCCTGGGGAAAAGAAAACATATAAAGGGTGATATCAAATGCTCAGTAAGGGTAAGCATGGAGAAAATAAAACAAACCATATACAATTGAACTTAAAAAGAAGAACATAATGTTTAAACATCAAAATCTTGAGCAAGGACATAAATATTAGAATTACGTATGGAATGAATCATAATGGAACATAAATATTGATAAAATAGCATGGGAATAAAATATGTAATTTGGGAAACCATTCAGCACTTGTTATGATTTCCATAGTATCCAAGGCATTGTTTCCAAGACCATCTTAATGGAAAAAGTCCCTTTCTGAATCGAGTTCACTCCTCGTTCCAGTCCTGTATCACTAAACTGGATTAACTCACCGTTCCATCCATGTCTATCTCATGAGATATAAATCTTTACCGAATGCATTTGAGGGATATATAGGTCTCACCCATCTCATAATTAAATCATTCTTACTTGTGACACAAAATAAACTTAAAACATTCATCAAAACCCAATGAATAAAATGGGTTTCATAAACATCATCCCATCATCACATAATCTATATAAAACAAATGGATATCATTTCATCATAAGAAAATTGAAACCATGTAAATCATAGAGACATTATACTTGAAACATACACATATGAAATAATGTCATCTTAGATGAAAATTGGTTTTGATAAAACACTTGAAATGAATTCTGGAGGAAAATATTCTTTCTTATCAAAATCATTTTCATTTCACAAAATACAATGTAATTTTAATAGAAAAGTACTTTTAATGAAAATAATCATGAAATCTTTTAAAGGAAGCTTTATGAAAATTAGTCATTATGAAACTATAAAAATCCATTCATGTCGTATAAGTTAAAAATAACAATCTCCTTGTACTTTTTCATAAAAGTCAAAAAGTATCTCGTATGGTAAAAACAATTCCTTACATACCATGTAGTAAATGTAAAAAATGGGTAAATATGACTTTAAACATACATGAAAACATTTTTAGAAAACATGGGCTTGGATGATAAAGATAACCCAATAAATACTTACGAATAAACAATCTCGGATAAAAATGAGATTGATAAATTATATCTTACCTTAGGTCTAATATGCTTCATACATATCTGAACCTACTGTATGATGATTTAAATAATGTCATTGACTTATTATGGAATCATATACATTGTTATGATATCATATATGGTTTACTTATGACTTTATATAACCCATTCTTTTGTAAATTCATGTTAAAGCAGCATTTTGGGTAAAATCGTTTCATTTATCGTACGTGTTTTGACTTGATGTTCTTCATATTTTTACTTATATACTGATTTAAATAATTTCAGAATGTAAAACATGATTTATATATAAAAAATATTAATTATATACATATATATGATAGATTGATAAATGGAATGAAATACACTGTTCATGGAGACCGTAGGACGTACGTACACATGAACGATGTTTTTTGTTTCCTTATTGAATTGAATGGAATTAAGTAGATGACATACATATATATATATATAAATAAATCTGGTATCATTATTAAGTCATATATCTCATTATTATTCATTATATATACTTTATAATCATTCATGAATGGTAAACATGGAGAATAAATCTCATCGCGTCGTGGAGATGATAATCCGTACGCACGCACGAGCGATGATATCATTCCCATGATCGTGGAATTGTATTTAAGTGTATGTATACTATTTAATAATAAATATACATTTACAATAATCACATATAGTTATTCTTTACACCATTATACCCATCCAAGTAAGGTGCTGGTGGAAAACAGATTACACCACAACGTGGAGACGATATTCCGTACGTACGCACGCACGGTGATTTCATATTCTGTAGTATAGATAGAAGGGGAAATAAGGTTGTTTCATATTTATAATAACATATCAGTATATAAGTAATACTGATGTTATTACTTTATAATGAGATAACTAAATAAGAAGAAGTAGAAGAAGATAAAAACTTCAGAGAATCGGAAGAAGAGATTACCTCTTCTTCGACGCACCTCCTTTAAGACTTATCTTAAGGAAGTAGAGTTGGTCTTTTGAGAAGAACAGAACCTCCATAATGTTTCTAAGGAATTGGAGAAGTTAAATGGGAAGGGGTTGGCCGAGCTTCAAGCCTCAAAAATGTGTGAAGAGAAGTGGGAAGGGGTTCCCTTTTTATAAGGGAGTAGAGGGTCACCTTTGGAAATCTCAAAAATATTAATTTATAATAAATATAAACCCACTTAAAAACATTAAATAATTATTCATATTCTAATAATAGATGGTATAAGGTATTAATATCATCAAAAAATAAAATTTATACATTTAGGGTATTTATTTTAAACATTATAAACTTGATTTATCATTATTTAATCTATTAAATTTTATTTGGGGTAATAAGATTCAAAATTTTATATTGTTATAAATAATCACTTATCTACTGTTAAATTTCCATAATTGGATTCATTATGAAATTTTAGACTATATGAATTTCAATTTATAATTTTTAAATATTTTTGTTATTTTTTCAAAAATTTAATAATATGTTATTTGTATAAAATAACAATAGTGTCAATTTTGACAATATTCATTTATTTGAATTTAAATAAAATCCACACAGAGTATATATTCGAACTAAAATATTTAATAGGTTTATAACATGTCATAACCATCTATAAAATTAGTGTATAAAATTAAATAGTTCATATAATATTTATTTTACTATTTTTTAAAACCATTTATTTGATACTTCTCTTAATAAAATAATTTATACAACATATTTGTACAATTATTAAATATACTTATTTTTTGCATAAAAATTAAAAATAAAATACTAGGAAGAATATAAATCTTATAGATTTCAAAATAATACTTTTTGGTGGATTTATATTCTAAAACACCCAACTTTTAAAATGTTATATTTATTAAATTATAAAGGCGATAACTTTGACATTATTTAAAATAAAATAATATAAGTGTCATAATCACTTTTATAAGACTCCAAAACGGTTATATATTAGGTAATTGGATGATTGTGGTGAATATATACACTACCAATTATTTTTGTTCAGTTTTTGGGCCTTTTAATGGGTATTATTATTTCAATAAAAACTATATTACTGAATTTTCACTTAATAAATAATTTCTGCATCATTAATGTATCACCATTAATGACAATTATTTAATCCCTAAAAATTATAAATAAATTATAAATTATGTAGATAATGTTATTATATTTCTTTAGAATATTCATTTTCTGTGTTTTATGATGTTTATCACTAAATTAAGAATATTATACTTATAAGATTTAAGAGAGTGACATGTTTTCACTTTCTTTGGTTTTAATAATAATTAAATTATTTTCATGGTCAAAAGTCCATAAAATGAATCTAAGACGACCCTTAGGTGATATGGGTCGAATTTTAGCCATCCAATAGAATTTTGGCATGTGTTAGGGTAATTTTATAATACTATATTTACCCTTAATTACCTGATTTACCAATAACTATGGTAAATAAAATTTACCGTAGTTACTATTCATAATTCCCAAAATAAAAAAGTAGCCTATTAACATATTTTGGACCCACTAATTCCAAATAGGGAATCCATTTTTTCAAATTAAATACACATACGTTGCATAAATTAAATTAAAATTAATCCCGTTGTCGAATGAAAACGGGTTTTTGTTTAAAACATTGCAAAAGATTGAATTGATTTAACCTACGACTTCAATGTAAAATCAAATATAATGACATACATTATATTAAATGGTAAAAATATATTCTATTTATACTTTAAAACCATTCAATATTATAATTTAACCATAAAAATTATTAGGATGAAAAAAGTCATTTTCAATTAAAATATAGCGTGTTTTTACTATTCATTAAAATATAAAAGTTATCAGAAAAATATAGAAACTTTATCCAATGTAAATTTTTATATCCTAGTTCAAATGAAGAAGATTATTTTGTAAAATCTACCTTATATACCATTCAAAAAGTATATTTAAAATGGGTGCGACATCAAAAGGCGGCAAAACTGCATTTTTTTAAAAATACTTATTTTACCAGAAAAAATTTAATTTGTTCTCATACCATGTTCTAGAAAATGTGTAAGATGAATAATAATGTTATAAAATTAAAAATTTAGTTAATAATATTCATAACTGCTAGTTTATAATAATATTATAACCATATATCGTTGTTTAGTGAAACCCGGTATTGCATACAACACACGCTATCGAAGAAGGTTGTGATTGTGTGTAGTGCAAGCCACGTCAGGGATGTGAGTGGTGAAAAACTCATTTGTTGTCTCGTATAACAGAATCCAACCATATTTCATTTATTCATTGAATATATATATATATATACTCAATGTGGGATAGAATAACTTCTATCAAACGAATTTGAAATTGTGTGTAACACGATCCACAAATAGTATTGCGTACACTGCAAGATAATACAGCGTTGCGTATAGCGCAAGATAATCTTGGTGTAGCGTACAACAGAAGACATCAATGAAATTAAAAAGAATATTTTTCATAAAATCTTGGGGTGTTACAAAGATAATCCCTGAGAACCCAACATTATTATGAAAGTACCTGGTTAGATGATTGAGGTACCGAAATGTGTTTGTTTTGGAAGTAATACCACACTTATCATTTGAGGGGTTTTCTAATAAAGTCTCACCAATATAATATATAACCTATGTATATTAAATCCAAAAATATTGAATCATGTGAAATCTTTATTATCTCATGTTTCATAACCTTACTTATGCTTGATTAAAACAATTTCGTTTTTGATTCCCTATTCCACCCACCAAATTTATATGTTCACACTATATTAATGTGAAACTATTTTCACCACCCACAATTTTTGTCACTCACCAAAAAATATAATCCAAACATATTCATAAATATCCAATTCATTATTTTCATAAGGTATATGAACTTTTGATATAAAGGATTAGAATTATATTAAATTGATAACATCTACTTGAATAATCCTAGATTTATATATAACCAACCCTCACCATTCAATAACATGGAATAAGCCTCTAGAATAGTGTGAAGTTTGACCCAATTTCCATCTACCCATGTATAAATTACTCAAAATATAATCCAATCCATCATAACTCTAATAGCCAATACATATAAAATATATTCTAAAATTAAATTTAAGCTAATAAATTTAATAAAAACTAAAGTCCTGGTAGATAAAAATTAAATCTTATGTTATCATACCTAGCATGTAATTCATGTAATTTTAATTTATAAGAAAAAATTTAACACATAAATTAAAGCTTACATAATATATTAATTTCATTAAAAATTTAAAACCATGAATATTCAAAAGGAATATTGAATGAATAATCAATTTTTTTATTTTCTATACATGAGATATTAATATAAACATTTCATATTTTATTAATCCATCAAAGTATCTTATTTAAAATTCGTAATAGTTAAATTTATAAAAAACTTTATAAACTATGTCTTATCTAAAATAACCAATTCTAATAATTTAGAATTATTTGATATTTTTTAATAGATAGATTGAATTAACTATTTTAATCAATTAGTGGAATTGGGGGAATCCCTTTTATGAAATTTTTTATTTTTTGTTGAAAAGGCAATATTCATACATATAAGGTATCACATATATTAGGGTAACCAACCTGTAAATTAAAAAAATGTAAGGGGTTTCCCATATGTAAAAGTCTTTATCACACAATGGAAAAACTCGTATAAATTAGGTAACCCATATGTATGAGTAAATTGGAAAAAAGGAAGGCTGTCAACTATAGTCTAGTTGTATCTTATGATATACATTATATCATTACTATAATTTGATGATTTGTTTTCATGTAACATTGGTTTCAATAAAAACCATTGATATCACATATTTAATATTACGATATAAAACCAAACAACATGATTTTTGTATATCATACTTTACGATACACTCCAAAAATACCCTAAAACTATAAAATCTGAATTTGGATATCATATATTCTAAATCCTATTTATCCAATGGATGAAAATATATCACATCATATATTTTTCTATGATATAGTCTCTAGTATATTATGATACACATGTTCATCAGAAAATTAAAATAAATTAACATGTTGATTTATTTATGAACATGTCTCTAATACCACCGATAGGTTATATAGGATCATCATATGATCAACGTAGTGGAAAATCCATAAATATATATATATGTGTGTGTGTGGTTGATCTATCATCAATAGAACTATCATATAAACTGAATAAAATAAAAAAAGGAATACATTCAATAAAATAAGATCCATACCCATCATTATCAAATTAGTTTTCTTGATCATAATAACCAATTGATAACTAATGGGATCTAACCTATATAGTGATGAAACCAGACACTTGAATCCTTGTTCTTAAAAAGAGGAACACATAATCTCATATGGTGTACTTGAACTTTATCCAAATATTAAAAAGGATCACTTGGTAGAACATATTTTTAAACATGGACTATGATTTTCACGTACTTCTAATGAGGGGATCATATCCCACTATATAGGATTATTTCATTTAATAAAGGGAGCTAAGTGTCAACTTCCATTTCATGGAAGAGGAAAAACAATATTATAATTCATGAATTGTTGGTGATTAAAAATCATTTTAATGTTTCAAATTATTTTTAAATGTATATTTATCCCTAAATTAATCAGCTTGTAGATTCATAACCAAGTTTAAACCATGTGGAAAATATTTAATATCCCTAAACATGATATCATAATATTATTGTATACCATGATAGTGGCTTCACATTCCTTATACAATATGAGAATATCATAACCTATAGTATGAATTGAATACATATCATGGGGTTCGAATTGGGGTATATCGTCCTATATGATATACCCATTTAATAGCATTTGCAGCATCAAAAGTTTCCTTAGGAGACCACCTTGTTTATTAGTTCGACGATCCTGCTCCAATACACCAACCTACTACTGAAGAAATTATACTCTTTGTAGCCTCCTTGGGATAGAAAGGGTAGGAACCTGACGAACTAAACCTCTTTTAAGATCCTCTGGAGATTAATTCAATCATCTTTGAAAATATCCTTGAAATATGATAACATGAGCAATCATAGGCGGTAGTGAATTACTTACACTGATTCCACCCCATGTGAACAAAAAAATGAGTATTTTTATGATCATTTATTTCTTCTCTTTGTAAAATAAATAATATGGATTGGGAATGGTGTTCTATAATCACTTGAACCATCCAACAGAAAAAATTGACCATATATATCACATATCATCACCGAATTGATAAGAGTTGTGATAACACCATCCCAAAATGAAATTAATTATTAGTGTTTCATGATGTTCCCTCAATGATTATCCACTAGTTGAGCCACTGTGATATAATAAGTAAGGTGAAATTGGTGATAATGATTAATCATAGAAACATATTTCTCACCAAAATTTGGCATGTGAACAACTGAAACGATTTTTAGAATTACCTATTTGATGTAAGAATGAAGAAAAATGATTGGTTTTTGGAACTCATAACCTCAAATATGTGTTTTCAAAAAACCGTAATAAAATTAAAAGTGATAAAAAATAAGAACTGAAATTTATGTTTGGAAGATAAAAACTAGTGTTGTATATAGTCTCTCTAGGATTGGATCTACCATGTTGATGTGATGACCACAAGATAATTTCGGGGACATAACAAAATTAGTGATTAAAACACTTTCATGAGATTCTATAATGGGAAATTACCACTTAATTTGGGATATTTATAATAAACTGACTAAATGATGTTACACCATTATTTTTTGGTAGAATTAGATCCCCTATACTGTATAGTTTTATCCCAACAAAAAGATATAGTATGAGTTTTATTTTCTACAGTAGATGTGATCTAACAATATTTTTGGTCTCTTAATTTTAAATTATTACACATGGGAACTAAAATATAGTGATCCATTGTAATAAAGATAATTTGGGATAGATATGGAAACCCCTCTCAAAATATTCCTTGATAAATCCTATCACAGTGCTTGTATGTTCCAAATTTTATTCTTTATTTTACCAAACACACAACATTGGTAGTAATTAATTACACATTTCCCATGTATGGGGACCTCACCCAACTTGAGAATGTCTTTGAGGTTTATTCCTACTTCCCCATGAATTAAGTTAAATCTGTTGGTATTTGGATAGTAGTGATTAATGAGTTAATATTTAATGTTGGTAAATTGTATACTAAAAGGAACATACTGTAGAGTCCCAATTTTTTTCCCTTATAATACATTGAAATATTTATACTGATTTTTTTATAAATATGTTATGAAATGGTGTGTGATTACATGTATTGGTGTTCTTGAAATTAAATTTATAAAAATATTAAATATATTTTATATTAAACACATATTTTGTTAAAAAAATTGATAAAAACATAAATAGAATATTGAATTCCAAATTTGGGAACATAGTTGAGTCTAGAATACAATTTTTACCCTATGTGTTGCCTAAAATGGGTCATCCAATGGAGTATAATAATAATGATAGTTTGTGGTACATTCAATGAATTAATTAAATATTTAATTTAATTAATTCAGTTGCATAAAATAATTATTAATAACCTTAAATATATCATTAGGGATATTTTCATAGGGTTATCCACATAACCCTGAGACCGTTGAGGTACATTATTCCTCTCATCTATTAGTGAATCGATATTTGATAATGAGACTACGGATCGAAGTAGATCAAATCACAGTTAATGAAATCACTACTCTAAATCATTAGAGAGAACATTATCCAAAAAAAATTTCCCAATCTCTATGAAGGAATCATCAATTTGTGGTTTACACCCTTATTGATTAAATTGATTGAGCATGATCATTTCTCCCTCTTTTATTTGTGCAAATTGAATCGTATCATGCACATATGTACCAGTTTAATTTTATTACTATGGTTTATCACCCTTGATATCCCAATTGTTATCATTAGAAAAGAATTATTGTGCAATGATTTTTAAACCATTGTTGTGGTACATTTATCCCTCTTGTTCTTCTCATTCTTTATGATTTTACTATAGGTCCATGGATCAATGTTTTTGATCGATACTAATACCAATCAGACCCCAAAATTCATCGAAGAGTCATATATAATGAAATGAATAGTGAATAAGTAATGGATTTGGGGTGATTGTGAATTGAGGGTGACAGATCTGATGATCAGAATCCAAAACAAAGAAAAAGAAACATGTGTTATGTGCACAATGCATCTGAGAAGAAAAAAATCAAATAAATTTGATTTTTGACCGTCATATGGGTGGAAATGATGAATGATAGCAAGATATCTCGATTTTGAGAGGATATGATGCGATACATGAGGACGAAAACACTAGATTTGTCATGCAGAGACCATATCTAATGTTTCGTGAATATACAAACTACACATCGTGTATATTAGAAGAACAAACAATGTGTGACCACTAGGTTATGATGGCTCTAGTTTGGAAAAATATATAATTATAGAAAAACATGTATCCCACCTACATTCCATTTATACCTTCCCTGGTGGATATGTGTGTGGTAGAAAACACATTCAAGACTCTTTGAGGGAGGATACAACTAGGATCATGAATTGAACTGATGTACCCAATCATGTCTAGGGACACACCATGTACTAAAGTACATGGACACAACCATGCACATTACCCTTACAAATTACACAAGCATGACCAAGGTGCACGAGCATTTCCATGGAGTGTATTAGACATACTGTGTAGACTCCCTAAAAGATGTGTAGTGCTCCATATTTTGTGATCCATGTACCTATATGGACATGAAATGGGGATGGAGTAGGGCCCCACAACATTCCCCCTCCCCCCCCACTATGTAACACCCCGACCCTAGTTACCCAGAGTCAGTGCATTATTACATAACATTGGCATGATCACAAGAAAGATCAAATCTCGAAAGACCGATTGGTTTAGTAGCCTTGGAAACACTAGATATATTCATAAGTTTTACATTACATCATAAAACGAAAAACTACTACAACAACATATTGTATCCATAATCCACACTCATATCCCCACATAATATCCCTGCAGGTCATTCATAACTTACTTCTTCACTTCCTGGGAAAAATAAAACATAGAAAAGGGGTGAGCTCAAATGCCCAGTAAGGATGACAATATAGCGGAAACTTTCATAAATAAGAATAAACTTTTCAGGCAATGTATAACTAAAACAAAAGCCTTTCAAACATGAACTTTCAACATGGTATGGCATAAATAAAATGAAATAATGCCATTTACTTATTCACATGGATATTCTACTAATCGAATAATCGCATGCAAAAATCAATAACCACTTTCATAATGTTGGAATGCATAATGCCAGACTATCATAACCACATAGTCATGGCCTCGTGCCAAGACTACAAATAAGATTTTGTCAAGGCCTTGTGCCAAGACACTAGTTTGTCTCATTAGACCTACCGATGCATCGAGGAGCTATAGCGGGCTCCACCCGTCACTTACTAAGTCCAATGCATTCCCATATGAAAAGGTTTAAACATAACATCAACATTCGTATTAAAACTAGCATACGAAATGTCAATAATTTCACCATAAACTATGAATTGTATAAAAATAGCACATCCACAGTCAAACATATCACAAAACCTTCAATACAATATAGAAGCTTTGTATTACAATAAATCAACTTCAAATAAGCGTTGAATCCATCAAAGGATGTTGACATAGATGAAATCAAAACTATTTGAGAGAAATATCTCCTTTTTTGAAATCATTTAAAAGTCACACATTTATAAAGGAAGTAATTAAAAAGAGATTTTTGAATCAAAGTGTCCCATACCACTTTGAAACTTTTGAAAGGAATTAACATTTTTAAAAAACATTCATGTCCATATAAATAAATCCTTAAAAACCATTTTGAAGACATTAATTAAAAAGATTTATAAAGATAAATCTTTAAAACATTTAAAATTCTGATTTTGATAAAGAGTACCTTTCTGAAATTCTTAAATTATTCATTTTGAAATCATTTAAAAGTCACATAATTATAAAATAAAACATTTACTTTGAAAATATCCTTATAAGCTTGTAAGGGAAGTTTTGAAGATTTTATAATGGCGGAAATTAGCCGCACCCGCCGTATATGTTAAAAAAAACATTCTTACCTTAATTCTGTCGAAAAGGTTAAAAAGGGACCTTGTTTTGAAAACGACAGAGAGATTCCTTTATAAACCACTTATAAAAGTCAAAAAGGGTATAAATGACTTTAACTCATATTCTAGTAAATAGTAAAAATGTTTTGAAATACATTTTTAAGAAACATGGATGTGGATGATAAAGAGATCCCAGTAGATTATTACATATAAACAACCTCGGATAATGAACAGATTGTGAAATAACCCTTACCTTGTACTTTTCCTTGGTTGGGGTAGGTTAACCTCCTGTATAATGGTGAAATAATTGTTATTAAATTATACAAGAATCATATACATTAATATGATATCATATATGATCTTTTAATATTGATTTGATAACAATATCTTAGTATTATCATTATATCGGGTGTTAACTTACTTGTTGTCTTTTATATGTTTTGTTACGTAAGACATGTTTGTAAAGGATAGGTTGTATATTATTCATATCCAGAATGATATGAAGTCCTTAAACCTCATTTTTAAATCATCAAATGATAATTATACTTGAATGGATACGATGGAGAATGAATCTCATCGCGTTCGTGGAGACGGTAGTCCGTACGTACGCACGAGCGACAATATCATTCTTTTGATATTAAAATAAAATATAAATGGATGGTATATCATATATAGAGAATCATTAACATGTTATATTTATTATTTATATGAGTTACACATCATTATTATACCCATCCAAATAATAATATATTGAATAACAATTACACCACGACGTGGAGACGGTAAGCCGTACGTACACACGTATGGTGACATGTTATTCAAAGGGTGGATAGAATACTGAATATGGTTGTACCATATTTATAATAACATCACAGTATATGTAAGATACTGGAGTTATTATTTTAGAATGGTAAGAACAAAGAAAGAGGAAGTGGAAGAAGAAAGGAACTTAGAAAAGGGTGGTGAAATCATTACCTCTTCTTCGGGTTCTTCCTTTTGATTTGATCAAAAGGGCTCCTTAGGTTGGCTTTCTGATCAAACTAAGGCCTCTAGGTTGTAGTGAGGGATGTTGGGAGAGTATTTGGGCAGAGTTTGGCCGAACCAAAAGGCTTTGAAGGTGTGAAGAAATGGGAAGGAGGAGTGCCCTTTTATAAGAGGGGTGAGGGGCACCTTTGGAAAAGCTAGAAATATTAATTTATAATAAATTCATATTCGGTTTCCAATGGCTCCAAAGTTGACTATTAAAAGGCTAAGGTGGGGATAGGTCGAACACCACTCAACCAATAGAATTTAGACAGGTTTGGGTACTTATATTAACCTTATCTTTAAGTATTAACTCTAAGTTAATTAGTTTCACTTTTACAATGTCTCTTTGTATTTTTATATAATATGGTTAATAAACTTACTATATACATCCAATCGACCCCCAAGTGGTCCATTAATGATGAAACTATCAGGATATAAGTCTCTTGGCCGATCCTTAGATTTTTAGGAATTTAATATCAATTAATAATATAATATTTGTTTTAAGAACTCTTTTATGTCAATTTTGACACTATTCAATAGTTGATTTTTTTGAAACTCATAACAGATTTATTACTTAGAAAAAAGTAAATTAAATCAATCCTAATATATCATATTATCCTATAAAATTAGTTTAATTCATTAAAAGTTTCATATTATATTTGTTTGGGTATTTATAATATCAATTATTTTAATTTTTCACTATTATAGTAATTACTGCATCATCATTGTGTCATAAATAAAACAAATTATTTAATGTCTAAAAATTATAAATAAAATATCATTATGTAGGAAATCTTTTTAGCTTTCTAATGAATATTTATAATCTAAAATCAAACTTATATAATCCTATGTAACAATTGTTTTTCTAAAAGATATATGCTTGTGTCATTTTTGTATTCATTTTAACTTAATTAAAATAAAGTGTCATTATCACTTACAAGTGGATCCATGGGGTCCCAAAATTGACACAAAGATGCCCATGGTCGACCATGTATCAACCAATATGGTTAAGACACGTTTTAGGGTAATTTAGTATAATTATAATATTATTTTTTTAACCCTTATTTTCCGGATTTACCCTTAACCATGGTAAATAAAATATTTACCGCAGTAATTATTCAAAATGTCTAAAAATAAAAGTTACCTATTTACACAATTTGAACATCCTGATTCCAAATATGGAATCCATTTTCCGAAATTCTAAACACAGAAGTGGCATAAATTAATTTAAAATTAATTCCCGCTGTCAAAACAAAAAGCGTGTTTTAAGAGATAATAACTATCAAAAGATTGACACTTGTTTATGTTTGGTTTAATTGTAAAATTATGTCCAATGACCAACATTATATTAAATGGTAAAAATATATTCTAAATATACTTTAAAACAACTCAAATTCATAATTTATCAATATTAATTATTTTGATTAAAAAAGTTGTTTTTAATTAAAATTTAGTAATTTTCACTATTCATCAAAATATAAAAGTTATCCGAAAAGTACCAAAATTTCACCCTAGGCTAATTTTGATATTCTGAATCAAAAAATGAAGCCCATTTTGAAATATAAAATATATATAATTTCAAAAAGTAGTTATTACTATTCATAACAGCTAGTTTAATTGGTTGTTAGAACTCGGTGTTGCGTACAACACACGCTATCACATTATTCAAAGAGAAGTGTACCGTAGAAGCTTGGGATGTTTCATTTTAAATTTTTGATGTCCCCATTTAGTCAAAAAGTTTAAAATATAGTATTTAAAAAGGGTTCACTATTAAAGTTTATAAAAGTGCAATACTGAAAATGAATTTGTTCTTGCATTATATCTAAGAAACTCATAATATGGATTCTAAAATTATAAGGATTATATAAACATTAAAATTTATCTAATACTATTCATAACCTCTTTTGAACGGCTTGTTTGGTAAGTCATGGTGTTCTTGAACTTGGTGTTGCATGTAGTGAAAGTTATTGAATTATTTTGAAGAACTAACACACTTATGAAATCATGGGGTGTTACATTCTCCCCTCCTTCAATAAATTGCGTCCTCGCAATTTGAAATTGTTCTTCGAAAATAAAAGGTTGAAAATAGATAATATATTTGTGGGAAACCCCACATCAGAAATTGGGTTACTAAAATTTAGTCTTAATATGAGGAAAAGAGAAATGAAAGGGCCACCACCAAATTATGATCTCGATTAGAAGAACATTGGTGGCAATTTGAGACATATAATTGGAGGAAAAACGTAAATATTTACAGGTAGTGATTGAGGTCATCAATCACAAACAAGTATAAAATTGAGGTCCTTAAATCCATCAATCTATGATGATTTGAAATACCATCGGTTCAACAAAACATAGGGTATTAGGATAACACATTTTTGACGTTTCAAAATATCTTAGTTGAAATCCCACATCGAAAAATGAATTAATGATGCCTCTATTTAAAATAAAGAGTCGAAAGTATGAAGATTACCAAAAATAACACATACTAGGGTTCCATGTAGTAAAATATGGATATGGAAGAAAAATCTAACCATCAATTACCTGATTGAGAGTGGTAGAGAACATGGCTATGAAAATGCCAACAATCCCAAAGCCATAAATTAGTGATGATTTAAGGTACCATCTAGGAAAACATTTTTGTTCTAATTTTCTTTTCGTAATATTGAGGATTTTTTTTATGAGATTGGATAAGATCATATAGAGATATACTTACTTTATAATTAGAGTTTTATCCATTAATAAATTTCTACCACAAACTCATCTTTCACTCTAAAAGATAATAGAATGTAAAAAAATTCTATTTACACTATTCGTATAGGGTTCCAAAATAAATGAATTTATAATTCATCTACATGATCTTTTAATAAAAACTACATTATTTAATCCAGGACATCTCATGGGCCAGTGGTAGGTGATACACCCTTGTCGCCCTTCGGTTTCGGGTCCAAGTCTCGCAGCCTTGCCGGACGCGACGGGTTGCCGCCCGACCTCCGGGTTGTCCTTTTATGGCAATCCAAAATTAATCTAGAATAGAACTATCCAAAATACTTCTGTCCAAACTCACAGTCCAACATTTATAAGGAAGGTAAACATAATGCAGATCCTTTTTACCCCGTAATAGCATATGAATACCTTCATCATGTATTCTTTTAATACACTGAAACATCCTGATTTACCATAATCTTTATTGATTACATTCATGCTCCCTTATTCCATATAGAATGCTGGATATACTTCATCAATCCAAAAATGTTTTAAACCCCAACAATGATGGAATAGACAAATCATTAACCAGCTTCAAGGTAGTCAAGAATATCCAATATAATTTATCCAAATCAATCATGTATTATTCTAAAATCACTACCTCGGTATCAGAACCATATTATGGTTTATCTTTCTCTCAACCATATATTTTCCAGACATTTAACCTGCTACTGAGTCACTTTTCTTTGTTCCACACCATCTCAAGTCCTTAATGAAATAGTACTGCAGTACAATCCTTATATACTCCATAATTATTATAACAAGTACATTGTTGATACAACACTCAATTGATATAATCAACATAATAACTCTAATCATTCCTCTTAATCTGTGGTAGTATCATAACATGATTATTATCCAATAGCATCATTTGCGGCATAGTCTGATGACTGGGACATAGGTTCGCGTAGTGTCCAAACTCCTTGCAAATGAAGCATTGTACATTTGAAACCATTTTCTTACCCATGCAGTCATGTACTTTGTGCCTTTTTCCTCCACACTTATAACAAACTCTCATTCCTTTCAGGCAAGTTCCAGGGTGTTTCTTTCCACAGTTACCACATATGGGAAAATTCTTCTTTTCCCTCTTCCCTTTATCCATCTTTCTCTCTTCTATCCTTTTCTTCTCTTGCTTCCCTTCAAAGCCATAGGACTTAGTAAACTCTTAACTTATCTTATCAACACATGATATTATTTCTTCATATGATGATAATACATGGGAGACTATTTCTCTTATAAATTTTAGCTTAAGACCATGAAAGATATGATCCTTCCTTCTCTTTGGATCATGTGCATTTCTAGAGTTCTCATTCCTTCTACTGGGCGCCATTTCTAAACAATGGCATACACTAGATCAGTTTATGAATCAAAATACATAATCCCATACTTATAAAACACTTAACATAAATTGAAATATTTATGGATATAATCCATAATCATAAAAATGTCTTCTTTGAGGATGTATATACTCATAAACCCTTCATAATGATTTGTAAAGAAAATTAGAGTTATCCTAAGCATATCCCCCGGGAGTGTCGTAACCAAGAGTGCAGCAAGGCCCATTGTCGTGCACCAGTTCCCGTTCGAGTCTAGCTCAAAGCGGTGTTTTCGGGTTTTACCCCTAGGTACATCTGTGCCAGAGCCGCCTCTACCTGCTCGTATCCAGACAGGGATGTATTGCTCGGAAAACTCAAAAAATCTCTACAATACCAAAATTCTAGGAAGTTCTTCTATACTAATCCTCAAAGTTCATCTTAGGTCTACGTGCTCTAATCAGAGTTTATCTAAATCTAGCTTCCAAGGTTTGTACTAAACTTCCTCTGATACCAACTGTAACACCCCGACCCTAGTTACCCAGAGTCAGTGCATTATTACATAACATTGGCATGATCACAAGAAAGATCAAATCTCGAAAGACCGATTGGTTTAGTAGCCTTGGAAACACTAGATATATTCATAAGTTTTACATTACATCATAAAACGAAAAACTACTACAACAACATATTGTATCCATAATCCACACTCATATCCCCACATAATATCCCTGCAGGTCATTCATAACTTACTTCTTCACTTCCTGGGAAAAATAAAACATAGAAAAGGGGTGAGCTCAAATGCCCAGTAAGGATGACAATATAGCGGAAACTTTCATAAATAAGAATAAACTTTTCAGGCAATGTATAACTAAAACAAAAGCCTTTCAAACATGAACTTTCAACATGGTATGGCATAAATAAAATGAAATAATGCCATTTACTTATTCACATGGATATTCTACTAATCGAATAATCGCATGCAAAAATCAATAACCACTTTCATAATGTTGGAATGCATAATTCCAGACTATCATAACCACATAGTCAAGGCCTCGTGCCAAGACTACAAATAAGATTTTGTCAAGGCCTTGTGCCAAGACACTAGTTTGTCTCATGAGACCTACCGATGCATCGAGGAGCTATAGCGGGCTCCACCCGTCACTTACTAAGTCCAATGCATTCCCATATGAAAAGGTTTAAACATAACATAAACATTCGTATTAAAACTAGCATACGAAATGTCAATAATTTCACCATAAACTATGAATGGTATAAAAATAGCACATCCACAGTCAAACATATCACAAAACCTTCAATACAATATAGAAGCTTTGTATTACAATAAATCAACTTCAAATAAGCGTTAAATCCATCAAAGGATGTTGACATAGATGAAATCAAAACTATTTGAGAGAAATATCTCCTTTTTTGAAATCATTTAAAAGTCACACATTTATAAAGGAAGTAATTAAAAAGAGATTTTTGAATCAAAGTGTCCCATACCACATTGAAACTTTTGAAAGGAATTAACATTTTTAAAAAACATTCATGTCCATATAAATAAATCCTTAAAAACCATTTTGAAGACATTAATTAAAAAGATTTATAAAGATAAATCTTTAAAACATTTAAAATTCTGATTTTGATAAAGAGTACCTTTCTGAAATTCTTAAATTATACATTTTGAAATCATTTAAAAGTCACATAATTATAAAATAAAACATTTACTTTGAAAATATCCTTATAAGCTTGTAAGGGAAGTTTTGAAGATTTTATAATGGCGGAAATTAGCCGCACCCGCCGTATAAGTTAAAAAAACATTCTTACCTTAATTCTGTCGAAAAGGTTAAAAAGGGACCTTGTTTTGAAAACAACGGAAAGATTCCTTTATAAACCACTTATAAAAGTCAAAAAGGGTATAAATGACTTTAACTCATATTCTAGTAAATAGTAAAAATGTTTTGAAATACATTTTTAAGAAACATGGATGTGGATGATAAAGAGATCCCAGTAGATTATTACATATAAACAACCTCGGATAATGAAGAGATTGTGAAATAACCCTTACCTTGTACTTTTCCTTGGTTGGGGTAGGTTAACCTCCTGTATAATGGTGAAATAATTGTTATTAAATTATACAAGAATCATATACATTAATATGATATCATATATGATCTTTTAATATTGATTTGATAATAATATCTTAGTATTATCATTATATCGGGTGTTAACTTACTTGTTGTCTTTTATATGTTTTGTTACGTAAGACATGTTTGTAAAGGATAGGTTGTATATTATTCATATCCAGAATGATATGAAGTCCTTAAACATAATTTTTAAATCATCAAATGATAATTATACTTGAATGGATACGATGGAGAATGAATCTCATCGCGTTCGTGGAGACGGTAGTCCGTACGTACGCACGAGCGACAATATCATTCTTTTGATATTAAAATAATATATAAATGGATGGTATATCATATATACTGAATCATTAACATGTTATATTTATTATTTATATGAGTTACACATCATTATTATACCCATCCAAATAATAATATATTGAATAACAATTACACCACGACGTGGAGACGGTAAGCCGTACGTACACACGTATGGTGACATGTTATTCAAAGGGTGGATAGAATACTGAATATGGTTGTACCATATTTATAATAACATCACAGTATATGTAAGATACTGGAGTTATTATTTTAGAATGGTAAGAACAAAGAAAGAGGAAGTGTAAGAAGAAAGGAACTTAGAAAAGGGTGGTGAAATCATTACCTCTTCTTCGGGTTCTTCCTTTTGATTTGATCAAAAGGGCTCCTTAGGTTGGCGTTCTGATCAAACTAAGGCCTCTAGGTTGTAGTGAGGGATGTTGGGAGAGTATTTGGGAAGATTTTGGCCGAACCCAAAGGCTTTGAAGGTGTGAAGAAATGGGAAGGAGGGGTGCCCTTTTATAAGAGGGGTGAGGGGCACCTTTGGAAAAGCTAGAAATATTAATTTATAATAAATTCATATTCGGTTTCCAATGGCTCCAAAGTTGACTATTCAAAGGCTAAGGTGGGGATAGGTCGAAAAACACTCAACCAATAGAATTTAGACAGGTTTGGGTACTTATATTAACCTTATCTTTAAGTATTAACTCTAAGTTAATTAGTTTCACTTTGACAATGTCTCTTTGTATTTTTATATAATATGGTTAATAAACTTACTATATACATCCAAGCGACCCCCAAGTGGTCCATTAATGATGAACCTATCATGCTATAAGTCTCTTGGCCGAACCTTAGATTTTTCGGAATTTAATATCAATTAATAATATAATATTTGTTTTAAGAACTCTTTTATGTCAATTTTGACACTATTCAATAGTTGATTTTTTTGAAACTCATAACAGATTGATTAATTAGAACAAAGTAAATTAAATAATCCTAATATATCATATTATCCTATAAAATTATTTTAATTCATTAAAAGTTTCATATTATATTTTTTTGGGTATTTATAATATCAATTATTTTAATTTTTCACTATTATAGTAATTACTGCATCATCATTGTGTCATAAATAAAACAAATTATTTAATGTCTAAAAATTATAAATAAAATATCATTATGTAGGAAATATCTTTATATTTCTAATGAATATTTATAATCTAAAATAAAACTTATATAATCCTATGTAACAATTGTTTTTCTAAAAGATATATGCTTGTGTCATTTTTGTATTCATTTTAACTTAATTAAAATAAAGTGTCATTATCACTTACAAGTGGATCCATGGGGTCCCAAAATTGACACAAAGATGCCCATGGTCGACCATGTATCAACCAATAGGGTTAAGACACGTTTTAGGGTAATTTAGTATTATTATAATATTATTTTTTTAACCCTTATTTACCGGATTTAACCTTAACCATGGTAAATAAAATATTTACCGCAGCAATTATTCAAAATGTCTAAAAATAAAAGTTACCTATTTACACAATTTGAACATCCTGATTCCAAATATGGAATCCATTTTCCTAAATTCTAAACACAGAAGTGGCATAAATTAATTTAAAATTAATTCCCGCTGTCAAAACAAAAAGCGTGTTTTAAGAGATAATAACTATCAAAAGATTGACACTTGTTTATGTTTGGTTTAATTGTAAAATTATGTCCAATGACCAACATTATATTAAATGGTAAAAATATATTCTAAATATACTTTAAAACCACTCAAATTCATAATTTATCAATATTAATTATTTTGATTAAAAAAGTTGTTTTTAATTAAAATTTAGTAATTTTCACTATTCATCAAAATATAAAAGTTATCCGAAAAGTACCAAAATTTCACCCTAGGCTAATTTTGATATTCTAAATCCAAAAATGAAGCCCATTTTGAAATATAAAATATATATAATTTCAAAAAGTAGTTGTTACTATTCATAACAGCTAGTTTAATTGGTTGTTAGAACTCGGTGTTGCGTACAACACACGCTATCACATTATTCAAAGAGAAGCGTACCGTAGAAGCTTGGGATGTTTCATTTTAAATTTTTGATGTCCCCATTTAGTCAAAAAGTTTAAAATATAGTATTTAAAAATGGTTCACTATTAAAGTTGATAAAAGTGCAATACTGAAAATGAATTTGTTCTTGCATTATATCTAAGAAACTCATAATATGGATTCTAAAATTATAAGGATTATATAAACATTAAAATTTATCTAATACTATTCATAACCTCTTTTGAACGGCTTGTTTGGTAAGTCATGGTGTGCTTGAACTTGGTGTTGCATGTAGTGAAAGTTATTGAATTATTTTGAAGAACTAACACACTTATGAAATCTTGGGGTGTTACACACTATATACGCGTTGGTTTTTTAGGAAACTTCAAACTCTCATATCTCAATTTTCAGGAATCATATTTTTCCCATTAGTAGCCTATCCATATTTTTTCCATATAGAATGAAATGGTTCCCTACATTGTTGATTTTATGACAAGATGTGACATATTCTAGGCATGTTGTTTATTTTGGTGTTTCTCGATGATGGGAGCGATTAGGAAGGATCACTAGATCCTTATATAGTGGAAACCATCTACTTGGATAAGACATGATTCCTCTACCTATCTACTAGAGTGGCACCCTGCATCTAGGATGGGTAAAAGTTCTCTTTATAATATTCAATTGGAACCCTCCTACTATGAAGGGAATGGGTCTTTAATTAAATATTGGAGTGGTGACCTCCAACTATGAAAGGAATGGTTCCTCTATCTTCTATAGGAGTGGAACACTTATACAGAGATGGGGTATGGGTCCTCAACTACAAGAGTGGAACACTCTTGCCGAGCTATAAATGTGTCCTCCAATGATGTCCAAAGTGGAACCCTCCTGCTAGGCTAGACATGGGTCCTCTATTGTTCTTTTTAGTGGTACCCTCCCGCAGAGGTAGGGCATGTGTCCTTGAAAATTAGAGTGTCACCATCCTACAAAGTCAAGGTACCTATCCACTCGCTATATTTTGAGTGTAACCCACTTATTGTACTAGGGAATAATTCCACTATCTAAAGATTGTTTCCCCTCTATTGTGTGAAAAAATGGAGAGGTGTGGTTTAAATTGTATGATTTTTTGGGATGACACATGAGATTTTGGGCATTGATGTAATTCTGGAACTGATGGAACTTTTTCCCAATCTAGGTTGTGATATAGAGATCCCATTCTCTCCCATTTGGGTGTATTTAGATTGAGAATATATATATATCAGTATCCATTTTTTGGATTCTGTTTACTCTATTTCAATAGGTTGAGTTGTCTACTCTCTATCTATCTTTATCATGTCTATTTCTTCTCCCCCTTTAGCTTTTGGGGTGTCTTACTGGGTATGTATATACTCACACCAGCATGGGAATCACATGCATGTGTTGTGTATTATGAAGTTTAAGAACATTTTGATAGTGAATTCAGAGGAGGTTAGGGTATTTGGGTGAATTAGACCGCATATGTTTGTTGTATCATGGAGATTTAGATATGGGATCTCTTAACGTTTTATAATCTTGTTTTTTAAGTTTGGGAAATATATCTGGTTGGGAATGTATTCTTTCTCCTTTAATTATCAGTACGTATTGTCATACTTTTTTACACCCTATTAGTTATTCATTCCTATTTTATATTATAGTTGTTTAATATTTTAATCATTATTACTCCACACATCTGTATTGATATGGTTGGTTGTGTTCATACATGTACATTAGAAAAAGGCCTCCCATTTCATATTTTCATTTCTGCACTTTTCACCACCCCCATAGGTAGTCTTGGGATAGTTGCGAATCAAACATTAGTTAGGTTCAATTCATGAAATATTGGTATCACAGTAGTTTATTACCTAGGACTGTGTTTGGTGTAGTCCCCTTATGAGGTTTTGGTTGGGATTTAGGGAAATAATTTCAATGACTCTCGAGTGTGTCTCTTTGGTTAGGGAAACCCGCGATTGTATTGTTGGGTGGTGTATCCATTTAGTATGAACTTGAATACCTTCTTGTCAACTCAGTATACCAAGAAATTGGTTATAAGTATTAATGGTAAATGAATCATATAAGATTTCATATTTGACATTCCTTCAAGACTCATTTCCACATTATGTATCTCTGTGTGTGTGTGTGTGTGTTCATCTGACTATGTTACATCTTGATGAAATTTTAAGGATACCTCTGTGATGATATATATCTATGATACTATTTCTAAATCATGATGATGATATGATGAAGATGATGCCTTTGTTCCCAATCCATCCTATAATATCCTTCCTCCATGTGGATAGGGAGTATTAGCCCCAACTGTTGATCATCATATCATCCTGTAAGATTAGGTTGGGAATGCATGAAATATTAGTTCACTCTACGAGTTATAGTGCCATAGGTAGATAATGTTCTAGGGTAAGCCAGGCTCTCATGTAGTGGATTATTGACTAGATTCAGTGGTCCACATGTTCATGATTAACAAAACACTAATGGATTAGTTAGTTGCACTGAGAACTGTTCTTTTCCATGTAGCATTTGGGAACTAGTGGAGTCTAGTTACCCAGATTCACTCTCATGGTCCAAATTCCATCATCCATTTTTTGAGGAGTAATAACCCTCATGTTTTCCATAGTTAAATTTATTAGCTTTGGAGATGTAGCTTGGAGAGATGCTAGTGGATAAGTACATAAAAACGATCATAGAACTTTCTCGAAACTCCCTCGACATGATCCGGAATGGGTACACCTAAGCACATAAGTTTGAGTAGGGAATCTGGAAAGAGATCCATGTCAGTGTGGTTCACTTTTTCATTCCCACTCATGTGAGTTCTATTAGAGGGAAATATGGATAGAAATTTTCTTTCCAGAGGTATTCTAGATGTTGGGACCTAGCACTGGGTGTTACTGAGATGAGTTAACTATAAGTTCAAGAATACATAAGTCAACATGATCTTTCCAGAAGTGGTATTTCTAGGATCAGGCTTGGGAACATGGTTATGGGTAGGTCATTGGTCAAGGGTATCCCAAATAGGGGTGGTGTTATGAATGTGATGGGTTAGGTCACATAAGGATTGACTTCCAAACCATATGTGCTAAGTATCACTATAAGATAGTAGACATACTTCCTTGATGGAGACAACGCATTGACGAGGTATCTCCTAGGAGAGGGAAATTATCCCCCTAGGGAGGTGGAGCTATTAGAAGAGTAAGTATAGCTCTAAGAAGAGTAGTTGTGGAAGGTTAATGATTCTATGAGTCCTTCCTCCACCAACACTAGGTGGACCATGTCAGGATCAGGGTGCTAGTAGTCGAGACCAAGGACAACTATAGACAATAGTGGCTCACGAACCAATACCACACAAGATGATCGAATTTATGATAAATGTTTAGTATACACTTACATAAGTATTAGTAGAAAAATATTAAAGTAATCCATATATATATATGTATGTATGTATGTTGTGAGATCTCTAGATATAAATTGAGGTGTTAACCTAATATCATTCTCTTGAGGTTCCTACAAGGAATGATTCTTCTATATGTTTTATCTGGATAAATTGTTAGCTATCCCTTGATGAAGAGAGGCTCACATGGGACCTTTTGGTCACCATGATGGAACCCTATGACATCATGTTGGTTATGAATTGGTTTTCAATTCTCTATGCCTAGATTTACTATCACCACAAATGAGTTATATTTTGTCTCACCAATGGGATGAGATTCCCCTTTGTGGGAAAGACATATATAATTGTGTGTGAGTGTACTTTTTGAAATAGAGGTTGTATCTCATCACCCATCATTTAGTGAGTGTATCCCTTGGTGTAACTGGCTCTTCAAGAATATGGATTCCTTCATTCATGGAGGATTTTATAGATATCTTCCACAGCGATATTCTAGAACATAGACCAAGATGGGTGATGGAGTTTTATATCAACTCAGATCCCCTGACTACTCCGATATCTTCCACGACATATCAGATGGACCCTACAGAGCTACACAAAATGAGGTTATAGTTGTACGAATTTTGAGAGAAGGTATTAATTTATCCTAATGTACACCCCTGGGTAGATCCTGTGTTGCTTTCCAAAAAGGTGGTGGAGTGCTTTCAGATTTTCTTGGATTATATTTTATTGAACCTGAACGTGATAAATAAAAATTACCCCTCACTAAGAATTCATAATAAAATTTATTATTTTTTATTTGTTATGTGGTTCTAAATTAATGTTATCTAGTACGAATACCACAAGTTGAGGTTTCTCAAGTATGATATTCTAAAGCTGACATTCTAATGTCTCTATTGACATAATGAGTTCTCAGGTATACAAATTTTTTTGAAAAACATACCCACCTTGTTTATGTCTTTGGTGAACTATATTTTACAATCATACATGGACCATTTTATGGTTTTGTTCATTGATTAAATACTCATCCATTTTCTATAAAATTAGGAGCATGAAGAGCACATGAGGATGGTCCTAGATTTTCTTCAGGATAACCAACTTTATTTTATGATTTCAAAGTCCCATTTATTGATACATGAGGTTCCCTTTTTGGGGAATGTAATTTCTAAGGATGGTTTAGATGTAGAACCACTAAATATTGATATAGTGCATCCTTGGGATCCACCAAAGACCTTTTGAGAGGAGAAGTGTATTCTGGGTTTATTTGGGTGCTACAAGAGGTTTGTGGAAGAATTATTTTGGATTTCAACCCCTTTGACCACCCTAATTTAGAAAGAGAATCCTTATTCTTTGACTGAGAAGTGATAGATATCCATCGAAGAGTTAAGGTTGAGGTTCATGTGTGATCCTGTATTGAGACTACTAGAGGAGGTCGTGGACTACCAAGTGTATTTTGATTCTTTATGATCTGGGTTGCTATGTGTTCATGCAGAGGTAGAAAGTGATCCCATATGGGTTAGGGTTTTTGAGACCCCATGAGTAGAACTATGATACTCAAAACCTTGAGATGGTTGTAGTAGTCAGTGACCTGATGATATATAGGAACTATATACTAGGAGATTGGTTTTTGGATTACTTAGACCATCAGAGTCCTGGATACTTCATCAAATAGATAGACTTGACCTAAGACAACACCACTGGTTGGAGTTCCCATTGGACTGACTTTAGGATAGTTCATACTCCAAGGAATAACAATGTTTTAGTATAATTTTTTAGTAGAATGTCACATGCTCACTTGCTACAAAAGTAATGTTAGCTTCATTACGGCCGCTCCTAGTGGAGAAGAATGGTACACCTTTTCTTTAGTTGATGGTATTGAATCCTCCAATCTATTAGTGTGTGAGAGAGTCATTGATAAGATAAATTTACTATGTAGTATTACATTAATATATATCCATCATATATTAATGATATGTATATTCTAAATGAGGGAATCATACAATCATTTTCTAAGGATGGATAGTGGTCCCTATCGCAATGCGGGGGGAGGTGATGTGAGAGTTCAAAAATTATCATTTGGTAGTGAATCCTTGAGTGGGAATGATGTGCATAGACCTTCAGTGGTAGTTTTAGTGGACTGACATGAGGAATAGTGGGGATGAGTTCCACTCACAGTGCCTCACAATTTAGCAGGTGATGTCCAAGCACTCATTTTAGGCCAGTTTTTTGTATCCCAATGAGTCCCCAAAGTGGAAGTGATATGGAATATCCATGGACTTTGTGATAGGGCATCAATAGGCAGTTAAGGGACATTATGTCATCTAGGTGGTTCTTGACTAATATATAATGTGAGTACACTTCCACACTATCAGGGAAAAGAGTATTGTGAAGAGTTTGGGTCAGATGTACATACGAGATATTGTTCTCCTTCTTGTGGTTCCCTTGTATATTTTATCAGACCATGATGCACGGTTCACATAATATTTATATAGAGGAATAAATGAGTCATTTAGAACACATATGAGGATGTGTAAAACCTTTCACATCTCAATAGATGGGATGACTAAGTGAAGTGTACAGGTGTTGGAGGATGTGTTGAGGGCCTGCGCGTTAGACTTTGGTCAGATCTGAGAGGATCACTTACCCTTTGTAGAGTTCACGTACAATAATATATATCTCTATAATATTGGAGTTTAACCATTTTAGGACATTGAAGAGATCTATTAGGTCACAATTATGCCGCACATATATCGGTGAGGCATCTTTTGTGGGTCCATAGTTAGTATAGGTGATAATGAAGAATGTCCAGGTCATCAGTGAGTTGATGAGGATAGACTGGAGTAGGCATAAATCATAAACATATCAACATTATAGGCACTTGGATTTTGAGAATGTAGACCATTGTTTCCTTAGAGTATCCCCATGACAATTAATTTGGAGGTTTGGCCAGGGATTCAAGCTATCCCCAACATTCATCAATCCATTTGAGTCCCAGAAAATTGTTTGAATGGTTTCCTACCACCTCACCCAGGCCCAATAGCTGGATCAGGAGCACACCGTATTCCATGTATCACAGCTATAGAGATACATGCATGACACTATTCACATCATTGTTTGGGGTGACATGGAAATTGGGGATGGGAAAATATTTTTGGAGTACCTAGTGGTGAATGAGGATCGACACGAGAGGACCCTGCATGGATGGACCATCCCCTTGTTTCACATGTTGTGGTAGCATATGAACGTGCATGAGAGCTCTTGGGAGTGGGAGATAAAGATGTGGGATTAGTATATGGAGATATTTGTATAGTTTTACTTATTATGGATGAAAAGTTTCAAGGAGGGAATGATGTATGGACCCATGTTTTCTTTTTAAGCCTTTGAAATATTTATACATATATATTCGGATCCAAGAACAAATACAATGTGTAATTTCAAAGACTAGTGTTGGAAAAATTAATTTTATAAATATATTAAATATATATTATATTTCGCATATAATGTTTCATAAAAAAATGGAAACTCTTTAATGGAATATTGGATCATAAATCTAGGACCACATTTGAGTCTAGAATACATTGTTTACCCTAGGTGTTACTTAAAATTGGTCAGTGTGGGGTGTTATAAATAATAACCATTTTCGGTACATTTCATGAATTAATTAAATGTTCAATTTAAATAATCCAATAAAATTAAATAATTATAAATCTTTTTGAATAACCTGTTATGGATATTTTCCCAGGGTTAGATGCATAACCGTGAGACTTCCAAGAGACATTCTTCATATCCTTAGTTAGAAAATCATGTTATGATGATAGAATCTAGATCGAAGTATATCAATGTTAAAGGAAATCAACAACTCCTCCCAACCATTAGCAATCATGTTATTTAAAAAAATGATTCAATCTCTAGGTAGGATTCATCAATTCAAGGTTTATTCCTTTGTTTATTATATTGATTGAACATGATCAATTCACCTCTTTTGATTTGTGCTAATCAAAAAGTGGAATGAGAATATATATCTATTAAATTTTTTTATTTAGTTTTGTCACCTTGGATAACCCATTTCTGATCCTTGGAAAAGAATACTCGACCAAAGAATGTTAAAACTTTTTTGTGGTGAATTTAACCCTCTGATTCCTAACCTTGTTTTTCATTAGGATAGAGGGCCATGGATCGATGTTTCTAGGCTGTAAATAGTCCGATTGGGCCACCAAAATCATGGTATAGTCAAATTTGATGAATGGAAAGGTGAATTAATAATGGAATTATGGTGATAAGAATAAACAGGTGACTGATCAGATGATTGGAATCTGATCAAAAGGAGGTATTACATGGGATATTAATGTGGTGCATTCATGATGTAATGAAATCAAATAGATTTAATTTTCGTCCTTCTAATGGATTAAAATGATGAACGAAATAAATATCCATAAATTTCAATAGGATATGAGGCCAGATCTGAAATCAAAAACCTTGGATCTACCTTGCAAAGATAGGATCTTAAGTTCTGCGAAAATCCCCACTACACAATGTGTAGTTTTCCAGAATGCACGACGTGTGACCCTAGGTTGTGGTGATAAGGGTTTTGAAAAAAGATAAGATAGAATGGATTGTATCCCACATGCACACTGTGTATTCCTCCATCAGTGGAAAGTTTGTGTGGAAGAACACACCAGAAATTCCCAGTGCGGGAGGACACAACCAGGCATATTCCTTGTATTGAAGTACATGGATAAGGTCAGGTTTATACCGTGTACCAAAGTACATGGACACAGCCAAGGTGTATTGGAAGGGACCCCGAGTGTCTTGGAGATGCTATGTAGTGTCCTTACAAACTGTGTAGTTATACACTATTTGTGATCCATGTAACTCTAGGGGAATGCCTAGATGAAGGAGCGAGACCACACACTTCGTGGGTCCCCTCAAACGTTGTGTACCCCTTGGTTCCTTTTGAGGAATCTTTAAACGCTCAGATCTTCTACATTTGTAAATATATTTTCTTATGGGAAGCCAATCCTAAGTGTTTTCCATTGTAGAAAGTGATGATTCCCTTTTTGTGGATTCTGGGATATGAAGTGAGATTTTTTGAGAATGACGGTTATTTAGGAAATTATAATAATGGTAGTGATCAGGTAGGATCACCCAATGATTATAGAGTGTCACCCTCTTACTGGGATAGAGAATGGGTCCTCTACATATCTACCATAGAGGAACCCTCTAGAAAGACTTGTATGGTGTCCTAAATATACTATTCAAGTGGAACCATCCTCCAAGAAAAGGCATGATTCATTGATTGTCTCTTTTAGTGGCATTGTACTATGGAGTATGGAATGGGTCCTCTATTTTCTATCAAAGTGGAACCCACCCACCGAGACAGGGCATGGGTCCCTGACTACTAGAGTGTCACCATCCATCGGGGCAGCATATGGGTCCTTGATTGAGAAAATATTTTCAATTAAATTTACATTGAATTTAATTTTTTTAAACCTAGAAAAGTGTTACCATAAGATGAATTGCTTCATTTTTATGATATTGTTGTTTTTTTGAGCTAAACAGTCAAAATGACCCATTTTGGATTTTTAACCGTTTTGAATTATTCCTATCGTTTTGCCATAACATCTTCTATACTAATCCAAATTGCAGTATTCGTTCTTTTCCAGATTATAAACATCCAGGGATTCATTTAATTTTGTTGGAACAAAATACGAATCGACCATATGGAAGCTCAAAAGAATCTCACAATGTGTTTCAAGAAAACTGTTAAGAGTTCTGACAATTTTTGTTGTGGGGTCCATAACTCATTATTGGTGGGCCCAATTGTTATGTAATTCAGTGTGTGGACACACATGGAGTTGGGGAATATATTTCATGAAGGAAAGGCTGCGTTAATTTTCATTTGTAAGGGTCACTAAAGCATCCTAATCCAGAGGTTTGTGATTTGGCATGTCTGACTGGACAAAATAAATTGTGAGAGTAAAACGAGCATAACTCTCGAATTACAAGTCCAAATATGATACGAATATGAGGGGAAACGACCAAGAGAATTATGAAAAACATTAAAGAAGTGTTAAATGCATGAATATGTCATTTAATGGGGATAAAAAGCATAAAAATTATGGGGACAAATTCTGGATATAAAAGGAGGAGAGCTCCTCCCTCTCAAAGCATCTCTCATTCCACCCCATTCCTTCTGGGACACCTAGGAGGAGATATTTTCTACTTTCTCATTTATTTATTTTCTTTTTCATAGTTTTTTAAAGCCTTATTCTTCTAAATTCATCTCGATTACCCGTACCGTGGTAGGGTAAACATTTTGAGTTATCGAGGAAGGTTTCGTTTTCTAGATTGTAATACTTGAGTTTTGGACGTAATTGAATAAAATTTATTTCCTCATCAAAGTAGATTACAATTTCATATAGTTGATTTTATTATAAAGTACGATTTTACTTGAATTTTAATTCCATTATTGATTTTTTCCATGGTAAAATAATCATTATCTCCCACTACTAATTTTTGGTTTATGTACGATGGAATAGACCAGGAATTAGTGGTGAATTACTCAATGATCATCAGTACGTGTAAAAGGTGTAGTGAATGTTCTTGATTTTTTGGTATAATAAAGACCCAATTGGGTATTTCCAATATCAATTAAATATATTCAATACAAATATTTTGCACATGGAAGGAGAGTTGACCAAATTGAGATCTTGGTAAGGTTTTCTCTCAAAATCAAAATTTCAACAAGGAAGTGAGAGGAAACAATTGTGGAAACCCACATTAATCAAATAAAAAGAAGAGGTTTGAATTAAATTGAAAAAGGAGAGCATTACAATTAGGAAACTGACCCCAACCTAATCTTCCCATTTAATATCAATATTTTTCAATCATTTAAATTTCAAATTTCATTTCAAAAAGACAACATTTTTACCATCGTTTAAATGTGACAAACTGATTTTGTGTGCACTCATCTTCAGGAGACATACAAGGGTTAATCAATATACTACACGTAGAAAATTTAAAAATTGTTTTTCCACACCCAACGACAGACATGCGTCAAACATGGAATTGTTTCCGTGGAGGCAGTGAAAAAAAAAAGATTTTCAAAAATAAATTTCCCACAACTCAAAAGAATCATTAATTGGATTTGATCCAGAAATTGAAAGAACATTATCCCAGATAAGAAAAATAAATCTACCCAAAATATTTGAGGATATAGATCTCTCATATTCATGTGAAACTATTAGTGTTCACTTTGAACCTGAAATCATGGCTAGAAATCCCAAGCAAACCCTGCATGTTATATGTGCACCACAATTTTCCATTCAAGATAACCAAATAATTGCACCCTCTAAACCAAATGATTTTGAATTACATGTAAATATGATTCATGTGCTTCCAAAGTTTCATGTTCTTGAATGAGATGATCCAAATCATCACATGAAAGAATTCAGATACACTTTCTCAAGCTTCAGGCCTAGAAGAGAACCTGAAGACCAAATTAAGTGGAGGGAATTCCCCTTCTCACTGGAAGGTGAGGCTAAATAATGGTTGTATAATCTACAACAAGGGGAGATCAATGATTGGGAAGATATAAAAAGTTGTTTCATGAAAAGATTCTTTCCCACATCCCAGAGCACAACCATCAAGAAAGATATTTACATCATACGATAATCAACCAGAGAAACCCAATAGAAGTACTGGGTGAATTTCAAGAAGCTATGTTCCAGCTTCCCACATTAAGAAATGGAGGAATTCCAATTCCTTGTGTTCTTCTACCAAGGACTTCTGGATAATGATTGAAATCTTCTAGATGCCTCATATATGAGATCCCTGATTAACAAGCCGCCTACAGATATCAAAGTACTAATTGAGAAGATTTCTAAAAAAACACAACAATTTGGAATACGAGGGTCGGGAACAAGAGGAATATATGAGGTGAGAACATCTGATTAAAAAAATTAATTAGAAGCGATATGGGTGAACTCACCAGGTCAGTGAGACAGATGGCTGTGAAATAAGTGAAGCAATAACAAGAACCAAATCAGGTATGTGGTTTATGCTCTTCTAATTATCATTACACTGACCAGTGTCTAGAAGTGTAGGGAAACTAAATTGTGTGCTTCTACCTATCAGCAAAGTGAATTCTAGCCAAATCCACCACGACATCCCCAAATCCAACAAGGATATGGATTCCAACAGAACCATGATAGAACTCCTTTTCAACACTGATACTAGAACCCCACTCCATTCCAACAGTCCTTTAAACACCCCTTTCAACAACAACAACCCTTTCATCCACGGCCATTCCAAAGAAATACATATGAGAAACCGTCCACCAGTGCACAACAATGAAGTGAGAACCAACATCTATAGTCAGATATTAATGGGCTTAAAGAAAATGTGAAAGACTTATCCAACTAGTTAAAAAATGTTTTGGATATTCTAACCCAAAATCCATGGAAGCTGCCATCCCAAACAGCTCCAAATACTTAAGAGAATGTCAATGTAATCAAAAGAAGAAGTGGAAAAGAATTCCAACGTCCATCCAACCTTGAACCTGAAACAATACAACCTATTCTAAGGGGTGAATGATGTTGAAAATTCCGAAAATTTTGTGAAAATCCACCAAGAAGGATAAAATTAAGAGAAGGAAGATAAGGATAGGCCACCGATTAGGAGACAAGAAACACCAATGCAAAGAAAACAAAGGGAGAAGAAAGACCTACCCGCACCATTTTTAACAAGGATGCTAAAATCGAAGAAATTGCCTGAGGAAACACTTCAAAAAGAAATTCTATACACTTCTCCGAAAGTGGAAATAAATATCCCTATAATTGAAGATGTCAAACAATTTCCACGGTATGAAATTTTTTGGAAAGATATTTGAACCAAAATGAGAAGACTTCATGGGCATGAAATAATGAACTTGGGGAGAAGTCTCTCATCCATTATCACACCATTGATTCCAACCAAATTCCATGATCCATGGACGTTTTCCATTCCATGAACCATTGGTTCATAAATTTTTTTAATGCTTTGTGTGATATAGGTGCTTCAATTAACGTTTTTCCTTACACTGTATACACTTCTTTGCAGATGGGATACAAAAATCCCACAAGAGTGTTGGTCCAGCTTGGAAATAGATCCACAGTTTTCCCAGTTGGATTTCTTGAGGATGTCCTGGTGAACGTCAAAGATCACTTATTCACACCTGACCTCTATGTTCTAAACATGGATGAAGATAGGAACCCATCACACTCACCCTTCTTTTTGGGGAGACCATTCTTGAAGATAGCAAAAATCATCATCAATGTCCCGGAAGGTACACTCACCATGGAATTTGGAGATAGCACGGTCCACTTCAACATTTTTGAATCAATGAGGTACCCATTAGATGTTCACTCCCTCTTTTCACTCTCCCATGATGTTAAAAATGAACTCATTGAACAATCAGTTATATTCCATGAATTATTAGACTTAGGATACAATGATTCCATTAATAAACATGTGAATTCCCAAAACACTGTAGATTCTGATTTAATGTGGTAAGAAGAGGTAAAATCTGATTTCATTGATGATTTTTTGAATGATGAGGAATGTGATATTGTTTCTTGTGTACAGGAGGATCACCCTTTGGATGTGGGAAATGTCAGTTTAGTTTCATCCCTTGAGAATCCACCTGAACATGAATTAAATCCAGTCCCCAATGATTTAAAATATGTGTACCTTATGGAAGGTGGGAAATTACCAGTGATAATTTCCAATAATCTGTTTAAAACCCAAGAAAAAAAACATTGATTGTGATTATGAGAGAGAATTTCAAGTCAATAGGATGGATCTTAGGTGATATCCTAGGAATAAACCCAAAAATATGCTCACATTGCTTTTTTTTGTGAGGTAGATTCGAATCCTGTTAGACAGCCCCAAAGGAGACTGAATCCCACCTTGATGGAGGTTGTGAAGAAAGAGATCGAGAATCTATTAGAAGCTAGGATCATCTATCCCATTTCAGATTCACAGTGGGTTAGCCCTATTGATGTTGTTCCTAAAACAATTGGCATGAACACTGTGAGGAATGAAAAGAATGAGTTGAACCCTATGAGAATTCAAAACAACTAGAGACTATGAATTGATTTTAGGGAATTGAACCAGGTCACTTGAAAAGATCATTTTTCTATCCCCTTCATTGACCAGATGTTAGAGATATTGGCAGGGAGACCTCATTATTTCTTTTTGGATGGATTTTCAGGTTACTTCCAGGTACCCATTGCTCCCGAGGATCAGGAGAAGACAACAATTATATGTTCTTTTTGGTACATTTGCATATAAAATAATGCCATTTGTATTATTTAATACTCCAAGTACATTTTAGGGGTGTATGGTGAGTGTATTTTTTGATCATATTGAAAATTTCTTGGATGTTTTCTTAGATAATTTCATAGGTTTTGGAGATTCTTTTGATCATTGTTTTAAAAATCTGGAAAATGTTTTGAAAACCTGCATTGAAAAAAATCATGTTTTTAATTTTCAGAAGTGTCATTTCAGTGTAAAAAAGATGAATTTTACTTGGTTAGGTCATTTTCCAAATTGGAATTGAAGTGGATAAATCAAAAATTTATGTAATAAATTCATTTACTTACCCTACTTGTGTGAAACATGTTAGATCATTTTCAAGGCATGCATGATTCTATATGAGGTTTATCAATTATTTCAGTAAGATTTCTCTCCATCTCTCTAGATTACTTTTTAATGATACTGATTTTTATTTCAATAGTTCATGTAGGGAATACTTTGATGAGTTGAGGAAGATATTGATTTCACCACCCATGATGCAGCCGCAAAATTGGGAAGAACCATTTGAGCTACTCTATAAAGCCTCCAACCAAGATGTTGGATCAGTCCTTTCTCAGCAAATTGAGGGTAGACCACAAGTCATTTTATATGCCTCAAGAACCTTAGATGTGTCCCAATTCAATTACACAACCACAGAAAAGGAATTATTAACAGTTTTTTTTAATTTAGAAAGATTTAGATCATATCTTCAGGGAACTAAAATCATTGTGTTTTCTAATCATGCAGCTTTGAGGTACTTGATGATGAAAGCTAATGCCAAAACAATGTTAGTGATATGGATGATACTGTTTTTGGAGTTCAATATAGAAATCAAGGATAAGAAGGGATCTGAGAACCAAGTGGCTGATCACTAAAGTAGACTGGCAAACACCACTGGAATTGAAATTCCAAAATGAGACCCACAGAATGATCAAATTCCAAGAGAGCAGTTGTACTAGATTGAAGGAGACGTGCCTTGGTATGTTCACATGGTCAATTTTTTGGTAAAATCTCAGGTCCCATCTCATTTCAATTCTCACCAAATTCAAAAACTAAAATGTCAATATAGGTATTACATTTGGTGTGATCCATTCCTTTTGAATATTTACAATGATCATGTAATAAAAATATGTTTACCTAAAAGTGAAGGTAAATCTATCTTTGATTTTTGTCATACCTTTTCTTATGTTTGCCACTTTGGATCTCAAATGATATCATGGAAGGTTTTATAATCTGGAATTTATTGGCCCACCATTTTTAAATATGCTAATGAATTTTTTAAAATATGTGAAAAAGGTCAGTTATCAGGAAATATTTCAAAGAGACATGAAATGAACCAAAAACCATGGAATATCTATGACATTTTTGAAGTTTTGGGGATAGATATTATGGGACCTTTCCCAATTTCATTTTTAAATTCTTATATCTTTCTTGCAGTTGATTATCTTTCCAAATGGGTGGAAGCAAAATCCACAAGGACTGATGATGCTAATGTTGTTTGTGACATTTCAAAGTCTAACATATTTTGTAAGTTTGGAGTGCCCAGAGCAATAATAAGTGATTAGGGGACTCACTTATGCAATTGGAGAATGGAGAATTTTCTAAAGAAGTATGGGGTGCATCATAAATCATCAACTCCCTATCATCCACAGACTAATGGAAAAGCTGAAGTTTCCAACAGGGAAATAAATGGAATTTTGGGAAAGACTGTTATTCCAAACAGGAAGGATTGGAGCCAAATGTTGAATGATAACTTATGTTCTTATAGTACATCCTACAAAACCCCAATTGGAATGAGTCTATATAGGCTGATTTATGAGAAAATCTGCCACCTACATGTGGAATTGAAGAATAAGTCCAATTGTGATGTGAGGAAAATGAATTTTGGCCATGAAAGTGTTGGGAAGGAAAGAAGATTGATGTTTAAAGATCTGGAGTAAATAATAATGGAAGAATTATAAAATTCCATGATTTAAAAAGAATGAACAAGAGTGTCCCATGACAAGCTGATCTGACCAAAATACTTTTATCCTAGAGACAAAGTCTTGTTATTAAACTCAAGACAAAAGATGATTCCAGATAAACATTGTTCCAGATGGGAAGGTCCATTTATAATTACTCATGTATATCATTTTGGAGCTCTGTAGATTATGAAGGAAGGAGTGAAGAATCCATTCACTATGAATGGGCATAGGTTGAAGAAATTCCTTGGGACCCTTCCATCAGAGCCAGTGGAGGATATCACGCTCCTCCAACCTGTCTATCAATAAGAACCATCAGGTTGTACCTCTCCTTCACACATTCTTGATGTTGTGATTCATTCTAATATATGATTACATGTTAAATCCTATTCAATTAATTGAGGAAATTTTATCATTTAAGTGTGGGGGAGGGAGCCTTTTTAGTTAAGTAATTTCATTTTGTGTTTGTTTTTCAAAAAAAAGTGAGTGTTTTCATAATTTTGTGTGTTTATTTTTCAATTTTTGGTGAATTTTTGAAACTTTGGAGCTGAAATTAATATCATAACCATTTTTGAATCCCATTTCAATAATTGAACCAATATATTCTATGAAACAGAGCATAAATGAATGCTTAAATGACTTTTTTTTCAAGATCAAATACTTTGGAATTTCATGAAAAGAACACTTATTTTTGAATCCCATTCCATATTTCTCTGTCTATATAATTGAAATCATTTTCTTGTGAGTATTCTAAGCCATTTTTGTCATATTATTTTCATTTACCTCATTTCATGATAGAACCGAACCATGTTTGCTTTAACTAGAATTTGATTTATTTCTATCAAAATATGAGGGTTTGGGGTACATTTGTTTTAAATGATTGAGGAATTTATTTGTTTTTAATCCCCATATTCACAATAACATTTTTCATTTTGGCCTAACTTTCATTAATCCTCTTATCCCTTAGAATCCTTGAAAAGCCTGTTATGTTAGCCACATTACAATCAAATTTTCCATATCCAACCCACTCTTAATGTGAAATTGCATGATCTAGTAGAACTTAAGTGTGGGGGAAGATTTCTTGTAATACTTCATTTGGTGTATATTTTAGTCAAAAATAAACTATTTAAGAGATGCGTGTGCTGCTGAAAAATTATTCTGTTGAATGTTGTGCCTTTTCAGGAGAATTCATGATAAGAGAAATCGTGCCTTTCTGGAGCTTCTGATGTAAAAGGAATGTTGTGCCTATCTAGAGCTTTCAAGAAAAAATATCTTGTTTAATGAGATTGAAATATTTTATGTATAAATATTGAGCTGATTGAATGATGATGGAGCCTATTATCTATAAAGGGGAAGATAAAAAGAACATGTTTGAGTGGAAATTAGAATCTTTCAATTTTTATTCATAAATAGCCAACCCATCCTTTTTTGGCCTCATAATTTTTAACATTTAATGATACCAACCAGAAGCCACCGGAAAACCCTAAAAAGTCCTCATGTAAAACACATGTCTTTGACTCACATATGTTGGAGAAGTAGGAATTTATCAAGCCTATGTTGACTCCTTTGTGAGTTTGGATAAGAAAATCCTTGTTCAACATTTAGATTTGTGAGATGAGAAGAAAATCATGTAAGGTAGGTGTTTTGTTTGCGTGGGATAAAAAATGAAGTGTAAATATATTAAATAATCTGAAATGGAGAACATGAAATAATTATTTTTGATGAGCCATGATATCATTTTGTTTCTTAGTATGGATTTGGTAGATCTCATTTGTATGTGTTTTGGATTTGATTTGATTTGATTTTTATTTTTCCAGGAGTCCAAGTGTGGGGGAATTGATTGAGAAAATATTTTCAATAAATTTTATTTTGAATTTAATTGTTTGAAACCTAGAATAATGTTACTCAGATAGGATTTGCTTCATTTTTACGATATTGGTGTTATTTTGAGGTGAATAGTAAATATAGACCATTTCATATTTTTAACAGTTTTAAATTATTTCTGTAGTTTGTACATAACATATTCTATGATAATCCAAAATGAAACGTTAATTCTTTTCATGATTCTAAACATACATGGATTCATTTAATCTTTTTGTACTAAAATATGAATCGACCATATGGAAGCTCAAAATAATATTTCAAGGTGTCTCAAGAAAACTGTTTACATTTCTGCCTATTTTTGGTGTGGGGTCCATAACTCATTCTTGATGGGCCCAAGTGTTTTGTAATTCGATGGATAGATGAAAAAGGAGTTTTTTAATATCATTTAAGATGTAAAGGCCCCATTAATTTTCCATGTTAAGGGTCATTAAAGCATTTTAATCTGGAGGTTTTCGATTTGGCATGTCTGACATGACAGAATAAATTGTGAGAGTAAAATGGGCATAACTCTCGGATTACTTGTCCACATCAGCTGATATTTTTAGGGGAAACACCCAAGAGAATTATGAACCACATTAAAGAAGGGTGAAATGCATGAAGATTTCATTTAATGGGAATAAAATTCCTCAAAATTTGGATGATGAAATATGGATATAAAAGGAGGAGAGATCCTCCCTCTCAAAGCGTCTCTCATTCCATCCCATTCCTTCTGGGAAACCAAGGTGGAAAAATTTCGGATTTATCTTTTATTTATTTTCTTTTTAATAGTTTTTTAATTCCTTCTTCTTCCCCATTCATCTTTATTACCCTTACCATGGTGGGGTAAACATGTTGAGTGATTGGGGAATGGTTGGTTTTCTACATTGTTATTCTTGAGTTCTTGGACGTAATTGAATGAAATTTCTTTCTTATTAAAAGGTGTTTTCAATTTCATATAGTGGATTTTATTATCATGTTTGATCGTTCTTGTATTTTAATACCTTTATTGATTTTTTCCTAAGTAAAATATTCATTATCTTCCTCCATGAATTTCTGGTTTATATACGATGGAATAGACCAGAGATTAGTGGTGAAGTACTCGACATTGTCAGTATGTGTAAAATGTGCTGTGAATGTTTTTGATTGTTTGGGATCAACAAGACCCGAACATGTATTTCCCATTTCAATTATGGATATTCAATAAAACTATTTTTCACATTGAACGAGAGTTGACCAAACTGAGATAGTGGTAAGGTTTTCTCTAACCACCATTATTTCACCAAGGAAGTGAGAGGAAACGATTGTAGAAACTCACTTAAATCAACTAAGAAGAATATGTTTGACTTAAATTGAACAAGGATAACATTATAATTAAGAAACCAACCTCGATCTAATCACCCCTTTTAATATCATAGTTTTTCAATAATTTTAATTTCAAATTTCCTTTCAAAAACACAATATTTTTACCCCCATTTAAACGTGAAAAACTGATTTTGTGTGCACTCCTCTTCAGAAGACTTCCTATGGTTAATCACTAGAGTACACTTAGGAAAATTAAATTTTTATTCCATGCCCTATGACAGGCGGGCGTCTCTCCTCTACAGAATTCCACAGTGGAAGCCACAAGATGTACCGGGAACGGGTCCTCTATCATTCTTTTGATTGGAACCCACCTATGAAGATAGGGCATGGGTCCTTGACCATCAGTGTGGCAACCTCGTATGGATTCAATGTATGTGTCCTTTTGTAATATTCTATGTAGAACCCTTCTATTATACTAGGGGATGGTTCCTCTACCTTGATTTTACCCCTCTACCATGTGGCATCGTGGAGAGGTGTGGTTTGACATAGATTTTTTTGGCTAAGAAGAAGTATGAGATGCTTGGAATTGATGGACTTATAGAACTGGTGGAACTATTTTCCTCTAACAGGATATGAGCTAAATATCCATTGGCATTAGAATATATATATATATATATATATATATATCTAAGTGTCTGTGTTTGTGTGTATGTGTGCAGATCCATATTGTTGGATTATATTAACTATCTTTCTTTAGTTTGAGATTCTTACAATCTGTCTATTCTTATCATGTTTATTGATTCTCTCCATTCATATTTTAGGTTGTCCAAATGGGTATATATATACTCAAAATTTCATGGGATTTACCTACACATGTCATGTCTTATGTAGATGATGAAAAGGTCAGTGATGATGTTATATGAGCTTAGGGATACTGGGTGTATTAGACTACATACAATGATCATATCCTGGAGATCAGGAGTTGTGTTGTATCATCATTTTACATTTAGTTTTTTTAGGTTGGTACATCATTATAGTTGGGTATTTATTTTTCCCCATAATATTTCAGTTTGTATTGTTATACACATGTGTACCCTATAAGTTTTGAATAATTGATTTATATTTTAGTTATTGAAATTTTTATCACTATTCATATGAACTTGTTCATTGATATGGTTACGTGTGTGCATATAGGTAAATTTGGAAAACTATTCAAATTTATTTTATTTCTTTTGGTTCTTGTCTCCACCCTTGAACTATGGAGGCGTTCTTGGGGTAGTTGCGGTTCGATCCTAAGTTAGGGTCGGATCAAGACACATACTACATTATATATCCATATATCCTTAAAAATATCCTCAAGTACATAGAATGTGTGTTGAAATTAAATTTTCCATTCCCAATCACTTTTAATTTTTCCCTGAGTGAGAAGGTCCCATTGGTCACTTTATCCTTTACTTTGATAAGCAATCGAAGCACTAAAGATTGTGAAATGATTTAGGATACTGGTTTCTTGAATTTATGTTTTATAAGTATATGATTTTTAGTAGTGATTAAGATGGAAGGATTTGATTGGTTGTACCAAAGGTTAATATGACCACTCGAAGACACATTTCTCTAAAGTGTTCTACTATAAGGCCAAAAAAAAGGATCTCTAGGTTTTTAAAAATGGTAGGTATAATATGTCATATAGAATTCCTTATACATACAATGGTAGTATCATAGACAATGGATATTATTATTAATCTTCATAAAGTAAGACTTACATCCTTTTAATCTTATGTGAATTAAAGTTCCTTTAACTAGTTCGGACATTTGAAACCATCATTTATCTCATATTAAAATGTTTTTTAGCATAAGTATTGTAAAAACATGTGTCTATTTCATTCTAATAATGTATTCGAAATTGGGATGATTATTAAAAAAAGAAATTGAATAAATTTTGAAAAAGTAAAATTTTTTCAACAGTTATTAACTCGCACAATGATCACATGTGCATGTAATAAAATTACATTAGAATAATTAGTGCAGTAAAACTTACACTGTAATTTTGATGTGAAATAAACAATTTCAATACTGACGGAATTATTTCCACTTCACATAATTATGTTTTTATAATTGGAAAACTATAATTATTCTTTATAACATGAGTTTTGATTCTTGAAATGCTTATAAAAAAATTATTATTATTTAATTGATTATCTTTTAATTATTTCTATAAATGTTTATTTTCATTATGATTCTCTTCAATTGATTTTGGATAAAAATAAAAATTCGTATGAGATGGGTTATGTCTCATACAATAAAGTAATAAAAAGAAACTTATCTAGTTAAATTGTTCTTTATTATTTCATTTATTATTCATATAATTAATTTTATTCAGGTTATATTCTAATTTTACTATTCTAAATATATCAATAAATGTATATCACAACACTATAACGAGTTTTTTGAATCTTATAAGATGTATGTTTGAACCTTACAATCATATTTTTCAACCATATTAATGATTGTCCAACCATATGAGTGATATAAGAACCTGATACATCCATTGAGGTAAAGGTATTTAATTTTAATGTAGTACTTAATAAATAGGAGGAAACGATGTTGAGGTCTAGGATACAGGACTATTACATGAAATGACTGGGGGTTATATGCTATGTAATCCCAGTATAAACCATGTATTGGTTGGTCTAGGACCCATACATGACGTGTAAGGCATGTCGACAACAAAAGGAAAATCAAGAATATACAGGCATGTATATCCGAGTTCACACTATGAATTTTTTTATAAAATAGGTAGTAAACTCATCTTCTGTATACACATAGAGGTGTCTCTTACCGGTTTCATACAACAGCGACCAGGTTGAACGGAGGGTAGTTTTGCCTCCCAATTCTTCATCCAAACTACGTTTTGAACACTGTTAGATGTATTGGAACTAATTCAGTGAGTTCTAGATTCCTCTTGAGCTATTATTATTTTATTATCCTCTCAAAATATTTATCTATATCTAGTATTTTATGCATGTTTTTAGATCTGATTGAAATAGAGGCTGACGTAAGACAAGGAGTGTTGTATGAGTATGAGGTAGGTGGTCTCGTGCCTTTCACTAATTGTATTGCTGTTTATATATGTTAGAGTGTTTTACACCCATTTGTGGGGTGTCACCATGATTTATAATTGACACTTGATGATTACTATTTAATTTATGAAATCGAATAATATATTTAAATAATGTTTTTTGATTATATATAATATTTTAGGGCCACCACAAGGGTGAGTTTCCTTGGAAGACCGTTTATGTCGTGTGTCCTAGGATGCCTATGAGGCATGCCTTTTTCCCCCTTCATGGGTTTTTAAAATTGATTTCAGGTGGTTAATAAATTACAATGATGTTGAATTATAATTGAATTGGATGGGGAATGAGATTATTGGTTTTCCCGTTGACCTTGGGTTGCCTTTCTTGTTTAAGCATGTTTGGAATGTTTTTCTCCAACTGTAAACCAATGAACATGAGTGGTTTAATGTTATAGACATGTAATAGTTTAATTTACATGTGTTTGTTCTTATAAGAAATTTTCCCTATGAGTTGTTTAATGTCAAATCGATGAAATAGTTTAATTTATATTTGTTTCTTCTTATATGAAATGGTTAATTTAATCATAAACATTAAAGGGGTAAATAGAATTCGTAAAACCATAGTATCAGGTTAAAAGTACATGGACGAGCTCATATTACTATTGAACATTATAACATGGGTGAACCACGTATTCAGACTAGGATTCCACGAATGGACTCAAGGAGGGTATTATTATGTTTTGTCGTGAGCGAGCCACATATGTAGTTATCGATCTCATAAATGCTTTATATATATTCCAAGAGAACCATGGATCTGATGAGGGATTCCATGGATGAGATCTATTATAAATGTTTATATTTTAGGAGTTTAATTTTATTATACCACACATAGAGTTATGTCGGGTTCATGAGAGGTTTACAGGAATGGGTTCGTAGGATGTTGATAGAATTGCACATGGAGTGACACTTGAATTCCAAATTTTTATTTTCATGGACGAGATCATGTAATAATTTGAATATTGAAATGTAATGTCATATGTTGTATTTTCTAAGACAAAGAACAGTCTTGGATTCAATCTTTACATTTGTCGTTAGACGGTCTTCTGTGACATCTAGCATGCTTAATTTTATAAGGTGGATTCAAATCATATTCCAGATCTCGATACATATATAATTCAATGAAATAGATTTATTAATGAATATAAAATGATTGTAAATGGAAACCAATTCATGATGGACTATTGAATTTTTGGTACTTTCAAGCTTGCTACACTCTTAATTGTACATTTCCTTTTATATATATTCTCTAACAAATTGGAACAAACCGTTGGTGGTTTCCTACTGGGATTTAGTCTCACACCTTATTGAGTCATTTTTTAGGCAAAAATAAATTATATTGTTTTCAGTGTGAATAAGTAGAAGATCCATTATCTAGGTACATGATATGAATTTTATGAGCAGGATAGCATGGGACCAATCTGAGGCTTGTGATGCTTCTGTGTTTATTTACCATTTTTTTACTTTTGTTACATATATCATGTACTAATGTAGGGTAACTTGTTTGGGGTATTTTTCCTAGAACATCTAACATGCAGTATCATCTTTTGTATGTTATGACATCTTTTTATTCATATTATCGGTCTTCCCTTTTTTATTTTTTATATGGTCTTACTACTTCCTCTATTTATTATTATTGTATTCTGCTATGAGATACTCTTCTCATGAGGGTATAGTCTCCCCACTTTAACTCCTTGGACCTCACTACTAGTCAGTAGCCTATGAAATTTGGAGAGATGCACTTGAGTCCATGTGTCCAACCAGGTATGAGGAACCTTTCTATGGAATCAGGATCTAGGATGTTACTTGTAATGACCCGAATTTGGATCCCTCCACTAGTGCCTCGTACATAGTTCACCACATGACCTCAAGCGCATTTTCCCAAATGCCAGAGGCTTCCAACTAGTAGCGAGGGTCTTGGTAAGTAATTTGAGAAACCATGCCCTCATTTGGTAAGGTATACAAGGTAAGGAAAACAACTGTCAATTGCGGAAGTAGTAACAACATACATAACTATAACAAAACAGCGAAAGAATAAATATATATCAATGATGATAATGATGCAGAATGTACAAGTATCTAAGGATAGTATCAAACACAACAACATTCCGAAATACAACTGAACACAAAGTACTAAAGAAAAACTAACTACAGCAGTATCAGAAGCCATATCTTGGTCCCATGCTCTCCAGCTCCACATCATGTCGACCACCTGAAGTAGAAGGGTGATTTCCCTTATCTATACTTGCAAAAAAAATAGTCTACTTGGTCTCAAAAGAACGACCCAAACAGGGTGTGAGGCAATGTCCCAGTAGGCAACCACCCAAAGATTTGTGCCTAACTGTCAATGAATACATGGGAAGTAAAGTACAGAAACAGTAAATAGGAAAAACACAGAAGCTAAAATTTATAGTTTAGCATATAAAGTACACAAGTATAAAACAATAAACAAGTAAAACCAAGGTAAACCCCTTTGTAGTTCTCACTACCTAACCCTTATGGTTCAACCTGTTAGTACTAGAAATTCCCTGGGAGGCACACATAGTCTCACCCCTCTGGTTCAGCTAAAGAATAGACTCTATGGGGAACCAATCACTGTCAATTGCACATATAGTCTCGTATCATACTAAAGGCTCTCTAGGGAAGCACTCAACGTCAATTCCCCCAGTGGCCCGTGTTGAGGAACTAAAGACTCTCTTAGGAAGCACTAAACGTCAATTCCCACTGTGGTCTCACATCGTAAATTAAAGACACTATGGAGTAGCTCTTACATCAATTCTCCCTATTGTCCAAAAACTATGTTCTCTCAGCCCTATGTAATATAAACGTGCATAACGCGCGTGTATCACCCATGTAAACCTCAAGAACTAATTGGCTATCATTCCAAGGCTCAAAAGCAAAACATCACAATAGTTCCACTATCCTACCACTAGGCATGGAAACTGGCATAATGCCTAATTGGAAAATCATGTATGACAAACATGCAGAGTAAAACAAAAACTACTCAATTTTCAAAGGTAAACCTCTACTATAGAAATCAAGCAAGTATGCAATCAATTAGGGGAAAAATAGGAAAACACACAATTCTCGTTCAAGGGAATTGGAAAAATTGAAAAAAATATTCAAATACATTATATATAAAGGCACAAACCACCTACCTAGATCCTAGGAGATCGATATACATGAACAACAAGACAGATTCTCCTAAGAAAGTCATAGATCTAAGAAAATGTCTGAAACACATAGACCACAATAACTTGAGAAATAGGAGGAATTGGAAAACAAGGCTCATACAGAAGGGAGAACTCACCCCTGCGATTCCAATGCAATCAACAGTGCTCGAATTGGAGAATGGATGGAGAGTCGGGGGCTCATCAAAGATTCACAGATCCCCGGTGCTCTCGGACAAACGCAACCTAGAAGAAGACCTTTCTGTGCGTCAGGCACTACTCCGGTCTATTTAATGAAAAAAAAGAATGTACAAGGAATGAACTTTTAGAGTACATGGAATGTACTAGGTTTTTTCATACTCTATTAAAATCAGCCTCCACATAATCCCTACACACCGTGTGTGTGGCCCGGACACGGTCGGGTACATGGCTCCGAACTACACGGCGTGTACCTACCGTACACGGCGTCTTCCTGAAGTTTTTTTTACAATAGTGTGTCCCTGATCACACGGTTGGTGACATGGTCTATGAACTACATGGCATGTAGTCAAAAAGTACACATCGTGTATTCTTGGTTTTTCTAGGCAGTAGCTCAGAAACTGCACAGAAGCCCAGAAAACACAGAAAACAAGTCAGAGAGGTGCCAAATTCTGATTTGTGAGGGCCCATACTCCCCGAGAATCAAAAGTTGGTGTTAATTTAAGAAAAGTAGAATACAAACTATCCTCTAACAAGGCAGCAGAGATTCTATCAAGAATCTATCACAACAGAATGCATAATCTATACAAAGTCTATCACAACGGCATGAAATCACTAATGCGCCCTAGATGGCATGGAAAGAATTCATGGAATGTGATTTCTACAAGTTCCTATATGATGAATGAGATGGAATACCCTCATCTTCTCAGGTTGTGACAAAAATAGAACCTCAATATCCAAGATAATAACTACACAAAGCTTGTGAATCACTCTAGGTGAAATCATATCGACCATAAAATCTCAAAACCAGTAGACTGCAATTAATGAGGTAGTATGGATTTTACCTATACATGGGTTAGCTACTCCTAAGCACAACATAATACTAAGTACCAAATCTATCATATCCCTAGCTAAAGGCTCCAAACAGTAAATCAAGAGAAAAGAAACCTCATTTGATACCACTTTGTAATGACCCGAATCCAGAGCCCCTCCACTGGTGCCGCGTACCCGGTTCGCCACATGACCTCAAGAACATTTCCCCAAACACCAGAGGCTGCCAACTAGCAACGAGGGCCTTAGTATGTTATTGGGGAAACTATGCCCTCATTTGGTAAGGTTTACAAGGTAAGGAAAACAACAGTCAATAGTGGAAGCAGTAACTACATACATAACTATAACCAAAATGCAGAAGAATAAATATATAGAAATGATGATAATGATTTAGTAGGTACAAGTATATAATGAAAGAAGAAAACTCAACAATGTGCTGAAATAAAACCGAACACAATGTACTAAAGCAACTGCAACTCTAGCAGCATCGCAAGCCGTAGCTTGGTTCCATGCTCTCCAGCTCCACAGCATGTCAACCACCTGAAGTAGAAGGGCGCTTGACCTTATATATACCTACAACAACATTGTCTACTTGGGCCCAAAAGCATGGCCCAAATAGGGTGTGAGAAAAAGTCCCAATTGGAAACCACCCAATGATCTGTGCCTAACGGTAAATGAATAAATGGAAAGTAAAGTACAAGAATAGTAAACATGAAATACACAAGAGCTACAATTTACAGTCTAGAATATAAACTACACAATTATAAAACAATCAAAAAGTAAAACAAAGGTAACCCCTTGGGTAGTTCTCACATCCTAACCCTTATGGTTCAACCTATAAGTAATAGAAACCCCCTGGGAGGCACACATATCCTCACCCCTCTAGTTCAGTTAAAGAATAGACTCTCTGGGGAATAACTCACCGTCAATTTCCCCTATAGTCTCGTATCATACTAAAGCCTCTCTGGAGAAGCCCTCAACATCAATTCCCCATATGGCCCTCGTCGAGGAACTACAGACTCTCCGAGGAAGCACTCAATGCCAATTCCCCCTGTGGTCTCACATCATAAATTAAAGACACTCTGGAGAATCCCTTACGTCCATTCTCCCTTTTGTCCATACAGTTGGTTCTCACAACCCTGTGTAATATAAACATACATAGCGCTTGTGTATCACCCAAGTAAACCTCAAGAACTACTTGGGTATCATTCTAAGGCTCAACAGCAAAACAACACAACAGTTCCATTATCCTACAACTAGGCATGGAAAATGGCATAACGCCTAACATGCAAACCAAGTACGGAAAACATGCAGAGTACAATAAAAACTACTCTATTAACAAAGGTAAACCTCTACGATATCAATCAAGCAAGAAGGCAATCAATCAGGGGAAAAATAGGAAAAAGCACAATTCTCGTTCAATGGAATTGGAGAAATTGCACAAAATATTCAAAGACATTCTACAGAAAGGCAAAAACCACCTACCTCGATCCTAGGAGATCGATATATGTGAAAAATGATGACATATTCCCTTTATAATGTTGTAGATCTGAGAAAATGCCTGAAACACATAAGCCATGATAACTTGAGAAAGAGGAGGAATTGGAAAACAAGGATCAAGTTGAATGGAGAACTCACTTCTGCGATTCCAACGCAATCAACGGTCCTTGAATCAGAGAATGGACGGAGAGGCTGGGGCTCGTCAAAGATTCATGGATACTCGACGCTATCGGATGAACGAAACCTAGAAGAAGACCTTTTTGTGCGTCAGCCGCGACCCCGGTTTGTTTAATGAAAAAAAAAGTACACAACGTGTACTTTTAGAGTACATGGCGTGTACTAGGTTTTTCCGTACTCTGTTAAATTCGGCCTCCACATCATCCCTACAAACCGTGTGTGTGGCCTGGACATGGCCAGCACACGGCTTCAAGTGGGAAAAGAGTACATAGCGTGTACTCATAAAGTACATGGCGTGTACTTCGAAAATTTCCAGAAACATCATTTTTCTCAAAAACTCCAGAAACATGAAAGGAATACCTGAAAAGAAGATCTGATATCTTACATTACTATGTTTTATTAAAGGAGATATTTTATAGTTTTTTTTACTATTTGGAGACATTATATTTGGATAATAAAAAATGGAGTTTGGTAATAAACTGTTCCCAGATGTAGCTTCCCAACATACAGGGAAAGGCCATACATCTTCAAATGATTTGTTTTCATTATATTTTGAGCTATTACGATTGATTAGATTTCACTTTTGGTTGATTCAATTGTATTGTGATGTTATTTTTGATATCATTATGGTTCTATTTTTGATTAAACTCGATAAGATAAGTTTATTCCATCTCATGCATCCTATATGTACTTACTATAAATCACATGTCATGCATTCTTTCTATGACATTTAGAAGCATTGCTGATTGCATGTTCTTGTGATAGGTATTGTGATAGATATTTTTTCTATTGCGATAGTTGTATTGATATGGGTAATGGTTCCAATTATATGAAAACCAAGCTTTGTTCTCAAAGGTGTATGTGACCTCTTGGATTAAAATTTGGTAGATCATGTTTGGGCCTTAAAATGAAATGTGTTACAATTTTCTATATGTGGATTCCAAACATTGATTCGCAGGGTGTATGGGACCCCACATATCAGAGTTTGGGATAACATTGTATTACTTTTCAAAGACTAGGAGGTTCTGCGGAAGTTCAAGGGATTTTCTATTTGGGATCCCAGACAACACAACATGTGGTTCTATGAACACAGTCCATGTGTTCTTCTTTTTAGGTAGAAATATTTTTCTTAAGTACATGTTGTGTACACTGCATACACCTCATACGGTACATGGTTGTGTTTTCAGTCATATGGTAGAGAACTATGAATGATGGTTTTTCAGATAGTGCATGTCATTTCCTTTAGATACACACCATGTAGTTTTACATAGGTCGACCCCATGTGGATTTGTCAATGTAAAAGTATATTTCCATGATGTGCGACTTGAGTACGTTCTATGTACCATCCTTGGATGCTAGGTATTTGGGGTGTTTACATTCCTTGGTTGTCATAGTTACCCGGCCATTTGAAAAATTTAAGATACACACTGTGTATGGTGTCTACAATCCATTTACCCTTATTCTAGTAACCTGTGAGGGTTATCTTCTCCTTCTTGTTTTTGTGCACTTAATGTACAAACCTTGATAATGAATCTAAACTGAGGTGTGTACTTAACCTTGTAGAGTCATGCCACAAGGATGACCAGTTGTTATATTCTTGGAGGATGGTTATGATCATACATTGAAGGTGCTAGGATATGGGATATCATTATATCCTTCAGTCATTCTAGTTGTGGAAGTCAATGTTATACCAAACATTGGTGTTGATGAATAGTTCTATGAAGGCCTTATGAGGTTCATGAAAACTATTCACGGAGTACCACACCATACCATGTCTATTTTAGAGCTGACTTGATGGATCCAGCAGTAGCATCTGCCTATGTTTTCAGGGGATGGGGGACCATAGGCACCGGAGTCATTGATAGAGTCCATGATTTTGATCTTAAAAAATTTAGAGATATATCCTAAGAGGAGGGTAAAGCTAGGGAAGTATATGTTGTGTGATTTTTCCAAGAGATGGTGGGATGTTATTACTTATATGGGGCATCATCTGGATATGGAATGGGTAAACTTTCTGATAGTCTTCTATGACTATTACTATCCCGATATTCTGATGATTGATAAATCTTGTGAGTTTATGCATATAGAGAAAGGCATGTTTTCAGTTACAAAAAAGTTTTTCTTGTTTTACTAAGATTCAATGTTTTGAACATATTCTGATGTTTGAGTATTTATCAATGGGTAGGATATTTGAGGATGCTATCAAGTATGACATCCGATAACAGGTAATTTTTTTAGTTTTACTATTGTATTTTCTATAGTAAATCAGGAACTGATTACTAAGCATAACCTGATGGAATCTTGAGGTATGATCTAGGGTTGTTCGACATCGAGATATGGTATTGTCTCAACCAGTCTTAGGAATCATTGTCTGGGGTTTTTTATTTGTGACTATTGTAGTCAGAATGTATCTTTAGGTAGACAACTAAGGTGATACCAATGTGGTAGGATTGGGTATACATGACCAAAGTGTCCAATGGAGCAAGTAGATTGTCGATCCTGTGGAAAGATGGTCCATCTACAAAATTTATGTAGGATGTTTCCACCACCATCTAGTGAGATAGGGTCTAAACTGACTCTACATTTAGGAGCAGGGTAGAAATATTCTCCTCAGATAGGGATCTATGGTATGTAAGTCCATTCAGAATGAGGTGGTGTTCATGGGACTGGTAGTGAGACCCCGAGTTCATAGCGATATAAGGGTTGATCATTATAGGGTATCAATGATGTTTCACAGGGTTGTGGTACATGATAGACTTATGAAGTGAAATAGACTTAGAAATAGCAGGATCCCAGACCTTCTACTATTAGAGGTATTATTCTTGTATCCTCTATTTTAGCGTCATCACTTTTTCATAAAGAGGCTTCATGTAGTTTCATGTCTTTTCATGTTTTATAGATCCTTGGCCTCTTTGTTTTTTTAAATATGATGATATTATGATTATAGACACTCCATGAGGGTTTATAATGGAATGTGTGCACTAGTTCTAGGAGTTTCCTTTGAGATTGGTGGGTGTCACTTCATATGGGACCTCTAGATATTCGAGGTGATAGGGTTTGAATTCACTCTCAAGATGGACTGGTTGGTTTCCATCCATGACTTTTTTATTTCTATCGCTATAGTGTGAGTTTTACATCACTAGAGGGAGGATCATTTATACAAAATGGTGAATGAGGTGTCCAGGAGAGTTGCACTAGACATGGGCATCATGGGTTGGGCAGGATGATAGCCCAGATTGTGAGTTTGTATATGTATTACCTGGGAACAAATCAGATGTATTTCCCTCCAGTAGTTGATCATTTCAGGGATGTATTCCCAGAATACTTCTTAGGTATACCTCTAGTGAGAGAGGTATAGGTCTCTATTGAGTTATTTATAAGAGCTTCACTATAGTCCATTCCTATTTATTGAATTTTTATGAAGGAGTTGGAAGATCTCAAGAGGCAGTTAGAGGATTTAGAGGCACAATGTTTCCATAGATCTAGTACTTATCCATGGGGTTCTCTAGTCCTTTTGTTTCAAAAAGGTTAACCATAATCTTAGGAAATTCATGGATTATTAGAAATTGATCATGTTGATGGATAAGAACCATTATACTCTATCTCAAATTAATGATCTCTTCAATCAGCTCCAAGGATATTGAGTTTTCTTTAAGATCTATTTGAGAGATTTTTATAATCAGTTTCCTGTTAGATAATTTGACATGCCACTTACAGTGTTCTAGAGTAGGTATGGTCTATATGACTATTTAGTAATGTTTTTTGGTCTCACGAATGCACTGAAAGTCTTCATAATACTGATTAAACAAGTGTTTCTTCCTTATCTTGATTCATTTTTTGTCATTTTTGTGGATGATATCTTGGTGTATTCTATAATATACAAGGCCATGCCAAAAATCATGAGATCATTTTTAGTACAATGAGAGAGAATCAGTTATATGATAAGCTCCCAATGTGCCACTTCTAGATGGATCAAATTCACTTCCTGGGTCACATCATCATAAAGATAGGAGTATTAGGGGACCCCAAGAAGGTGAAAGTAGTATTTTTCTTGGAGCAGCCCAAGAAAATATTTTAGATTAAAAAATTTCTAGGGATTGATGGTTAATACATGTTTTTCATACATGACTTATGATGTTTAGCAGTGTCATGATGTTCTTGACTAAAAAGGGTGCAATGTATGGATGGATAGATTCCAGTGAGATGACCTTTCAGGAGATGAAAGGGAGATTGAATTTGGCACAGATACTGATTTTATCCAACCAAATAAATAGTTACACTATGTACTATGATACACCACGTATCAAGATAGTGTTAGTTCTTATTCAAGGGGATCAATTCATTGATTACGAGTCGCATCAGTTGAGGCCACATGAGAGGAATTACCCAATTTATGACCTTGAGTTAGCTACGGTTGTTCATGTTTAAAATTGTAGGAGACCTTACTTATTGGGAGAGTGTTTTATGCTGTAAATAGACCACAAAATCCTCAAGTACATATTTACACAGCATGATATGAATCTAAGGTAGCGAAGGTGGTTGGAATACCTTCAGTATTTTGACATAGAGCTTTCCTAGATGCATGGTAAAGGCAATAAAGTGTCTTATGAGTTAAGCAGGAAGACATAATTGTAGGTAGTGTTGTAGGCCAATAGAAAGTGGAATCTTATAGACTTGTTCATTGAGATTCTTTTGGAGGTTCATGAAATTTAGGGACATATTTTTTTTCACATTTATCTATTACCTATACCCTACTGGGCAAAGTAATGATGTGGTAGCTATCAAATTCTGAAGGACTAGTTCTAAATGAGAGTGTGTCAGTTGAATAATTTCCTCCTAGTATGACCATATGTGGGGATGATATCACTTGTTTACATGGTCGTGTATGGGTTTCTGCTGACATACGTGAGGAGATGATGTAAGATTTTCATTCCTATGTATGGAAAGTGCATCCTGGTGTCACCAAGATGTATCAGGACATACATTGTTAGTTTTGGTGTCCTTGTATAAAAAGTGATGTAGCTGGTTTTTTCGTGAGGATCTCTTTATGTCTGATGGTGAAGGTGGACAACCAGTGACCAATCATACTTTTACATCACCTAACATTTCTAAGTAAAAATGGAATGATGTCATGATAGAATTTGTGAATGGTTTAACGTGCTTGCCTTGAGGTGATGATTTCGTATGGGTTGTTGTTGATAGGATACTGAAAGTTACACACTTCATATAGATCTAGGTAACCTTTAATGTTGCTGATCTTGGGAGGTTTTATATCAGTGAGATTGTACAACTATATGTGGTCCCAAATTCAATCGTTTTAGATAGGGATGTCAGGATTACATCTCATTTTTGTTAAGGTCTATAGAGGGAGATGAGCACATAGGTTCTCCTAGGCATAACTTACAACCCCCAAATAGATGACCAGTCAGAGCGTATGATTCCGGTGTTCGAGGACATGCATCCTGGGTTTCAAGGGTTCCTACGAGAAACATATAATCCTAGTCGAGTTATCCTATTAAAATAGCTTTCCGGATACTATTAATATGGATATATATGAGGATTTTTCTGGTAGTCCATGGTTATCACATCTGTGTTGAGGAAAATTAGGAGATCTAATTGTGCTAGGACATTATCTTTCCAAAGAGACCCTTGATCAGGTGAAATTTATTTGGAAGTAGATTGATACTACATAGTATTGTCAGAAATCATATGCTGATCACCACAGATGACCTTTAGAGTATGCGGTATGGGATTGAGTATTTCTATGTGTTTCATCGAGGTTGGGACAGATGAGGATTAGGAGACCAGGTAAGCTTTTGCTGAGATACATCAGTCCGTTCCAGATTTTGGAAAGAGTTGGTCTGGTTGCCTATTGGTTTTTGTTACCTTATAGGTACACGGCTATGCCTGACATCTTCCACGTTTCCTAGTTACGACATTACTTTTCAGACTCGTCTCCTAATTTTCATCCCGAGGAGGTTGAGTTAGAGGTAAATTCATCATTTGAGGATAATATTATACAAATTTTGGATTGAAGTAGAAAATTTATCCATGGTTGGTTTGTTCCTATAGTATGGGTGTTGTGGAAGCATGACCGAGTGTTGGACAAGATTTGAGAGAGGGGGGATAATGTATGATCATAGTGTCCAGATTTGTTCATAGATGTTTTTTCACAACCCTCATAAGGGAAATGACCAGATAAATTTCTTTATGGGGGGATGTTTGTAAGAACATGGTTCTTCTATTTTGGTATATTTCTTTTATTTTTGAGTTTTATGTAACAAAGTAGATGAAAAATAGGTTGAGAACTAATCAATGGTCCTATTAAATGACATGATAGGGGGTGACATGCTATGTAATCCTAGTACACGTCGTGTAATGGTCTAGAAAAGACCCATGCATGACATGTAAGGAATGTCAACAACAAAGGGAAGTTAGGAATATACACATTGTGTATATCCTAGTACAATTTGTTGATTTTTTTCTAAAATGGGAAATAGCCTAATATTCTTTAGATAGATAGAAGGCTCACCCATTGGTTCCATACAGCAGTACCCAGGTCAATCCAAGGGGAGTTTTGCCCCAAGATTATTCATCTGGGTGCCATTATGAACAATGTTAGATGTGTTGGAACCCCATGGATATGTTCTCAATTACACTTGAGATATTCTTTATCTCTTCTCCTCTCGACCTAATTATCGAGGTTTGGGTTTTTATGCTCATTTTTCAGATGTACTACGTTCTATGCCGAATTAGAGGCTGACACTAGATGAAGAGAGTCGTACGAGTATGAGGTTGGTTGTCTCAAGCCTTTAACTAATTTTCAAGCTGTTTATATATTCTTGAGTGCCACACACCCATTTATATGGTGTCCACATGATTTTATTTAGGATTTTTTGTTTCCTATTTATGTTTAGTTAATCAAATCAGTGTTTTAAATAAAGATTTATGTTGTATACCTTTTTTAAGTCCCCCATGGGTGAGTTTCCTTGGATGATCATTTATGGACGTTTAGCCAAGGTTTCATATGAGTAAATCCATTATTTCCTTTAATTGGTAGTTAAAAATGAATTGAGTTGGTAACTAAATTTCACGGTCGTTGAATTGTAATTGAATTATTTAGGGTATGTGAGGATTGGTTTTCCCCTAGACCATTGTTTTCATTTCTTGTTAAACCACATTTAGAAAATGTTTTTCTTCAACTATAAACCTACCGACATGAGTTTTTTAATGTTAAATACATGTAATAGTTTAATTTCCATGTGTTTCTTCTTATAGGAAATATTCCAACGTGAGTTGTTTAATGTTAAATCCATGTACTAGTTTAATTTACATGTGTTGCTTCTTATATGAAATGTTTAATTTAATTTTAAACATTAAAGGGGTAAATATTATTTGGATAACCCTAGACTCAGGTTTAAAGTCCATGGATGGTATAATATGGATATTGAACAAATAATACTTGGGTGAACCAAGGATTATAATTATAATTCCATGGATGGAGTTAAAGAGGGTATAATTATGTTAATCCATGAGCGAGCCATGGATGTAGTGGTTGGGCTCATGAATGATTTATTTAAATGTCGGGTGAAACATGGATCTAATGAGGGATTCTTTGTATGACATCTATTGTAAATTTTTATATGTCATGAGTTGACATTTAGGTATACCACATCTAGAGTGATGTTGGGTTCATGATAGGTTCATTGTAATGGGATTGTAGGATGTTGTTGGAATTACACATGCAGTGATACTTAAATTAATACATTAGAATTTAAAGGATGGGCTTAGGTAATAAATTGAATTTTGAAATGGAATGTCTTATGATGTGTTTTCCAAGGCATTGAACGAACATGGATTCAATCTTTACATTTTTATTAGATGGTCTTTTGAGACATCTGTCATGCTTACTTTTATAAGGGGGATGTCAGGCATATGCCAGATTTCAAGACATATATAATTCAGTGAAATTTAATTTTTATTCAACATAAAATGATTGTAAATGGGAAATAGTGTTTTCTAGACTATTTAATTTTGGGAATGTTCTCAATTACAGGTTCCTATATTGTACAATGTCTACTATATATATTTACTGATAGATTGGAAAAGTTCATGGGTGATTTCCTACGGGGATTTATTCCCACACCCTATTTGAGTCATGTTTTTGGGCCCAAGAAAATTTCATTATTGTAGGTGTCGATAAGGGAAATATCCCGTCTCTAGGTACTTGGAATGATATTTATGAGTTTGAGAGCATGGGACCAAACCGAGGATTGCATTCTTATGAGTTTCTTTTGTCCTTTGGGTAATTTTTGTACTTATATAATATATTAATGCTATGTAACATGTTTTGTATGTTTTCATAGAAAATGTGACATGAAACATCGTCTTTTGAATGGTATGACTTCTGATTATTCATATTATTTGTCCTCCATTGTTTACTTCAATTATATGGTATTACTACTTCTTCTATTTTTTGTTATTGTACTCTACTATGAGATACTCTACTAATTAGGTCATAGTCTCCCCATTATCACTCTTATCACCTAACTTCTATTTGGATTCCCCTGGAATTTGGGAAGATGTACTTGAGGCCATGTGTCCAACCGTGTATGGGGAACCATTGAGTGGCATCAAGATCCGGGATGTTACATGTGATTGTCTGTACCTTCTGTGTTTTGAATCAATACCTTATTTAATAACTGTAAAAACCTTAGTAGTTTATCTCAACCTTATGAGAATATTACATCAACCTTGTGGGATAAAAATAATTATATTTTTATAAAGGGGATGAATCTTATAAGGTTATTGAACCTTTCAATAATTATGAACCCTTTGAGAATGAATCCTATGTGTTTACTATATCATAAAAAAATTCATATCATATGAGAATTCTTGTTCTTTAAAAAATTGAACAATAATTTTTCTACCTTATGAAATTCATATAACATGAAAATTTTAAACATATGATATTTTTATAATATGATATTTTCCATCTTAAACGATCCTGTATCTTACAAAAACTCCTACGATATGAAATTTTATAATATAAGATATGTTATATGTTATATAGAAGCATATATTAGGAAATGTTGTATATTATTAAATTTTATTTTTTATTAAAAACTACATCATATAAGATTTCGTATTTGTAGTATGATTCAATGGTTTTTTAGAATACCTGGAATTTTCATAGTTTTGATATCTTGTTTTGTATTTAAATTTACAATATTTTTTTATTTTATGTTTTCTTTTATTTATTTGTTTTATGAATATTTCTTAATTATATTTATCATATAAAAAATAATTTGTAATCATTTTATGCAAGACTAAATGAAGATTTTGTGGGCAGAATAATTTATTATTATTTTTGTGTATTTAGAAAATTACTTGTATACTTAGAGTGATGAAAGATATATTTTCAATAAGATTAAAGGAAATTTTCATGTTCACTAAATGGATAAATTCATATGAATTATCTAAGATATCAACTTCAAAAAAATATAAAGTAGTTCATTGGTTTCCCATGAAAGAATTATATTTAGAAACAATGAAATGAAACCACTATGATTTTAATGTTCTTATGTATATGCTAATTTGTTTAATATTGTTATGAAAAAACAATACACTATAAGAAAAGTTTTTCAGAACCAATATATTTGGTTTTGGTCAAAATGATACATGACCTGGATAGGATAACATGAATTGTGTTAAATGGAAAATTAAAAGGAATCACTATTCACCTTTTTGATCACTATAGTTGTGATCATATTTTTTGTACTTCAACATGTGACATTCTACAACTCCCAAAGAATGATCATGTCTATCTAGACATTTATAATTTCTTTATCTAATGTCTATTTTTCAGTCTGTTTTATTCTTCCAGTATTTTTTTAGGTATTTTATTTTTTGTTTAATATTTTTAATTCAAAATTAGTAACTTAGTTTTGGGTTACAAAACCCATTTAAAAAAGGATTTGGGTTATTCCACAATGTAGAAAAATCGAGTTAGGGTTACACCTCTTTGTAGAAAAAGGAAGGAACTATCTGAGTTCTGTGTCTTCAGTAGAAAATGGAAGGAATAATTGGGTTGTAATTATTGGTGTTAAAAATTTAGTTTTAACATGTTGTCATAACTATTCAAATGTTAGGTCACATTATTGTGGGACACATACTCTCACATTGAGACTGTGATGAGTAAACATATGATCACATTGATCTAAACAACTATAAAAATAAAAGTGTTCATAATATTGTTTTCTACATATAATGTAACACAAAATTAATAATTTATTTAAAATTTATAAATTTGTTAATTTAACCCCTCTTGAACATTCAACCATGAAACTATCTTGGGATAATAGTTGTAATAGTTTATTGAGCACGATGGAGTTATTTCGAAAAAATAGAGAATCCCTAAAAGTTTCACTAAAATGAAAATGGGACATCAAAGGAGATATCCTCTATATATAAGGATAAAATATTCCTTTCATTTTCTTTAATATCCTATTAAAAACATTAAAAAGGATAGATCAATGTATTTTTCCTCAGAATTATATCTTTTTGTTCTGAATGAATCCAATTCTAATGAGGTGTATTTGTAGGCACTGAAAGAGTACACAAAGCCTCAATTTTAGGATATAGGTGGTCAAACATCATGAAAATTGATCAATGTAATTATAATTCTAATTATATGGTCTTTTAATGGATTCCCAAAATGAAGAACCAATGTTAAATTCAGTTTCACCATCCGCACCGAAAGATCATGAACCAGAGTTGAGAATCCACTAAGAACAGTCCGTGACAATGTTGAACTAATCCCCCTTATTTTAAATGATTTTATTTTGTTTTTGAAATGGGTCATGTTTAATCACAAGAACATTTAATGCATCTTCAACCTAGAACCTCCATCCTGGTGTGCATGGAGAACTCATTTCCCACATTATAACTTTGTCATTCTCAACCCCATTGACAAATAAATACCCCCATAATACCAACAGTCGTGGATCCTTTCATTAACCTTCACTCATATCCTTCTACAAATGGTAATAAGTTCTACCTTGGAGCCAATAAGTCCTACTTATCACTCCCAATATCTTAATGTTCCCTTTTAGAGCCTAATAATAATATAAATTCTACACTACCTCGTGTATATGGTTGATTTTAGAAGGATTGTCTAAATACCAATGCATAGTTCCTAGAAAAAACCTCATTAAACCCCATGTTATATAATATCAATTATTTCTCCACAAATCCTTCAATAAAAAATTCATATTTACCATTTTCATGCAATATAGTACACAAACTAGGACCGATGTCACAAGGAGGCCACTCATGAACATTATTCTTCTATTGTGTCTATTTATTTAACAAAAACGAACTATGAAAGAAAATTCTAGGCCTAAAATATTGGTTTTTAATAAAATTAATCCAATATATATATATATATAAATGAATTAAAATAAAGTACATAATTTTGAAAATATAACAAACTTAGTAATAGAAAATATGTTTTTTTTCATCAGAGTTCATAGTAATTCTAAACATTATTCTTTTTAATATTAATTCTCAATATTTATTTCAATGTATAGATCAAGACCTAACACCATATTCCCTATTTCTCAAATAGTGATTATACAGTATTGTGATCTTTGCATGGAAGAAAATATTCTTCAAAATGAAGCTAAATGGAAAATTCATTAAATATCGATACCTAAGAAAAAATATACCATTTTAATGAATTAAATATTGAATATATGGAAAATAAATTAATGAGGAATATGAAATTAATTTCATGGAATGAAAATTGACCATGCATTTAATCAATTTAACCACTACTAAATTCATAGAATAGAATAATGGGAAAAAATTAAAACAAAATTAAACTCAATGCATCACTTTTGACATCATTTATAATAGAGTAATGTGATATTTTCTCATTAGCATGGATATTAGGTGGATAAAGTGTAGGTAATATGATTAAATTATAAGATATCAAATTTAAAAAATAGAGAAACATTTAATAAATATTAAGAATAATTAAATACAAAGGAAATAGACTAGTAAAACCAATTTTAAATCTAGTTTTCTATGGGATAAGAGAAAAAATTATTATAATAAAGTGTATTGGTGTTTTAAACAGGTAGATTTGATATAGATTAATTTTCAATGTTCATGTGCATGGATTACATGTTAGTATGGCTTGATCAGTAGGATCTTCCCACATAGCCATGGGATTTGAAATCTTCTCTAGCATTAATTGTTCTTTGAAATATTACATTGATATTTGAACTGCCCCTTCTCTTTTACATTAATACTATTTGTAAAAAATAAATTTTAATATATTTAAATGAATGAATGTACCAATATGGATATAATACATAATGAATTCAACTATCCTTACATAAGTCAAGATGTTATCCAATTCACCTTCGTTGAGTTATATATATTATTTGGTGAATCTGACCTGAGAAACTATTTAATCACACATAGGGTCCATATTCGTTATGACACGATCCTTGAATTACATGTTTAATAACATGTGATACCGAGTAGATATTTTACACTTGATTATTGGGAAATACAGTTATACTTGCGATGTGTATTTTAAGGTCTAGCTATTTATTTGTAATTACCTCCATCCTTATGGGTTTTGAATTCCCAAGGGAATATGATTATTTAATTGATGGGTGTTTTTTAGTACCAATACATAGATTTTAATTTAGAGTGTTTTTACATCCATAAAATTAGTTTTTGGATATGGTTCACGGTTTAATGTGTGGCTCAGGAGTTTAAGTTTATGTTTAAAAAGTTACTAGAGGGCCACACTATTTAATATTTCAGTAGATAGCTATGTAAGATTTGATAGGTTTCATTCAATTAGTGAATGAAAATTCATAAGGACCATTCAATACATAACAGTTTGATAAAAATTCCACTATAATAGTGTACCATGCTATGGTCGACAAGTAACATTGCAAGGGAAGAAACAAGAAGTAGAAAAAATGTGCTATGGTGGTTTCTATTTTAGAGGAATAATAAATTATAATTTCAAGCCACACCATGTTGTAAGATGTGTTGGGGGGTTCATTTCAGTTAAGAGTGGTTTTTTCTAAAGTTGATCATTGGATGAAATTAGTTTTCAATTCATGGAAATAATTTTGGGCATTTTTGGGGCCTAGGTTTCGATGCATGTCAAGACTAGATCACACCTCATTAATAATGGTTTTTGGTTCCATATAATTGCTCAATGTGTTTGGAATTAGTTATTCCAGTTGGTTAATTTGGTTTTAGTGGTTTAATTTGTTAATTTTATGGTGTTTATTGATCATATAAGTTCTATTGTACTTAGAGATAGTTAGTATGTGTGTGGGAATAAATTATGGATCATTAATTATTATAGGTGGCCTTTAATTTGATTGAGTCTCTTGTTTATTTGGTGATTTTATATTTTTATTCTATCATTAATATATTTTCTTCATATTTCATGCTTGGGTGATATTTAGAAAAAAAATGGGATGTGCTTGTGTCAACCTAATATTCAACATAAAAAACATACATTGATAAATGATTCGACGGTGGAACTTTGTAGATTGAGTCCCAGTGGGCCTCTTTATGTTTTATTTGGTATTATGAGTTCAATTTTTAATAATATGAGTTATATTTTTAAAAAAAAAATTCAAATTATTTTCTTCAATTGATATTTCAATGGGAAAACGGTGATTTGATAAAAAATTTATGAAATTTTATTTCAAACATACAAGTGGTTTTCTAATAAGCATTGATGGGATATTGGTCCAAGGGCATAACATGAGTAGAACAATAGGAGGATCTTTTTTAGATGGTTTTAAATGAGGATTCAACTTGTTTTTTTAAATATATTAGTTGATCTCTTTTTGGTCTATTTGGCCACATGTGGGAAATAACTTATTTTCTAAATAATGATTTATTTTCTATGTTACCATTTCTATAACTGTCATTGATACTGAATATTGTATCTTGATTCATGACTATGTGTATGGGCATATGGTGTTGGTTTTCTATAAAAATCCTAGGTTGGGTTGTAAGGTTGTGATTGGACCTTAGAGGGTGTATTTGAGAATTTGAGGTCAGTTTGAGATTTGAGGCTAGGAATAGAGTAACTAGTTCTCTTGCTACAGTTTGGTCTGTTATGAGACAGATTATGTACCCTGTTTTTTATGAATGTGTGTAAGATCATGTGTTTGTGATAGTGATATATTCACTAGGGGTGATTGATTCTAAGCTTGTGACCTACTATGAGTGAGGTAATGTGGGTGGGACTACCATGAGTGAGATAAATTTCTTTTTGTTATTATGTATGAGTTAACTGTGAGTTAGATAGTGTAACATGAGACCAAGTAGAGTCACTATGAGTGAGATGGGATGGACGAAATATACCATGAGTGAGATGTTATTAGTCAGAATTCCATGAGTGGGATGGGTTCCCAGAACACAACATAACATATGCTCAGTGGATGTACTAGCATGGGTGATATTGAGTCAAGGATGATATGTGATGTTATTTGGATGATGGGGTTCCATGATTGATATGGGGACTTGGTTGGGGTGTGGAATGTAAAATGGGTAATTAGTATCCATTTAGTGAAAATGGATAGTAATATTTTTAGTATGGGGACAGATGAAATATGGTTAATGATGGTAGTATATAGTGACTCTTCATTCTAGTATGGATTTGAATAAAGTATGGTTAGGTGTTTCGGTGGCCTAGTTAGAACACAACAACCTGACTTTTGTACTCGTGTGTCAATTCTATGATATATTTTTTGATTAGTGTGTTTTATGGACTCAATTTCACTATATATATATATATATATATATAATTCTCAACTTCTAGATTAGAGTATAACTCAGTATTTTCAAGGAATTGTGGATTCCTATGGAGTCGTTTGAATCAAACCTTACCTTTATACATGGCATGGGTTTCAATGTATGTGGTTCGTCCATCCAGTTTTATCTTAGGACATAGGTATCACTAGGAGTTGGAGATTTGGGAAAGGTCTGGTAGGTCATGGGGGATAAGTATTTGTAGGTTGGATTATTTGAGTTGGTCCAAAATCATGTGTATTTATGTTTACATTTATCATTCAACATGTATTTTCAAGTGTCCATTTTATTAAATATATCATGCTCTATTTAGCTAATTACAATCTGGTATGTATTGATTTAACATATAGATGAATTTATTATTATATATATTGGACTATAGGGGCCCTATTTGTATCTCTTTTTTAAATATGTAGATTTCTGGAAAGTCTGTTATATAGATGGACCCAGATGAATTTTTGGTAGATTCTTGTATAACCATTAGGGTAAATCTATAGGTTTTAGTATCTCTATAACTATATTAGGCCCTCATGGATAATCAGTAGCATCTGATGTATAGGGAAGAATTCTTAAGGTGATGTGGTAATCCCTACTTGGCTGTTGATTGGGTGATCTATAATGAAACACTACGAAATGGAATTAGAGAATCATTTGGAATGTGATGGTGATGAAAAGAGGTGGAGTTAGGTTTTTGTGTTTTTTAGGTACATTGAGCAGATGTCTAACCAGTATTAAATTGGTTAAAGCGCAATTTTCTTGAGGAAGTATTTTTTTCGGATTAGGAACACTAGGATGAGTTTGAGGTTGTATTGGAATGATAATCCCAATGTGAGATGGGTGATACTTGGGTAGAGTAATGGGTGTTGGTTGGGAGCTAGCAGGTTGTTCATGAATCTTGATAGTGGCATACCAGGGGCATGACACAGACACACCCCTGGGATGTGATTTTTTATATGATTCCTCATCGAAATCAATTATTACCTTAAGAATCTAAAAATATAATTGATTCTTTATTAATTATATTATAATGGGTTATTAGATTGATATAAATATGGGGTGTCTTTTTTTATTTATTATTATGTATTTTTTACTACTATAGGAAATTAGATTTTGGGATAATTTAAATTTTGAGAAAAAACCTAGTCTTTGAAAGAAACTCATAAGGTTGCATGTTGTGTTGATGGAATGATTTTATAAATTAGTTTTGCACGAAATAAATCATTAATTTTTCAATTTTAAAATGTTATGGTATTTTCATGTTTTCAGGATGTATAAGGAAATTGGTTTTTAAGTTTTTTTAATGGTCTTGGTAGTGTGTGATGAATCTAGAATTTTTCCATATTTCATACTTTATTTCATAGTTATAATACCCACCATAGTGTTATTTTATGGTAAATTGTCACATGTTTATGTTTTAGATGTATTTTGAGTGAAATGCAAAAATGGCTTAATTTTGGGATTTAACTATTTTATTTGTATTATGTATTTTAGCCATTAAATTTTCCACACTAAACTAAATTGTGAAATTTCCTTTTCTGTAGGATTCCATACATAATGGGCCGAATTTCATCCTTTTGGAGGCCCAGCTCAATCAATTATTTGGAGGTCCAAAAATAGCTTATAATCCGGACCTCGTAAACTGTGTGCATATTTGGAATGTTTTAAAGATGATATTGTATCTTGAAGTATACCGGTCCTTTGGAGATTAATTTCAACAAGGATATGTAAAAAAAATAAACTAGAATCTTTCATTAAGTGGTACACGTCTTAATCCACTGGATAAATGGACATAATGGCATTGGAATTTGGAGTTATGGAAGACGAAGAGTCACCTGGATAGATTAAATCTGCCGCTATAAAACAGCCATACCTCCTTCATACGTGGACCAATGAGGCAGATATTTTGTGGATGAATGAGTGAGTAATAATAGAACAATGTTCAAGGAGGAAAAATGTTCCAATAATACCATTTAAGGGACTTAAATGTCATGAACATTGGGAGGATATAATTGAGAGATATTGCATCACCCATTTTCTATATAAATTTGAAATTCCTCTCCCTTTTACTAGGATATCCATTTCAAGGGGGATAAGTTGGAGATTTTTAGCGGTAATTTTTTTTATATTATATATAATTGTATGTTTCTTATTCTTCTTTTCATTTCTTCTTTTATTTCATTTCTTTTATTTTATGTGTTTCTCCCACTGTGCTTCTTTCTAACTCCATGTTTGTAGAGAGCTGACCCTCATTATTGTTCATGGGGGGAAGTGGTTATATTTAGGTTTATTGTGATTTATTGATTTATCATGATTTATTATAATGATTAAGTAGTGGATAAATGATTGTGGTGAGTGGTCTCTACACTTTCTCTTCTTTTGTCTTCTTCCTCCTCATTTATTACATTTCTGTCCCATTAATATCCAATTCATTCAAACGGTGGAGTTTGGATTGGGTAATGATGTGGAAGAGTTTACTCCTAAATGGCGAGGTTTTGGAGTAGGGTAATAAATTTCAAATGAGAGGGTGTGGAGTGACAGGTCTTGATCTTCACATTAAATAACTCATTGATAGATATTTATAATAACAATGATAATTCTTCCATGAAACCCCAAGAACAATGGTTTTCTTCTTCTAAATTCATTGTGTCTATTCATCATTTTCATTATATTTTGTGTTTTAATATATTTATATATTTATAATATATCTATTTTTTATGCAGTTGAAATTATCACCCCCATTTATATTAGTATCAGCTTTTATATTAGTTAGATTTTAAATAGTGATAATAGAAAGATAGTGTGTGTTAGCGGCCTCCTTGTGATCGACCCTGGGGTGTGCCACTATGGTGCATTATTAGGTAAATAATAATTTAATTGAATTTTGTTTCATGAAAAACCGCTCTCATCAATTTGGAGCCTTTTCTGGGGAGGTCAAGTGGTTTCACACACTATTTTTCATAAAAACTAAAAAAATTAAAATTTTCAAAAACTAAAAAATGTGCTTCATTGAATACCATTCTTTTTTGGTAAAGATGGATTATTTTAGTGATTTTATATATGCTTGGACAAGTTATGAATTTTCTATCATGGAAAATGATATTATGCTACAGATGGAAGAAGATGATGTGATGATTCCAAATAATTTCAAAATCCTTGAATAAGCATGAAAGATGGAAGCATCGCTAGATAATGAAGTTAAAGAAGTTAAAGCTCAATGGATGGAATGACAACTACAAAAGAAAAAATCTGAAGAAGAAAAGGTAAATGTCGTTCCACCTAATTTGGATGTTGAAGAACCCAAGGATGACATGAATACTCAACTTGGAGATGCAATCATCCTTCCTTGGACACTACATGAAGAGGTTCTTGAAGATGACATGCCAGCTGATACAACTGGAGGAGAGAAAAATATTTTCGATAAACATTGGTTAGATTTTTTTGATAACCACAAGTTAAGTGATCCTCCCTTATTTTTCATAGAAGAATCAGTACATCTATAAATTTCTCTTGCTCTGGAAGAACATAATGAAGTCACTACTGAAAAAGAGTTCCTAGTGGGCCTACCTGAAGAGATCATGTTTCAAGTAGAACTACACGAAAGGGATGATATTTATATTGATTGTTAATGTTTTAATCATATCCAAGTGGAACTATTTTATATCTTACCTTTTTAATTTATTGAGCCAGCATCACATGTGAAAGCCCTGGATGTTAATGTTTAAGAGACTATACAAGTTGTGGTAGTGAACAAAGAGGAATCATTCTTCAACCTTCCCCCATCATTCCAGTTGTACAAAATTAAAATGGTTAAGGAGATATTTTACTCTATTCATGGGTTATTATTTGGATGTTGTAGGCTGGAGAGAATTGTATGAAAGAAGTTCTGGTTGTTTCTGAGCATGAAACCTCATCCACCAACGGATTGGGGTTAAACCGCAGCAACTGTCTACCTAGGGGAAGTAAAAACCTAGCACCCACTTTTGGGGTCAAACGAAGCATTATCCTCTTTCGTTTCCATTCATATTTCTTTTTATTTATTTTTCACATATTTTCTTTATTTCATGTCTTTTAGGTCAAGTGGTAGTATCTAGGAGCTTAACTCAAGTCTTCCAATGTAAAATAATGGAAGGTTATATATTTCATTCCCTTTATTTTTCTTCTCTTATTATTCTTTTGTTCAGCTGCAATGAAGGGTAGTGAAATCTAGGTGTGGGGGAGTATCAACATACGTAGATGTTTTTTGTGTTATCTTGATTTTTCATATTTTTAGGATTATTTAGCATTAATGAATAATCTGATCATTTTCCACACATGAGTTGATATTGAGAAAATTGAAATGATTTTTTCTAAAATTGATTTTAAAGGATTGATGATGTGAAAACGTTTTCATTGAATTGGATTTCCAATCATTTTTCTGAGTTTGACTGATTTTTTAATTTCATGCCCATTATACACTGACTCAAAAAAAATTTCCAATCCTGTGAGGTATTCTGAACCAATTTTAAATATTCTTTCTAATACCACCACTTTCTTGAGAGAATCTTGGATTTTTTTTGAGATCCATAACTTGTGACTTTTCTCTTTCAAAGATTTGGATTTCATGGATTTTTTTTATATGATTGAGTAATATTTTTTATAGACATATTTTATCTTGAGACCTACCATTACATCTAACTTTCGTTATCCCTTTGATTCCATGAATTTCCTTATAGGTTATGCCACATTACAAGGTGATTTTTCCTTACATACCTGCTCTCTTAGTATATTTGCGTGAATATTTCAAGTTTGTGAGTGGGGAAGGGGCCTCTTGTGTGTATTATTTGGATGTGTTTTATTTATGGGGGATGTGATGTGTGTGCCAACATTTTGGTAAGTGGACAATAAAGACCAAATTGGGCATGGGTAATCCATTCATTGTGCTTTATTTATTTCATCTGGTTCTCCTTCAAAAAAATGAGAAAATAGAAAAACTAGAGATGAGTTTTAATTTATAATTGTACATCCATTTATGACTCATGTCCCTATTTAAAATCAATGGAATGATGGTCATTCATTCATTATATTCAATTTTCATATCATTATCCAAGAAAAAAATCGAAAAATAAAATAATTGTTTGCCTTTTCGAGCTTTAAAAAAAGGGGGACAACTTGGATGAAATCATTCATTGGATTCAATTCCTGGATCATGTACCATGTAAAAAAAGGGTGCAGTATTTTTTTTATCACACTGTTAAGGGGATTGAGTGAGGTTCATCCTATGTTTTCACATGATTATTCATGCATTGTGATTAAGAGTCCAACTCCTCTTTCCAGCCTTAATTTTTCAATCATTTTCTCACCAACTCTAAGCCACATAATTCCCCTTGTAAAAAGACCTCACGATTGAATTAATTTTAATGTTTCAAACTATGAAAAGATTAGAATTTTCGCAAGACTATGGTGATACATGAACTTTTGAAGTATGATAATAACTCCATATTTAATTTCTCTTGAGGGATGAGTGACACAAATTTCAATGTGAGGTAGGTTGTGATTGGGCCATGGATGGATTTTTGAGGTTGAATAAATTTAAATTTGAGGAATGAAAATTATTGGGAATTTTTTTTAATAGTGGATACATGATGTAATTTCATTTTGGAAGAGATCATTGATGTTTTCTCATTTTTGATTTTTGTGTGAATTTTGATTTGAATATTTGATGACTGTCCAAGAGTGCAATGATTAAGTGTTGGGGAGTGATGAAGTTATAATTTTAACATATTTAATACTTTATTTCATAGTTCTAATACCCACCATAGTATTATTTTATGGTCAATTGTCACATGTTTATGTTTTAGTGGTATTTTGAGCTAAAATACAAAAATGGATTAATTTTGGGTTTTAACTATTTTATATTTATTATATATTTTGGCCATAACATTTTAAAAACTAACCCAAATTGTGAAATTAATTTTCTATAGGTTTCCCTACATCATGGGTCGAATTTCATCCTGCTAGAGGCAGAGCTCAATCAATCATTTGGAGGCCCAAAAATGTCTCACAATCCGGACCTTGTAAACTGTGTGCATATTTGGATTGTTTTAAATATAAGATTTTATTTCGAATTATACTGGTCCTTTGAAGCTTAAATTCAACAAGGATCTATAAAAAATTATTTAGCATCTCTAATTAAGTAGGAAATGTCTGAATCCACTGTATAAATTGTTTTAATGTCATTGGAAGTTGGAGTTGTGGAAGACGAAGAGTCACCTGGACAGATTAAATGTGCCTCACTAAGACAGCCATACCTCCTTCATACATGGACCAATGAGGCTGATATTTTGTGGAGGCATGTGGGAGGAATAATGGAACAACATTAAATATGTTACAATGTCTCTATAAATACATTTAAGTGTCCTAAATGTCGTGATCTTGGGAGGACATAATTGAGAGATATTTCATCACCCATTTTCTCTATAAATTTGTACCTCCTCTCCCTTTAGAAGGATAGCCAATTCTAGGGGGATAAGGTGGAGTTTTTTAGCTATAATTTTCATCATTTCTATATTATATATTAGTTTAGATTTCTTATTCTCTTGTTTATTTATTATTTTCATTCATTTCATTTATTTTATGTGTTTCTCCCACCGTGCTTCTTTCTAACTCCACGTTTATGGAGAGCTAAGCCTCACTATTGTTCGAGGGGGGAAGTGGTGGTATTTGAGTTTATTGTTATTTATTTATTTATTATGATTTATTATAAGTATTCAGATGTTTTTAAATGATTGTGGTTAGTAGTCTCCCCACTTTCTCTACTATTGTCTTCTTCCTCCTCGTTTATTACTTTTCCTTCCCATTGATATCCAATTCATTCAAACTGTGGAATTTGGATTGGGTAATGATGTGGACGAGTTTACCCCTACATGAAGAGGTCTAGGTGTAGGAAAATAAATTTCAAAAGTGAGGTTGTGGAGTGATAGGTCTTGATCTTCTCATTTAATAACTCATTGATAGATATATTGAATAACAATGATAATTCCACCTTGAAACCCCAAGAACAATGGTTTTTTTCTTCTAACTTATTTGTGTTTATTCTTCCTTTTAATTGTATTTTGTGTTTTAATATATTTATATATTTATAATATATCTTTATTTTATGTAGTTGAAATTATCCCCCCCCCCATTTATATTAGTACCATATTTTATAATATTTAAATTTGAAGTAGTGACAATAGAAAGATAGTGCGTGTTTGCGGCCTCCATGTGATAGACCCTAGGGTGCGCCACTATGGTGCATTATTAAGTAAATAAGAATTAAATTGAATTATGGTTCATGAAAAACAACTCTCATCATTTTTGTGCCATTTCTGGGGAGGTCAAGTTGTTTGACACACTATTTTTCATGAAAACAAAAAAAATTAAAAATTTCAAAATCTAAAAAAAGTGCTTCATTGAATATCATTCCTTTATTGGTCAAGATGATTTATTTTATTGATTTTTCATATTCTTGGACTATTTTTGAATTTTCTAGCAGGGAAAAAGCAATTATGATGCAGATGGAAGAAGATGATGCGATGATTCAAAATAATTTCAAAATCATTGAACAAGCATGCATGATGGTAGCATCACTGTCTGTGGAAGTTGAAGAATTTAAAGCTCAATAGATGGAATGGAAAATACAAAAGAACCAACCTGATGAAGAAAATGTAAGTGTTGTTCCACCTACATTAGATGTTGAATAAGCCAAGGAAGACATGAATACTCAACTTGTAGATAGAATCATCCCTCCTTAGACACTACATGAATAGGTTCCTCAAGATGACATGTTAGCTTATACAATTTTGGGAGATCAACAAATTTTTGATAAACATTGGTTAGATTTTGTTGATGACCAAAAGGTAAGTGATCCACCCATATTTTTCAATGAAAAATAAGTACCTCTATACCTTTCTCTTTATATGGATAATGATAATGAATTCACGGCTAAAAAAGAGTTCCCAGTGGCCTTGCCTGGAGAGATCATGTTTCAAGCTAACCTACTCGAAAGGGATGATTTTTATATTGATTGTTCAGGTTTTAATCATATCAAACTAGAAATATTTTCTAAATTACCTTCTGATTTTTTTGACCCATAATCAAAAGTGAAAGCCCTGGATGTTATAGTTGAAGAGGTCATACATGTTGTGGTAGTGAACAAAGAGGACTCATTCTTCCTCCTTCCCCCATCATTCCAGTTTTACCACATTGAAATGGTTAAGAAGATATTGTAATATATTCATGGGTTATTCTGTGGATGTTATAGGCTTAATAGCATTGGAAGAAAGAATTTCTAGTGGTTTTTGTGCAAGAAACTTCATCCACCAATGGATTGGGGTTAAACAGCTACAACTACCTACCTATGGGAATTAAAATCCTAGCACCCACTTTGGGGGTCAAACCAAGAAATAGTCTCTTTCATTTCCCTTCCTCTTTATTTTTTATTTATTTATCTCATATTTTCATTATTTCAGGACTTTTAGGATATGTGGTAGTATCTATGAGCTTAACTCAAGGTTTCCACTATAAAATAACGTCACGTTGTATCTTTCCATACCTTATTATTCTTTTGTTTAGATGCAAAGAAGGGTAGTGAAATCTAGGTGTGGGGGGAGTGTCAACTTACTTAGATGTTTTTTGTGCAATATTTTTTTTTCATCTATTAAGGATTATTGAGCATTAATGAATACTCTAACCATTATTCACACATCAGTTGATTTTGATAAAATTGAAATGATTTTTGATAAAATGGATTTTAAAGGATTGTTGATGTGAAAACTTTTTCCTTGAATTGGATTTCCAAGAATTTTTATGAGTTTGACTGATTTTTGAAATCCATTCCCATGAAACAATGACTAAAAAAATATTTCCAGTACTGTGGGGTATTCTGAATCACATTGAAATATTCTTTCTAATACACACTCTTTCTTGAGAGAAGCTTGGATTTTTTGTGAGAAGTAGAACTTGTGACTTTTCCCTTTCAAAGCTTTGGATTTCATGGAATATTTTTTATATGATTGAGGAATTTTTTTGGCCATCCATATTTTATCTTGAGACCTAAATTCAAATCTATATTTCATTAGCCATTAGATTCCATTAATTTCCTTATAGGTTTATGCCACATTACTAGACTATTTTTCCTTACCTACCCACACTCTTAGTTTATTTGCGTGGATATTTCAAGTTTGAGTGTGGGGGATGGGCCTTTCGTGTGAATTAATTTAATGTGTTTCATTTTTGGGGGATGTGATGTGTGTGTCAACATTTTGGGTAGTGTATGATAAATATCAAATTGGGCATGGGTAATCCTTTCTTTGTGCGTTATTTGTTTGATCTTGTTCTCATTCAAAAAAATGAATAAAATAGAAAAAATGGAGATGAGTTTGAATTTATCATTGTACATCAATTTATGAATCATGTAACTCTCTAAATTCAGAGGAATGAAGGTCATTCATTCATTTTATTTAATTTTCAGCTAATATTCCATGAAAAAAAATCAAAAAAAAAAATAAAATAAAATAAAGGTATGTCTTTCTGAAGCTTTACAAAAAAAGGAAAAAATAAAAAAAAGGGGGTGAACTTGGATGAAATCATTCCTTGGATTCATTTCCTGGATCATGTCCCATGTCATAAAAATGGGTTTGGTGTTTTTTATCACATTGTTAAGGGGATTTAGTGAGTTTCATCCAATGTTTTCAATTCATTATTCTTACATTGTGCTTAAGAGTCCAACCTCCTCTTATCAGCCTTAAATTTTCAATCATTTTCCCAACAATCCTAAGCCACCAAATTCAACTTCTAAAATGTACTTAGGATTGAATTCATTTTCATGTTTCTCACTGTGGAGGGATGAGAATTTTAACATGCCTATGGTGATATATGCACTTTCCAAGTATGAGCATAACTCCATATTTAACTTCTCTTGAGTGAATAGTGACACAAATTTCAAGGTGAGGTAGGTTGTGACTGGGCCATGTATTTATTTTTGAGGTTGAATAAATTTAAATGTTAGGAATTAAAATGATTGGGAATTTTTTTCCATATAGGAGACATGATGGAATTTCATTTTGGAAGAGATCATTGATGTTTTCACATTTTTGATTTTTGGGTGAATTTTGATTTGAATATATGATGATTTTCCAGGATTGCAATGATTAAGTGTGGGGGAGTGATGAAGGTAGAATATTCACATATTTCATATGGTATTTCATAATTCTAATACCCATAATTTATTTGATTTATGGGAAATTGTCACATGTTTAGGTTTTAGTGGTATTTTGAGCTGAAATGAAAAAATGGCTTAATTTTATGATTTAACTATTTGATTTGTATTTTGTATTTAGGCCATACATTTTCTATAGGATTCCTTACATCATGGGTCGAATTTCATCATTCTAAAGGCCCAGATCAATCAATAATTTGGAGGCCAAAAAATAGCTCACAATCCAGACCTAGTAAACAATGTGAAGATTTGGAATGTTTTAATGACGAGCTTGTATCTCGATGTATACTGGTACATTGGAGCTTAAATTCAAAAAGGATATGTAAAACGAATTATCTAACATCTTTCATTAAGTAGGAAATGTCTGGATCCACTGGATAAATGGTGTTAATGGTATTGGATGTTGGAGTTGTGGAAGACAAAGAGTCACCTGGACAGATTAAATGACCCGCACTAAAATAGCCATAACTTCTTCATACGTGGACCAATGAGGCTGATATTTTGTGGAAGCACATGGAACGAATAATGGGAAAATTTTCAAGAAGGTAATATGTTCAAATAATGCAATTTAAGGTTCCTAAATTTCGGGAACATAGGGCTGACAAGATTGAGAGATATTTCATCACCCGTTTTCTCTATATATTTGTACCTCCTCTCCCATTTACAAGGATAGCCATTTCAAGGGGGATAAGATTGAGTTTTTTAGATGTAATTTGTTTTCATTTTTAGATTATATATTAGTGTATATTTCATAATATTATATTCATTTATTCTTTTCTTTCATTAGTTTTATTTTATGTGTTTCTCCCACCGTGCATCTTTCTAACTCCATTTTTGTGGAGAACTAACCCTCACAATTGCTCAAGGGGGGAAGAGGTGGTATTTGAGATTATTGTGATTTATTTATTTATCATGATTTGTTATAATGGCTCAGTGGTGGTTAAATGATTTTGGTGAGCGGTATCCCCCCTTTCTCTAATATTCTCTTCTTACTCCTCATTTATTACTTTTCATTCCCATCGATATCCAATTAATTCAAATGGTGGAGTTTGGATTGGGTAATGATGTGGGAGAGTTTATACCTACATGAAAAGGTCTCAATGTTGGATAATAAATATCAAAAGATAGGGAGTAGTGTCATAGGTCTTGATCTTCTCATTAAACAACTCATTGATATATATTTTGAATAACAATGATAATTCTACCATGAACCCCCAAGAACAATGGTTTTCTTCATCTAAATTCTTTGTGTCTATTTTTCCTTTTCATTGTATTTTGTGTTTTCATATATTTATATATTTATAATATATCTATATTTTATTCAGTTGAAATTATCCCCCCACATTTATATTAGTATCATCTTTTATATTAGTATGATTTTAAATAGTGACAATAAAATGATAGTGCGTGTTAGCAGCTTCGTTGTGATTGACCCTAGGGTGTTCCACTATGGTGCATTATTAGATAAATAAAAATTTAATTGAATTGTTGTTCACAAAAAACCACTCTCATCAATTTGGAATTGTTTCCAGGGAGGTAAAGTGCTTTCCCAAATTATTTTTCATAAAAACAAAAATAATAAAAATTTCAAATTCTAAAAAAAGTGCTTCATTGAATATAATTATTTTTTTGTCAAGATGGATTATTTTAGTTATTTTTAATATGATTGACCTAGTTCTAAATTTTCTAGCAGGTAAAATGCTATTATGATGCAGATGGGATAAGATGATGCGATGATTCAAAATAATTTCAAAATCCTTGAACAAGCATGCAAGATGGTAGCATCGCTGGCTGGTAAAGTTGAAGAAGTTAAAGCTCAATAGATGGAACGATAAATATAAAAGAACCAAGATGAATAAGACAAGGTAAATGTTTTTCCACCTAAGTTTTATGTTTAAGAACCCATGGAAGACATGAATACTCAACTTGGAGATGCAATCGTCCCTCCTTGGACACTACAGGATGAGGTTCCTGAAGATGACATGCCAGCTGATATAACTGTGGGAGATCAACAAATTTTGGATAAACATTGATTAGATTTTGGTGATTACCAAAAGGTAAGTGATCCTAAAATATTTTTCAAAGAATAACCAGTACCTGTATACCTTTCTCTCACTTTGGAAGAAGATAATGAAGTCACTGCTGAAAAAGAGTTCCTTTTGGCCCTGCCTGAAGAGATCTTGTTTCAAGCTGACCAACATGAAAGGGATGATTTTAATATTGATTGTTAATGTTTTAATCATATCCACGTGGAAAAAGTTTCTAACCCACCTTCTGAATTTTTTGACCCAGCATCACATGTTCAAGCCCTGGATGTTAAAGTTGAAGATTCCATACATGTTGTGGCAGTGAACAAAGAGGACTCATTCTTCCTCCTTCCCCCATCATTCCAATTGTACCACATTGAAATGGTTAAAGAGAAATTGTACTCAATTCATGGGTTATTATATGGATATTTTAGGCTAAATTTCATTGGAATAAAGATGTTCTAGTGGTTTCTGAACAAGAAACCTCATCCACTAACGGATTAGGGTTTAACCGCTGCAACTGCCTTCCTAGGGGAAGTAAAAACCTAGCACCCGCTTTGGGGGTCAAACCAAGCATTATCCTCTTTCATTTCCCTTACTCTTTCTTTTTATTTATTTTTCACATATTTTCTTTATTTCATGTCTTTTAGGTCAAGTGGTAGTATCTAGGAGCATAACTAAAGGCTTCCACTATAAAATAAAGTCAGGTTGCATCTTTCCATCCCTTTATTTTTCATTCCTTATTATTCTTTTGTTGATCTGTAAAGAAGGGTAGTGAAATCTAGGTGTGGGGGGAGTGTCAACTTACATAGATGTTTTTTCTGATATATTTTTATTTTTTTCATCTTTTTAGGATTATTCAGCTTTAATGAATACGCTGATCATTTTTCAGAGATCAAATGATTTGGAGAAAATTCAAATGATTTTTTCTAAAATGGATTTTAAAGGATTGTTGATGTGAAATCATTTTCTTTGAATTGTATTTCCAAAAAAAATTATGAGTTTGACTGATTTTTGAAATCCATGCCCATGAAACAATGAATAAAAAAATATTTCCAGTTGTCTGAGGTATTCTAAACCACATTGAAATATTCTTTCTAATACCCACACTTTCTTGAGAGAAGCTTGTATTTTGTGTGAGAATATTAACTTGTGACTTTTCTATTTCAAATCCTTGGATTTCATGGAATGTTTTTGATATGATTGAGGCATTTTTTTGGCTAGCCATATTTTATCTTGAGACCTACCTTTACATCTATCCTTTTTAGCCCTTAGATGCCATTAATTTCCTTACTGGTATAAGACACATTACAAGTTGATCTTTCTTTACCTACCCACACTTTTAGTATATTTGTGTGGATATTTCAAGATTGAGTGTGGGTGAAGGGCCTTTCATGTGCATTATATGGATGTGTTTCATTTATAGGGGATGTGTGGGTGTGTCAACATTTTGGGCAGTGTATGATAAAGATAAAATTGGGCATGGGTAATCCTTTCGTTGTGCTTTATTTGTTTGATCTGGTTCTCCTTCAAAAAAAATATATATAAAAAATGGATATGAGTTTGAATTTCTCATTGTAATTACTTTTATGACTCTTGTAACTCTCTTAATTCTAGGTAATAATGGTCAATCATTCATTTTATTCAATTTTCATCTCATTCTCCATGAAAAAAAGAAAAAAAAAGAAAATAAAGTTGGGCCATTCTTGGAGATTTATAAAAAAAATACAAAAAAGGGGGAGAACTTGGATGAAATCATTCTTCAGATTAATTTCCTAGCTCATGTCCCATGTCTTACAAATGGGGGAAGTTTTTTGTATCACATTATTAAGGGGATTGAGGGAGGTTAATCATATGTTTTCACTTGATTATTGTTGCATTTTGCTTAAGAGTCCAACCTCCTCTTTTCCACCTTATATTTTCAATCATTTTCCCACCAACCCTAAGCCACAGAAGTCACCGTGTAAAAAGTCCTCATGATTTAATTAATTTTAATGTTTCTCACTATGGAGAGATGAAAATTTTCACAAGCCAATGGTGATACATGTGATTTCCAAGTATGAGAAAAACTCCAGATTTAACTTCTATTGAGTGAAGAGTGACACAAATTTCATGGTGAGGTAGGTTGTGATTGGGCCATGGATGAATTTTTTAGGTTGAATAAATTTAAATGTGAGGAATGAAAATGATTGGGAATTTTTTCCATAGAGGAGACATGATGGAATTTTATTTTCGAATAGATCATTATTGTTTTCTCATTTTTGATTTTTGTGTGAATTTTGATTTGAATATATGATGATTGTCCAGGATTTAAATGATTAAGTGTGGGGGAGTGATGAAGCTAGATTTTTAAAATATTTCATACTGTATTTCATTATTCTAATACCCACCATTGTGTTATTTTATGGGAAATTGTCACATGATTATGTTTTAGTGGTATTTTGAGCTGAAATACAAAATTGCTTAATTTTGCGATTTATCTATTTTATTTTTATTATGTATTTTGGCCATTACATTTTCCACACTAAAAAAAATTGTTAAAATTATTTTCTGTAGGTTTCCATAAATCATGGGCCGAATTTCATCCTTCAAAAGGCCCATCTCAATCAATCATTTGGAGGCCCAAAAATAGCTCACAATCCGGACCTAGTAAACTTTGTGCAGATTTGGAATGTTTTAAAGCTAAGCTTGTCTATCGAAGTATACTAGTCCATTGGATCATAAATTAAAGAAGGACCTAAAAAAATTGTATAACATCTTTCATTAAGTAGGACACGTATTGATCCACGGGATAAATGGTCGTAATGGTATTGGAAGTTGGAGTTGTGGAAGACGAAGAGTCACCTGGACAGATGAAATGTGCCGCACTTAAACAACCCTAACTCCTTCATACGTGGACCAATGAGGGTGATATTTTGTGTAGGAATTTGGGATGAAGAATGGAACAACGTTAAAAAAGGGACCATGTTGCAATAATTCCATTTAGGGGTCCTAAATGTCACGAATGTTGGGCAGACATAATTGAGAGATATTTCATCACCCATTTTCTCTATAAATTTGTACCTCCTCTCCCTTTTACGAGGATAGCCATTTCCAGGGGGATAAGGTGGAGTTTTTAGACGTAATTATTCTTCAGTTTATATATTATATATCAGTGTATATTTCTTATTCTTCTGTTCATTTATTCATTTCTATCATTTCTTTTATTTTATGTGTTTCTCCCACCATGCATCTTTCTAACTCCATTTTTGTGGAGAGCTAACCCTCAATATTCTTCAAGGGGGAAGTGGTGGTATTTGAGTTTATTGTGGTTTATTTATTTATCATGATTTATTATAAGGATTCAGTAGTGGTTAAATGATTGTGGTGGGTGGTCTCCCTACTTTCTTTAATATTGTCTTCTTCCACCTCGTTTATTACTTTTCCTTCCCATCGATATCCAATTCATTCAAACGATGGAGTTTGGATATGGGTAATGATGTGGAAGAGTTTATTCCTACATGAAAAGGTCTTGGTGTAGGGTAATAAATTTCAAACAGGAGGGTGTAGAGTGATATGTATTGATATTCTCATTGAATAACTCATTGATAGATATTTTTAATAACAATGATAATTCCACCGTGATACCCCAAGAACAATGGTTTTCTTTTTCTAACTTCTTTGTGTATATTATTACTATTCATTGTATTCTGTATTTTCATATATTTATATATTTATAATATATATATATTTTATTCAGTTGAAATTATCCCTACAATTTATATTATTATCATCTTTTATATTAGTAAGATTTTAAATAGTGACAATAGAAAGATAGTGCATGTTAGCAGCCTCCTTGTGATAGATCCTAGGGTGTACCACTATGGTGCATTATTATATAAATAAGAATTTAATTGAATTGTGGTTCACAAAAAAACCACTCTAATCAATTTGGCATCATTTCCAGGGAGGTGAAGTACTTTCACACACTATTTTTCATAAAAACAAAAAAAATTAAAAATTTCAAAAACTAAAAAAAGTGCTTCATTGAATATCATTAATTTTTTTAGTCAAGATGGATTATTTTAGTGATTTTTCCTAAGCGTGGACTAGTTATGAATTGTCTAGCTGGGAAAAGGTTATTATGCTGCAGATAAAAGAAGATGATGTAATGATTCAAAATAATTTCAAAATCCTTGAACAAGCATGCAAAATGGTTGCATCCCTTGCTGGTGAAGTTGAAGAAGTTAAAGCTCAATGGATAGAACGATAACTACAAAAGAAAAAATCTGAAGTAGAAAAGTTAAATGTTGTTCCAACTAAATTTTATGTTAAAGAACCTAAGGAAGACATGAATACTCAACTTGGAGATGCAATCGTCCCTCCCTCAGCACTACATGAAGAGGTTCCTAAAGATGACATGCCAGCTGATACAACTTAGGGAGATCAAAAAATTTTGGATAAGAATTGGTTAGATTTTTTGATGAACAAAAGGTATATTATCCTCCCATATTTTTCAAAGAAGAATCAGTACCTCTATACCTTTCTCTTTCTCTGGAAGAAGATAATGTAGTCACTACTGAAAAAGAGTTCTAAGTGGCCCTGCCTGAAGAGATCTTGTTTCAATATGACCTACACGAATGGTATGATTTTTATATTGATTGTTCATGTTTTAATCATGTCCAATTGGAACTATTTTTTAACTTACCTTCTGAATTTTTTGACCCAGCATCACATGTGCAAGCCCTGGATGTTAAATTTGACGAGGCCATACAAGTTGCGGGAGTGAACAAAGTTGAATCATTCTTCCTCCTTCTCAGATCATTCCAGTTGTACCACATTGAAATGGTTAAAGAGATATTGTAATCTATTAATGGGTAATAGTATGGATGTTGTATGCTGAAGAGCATTAGAATAAAGATTTTCTATTGGTTTCTGATGAAGAAACCTCATCCACCAATAGAATAGGGTTTAATAGGTGCAACTGCCTGCCAAGTGGCAGTAAAAACCTAGCACCCTCTTTGGGGGTCAAACCAAGAATTATCCTATTTCGTTTCACATACACTTTATTTTTATTTATTTTTCTCATATTTTATTTATTTCATGTCTTTTATTTCAAGTGGTAGGATCTAGGACCTTAACTCATGTTTTCCACTATAAAATAAGGTCAGGTTGTATCTTAACATCCCTTTATTTTTCTTCCCTTATTATTCTTTTGCTGAGTTGCAAAGAAGGGTAGTGAAATCTAGGTGTGGGGGGGTGTCAACTTACTTAGATGTTTTTTGTGCTATATTTTTTTTCATCTTTTTAGGATTATTGAGATTTAATAAATACTCTGATCATTTTTCACACATCATTTGATTTTGAGAAAATTGAAATGTTTTTTGCTAAAATGGATTTTAATGGATTGTTGATGTGAAAACATTTTCCTTGAATTGGATTTACAAGAATTTTTATGAGTTTGTCTGATTTTTGAAATCCATTCCCATGAAAAACTGACTCAAAAAAATTCCAATCCTGTGAGGTATTCTGAACCACTTTGAAATTTTCTTTCTAATACCCACACATTCTTGAGAGAAGCTTGGATTTTGTGTGAGAACCAAAACTATTGACTTTTCTCTTTCAAAGCATTGGATTTAATGGAATGTTTTTGATATGATTGAGGAATTTTTCTGGATAGCTATATTTTATCTTGAGACCTATTTTTACATCTATCCTTTGTTAAATCTTAGATTCGATGAATTTTTTTTGTTGGTTTAAGCAACATTACAAGCCAATTTTTCATTACCTACCCACACTTTTTGTATATTTGCGTGGATATTTCATCTTTGAGTGTTGGGGAAGGGCCTTTCATGTGTGTTATTTGGATGTGTTTCATTTCTGGGGGATGTGATGTGTGTGTCAACATTTTGGGTAGTGAATGATAAAGATAAAATAGGGAAAGGGTAATTCTTTCATTGTTCTTTATTTGTTTCATCTGGTTCTCCTTCAAAAAAAATGAAAAAACAGAAAAAATGGAGATGAGTTTGAATTTCTCATTGTAATTCCTTTTATGAATCATTCAACTCTATAAATTCAATGGAATTATGGTCATTAATTCATTTTATTCAATTTTCAGCGCATTCTCTAGGAAAAAATTCAAAAAAAATGAAAATAAAGTTGTGCGTTTCTGAAGCTTTACAAAAAAAGGAAAAAATTAAAAAGGGGGGAGAACATGGATTAAATAATTATTTTTATTCATTTCATGGCTCATGTACCGTGTCATAAAAAATGGGAAGTGTTGTGTTTCACATTGTTATGGGGATTGAGTTAGGTTCATCCTATGTTTTCCCTTGATTATTCTTGCATTGTGCTTAAGAGTCCAGCCTCCTCTTTTCAGCCTAAATTTTCAATCATATTTCCCACCAACCCTATGCCACATAATTCAACTTTTCCAAATACGTCATGATTGAATTCATTTTCATGTTTCATGTTGTGGAGATATGAGAATTTTTACAAGCCTGTGGTGATACATGCACTTTCCAAGTATGAGCATAACTCCAGATTTAATTTCTCTTAAGTGAAGAGTGACAAAAATTTCAAGGTGAGATAGGTTGTGATTGGCCCATGGATGGATTTTTGAGGTTGAATAAATTTAAATATGAGGAATAAAATGATTTTGAATTGTTTTTCATAGAGTACACATGACTAAATTTCATTTTGTAAGAGATCATTGATGTTTTCTCATTTTTGATTTTTGTGTGAATTTTGATTTGAATATATGATGATTGTCCAGGAGTGAAATGATTAAGTGTTGGGGAGTGATGAAGATATAATTTCCACATATTTCATACTGTATTTAATATTAATAATACCCATCATAGTTTTATTTTATGGGCAATTGTCACATTTTTATGTTTCAGTGGTATTTTGAGCTAAAATAAAAAAATGGATTAATTTTGGGATTTAACTATTTTATTTTTATTACGTATTTTGGCCATAAAATATTACAAACTTAACCAAATTGAAAAAATACTTTTCTGTAGGTTTCCTTACATCATTGGACAAATTTCATCCTTCTGGAGGCCCAGCTCAATCAAACATTTGGAGGCCCAAAAATAGATCACAATCCGGAACTCCTAAACTGTGTGCATATTTGGAATGTTTTAAAGCTGAGCTTGTATCTCGAAGTATACCAGTCCTTTGGAGCTAAAATTCCCCAAGGATCTGTAAAAAAAATTATTTCACATCTTGAATTAAGTAGGACACGTCTGAATCTTCTGTATATATAGTTTTATGGCATTTGATGTTGGAGTTGTGGAAGACGAAGAGTCACCGGGACATATTAAATGTGCTGCACTAAAAGAGCCATAACTCCTTCATAGATGGACCAATGAGGCCGATAGTTTTTGGAGGAATGAAAGAGGAATAATGTAACAACCTTAAAGAAAGGAAAATGTTACAATAATACCATTTAATTGTCCTAAATGTTGTAAACATCGGGATGACAGAATTGAGAGATATTTCATCACCCATTTTCTCTATAAATTTGTACCTCCTATCCCTTTTACAAGGATAGCCATTTCAAGGGGGATAAGGTGGAGTTTCGTAGATGTACATTTTATTCATTTTTATATTATATATTAGTGTAGATTTATTATTATTTTTTCATTTCTTCTTTTCATTCATTTCTTTTATTTTATGTGTTTCTCCCACCATGCATCTTTCTAACTCCATGTTTGTGGAGAGCTAACCCTCACTATTGTCAGAGAGGGGGAAGTGATGGAATATTAGTTTTTTGTGATTTAGTGATTTATCATGATTTTTTATAAGGATTAAGTAGTGGTTTAATGATTGTGGTGAGCGGTCTCCCCACTTTCTCTACTATTGTTGTCTTCCTACACGTTTATTACTTTTCCTACCCATCGATATCCAATTATCTCAAACGGTGGATTTTGGATTGGGTAATGATGTGGACGAGTTTGCTCCTACATGAAGAGGTATCAGTGTAGGGTTATAAACTTCAAATGAGAGGGTGTGGAGTGTAGGTATTGAAATTTTCATTGAATAACTCATTGACAGATATTTTGAATAACAATGATAATTCCACCATGAAACCCCAAGAATAATGGTTTTCTTCATTTAAATTCATTGTGTCTATTCTTCCTTTTCATTGTATTTTGTGTTTTCATATATTTTTATATTTATAATATATATATATATATTTTATGCAGCTGAAATTACCCCCCCCCCACCCATTTATATTAGTATCATCTTTTATAATAGTTATATTTTAGATAGTGACAATAGAAAGATAGTGCATGTTAGTGTCCTCATTTTGATAGACCCTAGGGTATGCAACTATAGTGAATTATTAGGTAAATAAGAATTTAATTGAATTGTCATTCACAACAAACTACTGACATCAGTGTGGTTGATTATTTTTATAGAAACATCTATGCTGTGGAATTTATGATTTTTGTTTTTGGTGAAAATCCATAGATATGATGGGGTGAATGGGGAAATTTGCCGTGTTTCATGTGTGTAAAATGTTTTGAATGGTGTTTTGAAAATAAGAAACTGGTACACATGGAAAACTATGATTCTTTTATTTTCTATTTAGTTGGGATTGACTATAATTCTTGAATCTATTCGTGGATAGTAAGTCATGCGTGGTTGGAATCTCTATTCAAGATTGGCGGATGTGGACTAAATTGGAAAAATAATGGTAAAAATCAATTAATTACAATATAAACTAGTTGTTATTTTTTTTTTTGGCGGATCATGGATGGATTTTGTGTTTAGATTGTGTTTTTTGTAGTCATGCCATAATTATTTTGGGAGCGCCACTTATACCAGGCTCATGGACGATTGATATTGTTCAGATCAAGTATCCATATTTCAGTTTGTGGGTACTTGAATGTAACAATTGATGTTATTTTTATTGTTTTATGCAATAGACCATTTATTTATGTTATGTTGTTTTTCATATTTGATCACTTAATGTGTGTTTTCACATGGTGATTCTTACAGTGTGGAGAGTCATTCAATTTGAGGTGTAAAACCCTCGTGTTGGAAGGGTTGTTGGTATAATGGAACTAGACAGAGGATGGTTTAGGTTATAGTGGGATACTGGTGATAATTTATACCCAATTTAGGGATTCATGTGGACTATTGGACATATTATGTGCATTGGAAATGGGATCAGGCTATCCGTAGTGTGATCTGAGAGAGAGTCAGATCGATGGATCGCTAGTTCTCAAGGGTAGTGTATTTTAGTTGATATGATCAATTGATCATTATACCATGGAATAATATTGAGTGAGTAGATTATAAATTTATATGGTTGTTTTTATGACTTAGGGATACATTTTTGTGTTAATGAATCATGACGGGTCGATATAGTGATGTGAAGTTGTTCCACCATATGTGGCGAAGTGTTTTCAGAAAAGGTAGGCTAGAGAAGGAAAAATTTAAATTTTGGAATGAATTTGGATTTAGTGAGGCATAAAACACACTAAGATAACCATTTGGGAAAAATTTATATGGTTTGATTATCTGAATAGGATTTTTATGTAAAATCCAATGTGTCTCGACTTGGTGTTTGGAGTTGTGCAGTAGAGGATCCTTAAGTGTCTACAAAGGGAACACAATAAGTTAGTAGGAAATTGATTATTTGTAATGGTTAGTGGAGTTCCATGGATTATTTTGTATGATAAGTTCTATAATTAAGAGTTTTTAATGACCCTCATCCATACAGGATATTAATTCTGAATGGAATAGGAATTTTTTTATGTAGTTGGTGGTTTATTATTTGAAACAAGACAAAGATTGGTATTTTACGTTTTTTTACTTCCATAAATGGTGTTTTGTGATGTGGTTCAAGTCTTATTGAGTGAATAAGGTGGTTAGGTGGATGTCTTAGTATTAATTGAGGTCCTGGAAGTTTAAAATTTCATTTTAAGGCCAATCACCGTGTGGAAAGTGTAATTCTTGTCATGAATGGCCATTCATGCGGTCCATTCAGGATATGAATGAGGTAACCAAGAGATGGGATCTCTTCCTCAGAGGTATTCATGGAATGAATAGTTCATTTCATTAATGTGTCATGGAATATGGGCTTCCATCTACCTAAAAGACGATTCATAGCATAAACCCAGTGTTCATGTTTTCAACCAGGGTTGGGAACCTATTTTGAGGGGCCTTTTGGTAATTATATTGGAGGTCCTTTATAGGAACCCCTCGGTTTTAATTTTTTTTGAACATAATGGGTATAGATATCCCTAATCATCTTTATTCCTCCTTTACTTGGTATTCCATGATCTGAATGGATCTGAGATGTTTCATCTTGTCGATTCGGGGTACAATGTCCTCCCTTCCCTCCTTTGTCCTTCCTCCGTTGTTCTTATTTGATTTGGTTTATATGGTTAAGTAATTAAAGTTTTTATTTCTTATTATCATGGTTAAATCACCATTCATGATATTAATTTTGTGTTATAATAATTAAAGACGTCCCTAGAGGATGAAATCAATCCACCATTCATCATTTACCTTATGACATGTTTCCTTCTGATTTTACATTATCATTTTCAATGAATTTACGTGAAATTATCCATCGATTCGAGAAATTGATTTATCGATTTTTGTGGCCTAGGTTTTTGAGTTTTTTCAAGACTATAATACACCATTTTCTCATGTTTTTGAAGTTATAGGGCTTCTTGGTGTATTTAAATCCAGTGATGAAATTTTGGGGAAATGGTTTTAAATAATTAATTTATTAATGATACAATGTTTATTGATGAGATATGTGATAATGGACTTATAATAAGTTGGGATGGTCATGGGATTTAGTTATGGATCACCAGTTTAGGTTGGTGGCATTGACTTTATTTGAGTCTCTTGTTCGGTAGATGAATTTATATCCATATTCCATCATTAGTAGATTGGTTTCCTATTAAATGATTGTGTGATATTACCCTATAAAGTGGGATGGGATCACATTAGCCTAATACATAACATGGATCATAAAGCCTTATGAATGAGTTGATGGTGGTTGTTTCATAGTTCCATGAAACATGTGTTCTAGTTTTATGAATAACTGTATCCAAGAGGTTCCATTTGATTTATTCATGGAAATGGAAACACCCAACTGTTCCTTATCCAAAAGGGACCTTCTTTCAAAAAGAATTAATTCATTATGATTGAATGTTACGATACTTAATAATGTTCATTGTTTGAGAGGATGGGGGTTCAGACTCAACAGACCTTTTTGAGGGGAATTATTTTATACTTCATGAATCTATTTATAAATTTATGATATTTTCATGAATCCTTATTAATTTTCCAAGTAGAACATATGTTTCCAATGAAATTTTCAATCACTTATTATAATGTGTAAAATTTAGAATCATCCTTATGTATTCATGGTTCTTCATTAATGGAGATATCTGTATGTATTTTTGGTTCTCCATCAATGGTATCCTTCCACATACTACTTAGAGATTCTTGTAATCATCATTATGATGATACTGGTTTTTATGCTACTCAGTGGGGAACTATGGAATTTATTGTCTCCCTAGGAGATGAAGGTTTGTTTTGATATTGGAATTGAACCCAAATAATGGGATACAAATGTATCCTTTAAAATAAATTAGAACCCTCATAGTTCGGTGCCGCTTAATGGGTCACATCATACCATTTAAATTCATGTGATAAGACATATCCAAATATTTTAATGTCATACTGAAAGGAAATATAATATAAAGATGATTAGTCAATGTTTGGTGTGTTACTTATGCCTAAGAATCCCAAGGAACATGGATTTAATATAGGTTTCCCAATAAGACTAAACCTTATTGGGAATATTTCCCAAGGTGAACAAGGTTGATTTGACGTGTTTTGTTTGAACCTCAAGGAGGCTTCCTACGTATCCCATTTGGATGGGAATCAAATCCTACTTATTTCAATACGTATCATATGAATGTATAGACCCTTTAGAGAAATGAGTTTCGGTTACTTCCTGAAAAGGATTCCTTGATGATTTGGGGGTTTAATTTGGGGCTTATTCTTAAGGAGGATGCCCAGATTAAAGGAATTAAAGTTTGATTTCTGTAGATGATATGCAGTGGGATCGGGCCTTGATAAGGCTTCCAACATATAACAATTATGATGGTGATTAAATTTCTCATTTTTCATTCATTCTGTTGGGGATAACACATAAGAGATACCCATTGGTGGGGACTGATTGGGTAAACCATTTTGGAAGGTCGCCCTTCTGAGCTCGGGCATTCAAGAAGGCATCCTACATATCGTGGTTTGAACAGGAATCAGAGTTCTTCTAGTTTAGGACTTTGTGAAAATGTTCTGATGATGAAAAATCTTTAAGCCCATACGAGTCATGCTCGATGTGACAAACAAGAGGATGTAAAAAAATACAACAAAGGCACCAACACTTTTCCTCATCCTCTCATGGAAGAGGGTTCACCTACAACAGTGAGGGTGGAAGAGGTTGAGTCGATCCAAGAAGAAGGATAGGTGATGATTCATCCCTCTATTCTCTTGACATTTGGAAAGGCTCCAATGTAATGGAGTGAAGTTAAAGGAAGTAGAGAGAAGCGTGTCTGCATCCTCCTACATGAATGGTTAGGGGCTTACACCTGGGTGTCTACCCTAGTGGATTTTAGTAGTGTGGAGACTTGTCTAATGCTTTCATGGAAAAGCAAGTGTGAACCATACCATCCCTACCAGAGACCTGAGGTTTCGGGACTTATAGAAGAAAAGCATAGGAAAAAACCCAAACCCTAATACTCCAAATCGGGAACACCCCACTACTATTCCTAGGAGAAAGGTCCATGTTACTACGGATATACAAACCCACATACACTTTAACAATCCTAACCCATTTGTGAAACAAATATTGTAGTCCTCTGACTATGGAAATACATACCCCAATAGGCGGCATGGTGATATTTCATTACCAAGGGTTTATAAATTATAAGGTTTTGGTGATGGTCTTAATAGAATTCATTTTATACAAGGGCTCCAATGAAGAAGAAGCCTTTCCAGGAATGGATTTGAAGAGGGATTAATGGCTTATAGTTTGAAGAGAATATGTGAATCAAATAGGGGTGAACAAGTATGTACTTGTGTGAATGTTTGGGCATGCTAGTAGGTTGGGGAGACCTGATAATCACTTGAGTCATGAATAGCATGCATGTTAATACTGGGTGGGGTCTGACTCTAGCCTTCAAGAGTATTCACAGCTATTCCCAGATGTGGGGAACTCATGTTCCTGTGAGGGAAATAGGTGGCATGCAAGTGTTTCTAATTTTGGAAGGTTGGCGCTTTAGGCAATCAAGTGGTATGGATTTCAAACACTAAAATTAGTTAGGTCCTATGATCCTCCTTCAATCACTCTACTTTAGGTGTTAATGAACTACAATTATTTTTTCGGTAGACTTGGGAAAATAACTAGGGAGACCAGAGTAGAAATTAGGATTTATGAAAATATGTAAATACAAATGAAGGCCCCCAGGGTCTATTTATAGGAAAGAATATGACCATGGGCGAAAGGTGTTTGGTCTCTCATGCGGTTGCATGCCAACTTTGTGGAGGCGCTGTGTCTACATTCATGATTGGTGGTTCCCATGTATAATTGTCTTCTGATAGTGATTTGGCCTTACAAGGGAAACACTTTAAGGACATAAATAACAATACTTTCATTCATCTCCAACATGGTGGCGTGGAAGTGATTTCACACAGGTACCTTGGGTTCCTCCTTGAGGACATATCCAAATTTATTTTTCTAAACCACGGGGGATGTACCCTTGCAACCCTCCTTGGGATTAGTGCCCGACTATGATCCCTGCCCTTTGGGGTAGTGCATTCACTACCATCACTGACCCCCATAAAAAATGCAGAGTCTCACTATAAACTTTTTGAGCCTGGTTGAGGTCATTTTGTAAAAAATGTTCATGGATGACGTTTCATTGTGTCTACAAAAAGCCCCCATTAGAATTTGATTTGTTCAGAATGAATGTAATCTTGTTCTAAGATAAAATTAGGGAACTTGTATGCATTACAACTTCATTTGGTTATATTTTGAGTTGCATCAATTTTGGAAGGATGCTCTAATTGTTTCCTAAGCCATGGGGAATAGTGATCACAATTTGGTTTTTTACTAGGGTTATGCAGACAACCCCACAAACATTGTATCTTTTAACTTTTTGTTTCTCAATGTTACCTAAAACAATAAGAAATGTATGTTTAGTGAGATTAGACTCAACTTTTGTCTAGAGTGACCTTTGTGGGTTCCCAATCTTCTGAGTACAACGTCTCTTATTGTTGGTAGTTTAGAGTCATGCATGTTGGACTATAAAGGAATAGTGTTTAAGGTTGAACTTCTTTGACCATAATTTTTTAAATTAGATCCCAAACAAGACATAGTGGCTAAGAATTTATCTAATATTCATTAAATATTTCCAATGGAAATTTTAAGTCAAGACATTTTTATGTTCACCAAACCTAAAACTTGTATAAACATAAAAGAGGTATTTTCCAAGAATGAGGTAACAATTTTTTGAAAAACCCGTTATGGGGGTTGTGTTATGCATGGATGACAAGGGAATATGATGTAACGAAAAATAATGACATATTTGGACTGACATGCCCGTTATGTAGGAAAATTTTATGCAAGGCCACCAAAGGGAACATACTGCATAGTCAAGAAAAATAGATCTTTAGAATTTAACATTTTATTATTGATAGACAAAGGAAAATAGGATTAGGGTGACTTAAGAAGAAAGTTGGTGGTTTTTTCAAGGAAATGGATTTTAAGAATAAAGGTTTATCTATGTGGATATATTTCATGAAAGGAAAACCGACTTCTACACAAATTTTGTGTATGAGGAATGGTTGAAATTTTTCATGAAGGATAATTCTAATATCATGTTATTCATTTTTATGTCATAATGTGAGGAAATTGTACAATGCAATTTTAAGTCGTGTGGTGAGGACATTGTACAATGCAGTTTTAAGTCATCTAGTGAGGATATTGTATTGTACCATTTTTAGTCATGCAGTGAAGACATCAGATAACTTAAATTTAAGGTTATTAGCTTTGACAATGGTATGGTACTCCCATTTTCATGATAATTTGTTTGGAAACATAGTACCATATTTATGTATGGACAAGAATAAATATAAACCATAATTTATGAATTTTATGAATTTAAAGAATGATATTGGAATAAGTTATAGAGGCATTAGAGGAAGTCTTTTCCAAGAACAAAGTTACCATTATTTGACAAACCCATTTTATGGGCTATATTACGCATGGACAACTGAGGAATATGTTGCATAGCCATATAGTTTCATCTTTTTACTGAAAGGCCTGTTATGGAAGAAACATATGTAAGGACACCTAAGGGAACATGATAAATAGTCTGACAAAATAGATCTCAGAATTTTGATATTCTATTGCTAAAAGATGAAGAAGGTTTATAATGATTCATATTTTCCAAAGGAATGAGTTTGGTTTATGAATAATGGTACATGAAGATAGAGAGAGTATTTCCAATCATGATTTCCAAAGAATCATAGGAATAAGATTTCTACAATGGCCTGTTCTAATCGTAGGGAGTGTGGTGGTTATAGTTTTAGGTCATACAAATAGGACATGAAATGGAAATAGTATATGATATGTGGTCAAGTAATCCAAGTTTATTTCATATTGCCTTGAACATATGGAGAGGTAAATAAGTAAACTATGGTCTTAAAGGCTATAATATTGAGAGAAAGGTAATGGGACAAATATACATGAATGACTAATTTAAAATATTGATTCTTGTATATCATTATCAATGTTTGATGTGGAAAAATGACTCTTTAACCATGAATGAAATTTCCATTATTTGAAAAACCTGTTATGGGGGGTGTGTTATGCATGGATGACTAGGGCATATGCCACATAGCCAAATAGTGTTATGCTTTTACGGATAAGCCCATTATTTAGTCAACTAATGAAGGCCACCTAAGGGAATATACTGCATATTTAGGAAAAAGAGTTATCAGATGTTAGAAACTCTGTCACCAGAAACCAAAAGGAAGATTATGAAGATATAAATATATTCAAGTTTAAGAGTGTGAAATATCGAAGGGGGTAATTCTCAAGGCACATCAGATCTATTTGAATTGATATTGGATATGATTTTGAAGTCCTTTACATAGATATAACTCACATGTAAATTGGATAATTTCTTTGTTACCATTGAATCAATAATATGTTGGGCAGTTTAGAGTCATACAGTGAGGAAATAAAGGTATTCCAACATAAAAAGTGAATATTGTGGTGGGACCAAGGAATAAAACCCAGGTGTCGCTAAATATCTCATATGGATGAGAATCAATCCATACATAGTTCTTTAAACATTCCCTATGCTTGTTTGACTATTACATAGGGAATAAATGGGTTTTTTTATATCGTGGTAGGGCTTATGATTTGATATTTGGGAATATCTACATATCTCAAATAGATGAGAATCAAGCCATACATGGTTCTAGAAACATTCATTTCCCACACAAATCATGTTTGATATGGGAGACATGGGCTTTTGATATATTCTGAAAGAATGGTTAAAATGAAGACACAAAATTGTATAAAAATCAAACCATGTATCCTAAGGGAACACTCTGTATAGATCCGATTCATATACTAGAGGAGAAAAGAAAATAAAAAATTGTGTGGTTGTGGCTGGGTCTAACATTGGATATCTATGAGTCTCTACGTATCACAAATAGATGAGTGTCAAGCCATGCATTGTTCTTGAAATGAGGTCCCTATGCAGATCTGACATAGACATTAGGAAGAAAGGGACTCATGTACCACTAAGGAGAAAAAATTATGTCAATGATGCTTGCATATGGAAACTCCTAACATCTCATTGAGAAGAGGTTAGCATTAAAGTTTAATGTCGTGTAACGTGAAAAAATGATGTCATGTAGTTTAATGTCGTGGTACAAGGACGAAGATGCTAAGCATTTTATTGTAATGAATCATGAACTCATATGATTGTAATGGAGTTTAATGTCTTTCAACTAAAACATTGAGATGTGAAACATAGAGTCTTTCAACGTGACGATGTGTGTAATTACCCAAAGTATTTCTTCAAGAATCATGCATTGGTTGGAGTTTTGATCAGCTCTCAATCCATTGAGATTAAGGAATAAGAATCATTTGAGTAGACTGTATGTATAGAATATGGTCTATCCCACTTTGGATCAAGATTTGGAGGTTTCTTTCTTGGTATCATTTGAGTCCTAAGGACCAAGACCAATTCTCCTTCAAGAAAAGAACTAAGCTGATCTTTCTTGTTAAAGTCTGGAACTACTGTGTTATGATGGACTTATAAATTATGAAAATTATGTAATCATATTTCTTCTAATAGTTCCAACTCATGAAACTACTTCTGATACTTCTCCTCTGAAGACAATTAATCATAGATTAAATCATTAAGAGAAGGAAATTGAATTTCAATTGAAAAAACATATTCTGTTCCTCACACCAATGAATAAGGGGTTTCCTAGGATGTAGTATGTGTATTAGTCTGATAATCCTATTAAGAATGAAAATGTTTATCAGGCCATGATTTCATATCTTTATACACCATCTTCTGGAGTATATTTGATATGGTCTTATTGAAGGCTTCTATCTATCCATTGGCAATGGCATGATAACGATATGAATGGTTTGATTTGATATTGTGCTCCAAATATAACTTGTTTACCTGAACATAACAAAAAGTGGTGCAATTGTTAGTCAATATAGTATGAGAGACACCAAATATAGAGATGATGTTAGTTTTTACAAAACAAATAATATTTTTTCACTCTGATTTCATTGAGAGGTATTGCCTTAGCCCATTTGGAGAAGAAGTCAGTATCAGTAAGAATATACTTGAACCCCATAGCCATAGCTATAGGATAAGGCCCTACTACATCCATCACCCATGTGGAAAATGGACAGGAGTATTTAGCTGTATGTAAAAACTCCAGGGGTTGATGAATGAAGTTGGAATGGACATGGAAGGGATTCCATTTCATAGTGAAATATGTACAATCTTGCATCATCGATGATCAAATGTATCCAAGCCTTAGGATTTGATCATTAAACCTATTCACTGATTGGTGAGAACCAGAATCTCATGAATGTACTTCTTTCATGAATGCTATAGTTTCTTCTGCATCAATACTCCTAAAGAGGATTCCCTAAAAGCCTCATTTATAGCGGATATTCTGGTGAACTAGACTATCATAAAGAGTAGCACTGAATTTTCATCAACAGATATGTTCTTTTTAGCTATATTTGGTTAAAGTAATCCCTTTTTAAGGTATTCAATGATGTGCATTCTTCGTCCCATGGTATGGCCAAATGTATTAGAAATAGGTATAAATTCAATAATTTCTTCCATTCTAATTTGAACAAAAGGTGAGACCACATGAATATGGGTTATACTGATGATTGTTGCTGCCCAATTTGGATCTACGAGGGTTGTAGCTACATTAGACAGTGCATCAGCTTAGGCATTTTGTGATCGTGGGACATAAGAAAATATCACCACTAAGGTAATATTATCCACTAACCCTTTGACGTAATCACATAAAGGGGTTAAATATTCTTTTCTGATAGCATAATACCCATTTATTTGTTTGATTACCAACTTTGAATCACCTTTTACTTTTAGGTGGGTCACTTGTACCTGATGTGCCAATTCCAAGCCTACGATGAGAGCATGATATTTTTCTTTATTGTTGGCAAATCCTTCTAACAACAGGAAGAAATAAGGCTACACTACCTTTTCTGGGGAGATAAGTACAGTTCGTAACAGATCTTTATTGAGTTTAGGGTTTTCCATTATCTTCCCTATTTGAACTTGGAGGCACCATCAATGTAAATTTCCAATGTTTGGTAACTATCTTGAATAGAGAGGGCATATTCATCAGGAAGATCAGTATTCAATGATGTATCTTTCATAGATGGATGTTCATCAAGGTTTTTGTCCAAAGAATGGCCTTTTATTTCCTTATAAGGGAAAAATTGGATATCAAACTATTGAAAAATAACTAACCAACATGCCCGACACCGTATAAGAATAGGATGACTGAGTATAAATTTGAGAGGATTATTGAGAAACACCAACTGGACCTCAAGATATTGCAGGTAGTGCCTCAATTTTTGAAATGCAATGATTGATGTCAGGAAACACTTTTCAATACTTGAATACTGATTTTATGCATCAAGCATTGTTCGACTGAGATAGTAAAGATAGTTTTCATTAACGGCTTCACTCTGTTGGGAAAGGAACACACCCAATGATTCCTCTAAACCTATCACATATAGAATAAGTGGTCTTCCTTCAACATGTGGAATTAATTCTAGTGTACTGAAAAGATATTTCTTGATGGTATCAAATGCCTCTTGTCAGTCTTCATTCCATTGATAGGTGACTCCCTTATTCATTAATCTGGTGAATGGTAAACACTTTCCTACCAAATTGGTGATAAAGTACCGAATATAGGCCATGTGTCCTTAGAGTCCTCTTAATTATTTCAAATTTCAAGTAGGTGACATACAAAGTATTGATTTTTTTTCTTAGGATCAACTTCTACTTCACGATGGTATATAATGATGTTGAGGAAATTTTCTATGGTTACCCCGAAACCATATTTCTAGGGGTTCTTCTTTAAATTATGTTGCCTAAGTTTATTTAATATGGTCTCTATATCAGCCTAGTGATTGGAATGTTTTCTGGATTTAACCACCAAATCATCCACATAACATTCTAAAAATTTTCCTAAGAAGGGTTTCATGATATGTTGCATGGAAGGTTGGTACATTGCACCTGCAGTCCTTAATCCAAAGGAAATTAACCAATAGCATAACACAGCTTGAGGGGATCAGAAGGCTGTAAAATATTCATATTCTAGGTCCATGTAGATATGATTACACCCAGTGTATCAATCCATGAATGAAATAGCCTCATAGCTAGTAGTTGGACCAATTAAATACTCAATTATCGAAATTGTAAAATCATATTTGGTACATCTCTGAAATCAATCCTAAATCTGATTTTCCCATTTTTCATTTTTCACTAGGACAAGGTTGGACAACCATTTGAGATACTGAACCTATATAAAAATGTTATAATTTATAATATTATCGACATCATCTTCAATTTTAGAGGAATTTGTTGGGTGTTTTCTTCTTGCCGCCTGTTTAAATACACGATGTTCATCTGGAAAACCCCAATGATGGGTGGATAAATCAGTATTAAGACCATGAATTTATATATAGTTCCAAGAAAATATATCTCAATGTTTCTTTAGATATAAATTATACATCTATTTATCTTCTAGAGTTATATCCGCACTAATTAGAGTGGGTGTGGATCTTCTTCTATACTTAGATTTATTTATTTGACCTCATCCATAGTGGTAGAGACACATTCCAAAAATTCTGGAGGAGAATCCCTGAGATCTTCCTCTTCTTCTTCATTACATGTCACTTCTTCTTCATCTAATTTCATTATAGATGATGAAAAAAATATTCATAGTAAAGGGAGGAGTTAGTATTTGGACATAATGATGAAGAGGCCACCATTTCTGACTCTACTGATGATGAAGCGTCTTCCAGGAGTAAAAAAAGGAGATGATGGGTTGGGAAACGAAATCATTGTATTCATCTTGTATTAGTACAAATTTTTTCTATTCTTATTGATGAAGTAGGGAATTTCAGATGTTTAGTGGAGGACATAAAGAAATCTCCTTTTTATATTCCACCACTTCATGGTGAATCATTAATTTATCCCTTGCTGTCAGGCTAGATTGCCGCAATTGACATTATGGGAGTCACAAGATGAGTGTTCAGATTTGGGTTTATCCTTTAAAATTTATTGATAGGTATCATATAATATATACTCAAATGTTTGAATGGATTTTATGGAATCTTTTCCAAACCATTTGGAGCATTGATTATGGTTACCTCTTTTATCACGAACCTCATTCATTTCATGTGAAAAAATCCCACCCCAATGTATTGAGATTCACACGTTTTAAATGGAGCCTTATCACCATAGAATGTTTCAATTTGAGCATTGAAATAGTACATGAGACATTGGTGGTATGAAGAAGGTATAACAACATGTCGTTGTAACTAAGGCCTACCAAGTTGAATGTTAAAGGATGTGTCCTGACTGATAACCATAAAATCTGTATTAGACACCAGATCTCTGAACTGGATTCTGAGTGTAATCTCGCCCAAAGGTTCTTCCTCAATCTAATTGTAACCTTGAAACATTAAATTGGAAGGAGATAAAGAAGAATTGGTGAGGCCCAATTAGTGAAGTGTATGAATGGGAATAAGATTGACTCCTGATCCATTATCAGTGAAGGCTCCCTATATGTCTATGGCATTTAACCTGCCTGATTGATACAAGGGTCTAATATTTCCATGTACAACATCATCTTCATCTCCATCCATAAAAGATATAACTGTATGATATTCTGATAGATCATTCTATATATGGTAATCATAGGCAGTAGGGTTTCAAACTCTTAATAACTTGAAAAAGCCTCGATAAGTGCTTCTCAAAGAAATTTTGAAAAATTCAAGGCATCTGAGATCAACAACTTAGCTGTTACATGGGACAACTATTTCAAAACATCATACCTTTGGTCCATAGGTCTATGTTTCCCAAAATGAAGATTTAGTTTTTCAGGTGCCTTGAAAGTTGAATCTCCAAATGCAGATATACCATGTTTTGATGGAGAATCTGGAAATACTCCTAACATTATTAGATTAGAGTGATTAGGTCTATCTACCCACTAAGAGAAGGATGGTGTAACCTCTAATAGGTCCTCCAAACTAATCATGTCAGGACCAATCCTATCATACATGGAAGAACCTCCTAGTTCATGTTGAGCTCACTGAAGGGATCTCCCACGAGTTTATGTCGCATATATAGTTCGATCAGGGGTAGAGTTAAAATAATGGCTTCTAGAATACCCACATCTTCCCTTATATCATCGACCATGGTTTCTTCTTCTAGGTCGCCAATTAGGTATATGGAACATAGGTTCATTATAACCCAATTCACCATGGATAACGTTAATAGAACTAAAGATCAAGTATTCATCTAATGACGATTCTGTTTGACATGTCTATTCTGATTGTGCCTTTTGGCGAGGCGGCGCCCGCCCTTTTGAAACAAATGGAATGAAATCTTCCAGATCCAAGGATTGCTTTGGTCTTTACATGAACTCGTATTCTTCTGATTTCTATTTATCCTTTTGATCACTTCTATTGTTTGAGGATTGACCTTCTGATGAAGCTGGTTTTTCTGTCATAGGAGTGGAAGAAGACACAATAAATTGTTTCTATAATGCTTGTAGAATGGAATGAGTTCGGTTGATCATTTTTATGATCATGAAATAATCATATATCTAAAAATGTTTACCTTTGATTTCATTCCATTCTCCTTATTCCTATGGATCAGTAGTAGTAACACATGTTACTTGGGTTGATGAACATTTTAGTTTCACTTGTCCAGAGTCTACTATTTTTAATAGAAGTTCATTTAAAACAAATCACTCCTGAATGGGATACACCAACATTTGATTAAACTTAAAATAATTCAGAAGATCTTAATCTCCTTATTTTTTCAGTTTCCTCGGCCTTGGAAACTAACCCAAATTATTTTCCAGAGTTGAGATGAAGTAATTGGGAACCGGTTCATTTCAGAACGAATAAAATTTGTTATTTAACTCCTTAAACTTTTCCCCCTTTGACCTATTTGATCATATTGATGAGGCAGTCATTGCTGCCGATTCTCATGATGTAGAGCCCCTTGATATGATGATGGTTTTGAAGTAAAAGCAAGTACATGTTCTTTCTTGAGTGTGACTATAGTAGCCTCTGCATTCCCTGTTCTTATTCCCAGAGCTAATGGATTTTCTTGACATTTAGCTTAGTTTCAAAAATGAAATCCTCCACCTGTTGGGAAATTGAAGTAAGGACTCAAAACCCTCTTGTGTATTTCACATAGATCAGTGGTTTATGTAACTCATCACAAAAATTTTCCACACAAATTGGTAGTAACTGTTCTTGAGGGAAGTTCTAGATTTAAAGAATATGTTAATCTTTTCCATCGAGCAATTAAATTTGAGACTCTTTCATTTTCCTTTTGTTTACAATTTGTAATATAAAAAATTTTTGTCCTAGGAAATGTTTAACTAAATTGAAGATGAAATTTCTAATAGAGATATTATCATTCAGTAATTGATCAAGATGCAAAACTGGTATACCAGACAAAAGCAAGTCCCAGTAATGATAGCACAAAACACCTTAGCTTTACTAATTTTGTTGTTGAGGAGTCCCCATCATGGGATCACAACGAGAACTGAAATGCATTAAATATTGATTCGGATCTCCCGAAACATTAAATATTGGAAATTTAGTATTCAAAAAGATTTGTGGGGGAGGAATAGGATACTGCCACTCAGGGTAAGATCTTTTTTCTAGCTAAACCAGCACACAATGTTTTTCCATAGCTTCCAAACAAATTGTTAATTCCTCAATTATTCTCATAAGAATTGGAGGAATATCCAAATGAGCTAGAACTTGTACATGTATAGTAGCTAGAGCTGGAATTGGTTCAACAACTAGAAAAACCACTAATGTGGGTGAAAGTATATTTTTGGATAAACCACAAGAATACGCCTGTAAGGATTTGTTTGATCCTACTATAGATGTGTACTTAATTGAGTAAATTCATTATCAACATCTTTAGTTATCAAAAGTCATATTTTCTATAGAGCACTTACAAGATGTGAAATTCGAGGATCTTCTTGGGGAGTATGTCTACCAGAAATACTACTTCGATGTAACTCGGTATCGAGTCTTTTCTACTCTTTCATCTACTCTTCTTACTATGCAGATCTTTCATTAAGTGAAAGAGACTGACCTTCTCCAGCAGAAATGTGAGACGTGATCTGAATTTACCATTCCCCTTGTAAGAAACCTTTTAATGTGGTGGGAGTTGATTATTTTAGGGAATTCCTAGATTCTATGTAATCCTTTGCTTTTGGGTATGCAAACCTCCTTTATTTTCTTTAGTGTGTACCATATTATGGATAAGAACATCATCTTCATATTCCCCTGAACTAAACTCATTTTTTGGAGGATCTTATGTGATAGTGTTATAAAAATTCACTAACTCATAATGCATAGATGGAATATTTTCAGTATCTTTATAATATCGTCTCCTTTAATATATTCAATGAGGTTTTCTCTCCAATATAGTGATTTCCCAAGAGTTGTTTGATGGTCAGTTACCCTAAGGTAATCCTTGGATAGTTCAGTTCCACACTCTCTTTCTTGATTCTTCCCTAATTGGGAGAAAAGTGTCTTCCGTTGAGGAGGGGATTGTTGATATGAAAAATCCCCCAACCCTGCAGTATATGGGCTATTCCTGTTCTTCGTTTTCATACTTTTGAATTTTGTTTATTGAATTTGAATGTTGAATTAAATAAGCCCCATCCCTACAAGATGGGGAGGATCATGAATAGTTATGGATGATATATGTTTAGTTTATCTACTGATTTTGAAAAATTTTGTTTGAACATTAGCTGGATGAATTATTAGAATACAACTAAAATAACATATTTTGGAAGATCCCTATGTTATTTCAAACATTTCAGTTATCTGACAACTGACATCCTCTAGGATGGAGGCCTGCTGAATATTTTCAGATGCTTGATGCAAAACAAATGCAACAACTTGTTTCCTTTGTGCCTGAATATGATGGGAGATAGTTGTGTCCTATTCTTGAGAGTACATTTTATTACATAAAAAATATGTAGAGTGTAGCCGGTTGTGAGAAATAACATTGCATGAGACCACTTTTGGCGAACATTGCTGATTCCGGAGTGTAGTGAAATGAAATTCTCAATGTGCACCGCATCCTCTAATATGGATATTGTAATAACCCAAAAAATGTACTTCTTTTATTTATGGATCTCTTTTCCACTAATAAACTTTTATTGTGTTTTATGATAAAAGAAAATCAAATTTCTTCAGACCCAAATTGTAGTTTTAAAAAACGGTCTAAATATTATAACAAATTATTATTTTAATTAAATAGTATTTTAAAATACACCTGTTTTTAAATTTATATGACCAAATAATTTTACTTTTTTTATGTTATAAATTTCACTTTTCAATTTCACTATTCATTTTCTATTTGCTATTATTTTTACTAAGGATTCCCATATTTGAAAGTCATATTTCTCATACATAGATAATTATTATGGTTAAATAAACGTCATTTTGTAATTACAAATGTCAAAATTAACCTAGGATGATTTTTCAGAAAATTTCTAATAAGATTCAATTTGATGAATAGTATTTGATGAATAGTGTTTTTTATGAAAAATATAAAAATATTTTATTTTTAAATAACTTTTTTTGAAATTATTTTCAAAAAATTGCCTTCTTCAGTTGTGATTAGTGAGAAATTTAGAGTCTAATATGATCAACTTTCTTTTCAATTGATTGTAAAGTATGAATAGTAATATAACATTATGAATCGAAATGTATAGTAATGAATAATAAATTGGCCAAAAAATAGAAAATTCACCCATGAATGTATAAATACAATTTAGACATCTTAAAAGTGAAAAAATGATCATAGTTTATGTTTTGGTATTTTTTTATGTCAGAAATTTTGTATTTACAATTTTATAATTAATTTAATAATTTAAAATGGAATTTTATTTTCATAAAATTTAATCATAAATTGTTACATTATTCTATTATGGATATACAATAATTTTATGAGACCTTGGTCACTTTCTTAAGGTGTTACAAAGTGAGTTATAGTTTTTAAGTTGTATTTTTTAGAATAAATAATGATTTTATTTAAAAATTAATTTAAAAATATATAGAGAATTATATTCTAAAAATGGGGTTCTTTTTTGAATTCAGAGCATTAATATTAGGTTAGAGTGAATTTTTTTTTGAATTTTTTGAACCAAATGATTTTTTGTTGAAAGGTGACAATACAATTTTGAGTTTCAGGTGTTTAATGACATTATTGATGATGTAATCATCATGTAAATAATCTGGTCGATTTTTGAATATTAAAATTTGTAATGAGGTGTCCCTAGTGGCCAATATCATGGGAAAATTCCATGGGAAATCTCATGGTTTTTCAAATACCACCGATGAGATGTCCCTTGGAAATTAATAATTTATTCCCTCACTTTTCCTATAAATACCATGTCATTACCTCATTAATTTCATTTCAAAATCCTCATAAATGATGTTATGGTATCCTTAACACCCATGGAGTCCTCCCAAGGTTCCCTAAAGTCTCCCAAGGTCCCTAACTTCAAGCTTTCGATGTTACTCTTCTAGGTAAGGGAACCTTTCACCCTCCTCTTTTACGTCATGACTTCCTTTATGTTATGTCTTTCAGTTTCCATGTTATTATGTGGGGTTTTTTCTTATATATCCCTGATAAATTCCATTTCATTTCCAAATGAAGGTAGGTCTTTACCACTATTATCAATTTATTTTTTTAATTTTTATGTGATGTTGTTAGGCTGCCAAAATTTTGGTTAAAAAATTGCAACTTGTCTTTCCTCTCAAGTTTCCTTTTCATGTGGTATGTCATTAAAATTTCCATACCATGTTATCATCTACAAGTTATTAAATATTTATATGGTATTATAATTTATTTATGATTGTGTTACCCTTGTACCCTCTCTTTTTAATGTAATCTAAAACCATGTTATATAGTTGTTATGCTGTAGAATTTTCTTCCCAAATCTCTCTCTTTTTGTCAAGAAATTCTCTTGTATTATTTATGAGAATACCCAAATATATTTTCATTTCCATGGGTATTCATCAATACATAAAATTGATCTATTTGATTCTGTAATTTACATACATATAACTCTCACTATCTTTCTATGGGTTATAAATGACATAACGATCTAGTTTTTAAGAACTTTTAAAACGCATGATTTTGAATTGAAACCCATTTAATTTATTATCTATGGGTTACTTATGAATTTATGGATTATTATATATGTGGATAACATAAAAATTAATTCCTATTAAGGTTTCACCCTAATAGCGCTCCAATGCATTCGGTATAGAATTTAATCTCAAGAGATAACAAGTTTGACGATAACTTGGTGAATATCCTTTGTAATTTTTATGACACCTCGGGGATGAAACTTGGAGACATGTTCATGAATGTGTAAATAAAATGTTGTAGACACATATTAATTTTATGGTTCAAGTTCATTTAATTATGAAATGCCTATACGTCCATTTCTCATGTCTTAATGTTTCTATCAGGTTCTTATTGATTTCACAAGTAAACTGATTCCCCTATTTTCCTTACTACGCCTTCTTCTCACCCTTTCCTTTGATGTATGTCTCCAGGTTAGGAGATTCAATAATTTTAATTAGGATTAACCTATGATGAATTCTTCAATGTGTATTAGAAAGATGTTTTATGTTGTTTTCATGTGTTATGTTCCTAATTTCCAAGACACTAAACCCAAAAGATCTTCCAATATGTTAAATTTTTATTATGTAATGAAAAGTTATGTAATAAAAATGTGGTATTCCATATTTGTTATCAGAGGATGGTTTAGTTATTTGTCAAAATTTAGATATAAAAATTTTAGGAAGAAGCCTATAGAAAAGTTTAAATATAAGAAAAATTTATCATATTTTGGTGAGTATTGAGTAAGTGGTTTATCAAGCAAATACATCAATGTCTGCATACGAGCAGGTAGAGGAGGCTCTTGCACATAGGTACCTATGAGTGAAAACTCCGATAAGGAGTTTCGGGCTTGACCTGGGGTATGCTGGTACACGATAATGGGTCTTGCAACACTCTTGTTTACGACACTCTCGGTGGATATGTTTGGTTAATCAGAAGCTTTTTATAAATAATTATAAAGTATTTGTAGAAAATTAAATTGTTATTAAAGAGTAATATTGATTTTATGTATGATTTTTAATAAATTTAATTACATTATAACTATAAAATTCATAATATTAACAAATTTCTAAAAAGATAAAATTGCGAGGACACAATTTCTTAAAGGGGGGAAGAATTTAACGTCCTGAATAAATGTACTTCTTTTATTTATTAATCTCTTTTCTCCTAATAAATTTAATTATGTTTTACAATAAAAGAACATGAAATTACTTAGGATCCAAATTTTAGTTTTCAAAAATGGTCTAATTATGTTAACACATTATGGTATATGGAATAATGATTATTTTAATTAAATATTAGGATTTAAAAAACATGTTTTTAAATTTAAATGATAAAATAAATATACTTTTTTTATGTTATAAATTTCACTTTGAAATTCCACTCTTCATTTTCTATCCGCTATTATTTTTAATAACTAAGAATTTTCATATTTAAATGTAAAATTTCTCATACTTAGATAATTATTATGGTTAAATGAACATCATTTTTCAAATCCAATTGAAAAAATTAAACTAGGATGAATTTTTAAAATTTTATAAGAAGTTTCAATTTAATGAATAGTGTTTTATGAATAGTGTTTTATGAATATTATAAAAAAATTATTATTAATTAACTTTTTTTTTGTGAAATGACTTTCAAAAAATGGTCTTCTATCGTTGTGATCAGTAAGATATTTAGATTCTAATACGATCAACTTGATTTTTGGTGAATAGTAATTTTTGAATAGTAATATACCATTAGGAATAGTAATTAATATTAAATTGTCCAAAAAAATAGAAACTTCACCCATGAATGTATAACTACAATTTAGTCTTCTTAAAAGTGCAAAAACAATCATTGTTGATGTTTTGGTATTTTTTTATGCCGTAAATATTTTATATATAATTTTATAATTAAATAATAATTTAAAATGGAAAATTATTTTCAAAAAATTTAATCATAAATTGTTAATTTATTGTCTTATGGTTATACAATAATTGTATGGCACCTTGATAACTTTTTTTAGGTGTTACAAAATGAGTAATAGTTTTAAAGTTGTATTTTTGGAATAAATAATGATTTTATTTAAAAATTAAATTAAAAATACATAGAAAATTATTTTCATAAAATAAAGTTAATTTTTGAATTTAGAGAATTGATATTAGGTTAGAGTGAATTTCTGGGATTTTTCTGAAACAATTAATTTTTTAGTGAATAGTAAAAATATAGTTTTGAGTTTCGGGTGTTTAATCACATCATTAATGATGTAATAATCATGTAAATAATCTGGTCGGCTTGTGAAAGGCATGATATGTTATGAGGTTTCCCAAGTGGACAATACCATGGGCATGCCCATGGTTTTTCAAATACCACTAATGAGGTGTCCCTTGGAAATTAATAATTTATTCCCTCACTTTACCTATAAATAACAAGACATTCCCTCATTAATTTCATTCCAAAATATTCCTAAATGATGTCATGGTATCTTTACCTCCCAAGGAGTTAGCTCAAGGTTCCCTCAAGCCTCCCAAGGTCCCAACCTTCATGCTTTCAAAGATACTCTTCATGGTAAGGGAACCTTGCACCCTCCTCTTTTACGAAATGAATTCCTTTACATTATGTCTTCTAGTTTCCATTTTATTATGTGGGGGTTTGTTCTTCTATATACCTACTAATTTCCATTACATTTAAATATTATTGGATACCCTTTACACACTAATCAATTTATGTTCTGAATTTTTAAGTGATGTCGTTAGGATGCCAAAATTTCTGTAAAAGAAATCACATCTTCTCTTTCCTCTCAAGATTCTTTTTCATGTGGTATGTCATTAAAATTTCCATACCATGTTCTTATCACCATGTTATTCTGTCTTTATACTATATTATAAGTTATTTATTAGTGTTATACCCTTTTACCTTCTCTTTTTAATGTTTTATAAAACCATGTTATATAGTCGTTATGCTCCAGAATGTTCATCTCAAATATCTCTCTTTTTCTCAAGAAATTATCTTGTATTATTTATGAGAATACAAAAAAATATTCTCATTTATAGGGGTATTCATCAGTATATAAGATCGATCTATTTTATTCTGTAATTGACATACATATAACTCTCACTCCCATTTCATGGGTTATATATGACATAACAATCATGTTTTTAAGAACATTTAAAACGTCACGATTTTGAAATGAAACCCATTTATTTTATTCTCTATGGGTTATTTATGAAATGTTTTATTATGATCTATGTGTATCACATGAAAATAAAGACATATTAAGGGTTAAACTTGATAGTGCTCTAATGCATTGGGTAAATAATTTAATCTCTAGGGATAACAAGTTTCACGATACCTTGGTGAATAACCTTGGTAATTTTTATGATACCTTGGGGATGAACCATGGTGATATGTTCATGAATGTATAAATTAAATGTTATAGCCACATATTCATGTTATGGTACAATTTCATTTCATTAGGAAATTCATCTACATCTATTGCTCATGTCTTAATGTTTTTATCAAGTTCTAATTCATTTCACAAGTAAACTGATTCCCTTGTTTTCCTTACTGGGTATTCTGCTCAACCATTACTTTGATTTATGTCACCAGGTTATGAGATTTTGTAATTTTACTTAGGATGAACCTATTATGAAACCATAAAAGTGTATTAAAAGGGCGTTAATTTTTTTTTTGATGTGTTATGTTCCTAATTTCTAAGTTGCTAAACCAAAAAGATATTCCGATATGTTAAATTTCAATTATGTAAATAAATGTTATGTAATAAAAAGCTGGGATGCCATAAAAACCATACAGGAGGGTATCCAAAATAAATTGCAGTGGCCTATTTAAAGCATTGAGGAATGCACGTTGAAGGGTTCTCGGTTTCCTTTTAACCATTGGATGTTGGGAAACTGAGAGATATTCCTTGTCAATTTGGTGTTTCAACCCTTATATTACCTTTAAATTATTTTCATGTTAATCATACGGTAATACATTGGTTTTCAAATGGAGAAGATTCTTCCATAAGTTGAGGCGGACATCATGAATGAAATCTTTTTCCATCAATCCTGGAAAGCTGTATTGATAATTTTATAATTTCCAGAACATGAATGGTACTTCTCCTTTATCCAGTTGTTTTATCATGATTATCATGTCATCATCATATTTTATTCGAGGGTTTTCTAGTGGGTATGAAAAAAGTTTATGCTTCTTGATTGTTTATTTAAAAAGAATAGAATATGTCACTTTTTTCTTTACTGTATTGGATGAAAAATGAATTAAGTTAGGTTCGATGAATAATTGTTCCCTTAATATGTATTATGGTTGAGAAAATATTTCGCATGTTAATAACTAGGTATCAGACATGACTGGACTTGTGTTGGAAAGTGCTTGTGAAAAGAGGGATTTATCATTACTATATTGTCAATTATAGAATTATCTTGACAATGTGAAATACTACCGTGGAGAAAACTTTTTCATCTAATTCCATAATGAAGAATACAACCATGTTGGATTACAAAAAGGGATAAATCCTCTTGCTCCTTGGTCTTATGGCCATAGAGAGGGTAACCGTGGCTCTCATCTAGAGATAAGCACTCTGGATTGACCAAATTTTCATGATAAAATATTTCATGATGATGTGTCTGATGAGGAACTTATGAATTACTGCTACTACTCCCATAATTTAGTAATGAGAGGGTAGAATCTTGAGCTGTAATAGATAAGTGTTGGAGGGATTCAAGAACACCGCCATTAATAGGAGTTAGATTGCATATAGGATCTTGATTTTCCAACTATGTTTGGCGCGAATTCTTCTTGGATACTCTCGTACACTTTGGTGGGGCCACACAATGGGAAAAGTGGTTATCATGGGAAGGTGTATGTGCCTTTCGTGGAGTGGTCTTTAGAATGGACTGACTACCTCCAATTGGAAAGGGTGTATATTCCCAATCCTATTGCCTATAAGATATGGGGGAGTATACCCCATAACCCTCTAGGACTAGTGCATAGGTATGTATGTACTTCGAGATGTCATGCCGATGTGTCATCCGTGGTGCGGGGATAGATTTTTTTGTTTGTTCCCCTGGTACTACTAAAGTTATTTTTATGATACTCTAGCATGCTTCCAAAATATATACGTAGGAATTTGTGTCTTCCCTTTCAAAACAATTAAGATGTGTTTGGTGACATCAGTAGCTGAAATGGGAATATATGTTCATACCATATCGAGAGAAAGTGTATGTACCTTCTCATGTCCTCATTTTTCTATTAATGTTTACTGATAGTAGTCATGTATGGGGGCCGAGAGTTGAGTCTGCCCCAAATTTGTCATTGGAGCATTATGAATAACTTATATGGGTGCGGTCAAACATTACTATTGGCAGGCTTGATGAATGCTAGAAGGTGTATGTACCAGTTGGCTATTTTTAATCCAACATGGTTGATGGACTTCTCTCAATAATAGTATATGAGGATTCTGGCAGAATTAGTGAGTGTAAGTAGGTGTATGTTCTCATTTACCAGTTTCCACCACATTTGATCTGCGAGATTCCATAAATGCAATCAGAAAAGCGGGCTGACCGACCGGATTGGTGGGTTTCTTGTAGACGATTCTGCTGGGTAACGGAATTAGAACGGATGGGTGTATGTTCCCACTCATTGTTTTGCATCAAGTTATTTTGATGGACTTTTCAGAGGGGGAAAAGGTAAAAACCTGCTCCCAATTGACCTGTTATTATCCCAGATGGTTCATCCTATGTGTTAGGGTTTGAGAGACCTAGGCCGAACATCCAGAGGCAACAACCCCATCATGTTGTGGGTTCCCTTCCATTTGATTCTGTTGGTGGAGATTGTTGGTGGGAGTCCTCAGGAACGACCCCACCATCTTTTAATTGAGGCTTTGAGTGACCTCTTGGTCCACCTCCCTATAGTTTGGGAGGGACTAGTTGCTGTTTTTTGGTGATAAGGACCCGAAATGAATGAAGACGGTGGTTGGATATTTCTGTTTCATTACCATTGGTCATCGTGGACTAGATGATCGAGGGATGTTATTAAATTGGAGAGCCTATCTGGTATCTTCCAATGTTGGGTAGTACCGTGATGATGATACACCCTTACCAGCACATTGGAGACCCTATGTTGATGACACCGAGTGTGTGATGACATCCTTCCCATGGATGAGGATCCAGATTGTTAAGCATTTGGGATATTCATAGGTGCAATCTTGAAGGAATCCATTTTAGAGTGAAGGGAGTTCCGAGAAAAAAACATGAAAACAACAATGAACTCCATTAATGAAATATCTTTTAGATTGATACATTCATAATGGATTCCTTAGTCTGTCCTTCCTTTATCAATTGATAGGGTCTTGGCAGGTGGGTAAAATTATTAACGGGGTTATGGATTCACATCAGGTTCACCATTTTTGTTTTGTAGTTCCATGAAATGTGTGTACTAATTTTAAGAATCACTACTTCTAGGCGGTTTCTATTGGATTTATTCATGGAACCAGACACACCCAACAGTTCTTTATCCAAAAGGGACTTGATATCCAAAGGTATATGTTTGTTATGTTTGAACATTATGATACTTAATAATGTGTATTGGTTGAGAGGATGGGAGGTCTTACTCATCACATCATTTTGGGGGGAATTGTTGTCTACTCGGCGAACCTCTTTATATATTTACAATATTTTCATGAATCCTTATTAATTTAATAAGTATAACATAGGTTTCCCTTAGAATTTATAGTCACTTATTAAAATGTGTAAAATTTATAATCTTCCTTATGTATTTGAGGTTCTTTAGTAATGGAGATACCCATATGTATTTGAGGTTCTCCGTCAATGGTATCCTCTCATATACTACTTAGATATTACTTTAATCATCGTTATGATGATATTGGGTTTTAAGCCACTTAGTGTGGTACTCACTACGGGAAAAATGGGTATTTGTGACGGGTTATTTGCGACGGGGGTATTTGCCCATCGCAAATAAGTAGGCTTTTGCGACGGGATTGCTTTCCCCGTCGCAAAAGAACTGGCGCGTGTTGCGCTCCTAATCGCGGGAAACATATTTGCGACGGAGGAATATTCCCGTCGCAAATAACCGGCGGTGGTAAAAGGTATTTGCGACGGGAATATTTCCCCGTCGCAAATAGTATGTCGGCAGGTGGTTATTTGCGACGGGACCCGTCGCAAATAACTATTTAACCGTTGACCATAATAAATGATGGCTAAGGTATTTGCGACGGGTACCGTCGCAAATAATACTATTTGCGATGGGAATCCCGTCGCAAATGGACCAGTCGCAAATAATCTAACCTATAAATACCCCCATCCGTTTTTTTCAAATCATTCTCAAACTCCATCTTCTTCTTCTCTCAAAGTTTTATTTCTAAAGTTCAGTTTTTCTCAAGTTTAATTTTTTTCTCCGGAGTTGATATTAAAGTTTTGAAGAACGATCAGAGCAGATCAATTTTGAAGGTATTTATGTTCATTTTAATTTAATATTTATTTTTAATATTTTATTAGTTTCAATTATTCTTAATTAGTTGTAATTTAATTATGTTTACATTGTTTTGTTACTTAATAAATTTAAATTATTAGTATTGTTCATAGTTAATGGTAATTAGGAATAATTAGTAATAATTTTTAATAAATAAGAATAAATATTAATAATTAGTAATAAATACCAATAATTAGGAATAATAACATTATTACATTATTAGTATATTTTATTATTAATATTAAAATAATATAATTTTTTATATATATACAATTCTCTTTTCATATGTGTGTTTGCTGTCTTCACATGTATTATTTGTATGTGGAGATAGAAAACACACAGATGAAAGGAGAATTGTATATAAATTAGAAAATTATATTATTTTAATATTAATAATATAATATACTAATAATGTTATTATTCGTAATTATTGGTAATTATTCTTAATTATTGGTAATTATTCATTTAATTACTAATAATTAGGAACAATTACCAATAATTATCAATAATTGGGAATAATTAGTAATAATTAGTAATAATTACTAATAATTAGTAATAATTACCAATAATTAGTAATAATTACCAATAATTAGTAATACTTACCAATAATTAGTAATACTTACCAATAATTAGTAATAATTACCAATAATTAGTAATAATTATTAATAATTATCAATAATTAGTAATAATTAGTAATAATTACTAATAATTACCACTAATTAGTAATAATTAGGAATAATTACCAATAATTACCAATAATTACCAATAATTACCAATAATTAGTAATAATTAGTAATAATTTGTAATAATTAGGAATAATTAGGAATAATTAGGAATAATTAGTAATAATTACCAATAATTACCAATAATTAGTATTAATTAGTAATAATTAGTAATAATAACCAATAATTACCAATAATTAGTAATAATTAGTAATAATTTGTAATAATTTGTAATAATTAGTAAAAATTAGGAATAATTATTAATAATTACCAATAATTAACAATAACTACCAATAATTAGTAATAACTACCAATAATTAGTAATAATTAGTAATAATTAGTAATAATTACCAATAATTAGTATTAATTACCAATAATTAGTAATAATTACCAATAATTAGTAATAATTACCAATAATTAGTAATAATTAGTAATAATTAGTAATAGTTAGTAATAATTAGTAATAATTACCAATAATTAGTAATAATTAACAATAATTAGTAATAATTAACAATAATTAGTAATAATTACCAATAATTAGTAATAATTACCAATAATTACCAATAATTACCAATAATTACCAATAATTACCAATAATTAGTAATAATTACCAATAATTAGTATTAATTACCAATAATTACCAATAATTGGTAATAATTAGTAATAATTAGTAATAATTAGTAATAATTAGTAATAATTAGTAATAATTACCAATAATTAGTAATAATTACCAATAATTAGTAATAATTACCAATAATTAGTAATAATTAGTAATAATTAGTAAAAATTAGGAATAATTAGTAATAATTACCAATAATTAGTAAAAACTACCAATAATTAGTAATAACTACCAATAATTAGTAATAATTACCTATAATTAGTAATAATTAGTAATAATTAGTAATAATTAGTACTAATTACCAATAATTAGTAATAATTAACAATAATTAGGAATAATTAGTAATAATTAATAATAATTACCAATATTTAGTAATAATTACCAATAATTAGTAATAATTAGTAATAATTAGTAATAAATAGTAATAATTAGTAATAATTAGTAATAATTAGTAATAATTACCAATAATTCGTAATAATTAACAATAATTAGTAATAATTAACAATAATTAGTAATAATTAACAATAATTAGTAATAATTGCCAATAGTTAGTAATAATTACCAATACTTACCAATAATTACCAATAATTACCAATAATTAGTAATAATTACCAATAATTACTAATAATTACCAATAATTACCAATAATTGGAAATAATTAGTAATAATTACCAATAATTAGTAATAATTAGTAATTATTAGTAATAATTGGTAATAATTAGTAATAATTACCAATAATTAGTAATAATTAGTAATAATTAGTAATAATTAATAATAATTACCAATAATTAGTAATAATTATCAATAATTAGTAATAATTACCAATAATTACCAATAATTAGTATTAATTAGAAATAATTACCAATAATTACAAATAATTACCAATAATTACCAATAATTAGTAATAATTAGTAATAATTAGTAATAATTACCAATAATTAGTAATAATTAGTAATAATTAGTAATAATTAGTACTAATTACCAATAATTAGTAATAATTAACAATAATTAGGAATAATTAGTAATAATTAATAATAATTACGAATAATTAGTAATAATTACCAATAATTAGTAATAATTAGTAATAATTAGTAATAATTACCAATAATTACCAATAATTCGTAATAATTAACAATAAATAGTAATAATTAACAATAATTAGTAATAATTACCAATAATTAGTAATAATTACCAATACATAGTAATAATTACCAATAATTACCAATAATTACCAATAATTAGTAATAATTACCAATAATTAGTATTAATTACCAATAATTACCAATAATTAGTAATAATTACCAATACTTTGTATTAATTAACAATAATTAGTAATAATTACCAATAATTAGTAATAATTACCAATAATTACCAATAATTACCAATAATTACCAATAATTAGTAATAATTACCAATAATTAGTATTAATTACCACAAATATTAGTACTATGAAAATAATAAAAAATTTATATAATATTAAAATTATCAATATTTGTAACATGTTTTGCTTTATTGTCAACATATTTAATTCTTAAAGGGTCAATTTTTAGGTCTATCTCAATAAAAAGTTTGCGTCAGTCGTGTATGATCTAAACTCTATAATTATCCTAGCTTGAGTGTTTTTTCTAACAAATTATTCAAAAACAGTAATGCTTTTATATTTTATAGAGAAATATGGAACAACGAGGTTGTCAACAATCATTATTAGGTGACCGCATATGGATAAATCAACGTAGAAATCCAAACGGTTCTGGTTTAAATCCAGTATATGTAGAGGGTGTGGAGAATTTTTTATCATTTGCGGCATCGAATCCAGAATTTGTTTCAGAAGGAAAAATAAAATTCCATTGCAGAAAATGTGCATTGAGAATGTTTGACACGTTTGACAAAGTGGGAGAACATCTCTTGCGTTTTGGTTTTCAACCAGATTATTTTTTTTGGTATCAACACAGTGAACGCAGTTCCAGAGCAGGTGATACCAACTTGATTCTGGATCCATCCCGGTTTCAAGATTTAGTACATGATGTTGCAGGTTCATCTATTCAACATACAGAATCTCTGGCTGATATAGCTCCAAATCCTGAGTTGGCACCGTCTGAATTTTATGAGTTGTTGTAGTCTGCTGAGGATGTATTATATCCTGGCTGCAAGATGAGCAAATTAGAAGCAGTTGCAAAATTTATGGCTATCAAATCAGATAACGGAATGTCAAACACCTGTTTTGACCACATATTTTCTTTTCTTAAAACACTATTACCCAAAGGAAATGTTTTACCTGTAAATTACTATGAGAGTAAGAGGCTGGTTTGAAATTTGGGACTTACTTGTCGGAAGATTCATGCAGGTTCAAATGACTGCATTTTATATTCTAGAAAAAATGAGTCGTTGGATAGTTTTCCCACATGTGGGCAACTGAGATATAAAGAAGGACAACACGGGACGTCTGTTTTGACTCCTGTAAAACAGTTGAGATATTTTCTGCTTACATCCAGACTTCAGCGTTTATTAATCTCTAAGAATACAGTGACAATGATGTCATGGCATAAAGAGAATATTTCAACCGATAAAAGCATGAATCATCCAGCCGATGGTGATTCATGGAAACATTTTGATAGAGTACATCCATCCTTTGCTTTAGAAGCTAGAAATGTTCAACTGGGCCTTTCCACTGATGGTTTCTGTCCGTTTGGATCTTATGGTAGTCAATATTCATGTTGGCCTATTTTTTTAACTCCGTACAATTTACCTCCATGGATGTTGATGAAGGAGCCATATATATTTTTGACTTTACTAATTCCAGGACTTCCGAAGAAAAATATTGATGTTTATTTGAAACCATTGATTGATGAATTAAATTTATTGTGGAGTACTGGTGTTAGTACATTTGATGTTGCAACGAAACAGAATTTCATACTGAGAGCAGCATTGATGTGGACAATAAGTGACTTCCCGACTTATGGGATGTTATCTGGCTGGAGTACACATGGTCAGAAATCATGTCCGTACTGTATTGGAGAGAACAAAGCATTTATGCTCATTCATGGAAAGAAACCTTGTTATTTTGACTGTCATCGCAGATTTATTCCAGCTGATCATCCTTTTCGCAGAAATAGATCTCATTTCAGAAATGGAACAATTAAAAGGGATGGACCTCCAAAAATGCTATCCGGTTCGGAGTTAAAATCAGTTGTATTTTCATTACCTCCCATCACTTTTGGTCCCACAATAAACCAATAGAAAATTTCTGGTTTTGGGAAAGAACACAATTGGATTAAACATGGCATATTTTTGGATTTTCCATATTGGTCTGATCTGTTGGTCTGACACATGTTAGATTTCATGCATATTGAGAAGAACTATTTGGATAATTTGTTTCATAGAGTTTTGGATATGCCAGGAAAGTGCAAAGACAATGTAAATGCACGTTTAGATCTTGCCCAAATTTGCAGGTGCCCAGAATTGGAACTATTTGAGAATGTTAGAACAGAAAGGTTACTGAAACCAGAAGCAGCTTATACACTGTCTAAAGAAAACCATTTATTATTTTGTTAGTGGATTGCAGATTTGAGACTTCCAGATGGATGTGCTTCCAATTTGGGTAGATGTGTAAAGAATGGTCATATTACTGGATTAAAAAGTCATGATTGTCATGTTATAATGGAGAGACTTCTACCCATTGGATTAAGAGGTCTGTTGAATTCTGTGATTTGGGATTCCATAACAGACATGTCTCATTTTTTTCGAGAAATTTGTGCGGCTACGGCATATTATGATGCTCTATGCAAACTTAAAAAAGATGTTGTTGTAATTATATGTAAACTGGAAAAAATATTTCCACCGTCTTTATTCGACTCAATGGAACATTTGATGTTACATTTTCCATATGAAGCCAAATGTGGAGGTCCAGTACAGTTTCGATGGATGTACCCATTTGAAATATGCATGAAAAAAATGAAAAGAAAAGTACGTATCAAAGCATCTGTTGAAGGATCTATTGCAGAAGCTTATTTGCAAGAGGAAATAACTTTTTTCTGCTCCCATTATTTTGAATCTGAGTATCCTTCAAAACACAACCGAATGGGACGGAATGAGAGGAATATTGATGAAATCGACAATCAATTATCTGTTTTCAACCAGTCAGAGCTTGGTTTTGGTGGAGTTTATGAACGATGGCTTTCAGATGATGAACATCATAGAGCTCATACATATGTTCTGCTCAACTGTGAAGAGATGACATCTGTTGTACTGTAGGTGTTTATATCACTTATTCTATCATTTATGTTACAGTAAATAACCTTGGTTTTTATAGGTTTTATGATAATCATATCATGAAACAAATTCTATAAATTACAGCAGTTGCTCTCGAAGAACGTCGACTGAAAAATTTCTCTCAGTGGTTTCAAAAACTGGTAACATAAATTCGTTATCTTTTAGAAACTCATTCAATGTATAGTTTACTATATTGATAATTATTTCACAAATTTTCAGGTGTCTAGACATGCTGATAAAATTGACAAACGGCTGTGTGTATTGAGTAACCCACCTTCCAAACTTGTTAAAACTTATAATGCATATGTGGTGAATGGATTTCGATTCCACACACATGCATATGGGGAATCGAAAAAAACAATGAACAGTTGAGTTAGCTTGAGAGGATCTCATCATCGAGAAAATGAAGTTGACTTTTATGGAATACTTGATGAAATCTGTTCACTCTGTTATCTTGGACAACATTACATAACCATGTTCAAATGTCGGTGGTTGGATACAGAGAGAGGCGTGCGTGTTCTTCCGACTCATGGAATCATCGATATTAAATGTAAAAGTGTTCTTGCAGTAAATGAACCATTCTTATTAGCTCAACAGGCATATCAAGTTTATTATGCAAAGTACTGTGCTACATCAAGAGACTTGACTGATTGGTGGAGTGTAATAAAAATCAAAATTCGAGACAATCAGTTTAGTCAAAGTGAATGTGCTTTCACTGATGTGCAAAGAATTGAAGTTTTTCAAGAGAGTACTCAAAATCAATCTTTTTTACAAAGAGACATGAGTATCGATGACGATACCCCACATTTAAGATTCGGTGATGACGATGATGTTAATGATGTCACATATGAATTTGAAATGGTAAGAGATGAAGCAACTGTAACTCGAATGGATATCGATGATGTTGAGGAGGAATATGAAGATGACATTGACATATATGAAGATGATGATGAAGATGAACACTGATAGAATTACATGGTATTTATATACAATCATAATATGTATATATGTATATATAATAGTAATTTTCAATTATCTACTAACATTAACATTTTCTATTTCAGATGGACAACGCCACATTTCGTGAGTTGGCGGATGCTGACCTGACTTTCGATGCGGATGAGTTGCTGACATATGACCCTCAGCCTGCAGGCGCTCTAGGGAGTACGCGGAGGGGGCGCGGTCTTGCACGATTGATGATTCCTGACCCCATCCCCGAGCGACGTCCATGTCTTGGGTTTGATCCACGCACACGGAGGTGTGATAACCTGTGTGATAACCTGTGGATTTGACTAAGATTTCATTAATCTATTCACATAATAAATGTTTATTATTTTTATAGTTTTCCACATATAGCAGTCGGACAGGGCAGTGCTATTTTACGCAACTATTTATCTCAGCCGTGGACCACATGGGAGCAGATTCCCATTGATGTGCAGCAGGCCATGTTCGGCCATTGGTTGGTACGTACAAAAATAAATAATTTTTATTTTGAAAATTATTTCATTTCTAACTTGATATTTTGATTTATTTGTAGGGTTTATGGTATCCGATCGAGGATACCATGCGTGACGCCATCCACGAGGCATGGGAGGTGGCCATGCGTGATCGCCTTCGTCAGTTTTTGCACAATTTAAGAAAAGTTGCGGTGAAGAAAGTAGGGGTGTCAGATTTTGACGAGTCATGTAGAGCACACCGACCAGAGTAAATTTCATCCCATGTATGGGATAGATTATGTGCGCACTGGTTGAGTGGTTCCTTTCAGAGGAGATCATCGGTGGGGAGGCAGAATCGGGGGAGACAGGAGGTGACTCATCGAGCTGGGAGTCATTCTTTCAGTACTCATAGACAGCATATAGTACGTACATTATTTATAAATATTTTATATAACTTTAAATATTAACAGTTTATTTTTTATTCTTATAGGCTGTCGAGAACCCCGATATTACAGAGTACGACGTATATCGGAGGATGTATAGTGATCCTGCTACTGGGGAGATCAGAGGTGATCGTCAGCATCACATCGTGGTTAGTATTATTTGTTTTCAAGTTTAAAAATTAACTGCATATAATATATTCACAATTTTAATTTTAAATTGCAACTATAGGAGTCATATGAGGCCGCAGCGTCACAGGCCCGACCTGAGAGTCAGGCCGAGTCATCAGATCAGACCGCTGGCCGTCAGTTTGATGAGGTGGCATGGATGCAGGCCACCCAGTATGCCTTCGAGAAGGGCCGGGTAGTTGGTATCGTCTCTCGACTGACTCCCGGAGATTATTATGGCAGTGCTACGATGTCGGCATCTAGCTCGAGAGGAGCTCGTGCATCTTCTTCTACTACACAGTATGAGGATCAGTTGCGATCTTAGACTGCACTGATAGAGAGTCTCCGACAGGAGCAGGAGTGGATGCGTCAGCAGCATGAGGAGGAGCATCGACGCCAGCAACATCTGTACGATGAGCAGACGAGTCGGTGGCAGCAGCAGCATCAGAAGCAGGTGAAGTACATGCCCCGACTCACTCATGCTTTAGGGATGGAGTTTCCTCCACAACCGTCTGCAGATCCCCCACCTCCCCCTCCTTCAGATTAGAGTTTGTATTTATGTTATAAAATTTGTGAAATCAAAATATGATTTTTTTTCTATTCGTAGTTTCTGTCTCATTATAAAATATTAATAATATTATATTTTTAAATAACAATATTAATATGAATAATAATATTATTTATATTTTATAATATTAAATTATATATATATATTAAAATTTTATAATATTATAATTTAATTATATTTTTTTGTAATACTTGAATTATTTTAATATTTGAATGTAAAATAATTCTATTTTTTTTATATTAATTAAAATAACTTATTAATATTTTTTTATTTATGAATTATAATTCTAATATTATTATATTAATTAAATCATTTATTAATATTCTATTATTTTTTATTTTTGAATTATAATTTTATTATTATTATACTAATTAAAATAATTTATTATTTTTATTTGTGAATTATAATTCTATTATTATATTAATTAAAATAATTTATTAATAATTTATTTTTTTTATTTTTTTATAGTATTTGCGAAGGGATACTATACCCGTCACAAATATTATTATTATTATATGCATTAAAATAATTTATTAATAGTTTTTTATTTTTTTAAAAAATAGTTTTTGCGACGGGTCCCGTCGCAACAGGTATTTTCGACGGGACCCGTGGCAAAAACTATTTTAAAAGTTTTTTACAAATATACGGAGTACTATTTGCGACGGGGAGAATACCCGTTGTAAAAAAAGCCTTTAGCGACGGGCCCGTCGCAAATAAGTGTTGTTGCGACACCGTTTTCAGCAACGGGCCATTTGCGACGGGCCCCCGTCGCAAAAAGCCATTTACGACGGGATCCCATCTCAAACGACCCGTCACAAATACCTGTTTTTCTAGTAGTGACTCTAGAATTTATTCTTTCCCAGGGATACAAATGTTTATTTTGATATTGGGATCATACCCATAAAATGTGCTATCTACGTATCCTTGTGAAAGGAATCATAACCCTCATAGTTCGGTGTCGCTTAATGGGACACATCATTATTTTTAATTTCATGTAATAAGGACCTAGCCATATGGTTTAATGTCATGTGGTAAGGAAATCAAGGAGAAAGATTCTTAGTCAAGGTTTTGTGTGGGAATTATGCCTAAGAATTCCCAGGAACATGGAAAGAATATAGGTCTCCAAGTAATATTAGACCTTGTAGAGAATAGGGCCCAAGAAGAAAATTGTTAACTTGAAGTGTTCGGTTTGAACCTCAAGGAGGCTTCATACATATCCCATTTGGTTGGGAATAAAATCCCATTTATTTTAATAAGACTCATCAGAATGTATAATCATTTGACAGAAATGAGTCTGGGCTTACATTCTGAAAAGGATGCCTTGATTATATAGGGGGTTAATTTGGGGACTATTCCTAAGAAGGATGTCTAGATTAAGGTAATTAGAGTTGGATTCCTAAAGAGGATATCTAGTGAGCTCGATCAAAGTTAAGGCTTCCAACGTATCCAAATTATGATGGGAATCAGTTTTCTTGTAGCTAATTCATTATGTTTGGGATTATGTAGACTATCTTCCCATTAGATGGGACATAATTGCTTAAACCCTTTTAGAAGGGAACCCTTTTGAGCTGAAACCTTCAAGAAGGAGGCATCCTCGGTATCATGGTTTGAATAGGAATTAGAGTTCTCATATTTTAATACTTTGTGAATATGTTGTGATCATGACAAATCTATAAGCCCACGTGAGTCATTCTCTATGTGAGAAATAAGAGGATGTAAAAATTTCAACAAAGGAACCCACACTTTTCCTCCTCTGCTGATGAAAGAGGGCGCGCCAATGGCGGTGAGGGTGGGAGAGGTCGAGTCAACCCAAGAAAAGGGTGAGGCAATGATCCCTCATTCTATTCTCTTTACATTGGACAAGGTTCCAATTTAAGGAAGGGGTGAAGGTGAAGGAAGTATAGAGGGGAAATACTGAAACCTTTTAATTGAAAGGATAAGGGATTACACTAGGATGCATACCCCATTGGATCTTGGCATGGGAGGGAGAATTTTCCTTTTCTTACATAGAAAAGCAAGTGTCAACTATATCTTCTCTACTAGAGACTTGAGGTTATGGGTCTCAGAGAAGAAAAGGGGAGGATATAACTCGTACCCTAATCCTCCAAACCGGGAACTCCCCAACATTGTTCCTTGGAGAAAGGTCCATGTGACTATGGATATACAAACCCATAGACACATCTCGAATCCTAACCCCTTTATGAAACCAATGTTGGAAACCCATGATTGTGGAAATACAAACCCAAATAAGAGAAACAATGATGTACCTTTCCTATGGGTTTGATAAGTCATGATGTTTTGATAATGGTCTCAACAGAATCAATTTTATACAAGGGATCCAATGAAGATGAATCCCTCCCATGAATAGCTTTGAAGAGGGGTTAATGGTATATAGACTGAAGAGAGTAGGTGATTAAAAGAGGGGTGCCCATGTAAGTACTGGAGCACATGTATGGGCGTGCAAGTAGGAATGGGAGACCTGATATTCACTTGAGTGATGAAAAAACTGGATGTTAATATTTGGGCATGACCTGACTCAATCCTTCAAGAGTATTCACAAGTATTCCCAGAAGCGGGGTGCTCATGTTCCTATGAGAAGAATATGTGTATTGTAAGTGTTTTCAATTTAGGAAGTTTAGTTGCTTTAGGCGTGCAAGTGTTATGTATTTCAGACACTAAATGGACTTAATTCCTATGATCCTCATTCAATCCCCCCTCTTTTGGTGTTAAAAAACTACCTTTAATGTTTCAAAAGACTTGGGCAAAGCACTAGGGCGACTAGAGAAGCAATTAGGCATCAGTGAAATTTATCCATATAAATGAAGGCCCCAAAGGATTATTTATATGAAAAAATAGGACCCTGGGCCCAAGGAGTTTGTTCAAGAAAGTTGGTTGTGTGCCAACATTATGGCATGGATGTGGATGGGCACTGGATGGGTGGTGGGCAAGTAGACTTGCACACCACCGAGGAATTTTCCCAACTATGGCGCTACATTGAGGACTGGGAAAAAATAATATCTTCATTATGCTCCATCATGGTGGCGTGAAGGTGTTTGCACATAGGTACCTTGGATTCCTCCTTAAGAACATAGGCAAATTTATTGATCCATACCACAGAGGTTGTGCCCCTACACCACTTTTTAGGTTCAGCATCAAGCTTCAGTCTCAGCCCTTCGGGACAGTTCCTTCACTACCGTCACTAACCCCCATGAAAAATGAAAAGTCACAATATGAACTTTTCGATCCCAATTGACGATATTTTGTTGGAAAACTGCATGGAAGACATTTCATTGGGTCTATAGTGGTTCTATAGTCAAACGAGGGCCGATAGATCACTTTTTTCTATGTTTTTTGGAATCATATTTAATTTCAACGAACAAAAGTTTTCCTATAAAATGTATTTTAATAGGTATTAGTTTTAAATTGGATTTTAAATGGAAAATAAGGTGAAGAGAAACAGGTTTTGAAATAGTATTTCAAAAATAATTTGATGTTTTTATGAGTATTGATGGGATTTTCGTACAAGGGCCTAAAAGGCGTAATATAACATGGGGATCCATTTTTTAGATTTTTTTAAAATAGGGTTTAATTTGGTTTCTAAAAGGTCATGGTTAACATCATGTTGGTATATTTAACAATGTGTGGGTGATTCCCTATTTTCTAAAGAATGTGTGTTTTTGTATGTTCCATTTTCTATGGCATATGTGTGTGTGGGTTATTGTATGTTGTTACATGAATATGTTTCTCTATGGTGTTGGTATGGTACCAAATCCTAGGGTAGGTGGATGGATGTTGATCATATCTTGGATAGACAAGGTGAAAAGTTTAGTAATGTTGGATATTTAAGGCTAGGTCCAATGTTAGTAGAGCCCTAGTTATGAGTAGGTATGCTGTGATATGAGTTCCATGCCTTATTGTTTGTTGTATGTGTGTATTGATCATGAATTTATGATAGGAGATTGATATTGTGGTGGTGATTTATATTGAATCCTTTCCCAACTATGAGGGAGATAGTGTGAGTGAGGATACCATGAATGCAATTTAGTCTTTATTTTCCATAAACTATGGCCCAAACATGAGTAAGATGTTGACTACTGAGACTAGTTAGAATCATCGTGATTGAGGTAGGGCGAATGAGGTATACTATGAGTGATATGGTAGTAGTTAAACCACTATCAGTGTGATAGGATCCTATAATTTGACATGATATTGTTTAAATTGATTGACTATACCATGTTTGAGATGGATTCTAGTTGTGATTTGATGTGGTTTGGAAGGAAGTGCCACAATGAGTGAGATGTGATCTGAGTTGATGTGTGCCATGAGATTTGGGTGATTGGTATCAATTGATTGAAAATGTATAGTCATGTTTTTAGTATGGGAACAAATGATTATTGGTTTATTAGAATATTATGCAGTGACTCTTCCATCCAGTATGGAGCCTTAGCAGTTATGTTCAATTATCGTGATGTCCTAGTCAGCACACAATGACATTATTTTCACTCTTATGTGTCCATTTTACGTTATGTTTCTAGATGGGTGTGTTTTATAGAAACAATTACACTCCTAATCTATGTATTGTATGCACATCATCTTAAAAACAAAAGCACTCAGTACTATCAAAGAATTGGGGATTCCTACTCAATAAATGGACTCACCCCATACTCATATACATGACATATGTTTCAATGTAAATGGGTATATCTTCATGTTTCTCTTCAAAAAAAGTAATATTTTGGATCTATACATGTGGTATGGGTTTGGAAAGTTGTAAAAGATGTAGATTTTGTTGATTGAATTATGTGAGTTGGAAAGAGGATAATGTATTTATTTTCCCAACTATTGGTCATCTTGTATTGGCCATTGTGTCATTTATTATATATGATTCATATAATTCCATACTCATCTACATCCACTTTTTTATGTATTGATTCCTAATATAGAGAATTTTATTGATTCTTATTCTATATTGATGGGTCCCAATTTGGATAATTATTTTATGTCTGTAGGTTTTTGGGATAAATGATATTCATATGAGTTATGTAGAATTTTCAATAGATTTGGGCACGACCCTTGTTGTTTATTTATAGGTAATAACATCACAATGAATATAATAGTCCATAAGCACTATTATATATCTACTAGTATTTGGGTAGTCATGCCTAAGGTCAATATAAACCCTTTCTCATTTTCCATTTGAGAAATTTGTGATGGGGGTTTACACCATTCATGACTTTGTTTCATTCTCATGAAGAGGTTGATGAATATAATGTATCACCTTTTTAATCACACAAAAGGTATTCATTATCTTCCTAAAAATGTATAAGACTATTACGTATTAGATTCTAAGGAAGTATGCTAAGTAAAATACCCTTACATATCATAGGAAAGCCAATTTTTTTATTTTCCTGGTAGATGAAAGAAATATTATGTATCAGATCATCAATTCAAATTACCCTTATGCAGTCTTAGATATACAACTAATCAATTTTAGCAACACAGGATATGAACCTTACATGTCTATGATGACCTTTTACGTATTAGGTGTATCATCCCTATGAAAATTTTATATACCTTTATATATCACTTTAGTCTGTAAGGCAACTCTCATGTATTGATAGATTCTCCTATTTGGTAAAATAATTTGTCCCCACACATTTCAGTGGAGCTTAAGAATGAATCCTATATATTTTTATGAAATATTTTATTTTTGGGACTGCCAATATTCTTCTTTAGCTGGCCATATTTAATCATATGTACAGTAGGTTGTTTTTTCCTATTTCAAATTCTAAATTGTTCCTAAAAACTAAATATGTGATAATTTTCCAAAATTACTGAATTAATAGAGGAATTATTGATTAATTACAATATAAATATACTAAAAATAGGTGATTCATCATTAGTGTTTCCATGATCCTAGTGCAAAAATCCCATTTCAACTCAAATTGATCCATCACTTCTCAAGAATCACGGGATAGCCATTTCCTCAAACAGACAAGGGAATTCCCTTGAGAATTTTTATGAATTATCAGGCCTCCAAAACACCACACCAAGAACCAAAATCTTATTCATATTTCTTATTCATAAATATCCACCACACATAAGTACCATGTGTTCTTATATTGAACATAAGTACCTAACTTTGAGTATATTATCTAACCTAACATCAATGGAGAAACAAAACCATCCCAAACACATACATTATAATTTATTAAATTGAATTATAATACTATACCTTTTCTACTATATATTGACTAAAGAGTTTATCAAACCAATTCTTAGTAGGTTACCAACCTTTCCTCATAAATTTCAGTACTGCCAAAATTCTGAAACCCTACATGAACCATATGACCCTAAATGTCCTATCTGGGTTGGAATCAAATGTTTACCCAAGAAACTCAAAAGAAAATGTTTTAATCATTTTTACAATATAAATACCCAGAAATTTAAATTTTACCCGAGAATCTTCCATGGAGTCCTGATTTACTTGAATGGTTTATTATATGAACTTTAGTTCTCCCCTTCAATATGTTATTTCTTTGAAAATGAGAGTTGAGAATCCGGTAAGAGATATATCACTTTTTTATACCTATATTATAAGATAAATGGGGCATATAAAATCTATTATTTCCGTCATAATGTGTATCCATATCCTTTAGTGACTTATATAGCTTCTCTAGGACCAAGAAAATCATCCTAGATATATTAAACCAGACCACACAGCTCTTCAACACACAATGAGCTTCCTGGTCTATTTAATGATCATAAACATTAATGGGATACCATGCCCAAGTGTTGTAACCTGACTAATGAATAGGTCATGCGATACACATGACCCCGTATCATTAAAATAAATATATCCATATTCATTCACGTATTCTATATTTTTTTACATTGTCACATAAATGACTAAATGTTCATCAGACATTATCCTATTGAGATGTCACATAACCAATTCGATACACAAAAACCCCTTTTCATAAATTTTTAAGAACACCAAATGTCCTTCAGATAATCAATAGGGTGATCAATTGTAGTATATATACATGATTCAAAATCCCTTAAGTCATTCCATATGTTTCACCTAGTGTAATAGACTTTATATTGTGTGGATTCATAATGTTAGATGTATTATCTTACATTTATGCTTCTATGTGTTCATTTTTTGTGATGAGGGGGAGGAGTTTATGTTCCTCCACACCTTAGATCAACACCGCCTTGAATGGAACATATAGAATAGATATGGTCATGAGTTAGTGGAGCATCACTAATTTCACATTCTCCCGCCACAGGTCATCCATGATATCATCTTTATGCTATATGATAAACAGATACCATGAGATCATTCTGTCATCACCACATTTTTTAGGCCCATGAATTTTCAATGAGATTTTGAATAATTAAGTTAACTTTTAAAAGGGCCTATTCAAGATCATGCTTACATTTCAGTGAGTCTTTGTGAGATCCGGACACATGTCTAATGGTATTTATGTGATCAAGGGAGACAGGTCTAGGTACCCAATGAGATCAAGTATTCTCATTGAAAGGACTTAGCCAGAAAACTAGCATAAATCTCCTACAAATAAGTGTATCCCGTTTTTATATATTATTTTAAAAAGAATATAGTGATTTACAATTTATTATCTATCAAGGAATTGTGTGATAAAATATACATATTTGAGATCCATCATGTAATTGAGGTGAAATGTCTAGTGGCCTTCTTGTGATGAGGCTGGCATGTCAGTAAAGCTTTCTCATGACCAGTGGACTGATCATGTGGATTAAATCCACCCTTCAAAAAAAATTGCACAAATACCTTTCACATGATGGTTATTTATTTTCTATATTTTTAACTTCAATTTTATAAGACCTTTGTGTTTTCCCATTGGCTATTCATCATGATGTAACATGATAATTAATGGATCTCACAATGGTTGTGACCATTGTCAGGTAAGGTCCCTCCACTAGTCTATGTTGTGTCATGTGATTAATTATAGATCTCATTAATGTTTGAGAAATTTCATAGAGAGTCTCTATGCTTGACTGTGGATCCGATGAGGTGTCACAAGATAAAATTGATTTATCTTAAGACTTCTCATAATAAAGGTAGCATACCCATCAGATTTCATGTAGAATGACTAATATAGAACTAGGGATCTTACATGATACTTAAACTGATCATGTGATTCATATGATCCCTTTATGTAAAAATAAACATAACATCCATCATATGAAGCTTCACCCCTTTTCAGCTTTAATTTTATAAGGGACTTTGGGTGATTGTCTGAAATCCATCGATTGACATGTCACATGATCAGAGGAACATTTCTGGTAGCATTTACATTATCATGAGGGCCTATTATAGGGCCTTCACATGATCATACATAGAACATTAAATGTGAATGACTCATCCATGTGATGTTCCCAGGGTTATAGAATCACTTATCATCTTGGGGGTCATGCGATCTATGTAACCTTGGCACCAGATCATCATGTAGCCATGCATAATCTTCTTTATTTTTTGTAGAAAATAATTCTTTTTTTGGGTATTTCTTCAATTCTGGCATTTTTTATGCTCATTCAACTGATGTCTACAAATCCCCCCTCCCATCAATAAGGTCTTCATGAACAAGGACTTAGTTAGGAAGAAAGTAAATGCTCACATAATTCCGTGGGGATAATACTAGTCAGTGTTCTGAAAATATTTTGGTATTCACGGTTACCTTTTGTATCGCATAGTGTTCCCTATAAATTGGGGTTCTAGAGGGACATTCATTCCACTAACGAATCAAACCTTTAGAGCTATTGAGATCACTTCTTTGATCTAATAATTTGATCTTTTCATGAGATATCCTTATCTAAAAGAATTTATTATAGGATTCAGGACATAATTACTAGAAATTTTATTAGGTTTTTCTAGATGTATTGGAATGTGGGCTTTTCTTGTCTACTTTTGTTAGTCAAAAAATGATTTTTCCTACGATATATTGGTCATTTTGTGACTTTCATGGCTTTAATAAGGTCACCCTATCACAAGGTATAAAATTAGATCATGCGATCTTCATGTGTTACCTAGGTCCTACACTTCCTGAGACCTAAGATGGGCCATGCAATAATTATCCCTTATATGGTTTACACGATCCACATGATCTTTTATATTTAATAAACTTCATTTCACCTATTCCCCTTTATACGATGGAACTCCTTCTCATGTATTCATCATACTCTTATGCAGAGGGCTTCCAGTTCATATAATTCTCCTAATATAGCTGGACTAAGGACTATAATTTACATGAATCACAATTTAGACCCTAAGTTATAGGTATTTTCAGACAATGAGGCTTTGATAAGGCTTCTTCAAAATAAACTCAACAGCTACCCTATGTTGCACAAAATTAATTTTTATAGATATGATATTCTTTATAATATTTCGATTCCTCTATAGGACTATAATATTCAAACTCACTAGTTATCATATTCTCTTGGTTACGTTGAAGAAAAATTTTCTAAATATAATATATTGAATAGGTCCATGTTCGATAGGATATTTTTTAAACTATATAACTCCACTTTTGGTTCATATGGTCATAATATCATCCATAAACATATTTCACATAGTTACTCAAACATACCGGTCTTATCTTTGTACAATCTGAGAAGTGGTTTAAGTTTAATGTGGGGCATTCATCCTATTGGAACCTTTAATGATGAATGGGCCTAGATATTCTGGCATAGTCCATGTTTCATAGAGTTATTCAATCAACTATAGGCTATCGATTCTTAATGTGGTGTAAGGATTTCACTGTTTTTCATGTACCATCAATCAGAACACCTCAGGGAGTTGATTCATCTATGGTTTCCAAAAAATATCTCCTTTCATATATCTATTGGAAAAGTAGTTATTAACCAGTATGATATTTACCATTTGGGTTGACTACCTCTTCTTGGGGAGATGTGTCATGAATTACTTTTTACTATGGATGTTTGGGATAACCCCGAAAAAATCCATCCTCAGTGGAAGATATGATTACTATTGAGAAGGAGAATCTAAATAAGGATATAAACTCTTTATCACTTGTTTCATTCATAGATTGTGTTAATATATTCCTCTATCATAGTGGGACTTTCACAACCCCCATATACCCCCAATTTATGTGCTTCTCAACAAATTCAAGACAATATATGCTCTTATTGGGTAATTATGAAAGCTAGAGAGCACACCTCATGGGGATTCTAGGTTATACATAAGGTTTTCCCATTTTTTTTTGTTAGTGTGGTTTATAACAATGTTTTTAAAGGATGGATTTTCCCTGTTGTGGATGAATTCTTGGGTTCTTGATTACGCACATTATTGATTGAATCATGATTGGCAGATGGGTGGCCTCTTAATCTAGCCATGACAACTCTTTCCCATCTTTATTATCTCTTTGGTCACATCCAATAACGGAACAACCCTACCATACTGGCGACCCATTGTAATTTTTATTTTGTTGGTAAGATATAATTTATAGTGTAATAAATATCATAACACTACTAAAAAACATTAGGATTCATTGAATCCAAGGATATTGAATTTTTATAAGGTTGAGGTGATTCCATTATGTCCCAATGAGGTTATATATATGTTGATTAGGCAGGAATATTTCAACTTCATACCCTATTCTTCACCAATATGGACAATTTTTTTATAATGGAAGCGTCTCTATCTATGTGAGGTTATATAAAAGATCTCTCTAATATTGGGTTTATGCAAATCACATAGACATGCTGATTATTTTTTATCCATATACCCCTTACTGATTTTCTTGTTAGTTTTTCTATATTTAGACGGTTTCCCCTCTTCCCTTAGCCGGATGTTTTGGAGAACAATATCTCAGGGTCATTCTCTAATTTTGGCTTATGCAGGGACATGAAGATAAAATGTTGAAATGATTATTCCATCTGGAAATTCCCCTATCTCTGAATCTCATGACTATTCCTAGGCTTTGGTGGAATCTTACTTGAGCAGTATATTCAATTGATCGATCCATTAAGTGGAAAATACTTTCACTTCCCCATGATCCTTATTTATTTCACTAATAGAGTTTATTCAGGACTTAGCGGATCATAGATGGATTAAATTTATCCATGGTTATGAAATTACCATTAACATGATAGGGTTTACTGAAGAGGATGACCATTCAGTTCCCATGTAAGATGATATACCATTTGGGGGTGAAATTCCCAAGGCTCCTCTTACTTCCTATATAGCTAAGTAGTCTCATCCATTAAAGGATGTGATAACATGAAGGAAAATTTGGAATAAAATACATTCCCTGATTATGGATAATCCCTTGGAAAATTCTATGAAAAAATAATAACTTCTTCTCTACATCTTTCATTAGTTGGGGCTGGTGAATTTGACAGGCAGAAATTTTATGATATCATGATACATATATTACTAACTTGGAAATAATTAGCCACCATTGAGAGGGTATTGTATTGATTTGTTCATAGGATTCCTTAGGTTGATTTAATAAGAGGATATTTGTTAGTACCTAATCATAGATATCATAAGATCTCTCAAATTCATGTCTATATGGATGAAAGTACTACACAGATAGAAGAACATGAAGTGAACATATCTCCCTCGACATTCGATCATTTAATTTCACCGTGTTTATTAGAGACTAATTCATAATCAGGAAAATAGTTAAATTCTATTATTGTGACTCCTCGTCCTCTAGTGGCAGTTGAATAAATGGAGAAGACTACACTTTAGTACTCAATAGATGCCTCTCTCAAAACTATAAATGATTTAGCAAACACATCCTATTGGATTTTATTATACTATGATCACAATTTTTTTTCTTTTCGTTATGATGGAATCTTGTAGATACTCTAGAATGATGATACTCATCCCTCCTCTACACATTATCAAGATAAAAATATTCCAGACATTACATGTAAATTCCAAGACTCCTTACATTCATTAGGGTCATGGAAATTAATTGACATGATATCAGGTGGATAATAAAATATACCCATCCTTTAGTATATTCCAAATAAACCCAAACACCAGGATTTTAATTTTTGAATTAGAGAAAATTTATATTCATAATTTAAAATTAATCACTACTGACATGAGATTCCTCATTGATGTATCTTCTCTGATTATTCCACGATCAACTAGTTTTAAAGGGTAACTTAGGTAAACATATGTCCTAAAGGGAGATTTCTATATATTCTACCTAATTTAGAAAACATAAAGACTATATGTTGATTTTTTCTCCAATGAAATAATGAACCGTAAAAGATTTAATTCCTCTTTTTATATTCCCTTAAAATTTGAAAAGTTTCATATTGGGAAATCTTAACATACATGAACATATACTTTTCTCAGGCCTCCCTATTTCACATTTTCAACCTAGAAAGTTTTATTTTTTTGCATTTTATAGTTTATTAAAAAAATTTGGGTCACACAAATTGCATGAGCAATAAAGGGAGACTTGAAATTTTTGGAGGTTTCCCTATTTAGGTTTTCAACCTATCGAGTATTGTGCCTCATTGAATTGGCTATTAAAGGTCTATAAAACAAGACCAGTTCTATAGTTTATGGGATTTAACATTTAGACTTTTATTACTTTATATTAGGGTCATTCAGAAAAACAATCAACTTTCTCCGTTTTTAGTATTTTAGTTCAAACCTTTTATATCTATAGTTTGAGGAATTAAAGCTTCAACTATCTATTTATGCTTATTATGGTCTTCTAGATTGGTCCATATACTATTTTAGTTTAAGGTTTAATAGCTCAAAACATCTATTTCTATAGTTTAAGGTCTTATAACTCAGACCATATATATATATTTTAATGGTATTCCATCTCGAACCATCTATAGCTGTAGTTTAAGGCCTTCTAACTCAGAATATCTATTTTTGTAGTTTAGGTTCTTTTAGATTGGACCATATTTTTCTATAGTTCAATGTCTTCTAGCTCAGAATATATATTTTTATATATTAAGGAATTTTATCTCAGAAAATATATGGATGTAGTTTATGGTCTCTTAGCTTGGAATATCTATTTATGTAATTTAATTCCTTCTAGATCGAACCAACTTCTATAGTTAGTGATGTATGGATATACATGAACCGTTAAAGAACCAACCATAAATAATCATATTCAAAAGAAATATTGTCTCCAAATGATTCTAAAATCCTACATTCTTAATTAATACTGTTAATAAATATTGTTCATGTAGGGTTCTAGAACCCAATATTCTTGTATAAAACATGAAGTATGAATGCCCATTATGGGTTGTGACACCCGGCATCCTCATTGTAATTAGGTTTGTTGTATGGTGAAATATTAGGGATATTAAGTCTAATTGGATTGTAGGAATATGGGTTGTTTAATTCATAACCCAAAAGTTTATACTGATGAATATGGAATGGGGGATGGCATGCTAGGGATGACCTCAAAACACCCTAAGCTGCTGAGTTTCAACAGGGATGTTTTCAGGAATAATGAGGAATGGTGACCATATCTTGCATGGAGGAAATGACTCTATTTGATGGTTTAAATGACCTTATATATAATCCCATAGGACATACTTGAATGGTCCTAAAAATGGGATCCTTCTCTTTTCCAAGTGACATAAAATATTTCTGAAGATTTATACATTTGGACGATGAAGTGGGGTGTGGAGAAAAGAGATATCTAAGAAGGGTTCATGTATTTTAGGGAAATTTAGTTTCTAGTTGGGAAGATTAGGCCTTTTCATGCGGTTTTGAGTCATGTGGCATAGTCCATTAAATGGTTTGGGAATGTAATATAACATTTTAGTTTTGATAAAGATACAATACATAGTGGAATAATATCATGGATGTTGAATCAGCTTGAGTAGTATGTTTATCGGGATTTTAAATCATGGTATAGGAATATCTATGTTAACTGATAGTGGAAATCGATGGGTACATGTCAACCATTAATAATTGTGGAATCCCCTATTCCATGTGACTAGGACCCTAAATCCTGGGTTTAAGGAGGCTCTCTCATATGGGACTAAACATCCTCTAGGAAAAAGAGAATTTGACGTGTGTCAATTCTCTAGTAAATCCTAGTGAGGTCCTTTTGGATTAGGTAGTATTTTTTACCATTTTTATATTGGGGATAACAAAAAAAGGTATTCCAAGGTTCATAGGTTTCCTATAGAATTATATCAACAAAAGGAATTTGTTGTTTCTGTTCGAACTTCAATACATGAAGGTGGTTCATGTTTTTTTTATTAATCATGGTTTCAAGAACCCTAAAATATGTGTCACCACCTAGTGAACACATAATCATGATGAAGTGATGTGATAAATCAAATTTCTATCTTTTTGATAGACTAGGGGTAAAAACCCATTTCTAGGGTATTGCATTGGAAATAAGGTGGGACCCATGTGCTTTATTACTTGTTATTTTATGCTCTAAACATTTTAGATACTCGATGGATTAAGATTTCAGTGAGAAGAAACTTAAACATTTATCACGATTCACTTTAAAGGTTTTCATCCTAAAAATATTTATATCTATTTCATTTTCAGTTTACAATCCTGATATTTGGATGATCAAATGATAAATATTAAAGGTATAAATTTTTTTCCAAATTCATGAAGTTTAGGATCATGATGTGAATTGACCTTGTATGAGGAGAGTGATACACAATAGCCTAATTAGTATTCAAAGGTTCTGAACCACCCAACACATTTTAAGAGGGAGTAAAAATGATCTAAATCCTAGCTCAAGGTTCTCAAGTCCCAAGTAATGGTATGATACAATCATTATGAAAATGATCATGAATTTCTCTATGGTGATGAAATCCCCTACATTGATTTTAGGGCTCAAAAGGATCATAAGTCTATTCCTATAGGGCCATGATGACTCTAGTAGTTGGGTCTAAGGTGTTGAATAATCTTCAACAATTTCATAGGAAAATAGAAAGATATTTTCTTCTTAATAAGGCAATTAATGGTTGGAGGCACCTGCGATGCTCACCTAATGAAGTGTAATATATGGGTTGAGGTGATTTTTAGATGATCAAATAACCCTACGGTTTTGTTGAGAAGGATTATGCCACCAAATATTTATCATTTCCCAAAACGAACATATCAGTTGGTAAAAGTACATTTTCTATTGGTAAAACATTTTACCAACACATATGTCCATGTCACTTAAGTATCTGTTAAAACTCTGTCGCTAAATGTTTTTGTGATATATAAAATAGTTCTGTTACTATTATTATAATACCAACAGATAATATTTATGTTGGTTTAAGAGTTTAGAAACATGTTATTATGAAAAAACTTTTTTTGGTAATAATATTACCAACATATAATATCTATTTATAAATTACATTTTATCATAAATTATATATATTTTTTAATCAGTAAAATTTCATTTTGTATTTATATCATATATAATTAATCTCCTTTAATCATTACAAAAAAAATTTACTAAAATGTTCAAATATAGAAAAATACTAATTATATCAATAATTATGTTTAATACAAAATGAATCAATACAAAAATGCAGGATCAATCGAAACCCCCCCAACAGGATCCATCACACCCCCAAGTAATAGAAACACATCCATTCCCCATCACCAATGATCCAGATTCAGCACCAATGACTTATCCATTCCCTAAGACCAGTGAGCTAGTTACAGCTATACCACATTCTTTAGCGCACCATCACCAGTGACCCATCCATTCCCTAGGACTAATGATCCAAGTCCATCACCAACGTGAAACTTGAAATAACTGCACATCTTTAAGATCCCTGATCTCCACCACACAAAACCAATGAGCATACAAAAAACACGTCAACTACAATACCAACGAGAAACAAATCGAGCTAGCTACAATGCCACAGAGAAACCTCAAGTCGATGTAATGTCCCACCATTCTTCTCTAATATCTACATCACAGTTAACCGATAATAACACCAAAAAATCAGTGAAAAATAATAGCATGAATTGAATCTATAATAGAACTAAACGGAACTATAAAAAATTATTTTCATTGGGATCATTATTCATAATCCCTATTGACATCTCAAGGATTTCTATCCCAAAATTTCAACAACCATAAAATGAGAAAAATAAATTCAGTATATGACAAATAATAAAAAATGGTGTAGGTAGTTCATAAAAATAAACACAAAAAAATACCTGGTATTGAAAAACATATTCAAGCCTATTCATAAATCATCATGCAAAGAAAAACATAATATGTAAATTTCAACTAAAATAATGTATCATTACCTTTTAATAAGATATCACCAACCATTAATTCTCATGATCAACAAAATCATGCACTGTTGATAAAATTTTCACTAAAAAAACATAATAAATGGTTCAGAGAATTTAAAAAGTATAACATACTTAAAAAGTGTAGGAAATTAGATGAAAAATTTAAAAAAAACACAACTAAGTGACGAATCTATCATCGTAAATAAAAATATCATCAGTTAAAAAATATAGAAATTAATACATGCATAAGAGGTGAACAAAATGGTATAAGAATAGAAAAAACAAAAATTAATAACAAAATAAAACACATATGTCTCCAAAATCATAGGTTATTTATTTTTTCATATTTTATCAAGTATGAAATCCAAAAAAACACATGTTGTACAAACATTTCCATTATCGAAAAGAAACGAGTCTCAAAAATTTTCTATTTTTAAATAACACATTCATTTTAAAATAAAACATGTGTAATGAGTATTGTAATTAGTGTCACCTTGGAGAGCCTAGTGAAGAAATTTTATGATATTTATAGAAATTATTTTAGTTATTCCATGAACCATTAATGATGATCCACCACTTTTCCATCACTTGAGAACAAAGAAACAACCCAGGGTTTGGGATTTCAATCAAACCTACAAGAATAAAACCACAAGGGAGTGGTTGTGAGAGAATAACAACCATTGGGGTTTCTCTGATAATTCTTGATAGGGATTCCAAACTATTCATTTATTTATTTCCATTTTGTATTATAAATTATCTATAGAAATGTTGGAGCAGCAATGCTTTGTGGATTTGCAGTAATATATTGTATTCAATGGGGACCTTGGGCCTTGGTTTTCCACTAAATTTTACTCATCCACAATTCAGTCATGAAATAAGTATTATTTCTCTAGTACAACTTCTGGAGCAGCTGGTAACATTGATCGGTACCTATAAAAATATCTTGTCCAGATGATACCCCTATTTTATTCACTTATTGATAAAAAACTCTTATCCTCATTTACAGGATGTATACCCTAAACTACAGGATCCACACTAAAATGACCTCCATAGAGTCTATTTATTAGAAGATAAGTGAATTGATTGGCAAGAATGCAGCCGAATGTATTCCAACAATATTGAAAAGGGATAGCGGTGGAAAGGAAGAAGGAAAGGTTACAGACAGTATCCAAAACTGTGCTTAGTTCACCTCTGTGTCAGTAATAGAGAATGACAGAGATAATTTTATTTTACTAAGGGAGAAGATAAAGGATTTATAGTGGAATATAGTCTAAAAGGATGAGATTTTATGTTTAGAAAAAATACAAAGACCCAGGTGGTTACCACTCACAAAAGACTCGATGAATTGAAAAACTAGGCTTTGGATAAGGATTCTCTACTCAAATCCACTCAGTTGAAGATTTTGGATGCAATGATCATGTTTACTAATAAAAAATCATCCCTAGAAAAGATTAAGTTGGAGTCACAAACCTCTACTAGTAATGTGGAAATGTTGTAGGAACATTTACAGTCCACCTAAGGAGAAATTTCATTTTTAATGGAATTATTTGATGGTTTGACAAAGAATGAATCATCACATGCTACTTTTACAAAAGATTCAGAAGCATTTCATTAGAAATCATATTAACTTCTGAAAATAGATGACATGTATGAGAAGAAGATGCATGAAATGAAAGATTCTAGGAGGTCTTACGTTGATGTTGTGAATGTAGAAATCAATAAGCAAGATGAAGAGTACATGGCTATTGAAGGGGGAGCAAGGGAACATCTTCATTATTATGTTTTTGAAAACTTATACCATGGAAAAAATCAACAGCTCCCCAGAGTCCGAAATTTTAACAGGTGCTTCCAATTATAATATATCTTGATATCTGGAATGTTATTTTTTTCTTCACTGTATGGAATTATCTTTATTTTTCTGTACTTTTTATTTCAACCTATTTAGATAATAAGAGTTATTTTAGATTACTTTTTATTAATGTTGTTATTTATTATTAAAGAATGAGTTTTTGAAGAAAATATTCATATTAATTTTGTTGAGAGTAACTTAACTTATTATTACATCCCTTTCCTGTAATACATCATGTTATACAGCATGGAAATTAGATATAATTTTGATGGAATAATATTTAATAGATTATAAATTGACTATTTTGAAGTAAAAATGTTTGTAACATGATGTTTTATAATATATTGGTGTTGGTAGAAATAATAATGAATCTTCAAAAATGGCGTGATATGTAGTTATCAATGCACTGCATGTAGTACATTACTCAGTGGTCATCCTTTATTTCATCTTTATTTTTTACAAGTGTAGGAAAATTTGATGTTGTTTTAATCATTAAATGTATTATGTAGAATGTAATTTTAGGAATTTGTATAATGTATCCATACCATATCCATAATGATAGAGGCATATAGTATAGATTTATAGAATTTATTCCTAACATGAAAAAATTATAATTGTCTATGATTTCTGTTATCTATGAACAATAAAACCACCCCAAAAATTGCAGTGCAGGGAATTGAAAAAACAATGGAAACCTAGCCTGTGGTAATACAACGAACACCTAATGTGAAGCTATAAAAAATGACACCATTAAAATAAATAAAAATAAGCAAAAATTCCCATAACAGAGTACCAAAATATAGAAAAACACAAGCCAATGATGAAAAATACTAAATCAATATAGAATATATTCATAACATGAAAAATAAATAAATTTATAAACATGAAGTACCAAAATGAAATCAGATACTGCAAATTCTATTGGAGGGTGATTAGGGAACCAAATTAGAGAATTGAGATGTGGTAGTTAACCTATCAACAACCGATGCCGACATGGTGAAATTTGGTAACCAACTAAGGGTGATTTTGACAAGGGGATTTCGTGTGAGGAAGCCGGTTAGGAACCAAGAGGGGATCTGTGTGATGTTGTACGAGGGTGATGCCAGTTGGGAACCGGGAGGGGTGTTCATGAAAATACGTCAATGATGATATCAGATCGGAAACAACGATGGGGTTCCTGTGAGGAGGTCCGAGTGGAACGGTGGCCATGAGGAAGGTCGGCCTTGCAGAACACTGACCACAAGGAATTCTAGCAGTAGGGAATGACAATAGGGTTGGGGGAGGGAGGTCATGATGAATGATAGTAGGGATGGGGGAGGGTCCTGGGGAATGATAGTTGGGGGTGGGGGTCTGATTTTGGGACACATAAGGGTTTTTTTTGCACATATATATATTTATATATATAATAAAAAAAGTAATGAATTTATATAAAAAAATTATACTGTTTGTGGATTATGCATGTATGTATGTGTCAATTTATATAATTTTCTAATAAATAATACTGAATTATAGATATTTTAATTAATTATATATTTTTATTATCAAAATTATATTATAATAATGGATAATATATATATATATATATATATTTGTAAAATAATTTATATTATTGAATAATTTATTGGTAGAAATTATTTTTAATGGTAAAAGATTTGTTGGAAACAATAACAATTTACAATAGATTTATTTATCTCAAAATCAAAATTTTTTTTATTATGATAATAAAAAAGATTTAAATGTTAGAAAAATATTTTTTGGTATTGAAATGCTAATATAAATAGATATATATATGGGTAAATATAATTGTTGGTACCTATATTTAATGTCATCAAAATTTAATATATTTGGAATTAATCATTTTTACCAACAGATATATTATGTATCGATAATTTTCTATTATTAAAGGTCACTTTTTTGTATTGTTAGAATCATGTAGTCATTATATATGGAATGAATATGGGTGATGTTATATACATATTAAAATTCTATTATAGGGATGTATTTGTCATTCAATTTAACATCATGTGAAAAGGATGTTTCCCTTAGAGTTTATAATCATGAAGTCGTGATTTAGGAATCAATGTGAAATTGTGTAAGATATCCTTAGGGAAAATTTTCTATGGTAAAGGAATTTATATGTGGGAAACACCTTCTATCCATGAAAAATATTATTAATGGGTAGCCATATGATGGAGCCCTTTATGCTAAAATTTATCTCAGGTGAAAAAATATGTATTTAGATATAAATCATATATTGGAAGATCGATTTTGTATGAAATAGCCATCTTTAAATAAGGGTATATTCAATTTTTATGGTTGGGCTTCCTCGAGTTTCCCTATTCATACTATAAAGGCGTTAATCAAGTCATAATGAACTCCTTTAAATATATATCTATGTATACATTTGACTCGTATGTAGGGGTGATGTAAAATCTATCTTATTCCCATAGAGAGACATGAAATTATAGTTAGTTATGGGGCCCTCTACATATATTGGGATCATATATAGGAATAGGGAATTTCCATAGTTCATTCTAGTGTGGAGGTGAACAATTCACCTGTAGCACATATCGATGGATAGGATGGCCTGATCTAAAAAAAATTGGTCATGTAGGATGGACCATATTTCATATAGTTTAATGTGATGAATTTAATACATTTTCATGTAGTTTAACATGACGTTACTAGGAAATATCACTAAGAGGAATAAGAAACATAGGGAAACTAGGTCTTCAAAGAAGGTGCATACCCAAAATGGATGGGTATATGATTACGATGTCATAATCATTCAATAACAATAGGAACAATGCACACATATTTAACAACAAGAGTATCCGAATATGCATGAATAATTGTATAAAGGAAGTTGTATATCATAAAACAACAATATCTGAGTTAACTGTTGGTGGAAACCGGTGGGTATAGGTCCACCATTGTTAATGGCCAAATCCCATACTCCATGTAGTTAGGACAATAACTCCTAGGCTTAATGTAGGCCTCTACCTCGGGACCAAACATCATATAGGCATAATTAATTTGGAATTGTATCAATCCCCCAATAAATCATTTCATGATCTCTTTGGATTATATAGTCATTAGTATCGTTTACTATAGGGGAAAACCAAAATCATGGGATCCCAATGTTAGGGGTTCCAAGAGGAGATAGTCAACTTGAGGAATGGGTTGATATCAACTCATATATCAAAGATATGGTATTGGTTCAGGGATATTTTAATATTCAAGAAGGTTTAGAGAACCCTAATAGAAACTCTAGATTCTACCGAACACATCTAAAGGAAAAGGGATAAAACATGTGATTCTAGAGTACAAAATCATTATAGGGGATAATCTTTTCAATGTGAATAATTATTGTATTTTTGTTTAACATCATGAGAATCATATGTTTATAGGATTTTTGACTTCATGAACCTCGGAAATTTAGTGGCTAGTCCTAAAATGGGGGATCTAAGAATCAATACATTTTCAATCGTATGGGAATTAAGATGTACGCAGTTCTATTTTTATATAATCTATTTGGAAGTTTTTAACCCTATGTAGGGGAAGGGAATTTTTTTTACTTTACATCATGTATGGACCCATGAATTGAGGTATGGGAGTCACTAAACATCCTTTGGTAACAAGAATTAATCCACATGTTGTTCTAATATAAATTTCAGTCAGTTTAAATTCTTGCCTCCATGACATGGAATATGAATGCATATATCATTTAGTCATTCTTGATTCTTCATGGGCATAGGGATAATTAATGATATGTATTTGGGACATGAAGTTTGAAAAGGGGGTGTACAAATGTATTTCAATGCTTAAGGAAGTTTGATATTCTTGGGGGATCCATATCCTGGAATGAAAGGGTACATGAATGGAATTTTAAAATCATTATTTGAACATGGGTATGAAGAACAGATGAGTAACATTGAAGATCTCTGAATACTCTTGAATAGTTTGTTTTTGAGGAGTGAAAATCATAACCCAATAATATTTGAGTTAACTGGCGGTGGAATATATTGGGTAAAGGTAAGCCATTGATAATGTTGGAAGCCAATATTCTACATATTCAATAAAATAACACATGGGTTTAAGTGGGGAACTCATTTGGGACTAAAATTCCTCTTGGCATAAGTTGTGTTTCCAATCCTCCCATGAATCCTATCATGGTACCTTTTGATTAACATATCCTATATTATTTTTCTATAGGGAAGAACTAGAAGTAGTAGATCCCAAGGTCAATGGGTTTCTACAATAAGAATAAGAACTAAAGAAATTGGTTGTATCAACTCGGATATTGAAGATTTGAAGTTGACACTTGGAGAATGTAATATTCAAGATGGGTTTAAGAATAATAAAGGCTACTTCAGCTTGTATTGAACCCGTTTTACAATTATGGGATAATACATGAAATTCTTGACTACAAAGTCATCAGGGTGGTGATTTGTTTGGATTGAAGACTATTTTTGTGTAGTATAATTTCACATGGCTTGAAAGTTGTCATTTAGTTTAATGTGACATGAATAAGATTCATTTTTTGATGTTTAATGGCATGAAACTAGGACATGGTTCCCTATCCATGACACATCTTAGTCACGCCGGCCATAGAAACTTTCCAGGTTCCCTAAGATCACATTATCCATGCACAAGGTGAGAAAAAAGGGATAATTGTGCTGTAAGGACCCGACCCCAGTTGCCTGGATCGGGTGCTTTATTTATTATAGTGTAATATAAATAAGGAATATGTATCCCAAATGAACAATTAGTTTAGTATATTTTTGAAACAAGATACATATATAAGTTCAATATTACATCATGGCAGAAAATTCAATACTGATTTATTCTATTAGAAAAATGCAAGCCTCAATGTTAAACCCAACAAGTGATTCATAATTTTCTTCTTCATAACCCGGAAAAATGAAACAGATGAAAGGGGTGAGCTCAAATGCCCAATAAGGGTAAGCAATACAGTGTAAGATAGCATATACAGAACACATAGTGAATAATTGTAAACACATGCCTTTAATATAAAATTTGATCACATAATGGTTGGAATATGAGCTGGGTAAATAATTCCAAAATAAAGCATAATGATCAGTATTATACTTGTCGAATAACCACATGAACTTTCAATTACTAGCATCATAATGAGGGAAGTGAATATTGTGAACATTCTAAAACATTTTTTCAAGGCCTCGACAAAGATGTCTAAAGCTGATTTAGGCCTCAGCAAAAATCCATATATCACATTGGGAAAGGCCTCAGCCAATTTCATGTCTATTTGTCTCATGAGACCTACTGATGCATATTGGGGATATAGAGGTCCCAACCTATAATAAGTGCTATTAATTCCTCGTATCAGTAGCAATAATCATAAACCACATATACATTCATATTTAACCTATCATATGAAATGTAACAAAATTTCCCTAACCATTAAATATAAAACACTAACCATTCTGAGTAATATGGTTAATGGTTTTAAGATAGTACATACACAATAAAAATAGAAATAAACAATTAACTAACATATGGTAGAAGGTATAATAAATTATTAAACCCAATAATACATAATAATCAACAAGAGTGTTGAAGAAGACAAAAATACTCTTATAAAATCATTAAACATTTTTTTAGATAAATACACATTATTTTGAAAAGATGGGTTCTTTTGGAAAAATCATTGTATAAAACCATAAGTGAAGTAAGATAGAATTTTATTAATAAAATTAGTAATTTTATATAGATAATGGTTTCCAAAAAAATATTTTAGAGTGCTCATGAAAATAGTTAAGAATTTGAGAAATTCCCATCAATCGTGCTTGTATTTTAGAAACAGTTTTGAAAGTTTCTTTTAAAATATGTAAATATCCATAAAATAGGGAAGGATTCTAGTTGGTTTACTTATATAGAATACTAAAAAATAATTCATTATGAGTAAATAATAATACATATAAATTTAATGGAGGTAATTAGATAATGAAAGTAACCCAATGGAAAATGGAAGTTCGGGTGGAAAACCCTTACCTCAAATCTGAACATGTTACGCACTTGAACATAAAATCCTAGAATATGAAATTATTATTATTAATATCATATTTATGAATCTATTAAAAATGTTTTCAGTTAATAATAATGCTGTTTAGTTCATTTATTCCCTTATTTATATGTTATTATATTGAATCTCGTCACTCCACAGTGTTTCTTTTCATTGTTTTCATAATCGGCTCACTTGTTCTTATGTTATGGAGTTCATGTGTAATGGATGTAAATCTACAGAAATGAAATGAAATATTATTTATTATCATAAATAATTTATAATTCTCATTTCTATCATTTTGATACATTGAATGAGGATTAATTGTTATATATAACATTAATGATAACTGTTTTGGTTAATTTGTGGGGTTTGATTACAAAAAACACAGTTTTCTTTATAACATAATAACATTTGTACAAAAGGATTATAGAACCCTAAATATGTTATATTAAATATATAATAATCTTGTAAAACCAAAAAAATAATGGTTTCAAGACCATAATTGAGAATGATAATAGAAATCGAAAGCCCATCGTACTTGAATGTGTTAAATTGACACATCTCAGATAGTGTTCTTGCGACTCATATAAATGAAAGTAAAAGGAAGAGATGATGATAAATTATTCCAATATCATTTAAACATTATAGAATATGTTTTCTACAAGAGTCATAAAAACATTTGGATAAATATAGGTATTAATATTAAAAGAAAACAAGTGAACTAGAAAGGAAAGACAATGAATTGAAAATTGAATTTACCACTTGAACCAAACCTACTTGAGAGCCTCCTTAAGGGAGATGTTTTGGTATTTTTATGAGACCAATGATTTATGGACGTGGGAAAATAGTTTGGGAGGGAATTTGAATAGAATTTGGAGAAGTCATAAGGCTTGATATGAGAGAAGAGAACATGGAGTGATGGGGGGTTTTTATAGTGGATGGGAGAGGGGATTTCACAATTTTATATGAATTAATTTTTTATTTCATTACTAGACTAGGAATAGTTAGTCTTATATGACCAATAATAGAAATTATATCATGAGAATCCAAATAAACTGGGATTACATCATCCGAACATCATACATGACTATATAATTAGTGTATTGAGCTTATTTTTTTAAATTATGGTATTTCACTATTCATAAAAAATTCATGTATTTTAGAAAAATTACAAATATTAACCATATCCATTTTTAGATGTTTAGAATCCAAAAATTAAGTCCATTATTTAAAAAAAAAATCATATCCATGATTAATTTAATATTTAATAAAAATCACAATTTATTCTAAAAACAACAGTTTTAAAACATTTCTTTACCTATTCCAAAGCATAGGCATTTCATACATTCACATGAATATTATTTATTTACTATCATAGGTAAGGTTACTATTAATTAGAGTATATCACTATTCATATGGTATTTTACTATTCATAAGGGTTGGTTACTATTCCTCAAAAATTACATTTTTCTTATCAGACTCCAAATAACTTACTTATCACAACTGTGTACGTGGTATTTTCAAAATTCACATCATAGAAGTGATAAACTTAAGTTTAAGTGTCACATAGAATTTAGTAGTTCATTATGTTGTGATTTCATCTTATTATGACATGTTTATAAGAATGCAATTTCCATTAGAAAATATTGGGTCGATACATTCTCCCCTCCTTACAAAAGTTTCATCCTAGAAATTCACAAAAGGTTACCTAAAACGATTCAGGTATATCTTCAACATAAGATCCTCAGGATCCCTTGTCGCCACTTTCATCATATGGTTGCAACAAAGAACCATTACCAGAATAGTCATTTGATTTCTCAATACATGTTCTCTGGAATCATGAATCTTGATAGACTCATCAAAATAAGACAGATCAGACTCAAATTCTATTTCTTCATAGGTGAGTACATAATTTGGGCCTGGCATGCATTTTTTTATCATTGATATGTGGAACACATTGTGAACTTTGGATGGACTTGGAGGCATTTACAAATGAAATGAAAAGACTCCAATTTCATTCAGGATATCAAACGGTATGATGTACCTCAGACTTAATTTTCCCTTCTTATCGAATCGTGTAATACCCCTCCATGGATATACCTTTAAAAAACATGATCTCCTTCTTGAAATTAAAATTCCATCATTCATTTATCATCATAGATCTTTTTACTACTTGGAGCTATTTTAATATTGGTTTGGACAATCTTCACCTTTTCTATTGTTTCTTCCACATATTCTAGGCCTACGTGCATTTTTTCACCAACATCATCCCAGGAAGTTGTTATACGACATTTCATTCCATACAATGCTTCATATGGTTCCATCCGAATACATGAATGGAATCTATTGGTATTGGAATTTTCTACGAGAGTTAAATACCAATCCCACTTCCCTTGAAAGTCCATTGCACAAGACCTCGTCATTTCTTCCAAATTTTTAATAGTCCTTTTTTATTGTCCCTGAGTTTTTTGGTAGTAGGTAGTGCTCAAACGAATATTAGTATCTAGGGACATCAGAATACTCTTCCTCACGTGTGATGTAAAATGGGGATCAAAATCAGAAACTATTGATAAGGGTACACCATGAAGTCTTTGAAATTCTTAATATATAGTCATGCTAATTTTTCAAGTGTTAGATCTTCTCTTATAGGAATAAAATGTGCTGATTTTGAAAGATGATCAACAGTGACCATATCACATCATTCTTTCTTGGAGTGCTTTGTTTCCCCCTGAAAAAGTCCATCATAATATCATCCCATTTTCACATTGTAATAGAAATGGATTGCGTGACTCCTCCAAGATGTTGTTTTCTAGCCTTCACTTATTGACACACCATACTTCTCGACACATAATCATCAATCTCAATCTTCATGGTTTCCCACCGAAAATGTTCTTTTAGATTTCCATAAATTTTGGTGTTACCTTTGTGTATAGAGAAATTAGAGCTATGAGACTCATCCAATAATTATCTATTTAGATCAAGAACATTTGGAACACAAATCCTTTTTCTGAAATTCAAAACACTGCCTTCATATATGAAGTGTAACACCCCAAGCTTCTACGGTACACTTATCTTTGAATAATGTGATAGCATGTGTTGTATGCAACTTCGAGTTCTAACACACCACAACCAATAAAACTAGCCATTATGAATAGTAATACATACTTTTTGAAATTATATATATTTTATATTTAAAAATGGACTTCATTTTTCGATTCGGAATATTGAAATTTTCCTATGTTGAATTTTTGGTATTTTTCTGAGAACTTCCAATTTTTATGAATAGTGAAAAATACTTAAAAACAACTTTTTTAATCAAAATAATTTATAGTGATTAATTATATTATTTAGTGGTTTTAATGTATAATTAGAATATATTTTTAACATTTTATCCAATGGTGTTCATTTTAATTAATTTCACTTTGAAATTGGACATAAACAATTGTCAATCTTTTGATATATATTGTTTCTTAAAAACACGCTATTTGTTGTAACATCGGGAATAAATTATAAAATTAACTAATGAAACTTATATGTTTGGAATTTTTTAAAATAGAAATCATTTTTGAATTCAGAATATCAATTATAGCTTAGGGTGAAATTTTGGAATTGTTCTGAAAAACTTTAATTTTTGATGAATAGTGAAACCACTAAGTGGTAGTTAAAAAACATAATTTTTCATAAAACATAATTTTACCGCTTCTGTGAATGTAATTTTGAAAATCTGAGAGACACGATTAATATCAAGTAGTAAAATTTGGTTCAATGAGATGAAAATAATTTTTGGTGAAAAGTAACTTTTTACTTTTATTTACCACGGTTAAAAGTAAATAGGGTAATTAAGGGTAAAAATGATATTAATATTACCCTAAAACATGTCCTAATTCTATTGGACAACTGTATCTCGACCAAAAACAACCTTAGGAATAAAATATTATAATTTAGGACCACTTGGATTAGATTAGGACATTTATTATTATTTAATTCAAAGAAGAGTTAAAAGAGTTAAAATCAATGTTTATTTACTAAACATTTTTAATATAGGGTTATAAATAATATAAATTAGATTGTAAACAATTCATTAGAAATCTAAAATGATTTCCTAAATAATGATATTTTATTTATAATTTTTAGATATTAAATAATTTAATTTATTTATGACACAATGATGATGCATTAATTTCCATAATAGTGAAAAAATTAAAATAGTCGATATTATAAATACACAAATAAATATAATTTGAGACTTTTTATGAATTAAAATAATTATCTAGGTTAATATGACATGTTAGGATTGACTTAATTTACTTTGTTCGAAGTAATCATTCTGTTATAATTTTTACAAAAATCAATTATTGAATAGTGTCAAAATTGACATAAAAGAGTTTTTAAAACAAATATTATATTATTAATTGATATCAAATTCTTAAAAATATAAGGTTTGGCCAAGAGACTTATATCATGATATCTGTATCATTAATGGACCACTTGGGGGTCGCTTGGATGTATATAGTATGTTTATTAACTATATAATATAAAAAATACAAAGTGACATGGTAAGTGTCAAACTAATTAACTAAGAGTTAACACTTAATTATAAGGTTAATATAATGTCCCAAACCTGTCTAAATTATATTGGTTGAATGGTTTTCGACCTATCCCCACATTAAACTTTAAATAATCTTCTTTGGAGCCATTAGAAACCGTATATGAATTTATTATAAAATAATATTTCTAGCTTTTCCAAAGGTGCCCCTCACCCCTCTTATAAAAGGGAACTCCTCCTTCTCATTACTTCACACCTTCAAAGCCTTTTGGTTCGGAAAAACTCTGCCCATATACTATCTAAACTTCCCTCAATACAACCTAGAGTCCTTAGTTTGATCATAAAGCCAACTTAAGGAGCCCTTTTGATCAAATCAAAAGGAAGAACACGAAGAAGAGGTAATGTTTTCACCACCATTTTTCAAATTCATTTCTTCTTCAACTTCTTATTTCTTTTTTATTTCTATTCTAAAATAATAACTCCAGTATCTTCTATATACTGTGATGTTATTATAAATATGGTACAACCATATTCAGTATTATATCCATCCTTTGAATGGCATGTCACCATACGTACGTATGTACGGCTAACCGTCTCCACGTCGTGGAATAATTGTCATTCAATAAATTATTATTTGTATGAGTATAATAATGATGTGTAATTGATGTAAATAATAAATATATCCTGATAATTATTCTTTATATATGATATACCATCCAATTATATATTATTTTAATATTAAAACATTGATATTGTCGCTCGTGCGTACATACGGACTACCGTCTCCACGAACGCGATGAGATTCATTCTCCATCATATTCATTCAAGTATAATTATAATATGATGATTACTAATAGTATATAAGTACTTGATATCATTCTGGATATGATTAAGATACAACCTATCCATGGAAAACACAACTTACGTAACAAAACATATAAAAGAAAACGAGTATGTTAACACCCGAAACAATGATAATACTAAGATATTATTAACAAATCAATGTTAAAAGATCATATATGATATCATATTGATGTATATGATTCTTGTTTAATTTAATAAAAAATATTTCACCATTATACAGGAGGTTAACCTACCCCAACCAAGGAAAAGTACAAGGTAAGGGTTACTTCACAATCTCTTCATTATCCGAGGTTGTTTATAAGTAATTATCTACTGGGACTTCTTTATCATCCACATCAATGTTTCTTAAAAATGTATTTCAAAACATTTTTACTATTTACTAGAATATGGGTTAAATTCATTTATACCCTTTTTTGACTTTTTATCAGAGGTTTAAAAAGAAATCATTCCATCATTTTCCAAAGAAGGTGCTTTTTAACCTTTTCGACACAATTAAGGTAAGAATGTTTTTTTAACTTATACGGCGGGTGCGGCTATTTTCCGCCATTATAAAATTGTAAAAGATTCCCTTGCAAGATTATAAGAATATATTCAATGAAAATGTTTTATTTTATATTACTCTTAAATGGTTTCAAAATAAAAAGAGATATTTCTCTAAAAAGTGTTTTGATTTCATCTATGTCAACATCCTTTGATGGATTTTAAGCTTATTTGAAGTTGATTCATCATGAAACAAAACTTCCTTATTGTATTGAAGGTTTTGTGATATGTTTTACTATAGATATGTTATTTTTTTACCCTTCATGGTTTATGGTGAAAGTATTAACATTTCGTATGCTAGTTTTAATACGAATGATTATGTTATGTTTAAACCTTTTCATATGGGAATGCATTGGACTTAATATATGACGGGTGGAGCCCTCTATATCTCCTTGATGCATCGGTAGGTATCATGAGATAAACTAGTGTATTGGCACAAGGCCTTGGAAAAATCTTATTTGTGGTCTTGGCACGAGTCCTTGACTATGTGGTAATGATAGTATGGCATTATGCATTCCATCATTATAAAAGTGGTTATTGATATTGCATTTGATTATTCAATTAGGAGAATATCCATGTGAATAAGTAAATGGAATTATTTCATTTTATTTTTTCCATACTATGTTTATGTTCATGTTAAAAAGGCTTTTGTTTTAGTTATACAGTCCCTTAAATGTTGATTCTTATTTATGAAAGTTTCCGCTATATTGTTATCCTTACTGGGGATTTGAGATCACCCCTTTAAATGTTTTATTTTTCCCAGGATATGAAGAAGTAATTTATGAAGGACCTATAGGGATAATATGAGGGGATAATAATGTGTAATATGGAGAATATATTGTTGTAGTTTTCATTTTATAATGTTATGTAAGACTTATTAATATATCTAGTGTTTCCAAGGCAACTAAACTAATCGGTCATTCGAGATTTGATTTTCCTTGTGATCATGCCTATGTTATGTAATAATGTACTGACTCTAGGTAACTGGGTTCGGGGTGTTATATCTAGTATTAGAGGATGTTTAGTAAAAACCTTTGAAGATAGATTTAGATAAAATCTAATTAGAGCACATAGATTTAACAAGGACTTTGAGGATTAGTATAGAAGAACTTCCAAGAATTTTGGTATTGTAGAGATTTTGTGAGTTTTCTGAGCAATACATCCCTGTCTGGATACATGCTGGTAGAGGCGGCTCCAGAATAGATGTATCTATGGGTAAAACTCAAAAGCACCGCTTTGAGCTAGACTCGAACGGGAACTGGTGCACGACAACGGGCCTTGCGGCACTCTTGGTTACGTCACTCCCGGGGGATATGCTTAGGATAACTCTCATTTTCATTACAAATCATTATTAAGGGTTTATGAGTATATACTTCCTCAAAGAAAACATTTTTATGATTATGGATTATATCCATAAATAGTTCAACTTATGTTAAGTGTTTTATAAGTATGGAATTATGTATTTTGATTCATAAACTGATCTGGTTTATTCCATTATTTAGAAAAGGCGCCTAGTGGAAGAAATGGAAACTATATCAATGCACGCACTCCATGTAGGGATTTCCCTCCAACTCAAGATAATAATAGTAGAGCTGGTGATGCAACTGGTGCCGATCAGCTAATCACCATACCGGGACAACCCACTCAGGTTATGAATAACAACCTTACCCGTATGGAGCACTCTGATCCACAGCATGGAGGATCAATGTTAGATCGATTCATGAGGAAACAACCACTATCGTTCAATGGGAGTACAAATCCCTTATTAGCTGTGAAATGGATAAATTCCCTAGAGAAAATATTTCAGGCTTTGGGGAGTAGTGAAAGAGAAAAAGTTATCATTGTAGTTTACCGCCTCACTGGAGATGCTGATCAATGGTGGTAATTGATTCAAAACATGAAGTAAGATGATGAATTATAAAATATGGAATGGAGGGACTTCAAAGATCTGTTTTTAGAAAAATACTTTCCTCGTGACCATCGAGAAAATATGGAAAGGCATTTTATGAGTCTGAGAGAAAAGGAGGATGAGAATTTCACAAAGTTTGAGGCTAACTTTACAAGGTTAACAAGGTATGCTGGAGATTATATATGTAACCCCACAAGTAATATTGATCGTTTCTTTGATGGGTTAAAACCATTTCACCATCTAGCAGTAGTCTCACAATCATTTTCATCGTACGAAGACATTGTCTCATGTGTTATCAAGAACGAAAATGAATTCTCTAAGTCTTATGACTTTAAAGCAAAGCAAGAGAAGAAGAGATCTTCTGATCACTCTAGGAATGGAAATAAGAGGAAGAAGAGAAAGGTTGAATATCCATCCTGTGGTAAATGTGGGAAGAAACACCTCGGTTCTTTCATGAATGGAATGTGTGTCTGTTACAAGTGTGGTGAAAAAGACCACCAAGCTCGTGATTGCAAAGGGAAGAAAAAAGCTACCAATGTTCAATGCTAAAATTGCAGGGAGATGGTGCATTATGAAAATGAATGTCCTAAGAGTCAGGGGAACTTACCTCAGAAAAGGCCAAGGGACAAGGCCAAGCTTATGCTATCACTACTACTAAGGTAGAAGCTCCGAAAGACGTGGTGGCATGTAATTTAATGGTTTCCTCATGTTTAGAAAATACATTATTTGATTCTGGATCATTGCATTGTTTCATATCATCCCAGTTTGCTATGAAAATTAGATATTTCCAATTTGATTTAACATGGGAGTTGTCAGTTGAAACTCCTAAGGGATGTATCATTTCAACAATGTTTTGTGAATCGGTCCCCATTAGAGCACATAAATGTTCTTTATCTGCTGATCTCATCATCATTCCTATGATTTAGTTTGATATAATCTTCAGTATGGATTGGATTTCGGACTATGATGCGAAAATTTATTGTAAGAAGAAAGAGGTTACAATTTTTGATGATGATGATAAGGAACACCTTATCTTTAGAGAAGAATCGTCACCACCTAATTCTTATCTAGATGTACCCCCAGTAGCTCAAATAAATTCAATTATTGGGGAGGAAGATAAAGAAATGACTGTGGGTGAGGGAAGGAATGTTCAAATAGAGGATGTACCTATTGTGAAAGAATATGTAGATGTATTTCTGGAAGATGTACCTAGACATCCTCCAGAACGAGAAGTTTAGTTTTCCATTGATTTAATTCCTTGATCAAGGCCTATATCAAAGAACCCTTATAAAATGGCCACTGTAGAATTAGTCGAACTAAAGAAACAACTAGAGGAATTGAGTAATAAAGGATTTATTCACCCTAGTGTTTCTCCATGGAGATCCCCTGTTCTTTTTCTTAAAAAGAAAGATGGATCTATGAGGGTATGTATCGACTATAGGGAGATCAATGCTATAACAATAAATAACAAGTATCCCCTACCTCGCATTGATAATTTATTTGACCAACAGCATGGAGCTCAATACTTTTCAAAGATTGAACTTCGATCTGGATACCATCAATTGTGTGTGAAGAAGGAAGTCATTCCGAAGATATCATTTCGAACCAGGTACGAGCATTATGAGTTTATAGTAATGCCTTTTGGATTGACTAATTCACCCTCTGTATTCATGGATCTGATGAATAGAGTTTTCAAGGGATATCTCAATGAATTTATGGTGGTATTTATTGATGATATCTTGGTATAATCCAAAAGATATGAAGATAATGAAAATCACTTGTGCATTATCCTAAAGACTCTGAGAAGACAGAAATTATATGGGATGTTTAGCAAGTGTGAATTCTGGCTTCAATAGATTTATTTTCTTGACCATATTGTCTCTAAAGATGGAATCTCTGTTCATCCTTCTATGACCAAGGCAATCCATGAATGGCCACCACCTACGAGTATAACTGAGGTACACAGTTTTATTGGTTTGGCTGGTTATTATCGACGTTTCGTCCAGAATTTTTCCCGGTTGTCTAACCCATTCACCAAGCTCACACGTAATGGGGTAAAATTTGTTTGGACAAAATAGTGTGAAGAATGTTTCGAAGAACTGAATAGAAGATTAGTCATTGCTCTTATATTGACTCTACCATCGGGGAATGATGGGTTCGTTATTTATAGTGATGCATCGAAGAGAGAACATGGTTGTGTCCTTATGCAGAATGATAGGGTTATTGACTATGCATTACAACAGTTGAAAATTTATGAGCAAAACTATCCTACTCATGATCTTGAGCTAGCAGCTGTGATCTTTTCTTTGAAGATATGGAGGCACTACCTCTATGGTGAAAAATGTGAGATTTATACTGATCACAAGAGTTTGAAGTATACTTTCTCACAAAAAGAACACAAGATGAGGCAAAGGAGATGGCTTGAATTAATCAAGGATTATGATTGTTTGATACACTACCACCCAGGGAAAGCAAACAAGGTGGCAGATGCTTTGAGAAGAAAAGATCACGGAGTTTTGAACAATATGAGTATTTAAAGGGATCCAATTTTCATGGATCTAGTGAAGATGGACATGGGAATAACCATGGGAGTTGAAACATCAATTGTTTTTCAAATGGTTTCCAAACCATCTTTACTAGAAAGGATTAAGAGTTCTCAGACAGAAGATGAATAATTTCAAAAGAAGATTAAAGCTGTGAATGATGGGAGATTGAGAGACTTTGTGTATGAAGATGGAATTTTGAAATTCGGGAAGAGGCTTTGTGTTCCCGATATACCTGATCTAAAAAGGGAATTTTTGGATGATGCTCATAGTTCCAATTTCTCTATACACCCTGGGAGCACCAAAATGTATAGAGATTTGAAGGAATATTTTTTGGTGGGACAACATGAAGAGGGAGATTGTCGATTTTGTGTCAAGATGTGTGGTTTATCAACAAGTGAATGCGGGAAGGAAACAGCCTTGTGGAGTATTGCAACCTCTTCCCATACGTGAGTGGAAATGGGATACTATCACAATGGACATTGTCATGGGACTACCAAAGACTCCTAGAAGGAACGATGCAATATGGGTTATTGTTGATCGTCTTACCAAGTCAGCACATTTTCTTTCTATAAGAGAAGATCTATCACTGGAACGTCTAGAAAGACTATATATTGATGAAGTTGTGAGACTTCATGGAGTACCCCTATCGATTGTTTCTGATCGTGATCCCCGTTTTACATGATGATTCTGGAATAGTCTTCAGAAATCCCTGGATACTGAACTTTGTTTGAGCACTGCCTACCACCCTCAGAGAGATGGACAATCAGAATGAACTAGTCAAACCTTATAAGACATGTTGAGATCTTTCTCACTTGACTTTCAGGGTATGTGGGATCAATATTTACCTCTGTTAGAATTTTCCTATAACAATAGATTTCATTAAAGTATTCAGATGGCACCATATAGAGCATTATACGGAAAGAGATGTCGCACACCAACATGTTGGGATGACGTTGGTGAATGAAAACTTGTAGGTCCAGAACTGGTGGAGGAAACAATGGAAAAGGTGACGGTAATCCAAAATCACATCAAAGCAGCTCAAAGTAGGCAGAAGAGCTATGCCGATAATTGAAGGAAGGATTTGGAATTTCAAGTTGGTGATCATGTTTTCCTGAAGGTATCTCCATGGAAGGGAGTCATACATTTTGGTATGAAAGGTAAATTTAGTCCCATGTACATCGGAAATTTCGAAATTCTAGAACGAATTGGGGTTGTAGCTTATCAATTGGAAATGCCGCCAAGTCTCTCCAAACTTCACAATGTGTTCCACGTATCTCTATTGAGGAAATACAGGCCTGACCCAACGCATGTACTCACCTACAAGGAATTAGAACTGGAACCCAATCTATCTTATTGTGAAGATCCTGTCAAGATTTTTGATCCGAGAGAACAAGTGCTGAGAAATCGGATGATGCGTCTGGTAATAGTTTTGGGGAGAAACCATAAGATGGAAGAGGTAATGTGGGTACCCGAGGAAATTATGATGAAGAACCACCCAAGTCTTTTTATGCGGTAGTATTCTAGAAATTTTGAGGACGAAATTATTTGAAGGAGGGGAGAATGTAACACCCCAAACTTCTATGGTACGCTTCTCTTTGAATATTGCGATAGCGTGTGTTGTATGCAACATCGAGTTCTAACTCACCACAACCAATCAAACTAGCCTTTATGAATAGTAATACATACTTTTTGAAATTATATATATTTTATATTTCAAAATTGACTTCATTTTTGGATTCGGAATATCGAAATTATCTTAAGTTGAATTTTTAGTATTTTTCTGAGGACTTCCAATTTTTATGAATAGTGAAAAATGCTTAAAAACAACCTTTTTAATCAAAATAATTTATAGTGATAAATTATATTATTTAGTGGTTTTAAAGTATAATTAGAATATATTTTTTCCATTTTATCCAATGGTGTTCATTAGAATTAATTTCACTTTGAAATTGGACATAAACAATTGTCAATCTTTTGATATATATTGTTTCTTAAAAACACGCTATATGTTGTAACATTAGGAATTAATTATAAAATTAATTAATGCAACTTATATGTTTGTAATTTTGTAAAATAGAAATCATTTTTGAATTCGGAATATAAATTATAGCATAGGGTGAAATTTTGGCATTGTTCTAAAAAACTTCAATTTTTGATAAATAGTGAAACAACTAAGTGGTAGTTAAACAACTGAATTTTTCATAAAACATAATTTTACCAATTTTGTGAATGGAATTTCGAAAATCTGAGAGACACGGTTAATATCAAGTATTAAAATTTGGTTCAATGAGATGAAAATAATTTTTGTTGAATAGTACCTTTTTACTTTTATTTACCATGGTCAAAAGTAAATTGGGAAATTAAGGGTAAAAAATATATTAATATTACCTAACACATGTCCTAATTATATTGGACAAGTGTATCTCGACCAAAAACAACCTTAAGAATAAAATATTATCATTTAGGTCCACTTGTTTTAGATTAGTACATTTATTATTATTTAATTAAAAGAAGAGTTAAAAGAGTTAAAATCAATGATTATTTACGAAATAAAATTTAATATAGTGTTATACATAATATAAATAAGATTTTAAATATTCATTAGAAATATAAAATGGGTTTCTACATAATGATAGTTTATTTATAATTTTTAGACATTAAATAATTTAATTTATTTATGACACAATGATGATGCAGTAATTACCATAATAGTGAAAAAATTAAAATAGTTGATATTATAAATACCCAAATAAATATAATTTGAGACTTTTTATGAATTAAACTAATTTTCTAGGTTAATAGGACATTTTATTATTGACTTAATTTAATTTTTTCTATGTAATCATTCTGTTATGATTTTTACAAAAATCAATTATTGAATAGTGTCAAAATTGACAAAAAAGAGTTTTTAAAACAAATATTATATTATTAATTGATATTAAATTCATAAAAATATAAGGTTCGGCAAAGAGACTTATATCATGATAGTGGTATCATTAATGGACCACATGGGGGTCTCTTGGATGTATATAGTATGTTTATTAACTATATAATATAAAAAAAATACAAAGTGACATGGTAAGTGTCAAACTAATTAACTAAGAGTTAAAACTTAATTATAAGGTTAATATAATGACCCAAACCTGTCTAAATTCTATTGGTTGAATGGTTTTCGACCTATCCCCACCTTAACCTTTAAATAATCAACTTTGGAGACATTAGAAACCATATATGAATTTATTATAAAATAATATTTCTAACTTTTCCAAAGGTGCCCCTCACCCCTCTTATAAAAGGGAACTCCTCCTTCTCATTACTTCACATCTTCAAAGCCTTTTGGATCGGCCAACCTCTGCCCAAATACTATCTCAACTTCAATAAATACAACCTAGAGGCCTTAGTTTGATCAGAAAGCCAACTTAAGGAGCCCTTTTGATCAAATCAAAAGGAAGAACACGAAGAATAGGTAATGTTTTCACCACCATTTTTCAAATTCATTTATTCTTCAACGTCAAATTTATTTATTATTTATATTATAATATAATAAATACAGTATCTTCTATATATTGTTATGTTATTATAAATATGTTACAACCATATTCAGTATTATATCCATCCTTTAAATGGCATGTCACCATACGTGCGTATGTACGGCTTACCGTCTCCACGTCGTGGTGTAGTTGTCCATAAATAAATTATTATTTGGATGGGTATAATAATGATGTGTAATTCATGTAAATAATAAATATAACATGATAATGATTCTTTATATATGATATACCATCCAATTATAGATTATTTTAATATCAAAATAATGATATTGTCGCTCGTGCGTACGTACGGACTACCGTCTCCACGAACGCGATGAGATTCATTCTCCATCGTATCCATTAAAGTATAATTCTCATTTGATGATTAATAATAGTATATAAGGACTTGATATCATTCTTCATATGATTAATATACCACCTATCCATGGAAAACATGGCTTATGTAACAAAACATATAAAAGAAAATGAGTAAGTTAACACCCGAAACAACGATAATACTAAGATATTATTAACAAATCAATGTTAAAAGATCATATATGATATCATATTAATGTATATGATTCTTGTATAATTTAATAACAATTATTTAACCATTATACAATAGGTTATCCTACCCTAACCAAGGAAAAGTACAAGGTAAGGGTTATTTCACAATCTCTTCATTATCCGAGGTTGTTTATACGTAATTATCTACTGGGACTTCTTTATCATCCACATCCATGTTTCTTAAAAATGTATTTCAAAACATATTTTCTATTTACTAGAATATGTGTTAAAGTCATTTATACCCTTGTTTGTATTTTTATAAGAGGATTATAAAGGAATCTTTCCGTCCTTTTCCAAACAATGTGTTTTTATCCTTTTCGACAGAATTAAGGTAAGAATGTTTTTTAACTTATACAGCGGGTGCGGCTATTTTCCGCCGTTATAAAATCGTCGAAGCATGCCTTAAAATATTGTAATAATATTTTCAAAGAAAATGTTTTATTTTATATTACTCTTAAATGATTTCAAAATAAAAAGAGATATTTCTCTAAAAATAGTTTTGATTTCATCTATGTCAACATCCTTTGATGGATTTTAAGCTTATTTGAAGCTGATTCATTATGAAACAAAACTTCCATATTGTATTGAAGGTTTTGTGATATGTTTTACTATGGATATGTTATTTTTATACACTTCATGGTTTATGGTGAAAGTATTATCATTTCAAATGAAAGTTTTAATACGAATGTTTATGTCATGTTTAAACCTATTCATATGGGAATGCGTTGGACTTAATATGTGACGGGTGGAGCCCGATATAGCTCCTTGATGCATCGGTAGGTCTCATGAGACAAACTAGTGTCTTGGCACAAGGCCTTGGAAAAATCTTATTTGTATTCTTAGCACGAGGCCTTGACTATGTGGTTATGATAGTCTGGCATTATGCATTCCATAATTATGAAAGTGGTTATTGATATTGAATGTGATTATTCGATTAGTAGAATATCCATGTGAATAACTAAATGGAATTATATCATTTTATTTTTGCCATAATATGTTGAAGTTCAAGTTAAAAAGGCTTCTGTTTTAGATATACATTGCTTTAAATGTTTATTCTTATTTAGGAAAGTTTCCGCTATATTGTTATCCTTACTGGGCATTTGAGCTCACCCCTTTCAATGTTTTATTTTTCCCAAGATGTGAAGATGTAATTTATGAATTACCTGCAGGGATAATATGAGGGGATAAGAATGTGGAATATGGAGACTATATTGTTGTAGTTTTCATTTTATGATTTAATTTATGACTTATTAATATATCTAGTGTTTCCAAGGCTACTAAACTAATCGGTATTTCAAGATTTGATCTTTCTTCTGATCATGCCAATGTTATGTAATAATTCACCATCTCTAGGTAACTGGGGTCGGGGTGTTACATGAAGTCAATCAACTACACATCATTTACAGCTTTAATTTTCTTTTGAAACTACTAATCATCATCCTGTGAACTTTTTATCCTTTCTAATAAAGATGGTTTGGAAACTAATTGAAAAAGTAGTGATGTGTTACCCTCCTTGATAATTCCCATACCCATCTTCACTAGATCCATGAACAGAGGATCCCTTTCAACTCTCATATTTTTTCTGAATTTTGTTTTCTTTTCTACTCAAAGTGTCTTCCACTTTTTTTTCCTTCCATGACTGGTAGTTTATTGTGAAATCATAGTCTTTGAGTATCTCGATCGATCTTCTTTTTCTCATGTTGATTTCTTTATGTGATAATTTATATTTAAAACTCTTATGATCTGTATATATCTCACATTTTTCTCCATAGAGGTAATGTCTACAAAATATTTGGAGAAAATATTCCCGCTGCTTACTCAAGATCATAAGTTCGATTGTTTTGGTCATGAGTTTTAGCTTCCTTGATGCATAGGCAATCACTCTATCATTCTGCATAAGGACACAACCAAGTCATTTCTTCGATGCATCACTATAGATAACAAACCCATAATTTCTTGATGGTAGGGTTAGGATTAGAGAATTCACTACCCTCCTCTTCAATTTTTCAAAACATTCTTCACATTCCTTTGTCCATATGAAATTAACCCTTGTTTGTGTGATATTGGTCATTGGGTTGGCAAAATGGGTGATGTTCTAAATGAAATGTCTATAATAACCTACTAAACCAATAAAACTACGTACCTCTGTTATGTTCATTAGAGTAGGCCATTCTTGCATAGCCTCTATCTTCATAGGATCTACAAATATTCCATCCTTATAGACAATTTTTCCTTGAAAGGAAACTGATTAGAGTTAAAAATCACACTTTCTAAATATCCCATATAATTTATTTATTCAAAGTGTCTTCAGAATAGTGCACAACTGATTTCCATGATCTTCAAGACTTTTAGAGTATACCTAGATATCATCAATAAACACCACTACAAAGTCATCAAGATATTCCATGAAAAATCTATTCATTAGATCCATGAAAACAAATGGTGAATTAGTTAGTCCAAAAGGAATTACTGTAAACTCATCATGTTCATACATGGTTTGAAATGATGTCTTTGAAATGTCTTGCTTCCACATATGAAACTGATGAAATAAAGTTCGAAGATCAATCTTAGAAAATTATTGGGATCCATGAATTTGAACAAATAAATCATCAATTTATGGAATATGATACTTATTAGTTTTTGTAATATCAATGATCTCAATGCAGTAAATGAAAAACCTCATAGGCCCATCATTATTCTTAACAAAAAGAACTAGGACAGACCATGGAGAAATACTAGGGGGAATAAATCTTTTATCACTCAATTAATCTTGTTGTTTCATTATTTCCACTAACTCCATAGTGGCCATTCTATAAGGGGTCTTTGATATGGTCCTTGAACCAGGAATTAAGTCAATGGGAAAATCAACCTCCCACTCTGGTGGAGGACTGGGTAAATCCTCTAGAAAGACGTCAACATATTCTTGTACAATTAGTACATCCTATATCTATACATTATTCTCCTAATCCATATTTATTTTATTCCCTTCCTCTCTAATAATTTAATTCATTAGAGATACTAGGTGTGGATCTAGATGCGATTCTAATTGAAAGGTTTTTGCTCTAAAAATATGGGATTCTACACCATTCTTGAAAATTGTAACTTCCTTCTTCTAGCAATATATCTTCACATCATAATTTGATAGCCAATCTATACATAGAAATATATCATAGTCCACCATTGGTATGATGATAAGGTTAGCAACTGAAAAACATTTATGTGTAATGAGGGGGACTAATCGACATGCCTTTGTTGCAATGATAGATCCACTAAGAGTTATGACTTATAAATCCATTATTAAATCAAATTAGACATATCTAATTTTCTGGTCAAACAGGGAAGACATAAATGAATGAGACGATCTGTAATCAAATAAATCATTGGCTATGTTTGGTGAAATTATCAATGTACCTAGCACCATGTCATTCAGAACTTCACCCTCAACTATAGTGATCACATAATCTTGTCCTTGCCCCCTTGGCCTTTATTTTTGCATGTTTTTATGACACTCTAGAAATTAATTAGAATAGTGTCCCATATCCTGAAAATTATAGAATTGAACATTAATGGCTTCTTTCTTCCCCTTGAAATCACCAACAAAACGGTCTTTCTTACATCATTTGTAGCATACTCTTCTTCCCTTTCCGCATTCACTAGGGTGTTTCCTTCCAAAATTATAACAAGGTGGGAATTATACTCATCCCTTATTCCTTGTTTCGTTATTTCCTTCCCAATTATTTTCAGAAGACCTCTTCATTACTTTCTTTCCCATAAATTCATAAGACAAAGATAATTACTTTTTTATCTTGATAGAAAACGAAACTTTATCCTCATATGATGAGAAACATTGGGAGACCAGTTCCTGTGGGAGGAATGGATTTAAGCCATCAATGAATCAATCAATTTTGCTCCCTGGATTTCGTATGTAGTCAAAAACACGTTTTTATAACCTTGTAAATTTATCTTCATACTTTGGAACATTCTTATCTTCCTTCTTCATTAAATTCAAGACTTTCCTGTCCATATTCGCTCTCTGTTCACGAGAAATGTATTTCTCTAGGATGATTTTTTTAAAGTCCCCACATTCCATCCCCTCTATTTCTTCCTCCTATTTTCATTTTTTGATTAACGACCACCACTAATACACATCTCTTGATAGATGATAAAATTCTATGATGACCTTTTCTCTTTCATTACATCTCATAGTGAGAAATATTTTATTAAGGGAAGTTATCCACGGCTCAGATACAAATGGTTTTATAGTCCCACTGAATGATAATGGTTGTTTTCGTATAAAGCGATCTAACATAGCTCCTCCAAGTGGAAGATTCATATGCTCAATACAGGTAATTTTATTATTCGTAACCTAAGTAAGTTTTCCTAGTAGAGTTATAAGTTTCTCAACACCCATCATAGCACCAAATCCAACATCATTATCTTGCATCGAAGGGGAATCCCTACAGGGGACATGCGTGTTCATGTAGTTTCCATTCATTAAACTAGGTACCATATATAAATAATGGAATACACTAAATTCAAATAAGAATCATATTTTATAATCTCTATGTAGAAAAATACAAAGCATAAATCAAAATTCTACGCATTGCTGAATTCTTAATACTAAAGATGGTATCTTTGTGGAAAAATTTACATATAAATCCTTCTTAATGCCTTGTCATGAAAATTTAAATTATCCTAAGCATATATTCAAGGATTGTAGTAACCAAGAGTACTTCAAGGCCCATTTTCATGTACCAGGATACCCCGTGTCAAGCCAAAAACTATTTGTCGAAGCTTTCACTCCTATGTACATCTGTTCCAGAACCACCTCTACCTACTCATATCCAGACAGAGATGTATTGATAGAAATATCCACCTAATCTATTCATTACCAAAATACCAGGATATTCTTGTGTGGTTATCCTCAAAGACTATCTTAGGGACTCTTCCCTAATCTACATTTTTTTAATCTAGTTATCATGTTTTCTACTAAACTTCCTTTAATAACAACTGTAAGGACCCCTCCCCAGTTTCTCGGAGATGGTGAATTTTTTTATTAAATTGGAATGTAAACAAGGAATATGAATCCCAAAGGACCATGTATTTTACTAGCTTTTTGAATCAAGATACATATATAAGTTCAAAATTACATTATGATGAGTAAAAAAACACTGATTTATTTAATTAGAAACATCCAATCCACCAAGTTTAACCATGTAAGTCATTCCTTATTTACTTCTTGATAACCTAGAAAAATGAAATGCAATAAAGGTGTGATCTAAAATGATCAGTAAGGGTAAAAAATATAGTGGATGATAGCATAAAAATAATACTTTGTGAATAATTGAAAACACATTCCTTTAATAATAATTTCTAACACATTATGGTAGGAATATGAGCTTGTAAATAAAAACAAAATCACATGTATTCTACTACTAGAATTACCAAATAAACATCCATTTACTAGCTTCATAATGCGGGAAGTGCATATTCCAGACAATCTGAAACATTTTTTCAATGCCTCGGCCAAGACGTCTAAATATGATTTTGGCCTCAGCTAAAATCCATATATCACATTTGGAAATGCCTCGACCAATTCCACATCTATTTGTCTCATGAGACCTAACGATGCATAAAGGGGCTATAGAGGGACCCACCTGTCACATAATAAGTCAAATTCATTCTTCATATGAGCAGGGATAATCATAAACAACATGTACTTTCATATTGAAACAATCAGAGGAAATGTAACTAACTTTCCCCAATCATTAAACATAAAACACTTACCTTTTTGAGTAATATAGTGAATGGTTTTATGATACATCATAAAAAATAAAAAAATTCATAAACTATTCATTCAAATATGGTATAAGAGATAATAAATTGTTAAACCCAATAATACATAACAATCAACAAGAATGTTTAAGTATAGAAAAATACTCTTATAAAATCATTAAATAATTCTTGAGATAAATACTATTTATTTTGAAAAGAAAATTTCTTTTTAAAAAATCCTTGTATAAAACTAGAAGTTATGTAAGATAGTATTTTAACAATAAAATGAGTGAGTCTATTAGGATAATTATTTCCAATACCAGATTATAGAGTGCCCATGATAATATAAAAAAATTTGAAAAATTCCCTTGAATCAGGCTTGTATTTTGGAATCAATTTTAAATGTATCTTTTAAAACATGTAACGATTTATAAAAAAAGGAAGTATTGTTGTTGGTGTACATATATATAATACTAACACATAATTTAGGATGAGTAAAAAATAATACATAATAATTTCATTGAGGTAAGTAGACAATGAATGTAACCCGAATGAAAATGGATGTTTGGGTGGAAAAACCTTACATTAAATCCGAACGTGTTATTCTCTTGAACATAAACTCCTAGAATTTGAAATTATAATTAATAATAACCTATTTAAGAACCTATTAAACATGTATTTAGTTTATAAAAATTAATCTGAGTTAATTTATGTCACACCCGGACCAGGTTTGATGTGCGACTTGCGCGCAACTTATAAAATTGTGCGTCAACACGCAGCTTGACATTGTAGGTCGTTAGTGTCGGGTGGCACAGTTAGAGCGCAGCTTTCTCGACTGCGCACTTGACGTCACGTGAGCTATGTGGTTGCCCGACATTCAAAATAAGTAGATAAATTATTTAAAGGTCAAGTGAAATGAAATGAAGTTAAAAAAAATTAATAGAATAGATTTTGATAAAATAATGATTAAGCATAAAATAAAAATAATATATAGTTTTAATAATAATAATACCATTTTTTGGTTGTTTTATTATTATTATTATTATTATTATTAAGATTATTATTATTATTAATATGATAATTAATACTTTTATTACTATTATGATTTTTATTTGGTTTTATTTTTATTATTATTAGTATAACATTAGTAAAAAAACAAAACAAAACAAAAGGGTCTTGAAATCCTAAGGGGAAGGGGTCGCAACCCCCTTTTTTTCATTCTCCCCTGCGCTGCGGTGCGCGCCAGCTCCCGCAGACCAGTCATCTTGGGACAAGCCTCCTCCAGCACTCTTCCCAGCTCCCGGACTCACCCCCCACCCCCCGCACTTCTTGCGCGACCCCCTCCGGCTGCTGAGTTTCTGGAGGCCTCTTCTCCCCCATCGCGTGTGACGGCCCTCCCCTATCCGTCTTCCAGCTGCGCAAGGTTCCATCCTCCATTTTCTCCCCTATGGTCTGGTGGCCTCTGACTCTTTGGTGTGACCCTGTCCGATGACACCCCCTCCTTGCTCGCATGACCTCCTCTGGCGCACCCTCTCCCTTCGGCAACCACCCTCATACGACGACCCCTTCTTCCATCCAGCCGAACTCCATTGCCTCTTCCCCGATGGGTTACAGTGGCAACGACTCCCTCAAGTATTTTTATTCTTCCATATTTTGATGTTTTCTTCACTTTGGTCTAACCCTAGATGGTAGGATTAATGTTTTGTTCGATTTTGATTCCTTTCAGTTCGAATTCTTGATTTAGGGTACTCTTTGGGTTCCTCATGGAGCGATCTTGGTGCGATTGGAATTTTCCACCAATTTTTGATGCTTTTGGCACCCGAGGTAGATATTTCCCACTGTAAATATTATTTGGAGAATTATTTTGCTTTCTTAATTAATTTAATATGTTATTCGGTAAATATGGGTAATGAAAAATTTGTTTCTGAAAAGGTTTTGTATGTGTTTAAATTTAACGTTTTCTTTTTAGATGGAATAGAGTGTTTTTTTATGTGTAACCCATTTTGTGTTATTTGATGTCAATTTATAAATCACACAATTGGTTATTTAAATTATGTATGTGATTCTAATGATGTTTGGAAATGTTTTTAGTGTGTGTTTAGTTCAAAAAAGGGGATTTTGGGTATGTTCTTGGTGTGAGGTTGTGTAGTGTTTTTTTGGGTTGTTTATAAATTGTGTAATAGTCTATTTAATTTGTTTGAATGGTGATAAACTTGTTTTGAAAATGGGTTAAAAACATGAATGATTTTATGAAGGGGGCTAGGCCATTGTCTTGGTTGGTTTTTATTTTTTCTAGTGTTATTATAAAAATGGAATTTGAGAAATTATGCAAAGTGTACGAAATGTCTTTTTAAAGATACTTGAGATGCGAATGCATTGATGGTTGTTTTTTTACAAAGGGGTTTCATAAATTGATTAAAGAAGGGTAAATGAATTTGAAAAATGGTTTTGGGTGTTTAAAACTGTGATTTCAATTTAGATATGTTTAATAATTTTTTTAAGTGGTTTAGTAAATAGTGTCAAAGGTGTGGGTTGTGTTTTGAAAACGTGTCGAGGTGGTTCTTTTGTGTTGTCTCTCGTTTGTATTGTTCTATGTTTTTGTTTGTGTAATTTTAGTTTTTGTGCATTTGTTGCAGTGCGTTTGCGAGGTAAACTCATGATACTATGGTCGTTGACTTGTGCGTGTTTGTACGTCTGTGTGAGGCGTGATGCGCCTTTGTGTTTGGACAGTGAGCCGAGGTAGGTCCCCCATTGCACTCACCTTTAAATTTAGAATTTATTAATTGCTTGATGTTTTTTTAATTTTAATGAATGATAAATAATATTAGATAATAAAATTTTAAATGATTATTTTGTGTGAAATGAGCCGTTTATTTTATACCGAACACTTGGAACATTTTCTTGATAGGCGGACACCCAATTTTGAAAGAATTCCCATTTGAACTTTAAAAATAATTCACGGAATTTCACAAGTACTTCTAGTTTTAATGATAAGTGATTTCTTATGAACAAGTGATTTGGGTTTTCTCGAGAAATGATGTTTCGTTTTAAAATTTGTGAAGGCTCGTTTGACACTTTAATAGAATAAATTATTTTGGAAAACCCATTCAGGGGTGATCTTTTGTGTGAGTTTATTGCATGATATGTATGCGATGTTAGTGCATTGTGACTGCTTGATTTACATTGTGGACGCACCCCACTTTTATTGCTTGTGTTGACATGGGAACCTGGCATATTGAGTGAATTTTCTGAGAACGATTGCTGCACTAGTTTAGATTACGCACTGGCTAGTGGCCCAAGAGCAAGTGAATACTGAGTTATTGCTTCTATGGGGATTGAGCCCCTTGGTTAGGCCATGCAGTGATATGCCGGGCGTTAGGGCATTATGAATTCATCGAGTTAGGGCATGCCTTCAAGATGAGTCAGATGTATAGTATGTTCTCGATTGTTCACGATCCACTAGGTTTGACCCATGTTTCTTTTAGTGTTTATTTGTATGTGGCGGACGATTGAGAGGTAAAGTTCTGTTGCTGACCCATGTGTGCCATTTTGTTCCATTGCACTTAATGTGTGTTGTGTGTTGTGTGTGATTTTCCTTTTGACTAACAACTAATGTTTGGATTTCTAAATTGTTCGTAAAATGTTTTAAAAATGAAATGCACCTGTTTCTTTCAACATCAAACATGATCTAAATTAAAAAGGGAAATAGACTGTTACTTGTTTTAGAAATGAAAGTGTGTGTGTGTGAAAACCAATATCTTGTATATCTAGTTCAAACCTGGAATCAATAAATTTCTTTGTTTTTAGGTAGTGCATTGGGAATATATATCGGGCTATCCTACTTAGTTTTTATATTCATGCCTATAGTTCTTTTATGTTTTTAGTGTGTGTGAAGCCTACAACTTGGGTTCGTTCACCTTTGGCGATGTTTGGTCGTGAGTTGGAGAGTAACCCATGAGGTCACATGGAGATAGTGGTTGTATCTTTTGGTTAGTTTTATTTTCTTTTATTCTTGTTTAGTTACTTTTCTCTGTTTATTTATTTTGTGCTGCTCTGTTTTGTTTCAGTTGCTTTATTTATATATTTATTTTTTTTGGGCGAAATCGTTCCCGCAGGCTCTGTTGATGCCCTGGCGCTTGTTGCTAGCCTCGGAGGATCGGGAACGCCTCTCAGGCCATGTCGCGGGCCGGCTTGGGTGATCGGTTCAGGGTCGACCCGGGTTGGTTCGTGACAAAATAGTATCATAGGAGGTCAGCTTTCACTAGACATCGCTTTTCAGAGCGCCTTTTGTTATTTGGGATGTCCAATAGATGGAGATTAGGATTGTTGGGGCTCAAGAGGTAGGTTGTGGGTCGGTGCCTGATCACCACCGCTCATGACGAGACCTGAGTTACCAGGGGTAGTCCGGGTTTTGAGTCTTTTTTCTTTGTTTTGGATGGAGGGATGATAATAGAGGAGACTCGGTGTCACGTTGTGACCCCACATGGAGTGGTGACCCATGTGGATCCCAGGTGCCTGATTGAAGTTCCTCTGTTGTTTTGTATTACTTGGGGCGTGACTCACTACCATGTCACAGGGTTGGGCATAAGCACTAGTTCCTCATTCTGGTTGTCCATTGTTGGTTGTACTTTTTCTTGATTTGGTTTGGTTTTAATGTGTTTTTGGAAATGAAAGTGGTTTTGAATTGAAAAAGTTCTTTCTCTAATGGGTTTAAAACTGGTAAAAATGGATTTTCTTTCATGTTGTTTTGAAATTTGAGAATTTGGTTTTTTAAAGATTATGCTCTTTGATTGGGAAAATTCTAGATTATGTTTAGATTTGGTAATGGAGTGGAATGTACAACCCTTGGTATCCCTTAGGATCGTCCGCACATATGTGGTAGACACATGAAGTGCACATTGACGCATATGTACTGGTGATTTGATTGAAAAGGGATAAAGGCTTATGTGGTGGTTCATAGGATGCCATGGGTTGGGTTTTGGAATTTAAGGTTTGGCTTGTTCTTTCTTAAAATGGACATGAATGAAAAAAATAATGATTTCAGGACATGGTTTTACTTGAAAAGTGGGTGTTGGTATTTTGAAAAGTGGTTTTGCATGTGTTTATATATGATTGATTTATGAGTCTGTTACCTTTGTCCTGGGGTGTTTCTTTTGGTTGTATTTGAGCTTGTTCAGGATTTCAGGCCGGTTGTCTTGGTTTGGGGTGTTTCATTTGATTGATTTTTGGCTTGATGCCAGTTGTGATTTTGGTTTTCATGTTGTTCTGATTATGACACCCAGAAATGTCCTCAATAGTTATTGATGAGAAGTGCCCAATTCTGGTTTCTAATAAGTGTTTCTTGTCTTTCGAATCATTTGGGGTTCGTTAGGTGCAGTGAAGCAGTTTGGGGGGAATAGAGCATGTCTTCAGGTGGTTGGGAACTTCCGAGTTTGTTAGAGTTCTTATTGTCTTGAGTTTAGTGGTGGGTCCAACCTCGGATTAGTGGAGGTGGACTTTTCATCATAGTTGGAGTTGGGATGATGTGGGAGTTGTTAAAGTCCGTCTCCATCCAATGGATCATATTTGAGGAGGTGAAGGCGAAAAGAGGTGAGAGCTCATCCATAGTTAACAAGGCCAATGGTTGGTGATGGCCTGTGTCAGCTGCTTTAATGAGTCAACATCTGGAGCACAAGTGCTTGACAAATCTGGAACCTCTGGTCGCTCATAAGGGTTCCACATTTTTCAAGTGGGGAGTATGAGAGGAACCTGCCTCTAAAGAAATCCCTTTTGTCGGTGCCGACTTCTGGTTTGTCAGACCACTTTCTAATGTTCCATCGGTGTTGCCGGTTCGAGCATCCCAAGAATCTTGTCTCATCCCTATAAAGTCCTGCTATTGTGTGACCGTTTGGGTCACTAGGAAGGGTTTCAAAAAAAATTGTTCGAAGAAGGAGCCCTGGTTGGGGGAATGCTCGTGTCTGACTGTGAGGCATAAGAATCTTTAGCCATCAGAACCCCAGCCTCAGGTCTCGGGGTGAATCTTGCGCACAGTCAGGGCGTCAGAGGCATGTGAGATCTTTGTTGGTTCTTTATCTTTCTTCTTGGAAATCGAGACATTCAAGGTTTCCTTGTCCTTGTTTTCCCGCTATTGTAATTTCATCTTTTGTGGTAATAGTGTGATGAAATTATTCTTTTGTGATCATAGTAGTTGAGTTCTTCTGAATGTGGCCTCTAGAATTGTTTTCTTTATTGAAAGGGTATTTGGCCTTGTGTGGGTTGGTCCTAACTTCAGTATTGATCATTTGGAGATGTGAATGTTGGGGGTTTTTGTCTTGTGTTGTGAGTTCCAGGTTTTAGTGGAGTCGTTGTCTCGCTCGTTCTAATGGAGTTGGATGTATTGGGAGTTTTAAATTAATTTGGGGAATTCTTAGTTCCAGCGGTGTTGTTATAGGGAGTTCATTGTTTTGGTGCCCCAATTTTTTTGGTGGCCTTGTAGTGGCATTCTGTCTAAGTCTTAGTGGTTCCGCTCAACTCCAGTGGAGAAGTCGGTATGTTCAGGTGGGAGTTCCCATGTTAGACCCTCCTCAGGTTGCTGTGTGTGGGTTTTAAAGCTTCACTGTTGGTTTAGTTCTTGTAGTGGGGAGAACCCTCTCGTGTTCTCCCCTCATTTTATGTCATGGTTTCTCCGTGACTGGTCGGGTGTGGCTTCCGGAGTGAATCGTCAACTCGAAGCTCTTGCCTATACTTTTTAGCTCTGTTTGGGAATGAACTCAAGCTTCAGATATCTTTTGACTTGGTGACTTTCTGGGGGAAGAAAGTGTCTGTGGTGGGGAGAATTGTCACACCCCGACCAAGTTTGATGTGTGACTTTCACACAAATTATAAAATCGTGCGTGAACATGCAGCTAGACATCATAGGTGGTTAGTGTCGGGTGGCACAGTTAGAGCACAGCTTGCTCGACTGTGCACTTGACGTCACGCAAGCTATGTGGTTTCTCGACATTCGAAATAAGTAGATAAATTATTTAAACGTCAAGTGAAATTAAATTAAGTAAAAAAAATTAATAGAATAGATTTTGATAAAAGAATTCTTACGCATAAAATAATGATAATATATAGTTTTAATAATAATAATACCATTCCTTTGGTTGTTTTATTATTATTATTAATATTATTATGATTATTATTATTAATAATATGATAATTACTACTTTTATTTCTATTAGGATTTTTATTTGGTTTTATTTTTATTATTATTAGTATAACATTAGTAAAAAAACAAAACAAAACAAAACAAAAGGGTTTTGAAACCCTAAGGGGAAGGGGTCACGACCCCCTTTTTTTCGTTCTCCCCTGCGCTGCGGCGCGCGCCAGCTCCCGCACACCAATCTGATCGGGCCAAGCCTCTTCCAGCACTCTTCCAACCTCCCCCCCCCCCGCACTTCTTGTGCGACCCCCTCCGGATGCTGAGTTTCAGGCGGCCTCTTCTCCCCCATCGCGTGCGATGCCCCTCCCCTATCCATCTTCCAGCCGCGCAAGGTGCCATCCGCCATTTCCTCCCCTCTAGTCTGGAGGCCTCCGCCTCTACGGTGTGACCCCGTCTGATGACACCCCCTCCTTGCTCACGCGACCTCCTCTGGCGCACCCTCTCCCTTCGGCAACCACCCTCACACGATGACCCCTTCTTCCATCCATCCGAACTCCATTGCCTCTTCCCCGACGGCTTCCAGTGGCAACGACTCCCTCAAGAATTTTCATTCTTCTATATTTTGAAGTTTTCTTCACTTTGGTCTAACCCTAGACTGTAGGATTAATGTTTGGTTCTATTTTGATTCCTTTCAGTTCAAATTCTTGATTTAGGGTACTCTTTGGGTTCCTCATGGAGCGATCTTGGTGCGATTGGAATTTTACACCAATTTTTGATGCTTTAGGCACCCAAGGTAGATAGTTCCCGCTGTAAATATTATTTGGAGAATTATTTTTCTTGCATAGTTAATTTATTATGTTATTCCGTTTATATGGATAATGCAAAATTTGTTTCTGAAAAGGGTTCGTATGTGTTTAAATTTAACGTTTTCTTTTTAGATGGAATATAGTGTTTTTTTATGTGTAACGCATTTTGTGTTATTTGATGTCAATTTATAAATTGCACAATTGGTTATTTGAATTATGTAAGTGATTCTAATGATGTTTGGAAATGTTTTTAGTGTGTTTTTGGTTCTAAAAAGGGGATTTTGGGTATGTTCTTGGTGTGATGTTGTGTAGTGTTTTTTTGGGTTGTTTATAAATTGCATAATGGTCTATTTAATTTGTTTGAAGGGTGAAAAACTTGTATTGAAAATGGGTTAAAAACATGAATGATTTTATGAAGGGGGCTAGACCATTGTCTTGGTTGGTCTTTAATTTTTCTAGTGTTATTATAAAAATGGAATTTGAGAAATTATGCAAAGTGTGCGAAATGTCTTTTCAAAGATACTTGAGATGCGATTGCATTGATGGTGGGTTTTTACAAATGGGTTTCATAAATTGATTAAAGAAGGGTAAATGAATTTGAAAAATGGTTTTGGGTGTGTAAAAATATGATTTCTATTTAGATCTGTTTAATAATTTTTTTAAGTGGTTTAGTAAATAGTGTCAAAGGTGTGGGTTGTGTTTTGAAAACGCGTCGAGGTGGTTCTTTCGTTTTGTTGCTCGTTTGTAATGTTCTAAGTTTGTGTTTGTGTAATTTTAGTTTTTGTGCATTTGTTGCAGTGCGTTTGTGAGGTAACCTCGCAATGTTGTGGTCGTTGACTTGTGCGTGTTTGTGCGTCTGTGTGAGGCGTGACGCGCCTTTTTGTTTAGACAGCGAGCCGAGGTAGGTCCCCCATAGCACTCACCTTTAAATTTAGAATTTATTATTTTCTTGATGTTTTGTTAATTTTAATGAATGATAAATAATATTAGATAATAACATTTTAAATGATTATTTAGTGTGAAAAGAGTCATTTATTTTATACCGAACACTTGGAACATTTTCATGATAAGCGGACACCCAATTTTGAAAGAATGCCCATTTGGCCTTTAAACATAATTCACGGAATTTCAAACGTACTTCTAGTTTTAATGATAAGTGATTTCTTCTAAACAATTGTTTTTGGTTTTCTTGAGAAATGAAGTTTTGTTTTAAAATTTGTGAAGGCCCATTTGGCACTTTAATAGAATAAATTATTTTGGAAAACCCATTCAGGGGTGATCTTTTGTTTACGTTGATTGCATGAGCTGTATGTGATGTTAGTGCTTTGTGACTGCTTGATTTACATTGTGGATGCACCCCTTTTTTATTGCTTGTGTTGACATGGGAACCTGTCATATTGAGTGAATTTTCTAAGAAAGATTGTTTCACTGGTTTATATTACATACTAGCTAGTGGCCCCATAGTAGGTGAATAATAAGTTATTGCTGGTATGGGGATTGAGCCCCTCGGTTAGGCCATGCAGGGCTATGCCGGGCGTTAGGGCGTTATCATGTCATCGAGTTAGGGCATGCCTTCAGAATGAGTCAGATGTATAGTATGTTCTCGATTGTTCACGATCTCCTAGGTTCGACCCATGTTTCTTTTAGTGTTTATTTGTATGGGGTGGATGATTGAGAGGTCGAGTTCGGTTGCTGACCCATGTGTGCCATTTTGTTCCATTGCCCTTAGTGTGTGTTGTGTGTTGTGTGTGATTTTCATTTTGACTAACAACTAAAGTTTGGATTTCTAAATTGTTCGTAAAATGTTTTAAAAATGCAATGCACCTGTTTCTTTCAGTATCAAACTTGATATAAATTAAAAATGGCAATAGACTGTTACTTGTTTTAGAAATGAAAGTGTGTGTGTGTGTAAAAACCAATATCTTGTATATCTAGTTCAAACCTTGAATTAATAAATTTCTTTATTTTTAGGTAGTGCATTGGAAATATATATCGGGCTAGCCTAGCGAGTGTTTATACTCATGCCTATAGTTCTTTTCTGTTTTTCATGTGTGTGCAGGCTACAGCTTGGGTTCGTTCGCCTTTGGTGATGTTTGGTCGTGAGTTTGAGAGTGACCCGCGAGGTCACACGGAGATAGTGGTTGTCTGTTTCGGTTAGGTTTATTTTCTTTTGTTCTTGTTTAGTTACATTGCTCTATTTATTTATTTTGAGCTGCTCTGTTTTGTTTCAACTTCTTTATTTATATATTTATTTATTTTGGGAAAAATCATTCCCATGTGCTCTGTTGATGCCCTGGCACTTGTCGCTAGCCCGGGAGGATCGGGAACGCATCTCGGGCCATGTCGCGGGCCGGTTCGGGAGACCAGTTCAGGGTCGACCCGGGTTGGTTCGTAAAAATTTATTCCCTTATTGATAAGTTATAATATTGAATTCCGTCACTCTACAGTGTCTGTGTTCTTTATTTTCCTAATTGGTTCACTTGTTCTTAAGTAATGGAGTTTATGTGGAATGGATGTAAATCTCCATAATTAAAATTTAATATTATTTATGATCATCCCAAATTGATAATGGTCATTTCTATCATTTGGTTACATGGCATGAGGGTGAATTATTATATAGAACTTTAATGATAACTGTTTCGAATAATTTTCTGGGTTTTGATTACAACGAAATCATTTTTCTTTTTAAATTAACACCATTTTTTCAAAGTGATTAAAGAACCATAAATATGGTATATTAAATATAGAATAATCTGGTTCAACCATAAAAATAATTGATTCATTACCATAATTGATAATGATTATAGAAATTGAAAGCCCGTCGTCCTTGAATGTTGTAAATTGACACCTCTCGGATGGTGTTCTTGCTACTAGTATAAAAGAAATTAAAAGGAAGAGATGGTGATAACTTATAAAACTATCATGAAAAAATTATAGTACATGTAAGGTACTTCATTCATCACCACATTTGGATATGAAGAGGTAATAATAAGAAAAGAACACAAATGAACTATAAAGGAAAGACAATGAATTGAAAAGATGAATTTACCTCTTGAACCAAACAGACTTGAGAGCCTCCTTAATGGAGAGGATTTGGTATTTCTATGTGTCCAAGGATTTATGGATGTGGGAGAAGAGGTTGGGAGGATATTTGTATAGAATTTGGCGAATTAAAAAGGCATGAGAGGATTTAAGAGAAGAAAGAGTGATGGGGGGTTTTATAGTGGAGGGGAGGGGGATTTCTCTATTTTATAAACATTAATTTATTATTTCTCCATAGGAAAAGGAATAGTGAGTATTCCATGACCGAAAATAGAAATTTTATCATGTTAATCTAAATCAATTGGGCTTACATCAATAGAACATATTGAATGACTCTATAATTAGTGTATTTAGCTTATTTTGTAAATTACGGTATTTCATTATTCATAAAAAATTCAAGTATTTCATAAAAATAAAATAAAAATCCACTAGAACCATTTTTTGTTCTGTAGAATCATAAAAGGAAGTCCATTTTTCAAAAAAGAATTCATAAACATGATTATTTTAATATTTAATTAAAATCAAAATTTTTTCTAAAAACAATAGTTTTAAAACAATTATTTACTTATTCCAAATCATAGGTACATCATACATTTACTTGAATATTATTTATATAATAACATAGATAAGGCTTCTATTCATTAGGGTATTTCACTATTCATAAGGGTATTTTACTATTCATTTGGGTAGGTTACTATTCACTGAAAAATCTATTTTTCTTATCGGACTCTAAATAACATACTGATCGCAATTGTTTAAGTCAGATTTTCGAACTTCACATCATAAAAGTGATAAACATATTCTTAAGGGTCACATAACACTTAAAAGTTCATTATGTTTTGATTTCATGTGATTATGACATGTTTTTAAGAAAGGAATTTCTATCGAAAAATATCGGGTCATTACATGGGCAGTTGATTAAGATGCATTAGAGTACATAAGAAGAAATATGTTGGGGTGTTCATACTTTATGGTGGACTAGGACCTCTACATGGATCAGAATCTCATATAAGGATATGATTGGGAGTGTTGATAAATTATGGATTGTCTTGTATTAGTGGATTCATGCATCACAACGTATCTTATGATGGAAGGAATAAAGACACACATAGTTATTATATGGTTTTGTCTGTAGTTATGGACCATATGAAAGGAAAATTGTATTTTATAATGAATATTACAGCTAGGCCTACAATTTGATATGTGGGATTCATTATGTATAATTAGATAGTTGGAATCAATCAATAAATAGTTATTATGGATAAAACACTCTACATAGGTCTGAACTATATGATGAGGGGGGTATTATTTTCATTTATGTTTTGGATGGAACCATGATTTGATATATAATCATCACTACATATTTTGTGGTGGCAGGAATCCAGAAACATGTAGTTCTTGATTGGAAAATTCTCCATGTAGGTTTTAACTATACAAAGAGGGGGTGTTTTTTCCATTTAGGTTGTGACTGGACCAAGTATTTGAGGTCTAGGTGATTTTATATATTCAAATATGGAACAAATCAAGAAAAATATAGTTTTTGAATAGAAAACACTCTATGCATGTCGGACCTATATTTATAGGGGTATTTTTTTAAATTTTATTGTGGATGGACCATGGATATGAGATCTAGGTGTTACTTCATACCCTATAATAGAAATAATTAAGACACATTTAGTTCTTGAATATAAATTTCTCCACATATGTCTATCCCATACACAGAGGGGTGATTTTTTCCATTTATGTTATGGATGGACCCAAGATTGGAGATTGGTGTGTCAATATGCATCCTTTGATATAAGGAATCAAGATGCATGTATTTTTTGAATTAATAACTCTCCATATATTTATGACCCATAGGTAGAGGGGGAATTTATTTTCAATTCCTGTTACTGTTGGACCAATGTTTTGAGATCTATATAGAACTATGTATAATGTGATGGAAGTAATCAAGCCACGTGTAGTTCTTGGATGGAAAAATCTTCAAATAGGATTGAACCATGCCTATAGGGGGTATTTTTTTCCGGTTTTAGAGAGACCCATGATTTTATATTTGACTATAATTGTGTATCCTGTGATGGAAGGAATCCATAATCATTTATTTATTGAATGGATAACTCTCCACATAGGCCTAAACTATATAAAGTGGCGTGTTTTTTTAGTTTTTATTTTGAATAGAACCACGATTTAAGATCTGAGTGTCATTTTATATCCTATGATTGTAGGAATCAAGACACATGTATTCCTTAATTTCAAAACACTCCACATCATTATAACAAATATGAATATGGGGAATTCTTTACATTTATTTTTTTATAGACATAGGATTTGAGATCTAGGCATCAATATGTATCCTATAATGGAAGGAATCAATCCACACATTGTTCATGAATTGAGAACTCTCAACACAGGTCTGACCAATATGTGGGGGGGGGGGGGTAATAATTCCATTTTATATTGTGGGTGGAAAAAATTTGAGATCTGGGTGCCACTATATATCTTGTGATGGTGGTAATCAAGCCACAAATAGGCCTTGAATAGAAAAAACTCAGTGTCATACTGAACCCTATACATATGGGGAGGGGGTGGGGTATTTTTTTATTCATGTTGTCGATGGACCCAAGAATGGAGATCTAGTCATATCCTCATATCCTATTGTGGAAGGAAGAAATACACATGTATTTCTTTAATGGAAAACACTCCATTTAGTTCAGACCCACACAAAGATGGAGAAATATTTTCTTTTCATGTTTCATGTAGACCATATATTGGATATTTGCACATCACTATGTTTCATAAGATTTTATGAATCAATGAACATGTATTTCTTGAATGGAAAACTCTCTATGTTGGTTTGACCCATACATAGAGGTGTATTTTTCCCAATCATCTTTTGTATGGAAACATGATTTTAGATTTGGGTTTCCTTACACATCATGTGATGGAATGAATCCAGCCATATGTATTTCTTGAATGGAAAAAATCTACACACAGATCTAACCCAAATGTAGATGGGGGATTTTTTTTAATCATGTCGTAGATGGTCCCAGGATTTGAGAGCAGGTTGTCACGATGTATCTTATTATGGTAGGAATCATGGAACATGTAATTATTGAATGAAAATATTCCATATATGTATCAAAATCACACACAAGGATGAGAGTAATCCATTTTTAATTTCCATAGAGCTGGTAAATTTGTTGTGAACCATCCATATTGTATGTTTCTTCTAATAGTTTAACATCAATGAGGTAAGGACATCCTCTGTGAAGTTTAACATTATTTGGTAAAGACAACTTCCCTACAGTTTATGATCCTGTGGTAAGGATGTATTCCCTATAATATAACATCAAGTAGTTAATACATAATATGTTGTGTAATATAAATTCATTCTTCCTAGACATGGGATGCTTTGAATTTTCATTTCCTGCATCCTGGACAAAGGATACAGTGTAGTTTAAATTCATTCTTTTTGGACTTAAGATGATTCATGGTAGCTATGAAAATCCCTCCTTGAGAAACCATACATTAGTGGGAGGTGTAATTCATTCCCTATCTAGTGTGGTTAATGAGTAATCTCTATTAGAATAGTCTTTATGAGTGATGTAAGGACCATTCCCAATTGTGTTCCATATTTGGAAGTTTTTTCCTAGTATCATTGGGTATTGGAGAGAAAATTACAATTATTCATAAATGAATAAGTAGAGAAAAAACTTTTTATCAATTGCTTGTGTGATCTTATTATGATGAACATTATGGTGGGGTGGTTTACACAACTTTTATCCATCGAGCTATTCCAAACCATCCAGTCTCTTTGGTAATTGTTCTTCATCTATGAGTTGTCCACAGATAGATATGCAGAGTGATGGAAACTAGAATTCCATAGGAAATACTACTTTAGTCTCGTAAACCAATGAATACCTGATAACTTATTTGGAAGTATGTGTGGTGGTACGGTAGAACCATAAATCATGAATGAGAATGTCTATATAGTGTTTTTATGTGTCCATCATTTTCTAGAGTATATTTTAAAAAGACTTATTAAAGGACTATATTTTCCTTTATTCTCCACTAGATAGCAGGGTGAATGGGTTGATTTGATGTTTCACACTAGGTAAAATTTATTCTATTTAGTAGAATATATGTAGGTGTTATTTTCCATCCATTTCATGTGTGGGACACATAATTTTTTTATGATTTTTTAAATTACAACGTTATTGAAAATTTTCATCAATCTTGGAATTCATGTCCTTTTCCACGATTTTAGGGAGTAAATTTGGAAAATTATTAATTTAGGTATGTATTTTTAAATTTTACACTACATTATAGCAGGATGAATGGTTGGATTTGATGTTTTACTATAGGTAAAATATCTCCAATTGTTTAGAACAGAAGATGATGTCATTGTAATTTAATATCATGTGAGGTGCATTGAATATGGTAATGATAATAGACATTATGAAGATAATTATATTCTTTTTCTTCAAATCCTTGAGGGATATTTCCTAAGCCCATTTGGAATATAAGTCAGTAGTAGTAAGGATATAATTATAATAATCAGCTATGGATGGAGGATTTGTCCCCATAACATCTTATTCCCTTATGGAAAATTTCAAAGAATAATTATCTACATGAAGAAACTTTGGGGGTTAATGGATGGAGATTTCATGAATCTCGAATGCAAGAAATCTCTTAGTGAATTCAACATAGTCTTTTGTCGTTATTTTTCAATATTAACCAAGCCTCATAATTTGGAATGATAGTATGTTCCGAGACTGATTAGAACAATAAGAGCCTACATGGACTTATTCCATGATGGTGGGAATCTCATATTCTTCTATGTGTCTAAGGATTATTTCATGAAAGCCGCCTTTGTAGAGTGAATTTTTTCATTTGGACGATCCTAAATGATAAATTTCACTGGTCAGTGTTGAGTTTGTTCCCATTTAGATTGATCTATTAGGAGGGTACCATTCAAGTGGTAATCAAATATGGGATCCATAAATATAGGGGTGGATATCAGTTCACCGAACTCCAGGGAAATGTTGACCTGATTGATTTTATTTATATCTTAGACAATGACTTATGAGACCATCCATCAGTGCATGTTGCAAAAAAAAACACTCCATCCGGATCAGGGTCCAAAAGGACTATGTATTCATTACCGAGTGCATCAGTGTGAGCATTTTTGTATCTATGGACATAATCTAATATTGGTTCAAAAGGGGATTATTCCATTAGTCCTATAAAATAATCAATGGAAAAGGGGAAATTATTCTTTCTTGATGGTATACATTCTATTTATTTGTTTTATCACAAGCATTTAATCCCTTTTTTTGTTCAACAAGGATATCTATAGCTACAGGTATAGTTCCACCCCATCATTGAGGTCTGGGTACTCTCCCACATTTTTATTGAAACATTCAAATAGTGAGAACGAGTATGTAAAAAATGCCTTGTCTGGAGAAACAATCTAAATCCCTATACCAACCCTGTTGAGATTTTTTTCCATCCTCTTTGTAATAGGGATTTGGGAGGAAATATCAAATACATATCCGATGATTAAGGAGTATCATGGGAATTGAAAAACTCTTCTTATAGAAGTTTTAGGTCAACCAGATTGTTTTCTAGGGTGGGATGTTCAGAAAAGAAATTATACTAGGAATTACCTTTACCTACCTTCTATGGAAAAATTAGAAGTATTATTTTTATATAATAACATCACATAAGGCCAAACTCATAGATAATATTTGATGACCGGGGATGCACTTTTGCAGGTTAATACGAGAGACCAAGTGTACTTTGAGATTTTGAATGCAATGACTCATCTTTTGCACTATATTGATGAGTGTGAGGGAGTTCTTATCAATATAATAAAATATGGTCTCAGTACCTAGAATAATTTGACTGGGGTTGTAGAGGCTATTTTCATTCCTCACATTGTTTTTCTCTATGAGGAGATCATTGAGAGATTTTTCAATGGGGACTACATATAACATATGTAACTTTCATTCTATTAGCAACATCAAGACATGTGGGCACAATAACCACTACTTGATATTATCAATGGATTCAAATAATTCCTTTTCCCATTAGAATGATTCTCCATTTTTTATTAACATGGTAAAGGGGATATTTTATCTAGTTAGGTTATCTATAAAATTCTTAATGTACGAAAGGTTGAATTGGAGGACCCTATGTTCATTATTACTATTAGGAGGAAAAATTTATTGTATTTAAATTATATTTTTTGGATTGACCGAGATTCCAGGAAGGAATTCCATAAAGACAATTAATTTACCTGAAATTACCCAAACTGAATACTTGAGAATATTTATCTTCAAACGGTGCTACCAAAAACTGCTGAAGATTATTTGAAGATCCAAGACGCGATCAAATCGTTGAGGAGATTTGACTACCCGGTCTCAACATAAATATTTTTTATTCTTACCTAGAAGAGATTAAAAATATGTTTCATAGTGCATTAGTAATTATTTTCATTGTTCTTTAATCCAATGGGTATGAACAAATAGAAAAATATCCCCTGAGGTGCACTGAAGGTAGTGGATTCTTTATATTCAGGGGCCAACATCTTGTTCCTAGAACATGATCATGAACAATTTTAGAATGTATTACTACAGGATCTAGAGTGAATCAATGAGTGCCTCTTAAAATTATATAGAAATATGGAGTGAATATATTATTTATACTTTGGTTGGGATAATCGCTAACAATTTTAGAATGTATTACTTTTAAGCTTGAGGTCTATGCTTCCCAAGGTGGGGTTTCTCCCTATTATTAAACACTAGAGCTGAGTTGTTTGTTATAGATGGTCCTGGTCCTTGTGTAGAGGTCTAAGGAGTATCTTTTTTAAGTGGTGTGTGACATTCTATCCTTCCCCCTTTGTTAGTGTAAATCAGAAAATCACACCCCCACAATGTGTTAATGTAAAATTATTAGGCCTGAACAACATTTGGAGGACTATGAAGAATATTCATGCTTTTTTGGTATTTTTTTGAGTGATCCCCCTTGGATCATAACTGGATATAAAGATTTAATGAGGATGTGTCTGAAATATTAGTTTTTACCATGCCTGTTCTATCCCAAGTATCATAAAATTTTTTGTCCTCAGCCTCCAGCTTCCTGGTCAGTTATGAGGAACTCGTACTTAGAAACATATTCATAAATGTTGAAGGTATATGTTAAGTTATCTGTTTTAATATAAAACATTATCTCTTAATATTTCGATGGTTCAATTTGGTGGGGCGGTTCTCATTATCCTTATGTAAAAGGAAATAAGTATACAAGAGTCATAACTTGTGAAGAAGATGAACATGAATCTTTTTCTTGCATCATTTCTTATGTCAGATGATGGTGTCATCCTCTAGGATGTGTAGTCAATGATGCATCACTAGGAAAAGAGATTTTTTTTTGTTTTAAAATTTATTCTCTCCAAATTTTATGACATCAATATGATATCTTTCAAGTCATCGAGTTGTCAAACATCTATCCATGCATGGATGAAACTTCTTTCTCATCACCCTCTTCTTCTAGTGGAGTGATAGTTACACAAGATACCTATGATAGGGAATTCTATAGAATCCCCTATCCAGAATCAACAATTCATTAGAGGATATCTTTGAAGATAAAAAACTTCTGGATAGTGTGACCTAGACATCTAGGAAATTTTTTTTAGTTAGGATGATCAGTATGGTTAAACATTTTGGGATTAATGGGAAATAGTTTCTTTATTAGGTTATTTTCCTTTAATTCTAGAAAAAACAAGGAACCTACTCATCTAGGAATTAACACAAATTGTTCAACCTTTCATCAAATCATTGGAATCCATTATCTATTTTTTATTTGGGATGAGGGATATTTTTTTCCGTTCATTGATTGATAAGAGGCATAAGATGATTTGGGGTCTACCTAGGTTCTTGAATGGGAACTACTATTAGTTTGATGGTGAAAACACAGTCTCTACCATTCCATGAATTCTCCAAATTTTCAACGTTATGGGAGAGATTTAGCTTGGTTATACTAAATTGAATATTCTAGGCATTGTAAAATTTCTTCTAACCCACAGAATCCACCTGCTTACATCATTGGGATAAAAGGTGTATGTATCTCATCCTAATTATTTTCATCATAGAGTTTTAGAAGTTAATCTTATGAGAGAGGGATTCTTAGTGAATTGGTAAAATCCTTCCATTTGGTTATAAATTCATATATCCTATCATTTTCACATTTTTTGGATTTTGGGATGTTGAAAATTGTCATTTTTCAAAATGTGTATCTGAAATAATAATAAAAATTGATGACTAAGGGTTTACCATCCCACAATGGATTCTTTTGGAAGGCTGTTGTACCAAATAGAGGTTTCCCTACCTATGTTTATACAGAACATCTCAGTTTAGTCACATCCTGCTGATCTCGACTGCCAATCATCATGACGCATTGGGGCATGAAGTGAATATGATGCTATTCTAGATCTACCACATCATCAAAGGTTGAGCAGATGTGATTGTTTAAATTTTATGGTGGAAACTTTTCATCCACCCATTGGAGATATGGATTCTTATTTGGATTCATAGGTGAGTGTTTCCCTTCTCTGTCATCCATTCGAGAAGCCATGGATTCAATGATGTGAATGAGTTATAGAGGTACCACTTTCTAGAATGCCACCATTATATATAGTGTGGGAGAGTATTGTATATGTGGGCCCAATTTAAAATCTCATATATTTTCTGTCCGTGTTAGGAAAAATTGATCACCCTTATGGGGGGGCTATCACTATAATGGAGGAAATTCATGACCATCCTCAACTTCTTTATTTATGTAGACCTGTTTTCTTGACCTAGAGATACATCAATGCTGAAATGATTCCATATTATATGTATTAGATATCTCCTGATGTTTGGTAGGAGGTATATTATCGTCATCCTGAATATGATACCCCAATGAAATGTTTTCCCTAAGTAGTTCATCTTTGAGGATTATAGGATTCTGTATCTCATTCTCATACTATTCTAGACATTTCTATGTTGATGGAATTCAATCATTTATGGGTTGTGAGTGGGATATATCCACACCTTTCCCTTTATTACTAATCGTTTTATGTCATAGATATATCAATTCATCATTTAGAGGTTCCAGGTTCTAGTGCTTTCTCCGATTCTGCATACGTGTATCCTTAGTTGGTGCATCCGGATCACCTAACTCTTATGGAAACTTTTTTATGTTTCATCCATTTATGTTAATGACCAATTCCACACCATTTTTTGAATTGATGGTGATTAAATTCTATGAGGAGTATCAAGAAAAGGTAGTTATCCCATTAATCTCCACGCATTAGGTTAATTCTACACTGGTTACTCCTCCATTGAGTGTTGCATCAGGGTAATGTTTCTAACCCCTATCCCTATTGGACTATTTTTGTGGATGAATCATTTGGGGATTGATTTAATTTTTCATATGTTCCTCCAATATTTGTCTATGAATAATTATATTAAGATTCTTTCCAATCATTCTTTCTAAATGGGACCAAAATAGAACTTGTGTATATGGTAATGGGAGGAACAAATTAGATGTTGGTTGTAGATATTCACCTCCCATCCTGAAGAAGACCTATTCCTTACAGGGGTAACGATAATGATAAAAAATGACCCCAACCCCACATGATGTGAATGATTTGGGGATTCTATTATAACCTTCTAATACTGGTGTTGAATATTGGATTATTCTAGAAAAAGATTTTATAACTCATTAGATGGAAATTGAGATACAAATGGCCCTAACCCTACAAGATAGGGTTGATCTGGAACAGTTTCTTGTTTTTCTAGGACCCTCAAAGGATGTAATAAACTCATTGGTGGATATTGAGATTAAAATTCCCCTAGATCTATGTGATAGGGTTGATTTGAATCTAAAAAAATATCTCATGGATCCTCTCAAGGTATGATGACTTGAAGTGTGAATTCAGTGGAAACAATTCCCCAAGTATTTGGGCAGGTACACTCTTAGATGACTACTACAGTGGATTTTATTGCAATACATTTTATTTCACAAAATTTTTCTTATGTATGATCTAAGTTAAATGGATTCCTATGATGGGAGTCGTATTCTACAAGAAGTTGTCGGGTAGTCTACATCTCCAGATTCCATGTTTGTAATGAATTCCCATTTTTCATGGGGCCCATCTTTGGAGTTTGATGGCAGACCACTCCCATTATTTAGGACTAATATATACATTCAATGTGGGGGAATCTCAGTGTATTAAATAACTGTCCTAATCATTTTCCGGTCCCCTGATTTATCCTACAGTTATGACATTATAGGATTCCATATCAAGGGAGTTTTACTATTCTGAGAATGCAGTGAAGTGAAAATATCTATACTTTCTTGATCCCAGGATATAAATATCTGATTAGACCTTAATAACTAGTTTCATAAGAGTTGGGGAGAAATGGTGGAATGTGTATTATAGATCTACCTATTCTTTTCCAATTTTGGGTCATGAGCCATAGAGACAACAACCGTGTCCTTTTGACAAGAGAGTATGTGTATAGATTGAGGTGACCCTCATATCCTGGATAGGGTTTGTGTCAATCCTTTAACTACTGATTAGTCACCCACATATTTTGAAAAATTACAGTCAAAAACTCCTTCTATAGGTCACCTAGTATCTCATAGATGGAAGTGTAAATGGGATAGAACATGTTTGGGAGGTTTTTTATGGATAACTCTATATATATATCCATCTTAGCCCCTTCTTCATCATATATATATGACTCCACCTTGTCAGACCATAGAGGTTTCTTCTATAGGTTTATTGTGAAATATAGTGAAGTGTCATTGATATTTTATTTTGAACTATATATGGTTAACACTGGTGTTTTTTTCACCCATCTACATGAATGTTTCTATGTTTTTGGAACATATCTATACAAAGGTGACTAGGCGTGGGGAGTATATCGTTATCTTGGAGAGATATCACCATGAGGAGGGTGACCACCACATATTTCAAGGGTAGAGTATCTATGATCTATCTCCACACTGCTGTTAGAAGGACTATAGAGGTATTTATCCCCATCTAATTTAGTTTAAGAGTCAACATACCCCCAATGTGTTGGAAATATGTGTCGAACAACTTCAAGGAAACTAATATTGAGCATATCATGGATATGGACCTCAATCTGTATCACAGATGGAATATGAGAACGTACCTTTTAGGGTTGAGTAGGGATGTGAAATTTCTACATAATAGTTTCCAAAATATTATGATTAACATCTAGTGCTATGGTGAAATGTTCTCTCCATTGAGAAGATATAGGAGTATTCTATTGAACTTCAACATTACCAATAATTATATGATCCTTCCTATGGTTGGTTGCTAAAATATTTTTTCAATCATGGTTAAATTGAGGGGTGTGATCTAAATTCTAATATAAATTCCTCATCAATATATGCCATCTAACATATGAAATGGAAGAATGGGTATGAGAAACCTCTTGTATAGCCCCTGAAAGATGCTAGTGTAGTCATTCATAGACAAAATTAAGGATACAATATTAGCTTCCATTAGATATTAGAGTGTGTTGAGTAGCTTTATTGAATAGGATATGATCATTATTTGAGGTGATTTACATTTTTTACTAATAAATATCAATTGTAGTGCAGATAAGAGCCCATCCTTGTGCCTCTGAAGTATAAATTAGTCTTTTTTAGTTTAATCTGTGCACATCCCAAGGCATGTGGAAAACTGAGTTTGTTAGACCTATTTGAAATTGGGATATGGGCATAGTCCCATGCATTTGAATTATGTCACTAGTATTTTTTGATAGGATTTTTCACCTTCCCAAAGCCACATTCCAAACTAAGTTGGTGAGCCTCTGTATAAATAAGAAGAGGAGCCTAGTCCCATACCACATCCTTTACTAGAATATTTCGACAATCTTCCTAGAGGAAAATAATAATGTGTGATTTATCTGGAGTAAAACCCTATTCATACTGATCATGGTGATATTATAATTTGACCGTTATGATAAGAATACATGCCTACCCTTTATTTTTATGAGTGCCAGAATATGCCCGCAGTTTTATTCTATTTTTTTTAAAATGTGGTGACACTTTAGAAAAGTGTTTGAAGGAATATAGGACTCCACATTCTTGGTCTCCAAGAAATATTAGGATATTTCTTCAATTTAAGTAGTGATATAATACCACTATTATAATCCTTGTTCCTTCATAATATACTAATGGGCTTCATACACGAGGGAAGGGATATGTTCCTCCCTCATGATTTATGTAGGAATATACATGGAAACTTTATTTATGTGAGTGAATATATGATCCATCCTACTAGCTACCATCATAATATATGAATTCGAATTGTAATTTGATGTAGGGATATGATCCAAATCCCATTTATCCTCATCATTTCAATCCTATAGAGACCTCATTGGTACCTATGCATGTGTTTCTAGGGCGGTAATTTGTTTGGTGGTGATCTCTATAAGAAACTGTGAAGCACTAGTGGGATAGTGCTGGTGACACTGATTGATAGTATCCCTCATCTATATCTCTTTAACTGGGAAGGACCCATAGTCTACATCATGATCCACCATCTGTATATATAGAGGGTGTTGATTGATTTATTTCGTGTATAGGCTTTCAAAGTGATTGGTGGTGGGGACATGTTCCACTAGTTTCATTAAAACATTCCCTGAATGATAGAGACATATAGATTTCAATATCTTGAGAACTTTATGTGTAGACTCATGGGACAGTATCATACCATGTTGTTGGTACTACTGAACCATCATGTTCACCACCCAATGATGGATGAATTATAAGGGTGAGGTTGTTCTGTGATCCAAAAAGATTACTTCTGCATATATGGTTTTAGAAAATTCACTTGATGAAGATATGATCGGAAATCATTATTATTGTGAGGTAAATTTCTATAGTCAAAATGGAAAGAGGCCCAGGTTCACTGATTAGTGCATCATCACAAGTATGAAACATGCTAAATCAACAATACACGAGTAACACAATTGAACTTTCTTTCTCTCAGTTAGACCATTTTGCTCGTGTGGAATTTTGATAATGGGAATGTAAAATTTCTTGGGAACCTAAGTCACATTTTATTATTGAATGATTTCACATTGGTTTTACCATTTTAGTTTTCAAAGGATATAAAATAGTGGCCCAAAAAATGGTAAACTTATCATTTTTATTATTTGTGAGTTTCACATCTGGTTCCCCATTTTTTTATTCCCAGTGATGGTATGGTGCCCCTAGTTTGAGAGAAAATAAAATTAAAACCTATAATGATTTAGTTATAATTTCATTACATGCTACATACTGTGTTAACCATTTTAATCTCTTGTGGAATGTACTGTTGATTTCCACATCAAAAAAAAGGTACATACCAGGTTTCCAAAGGCATATGATCATTTTGGTTTCAAACCCAATTTCACTTAAGAACTCACATTAGTAAAGAGGATGGGAGGTTGGGATAATCATTCCTTTATTTGGGGGAATTATTTCATATTCTAGGAAAATCTTATATATTTACGATATATTTGTGATTCTCTTCCAAATAATAATGCAGTACTAGTTAACCAAATAAAATGATTAGGTCTAAAATCTTTCTATGTCTAAAGAGGGTTCTAAGAATGACCCCATTTTTATATATACAAGGTTCTCAATCCATTTCCCATTATTTCGAAAAAATGGGTTGTTATATAAATTATTAACCATATGGCTAGGAACATTGGATTTTACAGCCATCCACCAAGGTGATTGGTGTTTATACGATGGGATTGAACCTTTATGAGGAATCATATATATCTTACCAATAAAAAGTTTCAAAATACATATAGTTCATTTGATTCCACGCTATCCAGTTTAATGTAAAAAAATGAAATATATAAGGTAACTTAGGAACTGAGTATAGATCTCAAGCCTTTTAAAGTAATTTAATGTATCTTTCTTATAACATGAATTGGATTTGTCAAAGATCAATCTGTCCTCAACCCACTAATGGGAGGTGATAAATAACTAATTCAAGTGAGGATTATTTCCATATGATTTACCAATATGGTAATGACATAAGGACTTACACCAATATGGATTCCCTTGTATGGGGAAATTATATCAGGTCACTGAATGGGTATTACAAACTGAGATTTCCCTAGATACCAGAAATTTTATGATTCCATTTATATGACTATTGAAAATCACAAATACTATGTGAGTCATTCCTAGTGTGTGAAACAAGGTATATTAGGGAAAAAAACTCAAAACATATAGATATGATACTTATTTACTATGTAATACTAAATACGGTGTTTGACATAGGGCTATAACATTATGATGGAATCATACATATAACTCTTATAGCAGGAATCTGAGTCCCCATTATTCAAATAGCTTCTCAATCCACTAATTGATGAGTAAGGAAGATAAAACCATAGTAGAGTTTGAGTTATATATTCTGGAGTATCTAATACATGGAGGGACTTACACTTAGGTGGAATCCAAATTGGATCTTGGGCCTTAGGGAGGTATCCTACTTATCTTGTTTGGATAGGAATCAGTGTCCACCTATGTCAAATCATTCTGAAGTCACTAATGAGTTAGAATGGGTTATTAAAACCCCATGGTTTTGGAAATTCGGGGACATATAATAGGAAAGATGCATATTGGAGGATATCTTACCCTTACCCACTGATGGATATAGAGTAATAATTGTGAGTGGTCAGCTAAACATGTCTGGATAGAATAAGGATATGATAATACCCATATGATTAAATGATTATCAATTCCTAAACCATTATGGACACTTCTCATATTAAAGGGTAATTTGTATCCAAATACTCATGGATTGGGGTTCACTTGGATCAAGGGACCATGACCAATGACACTAGCTAGAAAAGGTTGACTGTATTGTGGGAATCCACCTAAAATGGCCTAATTGTTTTACTAACATGTCCAGAGTGTTTTACCAACATTTATGAATGAATTCCAAAAAGGTCAAGATGTCAAAGGGTGCTTAATATGATTTAAGATGACATGTCAATGGGCTATCACATGATACTATTGAAGATTGTGAGGTGCTTCAAATGATTAATGCTGACATGCCCAGGACCATTATGCGATCAAGGATGACATGGTGGAGGGATTTCACATGATCTAGATGATATGTTCGAAGGAGTTTCATGTGACTTGGCTGACACATCTGGGGAGTCTTCTCATGATCAACACATGCATTTCCATGGATGTATCAAGATCAAGGATGATATTTATGGAGGAATATTCATGACTAGGATGAAATATCTGAGTGCTATTTATTGATAGTTATGGAATTTATGAGGTGATTCTCATGACAATTATAGAATGTCCAGGTTCTATATGAAGACTTGGATGACCTATTCAGGTGTTGTTCTATGACATGGCCCAAATTTCTTAGTTTTTTCACATGACTAATGAATAGGTCACATGAAGAGAATGATCTCATCACATGAAAACCATAATATTCATCATCGCATAAGGATTACACCTTTTTCTCCTTAAACACATACATGCATCAATTTTCTCTAGGGATTAGCTTGTTGAGACATTGTGTGACCAAGTAGATATGTGAAAAATAATTTTTATTATCTAGGTTATGCATCATATTTCCCTCATGTGATCAATATTGTGATCATTAAATGTGTATATATGTTCCATGTAATCCTTTAATACATTTCTCAAGTTGAACCTGGTTGAAGACCCTAAAAATTTCCTTTCTTTTCGCTCTTAGAAGTCTGTGTTCACCTCTGGGCTCTCGTGTGTATGTTTCTGTGCTGGGGGGGGGGGTATAGAAATCTTTACCTATGTTCAACAATTACATTAAACGATCATATATCATAGATATTGTATTGATTCATTGGAGTATAATGCATTTCAAAAAAACTTGTCGCAGGTCTTCCATGATGTTATCTTTGGGTCCTGCGATGAACAACGATTGTGAGATTACTCAATCATCACCATATATATTAAAAACATTTCATGTAAAAGGGATATCCCATAAAATATTCAACATGTCAATAGGATTTTTAAAGATTCAACTAACATGTCATAGAGTCTTCATGATATTCGAATGCCTATCAAAGAGGCATTTGTGGGGTCAAGGGAGACCTATCTGAGGCCCTTTGTGAGATCCTGTTAGCTCATTAGAGGGATTTCACATAAAAAACCACACATATATTCTTTATATAATGGTACAAACTTTTTCGGATTATATTTTACAAATAAAATGGTTCTCACACATATATTGTATTTCATGGAATAACATGATCAAATGGACGCGTCACAGATCCTTTATATGATAGAGGTGACATGTCCATCGACCTTCATGTGATGAGGTCCGCATGTCAATGGTGATTTCACATGATAAATGAACTCATCATGCAGAACGAATCCTACATTCTCATGAAAAATAACATAACTACCTTTCAAATGAGGCTTCTAATTTTTCCATATTTTCTTCTACTATTTTCCAATTACCATTGTACATTTCCAATTAGTTGTCCTTTTGATCATCACATGATCAATAATATATTTTGTTCAATCATGAGAGAATTATCATGGATGAATTATATTATTTTTGTGGTTCATAATGAAATCAATGAAGGATTTCACAATGGGGTGCATGCATTGTCATAAATAGATACTTCACTTTTTGTGGCTCTGATGTGGAATCTCATGATCTAATGAACATATCTGATGGCCTTCACATGATGAAGGTGACATACCCAATGGATTATACATGAAATTAATGGAATTCCTCTAGGGATCTCGTGTGATCATTGGACTAATTATGTGATTCATATGAGCCATTTTTTTTTAAAATCAACATAACTTCCATCACATGAAGCTTACACATTTTTAAATTTTATCATGTAAGGGGATTTGAGGGATTTTTATTCATCCATCAGTTGAAATGGAAGATGTTAAGAGGGACTCATCTAAAATAATTCACATGATGATGAGGGTTTATTAGAGGGTCTTCTTGTGTTCATTCATAGATCACACAATCTGAATGATTCATATTCATGATGGTCCCAAAATCATGGGATCATTGGTCTTATTTGGGGTCATGAAATCTGTGTAGCCTAGGTATCTGATCTCTATGTAGCCATTCTTCTCCTTATTCCTTCTAAAGAGAAAATAATACCAATTCGTTGGGTATTTCATCTATTATAACATTTTTGTTTCTCATTTGGAATGGGTTAAAATCTTCCCCAAAAGAACATGATATTACTTAGAGGAAAGTGTTATATAAATTGGTGTCAATGATTTTAATATAGGGGGGGTCCACCCAATGGATCAAGGAGAATTGAGTTAATGTTATTTGAAATACCCACCTACCTAAAAAAATTCAAATAAATTTTAGGCCAAAGTATGGATTATGATAAGGGATATATGGATCCTTGACAATGTAATATCCATGAAAAATGATATTCTAATTCCAATGGAGAGGTTTATTAACATTTGATAAAATTTTTGGAGATAAGTAATTAAAATTTATTATTTCATATTTTAGTAATAAAGATAAAAAATATAACATAGTTATTTTCTTCTATAGAAAATTTTGTGTTATACAACCTCGACATTATCCTTGTGATTTCTTTTAGAAATATATATTATCCAAAATAGTAGTAACTTATTGTAGTGGTAAATCCACTTAATAATCATACTATATTAAGAAGATTTATCTTATATATTGGAGTCCCATATTCCTAATGGGAATTATAAAGATTTGAGTATATAAGATATCAAATTCTACCCAAAACACCTAGACAATGTGTTGTATTTATAATGTTTGATGTTATCATCCATGAATATTATCCTATATAAGATATATAAAATCATGGATTCATACATCATATTTTATCACATCCATATTCTATACAATTATAAGGATAGAGATGATTGGTATGAGATCTCTAAGTAAAATTTTACATGAAATATTGGAGAGGGCATTTCAGTTTGAACTCATATTGTCATGATAATTATCTATATTGAGATTTTGGATATCATAGGTTTTATGTTACCCAATGAGTTATGCACCATACAAATAAATTCTTCACTCATTCCATGATTCTATTGATATATTGTGAATTTTATTATGAAAAATATTTAAAAGTCACTCATAGATCTTTTTACCATAATTTCCCAAGCATATAAAGAAGTGAGGTAAGAATATCCATCAACCTTTATGGTGAAGAAGGGGAATGGAAATGAAATGGTCACTAAGAATCATTTTAATTTTATTTCTTCTTAACAACACCCATATAATATGTGATATATCCAATTTTTTTTTGAGGAATAAGATAAAAAATGCTTTTCATATTGAACTATGGGACATTTAATGAAGAACTGCACCATAGTGATGAAGAAAGGGTAATCACCATGTGCATGTCTTATCGAATAAAAGCTATCTATATCTAAAATTTGGGTGTTAGATATATATTTTTGTGTGAATGTTTTTATCAAAATATAGGTACCATTCAGATTAATGAAGTTTTTTAAAGGTGTGGTAGATCATTGAGTTTCCAAAGATGTAACACTAGATAACTTGGCTATAAGAGACTACTGGATTACATTTCGAACATGATTGATTTTTTTCATTAAGAGATGTTATTACAAGAATAGTACCACCAAAATCATTTTTTATATGTAAATCTTAGAAAAAATGTAATTTCGTTCATGTTTCGGATTAAAATAAACTATATTTATAAAGATATAATTTTTTTATGGTATGAAACACATTAATAATAGACATTATATAGTAGAATATGATTATCAAGTGTTGTCTAATTGTAATGAATCGTGTTCATAAGAATTATTTCACAACTAGTTCTGTCATCACAGATATGTTCATGTAATGAATAGGTAATTGATAATGATAGACCAAGATGAGTATTTCGATTCTCTCAAACAATGAACAATCAGTAGATTTCATTCTTGATTGCAAGGAATGATGATTAAACCACCATGTTGTGGAAAGGGAGAAAGAGACAAAAATATTATTAACTGTTTAATATATATTTGTGTAGATATTTTACAATTAAATATATAAGTGGATACTTACATATCATTATTTTTATTGATGACTTTAGTAGATATGGTTATGTTTACTTAATGATATATAAGTATGAATCCTTTAATAAATTTAAGGGATACACGAATTTATTAGGGAATTATCCAAGTTATAGGATAAAAAACATTTGATTAGTTCAAGTTTAGAACATCTTAACCATGTGTTCATCAACAATCTATGGGAGTTTAAGATTTTATCTCAACTTAGCCATCCTTATAAACAATAGTGGAATGATGTTTGTCAAAGGAGTAGCCTCACCATATTGTACATGGTATGGTTAATGATGAGATATATAGATTTTACATTATATTTTTATGGATAAAAATTTTAATTTATATTGTACACGCTAAACCATGTTCTATCTAAAGAGTAAAATATGATTTATATAAGTTCTATGGTGAAAAAAACCCATTTTCCAACATAATTGTGTATGGAGTTGTCGATGATTTTTTGACGCTATACCATGAAAACAACTAAACACCATTGAGCCTAATGTATTTTTTTTGAATGATATCCCAATGAAATAAGGGGATATTGTCTATATGAACCATCAGACAAGATGATGATATTGGAATGAAAGTATATATTCCTTGATTGGTCAATCATCTCCCAAAGTAATATGTGGAGTAAGATATATTTCAAAAATGTTGATGATAAAGATACATAAAATTTATTAGAGGAAAAAGTCTACAAGGCCCCATGGAAGTAGTTATTCTAGAGACATATTTACTTTGTACGAGTAGTAGTTGGATTAGATAACTAGATACATATGTTTTCCTTGTCACTAATGATAGTGGGTAATTATTGGATAATAATTATGAATCATTTTCCTAAAAGTAAGTAGTAAGTATCTCGTATGTTTCAAGATGGAAAGAAGTCATGAATATTGAATTGTATTCCATGCACTATAAATAGGTTTGGATTCTAGTAGATCCTCATGTTGATGTAAATCCCATTTGGTGTAAATGGAAATTCAAGAAGAAAATGGATATGGAAGGTAAAATTTGTACCTATAAGCTCTGGATAATGGATAAAGGGTTTAAAAAATGTAAGGCATGGAATATAAAAAACCCTTTTAAATAGTTTATATGAAAAAATGATCATAATTATACATTCCATAATAGCTAAAAATGATCATAAGATTTTTAAAATGGATATCAAGATATATTTCCTCAATAAAATATTTTTTGATGATGTCTATATGGGATAACCAAAAATTGTTTGTGACAACAAACGTTTCCTGTATAGTAAGAAAGTTATAAATATCTATTTATGTAATAAAGAAGTATCCAGATAATTGAACATTCATTTTGATAAATCCATAAGAAAATTTATTGTTATCAAGAAATAAATTTATCCATGGGTCTATTATAGGATTAGAGGTAGAGAATGGGTTTTCCTAGTAGTAAATGTTGATAAATCATTGATAATGTGAAAAGAGATACATGTCTTATATTTTATTAGGACATGGTTGTACCAGTGCTTCTCCATGAAAGCATTAGGTGGGGAAGACTACATTATATTGATCAATATCATTCATGATAAATCCAATAGTATTATTATACAGTTTCTATGTATATAAAATGATAATATATTGATGTTATTTAGTAAGTAATGATCAAATATAGGATTATTTCCACATTCAATTAGTAATCATATCTTTAATAAAATGTACCCCTCGCAAAACTAGTGAGAATGGATGAGTATAATCCCATACACCCCAGGAATAAGGTCTATCATGTATTCCATACTATATATCAGGATTGTTGTTTCTTATAACATGAGTGTTGTAAACATATATCAATAATAACTATGGGAAATACATTTTATGTTAATTAAGACCATGATAAAGTATTTTAGGTGTATAAATGATTTGTTTTCAGTTTATATAGGAGATAAAGAGCTAGTCATCAAGGGTTATACAAATTCTAGTTTCTAGGTAGATAAAGGTGATATGAAATCACTGTCAGGATATGTATTCTATCTTAATGAAGGTATTTTGAGTTGGAGGATATTAAAGAATATTGCGCTTACTGAATCAACAATATATTATAAGTATATTTTGTGTTTTGATAAAACTAATCAAGAAATATTGATACACAACTTTGTCTATAAACATGATGTGGTTCCTAACAGTAAATACCCTACCAAATTTCACTATGGTAATACTATTGTGATGGACCTATCCAGGGAGAAAAGGTCACATTAATGAAAGAAGCATATACATCATAAGTATCATCTTTTAAGGGATTTTCTCAAATAAGTGAGTAAACATTTTCAAATTTTTCAAATAAGTGAATGTGTTCTACCCATTAAAAACATTACCTTAGAAAAAGTGTGAATATCATATGATTTTTGGCAGATTGAAATTAATTAGTAGTTTTCTTAAGTCCAAATGATAGTATTTTGGAGTTAGTACCCCATAACCAACTACCTTGTTCTTCCAATTAGTAATATATTCAAAAAATGATTATTAAAAAATATCATATAAATGATGAGTATTATTCTATATAAAATTATTATGATAATGTCCTTTGAGTATATGTTTCCAAAAAAGGCCATAGTAGTTCCCCAGTACAATGATAAATATGAAATATTGTGAAAATATAGTTAAATATAATCTATTGTTAGATGAAATATATCAGATGGGACATAGATGATGTAGGCTATTAGTTGTAGCTGGATTATAATACATTAATACTTATTTTAATGATGTTTTAACTTTGTAATATCTAGGGGAAAAAGTTATGAGAACATACTTTCTAGTTGGAATTTCACATGTTATATGTGTTATTTGATATTCATATATATGGATGTGTGTATTGGTATGTAGAACTGATGATATTATTAATATATAACATGATTCATATTCTATTATGTATTGATGAAAACCAATATTACATATATTCTTATAGAGTTCATGTTTGTTAGGTGTGTCATATATGAAATAACATTAATGAAAAATTAATTAATGGACTTTTCCCTTCTATGGTTATAGAAGTTGATGTCTTAGGATCTTTGATTAGAACTCATCTATCTAACTAATTACATTTCCATGGAGGTTCAATGATGAGGTCATATCATGAAATTAAAATAAAGTTATTTAAATTGTATAAGTTGATGACTAAAGTATGTAACCTTATTGTTGAGATATACATAAAAATGAATTGTATTACATAGTGATCATCCATCAAAGGTTGTTCTCACTTTATTACAAACACCCTTGTCTATGGGTTCTTTAATGTGTTTGATTAAATGATCTTGGAATTAAATATTGTTAGCCTAATTCCACAGAGGAGGAGGCCTATAGGGTAACACAATAAGGTATCCAAAATCTCAATTAAATTTTATCCATTTTTATAAAAGTATAAATTTTATTATAATGTTTTATAAAATTATAATAACATTGGTTATGTTGATCAAATAAATATTTATTAAATGAATAATATAATGAAATTTAATTTCTACAATATATAGTTTTTATTGAAGGATTGAAATTTTTTTGAGGAATATTGAAGGGTTTAGTTAAGGGTTTGAAATAAATGATATTTAAATATTCAAGGTTTTTACACAGGTTATGGAATTAATAATAATTTTATTATTATTATTAAAATGACGTTCACCTAGAATAAATATATCATCCATGATAATTTGATCAATAAATAACATCTTACCTTAAGTAGATAACTTTTATTATATCATTTATTATACAATAAATTTGTTTTGTATAATATTCCATTCTAAAATATTATCTCAAAACCTATTGTGGGAATTCTCTAAAAATATATCAAGAATACAGAGAATCGATCCTCATATGTCCACTCATGTCCCCAAGAGAACTAGATTTAATCATTAATAATAATAATGGATTTTTATTATGATCAACGGTGAATGATTCAAGTAGTTATGATCTTCCACCCTATAACTCGGAGATCCTATAGAAAATTTTCAAGGTTCATGGAGAATGTGTGGATAACTCTATAGGGAATATACACTTGGATACTTCATTTCAATGATGTTACACTAAAAAATGTATACTAATTTGATAACTAAGAATGAATTAAAATCAAATATAATTTTTATTTATATAAATTAATAATAAGTTATATATGAAAATATACTCTTTTTGAAACTTATGAGATTTATATTATCCAATTTTGAGGATTATCCTAAATAAATTTTAAAAAAATATATTGGGAAGTGACATGACATGGTACCACTAAACCATGAAACCTTCTTAAAATCTATAGAAACATTCTAGGTCATAAAAACTAAACATTTATAGACCTAATGGTCCTATATACATAATCATAAAAAGAACCATACCGGTCCTTGTAAATTTACCTTAAAAGGTATGAAGTTCTCCATTAAATAGGACCAAACCCAATGGGATTTGATTCCATTAACATGGATACAAAGGAATCATGTATAATGGTTCCAATACCAACTTCAATGTAACATTAACCTCGTGTCAGTGGTGATGCAATGATCCACCCACTAGTGACAAGTTTGAGGCATCCATTTAACCAACTGGTGATAGGTTAGTGACATACATCCACCCCCGATGGAGACAAGCTGATGAAATCAATCCAAACAACTAGTGAAAATATGATGATGTGCATTAAACCAAATAGTGATAGGGAAAAAAACATAGATCTAACTCACTGGTGTTAGGTTAGTAATGTAAAATCTTACTACCAGTAATAGACCATAAACATCCATCCGACTCTCAAGTTATTGGGTGATGATATATATTCAAACATCTATAGGTAGGATGAAGGAATCCATTCCACTCTCTTGTGAGAAAATATATGTATCCATAAAACCTATTAGTGGTAGAGTAATGTAATACATTTCATTCACTGGTGATAGTTTGACAAAATCCATCAAACTTGTTTGTAATAAGTCGATGACTTAAATTCAACCACCTGGTGATAGTCTGATGAAATTCATTTAACCCATATATTATAGGTCTATAACATCTATCATTCTATTGGTGATATGTTTCAAACATTCATTCATTTACCAGTGGTAGGCTGATGAGGTCCCTAAATCATCAATTTATAGGCCAATGATATCCATTAATCATTTAGAGATGAGCTAGATGATTTAAAATATATGTGTTTATGATGATTTTACACATTAATCTCCAACCTAGTTGGTGTTATACTATAGATTTCCCCTATCACATGGATTTAAGCTATTGATGCACCTCACACATGAGAATAGAACAATTTACATTAGTTTCAAAATTTATTCAACTTATTGATTTATCAACCATTATTAATAGACGCTCGCCCCACGAATGTAGTTGGCGTTAAAAACAAAATGGTACTGTAACTAGGAATGATTCAATGAATATAAATTAAATCAATAAGAGATTCCCATACTAGAAAATAAAAAACCCTACAAGATAATTCAATATCCCAATATATTTTTTTAATGAATAATATTAGAAGCATAACTAACATATGTTTAATGTAAACCCCTATGTAAAAAGGGAATGGTTGAACCAAAATATTAAAATTTCAGAAATAATTATATTCTAGTGAAGTGAGGGAAGTATCATATTTTTGGTATTTTTTATTCATGGGATTCCATTTTGGTTTGGATAATATGGATAAATATACCATCTCCAAGTAGGTGAAATGGTTGGTTATAGATGGGTTTTAACCACATGTTCAGAGCATGGTTGAGTGGAATGTTATGGTCATATGTGAGAATCACCATAGAGTGTTTACCTAAAAAATTGTATTAAATAAATAAGCATGGGTTGGCCCCTCAAAATGATTGGATGATTCCATGAATGAGACCAATATAGTTGGTTGATTCAACTTGATGTGATATGTGGATCAGGGTATATAGATTCATTATAGCCCAAGGGCATGGAAAACCATTAATGTTGAAGGATATAAATGTAGTTTATCTGTATTGATTAGATTTGAGTGATATTAGTGATAATTGATATGCTTATTGATATTATATAATAGAGTTATAGGGATGGATGTGTTGATGGATGAGATCTAGGATATGGGCAATATGTTTCACTGTAGTCTGTTCACCTATAATATGTCGATGGAACATATCTATGGCCATTAGAATTGATGAGATAATGGCGATATGGGGTTCTATGAATTGATATATAATGTTATACTAGCCAGGTGTTCAACTCATCTAGATTTCTGGGAGGACCAAGATAGAGTGAGGAAACTACCTGACTATTGGCTACAAAACTCTATCTATATAATGAATTTCCCTAACACATTTCCTATTTACCATCAATGAATCATGTTCCCATGTCCCGTGGAGATCCTATATGTACTACCATAATACCTAGACCAGGGGACTCATTTTAACATGTATTACCTGATCCTGGAAATCCATAATTTGAAATGGATACTCAACCAAACTGGTATCGAGATCAAGAACAAAATACTTCCATATAATCACATGGGAATGATCTGGTATATATCAACTCAACTGGTAAACATGAAAAAATTCATGTATATATGTCAAGACAGATGGTAACCAAAACCAATAGACCATCCTCCCTAGTCACTCAACAATCTCAATGGGGTCTATATAACTCAGTACCAACTTACCCTTATTACCCCACAAATTATGTCCCAAGAGAGGTGAATATCTGAGAAAGACTTGATCACCAACCTAAAACTTCAGTGGTCAATGTCGAAAGTACAAATAAGATTTATGAAAACTCTGTTCTGGGATCAATCACCTCTATATTAACTGCACTACCTCTATCATCACTTGAACTATGCTTGGGAAAACCAAGGACTATTCTACCATCCTTATACAGTTCAAGGGAGATCGATATGGTCACCCATACAAATCCTCAAAGGGTGTCATCCCGATCGAAGCCTGATAACTATTGTTATAGGAAAAATAAACCAAATGAAAATGTCCATCCCAACATCTACTAAAATAAAGAACCCAAGCCCAGGGAATATCATCAATGACAAAGATATCTCTCTCTATCTATCCATCTATTTATGGATGATAACACAATATCAATATCAATTGGGAACCCATTGCCTCGTGCAACAATTCTATAATATGGATGTGAACCTTATGTCATTATCATAACAAACTATAGAAGGAAACCCATGAAGATTCAAAATCTCTTATGCATACAAGTATCCATGAGATTCCTCTTTCATCATTTCCTTTTTTGGAAAGAAAAACTATAATTTAGCAATTCATTCAATAATCACCCAAGTTACATCCTTCCCAATAAGATTCCATGGTAAAACAATGACATAATCCAAGGAAATACCAAAAAGGTGGACAAAAACTCCCTATAAAATTATTCCTCAAGGAAAATAGAACAACCAACCCTTATAGAATCCGAATGATTTATTGGGAGATCGATGGACTTGCACATGGTATCACTACAATTTGTGATTTCTCATAAGTGTTGGTTGTTAGTGTCTATTATCTTCTCAATTCAAATTCAGACATCAGAAGATGAGTCAATATTTATAAAATCCAAGAACACATGTACACCGACCTTTTCCACTCCCAAGATCTTCTTAGAAAACGAACTCATCGTAGATGACTACTCAGCTGAGTCATTCACAAATTTCATCAATAATTTTCTACACAATGTATAAGAGACTACATTCCCTTTCCTAGGGGTATTTATGATATCATAATCAAAGGTTCGAATATACTAAACCCACTGTATCAATCACAATTTCATATATCTCTGAGTGAAAATATAATTCAGGATCTTGGTAATAGAATATACCATAAACCAATTTCCTAAGAAAAAGTGATTCCAATTTTTGAGTGAATTTATATAAGATTACAACTAAAGATCATGGGTGGGGTAGTTTTTCTTACGAGGGAAAAGGTGGAATATGCCATAATCCTCAAAGATTTCCCCTACATCAAGACACATCCAAAACCAATACAATAAGTATTGAGTAAAACATCATAACCCAAACCTTGTTTCAGGTGAATAAAAAAATTTCTGAAGTGAAAGTCATCTTTAGTTCCTCTAAATGTCTCTTACACTTTTTCATTCGATTCAGACTTTATTACCTTTTGGGTTAAATCCAAAATAGAATATTAGAGCATGGAGAATTACTGAACAAACTATCTATAGTAACCTTTGAAACCCAAGATTCTTTAAATCTCAATCAAGATTCAGGGTATCTCCAAATATAGAACATCATGTACCTTTAAAAGATCAACTAAGATTCCCATCTCAGTTATAACATGCCATAAAAACATCAGTCCCCATATCCAAAACTCACACTTGGAAATTTTAACATACACATTATGTTTTTTGAATTTTAGTATAATGATATTCAAATGATATATTTTCTACTTCATTGACTTGGAGTACAATAATATATCATCTACAAAAACAAAACAAAAACGTTTCCAAGATCTGATGAAATATTTGGTTCATCAAATCCATGAATACCATAGGAGAATTAGTGAGTCTGAATGGAATAACCAAAAAAATCTAAATATACATATTGACTCTAAAATGTTGTCCTGGGTATATCCTCTTCTTATAATCACAAATATTGGTACCCCAATCATAGTTCAATATTAAAACATCAACAAGCCCCCCTCAACTGATCAAAGAGATAATCTATTCTGGGAAAATGATACTTGTTCTTAACGATCGCCCAATTAAACTTCCTATGGTAAATAGAATGTATAAGACTTCTATTTTCCATATTATAATAGAGTATAATGTTAGCCCTAATTAATACTATAGGATGAATAAATACTTTAACCTCCAACTCCTCAAGATGGAATTTATGTTATATCAACTGAGAAGGTTCCATTCTGTAGGATGGTGTAGAAATTGGCATCATTCCAAGTAACAGGTAAATAGTAAACTCAAGATCTCTCTATGGATGAAATCCAGAAAAAATAATCAGGAATGACCGCAGAATATGAAAACACAACAAAAGGTATCTAACACCCCAATCATGAGTAATCTGCACCAATAAATATTTATAACAACTAGAAGAAGATTAATATGACATGTGGAACAACCAGCCCTTCCCTTCCTGATCTGGTGTCCCACTCACCTTGAAAAACATGACTTACCCCATCAGTGGATAAGAACTATACCAGAAGTCAATAACATTCTATCTAGGCATTTATTCTAATCATCCAATCCATGCCAATAATCATGTCAAATATGTCAAGATCATGCACTAGGATGTCAAAAACCACCTCAAAGTCACTTATCACCACCCGACACCTGGTACATTTGATTCCTTGTTCAGACCTCTATAACAAATGCATGGGATGTGTGAAAAAGAATGAAATACGATTCAAACACAATCCCAACATGTCAACCAAAATTGAAAATATAAAATAATGAGTAAAATCTATATCAAAAAAAGCTAGCACCATATTAGATGAGATAAAATTCATAACTCTAATAGTATATGGCCGTGATTTAGACTCCTATGACGTAAAATCAATAGCATAAAATCTTCTAGAGTTAGCCACTTGGAAATCCCCCACTTATTGAGAATGATACCCGCCACATTTAGAAATAACCACATGAACCTGAGAACCCTTGGAGAATGTGGATTATGATTTACTACCTAGGGACATCTTATCACACAAAGGCTTCAAGTAGAAGGATCTCCCAAAAAGATGGATAGTTCTAGGAGCCTCCATATACTAAGGCTTAATATGACCACGCCTCCCACACTAGTATAAAATTACATGTTTATACCCTATTTTATCCCTTGAAACTAGTCCTGTAGAAAACTGACTGGCCTTGGACTTTCTATTCTATCCAAAATAAGTACCTTGTCTAACTGCTACTACCACTCAAGATCTGCGGAATCCTGTCTTTCTAGATATGTATGACACAATCAAAAGTTTTTTATCTACAACTTACAGAATGATTAGAACAAAAAAAATGACCTAAAATCAGCCCTTATTCCCATATCGAACCTTTGAGTCTTTTGGAAATCATTGGTGAAATGATCCCGTTACAGATGCACTATCTCATTAAAGATGATGGAGTACACTAGAGCAGTATGGTTACCCTATTCCAACATCATAAACTCTTCGGTCTTTATGACACACAAAGTAATAGGATAAAAATACTGATTGACGATCCTTTTAAAAGAAACCCTAGTAAGACCTTCATGAAACATAGGATTCACTATAGAATCCCACAGTCTCCATCCTAGTCCATGATGCATATATACGAAAAAACCCACATGAGAATATTCAGGAGTCAAAAATTTTATTTAAGATCCTTTAAATCCATTCAAGACACTCCTCTGACTCTTGTGGTCCTTTATCACCATAGAAGACAAGTGGATTCTACTTTTCATTTTTTGAACCATGATCCACTACTCGTCTTTTGGTTCAATGAACCGACTAACCCCAAATCATAATTGGTAAAGATCACTACTTCAACTAGATAAGGTTCCACTAAAAAATCTTCATGCGGAGCCAACATCCCGAATTACCCTCTTAAATTTGGAAGAACTCTTCCATGTGGAATTGTCTATTATAAACAAGATAACAACCAATCATCCATGAGAAAATTAAGAAACCATTAAACAAAAAACATGAAACCAAAACCAATATTTAAGACAATAATAAATTAAAGTATTTAAAAATCCTATTAAAAAAAGGAAATACATTTTTAGATGAATAGGTCCATAAAAATAAAATCCCAACATTATTTGTTAAAATGACCTTACACATACCAAGCCCTGAGGCATTGTAGATAACATAATTTAAATAAAAATCCCATACAATTTATTCAAATTAACCTAAATACTTGGTCTTTGTAACACCCCGAGATTTTATGAAAAATATTCTTTTAATTTCATTAATGTCTTGTGATGTATGCTACACCAATATTACCTTGCACTATACGCAACACCGTATTAGCTTGCAGTATACGCAACACTATTCTTGGATCGTTTTACACACAATTTTGATAATAGTTATTCTACGCAACAATGAGTATATATATATATATTCAATGTATAAATGAAATATGGTTGGATTATGTTATAAGAAACAACAAAGGATTCTTGCACAACACACAACCCTGACTTGGCTTGCATTACACGCAATCACGACCTTCCCTAATAGCGTGTGTTGTACGCAACACAAGGTTTTACTAAACAACAATATATTATTATTATGAACTAGACGTTATGAATAGTATTAACTAAATTTTTAATTTTATAACATTATTATTCATCTTACACATTTTCTAGAACATGGTATAAGAAAAAAATAAATTTTTCGGGTAAAATAAGTATTTTTCAGAAAATATAGTTTTTCCACCTTTTGATGGCGCACCCACATTAAATATAGTTTTTGAAATGTTTATAAGTTCTATTTTACAAAAAAAATTATTCTTTGGAATCAATAAATAAAAATTTACTCTGGATAAATTTTTCATTTTATTCTGATAACTTTCATATTTTAATGAATAGTAAAAACACGCTATATTTTAATTAAAAACAACTTTTTTCATCGTAATATCTTATGTGGTTAAATTATAATATTGAATGGTTTTAAATAATAAATAGAATATATTTTTTCCATTTAATATAATTTCTGTCATTAGCATTGATTTTACCTTGAATTCGTAGGTAAAATCAATTCAATCTTTTGTAATGTTTTAAAGAAAAACCCATTTTCTTTCGACAACGGGATTAATTTTAATTTAATTTTGGCAACAATTGTGTATTTAATTTGGAAAAATGGATTCCATATTTGGAATAAGTGGGTCCAAATTATGTTAATAAGCTACTTTTTATTTTTGGGCATTGTGAATAGTAACTATGGTAAATTTTATTTACCATAGTTAAAGGTAAATCAGGTAATTAAGGGTAAATATAACATTATAAAATTACCCTAACACTTGGAAAAATCCTATTTGATGACTAAAAGTCGACCCATATCACCTAAGGGTCGGATTAGATTCATTTAATAGACTTTTTCCATGAAAATAATTTAATTATTATTAAAACCAAAGAAAGTGACAACATGTCACTCTCTTAAAAACTATAAGTACAATAATTTTAAGTTAGTGATAAACTTCATGAAATATCGAAAATTAATATTCTACAGAAATCTAACAAAATTATCTACATCATGAAAAATTATTTATAATTTTTTGGGATTAAATAATTATCATTAATTGTGACACAATAGTGATGCATAAATTATTTATCTAGTGAAAAATCAAGAATATAGTTTTTATTAAACTAATAGAGACCATAAAAGGCACAAAACCCTGAAAAAAACTTATTTTTCATGCAAAATGTAAACTATAATCATCCAATGGTTGAATATTGGACCATTTGGAGTCTTATACAAGCAATCATGACACTTATATTATTTTATTTTAAATGATGCCAAAGTTGTCACATTCATAATTTAATAAATATAAAAATTTAACTATTGTGATTTTAAGATGATAAATTCGAGTAAAAGTATTATTGTGAAAGTTAATAGATTTATCTTCATCATAGGATTTTATTTTTAATTTTTATGCAACATATAAGTATATTAAATAACTATACAAAAATGTTGTAGTAATTATTTTATTAAGAGATAAACTAAATAAATGGTTTTAAAAATAAAAAAATAAATATTATATGAACTATTTAATGTTATCCACTAATTTTATAGATACATATGGACTTTTATGAAACTATTAAAGCTTTTAGTTCGAACATATCTTCAATATATATTTTATTTAAATTAATTTAAATGAATAGTTTCAAAATTGACACTATTGTTATTTTATAAAAATAACATATTATAAAATTGTTTAAAAATCACAAAAATATTTAAAAATTATAAATTTAAATTTAAATGGTCTAAATTTTTATAAAGTATCCAATTATGGACAATTCACAAAAAATAAGTAATTTTTTGTTATATGTTAAAATTTAGAATGTTATTACCACAAACCAAATTAAATTGATTAAGTAAGGATAAATCAAGTTGATAATGTTTAAAATAATTTCCTAACATGCCTAAATTTTAGTCGTTGATGAGATTAAACCCCTATATCATATTATATTCGAATATGTGTCATTTTTGGAGGTTTTTAAGTGGGGTTAGAGTTATTATAAATTAATATTTTTAAGATTTCCAAAGGTGCCCCTCTCCTCCCTTACAAAAGGGCACATCCTCCCTCTCTTACTCACACCAATTTGAGCCTTCAAACTCGACCAACCCCTGCCATATTCTCTTCTCCACTACCCTAGAATCATCCTAGAGGTCATGGTATTCTTCAAAGACCAATTTTAGTGCCCTAATAAGAGGTTTCAAAGAGGCGCTTCAAAGAAAAGGTAATGTTCGTTACCGACTCTTTCAAATTTATTTCTTATTCCACTTATTCTTATATAGTTTTTTCATTATGAAGTAATAACATCAGTATCAATCATATACTGATATGTTATTATAATTATGAAACAACCCTATTTCACAATTTATCCATCCTGCGGAAAATGAAATCACCGTGCGTGCGTACGTACGGAATACCATCTCCGCGCCGTGGTGTAATCTATTTTCCACCACCACCTTACTTGGATGTGTATAATGGTGTAAATAATGACTATATATGATTATTGTAAAGTGATATTTATTCTTAAATATTATACATATACTTGAATACAATTCCACGATCATGGGAATGATATCATCGCTCGTGCGTACGTACGGACTACCGTCTCCACAACACGATGAGATTCATTCTCAATTATTAACCATTCATGAATGATTATAAAGTATATATAATAAGTAATCATGAAATATATGAATAATAATGATACTTGATTTATGTATATATATGTATGTATTTCATCTACATAATTCCATTCAATTCAATAAGGAAACGAAAACAACGTTCATGCGTACGTACGACCTCCCGTCTCCATGAACGGTGTATTTCATTCCATTTATTGATATATTATATATATGTATATTCTAAATATATATGTATATTCTAAATATATATTATATATAAATAATTTTTTACATTCTGGATATAAGTAATCATGATCCATGTAATCATATTAATAATTACACGTTAAAACATGACCGAAAAATGGGACGATTTTACCCAAAACGCTACTTTAACATGAATTTACAAAAGAACAGGTAATATAAAGTCATAAGTGGACCATATATGATATCATAACAATTAATATTATTCTGTAATAAGTCAATAACATTATTTAAATCATTATACAGGAGGTTCGGACACTTACGAATCAAATCGGACCTAAGGTAAGGGATAATTTTGCAAATCTCAATTTTATCTGAGATTGCTTATTCATAAGTATTTACTAGGGTTATTTCTATCATCCATGTCCATGTTTTATAAAAGTATTTTCATTTATGTTTAAATTCCTTTTTACCCATTCTTTAATTTTACTACATGGTATGTAAGGAATCTTTCTTTTGATTACGCTACGAGGTACTTTTTGACTTTTCCGGCAAAAGTACGAGAAGAATGTTTTTTTAACTTATACGGCACGAACAGATTTTTACGGTTTTATAAATATTGATTTTCATGAAGCTTCCTAAAAAATATTTCATGACTATTTTAAAGAAAAATTCTATTCTTTTAAAAATGCATGACATTTTGTGAAAAGAAAATTATTTTAAAGAAGAAAGGATATTTTCCTTAAGAATTCATTTATAGTGTATTATCAAAACCATTTTACATCTAAAATGAAATTATTTCCTATGTGTATGTTTTAAGTAAAATGTCTATATGATTTACATGGTTTAAATTTTCTTATTATGAAATTATATCCATTTCTTTTATATGGATTATGTTATGATGGGATAGTGTTTATGAAACCCATTTTATTCGTTGGGTAATTATGAATGATGTATGTTTTTGTGTGTGGCACAAGTAAGAATTATTTCATTATAATATGGGTGGGACCTATATCTCCCTCCAATTCATTGGGTAAAGATTTTATATCTCATTAGATAGACATGGCTGGAATGGTATGTTAATCCCGTTCAGTGTTACAGGACTGAAACGAGGAGTGAACTCGATTCAGAATGGGACTTTGTCCACTAAGATTGTCTTGGAAGCAATGCCCTGGCTACTATGGAAATCATTACATGTGCTTAATGGATTCCACAATTACATGTTTTATTCTCATTCTATTTTATCATGATTTATTTTCCATTATGATCTATGCCTTATGTACTTCCATGTTTTATGTCGTTGCTCATGATTTTTTATGTTCAAGTTTTTTTAAGTTCAAATGTATATGGTATGTTTTATTTTATCCATGCTTACCCTTACTGAGCATTTGAGCTCACTCTTTTTATGTTTTCTTTTCCCCCAGGATTAAAAGAAATATTTTAGGTAAGTAAATAAAAAAGGGAAGATCTTTATGGGAGATGTTGAAGATCTTTCACCACGATTAGAAGATTACATTCCAAGTTTCCAAAGACACTAAACTATTATGGTCCTTGTGTGTCTGTTTTTGTTATGTACTAAGTATTCCGCAAATGTAATGTAATGTCTATGTACGTCAAGATTTGGGTCTCTACAGTTGGTATCATATGAATGGTTTAGTCAAACTTTGGAAACTAGGATGCAAAAACATTAGTGAGATCCCTAGAGATATTTTTATGGTATGTCTAGGGATGTCTCTAAGGATAAGTATACGTATAGGTTATAGTCCTAGAATTGCACTAAGGATCTTATAATTTAACCTAAGATGTTAGATATTGAGGGTACTCCCCCTTTACTATGTTGTTTTCTCTAGCATTATTTTGCCTCTTATAGAATTCTTTTTGTGTTTTAGTTAATGGAGGGAACCAGAAGGAAATCGGTTAACATTGAATCCAATGGACAAATTGGTGACTATGAGCAACAAAATTTTGTAATGCCTAGAGAGAAAGATATTGTGATTATGCTGAATCAGTCATCGCGATATATGATTAACAAGGTGAAATTTAGTGGTATGCCTAATTCATCAAATAAGAGGAAGATAGACTATTATGCATGTTCGCATGTTGGGGATCATAAAGAAAGGAAGATTGAGATTTCTAAAGAAGGGAAGAAGAACCTTGAGGAATACCTCAAATGGAGGGACCGATGTTATCTGTGTGGAGAAAAGGGTCATAGAGTGACAGACTGTTATGGAGTTCAATGTATTATTTGTGGAGAACATGGGCATTACCCAACTCAATGCCCTGACCTAAAAGGTTACTTCTAAATCAAGGGAGGACTTATTCCAGGACAATCATTGAAGAGGATGGATTGAAGTGTTTATGTATTGGTATTCAAGAATAATGTTGTTGAGGTACTTTTATTGTGTATTGGAATATTTTTGTATTAGTCTATAGTGGTTTTCAATAATTTTAATGGTACTGGTAACCATGAAAGGTTATTCAGATATTTTTGGAAAGTAGATGATATGAACATAATGAAGGGATAAGGAGAAAATTAAATGTTTGATAGTATTCATGAGCTCATGACTGATATAAGGAGAAGGTTATATCATGGTTTGAGTATATAGATTTTTTGGATTTTGGTATGTGGAATGAGTTAACTTTTGACAGCATTTATGTTTTCATTAAGGTTTAATGGGTATTAATTTTTCAAGAGACTACATGATTAAGGTATTCACATGATTGGAATGTGACCAACAAGATATATGGGGGATAAATGATGGTATTCACATGCTTGGTTGATGATATTTTATGTAATTGTTTTTCTTTATACTATGAGCTTTGACCGAAGTATTGTAGATAAGCCTAAATATTGGAATGGATTATGTTGGACATAAGTTAGTATTGTTTAAGGATAGAACTTTCTTGATATTATTGATCAGATGTTATAGTAATGTAGTTTTAGAAAAAGGACAACCTGCAGGAAGGGAAACAACCCATCGCGTCAGACAGGACTATGGGAATCGAACCCACAACCAAAGTGCGACTGGCCTTTATCGCCTACCACTGGCCTACAGGAAGTCCCTGTTTAGTAGAAACTTGTTTTATTATATTAAACAGTATGATATATGAATTATAAGTACATTTTAGGAACCATATATGATTAATATCACTATATATTGACTTATGTATTTTTTTTGATAAATTTTATAACCTTTTGTTTGAGACAGATGGAATGACCCATCGTTCTATCACATGATCTGCTAACACATCATGAATGACAAATTCAACTTCATTTCTTTAAGAGATGAAGTGGAAATTGTCCAACAAACGACCAATGGTGAGACTATACCAAAATCACGAAAGTATTTCTTCTAATTACAATTTCATCAACTTTAGGGAAATGATCTTGAAAACCAAAAATGTTGTCCTAGTTCTTTTATATCCGTTGAAGCAGATGGTACCTTAGATCATCACAAATCAATAGCTTATTGATTATTGGCCATTTCATAGCCATGTTCTCTACCACTCTCCATTAGAACTTGATGGTTAGATTTTTCTTCCATATCCATATTTTCATCTATGTTCTTCTACGTGGAAACCCAGTGATGAGTTAATTTGGGTAACCGTTACATTTCATATGTTAGTTTTTAAAGCCATGTTTTGGTATTCCTTTTTACGATGTGGGTTTCTATTAAAAAAACTTTCGAGTAGTAAAACATTTATAACCCCCGATGAATTTCGAGGGAGAAATTCATTTTAAGGGGGGTAGAATGTAACACCCTGAGATTTTATGAAAAATATTCTTTTAATTTCATTAATTTCTTGTGTTATATGCTACACCAAGATTACCTTGCACTATACGCAACACCGTATTAGCTTGCAGTATATGCAACACTATTCTTGGATCGTGTTACACATAATTTTGATAATAGTTATTCTATGAAACATTGAGTATATATATATATATACATTCAATGTATAAATGAAATATGGTTGGATTCTGTTATATGAAACAACAAAGGATTCTTGCACAACACGCAACCCTGACTTCTCTTTCATTACACACAATCGCGACCTTCCCTGATAGCGTGTGTTGTAAGCAATACCGGGTTTTACTAAACAACAATATATTATTATTATGAACTAGCCGTTATGATTAGTATAAACTAAAATTTTGATTTTATAACATTATTATTGATCTTACACATTTTCTAGAACATGGTATAAGAAAAAAATAAATTTTTCGGGTAAAATAAGTATTTTTCAAAAAATACAGTTTTCCCACCTTTTGATGGCGAACCCACTTTAAATCTTGTTTTTGAAATGTTTATAAGTTACATTTGACAAAATAAAATTATTCTTTGGAATCAAGAAATAAAAATTAACTCTGGATAAATTTTTCATTTTATTCTGACAACTTTCATATTTTAATGAATAGTAAAAACACGCTATATTTTAATTAAAAACAACTTTTTTCATCGTAATATTTTATGTGGTTAAATTATAATATTGAATGGTTTTAAATTATAAATAGAATATATTTTTACCATTTAATATAATTTATGTCATTAGCATTTATTTATCTTGAATTCGTAGGTTAAATCAATTCAATCTTTTGCAATGTTTTAAAGAATTACCCGTTTTCATTCAACAACGGGAATAATTTTAATTTAATTTCTGCAACTTTTGTGTATTGAATTTGGAAAAATGGATTCCATATTTGGAATCAGTAGGTCCAAATTATGTTAATAAGTTACTATTTATTTTTGGGAATTGTAAATAGTAACTACGGTAAATTTTATTTACCATAGTTAAAGGTAAATCGGGTAATTAAGGGTAAATATAAGATTATAAAATTACCATAACACTTGGAAAAATCTTATTGGATGGCTAAAAGTATACCCATATCACCGAAGGGTTGGATTAGATTCATTTAATGGACCTTTTCCATGAAAATTATTTATTTATTATTAAAACCAAAGAAAATGAGAACATGTCACTCTCTTAAATATTATAAGTATAATAATTTTAAGTTAGTGATAAACTTCATGAAACTTCTAAAATTAATATTCTAAAGAAAGATAACAAAATTATAGACATCATGATAATTTATTTAGAATTTTTTGGGATTAAATAATTATCATTAATTGTGACACAATAGTGATGCAGAAATTATTTCTCTATTAAAAAATCAAGAATATAGTTTTTATTAAACAAATAGTGACCATTAAAGGCTCCAAAACCTGACCAAAACTTATTGGTCATGTAAATATAAACAATAATAATCCAATGGTCTAATATTTGACCATTCAGAGTCTTATAAATGCAATTATGACACTTATATTATTTTATTTTAAATGATGCCAAAGTTGTCACCTTCATAATTTAATAAATATAACAATTTAACTACTGTGATTTTAAGATGATAAATTAGAGTAAAAGTATTATTGTGAAAGTTAATAGATTGATCTTCATCATAGGATTTTATTTTTAATTTTTATGCAACATATAAGTATATTAAATAATTATACAAAAATGTTGTCGTAATTATTCTAGTAAGAGATAAACCAAATAAATGGTATTAAAAATAATAAAATAAATATTATATGAACTATTTAATGTTCTACACTAATTTTATAGATACTTATGGCCTTTTATTAAACTATTAAATTTTTTAGTTCGAACATATCTTCTGTATATATTTTATTTAAATTCATATAAATGAATAGTGTCAAAATTGACACTATTGTTATTTTATAAAAATAACATATTATAAAATTGATTAAAAATCACAAAAATATTTAAAAATTACAAATTTAAATTTATATGGTCTAAATGTTTATAAATTATCCATGTATAGAGAATTCACAAAAAATAAGTAATTTTTTGTTCTTAGTTAAAATTTAGAATGTTATTACCACAAGTAAAATTAAATTGATTAAGTAAGGATAAATCAAGTTGATAATGTTTAAAATAATTTCCTAAAACGTATAAATTTTATTTGTTGATGATATTACAACCCTATATCATATTATATTCGAATATGAGTCATTTGTGGAGGTTTTTAAGTGGGGTTAGATTTATTATGAATTAATATTTTTAAGATTTCCAAAGGTGCCCCTCTCCCCCCTTATAAAAGGGCACCTCCTCCCTCTCATCCTCACACCAATTTGAGCCATCAAGCTTGAAAAAACCCTGCCAAATTCTCTTATCCACTTCCCTAGAAACATACTAGAGGTCCTGGTATTCTTCAAAGACCAATTGTATTCCCCTAAGAGGAGGTCTCAAAGAGGTGCTTCAAAGAAGAGGTATTGTTCGTTACCGATTCTTTCAACTTTATTTCTTCTTCCACTTATTCTTCTATAGATGTTTCATTATGAAGTAATAAAATAAGTATCACTAATATACTGATATGTTATTATATGTATGAAACAACCCTATTTCACAATTTATCCATCCTACGGAAAATGAAATCACCGCGCGTGCGTACGTACGGAATACCGTCTCCACGACGTGGTGTAATCTATTTTCCACCACCACCTTACATGGATGGGTATAATGGTGTAAAGAATGGCTATATATGATTATTGTAAAGTGATATTGATTCTTAAATATTATAAATACACTTTAATACAATTCCACGATCATGGGAATGATATCATCGCTCGTGCGTACGTACGGACTACCGTCTCCACAACGCGATGAGATTCATTCTCAATGATTAACCATTCATGAATGATTATAAAGTATATATAATAAGTAATCATGAAATATATGACATAATAATGATACTGGGTTTATATATATATATATATGTATTTCATCTACTTAATTCCATTCAATTCAATAAGGAAACCAAAACAGCGTTCATGCGTACGTACGACCTACCGTCTCTATGAACGGTGTATTTCTTTCCATTTATCGATATATTATATATATTTATATTCTGAATATATATTATATATAAATCATGTTTTAAATTCATGATATAAGTAATCATGATCCAAGTAATCATAATAATAATTACAAGTTAAAACACGAAAGACCAATAAGATGATTTTACCCAAAACACTACTTTAACATGAATTTACAAAAGAACGGGTAATATAAAGTCATAAGTGGACCATATATGATATCATAACAATTAATATGATTCTGTAATAAGTCAATAAAATTATTTAAATCACTATACAGGAGGTTCGGACACTTACGAATCAAATCGGACCTAAGGTAATGGATAATTTTGCAAATCTCAATTTTATCCGAGATTGCTTATTCATAAGTATTTACTAGGGTTATTTCTATCATCCATGGCCATGTTTTATAAAAGTATTTTCATTTTTGTATAAAGTCCTTTTTACCCATTATTTACTTTTACTACATGGTATGTAAGTAATCTTTCTTTTGTTTATGCTACGAGGTACTTTTTGACTTTTCCAGAAAAAGTACGAGAAAAATGTTTTTTTAACTTATACGACACGAACGGATTTTTACGGTTTTATAAAGCTTGATTTTCATGAAGCTTCCTAATATATATTTCATGACTATTTTCAAGAAAAATCCTATTCTTTTAAAAATTCATGACATTTTGTGAAAAGAAAATGATTTTAAAGAAGAAAGGATATTTTCCTAAAGAATTCAATTCAAGTGTTTTATCAAAACCATTTTCCATCTAAAATAAAATTATTTCATATGTGTATGTTTTAAGTATAATGTCTCTATGATTTACATGGTTTCAATTTTCTTATTATGAAATGATATCCATTTCTTTTATATGGATTATGTTATGATGGGATAATGTTTATGAAACCCATTTTATTCGTTGGGTTATTATGAATGATGTATGTTTATTTTGTGGCACAAGTAAGAATGATTTCATTATGAGATGGGTGGGACATATATCTCCCTCCAATTAATTGGTTAAATATTTTATATCTCATGAGATAGACATGGCTATAACGGTAAGTTAATCTGGTTCAGTGTTACAGGACTGAAACGAGGAGTGAACTCAATTTAGATTTGGACTTTGTCCACTAAGATGGTCTTGGAAGCAATGCCTTGGCTACTATGGAAATCATTACACGTGGTTAATGGATACCAAAATTAAATGTTTTATTCCCATGTTATTTTATCATGATTTATGTCCCATTATGATCTATGCCTTATGCACTTCCATGTTTTATGTCGTTGGTCAAGATTTTTTATGTTCATGTTTTTTTAAGTTAAAATGTATATGGTATGTTTTATTTTATCCATGCTTACCCTTACTGAGCATTTGAGCTCACCCTTTTTATTTTTTCTTTTCCCCCTGGATTAAAAGAATGTTTTAGGTAAGGAAACAAAAATGGGAATATGTTTATGGGAGATGTTGAAGGTCTTTCACCACGATTAGAAGATTACGTTCCAAGTTTCCAAAGACACTAAACTATTATGGTCCTTGTGTGTCTATTTTTGTTATGTACTAAGTATTACAAAAAAGTAATGTAATGTCTATGTACGTCAAGATTTGGGTCTCTACAGTCTTGGATATATAAAAAATTTTATGACCACCCATGGAAAATCGAATTCAGAAACATGAGAGTGTTGGCCAACACCTTTTCACACCCACTATTTGAATTTTGATGATCCTAATCCTATATAACCAAGACACTGAAACAGCCCATGTAGTGCTAACACAATTTAGGTTGAGTAAGTATTTGACACCAAATTATAATAGACCAACCTAGGACAACAAGACTGGTCAGTTGAACTATTCCATTATTGGGTGGGGTAAAAAAGAGAATCAAAAAAAGTCTTGAATGTAAGAAAAACATTACGTAAAACTCGAGTAATATAAAGAAAAAAAATTAAATTTACAACCATTCCAAACATGATAATCAATAAAAAGACAAGCCTAGAAAACATGTCTCTTTGTGATCATGTCACTTCCCGTCGACACAAAAACAAAAAAATGATATAAAGAGAAAAACTGAATAACTACTGAAAGTAATGTCCTATACCCGAGTCCTATAAAAAAAGTCTAAAACCACCATTATGAATAAGTATGGTGTTAGATAAAATCCCAATAGGATACCACCAAAATATATTTAAACGTCCTAATAATAAGAATACACAAGTCTATGATTTAAATCAAAACATATTTACAAGAAATATTATAAATAAATCAATTTGAAATCCGTTTTTTAAAAAAATGATTGAATTTTAAAAACGTTTATGACATGTTTTACATTTTTGTAAACAATAAGGAAATGATAACATAATATAAATTTAATTGTGATCCAACATCCATTAAATACACTATCATTTAACAAAAAATAGAAACAAAAATTCACCTACAAGCTCAGATCTAGCATATGGTACAATATGTACTACAAACTCACAATCCTAACAAGGCATAAGGTTGTACCCAACAGACATTTAGACTTTCTGTAGACTATATAAATAAAAGATATTACCTCCATGTGGTTTCACCCACACTGAGGCAACCCATGTCTCTATCTCAACGTACAAAATGTTCCTACTTTGCAATGTGTGTTAGTTTTTGTTCTAAAGACCATGACCAAATTTTTATAAAAGATTTTCAAATACAAGACAATCGACTACATGTTTTAATGTGTATTTTACATTTTTAAAATGGTACTTCAATTTTTTAAACAAAAAATAACTTTTTTAAAAGATAACCCATTTAATTTTCAACTTCGATACATTTAATCCCCTTTTAAATCTCAAATAATAAATACGAAACAAAAGAAATTCAAGAAATTAGAACAATTAAACAGATCCATCAATATCAAGAGTCTAGAATACTTAACTACCTTTTATAATGGGGGCTTCAAACAACATGATCTACCATAGGAAGACATGTCCTGAGAAAATCCTGAAATGGATTGATAGAAAATGCAATCCAATTAACAATCCCTTTAACCAAAGGTTCTCTAACCACCAACGAAAGAGAAACCATGGGTAAGGATTACCATAAGAGAAAAAGAACATATCCCAGTTGATCCGTACATCAAAAAATCAATCCATATGGAATGTATACCAACAAAATCATCTTGGGCAATTGACCTGGATGAGTGGAGAGACTTGTAAAAATGAATTATCCCTCAAACACCCACATGTCATCCTAAATTTGGAACATATAGAATTTCACAACATGTAATATTTTAAATGTTGTGAATGGTTTTCATTTTTTGTTACACTAAAAATCACATCACCTATTCAATTAAAAACCGAATTTTATTTTACAAGATGTGTAACCATTACATGATTTGAGAAAAATCATTCAGTGAGTTCAACTCACTGGATGATTCTAGATGGAAATATACATCATGATATACCTTTACATGGAATGTAATTTCCCAAAGAATAGAAGAAAAGCTAATTGAATAGATGAAAATAAAACAAATTTGTGACTTCTCCATTTTAGGTATCCTCTCAATTTAGGGAAAATAAAATTAACTGAATGAAAAAGGGAAACCAAAAAAAGATCAAAATATACCTAATAGAAAGGTAATACAGTGTTACAATGTTACAATGTATTTAAAACACTAATTAATTATGAAATCAATGTTTATAAAATCTTTATTATTGTTAATGAAAATTACACATCTTATTGAGATTATAAATTAATTATTTCTTAAGAGTCATTTAATTTGGACTATATAATCATATCTAATAAACGTTTTTATGATCGGAATAAATTATTTAAAATTTATTTGGATTTAAACCAAAGTTAAGATAAATTGTTAAACAATTATCTGAATTCTTGGGATCAACTTTTTATCCATAACATACCTTAGAGTGTGTGATTATACAAAAATAATATTAGTTATCATCATCAGTATTATGATTAGTATTAAATTAAAAAGCATTAAATAAAAAATTGGTGGGTCAATAGTCTCTTTAATCCCCACTTGTTATTTTAATCCTAACTATTATAATAATTTTTAAATTTATTTTACCATCTAGGTAATGATAAATCTAGAAATTTTTCTTTCATTTTTACTTGGGAATATATATTTTTAATTTTTCAATATTTTATACTTAATTGAAAATTGCCAATACAAGAGGTCCATAATGAACTGTTAACCAGATAATGGTGATAGATTTCCAATTCCGCCTCAGTTTCTATGTGATCATTTGAATAAAAAATAAAATTTATTTATTCCTAATTCATTTTTATTAAAGGTGTATAACATAAATTTATTAATTTTTAGATATGAAATAATTTAATAATTTAGTAATTATTTTAACATGTGTTAATATATAAATATAAATTGATTATTATGTTTACATTAATTTACAATGGTATTGTAATATTTTATGAGTTCATGATTCATATATTGAATTTGTTTCCATTAAGATAAATTATATTATCCTTAAATATTAAATTTTTTATACTGTGGGCATTAATTATATAGAATATAATTTTATTAATATGGGGAATATCATTATAGTGATAAGAGGAAATCATACTAGACATTGTTTTAAAACTTTATGTGTGCATTTTTGAACACATGATTCCTTTTTCCAGATGTTTTATGTACTCCATGATGGTTCCTCAAAAAAAATTTAAGAGGACCATCTTAAACTATAACATAATATTTATAGTTTTTGAAAGAGGATCCAAAGGAACACATCTTTGACCTTTCACAAACCATTGGGTAATTATTTTTAATGTTTTCTATTTTTACGTTAATTTGTACTCATTTTATAAATATTTCTATTAAACATGGTATAATTTGTTTTATGTCCACTGTGTACTATAATTTAAATTAATTATACCTCATATAGATACCCAATTATATAAAAGTTATATGTTTTTTTCATTTTTTAATAAGATGTTTTGGGGGGAGGTCACCCCCATGAAATTGATTTATCCATTATTTCTTATTAAAAACCTATAATGATTTAGGGGAACATTTCAAAGGAAAATAGTGATCAATATCAATATTTATTCATTATATGTTGGGTCAATACAGATAACCCTAAGGAGGAAATATTTAGAGAAATTAGAATACAACAACACTCCTACACAAACTAATTATTTACAAGATCAAGATAATGAACTCTCATAATATCTTAGGCATAAACAATAACACATAATTTTCTATAACCAAAACTATTCACGCCACCAATCACCACTTCCTGAGACAATACCACTATAACAACAAAACATCATATTGATAAGAAAAAAACAAAAAAAAAACAAAAACATTAAGTAATAATCACCGATAAACACAAAAACTATATATATTACCAAAAATATAATAACTATATATCCACATCACATATATTCCATCTATCATTATTTTAAATCCCTAAAATTTTAGTATGTATTCCATTAAGTAAATATGTTGTTGATTAACATGTGACATGCACAAATCCAAAGTAATTTGAATAAGAAAATATTAAAATAAATGGTAAAAATAAATAAATTATTAATATAAAATGTGAAAACAATGAAATTCAAACTCATTGGTAAATTATATAGTATCAAAAACACTAAGAGTTTTAAATGGGTAAGTTTTTCATAAAGGATGCTCAAAATTATATTTTTGATTTCATTTAATAGATAAATGTATGAATTTTTTAATTTGAATTTGTTAAAATGAACATAATTTTTTCATTCAACATATCAAAATTACCATTCAGTGATTTTTTGAGAATTTTTTTATTTTTTTTATTTTTTGGGTAATAGTGAAAAAATATAGTTTAACAAATGTATCAATTTTATGAAATTATCATGCTATGAAAATGAAAATAATTTTTTTGGATAAACAATTATAGACCAAAAATATTTTGCAAAATTAAAATATATAATTAAAAATATTATATTGAATTTATCAACCCTTGATTAACTTTTTAAAACTCATGTGGTGTTATATTCTTATAATAAAATATTTTAATTATTTTATTAAATCTAGTAATAAAATGGATAATTTTTTTTGGGTTGGTTTTAAAGTCACAAAAATATTTTCATTTATTCATAAACTAAAAAATGTCATGGGGATGAATTCTCTAAATTCTTTTGGTGTAATTATTTATGCTTAAAGGAATTGCTCTAAAAATGTTTTTCATTTTGATATGTGTATTGAAAGGAAAATAAACTTTTACAACCACTAGAAAAAATAAATAATAAATTTTATTTTATATTTTTATAAGTATATTCAAATTATATATTAATTTACAATTAATTTTTTCTAATAAGATTTAATTTATAATGGTAAGAGTTAGTCCCCATAGTAATGGTTAAAATAAGTAAATTCATTTATGTAAAAGGTTAAATCTAATAGTTATCAAATAAATTTCTTGAAATGTGTTAATGAGCTTATTATCTATCTCCAATAGTTCTATTTTCTCCATATGTCTGTATAAATGAAACATTATTTTGATAATGACCCTTAATTTATTTTATGTTAAGTGTATTTATACAAATATCAAACTTTCTAACATAATATTTTAAATATGTTTTTATGATAATAATAAAGATAAAAATAAATTATGAAATAATATTAGGTAATTATTTATATTTATGTTTTTAATTTATATTTAATTTAAAATAATGGTACAATTATAAAAAATGCTAATTTTGTGTTGATCCAATGCTTGTGAAAATAATAAAAAAGTCAAAGGAAATAGAATGACAAATATTTTAAGGGATAATATTTAGATGAAATAAATAATTTCTTGAATTTATGGATATAAATTATAGGTTATATGTAATTTTAATGATTCAATTACAATTCCATGGTTATCTAGATATCATTGAATATAAATTATTCCGATAGACTTGAAAATGAATTCGAAGGGTATTTAATGTTAAACATTATTTTATTAATTTATTTAATAATTTAAATAATAATATATTAATTTAAGTTGGTGAGAAATGGTTTATTATACCCTGTATTTTCCATTTATGATCCAGTTAGAATTTTTAGAATTACATTATTGACCCTTAAGGACTGAATATTTACCAAAATACTATTGATTTTTGCCAATGAAATGGTACTCTATATAACCTTTCCAAAGACATATATTTGTTCTTTTTTGTCCAATTTTTTCCCCAAATATATCTCCATACATCCCTTAATATTTTTCAATGTCCCTAATTTGACCAGGAACCTATATTTTGAAGTGCATAAGTTTAATTGAATGGAGGACATCAAAATAAGTGGTATCTGTCTTAAACAATTTCATTCAAGAATATTTATTCTTAAGACTCATCCAATATTATATAAGAATTTTAAAATTGTGAAAAAATTATAATTATATTACTTAAAAGTTATAATGTTATGTAACAACCATTATCTGCCTTATTTACATCAATTAGAATATTAAAATATCACTCGCTCATACGTGCAGGCTATCGCCTCCACAAACAACTTATTTCATTTTTCATTATTACCTCACAAGGATGGTAATAAATATTGATTAAATGAATAATTATTATATGTAAAATATAATAATAATAATTATTATATAATAATAAATATATTATCTATAAGCTTTCTATACCATTCATTAAGAAGTGAAAACACTTCCTGTGTACACAAGCAGACTACCACCACCATGAACAACATATTTTTTTCATTATGTCCTTACATGGATAGTTTTAATAATTTGTTTAATGAATAAGTGTTATATTTATAAGAAGATTAATCATATTTAAATTTTTTATTATTGCTATAAAATAACATGTTCTTAATGATTCAACCATTGTAAAATGTTCTTTTTTGGTCGATTTTACCAATAACATGAACAGTACTATAATGTTTTTGTAATGAATTATTAAAGAATCATAATTGTTGGTAAAATTATGTAATAGTAATTAATTTAATAGGTCTTAATAATTATTTAATAATGAAAAAAACATCATAATAATGGAATTAAAATTAATTAGTAATGGGGAATTTAAACCATAAAAAAGAATTTTATCAAGGAACATTCATAGAAAAGTAACAATTTCATAAACTATTAAATTATTTTGTTTCTAGAATGATATAAAACTTTTTTTAATAATTTGGATCCTAGATAGAAAATCAGGTCCCAATTATTATAAATAAAAAGGAAAAAATAGTCTAAAAGATAGAAACATATTACAATCTTTGTAATGAAATAGGATTAGGTCAGTTGGAAGATCATCAAGCCAGGTAATATCTTGGTTAACCCCCTTATTCACAAAGACATAGGAAAATATGTTTTCTTCTCAATAAATACAAGTGATTATGTATTTGATGTCAAGAAGAGTGTGAATACATCCCATCTATTGAGTGGTGATCGTTCATGCAAGATATATCACTCCATTCCAAATTCCTTGCACAATGGTGTTCATGTTACTCCCAATCCAAAGTTGCTCCAACCTTGTTGTTTGGAAAAAGAAATGACATGAATCATACTCTATGTTTCAGCTTCTAGAGAAGAGGAAATTCCACAACTACCATAAAAGCATTCAAGGATCTAACCTGCATGATTCTGAATGATTGCAGCACAACCCGTAGTGCCCGAGTTGCCTTTGGAATCACCATCCACATTAACATTAATCCAAAAAACAAGAGGGGAACACCAAAAGAATTATAATGTGTGATTAGGTTGGCAGTAATTTCCATCAATATAGAGTCATCAAAGAATGGAAAATTGGTGCACTTTGTTTTTGTTGTGTCCTTTTGAATCGTGGGAGATTCACTTATGTCAATGAGAAACCGCATTCGCCTTAAATCATGACTTAATATTCATTTATTATTAATAAGATAATTTCAATCATACTGGATCACATGCTAAAGATTAGAAATAGTAGAAATGAAAACATTCATAGTCTATTGAGAATTATAGATCTCAACACTTCACTTTAATTGGGATTTCATAGAGTCATGAATCAACCACCTATAGTTAAAAATGTCCAAAATATAATTCCAAAGAGTAGATGTAGTGGAACAAAAAATAAAGAGATGATTTTCATCTTCTCTTTGTTGGTTGTAGAGAATGAAATTAGTACAGATTTGAATACCATGAAATTGAAGGTGATCATCAGTGCAGATCCTATTGTGAGAATGCCGCCAAATGAGGGAGAATCTTCAAGGTTTTATCCCTGGTTTTTCAAAGATACTTATCCACCGAAAATCACTTTCAGAGTTAAAAAATACTTGTTGTAATAGTTTTTTGAATTAAGAATGCCATTGTGAGAAGGTTCCCCAAATATGAAATCATCGGTGATGGAGAAAGTATATGTATCAATGAAATTCATGATGTAGTCTAGAAGATTATTATTATTGGAGCATAGGAAATATCTGAGGAATTTTTGGAGTTCTCATGACATTAGTCATGAGAAATTCTAGAAATTAAAGGAGTCCCAATCCAATTATCAAACCCAAAATTCAAAGAGGTGTCTCCAGAGACCATCCATCTGGATTTATTCATAATGGAGGAAAAAGTCTTTTTTGTGGAAGGCCAGATAGTGGAGGCCATAAAAGTTGAGTATCCTTTCATATGTTTTTCTAGAAATCTATTTTTATGAAAGATAATGGAGTTAGAATTATTATGTAGGATATACCAAGTGAGTCAAGCTTTATGTGCCTAATTAAATTTTTTGAGTTTTTAAATTCCAAAGCCAACTTTATCAACGAGTTTACAAGAGGTTAACCATGGTATGGTGACATGTCACCTTTCCACCATGCTACTTGTCCAAATAAAACATTTAATAGAGGTATTTATTTTTTTAATAATACCAAAAGACGACTTGTAGACCATAATAGAAAAAAAAATTTCCCCAAATTTTAATGAGATAAGTGAAAATTCATTTTCTTATGTGTTCAAATGACAAGTATTATGATTTTTATGATAAATGTTCGAGAAATTATTTATTTTATTAATGATCTGATTATTTTAAATTATATTTTATAATTAGTGGGACTAATATATCCCTCCAATTCATTGTGTAATGATATGACCTTCAATGGATATATGTTAGAATTAACCATTTTGGTATTTCCATTATAAGGATTTTTATAAGGGTAACTATAAAGGTGATTGGTTGGATAATGTTACCATATTACTAAATAATTTTTTTGTAATTTATTTTGTTTTTTATGAATAATTTTCAATGACTTAGGAAAATGAAATTCTAATTAAAGAAGTATGTATGATCTTTTAAATATGTAATGTTTTTTTAAAGGAAATTGTTTTCAGAGTTATCATATTTTTTGAAGTAAAATTCATGATTATAATTTTTTCTTTATACATGATTAAAAAATATTTTATGATAATATTTTGGTAATGAAGTTTATTTCATGAGTAATTAAATAATTATTTGATCTCAATGTTATTATGTAAAACCTAAAACTATTATTATGTAATTTTATATTTATGAAAAGACTGATGAATTTTCTTTATTTTTATACGAATTATTGACATTTTTTTTGTTCATAGTATATTTTTTTAAAGTCCACATGGAATAAAGATGTATATATACTATAACAAGTTAAATCATTCCATAATAGTGGGTTGTCCCAGAAAAATAAAATGTGTCTGGAATGATACATGAGTTTAAACATAAGAATCTATTTTTGTTGAAAAAATTCATACTGTGTGGATGTGTCCACATTATTGTGTAATGGTTTTCATTATTTTATAAAAAAATACTAAAATATCATGGGAGTGTAATAAAGTTAAGGTATTTTTATTAAACAAAAATAATGGATTTTTTACGTTGTAGGGTTCCATAGTTCGTATCAGAGTTTTATTGATGAAACTTTAAAGGATATTCTATTATTAGATGATGAAATTTTAAGAGTTATGAATACCATAAACAGTTAATAAGTCAATTTTAATCATAAGTTTTTAGGAGTTGGTTTCATTTTGTGGTTTTATGTGATGGGAGTTTAATGTGAGTAATGATGTTTTGAAAATTGATTATTGGGTTTTGATATATGATTAATGTTTATAAAACCATTATGTTTAACATGTGATTTAGTGTGGATGTTTTTTTTGGAAGACTGCTTTTATAGTTTTTGTTTATATGTTGAAAGGTAGAGATTACTTTTAGTGTTAATACATTATTATATGTTGATGTAATTATGGTTTATTGGGATAACGGGATATAATATTATGGGAAAAATATAAGATTAAGGAAAATTTAGAATTATTTTTCGTGTATAGAATTTTATGTTAAGGTGATTGATACTAATTGAGGATTAAATATTGAGTAAAATATTGGAAGTAAGTATGATTGTATTGTCGTTTTATATACTAGTGTTACAAGTTATTTTTAGAAATTATAAGTATATTTTAGAGAATTTATGACTAGGGTATATACATTTTTTGTATTTGACTTTTAAATGAAAATTTAATATGGGGATAACATTTAATTTGATATTAGAAGAATATGTGATCAAATAATTCTGATTTTTGGCTTTTGAAATTTGTTTAAGAATATTTTTAGAATTTTATGGTTTTTATGGAATGATTTATTTTGAACTTTGAGTGTTATGTTTTAGGATTTGGAGATTAATATATTATCTATTTATATGATGGATAATTTATATTTCGTATAATATGAACTTGTTCTTACCATTTTGGTTTTTTAAATGGACCGAAACAAGAGGAATAAATTATCATCCATTTCCGGATCTCATGATCTATTAAATTTTTATTTTCAAGCTTCATTCATGAAGAATTCATCTTAGATATTAATTATTGTCATAGTGAGATTAAATAAAGGTTGAAACTGATTAAAAAACACAACCCATGGATGATATTGTTCCTTGGGAAATGGTTATAAATTTATTAACTATAATATCTCATGTTTTCTATCTCGATGAAGAAATAAACAATAAAGTAAAATAAAGATAAATCTATTGAGTCGTACCACTCCACCGTTAATGTTTTCATCTGGAAATGATGACTCATAAGTATGGTCCTGGTAGTATTTATTATAAAAAATAATAATTATTATAGTAAATATTCATACGAGATTATTCCTCTTTAAATATAACATCATTTTGGTACTAATAAATTTAAATTTTTAGAAAAAATTTCTTTTAAGGGGAGAGTGTAATACCCTGATATTTTAGTATGTTTTACTTTGAGTAAATATTTTGTTGAATATTGTCTTATATGAAAAGCACTGATCCAAAATAAATAATAATTTATAAAAATGATAGGTAAACAATAATAAAACATTAATATATAATGTTAAAAAAATACACTCCTTGGTAAATGATATATGGTTAAGAATACTTAAATTTTAAAAGGCCCATTATTTTATAAAAATAAATTTTCTTTATATTTTATATTATTATTTAAATTTTAAATTTACAAATATTAAAATTTAAATTTTATAAAATCATATTAATTATTTAATTAACTATATTAAAAATATTAGAGGGTGTTTTGTTGTTGTTTTTTTAAGGTTAATTTGTGGATGAATAATGGAAAAATGAGTTTTTACAAATACTGTCACTTTTATGAAATCATTATGAAACAAGATGGACTTGTCAGTTTTTGAAAAATTATTTATAGAAAAAATTATTTAATAAGATAAATAGAGAATATAAAAATATTATTTTTAATTTAGAAGTTGATGTCTGAAATTTAAGATCCTAAGTGAGGTTTTATTCTAATAAAAGAACTATTTTTGGTCTATTTAATTAATTATGTATATAAAAGGATACATTTTATAATATATTAGTTTTAAAGTCAAATATATATATATTTTTTTTTAAACCCAAAAAAATCATGGAGATTAATTATAAATATAATTTTGAGTATTTTTTAGGCTTTAATGGAATACTTTTTCTAATAACCGTTTTCACTTTGTTACATGTAAAAAGATTAAAAATAACTATTACTTCCTCTTGAAATGAATCTTTTTAAAATTGAATATATATTTTAAAAATTATACTCACATTATCATATATGTTAAATTTCATATTAATCCCTTAAAATAAAGGTTTCAAGGAAAAACTAATTCACTGCGGTAAAGGTTAAAATATATAAAATTCTTTTATCAAAGGGTAAAGTTAATGAATATAAAAAAATATTTAAATGTATAGAAAAGGTTATTATATACATCACCTAGTGCTACCATATATAGATTTAATTTTATTCCCAACTTACTATTTATAGTTCCCTTTATTTTATTTTACATTAAGAGTATTTACAAAAAATTTCAATCTTTCTAATATTATATTTTAAATATTTTGTTATAATAGTGACAAGGATAAAAATATATTTTGGAAAAATCTTGGGAAATAAATTATTTTAATTATTTTTATATATTTTTAAAGTTAAAAAATGGTATAATTATCGAAAATGATTGTGCATAGTCAACACAACACATATGCACGTTTTATAAATGTCAATGTAAATGATCTAAAAAAAGTAAATGTTATTTTATTAGATTAAAAGAAACTTGAAAGAATCTTAGAGAAAAAATTATAGGTAATATTTAATTTTAATGGAAAAATTTTAATTCCATGTTTAACAAGGTATCATTGAAGACAAATTATGGAAATAGTAATGATATGACTTTAATGGGTATCTAATGTTAAAACATAATTTATTAATAGATTTTAAAACAAAAAAAAAGTTAATACTGTTTAACATGGATGATAAATAGTCTATAATACCATACATGTACTATTTATGAGCCACCTTACATTTTAAAAAATACATTATTTATCTATAAAGATTGAGTATTTGAGAAAACGTCATGGATTTATTTCTATAAAATGAAAATCTATATAATATTTTTATAGACACATTTGAGTTTGGACTTCAATAAATATTCTACCAAAATTCCACTCCAAAATTCATATACGATGCCTCAAATCCCATGGTGTTAACATAATCTTCTCTTCCAAAGTCAATATGTTCAATCAAAAGGGTGATATCAAAATAAAAGGTGATCATTTTAATTGAGTTCAATAAAGATTATTTTTTTATAAAACAACCAACTAATCATATGAAACCTTATTAACATAGTGAAATAAATTTTATTATATTACAGAAATTTTATTATGTTTTTTTAACAACCATCACATACCGCTTTTATATCCATAAGAAAATGAAAATGTCACTCATATGTATGTGCAGACTACCATCTCCATGAACAACATATTTTATTTTTCATTGTCTCCTCACATGGATAGTTAGAAATACATATTAAATTCATAATATTTATATTTATATTATAAATGTGATTTTGGAGTGTTAAAAAATTAATCATCATCATTCATTTCCATTTATTGGAAAGTTAAAACATTTCTCATTCATACGTGCTGACTACCACCTCATTAAACATCATATTTTATCGTTCATGACTGCATTATGTTGACAATTAAGAAAGTAAATTTAATGAATAAATATGATATATATATTAATAATAATATTCTATAAAATTTACATTGCCTGTATAGAATAACATGTTCTTAATCATTCAATCATTACACAATGTTCTTTTTTTGGTTGGTTTCACCACCACATTGACATTGTTATAATGTTTAGGTAATTAATGAATAAATAATGCTAAATAATTATAATATTATTTAATAATTATGAATGTAATATATATTAATAACTTTTTAATGATGAATCGTCCATTATAAAAATGGAATTAAAATTAAACAATAATGGTTATTTTAAACCATAAAAAACATGCTTATCAAGGATGATTAATATAAAAGTAAATGTTTTGATAAAATACTAATTTATTTGTTTCTATAATGATATGGAACCAATAAAATGACACATTAATATATTATGAAACTATTTAATAAAATTATTATTACAATGATATTGATGTTGTTTTTGAGAATATAAAATGATGTATCTCAAAAGGACCAACATGAACTATACAAATTTTGTACCTAAGTGAACCTGGATAATAAATGAAATAATATAAATGATAATAAGGGAATTAACCTGAAAATAGTTCTAAAGAAATGAAATAATGAATAAAATTTTATTCTTGTTGATGGACTCGTCATGTATTGATCATGTTTAAATGATCACATATCATATATATTTTGTAAATCCTACTAATCTTATTTAATATATCTCAAATCATATGTACAGATGATTAGTATCGTTATTATTTAAATAAACCTATCCAATATCTTAATTTCTATAAATTATGTTTAATTATTGTACACTATAGTTAATTCAAATAATAATGATTTATTTGGGTAATGACTAAGTCTAAACCATTTTATGATTGTCACTATTTATGTTTGAATATAGATATTTGACTATGTTTGAGAAACAGTGAGTCTACCGCCAGTTGTGGTTTTCTAGAAAAATATCAAGACACTATGACCATCCAGACATCATGATTATCAAGACACTAAGACCATCCAATCACCATGACCATCCAAACACCACGACCATCGAGACACCGTGACCATCCAGACACTATAACTATCCAGACACCATGACCATCTAGATACTGTGACCATCCAAACACGGTGACCAACCAGACACCTTGACCATCCTTACACCGTCACCATCCAGACACTGTGACCATCAAGGCATTGTGACCAGACACCATGATCCTGACACATCATTTGTGCTACCGGTTCCAGATATCTATATTACTATTCCATCATAGTTGCCTCACCACTCAAAGAAAAAGGAATGAGACTTCTTTTCAAAGAGACACCATTTCATGGAGACACCATTTACCGAATAACTATGACACCATTTCTAAATTTGTTTTTTCATTTTTCATTTAATTTATATGATCATATTGAAAAATTTTAAATGAATTTAAATAATTAATGTTTCATTGTAGACATATCATTTGATAGTATGAGGTATGAGGTGTAGAAAACATGCATCTTATCAGCTCCAACACATACAATCCAAAAATAAAAGAGAAGTGCGGCCCAAAAACAATAGAGCGCGCAATAACGAAGTACACACAAGCTTTCCTAAAAACAAAAAGTGACATATGAAACAAAAAATTCTTGAAAACACATGAAGTATTCTTGACTCAACAAGCTGGACACCCTAGATCTGAATCATCAATCACATCTTTGCATTAAAAATTCAATAAATAATAAAAGCCATATCTAGATGACTTACGATACTCAATTTTTCACTAGAGGACTCAATTTCTACATTTGTTTCATCTCAAAAGCCTATAGCTACAAAGACTAATATTCAGAGCACTTCTAACCCTATCTAATCATTTTTTCTCTGTTGTGTATTATTTCTACTATCCTTTATGTGGTGTGTGTGCCTGTATTAAAAACGAAATGTCTCCTTCATCAAACTGAAGGAGACAAGATATCTTTTTTTCTACATCTTTTTACACTTCTGTATTCCTAATGATATGTGTGGAAGAGGTGGTGTGTAACCTGTTAGTTCATACACATGAAAAACTGTGGAAGAGTTTGTGTGACCTAGAAAGTCATGTGTACTTTTGTAATTCCCGATATAGGTTATGTATCTAGTTTTTTATATAATCTTCTTGGTGGAAGGTTATCTCCAAGTGGAGTGGATTAGATCTCAGCTCTAGACTGAACCACTTGTTTTATATCCATTTTTTTGTCTTTTTTGGTTATCTCTATTATACTATTTAATCTATAATTCTGTCAACTTACATTGATAGTAATTATTGGAAATAAATTATAATTTTTTTGCCATATTAAAATAGATTCCAAAGTAATGTTAAGAACCAATATTTAGATTAATGATAATTAATCAATATTCTAATGAGTTATTTCAACAGTCAAACATTTATAACAGTATAACATTGATTAACCGAGCTGTATTTATCCTTATTGGGGAAACCTCTTAATAATATTTTTTTAAAAGTAATTTTTAATAGATACTCAATTCAACCTCCCCCTCTTGAGTACTCTACTCTGGACAACATTTGTTATTAGAGGGTTGTTTCTAAGGACTATGTTTTTAACCATATTCAACTATGATTGTAGTTGTGCTTTAAAGATCTGTTAATGTCTATTAATTAAAATTTATAGCTCTTTTAATGTATTTATGTATTACGGGTAATAGTTTGGATGGTTACGCAACCAACAGACCACCATTCATTAATTATACAAATTATGTTGAATGGAAAATTAAAATGAAAATACATATAGAAATTATGAGCGTTGGAATCTGGTCTTTGATTATAGATGAATATAATATTCCTACTACTGATAGAATCACATGGGATGAGTCTAAAAAACTACCTACAATAGCTATTTAAAAATTATTAATGGTTTCTAATACTCTATAGCATATGAATAATTTTATAGGAACTCTTCATATAAAACTACCCATGAAATTTGGGAAACTCTGTCTGTTTCACATGAAAGAACTTCTAGTGTGAAAGAATTGATACTGAATACATATAATATTAAATAAGATAAATTTATAATGAAACCTGATGAGCCTATTTCTAATATGAATCTTAGGTTCAATGAAATTTTCAACACAATGAATTCTTTTGGAAGGGAAGTCACTGCCAAAAACAGATTATGAGGATTCTTAGTTACCTAGCTAATAGATGGGGAGGAACCTCTGTCTCTATTAGACAATCATTCTACATCCACAAGCTACCTATAAAAAAATAAATGGAATACTGATGGTGTATTAAGAGGAGATTAAATTCAACAAGTAAGTGGAGGATAAAGCTAAAATAAAATCATTTTCATTCTAGTCCACCACCTCTAAACACAAAGTCAAAGGGAAATTTGATGTTTTAGTATAAAGTTCCTGCAGTGAACAATCATAGCCTAACAGTGATGAGGTGATGGCTCAACTGGCCAAAAGGTGTTATAGATTTTACCATAAGAAGAAATTTTTCAGAAAGGCATAACTTCAAGGGAAGATATGATCAAATAAGAAGTTGGAAGAAATATTGGAAAGGAAGTCACAAGTCCAATGATATTTTTTGCAATGAATGTAAATGAAAAGGAAATATCAAGGCTGACAATCACAAGATCAAGTGAAAAATTAAATATGAGGAAAAAGATTGAAAGAATAAAAAGGCAATAAAAGCAACATGGAGTGATTCTGAGGATAGTTCAAGTGACTCAGAATCATCACATGATGAACAGGAAAATAAAGAAAATATGTGTTTTATGAAAAACACATCAGAGGTAACACTAGACTCTCCTGTACACAATTCTTATTATTATAGAGATGATGGTGACTCTATAAATATATCTAATGAAGAAATTTTTGAATACTATAATATTATTGATGAGACACGCAATGAACTAAAAGATAAATACAATTATATAAACAATACAACATGATCTTACCTCAACTGTTAAAACTGAACTCACTGTAGAAAGGGAAAAAAATATCAATTACTCAAAGAGAACAATGATCTAAAACTATGAAATGAGAAATTGAAAAAGAATCTTGAAAGTTTTTATATGGGTAAGGATACCTTGCTACAAAATATTGGTAAATATATTTCTTCTAAATATACTACTATCATTGGCTATCAACCTGGTAAAAGAACTTTTGGAAGAACTAATTTTGTTTCTAAATATAGGACCTACATATTTACTCCCAGTTATGGAAAAAGTTTAGATAGCTCAAGTTATGAAACAATCACTACTGTTTAAATATTTTTTGGACCAAATAATGTTTATTTTTCAAATAATTTATATAATTCTTAGAGGAAACCTATGATAAAGTTATGGGTTCCTAAGCCACTAGTTACTAACATAACTAGACCGAAACAAGTGTGGGTACCAAAATATGATTTTGTTTGATTATTTTATTGGAAAGATTCTTAAAGAGTTCCTATAAATGTCTATTGTACTTAGACAGTGGGTGTTCAAGACACATGAAAATAGACTACTCATGCTTCATGAATTTAATATAAATTGATGGTGGACATGTCACCTTTAGTGACAATGCCAAATGAAAGATTATTGTCCATGACCAATTGGGAAACTCTATCATTGTTTTGATTTCAAATTTACCATTTTTTTTTGGATAGAAATATAATTTTCTTGGTATCGCACTACTATGTGATGATTGATTTCGTGTTAAATATGAAAATTATGTCTACAATGTTTTTAATTTTAAAGATGAATTAGTGTTTTCTGCATTTAGAATTGAAAAAGATATTCTATTAACTTGCATTCTTTAGATTCTTAAAATGATTCATGTTTATGTGTGTTTCACAATGAGTCCTAGATGTGCCATAGGATACTGGAAAATAGTAACTCCCAATCCCATAGAAAGTTAACTAGAAAAATTAGAGTCAAAGACCTACCCAAACATGAGTTTCCAAATGATAATGTGTGTAATACTTTTCAAAAAGGAATGAAACAAAAAATTTCTATCAAACCAATGAATGAAGTGTCAACTTCTCAACCTATTGAATTGGTTCACATGGATTTTTTTGGACCATCTAGTGTTTCTAGTTTAAATGAGAAGCCCTATGTTTATATTCTGGTAGATAACTTTTTTATATATACTTGGACATTATTTTTGGCTCACAAAAGTGAATCCTTCTTTCATTTTACCAAATATACCAAACTGTAGAAAATCATAGTGGACATAAAATTAAATCCTTAAAAAGTGATCATAGCCTTGAGTTTGAAAATAAAGAGTTTGAATCATTTTTCTCACAAAATAGCTATAGACATAATTTCTCTACCCCTAGAACACCTTAATAGAATGGAGTGTTAGAAATAAGAAATAGAACCCTGAAAGAGATTGCTAAAACCATGCACAGTGAATATGACTTATCTATTTTATTTTGGACTAAAGATGTAAATATATCATTCTATATTATCATTAGAGTATTGATTTGACTAATCATTAAAAGATCTCCATATGATCATTCAAACAATAGAAAACCAAAAGTTATCAACTTCAAAGTATTCAGTTAGAAAGCCTATATCCTTAATACTAAGGAAAATCTTGAAAAAAATTCATCTAAGAGTGACGAAAGAATATTCATAGGATATTAAATTTATAATAAAGCCAATAGAGTGTTCAATAAAAGAACTAATTCTGTAGAAGAATTTTTCCCTGTCAAATTTGATAAAAAAAATCCACATGAGCTTAAGACCACTCAACATAACCTAGAGGATGGTGTATCAAATCTAGAAATTAATTCAAAATCCCCTTACCATGCTGTAATGGAATCTGTGAAAACTTCCAGTTCTACAAATTCTATAGATTCTGGTCACAATGATTCAGATCCTGTTGATGAACCTGAAATCACCAGTCCTTCTTTTTCTAGAGCTGTTAGAACTCCTAAGAACCATCCTTTAGATTATTTTGTAGGAGACATAGACAATTGGACTCAAACTAGAGCTTCTCATAAAAATCATATTGAACATCAAGTATTCTTTTCAAAACTTCATCCTAAAAACATTTATTATACTATCAACACTGAATTTTGGGTGATGGCTACACAAGAAGTGCTTAATTAGTTAGAAATAAACAATGTTTGGAAACTTTTTTAAAGATCCAAAGACACATTCACCATATGCACTAAATGGGTATTTAAGAATAAGGTAGAAGAATATGGTAATATAGTTAGAAACAAGTCTAGATTGGTTGCACAAGGCTACAGTAATGAAGAAGGAATTGACTATGAAGATACCTTTTCACCATTATATAGACCTGAATCTATCATAATTAAGATTTCTTATGCAGCACATATGAATTTAAAACTATATCAAATGGATGTAAAAAGTGCATTTCTAAATGGGTATATAGCTAATGATGTCTTTTTTGAGAAACCCCCTTGTTTTACAAACCCTCATATTACAAATCATATTTTTTAGTTATCAAAAGATTTATATGGTTTAAAACAATCCCAAAGAGTTTTGTATGATAGATTAATCCCTTTTCTAATTTCCAAAGGTTTTACAAAATGAATATCTGATCCTACCCTTTATATAAAACGAATTTTCAATGATGTTTTAGTTGTTCAAATCTATGTAGATGATATTATCCTTGGATCTTCAAAAAAATCATTATGTATTGTTTTTTATAAAATTATGAAAAACTAATTTGAAATGTGTTTAATTGGTGAACTCAAATTCTTTCCTAGATTTGAAATCATTAAAAATAATGATGGTATTATTTTAAATCAATGGAAATATACTAGAGACCTTATAAAACATTTTTGATTGGATAACACTAAGAATAGTGACACTCTAATGAGTACTACTTATAAGATGGATCTTTATGAAAATGGAAAATATATTAATCAAACCACTTATAGAGGAGTGATTGAAATTTTACATTAATTGACTACTAGTTGACCTGACATTATGTTTAGTGATCGTATGTGTGCTCGTTTTCAAGAAAATCATACAGAATCTCATATATATGCTATTAAGCGAATTTTCAAAGACCTCATCCATACACCCAATCTACGACTGTTCTATCCTAGAGGAAAATCATTTGAGTTAGTGAGTTATTCTAATGCTGACATTGGTGGTTGAAAGTTTGATTAAAAAACACCTCTGGGACATGTCAATTTTTAGGCATGTCACTGGTATCATGGTATAGTAAGAAACAAAACTCTATTGTATAGTCTACTGTAGAAGCTGAATACAATGTTGAAATTAGTTTTAGTGCCAAATTTTTGTGGATGAAACACACATTACTAGATTATGGATATCAATTCAGGCAGGTACCTATACATTGTGAAAATAAAAAGGTTATTAAAATCTCAAAAAAATACTATTTCACAGTCTAGGATGAAACATATTGAAGTAAGACATCACATTTTGGGAGATCATTATCAGAAAGGTGATTTCACGTTGGAATTCGTTGGAACTAAATATCAGCTTGCTGATAAATTAACCAAACCACTAAATTATGAACGAATAGATTACAACATACATGAATTGGGTATGATAAATCTTAAGTTCTTATCTTACTATTTCATATCTTATTATTTCACACTTAACGGTTTCACAAGTCACTATCTTGAGATCACTATTTAACTCTATGAGTACTATAATCTTAATATCATAGAAATTATTGTTTCATGTCTATAGTCTAAAAGTTAAAATTTCATTGTTACTGTCTGGAACATAATCTCTCAAACAATATGGTCACCATGTTTAAAAATCACATTGTTACAGTCTTTCCATGAACGCATGTTACTCTCTCACCGTGAATGACTGTTACAATCTCACAGTGAATGATTGTTATGGTCTACCCGTAAATATTCTTTATCATTTTGTTTATAAATTATAACCCATATCATGGTTATTTATTGTTTTTTACATTCTTGTGCTTTTACCCACAATGCTTGATATCCCTAAATGATAAAATAAAATAATATTCACTTGTTCTTCACTCAGGCTCTCTTCTCTTATCTTATCTCAAACTGTAACCCCTCTTTGAATCCTTCCCTCTCCCAAACCTTGGGTGAATGCCCAGGATGAAACGCCATTCATTGTCAACTCCTAAGAATCACAGTACAAAGAAGATGTTGAAAATTACACCAAAATTATAATCTGAGGGCCCTTTGAATCATAACCTAGTGAATAGAGAAGTGGTACATGAAAAGGAGATATGCCCTAAGTGTCTTCTGTTATGAAAATTTTTGGTGCTAAAAGTGCTATCCGAGCAAGGCTTATTAGATTCGTTTACTAAAGAGGATAGGCCTATCTACCCGAATCTTTTTTCTTAGTCTTAAAAGTATGTTCAATTTTCTTTTTATTTAGAAGATGGGTATGTTGTTTGAAGTTGGATCATTGGTTAGATTTGTACCTTTTCTTCGAGGTTATGGGCAGCATGCCTTAGGATTCATCATGAGGGTATTTTTTGAGGACTACTATAGAGGTTCTCCACCTTGATGAGAGTTCATTGTTCTGGATGAATCTTTGAGAAGTTTAACTCGAAAGAGGAGAGACATAGCTGTCGAGATAGGTGTTGAATCTAGACTCATGTTTATGTTTGTTCAGAATTTGGTTAGCCCCAGAAAAGGTGATTTTTCTATACTCAATTATAAGGATGTTTTTTGATACATCTCATGAAAAATCATCAAAATATCAACCTTTTAAAGTATATTATACAAAATATGTGTGTTTTAAAAAAACAACCTCCTGGTTAGCCTCTCTATTTTATTCAAGGCTTATCTCAGTGATTCTACAAACAAAGGTACTAGTTGGACCATATGAAGTATCCATCAAGGATTTTGAGTTCTGTCATTAAATAGTTATTGTAATGAGAATTTAAATCAATTGGAATCCAAGGGGGAAATAATGGGCTGAAGATAATGATAGAGTTTATGAAAATTTACAACCAGTAGAACTCCCTTCAAGACCTAAGGATGTCTCTGATACTGGTTTGGAACCAGATGATATTTTTGAGTATTTGGAAGTAGATAAATAAGAAGAGGCTATTATACATTCAAAATAAACTATTCTTGTTGAAGAATATAGTGAATCTTCTCCTCAAGTCTTAATTGAAATGGCAGAGCCTATTACTGAATAAGATGTTGCTATAGAAGAACAACTTTCTTCAAAATAAGAATCAGTTGCTAAGGAAAGTGGAAATATTGTTGTAGAAGAGAATATAGATGAAGATATTCCTATTTTGAAAGAAGATTCCATTGAGTAACTCCTAGAGGAACATGATGTTCTTGAAATTATTCCGACTACTAAAGATAAAATGGAGGAAGCCTTTCAGTTAGCTCTAAAGGAAATGGATGGAGAAATTAGAAATTAAATCATGGAGATAGATCAAGGATCGAAATCTTGTAGTCCTAAGAAAGATTCACCTATTGAGGGGAAGCATCCCCCCAACATGGAAGCTATTGAGGTTCTTAATCTGGTTGATCCAATATCACTGGATACATGGTATAAATTTATATGTTAATTTTATGTGAATGATTCATAGGAAATCTCATTCAATGGTATTGATCTGTCTACTATGTTTCAGTTGAAATTAGTTTCTGATCTTGTCCCTACAATGGAACCTAAGCCTGTCTTAGCTCTTGTTTCTCAGCATTCACATGAATCTACAAACATGGTGAATCAGGATGAACTAAAAGCTTTTGGAGCAACTATTTTTGCTGGAGTTGAGAAACTCATAAATACCCAACCATCTCTTATAACCAATATGAATGAAAGAGATGAATCACTATTATTGAAAAAAGGAATATGGCATATTCAAATCAATATGCTTCATGACTTTAAAGAAGTCATAATTGAGAATAAACTGCTCTGTGGTGATGTAAAGACTCTAAGTGGTATGGTTGAAGAAATACAGGGAGTGATGACCTAAAAACTATAACATGCTTCTCATCCTATTGAAGATATGGTAACTTAGATCCCATGTCTAGTAACTTGTCTGATTCAAACTCATCTTACCTATTTAGCTGTTAAAGTAGCTCAAATAACATGCAAATTGTTCAAGAGATGTTTGAGATTGTTGTTGGACTTAACTAGTTAACTAATGAGTATAAGGGGTGCCTCCAGAAAGTTCTCAATCAACTAAAATATTTTACCTAAGCTGTCATTGCTTCTCATAATACTAGAAAATATTCTAAACCTTCTATAGATAATGATATTTTATGAAAATTTTTCAAAGAAAAACTCCAGGATATGTTTAGTAGATTTGATAAAAAAATCTATATCTGAAGTTATCAAGAACATCGCCAGAGTTCTTGATTTGGTGCACATCCATTCCATGATTTCTAATAATTCTCAGTAAGAAATTACTAATAATGTGGACCACTAATTTAATCAGATCTTATCTATGAATGAACTGACAAACCACTTCAAGTATCTTGTGGAAAATATGAGGATCCCTCCTTTAACTAAATATTTCAAAACTCTAGTCCAAAAGATCCAAGATATTAATCTTTTGATGGATATGTTTATGGAAAAATGATGAATTTAGGAAAGATATGCAGTATGGTGGTGAAATCATTGTTGATTTTATCAAGAATTTAAGGCTACATCTTCATGTTCTGAGTATTACCATTGTCGCTCCTGCATCTGGACCTCTGAGATCTAGTTTTCCTACCTTCTCATCCTCTTCCCTAGACTTTAAATAATTGACTATCATTCAGCCCCTAAGTCAGATCAGGTTTGTAATCCTTGATCAGTAGTTTACTCGATCTTCTACTGCACTTACTTTGGCCCCTTCTGTTTTTGAAGGATTCCCTTTACCATCTCTATCCACTGATTCACTCCCTTCCTCTACTTCACCCTCTGCTCCTAAGCATTATTATTCTGATGATGCTGCCATGGGAAATGAGAAGACAAGACAATGTTGAAGAACTGAGTTTACTATCTTTTGATGGGTATGTTTTATGTAGTCGTGTTCCTTATTTCTTGTACAATTATTTTTTATCCATCTAATGCATTGTTCTTGTTTATTTTCAATTTCTTATTTAATTCTTTTTTATAATCCCAAAAGGGGTAGAAATATGATTTCTATATGAACTAATTGAACATTAAAGAAGTGACACATTACTTAATAATAACTCTCTCACTCACATGATTTGTGATCATCTAAAATTGGTGATTATTGGACTCCTCATGTATTATCATGTTTTAATGATCACAGATCATATATATTCTGTAAATCATGTTAATCCTATGTAATATATCTCAAATCATATGTAAAGATGATTAGTATCATTATTATTTAAATAAACCTATCCAAGATAATAATTTCTATATATTATGTTTAATTATTGTACACTATATTTATTTCACTTCATAATGATTTCATTGATGAATGACTAAGTATAATCCCTTTTATCAATATCACTATTTAAGTCTATATACAAATATTTGACTAAATCTGAGAAACAATGAGTCTACCACCAGTTGAAATTTTCTAGAAAAGGATCCATACACAATGAACATCTAGACATCGTGAACATCCGGACCCTGTGACCATCTGGACACCCTGACCATACATACACCCTGACCATCCTGACACTGTGACCATACAGAAACCCTAACCATCCACAAACCATGACCATTAAAAAACTGTGACCATCTAGACACCATGACCATACAGACACCATGACCATCCAGACAACATGACCATCAAGACACCGTGATCATCCAGACACTGTGACCTTCCAGAAACCATGACCATCCAGACATCATCACCATCAAGACACAATCACCATCTAAACGCTGTGAACACACAGACACCGTGTACATAACACCAAATCTGTTCTACTGGTTCCTGCTCTCTATACGACTATGCCATCAATGTTGTATCACATCTCAATGAAAAAGAAATAAACATCCTCTCAAGGAGACACCGTTTCCTGGAGACACTGTTTACACACAAACTATGACACAGTTTCTAAATCTGTTTTTTCATTTTTTTCATTTAATTTATAACAATTAAATTTTAAGACATTAAATGCACTCACATAATTATTGTTTCATTGTAGACATAACAATTGAAAGTTCGAGGTACAAGGTGTAGAATACATGCATCATGTTGGCTCCAACACTTTCACTCCAAGAATAAATGATAAGTGCAGCCTAGAGACAAGAGTTAGCTAAATAAATAATTACACACGAGCATTCTTGAAAATAATAAATGACGCATAAAACATAAAATTCTTGAAGAACACACAAAGCATTCTTGAATGAACAAGCTGAACACCATAGATCATAATTATTGAGCATATCATTGCATTAAAAATACCACAAAGAATAAAATCTAGATCTAGTTGACTTACGATAATCTTTTTTCCATGGGAGGACTCATTTTCTGCGTCTATTACATCTTATAAGTCCATAGTTTCATAAACTATCACTCAGAGCACTTCTAAATCTATATCATCATTTATGATATGTTCTGTATTATCTACCTTATCTTTCGAGTCATGTGTGTGTCTGTATTAACAACACTCTGTCTCCATCATCAAGCTAAACGTTACAAGAAATCCTTTCTCTTTCATCTTTTTACACCTATGTATTCCCACAGATAAGTGTGGAAGAAGTTGTGGGTATCCAATTAGTTCATAGCCACGAAAAACTGTAGAAGAGGTTGTATGACCTGGACAGTCTTGTGTACTATTGTAAAGACCGATATGAGCTCTGTATCTAGTTTATTTATATAAAATACATGGTGGTAGGTGTTCACTAAGTGGAGTTGATTAGGTCTTGGAATGAGACTGAACCACTTGTTTTATATCCCTTGTACAACCTATTTTAGTTGTCTTTTTTTTACTTTTTAAATATGAATTCACTAAATTTACTTTGAACGTTAATCTTGGAAAGACGTTATAATTGTATTTCCTTATAAAAACAACATAAAATGTTATGTTAACAACCAATATTTATATTACAGAGAATTAATCAATCTTTTAAGATGTTATTTCAACAGTCAAACTTTCATAACAATATATCCTTGATTAACTATGTTGTATTTATCCTTATTGGGGAACCCTTTTATAAATAATTTTAAACTAAAATTTTAAATAGATACTCAATTAAAACCCCTATTTAGTACTCTTCTCTGACCAAAAATTCATAATGCTATAATTCGTACGAATATAGTCAGGACTCTTGATAATTGATTTTTCATTAAAGCCTTGTTTTAAATGTTTTAATATCTTTCCCTTCAATGTCCATATTCGTTTAGATTTTATAATATTGTTATAATTTATAATAAAAAAGAATGATTAAATTAATTTTATTTTATATATTTCATTATTTAATTTTTTTTAAAAAATAACATTTTTAATATTTTCCATTCGTTCCATCTTTTAATTTCATTAAAAAAATAAGAAAATAATGTTTTTAATGTTTACCACATGATCACATTTTCAAAAAACTATGAAAACTACTATGTACTTATTTAACACAAAATGTTTCTATAAATATTCAAATAATATCGTAATCCAATTTTTGAGGAATTTTTTGTTCTTTAACTGTTTTTAAAATAAAATAATATTTCACCTCATTTTTATGTGATAACCAAATGTTATTTTTATAATGGACTCAAAATCGATTTTTTGAGTTTCATGATAAAAGTGAAAAACAATATGTTTTTTATTCATGTTATTTTTATTTATATTATATATAATGTTGAGTGGATAAAATATAAAACTATTATTCATTGGATAATCATTATTCTCTAGAGGAGGTCTGCCTGAATAAATCAGGATGGTTATTCAATTGTAAGTGTTCTTGTAAAGTGATTGTAAGGAAAATGTACTGAGATTATTACTTGTTTTTTATATTATTTATATTTTTTTTATAGAAATATATATATTTAAAGAGACTGAAAAACAGTAATATAAATAAAATAAGGTTTGTGATCTTTTAATTAAGAAAAGATTATTTTTGAATGAAAATTTTTCAAGAGTTATCATGTTTACCCATTTGGATTTAATGATTATGGGTTTTCCTTTCTAGTTTTTTAGGAAATGTTTCATGAAAAACATTGGAAAATAAAGATTATTTCATGAGTAATTAAATTAGTATTTGACTAAATTTTATTGTTTATAAAAGTAAAACTTCTTAATGGATTTTCTTGTTTTCAAAAGATTAATGGGTTTTTTCTTTTAGAATCTATTATTCGATTTTTATAACAATTAAAAATTTTAAAATATTTTTTTACTGGGCTTAAGGACATATAAAAACTATAAAACGTTCAATAATTAAGTACTGGTGAGTTATCCTAAATGAAGAAAAAGTTTCATGAATTAAATAGAGTTTTAAAAAGAACATATTTTTGTGGAAAAAATGTACACAGTATGTAATTGTCCAATTTCTTGTATAACTATTTTCATAATTCTATTAAATTATAGACATAAAATATCACAAGAATTTAAATTTTTCCAAAGTGTTCTATTAATATTAAAATATGGGTTGTTTAAGTTATGACTTTTCATACTTGGTATCAAATATTGGATTAAATAACTTTAGATTCTAAGATGTTATCATAATATGACATCTTAAGAGTCTTGGATACCATAATGTGAAAATATGTCTAAGATTGATCATAATTTTAAAGCCTTAATATCCTTTTAAGTTTTTTATGATTGGAGTTTACGGTGATTATCAGTATTTTGTGAAATATTTGGTGGTTTTGAGTATTTTTTTGAGGTTTGTCTAACCCTTTATTTTAACAAATGACATAGTATAATGATTAATTTGGAAGAATGCTATTATATTTTTGGGACATATTCTAAATGTTAATGATAACCTTTAGGTTAAATAACATATTTTATGTTGAGGTTATTATGGTCAATTTGGATAAATGGTTATGATATCTTTTGAAATATTATACGACTAAGGTAAATGTGAAATTATTTGGATAGTATTGGATTTTATATTAAAATTGATGATATTAATTGATAAAAAAATATTGAGTTAAATATTGTAATAACATATGATTTTGATAAGGTTTTATGTCATGGTAATTCAGGTTATTTCAGAAATGATTATTATATTTTAGAGAATACATGATTAGGGCATATACATTTTCGGTATATGACTTTATGAGTGATTAATGTTGTCTGGGGAAAATGTTATGTTTCTCTTGGAAGAATATGATATCAATCAATTTTTTTTGTTTTTATTTTTTAGAGGAATATTTTTAATTGTTTTTATTTTGGACATTTATGGAATGAATTAAGTTGATCTTAGAGATTTTTTTTCTGGTTTTGGAGATTAATATAAGGTGTCTTTATATGAATGTTTATTCATATTTAGTATTATCTTAGATTTTCATAACCATTTTAATTTTGGTAAATAGATAAAAAATAAGAATAAAATTATATCAATTTTTTAACTCATGATCCATTATAAGTTTATACTCATTCTTTAGGCATAACAAATTCATCTTCGATGTCCATCATTTAGTATGTGAGATGAAATATAGGTGGAAACTGATCGAAACACCCAGCTTACGGTTGATATTGTTCTAATGTAAATAGAAATAAATTAATTATGTATATTTTATCATATTCAATATATTGATGGTGAAATCATTCATCATGTAAAAGGTAAATAAATTCATCATGTATTTTCACTTAGCTATTAGCATATGCTTTTAGAAAACTCAAATAATAATCATGGTATTGTACACATTTATTAGTAATATATAAATTAATAATCATAAAAAATTATACATATGAGAGTATTAATTTTTTAATATAATTACATTGTGGAAATAAAAAATTAAAATCATGAGAACAAAATTCATTGTGGGGGGTGTAAGACTCTGTGATTTATGTATGTATTAAGTTAAGTAAATAAGTTGTTGAATAACATGTGGTTAACACAATACCAAACAAATGAGAATAAAAATTTCTTACAATGAATGGTAAAAATAATTACATTATTATTATACAATGTTAAAACAAATAAATTATTACTCATTAGTAAATGATATAAGTCTAAGAAAACATAAAGTTTAAAAGGGTCATTTTTTTATAAAAGAAGTATATTACATGATTTTTTTTTTATTTTGAAATAAATATTTTGAATTTTATAATTTTAATTATATTAAATTAACATAATTTATTGATTCATAATATAAAAATTATTATAGACTTAATTTTTGGGATTTCTGTAAAAGGTTGATTTTAAGGTGAATAGTGAAAAATGTAATTTTTTCAAATACTTTTACATTTATAACATCATCATGATATATGAATGGCATGAAAGTTTGTGATTTTTTTAAAGAAAATATATATATTTAATAAGTACAATAGATTATTCAAAAATATTTTGTTAAATATATAAAACCATGTTTGAAATTTTATAACTTATGTGATGTTTTATTTTATTAAAATTACTATTTTTGGTCATTTTATTTAATAAATTATTAAAGGGATAAATTTGGTTTTGGGATATTTTTAAATTAAAATAAATATATTTATTTAATTAATAAATTAATAAATTTAATAGGGATGAATTCTATAATTGATTTTTTTTAAATTAATATTGATGTTTAAAATGCATTTTTTTATAAAAATTATATTATGTTTCTTTACATGAACTGATATTTAAATTATTGTTTACGAAACACTATAAATTTTATATTTTAAAATTGTATCAATATTTTTAATTATAATATTCCTATTATCTATTAATATTTATTTTATTTTTCACTATCAAAATTATGTTACCAAGGTAAATGTTAGTCATCAGGATAAAGGACAAAATAAGTAAAATTGATTTTATCTGAGTGTAAAGTTAATAAATATTAAAAAGGTATATTTAAATGGATGTTTCACTTTATTAATGACCTCCCTTGAATTTCTATTCTCTATATGTCAATTTAGGTGCCACTTTATTTTAACAATGACCTTTATCTAATTATATGTAATGTGTATTTATAAAAACATCAATATGACTCACATAATATTTAAAATATGTTCTTATGAGAATGATAAGGATATAAAACAATTTATGAATGAATATTTTAAATAAAATTATATTTATATTGTTAATTAATTTTAAATTTTAAATAATTTTATAATTACCAAAAACACTTTCACAACAACGACACAATGCTTGTGCAAGCTGTAAAAAAGTCAATGTAAGTGGTTTTTAAAAATATTAAAGTGATTATATTTTGATGAAATGTCTATATTAATGAAATTTTGGGATAAAAAATATATCTAATAATAAATTTTAAAATTTAAATTTAAATTTTAATGTTATCTTGATATCATTGAAAACAAATTTTATAAATAGTTTTTAAAATGATATTAAAGGAAAATTATTGTTAATCAATATTTAATTACATTATTAAACATATATAAAATCCTATTTTTATTTAATTGGATAATAAATAGTCAATAATTCTCAAAATGGTATATTTGTTATCCTATTTTCATTTTTTAAAATAAATTCATGACCATTAATGATTGAATATTTCGAAAACCCCATTAATTGTTTTCTATAAAATGAGACGCTATATAACCATTCTAAATTAATATTAAAGTTAAGTTTTACATCAATATTAAGAAAAATACTTATCCACGCATCCCGTACCATATTCCCAGTCCCCTGTTATGACCATAAAACTCTATTTTTAAATCATTAAGTTTAATCTAAAAGAGGATATCAAAAGAAGAGATAATTAACTTAACTGAGTTCATTAAAGTTAATTTTCACTTAATCCCCCAAAAAATGATCTATAAGAATAATTACATTGTATCATAAATATTATAATCTTATCCAAGTATTATTATGTTGATGGGAAAACTATCATATTCCACTTTTCCATCCATTGGTAAATTAAAACATCCCTTACGTGTACGTATGGACTACCTCCTCCATGAATAATATATTCCATTTTTCATTACCATATCACATGGATGGTTATAAAGATGAATTAAATGAATAATTATGATATTTATAATACAATTATTATTCCTTTACGTGAAATAATTATGAAACATATTTACTATTTATCTATTGGAAAATGGAACTGCCACTCGCACGTATGTGCAGACTACTGCCTCAATGAATGACATAATTCATTTTTCATTAACACCTTACATGGATGGTCATATAAATGGATTTAATGAATAAATATGATATTTATAACATTATTGTGTTTCTATAAAGTTTTTAGGATCTCTATTAAATAACATGTTCTTACTCATCTAATTATTATAACATGTTCTAATTTTGGTTGATTTTTCCACTCACTTGAATATTGTTATAATGTTTTTGTAAAAAATGATTAAAAGAACACAAAATATAGTAAATTTATCTAATTATTATAAATTTAATATTTTTAATATGTTTATAACAATTAAATATCAATCATTGTAATGTAATAAAATGTTCACTAGCATTGTTATTTTAAACCAACAAAAACAATATTGTCACAGTAGATTCATGGAAAAGTAACCATTTCATAACATATTAAAATATTTTATTTCTAGAATGATATATACCATATAAAATATATAATAAATATATTATGGATCCTTTGGTAAACTTATTTTTAATATTAAAAATACATGAAATATGGTTTAGAGATTATTAACCAAACAATCCGAAAAATGGACAACATGAACTATTAATATTTTGACCATTAGTGAAACATGATAATAAATCAAATAAGAGGAATTATAATAAGTTAATTAATTTGTAAATGGTTCTTAATGAATCAAATAATATATATTATTTTATTATTCTAGATGTTATAATTTGCATGAAGAAAATTAGGACTCAAATTAGGGGAATTTTTTTAAACATTTTTAATTTTTTAAACTCTTTCTCTTCCATGTCCTTTATTCTTAAAATGTTTCAGGAATAATATTATTTATATAAAAAAATATTTATTAAATTAATTTTCAATTATGTTTTACTTTCTAAAAAAGGTATTAAGATGAATGATTTCCATGTTTTCCATGTGAGTCATTTTTAACACTCCTTACAAAAGATGGAAGGAAATTTTTTTAAAGATCACCACATGTATTATTTATTCCTTAAAAGGGTAGGTTAATCCATTGTGAGGGTCCCTGTATAGGTGATTGGAAGGATAATTTATCAAGATTTATATGTTATTTTTAAATGATTTATATGAGGTTTTTTTTGTAAATATTAATATTTGAAAATGTAATAAATTTATATTACAATTAAATAATGGTTTGGTATATTTTAAAAGTAAATGGTTTGTTTTTTAAGGGAATATTTTTATGAGTTGAAATATTTTCCTAATTAAATTCCATGAATAATTATTTACTATTATGTTGTCATATAAAATGTTTGTTAACAATTTTGGGGAATGAAATTTATTTTATGAGTAAATAAATGATTTTTAGCTAAACTTTATTATGTAAAAAGGAAAAGTTCCTTATGAATTTTATTATATTCCAAAATACTAATAGATTTAATTTATTTTTGTAACATTTATTGTGGTTTTTGTGATCACCCCATATTTTTAAATACTTTTCATAGGTATTAAGGATATTTATGAACTAGATTATGTTAAATCATATTGTGTCGTTGAATCTTCATAAATTAATCTAATGTGTCATGGATGAAATAAGAGTTTAAAAATAAGAACCTATTTTTGTGAAAAAATGTCATATATGTGGAAATGTTTACTTTTCTATGTAATGGATTTTCTAAATATATAAAAATATAAAACTAATAGATTATATTATTTTCAAAAGGATCAATAAATTTTATAGAACTCAAATTATGGTTTGTTTTAGTTATAAGTTGACATAGTGGTATTAGAGAAGAGTTTCGATAAATTTAGACGTTAGGATGTTATTAGATGAAGTTATTTTATAATTGTTTTGGATACCATCATAGTTTAGTAATTATAAGGTTTATCCTAATTTTAATGATGTAGGTACCATTTTGAAATTTTATGGAATGGGAGTTCGAGGTGATTAATGATATTATTGGAATTTATTATCAATATTTAATTAATGATTGGGGTTTATTTAACCCTTAAATTTAAAATTTAATTTAGTGTGAAGGATATTGGTTGAGAATGTTATTATAAATTGGCAAATTATTCAAAAAATTTTAAATATATTTTAGATTAAAAATGTTATTTTATGTTGAGATGATTATAGTTAGTATGGAAAAAGGGTTATAATATTTTCAGAAACATTATATAATTAAGGTAAATGGAAAATTATTTGGCTACATTGAGATTTTATTTCAAATTGATTGACATTTATTTCGCAATAAATATCACGTTAGCCTTTGATAAAATATATGATTTTGTTGCGACCTTAAGTTAGAGTGATTCAGGTTATTTTGGGAAAGGATTATTATATTTCTAGGAATATATTATTATGGTATATAAATTTTTGGTTTGGATTCATCTGAACATAATCAGTACATAAATACTTGGGGTTGATATTTGGAATTTTATCCACCTGATAAAAATATTATTTTTCAGTTAGTACATCCATTTTTAGAATCAGTATTTATGTGTTATTAGTATTGTTTGGGAAAATTATTAATACAATCATTGAAATGAATTTGATCAAATCTTTCTTATTTTTGGGTTTCAATTATTTAAGGAATATTTTTATGAGATTTCAGGTTATATATTTTTTGAATGATTTAAATTTAACTTTTCGTGTTATTGTTGATGTCTTGAAGATTATTATAATATCAATTCATATGAAGGATTACTAATATTTGATATTGTCATAACTTTTTCCAAAACATTTTGGTTTTAGTAAATGACAATAAATAGGAGGAATAACATTTGATCCATTTATTGATGTTAATTTCAATTTGAATTTGATTTTTATGCTTTATGTATGAAAAAATCATCTTATATATTCATTGTTTGGAATGTGAGATAAAATACATGTGGAAGATAATTGAAAAACACTACATATAGATGATATTGTGACTGTGTCAATTGAAAGAAATAAAGTATGTATATTTTCTCATATTCTCCATCTCTTGGGTGAAATAAGTCATCAGGTATTAGGATGATAAAATCATCGAGTCATATCAATGTATGCTTTTCGAAAACAGGAATAAAAATATGGTCTTGAATATATTTATTAGTAAATTAAAAATTTATATTTTTGATTAAATATATATTTGAGATTATTACCATGTAAATATAAATTCATTTTTTAATAACAGATTAAAATTAAGAAGATGTAATTATTTTTAGAGGGAGAATGTGAAACCCCAATATTTTAGCATATAATTCTGTAGGTAAATATGTTGTTTGATATCGTCTGATATATGGGATGCCAAACTAAAGTGAATAATACTATATTAAAATTAAATTAAAATTAAATTACATTATGAATATAAAATTCATAAATAAATTTATTAATGCCAATTAATAAATGATATAACTTTATGAACACTTAATGATTAGATGGTCCTGTTTTTTATAAAATTTACTTTCTAATACATTGTATTCTGATTTTGAAGCGAGATTTATAAATTTTAGAATCTAAATTTTATTAAGTGAAATTTATTTTTGGATTAATTATATCAAAATATAATATTATATTTTTTGAGATTTTTCAGCAAATGTTAATTTTTGGGTAAATAGTGAAAAAATACAATTTTACAAATACTATCACTTTGAAGACAAAAAATTGATATAATAATGAATTTAATTTTTTTGGAATATTTTTCTATATAACAAAATATGAAATAGATAAAATAGATCATTTAAATATATTATATTGAATTTAGAAACCCATGTCATACGTTTTAGAACAAAAGTGATGTTTTTTCAAATAAAAGAACTATTCATGACCCATTTTACCAATTAAGTATATTTAAGTGTAATTTCAATTATTAGTTCATTTTAATGTCAAATTACTCTAATTATATTATTCAGAAAATAATAAATATCATGGGGATTAATTCAACACATTGTTTTTGTGTAAATACAATTATGTTATTAAAAAGGTGTTTTTTGAAAACTATTTTTCATTTCATTAAACGTAATTATATTAAAATAAAATTTTTCCAAAAAACTGAAAGTGAATCTTATGAAATTAATTCCATATTTTTAATAATAATATTAAATGTATTTAAAATTTTTTATTTTTTTTGTAATAAAAATCAAGTAACCATTTTAGAAGTTAGTTACCATAGTAAAAGGTTAAATTTAGTAAAAGCATTTATCAAAGGGTTCTCTTTTTAAATAGCATAAAAAATAAATTGAAATGTGAGGCTGAATTTATTTTTTACTACCCCTAGTTTTATATGTCAAGTTGCTAATTTTGGTGCCACATGCTTTTGATAATAAACATTATTTTATTTAATGTTAATAGTATTTATAAAAATGTCAATCTCTCTTATTTAATATATTAAATTTGTTTTTATGACAATGAATAGTATTAAAATACAATATGAAATAATATTGCGTATTAAATCATATTTATTTAGGTTTTTTAATTTTAAATAGTGGTTGATTTTTTAAAACACTAATGTAGTATTGACACAATAATTGTGAAAGAAAGAGAAAATTCAAAGTAAATGGTTTTAAAAATATTAAAAATTATAATATTTTGATGAAATATATCCTTAAAAGTAATTTATAAATAAATATGATATGTAATAATTACTTTTAAATATTAAATTCTAATTTATTTGGTAATCTATATATCATTGAATAAATATTATGCATCAATTCATGAAAATGACTTTAAATATAACATCCTCGGTAAATAAAGAATATGAAATTTTCATATTCATTAATATTTGTGAATTAAATATTAATTTTACTATAAATGGAAGGCTATTTCCGATACTATACTTAACACACAACAATGGATTTCTTTGAAATCTTACGTTGTACATAAAGTTGACTTATACGAAAAAATTATATAATAATATTATTATTTTAAATGGTAGTTATCATCTAGATGTGGTATTGGAAGGAATGAACATAACAAAAAAATATATTATGATAGATTTTTGTGAAATGTCTTTACATTTATCCAATAAATTTTAGACGGTTAAAATAAGAATGAATCTGATTTTAAGCATAAAGTACTATATCATTTTTTAAAAGGTCATTTTATCACCTTTTGATGGAGAACCCTTTCTAAATATATTTTTTCATTTTTATATATTCCATTTTAAAAAATAAAATTCTTTTTTAGAAAAATTACAACAAAATTTACTTTGGGTAAATTTATGGCATTTTTCTGATAAAGTTCATTTTTTAATGAATAGTGGAACATAATATATTTTTGTTTTTTTATATAATATATTTATATAGTTATGTTGTACTGTTAATTGGTGTTAAAGTGTAATTATATTATTTTTTATCATTTAATTCAATTTTGGTCATTGGATGTGATTTCAAATTTTAATTAGATATAAACACATGTCAATCTTTTGGTAGTTTTTTAATTCTTAAAAAAAAGATTTTGGTTTTAAAAATAGGAATTAATTTTCAATTAATTTATGAAATTTTTATGGTTTGAATTTGAAAAAATGGTTTCCCTATTTGGAATCATCAGGACCAAATTTTTTAAATAGGTACCTTTTCTTAGACATTATGAATAGTAACATCAGAAAACATTTTATTTACCATGGTTAAAAGCTAAATCCCGAAAATAAGGGTTAAAAATAATATTATAATAAAATTAAATTACCATAACACATGTACTAATCAAATTTGATGATATATTCCTGAAACTTGGCATCCATGTGTAGATTTGGTCACCCCATTGAGCCACTTGTCTGTAAAAATGACATTTAATTACTTTAAAATTAAGGTAAGGAAAATAAAACCAGAACATGTATTGTTTTGTAAAAAAAGTTTAATGGGGTTATATAAGTGTTATATTCAACTATAAATATTAATTATAAATATAAAAATATTTCAAAAATCAAGGTATTTTATTTTTAATATTTAGAGAACAAATAAATGAATATATTTATGACATAATGATGATGTATTAATTACCTTATTAATGAATGTTTTATATAATTGAAATTATAAAAAATAAAATAAGTTTATTTTAAACATTTTAGGCCATACAAAAAAATTTTGGATGATTATTACATTTTATATTTGAATTAATGAATGTTTTTAGAAATAAATATGTTTCTATGGACTTTTTAACAGTCATGATTTGAATTGTAAATAAATTGACATAAATGAGTTTAAACATAATACTTTTTTATTAAATGATTTAATAGTCGAAAAAATATAATATTCATCCAAATAACTTAGATAATGTTTAAAATGTCATTAATGAACCACGTGAGGTTCTATTGTCATTTTATATTAACAATATTAACCATATAGTATGAATAAACAAATAGACATGCTAAGTGTAAAATAAGTTAACTAAGGGATAAAACTAAATGATAAGGTTAAATTTGAAACAATAGATTTTCTAAAACCTATTAGTTGAGAGGATTTATAAGAATAATAAAATTATCTTCTAATTAATTGTGTTTTGGACATTTTTAATAATAAAAATAATTTTATAATAACATAATATTTCAAAGCATTCATAAAGTACCCCTCATCCCACATATAACGGGGCATCACCTCTACCCCTTACTCACACCACTGAAACCCCATTGGGTCATCCATACTAATCCCAAATAAAATCCCAACATCCCTATCTTCCTTCTTGATGTATTACCTTTGTAATAAGTCAAATCAAGAAGGCCATTTATCTTAAATCAAAAAGAGTTACTCGAAATGAGTTAATGTCTTCTCTCAAGCTTCTTCCATTTATTTTCCTTTTCTGACACGCTAAAATATCATTATTCTAATATTTTATAAAATTAATGTATATTCAATATATTAGGATGTTTTTATAATAATTATTATAACTAAACTTACACACACCTCTATCCAATGAATTTGGAACATACTTTTTATATGGGCGACGAACTACTGCCTCAAGAAACGATGATTGTTCAATTATCTCCTAGCACCTCTCACGGTGGTCGTTATGATGTCACTGTATTTATGTTTAATATATAATATATTTCTATTGTCTCTATTATTATTTAATTTTTATTTATATAATACCTTTATTCTTTCTATAGTGGTTTAATATGATAATTTTATTCGAGGAAGTTCGGACTACCACCCCTCAATGTAATATGAATCATTCATGCCATCATTGGAATGTATAAAAAATGATGTTAGAGAAATTATATATGATATTATATTGTAATTATAATACATCTATGTATTAATTAATTTTAATTCCTTTAAATATGAAAAAGAAATGAAAGTAGCGTTCGAATGACTTACCGTCTCTATGAACGATGCATTTGATTTCTTATATCAAAAAGTTAATGACTATTATAAATAAATATATACATGATCTAAAAACTTATATAATGAACTTTTTACCACATGGATAATTTTTAATTATAACATGGTCATTTTTGACTCATGTACCAAATATCGGCAAAATGGCCGATATTAACATAAATATTTTTTTTTAATTTTTATAATGTGGTAATAAGTGATATAGAAAGAATAATAAACATGAAAAATGTTTTGAAGTACGTAGAAATTTAATTATGTTTATTATTTCAGACGAACAATGAATATACATGATGAGTCAAACTCAAGGTAAAGGACTTCGTCTCAATATCCTTTCATTGAGGCATATTTTGATTGATACCTGACCTGATTTTATATGGTGTATTAACACCTTTTATTTTTAATTTTATTCAAAGGGAATATTTTTTCTATATAGTGTTTTAATAAATGAAAAAGGGAATGATTATTTTTGAAGTACGTGTTGACAACGACCTTTTTTCAACTGTGGGCATTATTTTATGTTTGTATTCCACTACAAGCCGCAGTGTTTTTAAAAGGGAAAAAAATACCATATGTAACGCCCCAACCCCAGTTACCCAGAGTCGGTGCACTATTACATAAAATTGGAATAATCACAAAAGATCAATTCTCGAAAGACCAATTAATTTAGTATCCTTGTAAACACTAGATACATTCATAAGTCTTACATTACATTATAAAGTGAAAAACTACAAAAAACACAGTATCCATAGTCCACACTCATATCCCCTCAGACTACCCCTGAAGGTCAGTTATAAAATACTTCTTCACATCCTGGGAAAAATTAAACATAGAAAGGGGTGTGCTCAGATGCTCAGTAAGGATAACGATATAAAGGAAACTTTCCTAAATAAGCATAAATATTTAAGGCAATATATAACTAAAACAAAATCCATTTAAACTTTATCTTCAGCATAATATGGAAAAAATAAATTGAAATAATTCCATTTACTTATTCACATGGATATTCTACTAGTCGAATAATCACATGCAATATCAATAACCACTTTCATAATTAAGGAATGCATAATGCTAGAATATCATAACTACATAGTCAAGGCCTTATGCCAAGACTACAAATAATAATTTTTCAAGGCCTTGTGACAAGAAACTAGTTTTTCTCATGAGACCTACCGATGCATTGAGGAGCTATAGCAGGCTCCACCTGTCACATACTAAGTCCAATGCATTCCTCATATGAACAAGTTTAAACATAACATAAACATTTGTAATAAAACTAGCATACGAATTGTCAATAATTTTTCCATAAACCATGAATGGTATAAAAATGACACATCCACATTCAAACATATCACAAATCCTTCAATTCAATATGGAATTTTTTTATCATAATAAATCAACTTCAAATAAGATAAAAATCCATCAAAGGATGTTGACATAGAAGAAATCATAACTATTTGAGAGAAATATCTCTTTTTCTGAAATAATATAAAAATCACAAAATTATAAAAGAAAAAATTTACTTTGAAAATATTCTTATAATCTTCTAAGGGATTATTTGACGATTTTATAACCGCGGAAAATAGCCGCACCCACCGTATATGTTAAAAAATATATTCTAACCTTAATTATGTTGAAAAGGTTAAAAAGGACCTTGTTTGGAAAATGACGGTATGATTCCTTTATAAAGATCTTATAAAAAGAAAAAAAGGGTATAAATGACTTTAACACATATTCTATAAAATATTAATAATGTTTCGAAATACATTTTTAAGAAACATGTTTGTGGATTATAAAGAGGTCCCAGTAGATACTTACGTAAAAACAACCTCAGATAATAAAGAGATTGGGAAATTAACCCTTACCATGTAGTTTTCCTTGGTTGAGGATTGGATAAACTTCTATATAATGGTGAAATAATTGTTATTCAACTATATATGAATAATATACATTAATATGATATCATATATAATCTTTTAACATTGTTTTGTTAATAGTATCTTAGTATTATCGTCGTTTCAGATGTTAACAGATTAGTTTTTTTTATATTCTTTGTTATATGATTCATATTTGTTATGGAAATGATATATCTTATATATATCCAGAATGATATCAAGTATTTAAAAATTATTTTTAATTGTCAAATGAAAATTATTCTTGAATGGATATGATGGGGAATGAATGCCATCGCTATGTGGAGATGGTAATCCGTAAGTACGCACGAGCGATAATATCATTTTTTATATTAAAATAATATTTAATTGGATGGTATATAATATATAATGAATAATTATAATGTTATATTTATTATTTACATGAATTACACATCATTATTATACCCATCCAAATAATGATGTATTGAATAACAATTACACCCTGACATGGAGACTGTAAGCTGTATGTACGCACGTATAGTGACAAGTTATTCAAAGGATGGACAGAATAATGAATTTGGTTGAACCATATTTATAATAACATCACAGTATATAGAAGATACTAGAGTTATTATTTTATAATGTATAAAACAATTAAAAAGGAAGTGGAAGAAAAAAGGAACTTGAAAGAGGTGGTGAGATATTTACCTCTTCTTCAGGGTTTTCCTTTTGATTTGATCTAAAGGGATCCTTAGGTTTGCTTTATGACTAATCGAATTCCTCTAGTATGATGTGAGAGAAGTATGAGGATATTTGGGCAGAGTTTGGCTGATCTAAATGGCTTTGAAGATGTGAATTAGAGAGAAGGGGAGTGCCCATTTATAAGAGGGGTTAAGGACCCCGTTGGAAAAGCTAGAAATATTATTTTATAATAAACTACATTTCGGTTTCTAATGTCTCCAAAATGGATTATTTAAATGATATGATGGGTATGGGTCGAAAACCACTCAACCAATAGGTTTTAGTTAGGTTTGGGTCACTATAAAAACTTTATCATTTATATTTAACTCTTAGTTAAACAGTTTTACATTTACCATGTCACTTTGTATTTTTATATTATATGGTTAATAAACATATTATATACATTCAAGAGAACCCAAAGTGGTCCATTAATGATACAAATATCATTATATAAGTCCTTTTTCCGAACTTTAGATTTTTAGGAATAGAATAACAATTAATAATATAATATTGTTTATAAAAATACTCTTTTATGTCAATTTTGCCACTATTTGGTATTTTGTATCCTTCTAAATTCATAACAGAATTATCACTACGATCAAGATTCATCTAACCAACCCTAATACGTCATATTAACTAATAAAATTAATTAAATTCTTAAAAAGTATCAAATTACATTTATTTGAATATTTATAATATCAATTATTTTACTATTTCATTAAATAGTTAATTATTGCATCACTATTGTGTCATTAATAAATTAAATTATTTAATGTTCAAAAATTATAAATAAAATACCATTATGTAGGAAATATTTTTAGATTTCTAATAAAAATTAATAATCTAATTTAACTTATGCATAACCCTTTATTAAAAATATTTTAGCTATTGAACTTTGATTTTAACTCTTTTAACTCTTATTTGAATTGAATAATAATGAATGTGCTAATCATATCCATGTGGACCAAAGAGGTACATAATTTATTCCAAAGGTTGTTTTTGGTCTAATTATACTTATCTAATATAATTAGGACATGTGTTAGGGTAATAATAATATAATTATACACCTTAATTACCCTATTTACTTTTAATCGTGGTAAATAAAAGTAAAAAGTTACTATTCACCCAAAAAAAATTTATCTTATTGAACAACATTTTACTCATTGATACTAACAATGTCTCTAGAATTTTCGAAATTCCCCTCACAAAAGCGGTAAAAATAAGTTTTATCTGAATTTGAAAATTCTTCTAGGAGGTGGGTAAAAGACCGAGAAAAGTTCAATAAAATTTTAATATATCTAAAATTGTAATAAACTGACTCCAATGAATTAAATTCAACCTATATAGGTATTATGTATCTATTTTGAACTCAAATAATTTTAAATAAAATAAATATTTATTTAAATAAAAATTTGGTTTCAAACTATAACTCCGTGTTTTTTCACTATTCATAAAAAATTGAAAGTGTTCAGAAAAATACCATAAATTCACCCTAGGATAATTTCGATATTTCGAATCCAAAAATGAAGTCCATTTTGAAAGATGAAATTTATAAAATTTCAAAAATATGGTATTACTATTCATAACGACTAGTTTGATTGGTTGTGGTGAGTTAGAACTCGAAGTTGCGTACAACACACAGAACAATATTATTCAAAGAGAAGTGTACCATGGAATCTTGGGGCATTACATTATCTCCTCATTCAAATAATTTATCCCTAAAAATTTCTAGAATATTAGAGAATAGAAATACTTGGGTGGTTCTTCATCATATGTTCCTCGGGTTCCCACGTTGCCTCTTCCATCTTATGGTTTCTCCATATAACTTTAACCGTACATGTCGTCTTGTTTCTCAGAACTTCTTCTCTGGTACCAAGAATCCAGATGGGCTCTTCGCAATAAGACATATCGGGTTCCAGTTATTGTAACACCCAAGGTAAATAAAGAATATTACATTTTCCTATTTATCCATATTTTTGAATAAAATATTAATATGACTTTAAAGGGGGTGCTATGCTCGATGGCGTACCCAACACGCAACAACGAGTTTCTTGGGAATCTTACGTTGCACTCTAATAATAAAATAATATTATTTTAAATGGTAGTTAACATGTAGCCGTTGTATTGGTGGGAATGGATAGAAATAACTAAAATATGATTATATATGTTATTATATGTTTTTACATTTATCCAATAAAAGATAAAGGCTTAAAATACGGAAAGAATCCAATTTTAGGCGTATATGCCCTAGTTTTCACTAAAGGTTCACTTATCACCTTTTGATGGTGAACCGTCATTAAATATAGTTTTTTTCACTCTTATACATTCAATTGGACCAAATAAAACTCTTCTTAATAAATGGGACGTCAAAATTTACTGTGTGTAAATTTTTGGTATCTTTCCGATAAAGTTCGTTTTTTTAATGAATGGTGTAAAATGTTGTATTTTAATTCAAAACCTCTTTTTAATATAATTTATTTATATGATTATATTATCTTTTGAATTTTTTTTAAAGTGAAATTAGAATATATTTTTACCATTAAATCCAATAGTGGTCATTGGAATTAATTTCACTTTGAAATCAGACTTAAACTAGTGTCAATCTTTTGATACTTATTGTTTCATAAAAACACGCTATTTGCTCTGACAGCAGAAATTAATTATTAAATTAATTAATGTGACTTATATGTTTTGAATTTTGTAAAATAGACTTCTTTTTTGAGTTCGGAATATCAAATATAACTTAGGGTGAATTTTTGTGATTTTTCTGAAAAACATCAATTTTTGATGAATAGTGAAACCACTAAGTGGTACTTATAAAAACTGATTTTTCCGTTTAAATGAAATTTTTCCATTTTTGTGTTTTGAATTTCAAAAATCCGACATACATGGTTGTCATTATTAAGTAAAATGTGGTTCAATGGGATAAAAATAATTTTTTGGTGAATGGTAACTTATTATGTTTTTAATCGCGATTAGAGGTAATTAGTGTAGTTTATGGTAAGAATAATGTTTTAATAAAATGAAATGACCTAGACACATGTCCTATCCTCATTGGATGTGTCATGGCCGACCATGAACATCCATGGGTCAACTTGGGGACCCCATGGAGCCACTTTGGTTGGAAAATGACATAAATATCTTTTTATTTAATGTTAAAGTAAAAATGACACAAACATGAGATGTTTTACTAAAACTATTTTTACATGAGGTTATACAAGTTATATTTTTGACTATAATTATTCATTGGAAAGAAAAAAGTATTTCCTACATCATAGTATTTTTTTATAATTTTTAGACATTAAATACCTTAAATTACGTATGACATCATGATGATGCAGCGATGACCTCATTATTTAACGATTTCAATGAAATGGAAAGATAATGTAATATCTAATACCTAAACATGTCCAAAACCTATTGGATGAGTGGAGTTAGAACCCTTATCAACTTATACTGGAAATAAATCAACGTGGGACCTTTAAAGTCCGAAATAATTTTGAAAATAATGTATCATTTTGTAACATTACAAGAGTGCCCCTCCTCTCCTCTTATAAAAGGCCCCCACCTCTACCTCCTTACCAACACTCCCAAAGCCTTTGGCTCGGCCAACCCCTACCCATTTTGTCTCTCCACTTCCCTATCTTACTCCTTGAAGCTTCACTTTGGGCAGAAGTCTTCCCAAGGAAGCCTCTGAGCTCAAACCAAAGGGAGTTACCCGATTTTAAGGTAATGTCTTCACTTGTGTCCTTTTGTTTTATTTTGCTTCTCCAACCCCCTAAACTCTTTTTATTAATTTATTTTGTAACAAATAAAGTATATTAATTATACTAGTATGTTTCTATAAGAATTAATCTATCTACACTTACACACTCCTACATCTAATGGTTAAAGAACATATTGTTTCCGTGGATGGCGAATTTCTACCTCCTGAAACGATGATTGTTCAACATTCTTCTAACACCTTCAAAGGTGGACATTAAGATGACACTATATTTATATATGATATCTAATATGTTTATGTATTACTTAAGCTTCTGTATTTTTCATTTATGGAATACCTTTATGGTTTCCATTATGGGTAAACGCGATATCTTCATTTAAGGAAGTGCGGACTACCGCCCCCTCAAAGTGATTTGATTCGTTAATACCATATGTGGTACGTATAAAAGATATATTTAATGATATTATATATGATTCCATAATGGAAATAAAATACTATTATGTATAATTATGTTTTAATTCCATTGAATATGAAATAGAAATGGAAGTAGCGTTAATGCGTACGTACGGCTTATCGTCTCCATGAATGGTACATTTCATTTCTTAACTCAAAATGTTATGTAATATTATAAGTACATATATATAATGAATATATATGTAATATATTACATCTAAATTATGGATATAATTCTGGAATTATAACATATATATCTCTCTCTCATTTTGTTTTAATTCAATTAATATGACAAAAAAATGAAAGTAGCGTTCATGCATACGTACGACCTACCGTCTCCATGAACGGTGCTTTTCGTTTTTTATCTCTAAATGATATGGAATATTATAAAATGAATATTTACTGGATATATATGATATTTTAATAATTAATACTATTCTGGAAATTATTTATCTATAACTACATGGGAAATATTTTTTCAAATAAGTTCATTTTTGACTCATGTACCAAACATCGGCAAAAACGTCTGATATGAACTAACATTATCAAACAATTATTATAACATTATAATATGTGATATGAAATGAATAATAATCTCAAAAGTAGGTAATTAGGCAATTATTAATTTACCAAATTTTATTATTCAGGAATATAAAGAAACGAACAAGACAAGTTGGACTTGAGGTAAGGGATCCTACTCCACTCTTTCTTTTTAAGTACACTCTTTTATGTCATTCCTTCTAAGATCATATTTCTTGTTATTGGGATGTTATTTTATATTAATCTTACTGTAATTTTTATGTTCATATAATTAGAGACCCTATTCTCTCTCATCAATCCATTTCGGAAGTTTTGAGTGGCGCCGTTAGGCTGCCGAATTTTCGTAAGAGATCTAACCTCTCACTTTATTTTAAAGTACTCTCCTTTATGTCACTTCTTTTAAGATCCTCTTTGTTATGATGGGGGATGTTCTTTTATATTCCTCTTGCTGTAAATTTTATTGTAATGTGATGAGATACCCTATTTGATCTCATCAATCCATTTTTTTAAGTTCTAAGTGGCGCCGTTAGGCTGCCGAGTTTTTGTGAGGGATTTTTCATCTCACTTTTATTCCCGTGGAATTTATGCTACATTTGCCAAAATTTCCTTTGAGTGGTGTATGTACTGCCCATTATTTTACTCATTGTATATTATACTTTCATTTATGAGTATTTACATCAATGTTGTATTTTCCTTCTTTCATGGGGTGTTTGTTTCGAAAGCTACCCATGTCGGTAAGGGAACCTTTCACCCTCCTTTTTTTAAAGACTTCTTTTGTTATGTCATTTAATACACATACTATTATGTTGGGATATGTTCTTCTATATCCTTATTTATGTAAATTTTATGTCCAAGTGATGATATCCCCTTTATCTCTCTCATCAACCCTTTTTGTAAAATTTTATGTGACGTCGTTAGGCTGTCATGGGAACTTCTTAACCCAATATCGATTTCTTTGGGTTCAACTTGTAGTTATTGAATATTTCATCCTTTGAATATGTGTGAATGATCTTTGATTATTTTACACTTAATATCCACTTATATTTGGTGTATTAGTTTTTCACACATAATTATGTAATTGATTTATCCTTAAACCAAGGATACCGTCTTTCTATAGGACTTCATCTCAATCTCCTTTCATTGGGGCATATTTTGGTTTATACTCAACCTTCTTTTATACGGTGTATAAACCCATATGACTTTTACGTTTATCCAAAAGGAATATTTTTTATACGAAGCGTTTTACTAAACGACAAAAGGGAATGTTTTGTCGTACGTATGCGGTGACAACGAATTCTCCGCCGCCGTGACCATTATATGAGTTTCGGCTTCCTCTACAAGCCATACCTTCTTTTTAAAAGAAAAATAAATACCATGTTTTACTTTTCATTTATTTTGGTATTGAAAATGGTTTTCATAATTCTTTTATATCAATGTGTTGTATTGATATCCTGTGATTGAAAGGTGGAAATGTTATGTTTCCTTTATGCATGTTTTATGTGATACGATTATGTTGAGGTTCTTGGGAATTATTAGGAAGACAGGTGGTTCCGTGATAAACTAAGGGCGGGTGGGACCGATATAGCTCTCCAATGCATTGGGTAACGCGAAGGAGTGAAACATTAAGGTTTCTCTGAAGAGATTTAGGGAATATACTGTGGTGGGTATTCCAAACGTAACCAAGAGGGTTACTCCCTATGTTAGAAATGTTATGAATGACTCAAGTTACCTTTTATGTCTTATGATTTCTATTATTTATTCATGATTTGATGAGGTATGTTAAAGTGCCTATGATTTATGGGTAAAGTATGATTTCATTCTTATGTATATATGAACTCATGTTTCCTTTCAATATTTTTATAACCCTTACTGAGCTTTTTATGCTCATCCTATCTTTTTGAAATGTTTTTCACAGGTCAAGGGAAAGGTACATGATGGGATGATAGTGTCAAGGATATGTCAAGAAAGAATCCATGTTTAATTTTAAATATGTTTCCGTTGATGGGACGAATGAATACTGTCTTTTATGTAACAACTTTGTTTAAATGTGGAATGTAATGCAAGTTTCATGATCTAACTCTCTAAAACTCTAAACCTGAAAAGATCCTCAATGTGTAATCTTGTAATAACTCAAGATTAAGTAAGGTTTAAGGTTGGGTCCTTATAGTTTGTTTTAGAGGTCGGTTTTGTTAACTTTATTTTGGGAAGAAGTCTTCCCAAGGAAGCCATTGAGCTCAAATCAAAGGGAGTTACCCGATTTTAAGGTAATGTCTTCACTTGTGTCCTTTTGTTTTATTTTGCTTCTCCAACCCTCGACACTCTTTTTATTACTTTATTTTGTAACAAATCCAGTATCATAAATATACTAGGATGTTGTTATAAGAAGTATTCGAGCTACACTTACACACACCTACATCTAATGGTTAAAGAACATACTGTTTCCGTGGTTGGCGAATTTCTGCCTCCCGAAACGACGATTGTTCAACATTCTTCTAACACCTTAAAAGGTGGCCATTAAGATGACACTATATTTATATATGATATCTAATATGTTTACGTTTTACTTAATATTCTGTATTTTTCATTTATGGCATACCTTTATGGTTTCCATTATGGGTAAACGTGATATCTTCATTTAAGGAAGTGCAGACTACCGCCACCTCAAAGTGATTTGATTCGTTAATACCATATGTGGTACGTATAAAGGATATATTTAATGATATTATATATGATACCACAATGGAAATAAAATACTATTATGTATCATTATGTTTTAATTTCATTGAATTTGAAATAGAAATGGAAGTAGCGTTCATGCTTACGTACGACTTACCGTCTCCATGAACGGTACATTTCATTTCTTATCTCAAAATGTTATGTAATATTATAAGTACATATATATAATGGATATATATGTAATATATTAAATCTAAATTATGGATATCATTCTGGAATTATAACATATACATATCTCTCTCATTTTGTTTAAATTCCATTAATATGACAAAAAATGAAAGTAGCGTTCATGCGTACGTATGACCTACCGTCTCCTTGAACGGTGCTTTTCGTTTTCTATCTCCAAATGATATGGAATAGTATAAAATGGATATTTACTGGATATATATGATATTTTAATCATTAATAACATTCTGAAAATTATTTACTTATAACTACATGGGCAATCTTTTTTCAAACAAGTTCATTTTTGACTCATGTACCAAACATCGACAAAAATGTCTGATATGAACTAACATTATTAAACAATTAATATAACATTATAATATGTGATATGAACTGAATAATAATCTCTAAAGGAGTTACTTAGGAAATTATTTATTGACCAAAGTTTATTATTCTAGAATATAAAGAAACGAACAAGACAAGTTGGATTTGAGGTAAGGGATCATACTCCACCCTTTCTTTTTAAGTACACTCTTTTATGTCATTCCTTATAAGATCATATTTATTGTTATTGGGATGATCTTTTATATTACTATTACAGTAATTTTTATGTTCATATGATGAGAGACCCTATTCTCTCTCATCAATCCATTTTTGAAGTTTTGAGTGGCGCCGTTAGGCTGCCGAATTTTCGTAAGATATCTAACCTCTCAATTTCTTATAAAGTACTCTCCTTTATGTCACTTCTTTTAATATCCTATTTGTTATGATGGGGGATGTTCTTTTATATTCCTCTTGCTGTAAATTTTTTTGTAATGTGATGAGATAACCTATTTGATATCATTAATCCATTTTTGTAGGTTCTAAGTGGCGCTGTTAGGCTGCCGAGTTTTCGTAAGGGATTTTCCATCTCACTTTTATTCTCGTGGGATTTATGCTACATTTGCCACAATTTCTTTTGAGTGGTGTATGTACTGCCCATTATTTTACTCATTGTGTATTATACTTTCATTTATGAGTATTTACATCAATGTTGTATTGTCCTTCTTTCACGGGGTGTTTGTTTCGAAAGCTACCCATGTCGGTAAGGGAACCTTTCACCCTCCTTTTTTTAAAAGACTTCATTTGTTATGTCTTTTAATACACATACTATTATGTTGGAATATGTTCTTCTATATCCTTATTTAAGTAAATTTTATGTCCAAGTGATGATATCCCCTTTATCTCTCTCATCAACCCTTTTTGTAAAATTTTATAAGACGCCGTTAGGATGTCAAGGGAACTTCTTAACCCAATCTCGATTTCATTGGGTTCAACATGTAGTTATTGAATATGTCATCCTTTGAATATGTGTGAATGACATTTGATTATTTTACACTTAATATCCACTTATATTTGGTGTATTCGTTTGTCAAACATAATTATGTAATTGATTTATTTTTAAACCAAGGATACCATCTTTGTACGGGACTTCATCTCAATCTCCTTTCATTGAGGCATATTTTGTTTTATACTCAACCTTCTTTTATACGGTGTATAAACCCCTTTGACTTTTACATTTATCCAAAAGGAATATTTTTTATACGAAGCGTTTTACTAAACGACAAAAGGGAATGTTTTGTCGTATGTATGCGGCGACAACGACTTCTCCGCCACCGTGACCAATATCTGAGTTTCGGCTTCCTCTACAAGCCATACCGTCTTTTTAAAAGAAAAATAAATACCATTTTTTACTTTTCTTTTATTTTGGTATTGAAAATGGTTTTCATAATGATTTTATATCAATGTGTTGTATTGATATCTTGTGATTGAAAGGTGGAAATGTTATGTTTCCTTTATGCATGTTTTATGTGATATGATTATGTTGAGATTCTTGGGCATTATTATGAAGACGGGTGGTTCCATGATAAACTAAGGGCGGGTGGGCCTGATATAGCTCTCCAATGCATTGGGTAACGCGAAGGAGTGAAATGTTAAGGGTTCTCTGAAGAGATTTAGGGAATATACTGTGGTGGGTATTCCAAACGCAACCAAGAGGGTTACTCCCTATGTTAGAATGTTATGAATGACTCAAGTTACCTTTTATGTCTTGTGATTTCTATGATTTATTCATGATTTGATGAGGTATGTTAATGTGACTATGTTTCATGGGTAAAACATGATTTCATTCTTATGTATATATGAACTCATGTTTCTTTTCCATTTTTTTATAACCCTTACTGAGTTTTTTATGCTCATCCCATGTTTTTGAAATGTTTTTCACAGGTCAAGGGAAAGGTACATGATGGGATGATAGTGTAAAGGATGTTTAAATAAAGAATCCATGTTTTATTTTAAATATGTTTCCATTTATGGGAAGAATGAATACTGTCTTTTATGTAACGACTTTGTTTAAATGTGGAATGTAATGCATGTTTCATGATCTAATTCTCTAAAACTCTAAACCTGAAAGGATCCTCAATGTGTAATCTTGTAATAACTCATGATTAAGTATGTTTTAAGGCTGGGGCCTTATAGTTATAATTCCTCATAAGTGAGTACATGCATTGGGTCAGGCATGTGTTTTCTCAACAGTGATATGTGGAACACATCGTGAACATTGGAGAGACTTGGGGGAATTTCCAAGCGGTAAGCTACAACCCTAATTCATTCTAGAATTTTGAAAGGTCCTATGTACCTGGGACACAATTTACCTTTCTTATCGAAACATATAACTCCCTTCCATTGAGATACCATCAAGAAAACATGATATCCTACCTGAAATTCCAAATCCTTCCTTCAGTTGTCAGCATAGCTCTTCTGCCTACTTTGATATTCTTTTATGTGGTTTTGGATTACCTTCACCTTTTCCATTGTTTCCTCCACGAGTTCTAGGCCTACGATTTTTATTTAACCAACATCATCGCAAAAGGTTGGTGTGCGGCATCTCTTTCCGTATAACGCTTCATGTGGTGCCATTTGAATACTTGAATGGAAGCTATTGTTATAGGAAAATTCAACTAGAGGTAAACATTGATCCCACATACCTTGAAAGTCATGTGAGCATGATCTCAACATGTCTTCTAAGATTTTAATAGTTCGTTCAGATTGTCCATCAGTTTGGGGTTGGTAGGTAGTGCTCAAACGAAACTCAGTATCCAAGGCTTTCTAAAGAATTTTCCAGAATCTTGATGTAAAACATGGATCACGATCAGAAATAATCGATATGGGTACTCCATGAATTATCCCAAAATCATTAATATATAGTATTTCTAGACGTTCAAGTGTTAAATCCTCCCTTATAGAAAGAAAATGTGTTGACTTGGTAAGACAGTAAATAATGAACCATATTTCATCATTCCTTCTAGGAGTCTTTGGTTGTCCCAAGACAAAGTCCATCGTGATATTATCACATTTCCACTCAGGTATGGGAAGAGGTTGCATGACTCCTCCAGGTTTTTTCCTTCAAACTTTTAGTTATTAACAACCCATATATATTGACACAAAATCATTAATATCCCTATTCATGTTGTCCCACCAAAAATGTTCCTTCAAATCTCTATAAATCTTGGTGCTCCCATGGTGTAGAGTGAAATTGGAACTACGAGAATCATCCAACAATTCTTTATTAAGATCAGGTATTTCAGGAACACAATGTCTCTTCCCAAATTTCAAAATTCCATCTTCATACAGAACGTCACACAATCTCCCATCATTCATAGCATTAATCTTCTTTTGAAAATCCTCATCATCATCATGATAACTTTTTATCCTTTCTCGTAAAGATGGTTTGGAAACCATTTGAAAAAGAATTGATGTTTCACTTTCCATGGTAACTCCCGTATCCATCATTACTAGATCCATTAAAATAGGATACCTTTCAACTCTCATCTTGTTCAAAACTCCATGATCCTTTCTGATCAAGGAATCTTCCACCTTATTTTCCTTCCCCGGGTGGTACTGTATCGTGAAATCATAATCCTTGAGTAGTTCAAGCCATCGCCTTTGCCTCATGTTGAGTTCTTTCTGTGAAAAAATATACTTTAAACTCTTGTGATCGGTATATATCATATATTTTCACTATAGAGATAAGTTCTCCATATCATCAAAGCAAAGATTACAATAGCTAACTCAAGATCATGAGTAGGATAGTTTTGCTCATGAATTTTCATCTGTTGTGATGCATAGGCAATAACCCTATCACACTTCGTAAGGACACAACAAATTCCTTTCTTTGAAGCTTCACTATAAATAAAAAACCCATAATTCCCAGATGGTAGAGTCAATATAGGATCACTGACTAATTTTCTATTGATTTCTTCAAAAAATTCTTCACACTATTTGGTCAAAACAAATTTAACCCCTTTTCTTGTGAGTTTTGTTAATGGGTTAGCCAACCGGGAAAAATTCTGCTAAAAACGTCGATACTAACCTACTAAATAGATAAAACTACATACCCCAGTTATACTCATTGGTGATGGACATTCTTGGATTTATCTTGTCTTAGAAGGATCAACTGATATTCCTTCCTTAGAGATAGTATGACCAAGAAAAGAAATCTCCTGAATCCAGAATTCACACATGATATACTTCCCATATAATTCATGTCTTCTGAGAGTCTTCAGGATAATGCGCAAGTGATTTTCCCAATTAAGAAACACTAGGGTGAATAAATCCCTTATTACACAATTCCCCTAGCTATTTCTTTAGTTCCACTAATTCCACAGTGGTCATTCTGTAAGGGGTATTCAATATGGGCCTTGGACCAGGAATTAAATCAATGGAAAAATCTATTTCTCATTCTGGAGGATGTCTATGTAAATATTCTAGAAACTCATCAACATATTCTCTCACAATAGTTACATACTCTATTTGAACATTCCATTCCTCACCCACAATCATTTCATTCCATTCCTCTCCAATAATAGAATTTAGTTGAGCTACTAGGGGTAGATATAGAGAAGAATTAGGTGGTCGTGATTCTTCTCTAAAGATACGGAGTTCTTTATCATAATCATCAAAAAACATAACCTCCTTATTCTTACAGTAAATCTATGCGTCATGGTCTGAAAGACAATCCATACATTGTATTATATCAAATTAAATCATGGGTATGATGATGAGATTAGTAGATAAATAACATTTATATGCCCTAATGGGAACTGATTAACAGAACATTATAGCAATGATACTTCCCTTAGGAGTTTTGACTAACAACTCCCTTGTTAAATCAAATTGGAAATATCTAATTTTCTTAGAAAATAGGGAAGATATGAAACAATGCTATTATCCATAATCAAATAATACATTTTCTAAACTCAAGGACACCATTAAATTACCTACCACCATGTCTTTAGAAGCTTCTACCTCAGCAGTAGTGATCGCATAAGCTTGGACTTGCTCCCTTGTCCTTTTCTGAGGTATGTTTCCCTGATTCTTGGGACATTCATTTTCATAATTTCCCATCTCCCTGCAATTGTAGCATTGTACATCGGTAGTTTCCTTCTTCCCCTTGCAATCACGAGCTTGGTGGCATTTTTCACCACACTTGTAACATACTCTCATTCCCTTTGTGAAAGTACCAGGGTGTTTCTTACCACATTTTCTGTAGTATGGATATTGAAATTTTCCATTATTCCTGTTCTTTCCATTTCCAGAGTGATCATCATATCTCTTCTTCTCTTGCTTTTCTTTAAAGTTGTATGACTTAGAGAACTCTTTTTCTAGCTTGATAGCATATGAGACAATATATTCGTATGATGTGTAGGATTGAGATACTAATGAATGACAGAGAAATGATTTTAAACCATCAAATAAATAGCCAATATTACTTCTTGGGTGATGTATATAATCTGCTGCATGCCTCGCTAACCATGTAAAGTTAGCTTCATACTTTGCAACATTATCATCCTCAATTTACCTCAGACTCAGAAATTGTCTTCCCATATCGGCTCGATGGCCATGAGGAAAGTATTTTTCTTAGAAAATATCTATAAACTCCCTATATTCCATATTTGATACATCATCATCTTCCTTCGTGTTTTGAATCAATGACCACCATTGAGCAGCATCTCCAGTGAGGCGGTAAACTACAATGACAACTTTTTCCCTTTCACTACTCCCCAAGGCGTGGGGTATTTTCTCTAAGGAATTTATCCATTGCTCATCTACTAGTGGATTTGTACCCCCATTGAATTTTTTGGTTTTTTCCTCATGAAGTGATCTAACATTGATCTTCCATGCTTCAGATCAGGGTAATCCATACGGGTAAGGTTATAATTCAAAACCTGAGTGAGTTGTCCCAGTATGGTGATTAGCTAACAACACCAGTTGCATCACCAGCTCCACTATAATTATCTTCAGCAGGAGGGAAATCCATACATGGATTGCATGCATTGATACAGTTTCCATTCCTTCCACTAGGCGCAATTTCTAAAAAATTCAATACACTAGATTAGTTTATGAATCGCAATACATAAATCCAAACATGTAAAACACATAACATAAATTGAACTGTTTATGGATATAATACATAATAAAAAAAATGGTTTCTTTGAAGAAGTATATACTTATAAACCCTTCATAATGGTTTGTAAAGAAACTAAGAATTATCATAAGCATATCTTCAAGAGTGTCGTAACCAAGACTGCAACAAGCCCCGTTGTTGTGCACTAGTTCTCATTCGAGTCTAGCTTAAAGAGGTGTTTTCGGGTTTTACACCTAGGTACATCTGTGCCAGAGCTGCCTCTACCTGCTCCTATCCAGAAAGGGTTGTATTTCATGGAAAACTCACAAAATATCTACAATACCTAAATTATAGGAGGTTCTTATAAACTAATCCTCAAAGTCTATCTTAGGGATATGTTATCTAATAAGAGTTTATCTAAATATAGCTTCCAAGGTTTGTACTAAACATCCTCTGATACCAACTTTAACGCCTCGACCCCAGTTACCCAGAGTCATTTCACAATTACATAACATTGGCATGATCACAAAAGATCATGTCTCGAAAGACCGATTAGTTTAGTAGCCTTGGAAACACTAGATACATTCATAAGTCTTACATTACATGATAAAGTGATAAACTACAAAAATATATTTTACATATTCCACCCCCATATCCCCTCATACTATCCCTGTAGGTAATCATAAAATACTTCTTCACATCCTGGGAAAAATAAAACATAGAAAGGGGTGAGTTCAGATGCTCAGTAAGGATAACAATATAGCAGAAACATTCATAAATAATCATAAACATTTAAGGCAATGTATAACTAAAACACAAGCCTTTTAAACATGAACATCAACATATTATGGAAAAAATAAAATTAAATAATTCCATTTACTTATTCACATGGATATTTTACTAGTCGAATAATCAAATGAAATATCAATAAACACTTTCATAATGATAAAATGCATAATTACATACTGTCAAAACCACATACGCAAAGCCTTGTTCCAATACTACAAATAATATTTTTTTAAAGCCTTATACCAAGATACTAGTTTGGCTCATGAGACCTATAGATGCATCGAGGAGCTATAGTGGGCTCCACCCGTCACTTACAAAGTCCAATTCCTTCCTCATATGAACAGGTTTAAACATAACATAAAAATTCGTATTAAAACTAGAATATGAAATATCAATAATTTCTCCATAAACCATGAATGGTATAAAAATAACACATCCACAATCAAACATATCACAAAACCTTCAATACAATATGGAAGTTTTGTATCATAATGAATCAACATCAAATAAGCTTAAAATCCATCAATGGATGTTGACATAGATGGAATCAAAACTATTTGAGAGAAATATCTCTTTTTTTAAAATAAATTAAACGTAACATAATTATAAAAGAAAACATTTACTTTGAAAATATTCTTATAATCTTGTAATGGAAGCTTAGACTATATTATAACAGCGAAAAAATAGCCTCACCCACCGTATAAGTTAAAAAAGACAATCTAACCTTAATTCTGCCGAAAAGGATAAATAGGTCCTTGTTTGGAAAATGATGGAAATATTCCTTTATAAACATCTTATAAAAACTCAAACAAGGTTATAAATGACTTTAACCCATATTCAATAATGTATTAAGAATTTTTTTAAATACATTTCTATAAAACATGGATGTGGATGATAAAGAGGTCCCAATAGATACTTACGTAAAAACAACCTCGGATAATAAATAGATTGTGAAATTAACCCTTACCTTATAGTTTTACTTGGTTGAGGGTAGGTTAACCTCCTGTATAATGGTGTAATAATTGTTTTTAAATTATACAAGAATCATATACATTAAAATGATATCATATACGATCTTTTAACATTTATTTGTTAATAATATCTTAGTATTATCATCATTTCGGGTGTTAACAGATTTGTTTTCCTTTATATTCCTTGTTATGTTAGTCACATTTATTATGGATTGAGTGTTTATTATTCATATCCAGAATCATATCAAGTCTTTAAACATTAATTTTAATCATCAAATGAAAATTAGTCTTGAATGGATACGATGGGGAATGAATCTCATCGCTATGTGGAGACGTTAATCTGTACGTACGCACGAGCACCAATATCATTATTTTGATATTAAAGTAACATTTAATTGGATGGTATATCATATATAAAGAATCATTATCATGTTATATTTATTATTTACATGAATTACACATCATTATTATACCCATCAAAATAATGATGTATTGAATAACAATTACACCACGACATAGAGATGGTATGTCATACGTACGCACGTATGGTGAAATGTTATTCAAAGGATGTATAGAGTAATGAATTTTGTAGTACCATATTTATAATAACATCACATTATATATAAGATAGTGGTTTTTTTATTTTAGAAAGGAGACAATGAAGAAAAAGGAAGTGGATGAAGAAAGGAACTTGAAAGAGACTGTGATATATTTACCTTTTCTTCAGGTTCTTTCTTTTGATATGATCAAAAGGGCTCCATAGGTTGGCTTTATAACTAAAGGAAGAACTCTAGGATAATGTGAGGGGTGTTCAGAGGATATTTGGGAAAAGGTTGGCTGATCCAAATGGCTTTGAATGTGTGTATTAGAGAGAAGTGGGAGTTCTCTTTTATAAGAGGGGTGAGGGGCACCTTAGGAAAAGCTAGAAATATTATTTTATAATAAACTAATTTACTATTTATAATGGCTCCAAAATGGATTATTTAAAGGATAAGGTGGGTATGGGTAACAAAACCACTCAACCAATAGGTTTTATACAGGTTTGTGTTATTATATTAACTTTATCATTTAGATTTAATTCGTAGTTAAATAGTTTGACATTTACCATGTCTTTGTATTTTTATATTATATGGTTAATAAACATACTATATACATATAAGAGAATCCCATGTCGTTAATTAATGATACAAATATAATTATATAATTCCTTTGCCTGAACCATAGATTTTTAGGAATATAATATCAATTAAGAATATAATATTTGTTTAGAAAACAATTTTATGTCAATTTTGACAATATTTGTTATTTTGTATTTGCTAAATTCATAATAGCATTATTACTTTGAATAAAAATCATATAACCAACCCAAATATGTCATATTAACCTATAAAATTAATGGAATTCATAAAAAGTCTAAAATTATATTTATTTGGATATTTATAATATCAATTATTTTAATATTTCATTAATTGGGTAATTACTGCATCACCATTTTGTCATAAATAAATTAAATTATATAATGTTAAAAAATTATAAATAAAATCCCATTATGTAGGAAATATTTTTAGATTTCTAATTAATATTTATAATTGAATTTATCTTATGTATAACCCTTTATTAAAAATGTTTTAGTTATTAAACATTGATTTAAACTCTTTTAACTCTTCTTTGAATTGAATAATAATAAATGTCCTAATCCCATCTAGGTGGACCAAAGAGGTTCATATTTTATTCCTATGGTTTTTTTGGTCGAATAATACTTAGCCAATAAAATCAGTACATTTTTTAGGGTCATAATAATATCATTTTTAACCTTAATTAACCTATTTACTTTTAACAGTGGTAAATAAAAGTAAGATGTTACTATTCACCGAAAATTATTATTATATTATTGAAACAAATTTTACTCCTTTATATTAACCGTGTGTCTCAGATTTTCGATATGCCCCTTAGAGAAGCGGTAAAATTATGTTTTATGTGAATTTGCAAATTCTCCTAGGAGGTGGGTAAAAGACAGTGAAAAGTTCAATAAAATTTTTATATATCTAAAATTATAATTTACTAACTCCAATGAATTACATTAAACATATATAGGTATTATTTGCCTATTTTTACCTAATATAAATTTAATTATAATAAATAATTATTAAAATAAAAAATCGGTTCTAAACTATAACATAGCGTTTTTTCACTATTCATCAAAAATTGAAAGTTTTTAAAAAAATACCAAAAATTCACCCAAGGATAATTTAGATATTCTGAATCCAAAAATGAATTCCATTTTGAAATATTAGATTTATAAAATTTCATAAAGTGGGTATTACTATTTATAACAGTTAGTTTGATTGGTTGTGGTGATTTAGAACTCGATGTTGCATAAAACACACTCTACTGTATTATTCAATGAGAAGAGTGTCATCGAAGCATGTGGTGTTACACCATATACCCTTTTTATGTATTTTGGTATTGAAAATGGTTTTGATAATGGATTTATTATATCAATGTCTTGAACCTATATCTTGTGATTCTGATGTGGAATTTTTTTTCCTCTATTCTTGTTTTATGATTTTTTTACAGTTCTTAGGCGTTGTTTAGGTATACAGATGGTTCAATGATATAACAAGGTTGGGTGAACTCGAGATAGATCTCAAATGCATTGGATAACATGATAGAGGTAAATGTTAAAGGTTCTCCTAAGAGATTTATGGAATATTCTGTGATGGGTATTCCAAATGTAACTCCATGCATAGCTGTGATTGTTATAATGTAAGTATGTTATGGAAGCCACAAAATATCTTTATTATTTTTGATTTCTATGTTATATTCATAAATCATATTATTTAATGAGGTTTGTTAAAGAAATTTTGTTTTACATTGGTAAAGTATGATTTTATTGTTTTTTATGTTTTGGTGGAATAATGCTTTCATTATTCATTTTATAACCGTTACTGAGATTTTTATGTTAATCACTCATTTTTTAAATGTTTTTTCACAAGGTAAAAGGAAAGTTATGAGAAATAAAGAATTCAAGAAAATTTATATCAACAAAATAATTCGTTAATTATTTAGAGTGTTTTGTTTTTGTGAATAAATTGGTTATAGTAGAAGTGTATACTTAGTAATATTTGAGATATAATGAAATAGTTATGTCTAATTATCTAAAACTCTAAACGTGAAAATATCCTCATTGTGAATTTTTTATTTAACTCAAGATTATGTAATTTTTTAAGGCTGGGGCCTTATAGTTAGTATAAATGGTCAGACTATAATCATTAGGTGTTAGGATATTGTTAAATTAATATCCATAAATTATTTTTTACTTTATAGTAAGATTGAAATGATATAGCACTTGAAGATTCAATGTTTCTTCGCCAAAGACATTCTATGCTCAAAATGGTTTTCTAGAGAGGAAATTGGGGCACTATAATGGGACAACGTAAAGAGGAAAACAAACTTCAAAATCATCAACCAGAGATGCTCAGAATCAAAGTGAAAAGGTTGTTTCAATGATGGAAAATTTGACTTAGGCTATCAATGGTGGTGGTATACATGCAAAAGATCATCCATATAAACAATAGAGGAACATGTCAGTGGTAGAGAATTTAATGAGGAAACATCCCCCATCATTCAGAAGTTCATGTGGCCTTGTGCTATCTGAAGGGTGGATTACAGCACTAGAAATGATTTTTGATGTCATGGGGTGTTCAAAACATCAAAAGGTTAGTCTTTCTATTTACCGTTTTGAAGGTGATGTCGATCAGTGGTGGTTGATGGTTAAAAATATCAGGTTTTGTGAGTATATTGATTCTCTTGATTGGTTTGAATTCAAAGGTAAGTTTCTTGGGAAATATTTTCCTAATGCGGTTCGACATAGGGTGAAAACAATTCTTGGAATTGAGGTAGGAGGATGAATCTGTGGCTGTTTATGAAGAAATATTCACTCCACTGGAAGGGTATGCTCTAAATTTAATACGAGATCTTAATAACAAATTGAATCATTTTTACTCAGGATTAAATCCAATTTATCGAAGGGCGTTAGCTTAACGTGAGTTTAAAATTTTTAAAAATCATGTTCGATGTGCAGAGAAGGTGGAAATGGAGTTTGTCGATGATCAGGTGTTCTTTGAAAAACAATATAATAAGTGGTCGAGGTGGTATATGAAAGGTAAGAACTCTTAAAAAAAGTCTAATGGTAGGAAACCTATGTTTATATTTTGTAAAAATTGTTGTAAAAACACACTGAAGAATGCCTTTAGAATTCTGGTAAGTTATACCGATGTGGTAAAATGCGACAAAAATGCTCGTAATTGCACAGAAAAGTATCAATTTAATGGTAATTAAAAATATATTTTATAATCAGTAAATTTTTTTATGTGAAATGAAATGGGTCATTATGAAAATGAGTGTCCAGTAAAGAACTCAATATAGGGAAAGCATCTAGTCTACAATCAGAAAGGGGTACTAAATCCATTGAAACTACTTCAACAGATGTTGGTCCATCTGATGAAGTCGTATCATACACACTATTTTTTTATTCAGATTATGCCAATGTGTAGTTTTTTTAGGGTCTACACATTCCTTAATTTCTATGAACATTTCTAGTATATTGAGAATTCCATATCAAGATATGAATCCTAAACATGGGTGTAGAAAACATATACCGGCAAACACTATTGTTTTTCCTTTAGTAGATTCTGATGTTATTTTGGGTATGGATTGGATTTCCTTTTACTATCTAAGATTGATGGTAGAGATAACGAGGTTTCTTTTCAGAAGGAATTTCTGTTTGTGTACAATAATGAACCCTTACTTTTGATAACATATCTAGAAGCTCAGAAACAAGTAAAAGATGGAAATGAATGTTACCTTGCACATAATGTGGGAAACAATGGAACTATTCATATTATGAATTTAATTTTCCGAGAGTTCTTGGATAATTTTATAGTTGTTTTTATTGATTATATATTTATTTATTCTAAACGTAAATGGGATCATGAATGTAATTTAAGGGTTGTCTTGGAAACCTTAAATGAAAGGAAACTGTATGGAAAATTCAGAAAGTGTGAGTTTTGGCTGCAAAGAATTTCATTCCTTGGTCACAATGTTTCTAAATATGTAACAAATATTGATCCTTGTAAAAAAAGTAGTTAAATAATGTTCAAGGCCCAAAAATATAACCGAGATTCGTAGTTTTCATGGTTTATATGGTTATTACTAGAGTTTTGTTGAAAATGTTGCATGGTTATCTGGACCATGGACAATGATAACTCGAAAAGGTGTTAATTTTTTTTTGAAAAAATAATGTGATGATTGTTATTAAGAATTGAAAATAATATTGGTGAATAATCTAGTATTGTAATTACCATTTAGAAATGAATATTTTTTATCAACAATGATTCTTCATTGAAAGAAATTGGTTGAGTCTTATTGCAGAATGATCATGTAATTTCTTATTCTTCATGTAAGTTGAAATATTATGATTTAGATTACCCTGTACATGATTTGGAATTGGATACTATTGTTTTTTCATTAAAAAATTGGTGTCATCATTTTTATGGGGTAATGTGTGAAATATATATCAATAAAAAACATTTGAAGTATATATTCACTCATAAATAACTAAACACGAGATATAGGATATGGCTAGAATTAATCAAGGACTAATATTGAACAATCCATTACCATATAGGGAAGGAAAATAAAGTGGCTGACACTTTGAGTGGAAAGATTAATGATACATTAACCTTCTACATTTGGAACGAGATCCTTTGGTTTTTTATTTTCTGAATTTTGGATTAGAAGTTATTGGTGCATTGAATTTCTCTTCTTTTTTTCAGGTGGTAGTGAAATTGTCTCTGGAAGACAGAATTTATCAAGTTCATAAAGAAGACAATGAGTGGTAGAAAAAGGTAGAATTGATTCATAAGGGTATGTAACCTAAATTTAACATTCATATATATTGTGTTTGGAGGTTTTGAAAGAGGATATGTGTGCCTTGTGATTCACAGTTGAAGAAAGAGTAGTTATGTGAAGCTCATAGTTCTCCATTTTCAGTTCATCCAATAAAAAATAAGATGTATAGTGATCTTCAGGAGTATTACTGGTGGGATGGAATGAATAACATTATTGCAGACTTTACCTTGAGATGTTTGACTTTTCAACACGTTAAAGAAGAGCGCCATTTACTGAAAGGGATGCTTCTGTCTTTTCTTGTGCCAGAGTGGAAATGGGAAAATGTGTCCATGGATTTCATAGTCTGATTACCAAATAAATCTCAAGTTAACAAAGAAAGTTGGGTTTTTATTAATCGATTGATTAATCTACCGATTTTATTCCAAATCAATATACATTGTCTCTAGATAAACTTTCTCGATTGTATATTAAATTTATTTTTAGGTTACATCGAGTTCCCCTATCCTTTGTATCATATCATGATCAGAAGTTCACTTCTAAATTTTTTAAAGGCATTCAAAATTCATTAGGTACTGAATTAAATTTTAGTAGAACTTTTCATCCACGATCATATGGATAGTCAGAACGAACAATTTAGACCTTGGACGATATGCTACGTGCTTGTTCAAATAATTACTTTGGATTTTGGGAACAACAACTTTCTTTCATTGAGTTTTATTATAATAAATGTTTTCATTACAGTATAAAAATTACACTATCGGAGGAATTATATGGAAAAAAACGTCGAACTATATCATTGTTAGATGAAGTAGGTGAAAAGAAGTTGATGGGACCAGAATTGGTAGAAGAGATGGAAAAAAATGTTTAGTTTAATCAGAAGTACATGAGAACAACTTAGAGAAATTAAAAAAGTTATGCGGATAACGGGAGGAAGGATAATTATTTCTAGGTAGGTGATCATGTTTTTCTCAAAGTTTCTCTATAGAAAAGTGAGATGCATTTTGGTAAAAAGGGAAACCAGATTCCAATGTTCATTGGACCCTATGAAATTCTGGAGAATGCTGGATCAGTTTGCTATAGAGTGACTTTAACTCCATGTTTATCCCTAGTACACAATGTTTTCCATGGTTAAATGTTGAGAAATTATATACCGGATCCATATCATGTTTTGAGTCCCAAGTTATTTTAGTTGGAAGAGATTCATTATTATAAGGAACAACCGGTCCAGATTCTCGACCGCAAAGATCATGTGTTGCAGAATAAGGTAATCCATAAGTTAAAGGTTTCATCGAAAACCCATATGGTTTAAGAGGAAACACGAGAATGTGAAAATTATATGAGGAAAAAACCCCCCACTTATTTGATAAGTGAATAAAATTTCAAGGACGCAATTTCCAAAAGGGGGAAGGATGTAAGATCCCAGGTAAATAAAAAATATGACATTTTCGTATTTATTAATATTGGTGAATTAAATATTAATTTTAATTTAAAGGTGATTCTATGTCCAATATCATTTTCAACATGCAACAATGTATTTCTCCAATATAATACGTTGTACAGAATGTTGAGTTATACAAAAAAATAATATAACAATATTACTATTTTTAATGGTTGTTAGAATCTACCCATTATATTGATTGGAATGAGAAGAACAAAATAAAATATGATTATAAATATTTGTTAAATATCTTTACATATATCCAATATATTTTAGAGACTTAATATAATAATGAATCATATTTTAAGCATGAAATACTCTAATATTATATAAATAGTCGTTTTACCGCCTTTTGATAGCGAACTGTTTTTAAGTCTATTTTTTACATATATATATTATAAATGGAAAAATAATATTCTTCTATATATGTGAGAAATCAAAATATACTTTGGCCAAATGTTTGGTATTTTTCTAACAAAGTTCATTTTTAAATGAATATTTAAAAATAATGCATTTTTATTATTTCATCTTATTTGTTTATATAGATAGATTATACTTTTAATTGGTATTAAATTTTTATTAGATTATTTCTCTATCTGTTAATACAATTTTTAACATATAATGTGATTTAAAATTTTAATTAGACATTATCACGTGTTAATCTTCTTGTAGTACTTCCTTTATAAAAACAGACTTTGGTTTTGTCAATGGGAATTAATTTTCAATTAATTTATGCAATTTCAATATTTTAAATTTGGAAAAATGGATTCCATATTTGGAATCATGAGGTAAATATTGTGTAAATAGTTACCTTTTATTTTTTTGATATTCGGAATAGTAACTTTAGTAAACATTTTATTCATCATGGTTAATGGGTAAATCCGGTAAATAAGGGTAAAATAGTATTATAATTATATTAAATTACAATGACACCTATCATAACACTACTGGATGATATAGTTCTGACCATGTTCTTATTCAGGGTGATTTTAGGGCCCCATGGAGCCACTTGGGTGTGAAAATGACATTTAATTACCTTAAATTGAAAGTTATGGAAAATATAACCTAAACACATATATTTTATTAAAAAACGTTTATATGGGGTTTTATAAGTGACATCTATGACTATAAATAGTCATTAAAAAGCAAAAAATATTTCATAAATCATGATATTTTATTTATAATTTTTAGATCAAATATAAATGAATATATTTTGGACACGATGATGATGTAATGATTACCTTATTAATGAATGTTTTATAAAAATGACATTCAGAAAATGAAAATAAATTTATTTTGAAAATGATTATACCATCCAGTAATTTTAATTATGATTATTAATTTATATATTTTAATTAATGAAGGTTTTTTTGGAAATAATCAAGTTGTTATAGATTTTTTAAAAGTCGTGATATGAATAGTATATAAATTGATATAAATGAATTTTTAAAACAAATACTATTTTATTGAATGATTTAATTGTCCCCAAAACAAAAGATACGTCAAAATTACTTAGATAAGGTGGAACATGTTGTTAATGAGACCATTGGGGTTCAGTTAGAATTTTATTGAATCTATATTAACCATATAAAATGAATATATTCAAAGACATGGTAAGAGTCAATTAAGTTAACTAAGGGTTAAAGGTAAATGATAAAGTAAAATTTTAAACCAAAAAATGACTAAAACGTATTGGTTGAGATTTTTTTGAAAACATAATCCACTTACCTTCCAATTAAATGAGATTTGGACATTATGAAACTAAAAATAATTTTATAATAAAATAATAGTACAAATCCTTCCTAAATTACCCCTCATCCCTCTTATAAAAGGCCATCAACTATAACTCTTACTCACACATATAAAACCTCATTGGCTCATCCATCATCTGCCCAATAAATCTCCCAACATCCCTATATTCCTTATCATAGCCTTACCTTGGCCAGAAGTCAAATCAAGAAGGGCTTTTATCTTAAATCAAAAGGAGTTACCTGATTTGTGGTAATTTCTTCTCTCAAGATTCTTCCACTTATTTTTATTCTCAATCCCTCTAAACTCTATTAATTCCATTATATTATAAAAAAACTTGTATATTAAATATACTAGGATGTTTTTATGACAATTATTCTAACTAAACATGCACACACCTCCATCTAATGGTTTTAGATTATACTATTTCGGTGGGCGGTGAACTACTGCCTCAGGAAACAATGATTGTTCAATTTATCCTACCTCCTCTCATGGTGGCCATTATTATAGAACTGTATTTATATGTGATATATATGATATTTATATTTACTCAATTATTTATTATTTTTCACTTATAGCATACCTTTATGTTTTCTATAATGGTTAAATACAATAATTTAATTTGACGAAGTGTGGACTACGGCTCCCTCAAAGTGATATGACTCATTCATGACATAAATGTAACGTATAAAGGCTGGTGTTAATGAAATTATATAAGATATTATAATATATTTATTATATAACTTTGTATAATTTAATTTTCATTACATTAAATATGAAAAATAAATGAAATTAGCGTTCTTGCGTATGTACAACTTACCGTCTCCATGAATGGTGAATTTCATTTCTTATATACAATTGTTTTGGACTATTCTAAATACCTATATACTATATATATATGATATAAAAATCATGAATAATATGATGGAGATAATATAATTTTGACCTCATGGATAATTTGTAATTATAACAAGTTCATTTTTGACTCAAGTACCAAATATCTGCAAAAAGACCGATATTAGCTTAAATAATATTATAATGTTTATAATGTGGTAATAAGTGATAAAATGGAATAATAAACTTAAAAAATTCTCTGAATAAATTAGAAATTATCTTCTTTTTATTAATCTGTAAGAATAATGAAAATACATTATGAGTCAGACTCAAGGTAAAGAACATTGTCTCAATCTCCTTTCATTGAGGCATATTTTGATTTATACACGCCATGCTTTTACATGTTTTATAAACGCCTTTGAGTTTTAATTTCAATCAAAGGGAATATTTTTTCTACGTATGATTTTACTAAACAACAAAGGCAATGTTTCTTTTTAATATTTGTGGTGGAAACGTCCTTTCCACCATGACGAGTATTATTTGATATTTTCCTTCCTCTACAAGCCTTAGTGTTTTAAAAGGAAAATAAATACCATATAACCATTTTATGTATTTTGGTATTTAAAATGGTTTTTATAATGGATTTATTATGTAAATATCTTGGATGTATATATTGTGATTATGATGTGGAAATTTTATATTTCCTTTAATATTTTTTATTGTTTTGTTATAGTTCCTGGGATTTATTTATGAATACAGGTGGTTCTGTAATGAACCTAGGGCGGGTGAGCCCGAGATAGCTGTTCATTGAATTGGGTAACATGAAAGAGGTAACGTTATTGCTTCTCCAAAGAAATTAAGGGAATATACCTTTATGGTTATTCCAAACATAACTCCCTATGTAGCTGTGAAATCTACAATATATGAATGATATAAATGCTACAAGTTACCTTTAAGACTTATAATTTTTATGTGCTAATAATAAATCTTATGATTTCATGAGGTATGATAAAGAGAGTTTGTTTTATGATTTAAAAGTATTATTTTATTGATATTTATGTATTAATGGACTAATGTTTTATTTATGCATTTTATAACACTAATTGAGCTTTTTATACTCGTCCCATGTTTTTGAAATGTTTTTCACTGAGTATAAGGAATGGAATGAGAAAAGAAGAATTCAATATGATTTATATCACAATAATAATTCTTTTATTATTTAAGGAGTTTTATTTTTGTGAAAAAAATGGTTAGACTAGAAGTGTATACTTTTTATTATTTGAGATGTAATTTAATATTTATGTCCTAATTCGTTAAAACACTAATCCTGAAAAAATCCTTAATGTAAATTATTGATTTAACTCAGTATTAAGTAATGTTTTAAGGCTGGTACCTTATATTTTAGGGTATATGATGAAAAAAATATATTATCAATTTATTTTTAAAAAACGATTATATTAAGTGAAGTTGATGAGAGAGGTTTAGAAATACCATACATGGTCCATTCATGTGTCACTTAAAATTTGAATATTTGAAAAAATAATGTTTATTTTCCCTATAAAATGAGACTCTATATAACCTTTCCAATGACTCATATGAGTTTGGTTTTCTCTCAAGAATCATCTTGAGTACCTCTATAAATTTACCAAACAATATTTTTAAGCCCATGGTGTGATCATAAAACTATATTCAGAAGGAAATAAGTTTAATCTAAAGGTGGATATCAAAAAGAAGATGTATTCATATTAAGAGAGTTTATTCAAGTTTATATATTATTAAAACTCTTCGAAATCATCTATAAACATATTAAAATAGTTAATTAAAAATAATTATATTATTGAAATGTTATTTTATTGATGGAAAAACTATCAAATACCCCATTTTCATCCATTAGAAAAGGAAAATATCACTCATGAATACATGAATACAAATGCTTCCATGAATGACATCTTTCATTTTTCATTACCACATTATATGGATAGTTATAAAGATGAATAAAATGAATAATTATGGTATTTATAAAATTATTATTACTTATAAATATAAAATATTATCCACCTTATTTCTATTTTTTCATTAAAATGTGAAAATTTCGCTCATGCATACGTACAGACTACTGCCACCGTGAAACACAATTTTCATTTTTCATTATCACCTAACATGTATTATTATAAATATAAATTTAATGAATAATTATTATATTTATCTACTTATAAACCTTTTATAAAATTTTTATTTTCACAATAAAATGACATGTTCTTACTCGTTTAGTCATAATAACATGTTATTCATTTGGTCAGTTTTACCACCTATATAAAAATTATTATAATGTTTATATCATAAATGATTATAGAAATTAAAATATTGGTAATATTATGTAATAATGATTAATTTTATATGTTTTAATAACTACATAAAAATGAAAAATATATTACAAAAATATAATTTATTGTAAACAATAATGTATATTTTAAACCATAAAAAACTAGTTTACTAAAGAAGATATGTGGAAAAGGAACTATTTCATAACCTATTAAATTATTTTGTTTTTAGAATTACATTGAACACCTAAATTGACACATTAAGAGATTATTTATATATATGGAAAATTTGTTTTACCACTAACAATATACTGATGATACTTTTGGGATTATAAACAGAAGAATCCATAAAAGAAAAACATGAATGATAATAATTCAGTTCCTATCTAAAACATCATAACAAATAAAATAAGAGGAATTATTATAAGGTAACTAATATCAAAATGGATATTAATAAAGTAAATAATTAATTTTATTTTATTATTTATGATGGTATAAGTCAAACAAAGTGATATGGGACTTCAGGTAAGAGATTTTTCATTAAAACCATATTGAAAATATTTTTTAATTATCTCTCTTCCAAATCTATGTTCTTTTAAGTTCTCCAAGAATTTTATTAATAATACTAAAAAATAAATATTAATTTAATTTTATATTGTATTTTACTTTGATTATAATGGTTTTAAATGGAATATATTTTTACATTTTTTCACGGGTTAATTTTTTATTTCTTAACAAAAGTGGGAAAATAATATTTCATTATCATTTACCACTTTTTTACTGTAGAGACCACAAACATGACATAAATAGACATTACATTAATTTTTCAGAATACTTAATACATAAAAAAACAAACTCCCAAGGATCATAATAGTTTAATGTCTTTGCAAACTCATAACATAATCTTCTAATCGTGGTGAACGATCTTCAACATCTCCCATAAAGAACTTCCCCTTTTGTTTTGTTACCTAAAAACTTTCTTTATATCCTGGGGAAAAAACATAAAGAGGGTGAGCTCAAATGATCAGTAAGGGTAACCATAGGGAACATAAAACAATCCATAAATATTTGAATGAAAAAACTTGAACATGAAGTCTGAACATTACAATCTTGAGCAATGACATAAATCTTAGAAGTATGTAAGGAATAGATCATAAAGGAACATAAATCATGATAAAATATCAGGGGAATAAAACATGAAATTGTGGAAAACCATTAAGTACATGATATGATTTCTATAGTATCCAATTCAATGCTTCCAAGGCTATCCAAGCAGACAAATTACCTTATTGATTCGAGTTCACTCCTCATTCCAGTCCTGTATCACTAAACCGGGTTAACCTGATGTTCCAGCCATGTCTATATCATGAGATATAAATCTTCACCCAATGAAATGGAGGGAGATATAGGTCCCAAAAATCTCATAATGAAATCATTAGAACTTGTTGTAGAGACCCGAAGCTTAACGTACATGGAAATTACATTACTTTTGCAGAATACTTAGTACATAACAAAAACACACACACAAGGACCGTAATAGTTTAGTGTCTTTGGAAACTCGGAATATAATCTTCTAATCGGGGTGAAAGATCTTCAACATCTCCCATAAAGATATTCCCTTTTTTTTAACTAAAACCTTTCTTAATAACTTGGGTAAAAGAAAACATAAAATTGTGAGCTCAAATGCTCAGTAAGGGTAAACAAAAGAAATATCAATCACATCATATTAATAAGAACATAACATTTTGGAAATTTTAACCTGCAAAAGAGATCATAATATCATAACATGGGATAAATCATAGTAGTGAAATTTAAACCCCAATAGTCATAACATAAAACATGAAACATTGTGGAATACACACATAATCACAGAGAATCATTTCTTATTAGTCAAGACTCATTTCCAAGAATATCTTAGTGGACAAAGTTCATTTCTGAACCAAGTTCACTCCTCGTTTCAGTCCTATTTCATTGAACCGGTTTAACCCACCGTTCTATCCATGTCTATCTCATGAGATATAAAATCTTTACCCAATGCATTTGAGGGAGATATAGGTCCCACCCATCTCATAATTATACCATTCTTATGTGTTCCACAAAATCATAAATCATACATCATTGCATAACCCATGTAATAAAAGTGGGATTCTTAAATATCATGACATCATAAAACAATGTATATAAGATAAAGGAATTCATAAAAATAATTCCATAACAACATAATAAAATCAATGTAATAATAGGGATATAAACTGAACCCTATATAATCTTATATGGAAAATAATTTTGATAAAACTCTTGATCTCCATTCTTGAAGAAAATATGCTTTCTACATAAATAAACATTTTTCTTTTCCTTTCTTAACATGTCATAAAATTTTAAACTAAAATAAGTTGATTAAAAATAAACTTGAAAACTTGTAAAGGAGGCTTCTTGGAAATAATTTTTAAAAAATCCATTCATGTCGTATAAGTTAAAAAAAACATTCTTCTCGTACTTTTGTCAGAAAAGTCAAAAAGTACCTCGTACGAAAAAAACGACAAAAGAATCCTTTCATATCTTTTACTAAAAACTCTCCTATGGGTAAAATTGGATATAAACTATTGTAGAAGGATATAAATATTACATATTGAGGAAACATGTATGTGGATGATAAATACACCCCAGTAAATACCAAAGTATAAACAATCTCAGATAAAAATGAGATTGTGATATTTTCCCTTACCTTAGGTCCGATTTGCTTCGTAAGTGTCCGAACCTCCTGTATAATGATTTAAATAATGTCATTTCCTTATTACAGAATAATATTCATTTTTATGAAATCATATATGGTTCACTTATGACTTTATATTACCCATTCTTTTGTAAATTAATGTTAAAGTAGTATTTTGGTTAAAATCATCTAATTTATCGTATGTGTTTGGACTTGTTGTTATTGATGTTATTATTACTTATTTCATGATTTAATTACATCCAAAATGTAAATCATGATTTATGTATCATATAAATTTATTATATATCCAGAATATACAAGCATTTATAATAGTACGTAACATATGGATGTAAGAAATGAAACGCACCGTTCATGGAGACGGTAAGCCGTACGTACGCATAAACGCTACATTCATTTCTATTTCTTATTTTAATAGAATTAAAACATAATTATAAATAGTTATATTATAATTCCAGTATAAAATCATATATAATATCATTAACCACATCCTTTATACATCGCACATAAGGTATTAACGAATCACATCACTTTGAGGGGGTGGTAGTCCGCACTTCCTCAAATGAGATTATCGTATTTACTGACTATGGAAACTGTAAAGGCTTGATATAATTGGGAAGTAAAGAAGCATAAGGAAATAATAAACATAATATATATTATATATAAATACAGTTCCATCATAATGGCCACCATGAGAGGCGGTAGGAGAAAATCGAACAATCATCGTTTCGTGAGGTGTTAGTTTTTCATCACAGAAACATTATGTTCTTCACCCATTAGATAGAGGTGTCTGTAAGTTTAGTTCCAATACTTCTCATAAAAACATCCTAGTATATTTAGGATATTTGTGTTGTTACAAAATAAAGTATTAAAAAGTGCTTAGGGTTTGGAGAAGTAGAATAAAAGAAAACAACTTCAGAGAAATTGTTACCTTTAATTTCGGTAACTTCCTTTGGTTTTAACCAAAAGGACTTCTTGAAGAGTCTTCTGCCTAATGTAAGGATTCACAGGGTAGGAGAGGGATGTAGGGAGCTTATTTGGGTAGAGTTTGGATGAGAAAAAGGGCTTTAGAGGTGTGAGGGATTGCATATAAGTGTTCTCCTTTTATAAGGGAGTGGAGGGGCTCTTTAGGAAAGTGTGAAAACATTATTTTATTATAGAATTATATTCGGTTTCAAGAGGTCCCAAACACATTAATGTCAAATATAAGATGACTAATATTCGAAATAAAATCATCCAATATTAATTGGACAGGTTTTGGTTGATATTTTAATCATTTTAATCTTATTTATTTAAATCATTTATTAATGAGGTAAACACTGCATCATTATTGTGTCATAAATAATTTAATTCATTTGATGTCTAAAAATTATGAAACAAATACCATGATCTAAGGAATATTTTTATCTTTCCAAATAATATTTATAGTCGAACATATAACTTATATATCCCCTTATAAAAATTAATTACTAAAAGAGTTTTGTTAAAGTCAATTCTGTCTTTACATTAAGTTAATTAATCCAAATTGTCATTTTCACTACCATGTGGCTCATTGGGGTCCCCAAATCGGCCCATGGATACCCATGGTCGGCCACTACTCATCCAATAAGGTTAGGAGAAGTTTCAAGGTAATTTTTAATTATTATAATATTATTTTAACCTTAAATTACCCTATTTACCTTTAACCGCAGTAAATAAAAAATATTGTAGTTACTATTCATAATGCCCAAAAATAAAAAGTAGATTATTAACATAATTTAAACCCACTGATTACAAATATGGAATACATTTTTCCAAATTCAATACACAAAAGTTTCAGAAATTAAATTAAAATTAATCATGTTGTCGAAAGAAAACAGGTTTTTGTTTAAAACAATGCAAAAGATTGAATTGATTTAACCTACGAATTCAAGGTAAAATAAATGCTAATGACATACATTATATTAAATGGTAAAAATTAATATATTTATACCTTAAAACCATTCAATATTATAATTTAACCACATAAATTATTATGATGGATTTTTTTTTTTAATTAAAATATAGCGTGTTTTTACTATTCATTAAAATATGAAAGTTATCAGAAAAATATCAAAACTTTATCCAATGTAAATTTTTATATCCTGATTCAAAATAAGAATTTTATTCTGTAAAATTGAACTTATAAAAATGTCAAAAACTAGATTTAATGTGGGTGCTCCATCAAAAGGTGGCAAAACTGCATTTTTTGAAAAATACTTATTTTAACCGAAATATTTATTTTGTTCTCATACCATGTTATAGAAAATATGTAAGATTAATAATAATGTTATAAAATTCAAAATTTAGTTAATACTATTCATAACGTCTATTTCATAGTAATATTATAATAATATATCGTTGTTTAGTAAAACTCAGTATTGCGTACAACACACGCTATCGGGGAAGGTCACGATTGCGTGAAATGCAAGCCAAGTCAGGGTTAAGTGTTGTGCAAGAATCCTTCGTTGTTTCGTATAACAGAATCCAACCATATTTTATTTATAAATTTAATATATATATATATATATATATATATATATAAAACACACTCAATGTTGCGTAGAATGACTATTATAAAATGAACTTGAAATTGTGTGTAACACGATTCAAGAACAGCGTTGCGTATACTGCAAGCTAATAAATTGTTGCGTATAGTACAAGATAAACTAGGTGTGGTGTATAATAGAAGAAATCAATTAAATTAAAAGAATATTTTTCATAAAATCTCGGGGTGTTACATTCTACCCCCCTTAAAATGAATTTCTCCCTCGAAATTCGTCGGGGTTATACATGGTTTACTACTTGAAAATATCTTTAATAGAAACCCACATCGTAAAAAGGAATACCAAAAACATGTCTTTAAAAACTAAAGTATTAAACGTAATGGTTACCCAAATTAACTCATCACTGGGTTTCCACGTAGGAGAACGTAGGTGAAACTATGGATATGGAAAAAATCTAACCATCATGTTCTGGTGGAGAGTGGTAGAGAACATGGACATGAAAAAGCCAAAAATTACAAAGTCATAAATTTGTGATGATCTATGGTACCATCTGGTTTATCAGATATAAGAGCACTAGGACAACATTTTTGGTTTTCAAGATCATTTCCCTAAAGATGATGAATTAAAAGATATACTTACATGATTTTGGTACAATCTCACTGTTGTTCGTGAATTGATCAATTTAAACTTCATATAATATATAAATGAAGTTGAATTTGTTATTCGTGAAGTATTAACAGATCATGTGATAAAATGATGGGTCATTCCATCTGTTTCAAACAAAATGTTAGCAAAAGTTATAAGTCCATCTTATGGTGAGATTAATCGTATATGGTTCCAAAAATGGACTTATACTTTATTTATCATGCCACTTAATAAAATAAAACTACTTTCCACTAACCAAGGACTTCCTGTAGGCCAGTGGTAGGTGATAAATGTCTATCACACTTCAGTTGTGGGTTCGATTCCCATAGCCTTGTCCAATGCGATGGGTTGTCACCCATACTGGAGGTTGTCCTTTTTCTAAAACTACATTACTATAACATCCCATCCATAATATCGAAAAAATGTTTTATCCTTAAACAATATTAACTTATGTCGAACATAATCCATTCCAATCATTAGGCTTATCTAAAATACTTCGGTCCAATCTCATAGTATAAATAAAATGATTATTGAAATGTCACATAACAATCACATGAATGCCATCATTTATCCCCCATATATCATAAGATATATCTTGTTGAATACCTTAATCATGTATTCTCTTAAAGAATGAATACCCATTGAACCTTAGTGAAAATATGAATGTAGTTAAAAGTTAACACTTTCCACATACCAAAATCCTCAAAATTCTATATACTCAAACCATGATATCACTTAGTCCTTATATCATTCATGAGCTCATGAATACTGTCAAACATTTCATTTTCTCCTTATCCCTTCATTATGCGCATATCAACTGCTTTCCAAAATATTTGAATCACTTTTCATGGTTACATGTACCTTAAAATTATTGAAAACCACTATAGACTAATACAAAAATATTCCAATACCCAATAAAAGTAACTCAACAACATTATTCTTGAATACCAATACATAAACACTTCAATCCATCCTCTTCAATGATTTTCCTGGAATAATTCCTTCCTTGATTTAGAAGTAACTTTTTAGGTCAGGGAATTGAGTTGGGTAATGCCTATGTTCTATACAAATAATACATTGAACTCCATAATAGTCTGTCACTCAATGACCCTTTTCTCCACACAGATAACATCAGTCTCTCCATTTGAGGTATTCCTCAAGGTTCTTCTTACATTCTTTAGAAATCTCAATATTCCTTTCTTTATGCTCCTCAACATGCGAACATGCATAATAGTCTATCTTCCTCCTATTTGATGAATTAGGCGTACCACTAAATTTCACCTTGTTAATCATATATCGCGATTACTGATTTGGCATAATCACAATATCATTCTCTCAAGGAATTACACAATTTTGTTCCTCATAGTCACCAATTTTTCCATTGGATTCAATGTTAACTGAATTTCTTCTGGTTCCCTCCATTAACTAAAACACAAAAAGAATTCTGTGAGAGGAAAAATCATGCTAGAGAAAACAACATAGTAAAGGGGGAGTACCCTCAATATCTATCAACATAGGTTAAATTATAAGATCCTTAGTGCAATTCTAGGACTATAACATATACGTATACATAACCTTAGAGACATCCCTAGACATACCTTAGAAATATCTCTAGGGATCTCACTAAAGTTCTCACATCCTAGTTTCCAACGGTTGACTAAACCTTTCCTCTAATACCAACTGTAGAGACCCGAATCCTAACGTACATGGACATTACATTACTTTTGCGGAATACTTAGTACATAACAAAAACACACACACAAGGACTGTTATAGTTTAGTGTCTTTGGAAACTCGGAATATAATCTTCTAATCGGGGTGAAAGATCTTCCACATCTCCCATAAAGATCGTCCCTTTTTTTACCTAAAAACATTCTTTATATCCTGGGGAAAAGAAAACATAAAAGGGTGAGCTCAAATGCTCATTAAGGGTAAAAAAAAGAAATATCAATCACATCATATTCATAAGAACATAACATTTTGGAAATCTTAACCTACAAAAGAGATCATAATATCATAACATGGGACAAATCATAGTAGTGAAATGTAAACCCCAATAATCATAACATAAAACATGAAACTTTGTGGAATACACACATAATCATAGATAATCATTTCTTATTAGTCAAGACTCACTTCCAACACTATCTTAGTGGACAAAGTCCATTTTTGAACCGAGTTCACTCCTCGTTTCAGTCATGTTTCACTGAACCGGTTTAACCCGCCGTTCCAGCCATGTCTATCTCATGAGATATAAAATCATTACCCAATTAATTGGAGGGAGATATAGGTCCCAAAAATCTCATAATTATACCATTCCTATGTGTGTCACAAAATCATAAATCATAGATCATTTCATAACCCATGTAATAAAAATGGGATTCTTAAATATCATGACATCATATAACAATTCACATAAGATAAAGGAATTCATAAAAATAATTCCATCACAACATAATAAAATCAATGTAATAATAGGGAAAGAAACATAACCCTATATTATCTTAGATGGAAAATAATTTTGATAAAACTCTTGAACTCCATTCTTGAGGAAAATGTCATTTCTACTTCAAAAAAAAACATTTTTCTTTTCCTTTCATAACATGTCATACAATTTTAAACTAAAATAAGTTGATTAAAAATAAACATGAAAACATTTAAAGGATGCTTCTTTGAAATAATGTTTTAAAAATCCATTCATTCCGTATAAGTTAAAAAACATTCATCTCATACTTTTGTCGGAAAAGTCAAAAAGTACCTCGTACGAAAAAACGACAAAAGATTCCTTTCATATCTTTTACTAAAAACTCTCCGAAGGGTAAAATTGGATATAGACTATTGTAGAAGGATATAAATATTACATATTGAGGAAAAATGAATGTGGATGATAAATTACACCCCACTAAATACCAAAGTATAAACAATCTCGGATAAAAATTAGATTGTTATATTTTCCCTTACCTTAGGTCTGATTTGCTTCGTAAGTGTCCGAACCTCCTGTATAATGATTTAAATAATGTAATTGACTTATTAAATAATAATATTCATTTATATGACATCATATATGGTTCACTTATGACTTTATATTACCCATTCGTTTGTAAATTAATGTTAAAGTAGCGTTTTGGGTAAAATCATCTTATTTATCGTACGTGTTTGGACTTGTTGTTATTGAGGTTATTATTACTTATATCATTATTTAATTAATTCCAAAATGTAAATCATGATTTATGTATCATATAAATTCATTATATATCCATAATATACAAGCATTTATAATAGTACATAACATATGGAGGTAAGAAATGAAACGCACTGTTCACGGAGACGGTAAGCCGTACGTACATATAAACGCTACATTAATTTCTATTTCTTATTCTAATGGAATTAAAACATAATTATAAATAGGTATATTATAATTCCAGTATAATATCACAAATAATATCATTAACTACATCCTTTATACATACCACATAAGGTATTAACGAATCATATCACTTTGAGGGGGCGGTAGTCCGCATTTCCTCAAATGAGATTATCGTATTTACTGACTATGGAAACCGTCAAGGCTTGATATAATTTGGAATTAAAGAAGCATAAGGAAATCATAAACATAATATATATTATATATAAATACAGTTCCATCATAATGGCCACCATGAGAGGCGGTAGGAGAAAATCGAACAATCATCGTTTCGTGAGGTGTTAGTTTGCTATCATAGAAACATTATGTTCTTCATCCATTAGATGGATGTGTGTGTAATTGTAGTTAAAATACCTCTCATAACAACATCCTAGTATATTTAGGATATTTTTCTTGTTACAAAATAAAGGATTAAAAAGAGTTTAGGGGTTGTAGAAGTAGAATAAAAGAAAACAACTTAAGAGAAACTGTTACCTTTAATTTTGGTACCTTCCTTTGGTTTGAACCAAAAAGACTTCTTGGAGAGTCTTCTGGATAATGTAAGGTTTTAAGGGGGAGTAGAGGGATGTAGGGAGCTTAGTTGGGTAGGGTTTGGACGAGACAAAAGGCTTGATAGTTGTGAGGAATTGCATAGAAGTGGTCTCCTTTTATAAGGGAGTGGAGGGGATATTTAGGAAAGTGTGAAAACATTATTTTATTATAAACTTATCTTCGGTTTCAAGAGGTCCAACACACATTACTGTCGAATATAAGATGACTCATATTCGAAATAAAATCATCCAATAGGAATTGGATATGTTTTGTATGATATTGAAATCATTTTAATCTTATTTATTTAAATCATTTATTAATGAGGAAAACACTACATCATTATTGTGTCATAAATAATTTAATTCATTTGATGACTAAATTTTTTGAATAAAATACCATGATGTATAGAATCATTTTAGATTTCCAAATAATATTTATAGTCTAAAATATAACTTATATATCCCCTTATAAAAATTAATTACTAAAAGAGTTTTGTTAAAGTCAATTTTGTCTTTACATTAAATTAATTAATCCAAATTGTCATTTGCACTACCAAGTGGCTCATTGGGGTCCCAAAATTGGCCCACAGATTCCCATGGCCGGCCACTACTCATCCAATAATGTTAGGACAAGTTTCAAGGTAATTTTGAATTATTATAATATTATTTTAACCTTAAATTACCCTATTTTACTTTAACCGCAGTAAATAAAAATTACCGTAGTTACTATTCATAAAGCGAAAAAATAAAAAGTAGCATATTAGAATAATTTGAACCCACTGATTCCAAATATAGAATCCATTTTTCCAAATTCAATACACAAAATTTTCAGAAATTAAATTAAAATTAATCTCGTTTTCGAAAGAAAACGGGGTTTTGTTTAAAACATTGCAAAAAATTGAATTGATTTAACCTACGAATTCAAGGTAAAATAAATGCTAATGACATAAATTATATTAAATGGTAAAAATATATTCTATTTATACTTTAAAACCATTAAATATTATAATTTAACCACATAAATTATTATGATGGAAAAAGTTGTTTATAATTAAAATATAGCGTGTTTTTACTATTCATTAAAATATGAAAGTTATCAGAAAAATATCCAAACATTATCCAATGTAAATTTTTATATCCTGATTCAAAAGAAGAATTTTATTCTGTCAAATTGAACTTATAAACATGTCAAAAACTAGAATTAATATGGGTGCGCCATCAAAAGGCGGCAAAACTGCATTTTTTGAAAAATACTTATTTTACACGAAATATTTATTTTGTTCTCATACCATGTTCTAGAAAATATGTAAGATTTATAATAATGTTATAAAATTAAAAATTTAGATAATACTATTCATAACGACTAGTTCATAATAATATTATAATAATATATCGTTGTTTAGTAAAACTCAGTTTTGGGTACAACACACACTATCGAGGAAGGTCGCGATTGCGTAAAATGCAAGCCAAGTCAGGGTTGCGTGTTGTGCAAGAATCCTTCGTTGTTTCGTATAACAGAATCCATCCATATTTTATTTATACATTTAATATATATATATATATATATAAACACACTCAATGTTGCGTAGAATGACTATTATAAAAAGAACTTGAAATTGTGTGTAACATGATCCAAGAACCGCGTTGCGTATACTGGAAGCTAATACAGTCTTGCGTATAGTACAAGATAAACATGGTGTGGTGTATAATAGAAGACATCAATGAAATTAAAAGAATATTTTTCATAAAATCATGAGGTGTTACATTCTACCCCCCTTAAAATGAATTTCTCCCTCGAAATTCATCGAGGTTATATATTGTTTACTACTTGAAACTTTCTTTAATAGAAACCCACATAGTAAAAAGGAATACCAAAAAATGGCTTTAAAAACTAAAGTATGCAACGTAACAGTTACCCAAATTAACTCATCACTGGGTTTCCATGTAGGAGAACATAGGTGAAAAATATGGATATGGAAAAAATCTAACCATCAAGTTCTGATGGAGAGTGGTAGAGAACATGGCTATGAAAAAGCCAACAATCACAAAGCAATAAATTTGTGATGATATATGGTACCATCTAGTTCATCGGATATAAGAGCACTAGGACAACATTTTTGGTTTTCAAGATCATTTCCCTAAAGTTGATGAATTAAAAGAAATACTTACATGATTTTGGTACCATCCCACTGTTGTTCGTGAATTGAACAATTTAAACTTCTTATCATAAAGAAATGAAGTTGAATTTGTTATTCGTGAAGCATTAGCAGATCATGTGATAGAATGATGGGTCATTCCATCTGTTTCAAAAAAAAGGTTAGAAAAAGTTATAAGTCCATCTTATGGTGAGATTAATCGTATATGGTTCCAAAAAATGGACTTATACATTATTTATCATACCGCTTAAAAAAATAAAACTACTTTCCACTAACCAGGGACTTCATGTAGGCCAGTGGTAGGTGATAAAGGCCTGTCGCACTTCAGTTGTGGGTTCTATTCCCACATCCTTGTCCGACGCGATGGGCTGTCACCCATCCTACAGGTTGTCCTTTTTCTAAAACTACATTACTGTAACATCCCATCCATAATATCGAAAAAAGTTTTATCCTTAAACAATACTAACTTATATACAACATAATCCATTCCAATCTTTAGGGTTATCTAAAATACTTCGGTCCAAGCTCATAGTATAAAGAAAATGATTATTGAAATGTCACATAACAATCACATGAATGCCATCATTTATCCCCCATATATCATAAGATATATCTTGTTGAATACCTTAATCATGTATTCTCTTGAAGAATGAATACCCATTGAACCTTAGTGAAAATATGAATGCAGTTAAAAGTTAAAAATTTCCACATACCAAAACCCTCTAAATTCTATATACTCAAACCATGATATCACTTAGTCCTTATATCAATCATGAGCTCATGAATAATGTCAAAAATTTCATTTTCTCCTTATCCCTTCATTATGCACATATCAACTTCTTTTGAAAATATTTGAATCACTTTTCATGGTTACAGGTACCATAAAGTTATTGAAAACCACTATAGACTAATAAAAATATATTCCAATACACAATAAAAGTACCTCAACAACATTATTCATGAATACCAATACATAAAAACTTCACTCCATCCTCTTCAATGATTGTTCTGGAATAAGTCATTCCCTGATTTAGAAGTAACTTTTTAGGTCAGGTCATTGAGTTGGGTAATGCCCATGTTCTCCAAAAATAATACATTGAACTCCATAACAGTATGTCACTCTATGACCCTTTTCTTCACACAGATAACATCAGTCCCTCCATTTGAGGTATTCCTCAAGGTTCTTCTTCCCTTCTTTAGAAATCTCAATCTTTGTTTCTTTATGCTCCTCAACATGCGAACATGCAAAATAGTCTATCTTCCTGTTATTTGATGAATTAGGCATACCTATAAGTTTCACCTTGTTAATCATATATCGCGATGACTGATTCGACATAATCACAATATCTTTCTCTCTAGGAATTACACAATTTTTTTGCTCATAGTCACCAATTTGTCCATTGGATTTAATGTTAACCGAATTCCTTCTGGTTCCCTCCATTAACTAAAACTCAAAAAGAATTCTGTGAGAGGCAAAATCATGCTAGAGAAAACATCATAGTAATGGGGGAGTACCCTCAATATCTAACATCTTAGGTTAAATTATAAGATCCTTAGCGCAATTCTAGGAATATAACCTATACGTATACTTAACCTTAGAGACATCCCTAGACATACCTTACAAATATCTCTAGGGATCTCACTATAGTTCTCGCATCCTAGTTTCCAAAGGTTGACTAAACCTTTCCTCTGATACCAACTGTAGAGACCCGAATCCTGATGTACATGGACATTACATTACTTTTTCGAAATACATAGTACATAAAAAAACACACACACAAGGACCGTAATAGTTGAGTGTCTTTGGAAACTCGGAATATAATCTTCTAATCAGGGTGAATGATCTTCAACATATCCCATAAAGATCTTCCCTTTTTTTTACCTAAAACCATTCTTTATATCCTGGGGAAAAGAAAAAATAAAAGGGTGAGCTCAAATTCTCAGTAAGGGTAAACAAAAGAAATATCAATCACATCATATTCACAAAAACATAACATTTTGGAAATCTTAACCTACAAAAGAGATCATAATATCATAACATGGGATAAATCATAGTAGTGAAATGTAAACCCCAATAATCATAACTTAAAACATGAAACTTTGTGGAATACACACATAATCATATAGAATAATTTCTTATTAGTCAAGACTCATTTCTAAGACTATCTTAGTGGACAAAGTCCAATTTGAACCGAGTTCACTCCTCCTTTAAGTCCTGTTTCACTAAACCGGTTTAACCCGCTGTTCCAGCCATGTCTATCTCATGAGATATAAAATCTTTACCCAATTAATTGGAGGGAGATATAGCTCCCACCCATCTCATAATGATACCATTCTTATGTCTGCCACAAAATCACAAATCATACATCATTGCATAACCCATGTAATAAAAATGGAATTTTTAAATATCATGACATCATAAAACAATTCATATAAAATAAAGGAATTCATAAAAATAATTCCATCACAACATATTAAATCAATGTAATAACAGGGATAGAAACAGAACCCTATATTATCTTAGATGTAAAATAATTTTGATAAAACTCTTGAACTCAATTCTTGAAGAAAATATCCTTTCTACTTCAAAAAAAACATTTTTCTTTTCCTGTCTTAACATGTCATACAATTTTAAACTAAAAGAAGTTGATTAAAAATAAACTTGAAAACTTGAAAAGGAGGCTTCTTGGAAATAATGTTTTAAAAATCCATTCATGCCGTATAAGTTAAAAAAACATTATTCTCATACTTTTGTCGGAAAAGTCAAAAAGTACCTCGTACGAAAAAATGACAAAAGATTCCTTTCATATCTTTTACTAAATACTCTCCAAAGGGTAAAATTGGATATAAACTATTGTAGAAGGATATAAATATTACATATTGAGGAAACATGGATGTGGATGATAAAATACACCCCAGTAAATACCAATGTATAAACAATCTCGGATAAAAATGAGATTGTGATATTTTCCCTTACCTTAGGTCCGATTTGCTTCGTAAGTGTCCGAACCTCCTGTATAATGATTTAGATAATGTCATTGACTTATTACAGAATCATATCCATTTTTATGACATCATATATGGTTCACTTATGACTTTATATTACCCATTCTTTTGTAAATTAATGTTAAATTAGCGTTTTGGGTAAAATCATCTTATTTATCGTACGTGTTTGGACTTGTTGTTCTTGATGTTATTATTATATATATCATGATTTTATTACTTCAAAAATGTAAATCATGATTTCTGTATCATATACATTCATTATATTTCCATAATATACAAGCATTTATAATAGTACATAACATATGGAGGTAAGAAATGAAATGCACCGTTCATGGAGACGGTAAGCCGTACGTACGCATAAACGCTACATTCATTTATATTTCTTATTTTGATGGAATTTAAACATAATTATAAATAAGTATATTATAATTCCAGTATAATATCATATATAATATCATTAACCAAATCCGTTATACATCTCACATATGGTATTAACGAATCACATCACTTTGAGGGGGCAGTAGTCCGCACTTTCTCAAATGAGATTATCATATTTACCGACTATGGAAACCGTAAAGGATTGATATAATTGGGAAGTAAATAAGCATAAGGAAATCATAAACATAATATATATTATATATAAATACAGTTCCATCATAATGGCCACCATGAGAGGTGGTAGGAGAAAATCGAACAATCATCGTTTCGTGAGGCGTTAGTTTTCCATCACAGAAACATTATGTTCTTCATCCATTAGATGGAGGTGTGTGTAAGTTTAGTTCCAATCCTTATCTTAACAACATCCTAGTATATTTAGGATATTTTTTTTTGTTACAAATGAACGGATTAAATAGAGTTTAGGGGTTGGATAAGTAGAATAAAAGAAAACAACTTAAGAGAAACTGTTACCTTTAATTTTGGTATCTTCCTTTGGTTTGAACCAAAAGGACTTCTTGGAGAGTCTTCTGCCTAATGTAAGGTTTCAAGGGCGAGGCGAGGGATGTATGGAGCTTATCTGGGCAGAGTTTGGATGATCCAAAAGTCTTGAGAGGTGTGAGGAATTTCATAGAAGTGGTCTCCTTTTATAAGGGAGTGGAGGGGCTCTTTAGGAAAGTGTGAAAACATTATTTTATTATAAACTTATATTAGGTTTCAAGAGGTCCAAAAAACATTAATGTATAAGATAATATGACTCATATTCTAAATAAAATCATCCAATAGAAATTGGACAGGTTTTGGATGATATTTTAATCATTTTAATCTTATTTATTTAAAAAATTTATTAATGGGGTAAACACTACATCATTATTGTGTCATAAATAATTTAATGCATTTGATGTCTAAAAATTATTAAAAAAATACCATGATGTAGGGAATATTTTTATCTTTCCAAAGAATATTTATAGTCGAAAATATAACTTATATATCCCCTTATAAAAATTAATTACTAAAAGTTTTTTGTTAAAGTAAATTTTGGCTTTACATTAAATTAATTAATCCAAATTGTCATTTTCACTACCAAGTGGCTCATTGGGGTCCCAAAATCGGCCCAATGATTCCCATGGTCGGCCAATACTCATCCAATAAGTTTAGGACAAGTTTTAAGGTAACTCAGAATTATTATAATATTATTTTAAACTTAAATTACCCTATTTACCTTTAACCGCAGTAAATAAAAATTACCGTAGTTACTATTCATAATGGCCAAAAATAAAAAGTAGCTTATTAACATAATTTTAACCCAATGATTCCAAATATGGAATCCATTTTTCTAAATTCAATACAAAAAATTTGAGAAATTAAATTAAAATTAATCTCATTGTCGTAAGAAAATGGGTTTTTGTTTAAAACATTACAAAAGATTGAATTGATTTAACCTACGAATTCAAGGTAAAATAAATGCTAATGAAATAAATTATATTAAATGGTAAAAATATATTATATTTATACTTTAAAACCATTAAATATTATAATTTAACCACATAAATTATAATTATGGAAAAAGTTTTTTTAATTAAAATATAGCGTGTTTTTACTATTCATTAAAATATGACAGTTATCAGAAAAATATAAAAACTTTATCTATTGTAAATTTTTATATCCTGATTTAAAAGAAGAATTTTATTAGGTCAAATTGAACTTATAAAAATTTCAAAAACTAGATTTAATGTGGGTGCGCCATCAAAAGGCGGCAAAACTGCATTTTTTTGTAAAATACTTATTTTACCCGTAATATTTATTTTGTTCTCATACCATGTTCTAGAAAATAAGTATGATTAATAATAATGTTATAAAATTCAAAATTTAGTTAATAATATTCATAACGTCTAGTTCATAATGATATTATAATAATATATTGTTGTTTAGTAAATCTCAGTATTGCGTACAACACACGCTATCGAGGAAGGTCGTGATTGCGTGAAATGCAAGCCAAGTCAGGGTTGTGTGTTGTGTAAGAATCCTTCGTTGTTTCATATAACATAATCCAAAAATATTTTATTTATACATTGAATATATATATATATATATATATATAACACACTCAATGTTGCCTAGAATGACTATTATAAAACGAACTTGAAATAGTGTGTAACACGATCCAAGAATAGTGTTGTGTATACTACAAGCTAATACGGTGTTGCGTATAGTACAAGATAAACATGGTGTGGTGTATAACAGAAGACATCAATGAAATTAAAAGAATATTTTTCATAAAATATTGGGGTGTTACACTTGTGCCACAAAATAAATATAAATCATTCATCATAACCAAAAGAAAGAAATCAGTTTCATAAGCATCATCCCATCATAACATAATAAATATAAAACAATTGGATATTATTTCATCATAAGAAGAATAAAACCATGTAAATAATAGAGTCATTATACTTGAAGCATAATCATACTAAATAATGTAATCTTTGATGGAAAATAGTTTTGATAAAACAGTTGAAATGAATTCTTGATGAAAATATCCTTTCTTCTTCAAAATAATTTTATTTTCACAAAATGCCATGAAATTTTAGAAGAAAATTATTTTTTTGAAAATAATCATGACATATTGTAGAGGAATATTTATGTAAATAAGGTGTTATGAAATTGTAAATTTTTTTCATGCTGTATAAGTTAAAAAACATTCTCGTTGCACTTTTACTGGAAAAGTCAAAAAAGTTTAACATATGGTAAACAAAAGAAAGATTCCATCCATAACACAATATAACAGTCAAAGAGGGGTAAACATGACTTTAAACATAAATGGATGAATATTACACACTTTATAAAAAACATTTTTGTTGACATGGATGAAAAATATAAACCTAGTAAATACTTACATAAAAGCAATCTCGGATAAAAATGAGATTGAAAAATTATCCCTTAACTTAGTTACAATATTCTTCATATGTATTCGAACCTCCTATATAATGATTTAAATAATTTCATTGACTTATTACAGGATCATATTCATTTTTCTGATATCATATATGGTTCACTTATGCCTTTATATTACCTGTTCTTTTTTAAATTCCATGTTAAAGTAGCATTTTGGGTATGATCGTTTCATTTATCATACGTGGTTCGACTTGTTGTTCTTGATATTGTTAATTATATCTTGATTTAATTAATTCCATAATATAAAACATGATTGATAAATAATATATATTCAGCATATAAATATATGATAGATCGATAAACTGAATGAAATACACCATTAATGGAGATGGTAGGTCGTACGTACTCATGAACGCTGTTTTCATTTCCTTATTGAATTGAATTAAATTAATTAAATGAAACATATATATGGAAATAAATCCAGTATCATTATTATGTAATATATTTTATTATTATTTATTATATATACTTTATAATCATACCTGAATGGTTAATCATGGAAAATGAATCTCATCGAGTTCGTGGGGACGATAGTCCGTACGTACGCATGAGCAATGATATCATTCTCTTGGTATTAAAATAGTATATAATTGGTTGGTATATCATATATAAAGAATCATAATAATGTTATATTTATTATTTATATCAATTATACTCATTATTATACCCATCCAAATGATGAAATGTCTGAATAACAAACTACACCACGACGTGGAGACGGTTAACCGTACGTACGCACGTGTGGTGACTTTTTCATTCATAGAATGGATAAAAAAACTAATATTATTGTCCAATTTTTATAACAACGTAATTTTACATAGATGATTCTAGATTTATTATTTTATAATGGAAACAACAAAGAAGTAGGAAGTGGAAGAAGAATGAAACTTGAAAGAATCGGTAGAAGAGATTATATCTTCTTTGATGTGCCTCTTTTAAAATTCCTCATAGGGATCTAGGGTTGGTATTTTGAGAACACCAGAACCACGATGTTATAACTAGAGAGGTTGAGAAGACAAATTTTTAGGGGTTATCCAAGCATGAAGGCTCAAAATTGTGTAAAGAGGAGAGGGAGGAGGTTCCCTTTTATAAAGGAGGAGAGGGGCACCTTAGGAAAAACATAAAATATTATTTTATAATAAATTCATATTTGGGTTATAATGTCTCCAAAGTGACTTATTTCTAAGAAAAGGTGGGTATGGGTCGAAATCCTCTCAACCAATAGGTTTTAGATAAGTTTAGGACACCATTTTACACTATATTGGTAACAAACATACTATGAACTACCAATATAACCCCAATTGGTTCTATAATGTCATATATTTTATAATATATGTCTTTTGGCCAAACCTTAGATTTTTAGGACCATTATCCCAATTAATAATATAATATTTTTTAAAAAACACTTTTATGTCAATTTTGGTACTATTTAGTATTTTGATTTTTCTAAATTCATAACAGAATTATTATTTCGAAATAAATTAATCTAAAAAACCATAATATGTTATGTTAACCTATAAAATTAGTTTAATTAATAAAAAGTTTCATATTACATTTATTTGGGTATTTATAATATCAATTATGTTAATATTTCATTAATAAGGTAATTCTTACATCATCATTGTGTCAGAAATAAATTAAATTATATAATGCATAAAAATTATAAATAAAATACCATTATGTAGGAAATCTGTTTATATTTCTATTGAATATTTATAGTAAAATTTATCTTATGTTTAAACCAATATGAAAAATGTTTTACTAATTAAACTTTGATTTTAATTCTTTTAACTCTTCTTTGAATTAAATAATAATAAATGTCCTAATCTAATCCATGTCGACCTAAATGGTAATATTTTATTCATAAGGTTGTTTTTCGTCGAAATATACTTATCCAATAGAATTTGGACATGCTTTTGGGTAATAATAATATCATTTTTACCCTTAATTACTCTATTTACTTTTAACTGTGGTAAATAAAATTAAAATGTTACTCTTCAAAGAAAAAAATTATTTGTATCTTATTGAACCACATTTTACTCCTTGATGTTAACCGTGTCAGTCTGATTTTCGAAATTCAACTCACAAAGGTGGTAAAATTATGTTTTATGTAAATTTGCAAATTCTCCTAGGAGGTGGGTAAAAGATGGTAAAACGTTCAATAAAATTTTTATTTATCTAAAATTATTATAAAATTATTACAATGAATTAAATTGAACTTATATAGGTATTATGTATCTATTTTTACCAAAAATAAATTATAATCAAATAAATAATTTTTTAAATAAAAATTTAGTTTAAAACTATAACTCAGTTTTTTCACTATTCATATAAATTGAATATTTTCAGAAAAATACCAAAATTCACCCTAGGCTAAATTTGATATTTCGAATCCAAAAATGAAGTCCATTTTGAAAGATAAAATTTATAAATTTTAAAAAATTGGGTATTACTCTTCATAACTGCTAGTTTATATAATATTTTAATAACATATCATTGTTTAGTGAAACTCGGTACTGCGTACATCGCAAGCTATCAAGGAAGGTTTCTCTTACATGTAATAAAAACCAAGAATAGTGTTTCATATATTACAATATAATACAGTGTTATGTATAGAGCAATATAATATTGGTGTAGCGTACAACAAAAGACATCAAAGAAATTAAAAATAATAATTCTCATAAAATCTCAGGGTGTTACATTCTACCCCCCTTAAAATGAATTTTTCCCTTGAAATTCGTCGGGGTTATAAATGGTTTTCTACTTGAATGTTTATTTCATAGAAACCCACATGGTAAAAAGGAATACTAAATCATCATTTTAAAAAGGAACTTTAGAAACATAACGGATACCCCAAGTTACTCATCACTGGGTTTCCACATAGGAGAATATAGGTGAAAATAGGAATATAGAAGAGAAATCTAACCTTCAAGTTCTGATGGAGAGTGGTAGAGAACATGGCTATGAAAAAGCCAACAATAACAAAGCCATAAATTGGTGATGATCTAAGGTACAATCTAATTCAACAGATATGAGAGTACTAAGACAATGTTTTTTGTTTTCAAGATCATTTCCCTAATGTTGAAGAATTTTTGTGTTAAAAGAAATACTTACATGATTTTTGTACAATCTCACCGTTGGTCATTCCATGAACAATTTCCAATTAATATCATAAATACATGAAGTTGAATTTGTCATTCGTGAAGTGTTAGCAGATCATGTGATAGAATGATGGGTCATTCTATCTGTCTCAAACATAAGGTTAGCTAAAGTTATTAAATATACATAAGTCCATATATGGTGAGATTAATACTATATTGTTCCAATAATGAACTTATAATTCATCTGTCATAACACATAAAAAAATTAAACAAGTTTCTACTAACCATGGACTTCCTGTAGGCCAGTGGTAGGAGATAAGGGCATGTCTCACTTCAGTTGTGGGTTCGATTCCCGCAACCTTGTCCGACGCGACGGGTTGTCTCCCATCCCAAGGTTGTCCATTTTCTAAAACTACACTATTATAACATTCCACAAATAATATTGAAAAAAGGTTCTATCATTAAAAAATATTATCTTACATCCACAATAATCCACTTCAAATCTTTAGTCTTATCCAAAATACTTCTATCCAAGTTCATAGTATAAAGACAATGATTACTAGAAATGTCATCAACCAAGCATGTGAATACCATAATTTATCCCTCATATACCATAAGATATATCTTGTTATTGGTCACATTCCAAACATTTGAATACTTTAATAACGTATTCTCTTGAAAAATGAATACCCATTGAACATTATTGAAAACATGAAGGTTGTCAAAAGTTAACTCTTTCCACATACCAAAATCCCAAAATATCAATATACTCAAACCATGATATCACTTTGTCCTTATATAAGTCATGATCTCACGAATACTATGAAGCATTTCATTCTCCCCTTATCCCCTCATTATACGAATATCATCTTCTTTCCAAAAATATTTCAATCACTTTTCATTGTTACCGGTACCATACAATTATTGAAAACCAATCCATAGATATTCCAAAATTCCACGATACTATAAATTATATTCCATGATAATATTTTATATCCCATTACATAAACACTTAATCATTCCAAAACATCATTGTCATACTAAACATTGAAAATAATGATCACATGTGACTTCCCTTTGTCTTTTGCCTTAAGAGGTTTCTCACATCGATCATCATTAACCCTTGGATTAGGGCATTGATTAGCATAATGCCTCATTTCCTTGCACTTGAATCATTGAAGTGTTGGTGGAGCATTCTTTCTAGTCATTTATCTATTCACATCATTATAAACCTTTTTCCCATTACTTCAGCACTCAACTACTCGATGACCATATTTTTCATACTTGAAACATTTTATGGTACCTTTTAGACAATATCCACCATGCTTTTTTCCACAATTTGAGCATAAAGAAACATTCACATTCTTTTCACCATTTTTTTGAGATTTTTCCATGAACTCTATCTTTTGTTTTTTTTCAAAACCATTAGATGGATATGTAACACCAACTTCCAGTTCTACCTTTATAGAACAGTGCACAATTTCTTCATATCTACTGAAGTCTCTTCTAGATAATGCCCTTCTATGACTTGGTTTTAAGCCAAAGAAGAATCAATCAACTTTAATTTTAGGTTGGATGATAAAGCGAGATGAATAACTTTCAAGCCTTGTAAAATTCGCCTTGTATATACCAACAGATTCATCATCCTTTTTCCTAATCTCAAAGAACTCCTTTTCTATCTTTGTTCAATGAATACATGGGAAGTACTTATTGAAAAATAAGTTCATGAACTCATCTCATTCCATGGATTCAATTTCACCATGGGGCCTTGTATTCATAATTAGAGTCCACCACTGGTCTACTTCACCTTCTAAATGGTAAACATCCAGAATGAATTTTTCATGTTCTGAACATCGAATTATGAAAAATATCTTTTCAATGGTACTGATCCATAGTTCTGCAACAAGTGGATTAGAAGACCCAATGAAAGAAGATGGGTGTTGCCTCATGAATGACTCAAAATAATATTGTTCACTTTTCTGCTCATTCTGAAGTCCAGAATGATTCATAGGTTGTGTAAGTATAACAATAATATTTTTCACTCCATCTTCCATAACATTGGTTTGTTCAAGAGGACAATCAGAGAATTGCCCAATACATTGATCAACATGGTTCCTTCGGGTTCCATCCATCGTCTAAAACCCAAAAATAATAGTGTATGAGGAAAAATTCATACTAGTAAAAAAACATAATAAAGGGGGAGTACCTTCAATATAGAACATCTTAGGATTAATTCTAAGATCATTATTGTAATTCTAGGACTATAACCTATACTTATAATTAACCTTAGAGACATCCCTAGAAATACCTTAAAAATATCTCTAGGGATCTCACTAATGTTTTCGCATACTAGTATCCAAAGGATAACTAAAACTTTCCCCCGATAACAACTATAGAGTCCCCAAACTTGACGTACATGGACATTAAATTAATTTTGATGAATACGTAATACATAACAAAAATAGACATCCAAGGACTGTAATAGTTTAGTGCCTTTGGAAACTCAAAACATAATATTCAAATCATGGTGAAGGATCTTCAACATCTCCCATAAAGAACTTCTCCTTTGGTTTCCTTACCTAAAACCTTTCTTTATATCATGGGGAAAAACATAAAAAGGGTGAGGAAAAAATTCTTATTAAGGGTAAACATAGGTAACATAAAACAATCCATAAATAATTGAATTAAAAAACATGAACATAAAGTCTAAACATCAAAATATTGAGAAATGACATAAATCATTGAAGTACATAAGTAAGATATAATAATGGAACATAAATAATGATAAAATACCATGGGAATAAAACATGAAATTGTGGAAAACCATTAATCACATGATATGATTTCCATAGTAGCCATGCCATTGCTGCCAAGACCATCCTAGTGGAAAAAGTGCCTTACTGAATCAAGTTCACTCCTCGTTCCAGTTCTGTATCACTGAACCAGATTAACTTTCCATCATAGCCATTCCTATCTCATGAGATATAAATATTTAACCAATGAATTGGAGGGTGATGTAGCTCCCACCAATCTCATAATGAAATCATTATTACTTGTGACACAAAATAAACATAAATAATCCATCATAACCCAAAGAATAAAATGGGTTTCATAAACATCATACCATCATAACATAATACATATAAAATAATTGGATATCATTTAATCATAAGAATAATCAAACCATATAAATAATAGAGACATTATACTTGAAAAATATTCATACTAAATAATGTCATCTGACATGGATAATAGTTTTGATAAAATACTTGAAATGAATTCTTGAGGAAAATATCCTTTCTGCATCAAAATCATTTTCATTTCACAAAATGCCATGAAATTTTAGAAGAAAATGATTATTTTGAAAATAATCATGAAATATTGTATAGGAAGCTTAATTTAAATAAGGATTTATGAAATTGTAAAAATCTGTTCATGCCGTATAAGTTAAAAATACCATTCTCCTTGTACTTTTTCCGGAAAAGTCAAAAAGTTCCTAATATGGTAATGAAAAGAAAGATTCCTTCCATAAGAAAATATAAAAGTAAAAGAGGGGTAAACATGACTTTAAACATACATGGAATACTATTAATCACTTTATGAAAAACATTTTTGTGGACATGGATGAAAAATATAACCCCAGTAAATACTTACGTATAAGCAATCTCGAATAAAAATGAGATTGAAAAATTATCCCTTACCATAGGTCCAATATATTTTGTACGTATCTGAAACTCCTGTATAATGATATAAATAATTTCATTGACTTATTACAGAATCATATTCATTGTTATGTTATCATATACGGTTCACTTATGACTTTATATTACCCGTTCTATTTGTAAATTCCATGTTAAAGCAGTGTTTTGGGTAAAAACGTTTCATTTATCATACGTGTTTCGACTTATTGATCTTGATATTATTAATTATATATTGATATAATTAATTCCAGAATGAAAATCATGATTTATGTATAATATATATTCATCATATAAATATATATGATAGATCGATAAACAGAATGAAATACACCGTTCATGGAGACGGACGGCCGTACGTACGCATGAACGTTGTTTTCATTTCCTTATTCAATTGAATGGAATTAAGTAAATAAAACATATATGTACATAAATCCAGTATCATTATTATGTAATATATTTCAAGATTATTTATTATATATACTTTGTAATCATACTTTAATGGTTAGTCATGGAAAATGAATCTCATCACGTTCGTGGAGATGGTAGTCTGTATGTACGGACGAGCGATGATATCCTTATTTTTATATTAAAATTGAATATAATATGATGGTTTATCATATATACAAAATCATAATAATTTTATATTTATTATTTATATCATTTATAATCATTATTATACCCATCCATATGATGAAATGTTTTAATAACAAACTACACCACGAAGTGGAGACGGTAAGCCGTACATACGCACGTGTAGTGATTTTTTCATTTATAGGATGGATAAAATAACTAATATGGTTGTAAATTATTTATAAAAACATCACAGTATATATAAGATATAGGGGTTATTATTTTATAATGGAAACAACAAAGAAGGAGAAAGTGGAAGAAGAAAGAAACTTGAAAGAATCGGTAGAATAGATTACCTCTTCTTTGACGTGCCTCTTTTAAACATCCTCTTAGGGAACAAGGGTTGGTATTTTGAGGAGACCAGAACCTATATGATATAACTAGAAAGGTTTAGAAGAGAAAATGGTAGGGTTTGGACGATATTGAAGGCTCAAAATTGTGTAAATAGGGGAGGGAGGAGGTTCTCTTTTATAAGGGAGGAGAGGGGAACCTTAGGAAAAACATAAAATATTATTTTATAATAAATTTATATTCGGTTTATAATGTCTCAAAAGTAAATTATTTAGAGGATAAGGTGGGGATGGGTCGATATCCTTTCAACCAATGGGTTTTAGACAAGTTTAGGATACCATTTTATCCTTATCATTTAGATTTAACTCTAAGTAAAATAATATAACTTTTACCGTGTCTTCTTGTATTCTTACACTCCATGGTTAACAAACTTACAATAAACTGCCAATTGAACCCCAATTGGTTCATTAATGTCATATATATTATTATATAAGTCTTTTGGATGAACCTTATATTTTTAGGACAATTAAATCAATTAATAATATAATTTTTTTAATAACTCTTTCATGTCAATTTTGAAAATATTTGGTATTTTGTTTTTTCTAAATTCATAATAGAATAATTACTTCGAAAATAATTCATCTAACCAACCCTAATATGTTATATTAATATCTATAATTAATGTAATTCATAAAAAGCCAAAAATTACATTTCTTTTGGTATTTATAATATCAATTATGTTAATATTTCATTAATAAGGTAATTAATGCATCATCATTGTGTCATAAATAAATTAAAATATTTAATGTCTAAAAATTTAAAATAAAATACCATTATGTAGGAAATCGTTTTATATTTCTAATGAATATTTTTAGTCGAATTTATCTTATGTATAAACCTATTTTAAAATTGTTTTACTTATTAAACTTAGATTTCAATTCTTTTAACTCTTCTTTGAATTAAATAATAATAAATGTTGAATCTAATCTAAGTGGACCTACATGGTCATATTTTATTCCTAAGATTGTTTTTGGTCGAATTATACTTATCCAATAGAATTATGACAAGTGTTAGGTTAATAATAATAACATTTTTACCATAAATTACCCTGTATACTTTTAACCGTGGTAAATATTAGTAAAAATTTACTATTCACATTTTTTTTAATTTTACTGAACCAAATTTTACTCTTTGATGTTAACAGTGTCTCTCGGATTTTCAAAATTCAACTCATAGAAGTAGTAAAACTATGTTTTTGTAAATTTTCAAATGCTCCTAGGAGGTGGGTAAAAGATGGTAAATATTTCAATAAAATTTTTATATATCTAAAATTATTATAAAGTGACACAAATGAATTACATTTAACTTATATAGGTATTATGTATCTAATTTAGCCTAAAATAAATTTAAATAAAATAAATAATTATTTAAATAAAAATCTGGTTTTAATCTATAACTCAGTGTTTTTCATTATTCATCAAATATTGAATGTTTTTAGAAAAATAAAAAAAATAACCCTAGGATAATTTCGATATTCTGAATCCAAAAATGAATTCCATTTTGAAAGATAAAATTTACAAATTTTCAAAAACTAGGTATTTCTATACATAACGGCTAGTTTATATAATATTTTAACAACATATCGTTGTTTAGTAAAACTCGGTATTGCGTACAACAGAAGCTATCGATGAAGGTTGCTCTTGCATGTAATGAATGCCAAGAATAGTGTTGCATATACTACAAGATAATATGATTTTGTGTATAGCGTAAGATAATATTGGTTTATCGCACAACAAAAGACCATAAAGAAATTAAAAAGAATAATTCTCATAAAATCTCGAGGCGTTACATTTACTTTTTCCTAAAATTATATTCATCCTTCATTTTTAAGACCCAAATATTAGTATATTTGGTTTTTATAAGATTATCATATTCCCATTATTCTAGGAATTTTCAGTTTCTTTAAATCATTTCAAATGAATTGGATATTTCTATTAATTTTTAAGATATAAATAAAAGTGATTTTACATATTAACTAAGGTGAATAATTTTGGAGTGTATTGATAAAATTTTAATAAAATATTTGTTTTATTTAGGTTATGGATCTTGTAAATTATATATGATTATTTTCTCATCTCATAAAACCTCAAATGCATTGAATATTGTTATTTTCTCTATAGGAGATATGTTGAAACAAATCTGGTATGTCATTCCATTGTAAGGGTTCTAGTTTGTGTGATTGTAATTATATTGCCTCAAAATAATCACATAATTTTTTTCTTATTTATATAGGTTTTCATGGTAATTTGTTTTTATTTAATGAGGTAATAAAATGATGTTATTATTACAAAAAGGTTTATGATCTTTTAAAGTTGAAGGAATTTTTTTGAATGAAAATGTTTGTCGGTTATATTATTTTATAATGTGACTTCTATGATTTTTATTTTTCCTTTTTCCATAGTTATGTAATATTTTATAGAAATATTTGGGAAATGAACTTGATTTCATGTGTTTGTAATGAATTATCTAATTTCGAATTTAATATATAAAAGGGAAATTATTTTAACTTTTTTCTAATTTTTCAAAAGATTAATAGATTTATTTTATTTTGAAATACCTTTATTATATTTTTTCTCATCTAACATTTTCAAATATTATTCTCAAGGATTAAGGATGTGTTGGAACTAATGATATTTCAGTCATTCAACACTGGATAATGGCCCTGAATGAATAAAATGTGTCATGAATATAACCCGAGTTCAAACATAAGAACATGATTTTTGGGGAAAATGAATAATATATAGAAATGTCGACTTTTTTGTTTAATGATATTCCAAATTATCAAAAACTCTAATACATAAATATTATGGGAATTTTATAAAGTACCATATATGCTATTAAAATAAAATCATGGGTTGGATAAGTTAGAGGTTTTTATATTTTTTAAAAAATAAACATTCATACTTTCTACTTATCTCATTCAATAAAATTATTCTAACTCAATATCACATCAGCCGTGTTCATAATTCTGAATTAATAATTTCAAGTTATAATAATAATATCATATAAGTTCTTTTTCAAATCATAATTTTCTTCTCTTTGTTCTTCTTCTGTATTTCTTTTTTGTAAATTAAAAAAATTAATATAATAACCTCAAAACATCAATAGATATATGTACAATTTTTTTAAAGTTATAAATTATAAAAATAAATTAAAACCACAATATATGTCTTATATAAATATTTAACTTTGAATAACCACACTACAATGATTTAATATAATAATATAAAAGAACATAATAACTATAATATAATAACTTAATAATCCATTATCATCATCATCATATTAAAAATCAACATTTACCAGCATATTTTAATTATATTTAAATTTCATTCATCAGTTTGTATTTTTAATTTTAATAATGAATTTTTTTAATAATATAATAATTCATAGAAAATTTCTATAAAATGAAAAGATGGATTTTATCTTATATTTAAGTCACAGAATTATATTTTTAAATTTATCATATAATATATATGCTAATAAACAAACTCAAATCATAATTTTACTCAAATATTATCATATAACTTTATTTTCAACAATTCTTAACATATTCATTGAATTAACCATTTTCATTAACACTTTAAAATTGATGATATTTGATTAATTATTCAAAAAAATGTTATAAATACATTAAAATTTTGTTCTCCTATATTTTAAAAAGATCAGATTATATTTTTTTCCATATAAGGAAGTCAATGAATACATGGAGACGTTGGGAGTATTAATGTGTATCCACCTATATAATGTAGCATGAAGGTGTTGGTTACGTGTTTTTGGTCAAAAGATATCTTTGATGCGATTAGTGGCAATAAAAACGGAGTCTCATATGATGGAAAATTAATAAGGGGGGAACTGTTTTGATATAAATATCTGGTTGGATAGCTATGAGTAGTTGAATATTACATCCAATGATTATTGATCCGCTATTCATATCATGGACAAGAAATAAAGTCATTGGGTGATATCCATAATAGTATTTAAAGTGTACAAAAATGAAGAGTGAGTTGGCTGCTGCACTTAGACTGGACATCTTGGATAACTTTGAATAACTAGAGTAAAATAGGTTCAATGTTTCAAGTAAAATCTAGATGAACGAGAGATCAAAATTCTAGATCTGTGCATAATATATCCATGTGAACCTATTCTTGAAGGATACATCAATATATTATGAAACATAACTGCATCAATTTCTTATTTTAATGAAATCTAATGTACAATGTTTGATATTGAAGATTTCAAATTATATAGTTTTTATTTTATATAGAGTTCTTGGGAATGATGAATAAGTGTTTGAGAAAAATTAATAAATTCACAATAGAATTTTCAAGTGTTTATGAGTTATTGAAAATTGACGGGGATGGAATGGAGGATCCTAGTCTGAAATGAAGGAATTATGAAAAAAATCACAAGTCCAGGTTTCACACACATGAATAGATACATATGTGAATTCCAAGAACATAGGAGAATATATTTATCCAAATTCACCAAAAAATAAAATATTGGAATATGTAATGTTAAATATATAAGAATTTAGTGACATATTTGAATGCCTCATGCAGGGGGTTCTATGGAGTATTTCATCTTCTTGTATAATTTTGAGATATATATTAGAATTTAGGAACTACATACCTGAATAACGGGTTACATAACCAAATACAAATACAGAGTTTCATGCTATGTAGCCAAACACAAATATATAAATTTGAAAAATGTTAGTTAATTCTTTTATATTTAATTGAATCCATCCTATAATCGAGTCTACATATTCAAATTCAAACTTTACATAACTTAATTTCTCTTACAACCTAGTTGAAATATAATAAATTTCTAGAATTTCTTATTCTATAGAGGAATTAAAATATGGTGATTTTCATGTTGTTCAATTATACATAAACATATCATTAATATTATTTAATCCATGATCTAATCATGGTTTGTGGAAGACAAAGGATAAGAACAAATGTATATAGTTCTTGATGGATAAAATGAATTTACCATATATTCCTGAATAATAAAGATTATAAAACTTTAAAACACAACTATTATTTAAAGGTCAAACTAATTGTTATCTAAGGATATCTATGTGAAAATTAAGAATAGTTGAGACGTTGATTCTCTATTAATTTTGGTGATTTAAGAATAAACTATTTTCCTTAGAATATTTCATGTTTTAAAAAAGAGTTTTATGTTTCATAAATGTGTGATTTACATTTTGATACATATGTGAATATTAAAAGAACATTTTTTATTAAATAAAAATAAGGAGGATTATGATTCACTTACTACATATATTTTGTGAATATTTTTTCCCATGATATCATAGTTAATATTCATTTATTAAGGGTATTATTAGAATAGTCATTGTGTTTAAAAAGTAGCTCATAATAAAATATGGGAACCCAAAATGTGTATTTTATATTGGTGATTTTATACCAGTAAGTGTTTTTTCATCAAAAAATACTAGTTAGGGTACTTATAAATGAATGATTTTATAATCTAAGCTTTTCATGCTTGTGATAAATTGAGAAAATTAAGAAAGAAAATAAGGAGGAAGAAGAAGCTGCAAGAGGTATTGCAGGATTAATGTGAACCAAGAGAACTATAGATCTAAAAGAACAACAAAGAGGCACAAAAACCTATATAGAGGAATAATAAGAATATTTTGATCCAATGGTAAACCAAAATATAATATCGGTATCAAAAATTAATTGATAAGAATAGAATACTGCAATAGACATTTTTACATATGTTCGAAATAATAAGAAGTCAAGGATGGATGATATGTATGTATCCTATTATTTTTTAAATAAATTTAGGTCACTTTTTAAAATATGGAGCTCATATATTTATATAAAATATCCTATGATATCATACGTTGAGTGAGACAACTAGGTTAGTAGATTTTGTATAAATCTTGTAAAGGTTAGTTATGCAAGGGAAGAAATTTTCAAATATCTGTGTTGAAGTGATTCAGGCATTAGAATATCCTTGTGTTAGGATAAAGAGATCTATTTTTTTGGATGTTGTTCTATAATTGTTCCAATTAGAGAAAAAATTTCAAGAAGGATATGGAAATAAGAACATCCATATTAATAGTGTGAATTTATTGTACCTCTATACCCGAAGGAATACATATCACCGTATGTCCTGATGACTATAGCGTGATGTTGTTGATGAAGTCTATTAATGATTTATCAATTAAATTAATATGAGATGTAATAAAATTGGTTGGTGTGAATATGGATGAGATAATATCATTGAGACATTGATGTGTTATTTTTTTTGAATTACCCTCAACTAGTAATTTTTGTAATTTTATTATGGCATAAAATAATTTATTTTGGTGAATAACTAGTCAAGATAATGATTAAGTAATTTGTATCAAACCATGTAAAAAAAACAAGGGTTCTTGTGCCTTTGTTTACTATATTATCCTAGTGAGTCTGTGTGACACAATACTGAGTGGATATAATGTAAATATGTCTTAGATATTAAATTGAAAATAATATAATTCATAAAATTATTAAGTGACCACTGATTCACCCCTCCAGTCATTATTTTCCATTGGTCCACACAAAATTCAATTTATATTAGACAAATCATAATATCACTTGGAAAGATATGTTTGAATTGTAAATTTGAGACATTTAAAAAATGATTCTCAAATAATAAAATCTATCCCCACAAATAATGAAGTAGAAATTAGAGTTTATACCTAGACATAAAAAAGGATGAAGAAATGGAAAATGAATACAAGAATTTTTTTAAGAAGAAATAAGAAATACCATTAGATAAAGGTAACTAGAATAATGTGAGTTTATTATTTAAATATAATATTTTTATTCCTCTTTATGATCTAGTTCGATCTATGAACAATTTGAAGAGATCAAAATATTTGAAGACTTCTCCTCTCATGTCGGTTATTTTCTTAAGAATGCTCCCAATTATTCAATTATATATATAGTTGGTTTTATCAAGGATATTTTTGAGGAAGGATCTAATTCCATGGAGAATTTATTGGCTAAGAAAGTTTGTATATAAAACACCATAACAAAACTAGTGATATAAAAATATCAAACTAAAATACTTTGAAATGGCTGATATTTTATATTTGTTGGGGACTTGATAAGGGTATCTTAGAAGACATATGTTTTTCATATTTCTATCATTGAATCATTCCATGCATCAAAAAATATGTATATAAGTTCCATGAATGATAAATAGGCCCTGATATATATGAAATCCAAGAAAGTGAAATATATGGAATGTTATTTGGTGAATATAATAAATATGAATGAATAAATGATATAGAATACAAAAATTTATGGGGATGGGAGGTTGAGATATCATTGGATTGTGATCAGTTTATCATCAAAATTATGTACTTTGAGTTGAAAGTCATGTTATAAAATATGAAGAAGGAAAATTTTTGAAACTCACTAATCAGTTGAGAAAATATATGCATCTATACATTCTTTTGAAGTGAGTCTGAAATCAAATGATGCTTATAACAGTGGATCAAAGAACATGATATCATGGAGAGAATCTTCCACCTCTATATCATTGAAAAATAAAACCATGTAGATAAATTCACTTACACTAAATACCGGATACATGTAAGTACATTATAAAAGAAAAAACTATTTAAAAATGGAAGGAAAAAATTTCAAGGACATCCACTAATATGTTAAGGATAGAGGTGGGAAAGTATAAGTGAAACGTCTTACAATGAATATCACAAAACATGGATTTCTAATCCAAAAAATAATAATCATGTCATGATAAATATCCTTAATCGAAACAAAAAAGAACACTAATTATCAGTAGGTTTTTTTTTCTAGAGATTTTGAAATAGATCAATTTATTTATTGCATATTATGTTAGTTGGTACAAGTTCATGTAAGCCTGAGAAAATGGGGCAAATCTAATGAAATAAAATAACATATTATAGTGGTGAAAACCACATAGAATGGGAAGAATCTTTATTCAAGGAAAAATTTGACCTATTGAATGATTTTTTTGAATTGTGGAAGATTGGTGGTCATTATTATAACTATTTCTAGTATAATAGTTTTATGTATCATCCACTGACTATATAAAATAGATAACAACCATAGGTAGAGAATCTTCTTAATAAATAAAGTGTTTATTCCTTATGTTTAAAATATATGATAGAAAAATCACTCAAGAAGTAAATGATGATAGGAAACTAGGAGGTTCAACCTAAAGATAAGGAGAACTTATATTGTGGTAATATAGTCCTCATAATGAATATTTTTGAAAATCCAAGAATTTCAAGAAATATATAATAAAATTGAAAAGAAAATGGAACCAATTCTAGTGAGAGATATCTTTTTTATAGCTTTTAACTGCATCAACAATATTTTTTCCTTTAAAAAATTTTAAAAATATTAAGGAATATTTTCAGAGCCATGAATTGATATAGTGTGAGAATATGAGGCCTAGTGATCTAGGAATTGATATTTCAAGAATATTAAATATATTAATATCACACATATGTATTTTTCTAGAAAAATTGTAATAACTGCCAAATTGAGTGTTGGATCAAAAATAAGAGGCCAATGATAAGTCCTAAATGTGGGGTTTATGAGAGGCACTACCTAATTTGTTAGAAATCAGATGTTCAGTTAAGGTGGTCATTGGTAGTCCGATTAAATGAATTATACTCATTAAATAATTTATTTTATTTTTAAATTCCTCATAGACCTAATGTAATCTATTTAAATTACGTGATATTGTTTCACCGAAGATAACTGCATTACCCTTGGAGGTATCAGAATGTGAGATTCATATTTCTTCAATGGAAGAACACATCAAAGGATATTGGGTGATTTGATTGAGTTTGATTGATAAGAATCAAACACATTGGGATCACCACATCATTGGGGAGAGAATTATTCACCAATTAATGTTCCAAATGAAAATAGTGCCCATCAATTTTGGTTGTCACCATTTTTTTAAAATATTGAGAATGAATATTTTATCTACATATTATATGTGGTTACCTACCATTCACATGATCCTTTTGTTGAATTATATTGTTTTATTCATTTTATTATTTTATTCGATGATCCCTCCCCAATCCCATTTCTTTACAATCATTTTCTTAGAATTCAGGACCAAGTATTTTTTTCCTCCTTTGTTATTGTGATTTCACCCCATCATTTTTGTTCTTCTTCACCATTTCCGAATCGCTCCCCAGTTTGACATTGTTCTGGTGGGTTAGAGCATAACAGAATTCCGTGATTAATGGATCATGTGTGAATGATCTTGGGATGGAAATTTATGGATTAATCAATATTTGTTTTAGGGTATGAATGATGTTTTTCGTAAATATAGCATCCAAGATGATGATCGATGATGAGTAGCACACTGGGTTTATGATAAACCACCATTGGTTATTGGAATTCACTTTTTATCCACAAAAGTCTTGTAAACGAATGTAAAAGTGGACCCCACTAAATATAGGTTGTCAATTGGAATGATTCACAACAAGGATGGTGGATTTGGAGAACAGGGGATGATTTTCGAGTTTTTGTGAAAAATCGACTACACAGTGTGTCTTCTATGAATTCACACCATGTATCACCACCAAATTATAGAAGATAGGGTTTTGGGGAATATAATGGTCCCATGAAGTGTGGGTGGGCCCACAAACCTTATAACCCTTCTTTGGTAGTGAGTTCGTGTGCAAGCTAGCACTAACCTAGGACCATACATGGGAGGAAGTTCTATGTAATCTAGCAGTACACATGCATAGTTCATTAGCCAAAAAAGACTAAATACATATCCAGGTATCCAAGCATGGGTTGTTATACATGGGCATGGACATTAGTACATGAGTATGCCTTCAAAGTTTGAGACACACCATGTGTGATCCATACATGCCAAGTACTACAACATGTATTCGAATAAATTTCCAGAGGAGAACATGACCAGGAAAAGAGGTGGGGTCAGATGCTATGTGGCCCCCCCATAAAACCTGTGTATTTTCTCTTTCTAATTCATTATATAATATCTTTTTTATTTGGACATGGATTTAGGCATGTGAGTAGTGTATCATGAATGAAATTCCACATGGATCATAATGGTGGGCTTTTTTTGTGGAAGGCAATATATGATGCAATGTGTTAAATGAATATAGCTTATTTAGGTGATTTTAAATTATGGTAATGACCAAGTTTGATCATCAGAGTTTTATTGGGGTTAGAGCTCCCCTATTTCACCAGGGCATGAGTAAAACATATTCAATACATCAATATTACTGGGGTTAGTACTATCTTATCACATTAGGGTGCATGTTCCCTAAATTCATTACACATGAGTATTTTTTACTCCTATTACTACTATAAGGCATAGGTTATATACATAAGGAGTCGTAATCCCCCATATTTGAGATATGAAAATGTGCTAGTCCTTCACATGAGTTTTTGATCCTTCAGTTTTGAAGCAATGTTTCTAGGAGTGGTCCCCTCCACTCATATTATTATGAGGTTACACGAGATACATAGATCATAATTGTGGCTCCCTCAGCTATAGTTCACAGTTGCAAAGTGAAAAAACATCTTCCTGGTTTCTTATGTGTTTCCTCCCAAGGATAGGTATCAGAGATGTACCTTCGATCTGCAGGTAAGCACATCAAATTTGGTTGGGCTATGAGATGGATATCCTCTTTCTCTATCATCTATTTTTCTTTATGAGTTTGTATATATATATATATATATCTATGTGTGTGTATTTTATGGGTTTATTTTCCCTAATAATTTGGTATGGGATGACTATTGTTGTATATCTCCATCAACCCATTTTATTTATTAGGTAATCTTAATGTGTATGAATATACTCACCCCTCCATGGTCATTTCCTGGACATGTCATGTCTTATGCAGATGGAAGACAGATCGAAAGTGATTATTGTTGAATATAGTGATACCTTGTTACATTGACCATTTTCAGTGATTGGTCTTTGAGATCTAGAGGTGGTCTCTCTCATCTTTGTTCATTTACATTTTTATAGTTTTTGAAATCTTTTATGGTTGGTCATGTATATTTCACCACTAAACATTAGTTGTATTTCATTTTAATATGATGTATTTCCAAGATTTTATTACATATACTATTTATCTCTTGATGTTATAGTCTTACATTATATTCATCTGCAATATTTCATTGAGTTGATTGGGTGTGTGTATATATATTCATTATGAAAATTTCTCCCAATAATTATTTATTGATTCGTATCTCCATCCCCTATCCTATTGGAGGTGGGCCTGGGGTTGTGGTAGTTTAACCTTCCACATGCTCAGTGGGACCTAGTGGGTCGGGTCATTACAGAGTGGTATCAGGGGTGGTTCATACACATTATGGTGTTTTCTATTTTACCCTTGTGAGGATTGGTGGGGAACTGAGGGACACCATGTAGGAGTGTATCTAGTGTGGATTTGAGGTCAGATAAACCAATTTATGTTTAGAGGCTGATGTATCCATACACCAAGAAACTGACTTCCTGGTCATTGACTCGGAATGCTGATACATTAGTTTCTTGGAACATAGATACATGGATCATATAGGATTGAGTATTTTAGCTATCAATCTTGATTAAATTATCTATATGTATAGATATTCACATCTGATTGTGGTACATAATGATTAATTTTATGATTCTTCACCAAAGGAAACTAGTTAGGTTTCTCATTTAGGATCGTAACAATGATCTGATGAGTGATGAGGCCTCAGTTCATTTCATATCCCATGATGGTTTTCCTCTCGGTTGAAGGTAGAGATAGATCCCACTAGTCATGAAACAATTATTACCTAAGATTAGGGTGAGGATACACATAATCATAGAACACTCTATGAGATCCAAAAATAGAGACCATTGAGGTTCAGTGGCGAGCTAGATCCCAAGGCAACAAAGGATTTAATTGTGTCAATAGATCAAGTCTTCTGGTAATTTCAAACCTTTAATGATGATATGGTTGCACTAGAATATAATCTTTTCCCTGAATATACTAGGCTTTGGTGGAGTTTTATTTTGTAGACCCATGATGAGATTAATCTCTCAATGTCCTACTTCCATTAACTATTATGTGAGAAGTGTTACCCATTATTCATGGGCTCAATTCAGAATCAAGAGATTATGGAGATTTATTAGGGTATCATGATAATTATTGATTATGTCATGAAGATTACTGACATTACATGGTAGTCCTTCAAAATTTTACAAGATGACTTATTCCCTATGAGAAATTTCATGAAGGGTATCTAAAGATAAATTTGTGCTCATGTGGATTTCTTATGCCTACCCACTTATGATGGCGTACTAAAGTGAGCATTGGTGACTGAGATATTCCTAAAAGAGGGTAACTAGGTGGTTGGAGCTGGGTATGGGAATAATATGGATTAGTTGTCTACAAAAGGTAGCAGGTGTTAGATTTCGCGATCCTAGAGGAGGACACATACTCATTCTTAGACCTAAAATTGATGATATGTGGGTAAGGGATAACATAGAGGATCTATTAATCACAATGAGGGTGATGATATTATTATGATGGATGAGGTCACCTATTTCATGGTCTCTTCAACAACCATACAGAGTAGGACATATAAACATTGGACGGAATTCCACGGAAGAGGATTCACCATGATCTGGGATCTCCTTGGAATGGATAGAGAGGCCCTTAGGGAGGTTATACTAGTAGAGGAGAAGGAGTATCACTTTAGGGATGAGAAGTTAGTGGATCATGATGTTATTATCTCCTACCACCCCCGCCAACACTAGGTGTCCCACATTAGGCTCAGGGAGCAGGTGGTCGGGACTATAAGTAGCTACAAACCATGGTGGGCTATGCCCCAGCTACACATGAGATGATATAAGGTACGATATATACTTATTCAACCCTTTCATCCAAACTATTAGATAAAGTTGTGATCCATTACTTAAAATCCTTATTATTGGTGTGAGAGATGGAGCTTCGAGTAGGGAATTTACTCTAACATTAATGGATAAAGTTTCTCACTAGTAGGGATTCTTCAATATCAATTATCTTCTCGCAATGTGAGATATCATTTAGTAGGGAGAGTTTCATGTGTGTTCCCTTGTTCATCATGATGATACCTTATGAAATCATATTGGGTATAAACTATTTTTCCATTGTTTTATCCCAAATTGACTATCACCATAGGTGCTCATGATTCCATCAGATAGATATGATGAGATTGTTTTATAAAGGTGAGAGAGATATTATGGATATGCATGTGGGTCTGGTGAGTAGGAGGATTTATCCCATTACCCATCAGTTGAAAATTTTATCCCTTGGCTCGACGAACTCTTCAAGAATTTAGATTCGTTTGGTAGTGGATGGAATTATGGATGTATTTCTTAGTGATGTTTCATGACTTCCTCTAAGGCATGAGATGGAATTCTTCTTTGAATTTCACCCTGGGATCATATCTATATCTTCTTCTGAATATCTGATGGTCCTTACTAAGATCTTAGATTTAAGGGTGAATTTTGGAACTCTAAGAGAGGTGATTTATCAAAACCTGTGTGTCCCCCTAGTAAGCTATGATTTTGTTTGTGGGAAAGGATGGCTTGATATTGTATATTTGTGTTGATTATCATCACCATAACCAGACAATGAAAAGGAAAAAGTATCCCTTATCAGTGATTGGTATGATATTTTACCATGATTGAGGAGAGTGTTTTTATTGAATATTGATATGAGGTCTGAATACCACCTTCTGAGGGTTCACATGGCTCATATTCTGAAGCGGTATACCAATATTTCTCTGACACTATAAGTTCTGGGTGATACCTTTTAGTGTGAACAATGTCCCAACTGTGTTTATAGATTTAATGAACTGGATCTTCCGTCCATACATGAACTATTTTTTTGTTTTTCTTCAATGATGGAATAATAATCTAGTTTTCATTTTTAGAGGAGAATTCATATCACATGATGGTGTTCATAGATTTTCATTGGGAGAACCAATTGTGTGGTAATCTTTCGAAGTTCTATTTATGGATCCAAATGGTTTACATTTTAGGGTATTCCTTTTTTGAGAATGGATTAGATATAGACACAGATAAGATTAATGCATTTATTTATAGGTATCCATCTATGATCCTATCATAGGTGTCATTATTTTTTGTCTTGGTAGGGTACTATATGATGTTTGTGATAGACTTGTCAAGGATTTTAGCCCCAGTTACCACCCTTATATGGAATGGGAGTCCATTTAAATGGATCTTGTAATGTCAAAAATTCTTTTAGGAGTTAAATATTATGATAAATAGTGCCCTTGTTTTGATAATAAAAGACAATGTCTTGGAGTACGTGGTTTATTGTCAATCCTCTTGAGTCAGGTTTTTTTAAGTGTTAATCTAGAGGTATGTAGAGATCGTATATGGGTTTGGGTAGCTTATACCACATGATCAGAACTATGTGAGTCTTGACCTGGAATTACCAGTGGTGTTCTTTTCTCTGAACATATGTGGGAACTATCATATGGTAGGGAACTTTGTTGTTTACGTAGTCTATCACATTCTGAGGTATATCTTAACATAGAGAGATACGAACATGAGACTAATGCCTAGGATGGAGTTACTGTAGGAATATGAATTCAAGATAGTCCATACTCGTGGGAAGGGAAATACAATGACATATTACCTTAGTAGGAAGTCCCGTTTTTATGTGGTGGAGGAGGAATATGAGGATTTTGATTTTTTACAGTTGGCCCTGGTAGAGGATAGGGGTAAAACTTATCTTCAGTTGATGGTGTAAACACCACCATGTGTCCAAGATGTGAGGGAGGGTCATTTGGGATACATCATTTGTGAGGTTCTCAAGGACTAGATATCTTCAAGTGATTCACCATATGAATTTTCATTAAGAGGGGAACACTTTTTCTTTTCTTTTCGGGACATACGATGGTTCTGATCGTGATACAAAAGGATGTGATAATGGAATTTCAAACTTCACCAATGGCTAAACATCTTCGTATAAAGAATATGGATAATGGCATTTAGGTGTGGTTTTAGTGTTCATGAATGAGATAGAGTGTTGCTGAGTTCATCTCTATGTGTCTCACATGCCACCAGGTGAAGGATAGGCACAATGTTCTGGAAGGTTTGATATAAATTCATGAGATCCTATAGTGGAAATGGGATGAAATATCCATCTATTTTGAGAAATATATTATGTGGACAATGAAGTTCCATGATTCCATATTGGTGATAGTTGACCAACATACAAAGTCATCATACTTACTTCTCATTAAGGAACAGATTTTAATGGATAGTATAGGAACATAATAATTGAGGGAGATCATAGAGGTGCATCAGGTAACCTCAATGATTATCTCTGTACAAGATTCATGGTTTACGTCATGGTTTTGGATAGAACTATATGATGAATTTGGGACCCTATTGGGGATGAGTGTGGCACTACACCCAATGATAGATGGGTAGACTGAGTGCATTATCCAGTTTTTGGAGGATATGATGAGAACTTATGATTGTGTCTTTGTTCATAGCTGGTAGAATCAATTTTTATTCATAGAGTTGGATTATAATAATATATATCACTTTATTATTGAAAAGAAAACTTTTTGATGACTTTTACAGGAAATATAGAAGGCATCCCTTATGATGGACTGAGATTGATGGGACATCTCTTATTGGGAAATAAATGCTGTGGGTGATTAAAGATATTTTTTAAGAGATTCACGAGAATATTATAATAGCCTATTTTTGACAAAAATCATACATAAATCTACATATTAGGCCCATGGAGTTCGATAAGGGATACCATGTTTTCTTTAGATTATTCCCAAGATGAGGATAATAGAGGTTTGGATGGAGAGAAAATCTGTCCCTAGTGTTTATCAGGTCATTTCATATCTTATGGAGGGTTGGTGATGTTACTTACCAACTTGGCATACCTCATTCTTAGTGTTGGTGAAAGACGTATTCCATGTGTTGCAACTATGGAGATATGTTCATGATCTTATACACATCATTTACTGGGTTAAGATGGACATCATGGATGGATCCACTTTCATGGACTACCCTTTGGTGACTGAGGATTAGTAGGATAGAATCATGTAAGGATGGTTCATTCCATTGGTCCAGGCATTATGGATGCATGGGAGCATACATGAGATCTCCTAGGAGTGGGAGAATAAGATGTTGGCTTAGTATACCCACATTTTTATTTAGGTTATTCTTTCGGGGGATGGAAATCCTTGAAAGTGGAATAATCTTGTGACCTTATTTTTTTCTTATATGAATTTAGAATATATTAAGGACTATTTTTATATCCAGACACTGAGAAAGAGAAAGTTTCTATGGATCATCGAGAATGGAATTGATTTTTTAAAAATATTAAAATTATTAATATAATGTGAATGCAGTTTTCCTAAAAATATATAAAAACTCCCAAAAAGAGTATTGGATTAGAATTCTGTGACCATATTTAATTTTAGAATGTGGGAATTACCCTATGAAAGTCATAATGTTGTTCAGTGCTAGATATTCAATTAAGGTAGTGGTTGTTGGTGCGTTGAAATCAAATAAATAAATTATATAAATTATTGTATTATAAAATTACTAGTGAAGCTAATATAATTTATTTAAATTCCATTACAGGATTTCACCAGGGTCTAATTCATAACCATAAGTGTTCTCTGAAGAGATAATTTATCATTCTTCATTGGTGGATCACATCAGTGGATATTGAGATATAACAATGACGTGGATGAGTGGAAAATGAACAGAACGAGATCCCCCCCATTGTAGGAAAAAAATTCATCACCAAGTATCAATCCAATTTGATATATGGATCATGAATTTTGGTTTTCACTGCTTTTATTAAAAAATTATGTATTGATATTTTTTGTTCATTAGATCTATGTTTACCTAACCTTCACAATAGCCCATTGTTGAATTAATGTTTATTATTAAAATATTTATTTTATACCATTATCTCACTCAGATTTCCCCAATGTTTTATAATAGAACATTAATGTCTGACCAATGATGTTTATCACCCTTATTTATTGATATTTTACCTCAATTTTCATTTCATTCATCTCTGTTGGCCTATGAGGTAACTGTTTGAAATTTCTAGGGAAGGTTTGAACATGATCAAACCCATGAATTCATAGAATATGTGTGAATGATTAATGGGATTGTGATTTATTTATTAATATAGTTTCATTGTGGGATACATGTTATATTTTCTGTAGATCATGGATCTGAGGTGATGAAGGGTGATGGGTAGTGCATGAAACATTCAAAAAACCACCATAGGTGATCAAAATCCATTTTTCATCCATAAAAGGATAGGAAATGTCATTTGGAGGTGACCCCCACCAATACCAGGAGATTAATGAGCATGGGTCATAGTTTGGATACTAGATCAAGATAATGTATGAAGATTCCAGATTTTCTATGATAAACCTAACTATACAACATGTAGTCCAAGAACACACGGTGTGGTTCACCACTGAGCTGTGAAATCTAGGGTTTTTATGAACATAAGGATCACACACTATGTGAGTTGTCCCACATTCCAGGTGACCCAAAATAGGAATCCAATTCATGTGATAGTTGGAAAATTAATAGGACCCCATGAAAGAGGACATGATGTTTACTCTGGGAGAACACATGCGTGAGATCATACCTAGAAAAAACCAGATACATGAATAGGTTTACCAGCACAAGAATACTTACACGGGCCTTTCCAGGAGGACATGTGTAGGCCCTGAGTGGTATAGACGTAAAATGTGTTATCAATACACTGTATGTTCCAGGTACAGTAAAATCACGTGGATTTGGTGTACCCAACATTAATTTTACTATTACCGAATATCAATCTGAGATATTTCATGATGACAAAATGTTAGATCTTTTAAATAGAATGAATAATGAAAATGAAATATGGAAGTCCTAGAACCATAGATTGGATCAACATATATTGGTTATAAATAATTTATTTATAATACAAGAGTTACCTTGATGGTATTATCTATATGTTGATGTTTCTGGTCACGATCCCATGTTATCCTCCATTTCGTAAGAGATGCCAAGTGTAGGTTTCCAAAAGTGGTAGTCCACATGTGATCCATGTATCTCTAGACATTGTTGAATGTATTTTTGGTTGATAGTGCAGAAGTGTCTTCGGTTGCGATGCCCACCTTCGATCGCCTTGAGAGTCACTTCCAAATAGAAATCCTTGATCTGGTGGAGGAGGATCTATCTTATAACATGAGAGCATTCTTGGAGGAATGTAGTTATCTTTTAGCTTAAAATAATTCTCTAGATATGTTGTACATAACCACAAAGAATGGCTAGGGGTTTTCAGAAAAATGTAATTTTGATTTATATTACTTAGAATAATAAATTGAAATAATATCCCAAAGGCATTTATTCATTTAATTTAATTATTAGTGAGAACCAAGATCTAATAATAACTTTTTACAATTTTAATCACATGTCTTGTGCCTAATGAATTACATTAATTATTAATTAAATAAATAAATAATATTATTTATCACAAATCATTATAAAAACTACATAGTGTGTTTATATTAATATACAGGGAATGTATTTTTGTTTTTCCATTTTCCTTTATTTACTCCACCACATTTATTAGACCATGAATAATGACTATTTATTTCATAAATAAATATTACTGCATTATTTCCTAATAAATATTATATTTCTCCCACAATATATTCTCTTGGATACGTAGTGTCAAAATAAATGTGATCATTGATCATTGAATAATTATTAAACTACTATCAGGAATATTCTTTATTTGGATTTTTAAATGAATATTTAACGGAGATACATAGATACACTTAGTGGGTGACCCTATAACACACTTTCTTAGTGGAATTAGGAAGATCCTTCTTAAAGCTCAAGGTTAGTGTCTAGAAACATGCAATGAGATCCACAGAGAATTATGTTAATGCACCAATGACGTGTCATCTCATACGAATGTTTGCAGTGTAATGTAATTCTTTTTTCTCGATATATCCAGTCAAGTTAGTTTCATTCTAGTGCCATCAACCCATGTGCTCGAATATTATTTATTATACTTCCTATAATTGGACATTCCCATTCCTCCCCATGGCCATGAATTTATTTAGGATATATAAATTTCATAAAATTTCTTGAGATATCAACTTCCATTATGGAATAGATGTGAAAAATCCTTTATCTCATTATCTATTAATGTAGTATTACATGTGAGGCACCCAACATATTCCACCTCACTGTGAATAGTGTTTCATCATAGTTTTCATCAATACAACCAAGTGAGATTATTTAAAATAATCATTAATAATAATCTCGACATCTTCATATTAATAAACATGTCTGTAGATTAGAACATCCAATGAAACTATGAAACATGGATTTCCTACTAGAGGGACTCATTATCAAATTATCCTCCGAGATATTTCAAATGGTGAAAACCACGAAAAGGTGCCTCAATGTTTTATGAGTCCTCACCACTAATGTCCTTTATTATTTTTTTCCCTCAAAAAACATCATCCAATCATATAACATATATTCAATAACAGTGTTATGGAACTTCTAGGTTCTCATCATAGCTTGGATCTGCTATGACCCTTTAGTGGAAGAACTATCCTAAGGAGATTATCATATCCATTGTCACATAGAAGAAAAATCAATATATGATAAGGTATTTATTAATATTCAAATAAATTAATACAAGTGTATCATAAAGTACAAAGTAGTTGGTTCTATTACACCAACTCCAACAGTCTCCCACTTGGACCAGAGCAAACTGCTAAAAACCTTTAACCCACTAGATCTCACATGATATTCATGCTTCTGCTGAGATAGGCCTTTAGTCATGGGGCCTACCACATTCTCTTCCATGGACACTCTACTTAGTGAAACTTCACCCCTTGGATAGAAATTGATCAAGAGGTGACACTTTTAGAGAATGTTCTTTTTCCACTGATGTGACCATGTTTATTTTGAAAGATCCACTATTGTTATATTATAACAATATAATGTGATAGGGTATCTACTACTCGGAACCACATCAAGCTCTTGGAAAAGGATCCAAATCTAGATGGATTCTGTTGCTGCATCAGAAGCCTCTATATATTTAGACTCTACTCTAGAATCAGTGAAAACTGGCTACTTTGAAATCTCCCGCTAACAGATCTTCCATTGAGACAGAAAACATATCTATATTGTGACTTCACATCATTTTGATGTTTTTGAAAACCAACATCAGCACACCCTATGATGAAAAGCTTATTGATTCCTCCATACACCATGAACATATCCTTTGTTCTTATCAGATACATAAGGATTGTCTTAACAGTAGTCCAATATTGTTCTCCTAGATCTTCTTTATATATGCCTACCAAGTTTTGTGCATAGGAAACATCAAGACCAATAAAAAACATGGCCTAAACAATGGATCCTATATTTGAGGCCTATGAGATACTACTAATCCTATATTTCTCTTGTCATGTATAAGGAATCATTACCTTAGAAAAAGGTAGGACATGTGACACTAGAACCAACCACCTCTATGATTTCTCCATACTATATCTCTTTAGTATCTGGTCAATGTATGTACCCCATCATAGTCCATGAATCCTCTTAGATCTATCACGAATGATCTAGATCCTTTGAATGTATGGTGCTCCACCTAAGTTCTTCATGAAGAAACACTTGTTCAACCAGTGCTTAACTAACTATAATACTGGTATGCCATTTGCAATTTGTAATATTTCATCCACATATACTACTCGGATAATTACCACATTCCAATTAAATCGTTTATAAAATCTTGGATCACATTCATTCTTAATGAAACCGAATTTCTTTATGGTTTCAACAAATCACATGTTCCATGACTTGGATGCTTTCTTTAATCCATAAATCGATTTCTTCCACATGGAAAACCATTTGGTTTCACCTGGAATCAGAAACCCTTCTGGTCATGTCATATAGACATCATCCTAAATATTCATGTTATCAAATGTTGTTTTGACATCAATCTTCATAATATCATGGTCATGCTAAGCTACTACAGAAAGTATGATTCTTATGAATTTAAACATGGAAATTAGAGAGAAGGTTTCATCATAGTAAATTTCTTGATGATGTCATAATCCTTTTGACCATATACATTCTTTATAGGTACTAACATTACCTTCCATGTACAACTTTATCTTGAATACCCATTTTTATACAACATACATTCCATCAAATGGCTTGTCGACCAAGACACAAACTTGGTTTTGATACATGGAATCCATATTTGAATTCGTAGCTTCTATCCATTTTTTAGGTTCTTCTCTTTTTACTGAATCCTTCTAGGAGAGAGGTTCATCATTGACCACACAACAATGATTCACCATCCTCAGTGACTAGGAAACTATATTTATATAGTTTCCAAACCTCTCATGAGATCATATGCAGTACTTGTTTTTTTTGTGACCTCTTCCTTGAGGAAATGTGGATATTGTTCACGTATGAACTCCTGTGTATCTTGAGCATCAAATTCGTAAAAGTCAATGTTTCTCCCACAATCTTTTTGGGTTGTTCTCCCACTCAAGAAATTCAGATTGTCTGGAGACAATCACTTTCTTGTCTAAAAGGTAATATAGGTAATATATTTTCATTTACGTGGGATATCCTATAAATATACACATTGTTCCCTAAGGATCTAGTTTGTTTCCTGATAATGCCTTAATAGATGCCTTTTATCCCCATTTATGTGCGTGAAAAAAAATGGGTTTCATTACATTCCATAACTTTGAGAGAATTCCATTTTCCACATTAGTTCATACTTAGTTTAATTTGTATGTTTTTTTTTGTAATGAATATCCACAAAAGGATAATGGTAGATTTCATGAATCATCATCGACCTCACCATGTCCAACAAGGTGTGGTTCCTCCTTTCACTAATACCATTACACTGTGGTGTATAAGGATGAGTGAGTTGAGATAGAATCCTAGACTCCCACCAAAGTTTGATGAACTCTTTGTTCATATATTCCCCACCTTGATCTAATAAAATCTTTTTTATCTTTTTACCAAGCTGATTCTCTACTTCGTTATTGAATTTCATAAACTTCCCAAAGGACTCTAACTTGTACATCAATTTTTTGATATATCCATATATACTTAAATCATCAGTAAAAGTAATGAAGTAAGATAAAATACCTGTAGCATCAACTTGAAATGGTCCACACACATCCACATGTAAAAATCCTAGAAGCTCTATGGCTCAATCACCCTATCCACCAAAAGGCGGCTTGATCAATTTCCCTTGTAAAAAAGTGTGACATCTTTCAAGTGTTTTCATCTTAGTAGTGTCTAAATAACCCTCTTGGAAGAGTTTTTTCAAGAGTTTCTTATTTACATGACTGAAATGTTGATTCCACAACTAGGTGTTGTATGAGTCATATGAGATTGTTTTGTTATCAATTTCCAGTACTTGGTTTTCATAATTTAATACATACAAACCATTATTTTAATGTTACATACCATAAAATATGTTTTTCTTATAATTGATACATCCATTATTTACAAATATGAAAATAAATCCATCCATATCTAAACATGATATAGAAATTATGTTATTGGTAACACAAGGTACATAATAACAGTTATGTAAAACAAAAAGAATCCTAGATGGAAATGAGAGATGGTAACCTCCAATGTCAAATGTAGCTAACCTCACACCATTAGAAACTTCAAGATCCAACTCTCCACTATAAATATTTCAAAATCTTCTTGGTTCCCTAATTTGAATATATATTCAATCCCCACAAGGGGTATCTAATACCCAATTTCAATAAATGGAAAGACTACACTCGATAACGAATGAAACATTGGCGTCCTCATGCTTCTTGGTGTAGTTCTTCTTTTAGTGGCCTAGATTACCACATGAAAAACATACTACCTATTGTTCCTTCCCCTGCCTCTCGATCATCCCCTTCTTGGAGGGATGGTTCTTGGGGGATTCAGACAGTTTATAAACCCCTTCCCTATTTTCCTTGTTATAACTCTTCTTATTCACTATAAGGAATGCTGGTTTTTCATGACCCATGTCCTTATATACCAAGAGAATAAATGATAGATGTTATGATAGACTATTATCATTTTTTGTCATATTTTATTTGAAAATAATGCTATGGAAGATATTGGGTAGTGATGATATGATGTGATCTATATGAAACTCATCCGAGAACTTAATCCCTACGATATCTAGGTGTTTAATGTATCCAATAACTTGGCTACATGAGGTATAGATCACACAGAATTTCCAAGATTAGTTTTGAAAAAAGTTTTCGAGATATCATATATCAGATGTCTCTCTATCTCTTGATAGAGGTCCTCAAGGTGAGACATCATGAAATTCATGTCCGTGTTTTCATATTTATTCAAGAGGTCATTAGACATGGATAATAGAATGAAACATTGGACATCTTTGGAATCATAAAAATGTTTCATATAGAGAGATATATTCTCACCACTAGGCTCTTTTCCTGGAACAACTGAAATATGCTCATCCAGTACATACAATTTCCTCTCGTGGTGAAGGATGATGCGTAAAGACCTCTCCCAAACATGGAATATAGTGCTGATGATAAGGTTTTTCATCTTAGTATGTTTCAAAATGATATTTTTTCTGTCATTTTTCTTTCCATTTCATCAAATTAAGATGAAAAAAGATTTAGTACATTATCATGATAAAAACAAGAAATATAATTTTATTAATACTTATTAGTCTCATTCTTTTTTATTAAAATCCAATATCCAGCACCATTAACATTAGAATATTCTGTTGCCAAAATATTTTAGTAGAAAGGATTCATATTTCCCTTCCTATTACTCCAACTACTGTTGGTCAAGACACTTGATGGGTTATGGGTAGGCATTCCAAATTCCAACTATATTAACTCACAATTCCTTGATCCACTGTGTGGACTCCCCAATCTTGAAATCCATTTATTTTGGATTTCCTCAACATTTTCCTCTTTGAAATATCAAGTCCTACTATGGAAGTCTATCCTTGATGTGAACCAATTGAAATCTACCCAAAACCTAAAATTCTAAATCCCATATAATTGAATGAACCCCAACTAGGGTTTGTCAGGAACTTTGAACTGTGGTTAGATTCTAACCATGATTATAGAAGGCTATACTGACATAATATTTCCTTGGGGGATTTTATCCTTATATGTAAATTAATATTTTTATTATCTTTTTTAAATTCTTGATAATATTAAGTGGGATATACTGAAGTTATTAACCATATCTAAGATAATATTTTTGCTTAGGTCGATCTTATTTTAGTTCCATTATCCATGATTGTTTAATTCATTAATTGGGTGATCATGAAAACACACCAACAATAAATAAACCATGAAACTGATAGAAATAAAAAAATGACATGATCATGGGCTTGTTCTGTTGGTCATTTTATCTAAAGGTTGATAAAAAAACCAAATAACTAGGAAAGAAAACACCTTGATCCTTTTGGGTTCATGTTTACAACTTTCCACCTATCCACCTATGTATCTCCTTTGATTGGTTTCAATTTGGATTCTAAAAAGGGCCACCTCCTCTGTCATGGGAGATCCGTCCATTACATATGTTTTTATCTCACACGTATGTTAGGGGTAAAATAGGTTTTTACAAAAACGAGACCTTGTGCACACATTCCCTATATATTAATGAGGGGAAGACTCAAATGCCAAAAAATATAATTTAAATAAATATATTAAAAGAACTCATCCACATACAAATGGTCCTGGTTTAGATCATGATCATCCATACATCAAACAATATTTACACACAAATAAAACTTGTATTAAATTCTTTAATCATTCTTGCTTAAGATAAATCATGATCAAATACATTAATTATTATTTTTAATCAATCAATCCTTTTATCTTAAACTCTTTTTATGAATTTCCTTGATATTTTCATCCATCATAATATTAAACAAATAAATTCATTTAAAATTATCAATTTACATAACTTATACCATGGATAAAACCCAGTGACTTCCCATTCACAACAACCCAATGAGTAGAAATGAACATTATGTTGATGTTAAATTGAGCACACATATATATAACAACTATAAAATGTGGTGACCCAACTTTACACAAGCACCATGGTACAAGTATCCAGGGTTTATATAATATAATAATAAATTTTAATATATCTACGTAATTTGGAGGAGTATATGATGTGTAGTTTCTTCTACATGGTGTGTACTATCGTTCACCATCCATACGAAGTAAGAGCATGAATATATGGCATGTAGATGTAATTTGAAAATCTTCATAGTACACAGTGTGTACAATCGGCCACATTCCATGTTGTATATCCGTTATATGGTCTCCATCTTGGCATGCTATGTACGGGCTACACAATCTAACCCTATCTCGAAGGGAATACATTGTATTCCCTATTGGCCAGATGACAAGTAATCCGAAAACTGTGAGCCACCTGTTCCAAGTCAACACACCATGTAAATAAGAATTATAGAAACTCTAATCACATTGCTTGGTTTGGTAGACCAGTCCAAATGCATTGAAACTTGACTTCGTGGCATGTGAAAGAGAATAAAAATTGTGTGTTCTGGTGTTGTATGGCCAAGAAATTGTCACCTTTTAATGAGATCCTCTATTTAATTTTAATCCAAATTAAATGAAAAAGACATTTCTATAAGGTGAATGAGAAACGAAAGAAGAAGAATAGAGCTCGAGATTCTGATTTATAGAACAATTAACATGAAATTAAACAACTAAAATATTAAATGCATAAATCCTCAACGAAAAAATTAAATAATTATACTCAATGATATGACTATTATCATACCAGATGTAGCTTCCAGGAGAAGTAGAATCATATGGATTGGGTGTACCAAATATTAATTTTATTGTTAATAATGATAAATCCTAGATCTGCCATAATGATAAAATACCAGATCATCAGAATAGAACGATGAATTAAAAGGAAAGTGGGAAGTCCCAAAACCATAGAGAGAATCAATATTTGTTTGTAATAATTATTTTTATTAAAAAACCATAATTACCATGAAGAAATTCCCTATCAGTTGAAGTTTCTGGTCTCAATCCTATGTGATACTCTGTTCAATCCTTTCAATAAACCTGATTCGATTCCTTGGTTTCCATTGATTAACCTAGATCCGATGGTCCGTGTTTTTCGGGATGGCATGACTATGATTACATTATCAAATTTTTAGTTTTATGGAGATAGAGACCTTCTACATCCAAACTATTTTTGAAAGATTTAAGTGAAAATGATCGTCGGTGGACAACTTCGATATGTTCATCTTCGATTTTTTGGGGATTCAAGATCGGGTGGTTGTTGGTCTGTTAGACTAGAATCATTTTATGGTGTGATGTTCTTCAATGGAGTATCTTGTTCATACACAATCATGTTCTCCCAGGAAGTGCGGTGACTGCAGATTCCACCTGTCTTGGTAGATCAATGATTTTTACATAAATCGTGACTCTCCAACTATTCTTATTTGGGTAAGTCTTCCTCATCTGCATCTTCCCTTTAAGAATCCTACTATTATTCTCATGTTAGGGAATGTGGTGGGTCGATTTCTTTCTGTTGATTCACGTAGGACCGCTATTTGTCATCCGATCAATCCAAAAATGTGTGTGGATGTCTATGTGTTGAGAGCTCTAGTTGAATATGTGTGGATTGATGCTGGTGAGAATATTCGCTATAAACAACCAGTAGTCTATGACTTGTGGGTGGATTTCTTATCTTCTTGTCAGCGGCTAGGTTATGCGGGTGACACATGTAGACTGGGTGGCCAACATGGGAGGATTTCATAAGTGGCAAGGAAGGAAACAACTGGTACGATGCAGTGCCAACCTTTGGCAATGCAAGGTGTTGAACCCTCTGTGTTGGGGGTATCTAATTGGATCAAGGAAAATTTGTATAACTGAGACATGGATAAATCAATGGCAGTGCAGGTTGAGGAGACTCAAGCTGAAGGGGAGATTACATAGTAAGGAAATTGTTCTTTGGAAGGAGGGGTTGGTGAATGAACCCAAGATCAACATAAAGCAGAGTACCTCTACTTTGATGGTCACCAAGAAATAATCATGGTAGGGATCAATTAATTATGGAATAAAAACACACAACTCCTTTGTATGTTTGGGCCCTGGTGTGTTTACATTGGAGCCGGACTATGATACTGATGGAGGCACTTCAAAAGGTGTGGAGTCTGAGGAGGATGTCAGAGTAACTAAGGTTCATGGGGAGGTGAAGATCCTAAAGAGGAAGGAAGGGAGAGGGTGCAAGGACTACTCCCATTTAACAAAAATGATGGAAACACCATCAGCTAAAAATAAAAATATTGGAGATGTTATCATGTAGGATATGTCTAAAAATCATCTAGAAATGATTGAGGATGTTCCCAAGGGTAAAGAGTGTAACACCCCGAGATTTTATGAAAAATATTCTTTTTAATTTCATTAATGTCTTGTGTCGTATGCTACACCAAAAGGATCTTTCACAACACGCATCCTTGAGTTTCCTTGCATTACACGCAATCACGACCTTCCTCGATAGCGCGTGTAGTACGCAATACTGAGTTTCACTAAACAATGATATGCTATTAAAATATTATTTAAACTTGCCGTTATGAATAGTAATAACCACTTATTGAAATTTTTTAAATTTTATTTTTCAAAATGGACTTCATTTTTGGATTCGGAATATCGAAATTAGCTTAGGGTGAAATTTTGGTACTTTTCGGATAACTTTCATTTTCTGATGAATAGTGAAAATTACTAAATTTTAATTAAAAACAACCTTTAAAATCGAAATAATTAATAGTGATAAATTATTAATTTGAGTGCTTTTAAAGTATATTTAGAATATATTTTTACAATTTAATACAATTTTGGTCATTGGATGTAATTTCACATTTAAACCAGATATAAACAAGTGCCAATCTTTTGATAGTTATTATCTCTTAAGAACACGCTATTTGTTTAAACGACGGGAATTAATTTTTAAATTAATTAATGCAACTAATATGTTTTGAATTTGGTAAAATAGAAACTATTTTTTAGTTTATAATATAAAATATATCTTAGGCCTAATTTTTGGTATTTTTCTGGAAACTGTCATTTTTTGATGAATAGTTAAACCACTAAGTGGTAGTTAAAAAAATGTATTTTTCATAAAAATTATTTTTACCGCTTCTGTGACTGGAATTTATAAAATCCGAGAGACACGGTAGATGTCAGTAATTAAAATGTGGTTCAATGAGATGAAAATAATTTTTGTTGAATAGTAACTTTTAACTTTTTTTTACCACGGTTAAAAGTAAATAGTGTAATTAAGGGTAAAAATGATATTTTTATTACCCTAAGACATGTCCTAATTCTATTGGATAAGTGTAATTCTACCAAAAACAACCTTAGGAATAAAATATAACCATGTACGCCCACTTGGATTAGATTAGGACATTTCTTATTAATTTATTTAAAGAAGGGTTAAAATAGTTAAAATCAATGTTTAATAAATAAATAATTTTTAATATAAGGTTATACATAAAATAAATTAGACTATAAATATTCATTATAAATCTAAAAGGTTTTCCTACATAATGGTATTTTATTTGTAATTTTTAGACATTAAATAATTTAATTTATTTATGACACAAAGATGATTCAGTAATAATCTTATTAATGAAATATTGACATAATTGATGTTATAAATACCCAAATAAATGTAATTTGAGACTTTTTATGAATTCAAATAATTTTCTAGGTTAATATGACATGATATTATTTATTTAATTAACTTTTTTGGAACTAAAAATTCTGTTATGATTTTCACAAAAAATCAATTACAAAATCGTGTCAAAATTGAAATTAAATAGTTTTTAAAACAAATATTATATTATTAATTGTTATTTTATTCCTAAAAATATAAGGTTTGGAAAAAATGACTTTTATAAGGTTATATAAATTAATTATATACAACCTGGGGTTCGTTTGGCTTCTTATAGTAAGTTTATTAACCTTATAGTGTAAGAACACAAAAAGACACTGTAAAAGTAAAATTATCTGACTTAATGTTAAATCTAAATGATAAGGTTAAAATAGGAACCTAAACTTGTCTAAATTATATTGGATGATACTATTTCGACACATCCCCACCTTAGCTTCAAAATAACTCAATTTGGAGCTATTTAAAACCGAATTTGGGTTTATAATAAAATAATATTTTTTGTTTTTCCAAAGGAGCCCCTCTCCTCCATTATAAAAGGGAACCTCCTCCCTCTTTTCCTCAAAACCACATTGAGCCTTCAAGCTCGGCCAAACCCTACCTAATTCTCTTCTCCAATTCCCTATCAACATCCTAGAGGTTCTGGTCTTCTTCAAAGACCAATTTTAGTGCCCTAAAAGGAGATCATAAAGAGGCGCTTCAAAGAAGAGGTAATGTCAGTTATCGATTCTTTCAACTTTATTTATTCTTCCACTTCTTCTTCATAGGTTGATTAATTATGAAGTAATAAAATCAGTACCACTCATATACTGATATGTTATTATAAGTATGAAACAACCCTATTTCACCATCTATCCACCCAACGGAAAACGAAATCACCGCGCGTGCTTACGTACGGAATACCGTCTCCACGCCGTGGTGTAATATATTTTCCACCACCAACTTACTTGGATGGGTATAATGGTGTACATAATAAATATATATGATTATTTCAAATTGATATTGATTCTGAAATAGTATACATACACTCCAATACAATTCCACGATCATGAGAACGATATCATCGCCCGTGCGTACGTACGGACTACCGTCTCCACGACGTGATGAGATTCATTCTCCACGTTCACCATTCATGAATGATTATAAAGAATATATAATAAGTAATCATGAAATATATGAAATAATAATGATACTGGATTTATGTTTAAATATATGTATGTCATCTACTTAATTACATTCAACTCAATAAGGAAACGAAAACAGCGTTCATGTGTACGTACGGCCTACCGTCTCCATGAATGGAGTATTTATTTCCATTTACTAATCTATTATATATATGTATATTATGAATATATATTATATATAATTTATGTTTTATATTCTGGAATTATGTAATCATGATCTAAGTAATCTTATGAATAATTACAAGTCAAAACACGGATGACAAATGAAATGATTTTAACCAAAACGCTCTTTAACATGGAATTTACAAAAGAATGGGTAATATAAAATCATAAGTGAACCATATATGATATCATAACAATAAGTATGATTCTGGAATAAGTAAATGACATTATTTAAATCATTATACAGGAGGTTCGGACACTTACGAAGCACATCAGACCTAAGGTATGGGAAATATCACAATCTCATTTTTATCCGAGATTGTTTATGGTTTGGTATTTACTATGGTGTATTTTATCATCCACATCCATGTTTCCTCAAAATGTAATATTATTTCGATCCACCTACCATTGTATAAATCCAATTTTACCCTTAGGTGAGTTATGAGTAAATGATATGAAAGGAATATTTTGTCGTTTTTCATACGAGGTACCCTTTTTACTTTTCTGACAAAAGTACAAGAAGAATGTTTTTTTTAACTTATACAGCATGAATGGATTTTTAAAAAAATATTTCCAAGAGTATTCCTTCACAGGTTTTCAAGTTTATTTTTAATCAACTTCTTTTAGTTTAGAATTGTATGACATATTATGAAAGGAAAAGTGTTTTTGAAATAGAAAGGATATTTTCCTCAAGAATGGAGTTCAAGTGTTTTATCAAAATTATTTTCCATATAAGATAATGAAGGGTTTTGTTTTTATCCCTATTATTACATTTATTTTATTATGTTGTGATGGAATTATTTTTATGAATTCCTTTATCTTATATGAATTGTTTTATGATGTCACGATGTTTAAGATTCCCATTTTTATTACATGGGTTATGCAATGATATATGATTTATGATTTTGTGGAACAAATAAGAATGGTATCATTATGAGATGGGTGGGACCTATATCTCCCTCCAATGCATTGGGTAAAGATTTTATATCTCATGAGATAGAAATGGATGGAACGGCAGGTTAAACCGGTTCAGTGAAACATGACTGAAACGAGGAGTGAACTCGGTTCAAAAATGGACTTTGTCCACTAAGATAGTCTTGGCAATGAGTCTTGACTAATAAGAAATGATTCACTATGATTATGTGTGTATGCAAAAAATTTTCAGGTTTTATGTTATGATTATTGGGATTACATTTCACTACTATGACTTATCCCATGTTATGATATTATGATCTCTTTTGCAGGTTAAGATTTCCAAAATGTTATGTTCTTATGAATATGATGTGATTGATATTTCTTTTGTTTACCCTTATTGAGTATTTGAGCTCACCCTTTTAGGTTTTCTTTTCCCCAGGATATAAATAATGATTTTAGGTTAAAAAAAGGGAAGATCTTTGTGGGAGATGTTGAAGATATTTCACCATGATTAGAAGATTATATTCCAGGTTTCAAAAGACACTAAACTATTACGATCCTTGTGTGTGTGTTTCTGTTATATACTAAGTATTCCGCAAAAGTAATGTAATTTCCATGTACGTTAAGATTCAGCTCTCTATAGTTGGTATTAGAGGAAAGGTTTAGTCAACCTTTGGATACTAGGATGCGAGAACTTTAGTAAGATCCCTAGAGATATTTATAAGGTAAGTCTAGGGATGTCCCTAAAGTTAAGTATAAGTTATAGTCCTAGAATTGCGCTAACCATTTTATAATTAAACTAAAGATGTTATATATTGAAGGTAATCCCCCTTTATTATATTATTTTCCCTTGAGTGATTTTTACCTCTCAAACTATTCTTTTTGGGTTTTAGACGATGGATGGAACCCTAAGGAACCGTGTTGATCAATGTAATGGACAATGCAATGATTGTCCTCTTGAAAAAACAAATGTTATGGGAGATGGAGTGAAAAATCTTATTGTTATACTTACACAAGCTATGAATCATTCTGGACTTCCAAATGAGCAGAGAAGGGAACAATATTCTATTGAGTCCTTCATGAGGAAACGTCCACCTTCTTTCAGTGGGTTTTCTGATCCACTTGTTGTTGAACAATGGATCATTACCACTGAAAAGATATTTTCAGTTCTTCAATGTTCTGAACATGATAAAGTCATCTTATCAGTATATCGTTTGGAAGGTGAAGCTGATCAATGGTGGAATCCTATCAAGAATACGAGTCCAAGAGATGAAATTGAGTCCATGGAATGGGACGAGTTCAAGAACTTATTTTTCAATAAGTACTTCTCTCGTATTCTTCGAACAAAGATTGAAAAGGAGTTTCTTTAACTAAAGAAAAAGGATGATGAATCTGTTGGTATATACGAAGCGAATTTTACAAGGCTTGCAAGGTATGCATCTGGATTTATCATCCAACCTGAAAGTAAAGTTGATCGATTCTTCAGTGGCTTAAAACCAAATCTTCGAAGGGCATTAGCTATAAGAGACTTCAGTAGCTATGAATAAATTGTGCGTTGTGATATCATGGTAGAAATGGAAGTTGGTGTTACTTATCCATCTCATTGTTTGGACAAGAAACGAAAGATGGGGTTCAAGGAGAAATCTCAGAATAATGGTGAAAAGAAGATGAATGTTTCATTATGCTCAAAGTGTGGAAAGAAGTATGGTGGAGATTGTCTTAAAGGGACTAGAAAATGTTTTATGTGTGGAAAAGAAGGTTATCGAGCAGCCGAGTGTCGAAGTAATAGAAAAAGGGTTTCTAATTATGTGAATAAATAAAAGACTGCAGAGAATGCACCACCAACACTTCAATGCTTCAAGTGCAATGAAATGGGGCATTATGCTAATAAATGCCCTAATCCATGGGTTAGTGATGATCGACATGAGAAACCACGTAAGGAAAAGGAAAAAGGGAAGTCACATGTGATCACTATTGGCGATGTTGAATATGACAATGATGTGGTGGAATTATTAAGTGTTTATGTGATGGGATTCCAAAATAATGTTGTATATAGTATCGTGGAATATTGGAATATTTATGTATTGGTCTATTGTGGTTTTCAATAATTTTAAGGTACCGGTAACCCTGGAAAGTGATTGTGATATTTTTGGTAAGCAGATGATATGTGTATAATGAAGGGATAAGAAGATAATGAGATGTTTGATTGTATTCATGAGCTCATGATTGATATAAGGACTAAGTGATATCATGGTTTGAGTATAACGAATTTTGAGGATTTTGGTTTGTGGAAAGAGTTAACTTTTAACAGCATTCATGTTTTTAATAAGGTTTAATGGGTATTCATTTTTTTCAAGAGAATACATGATTAAGGCCTTCGAATGTTTGGAATGTGACCAACAAGACATATCTCATGATATATGGGGATCAACGAAGGTATTAACATTCTAGTTGTATGAACCCTTTAGTAATCGTTTTCACTATAATATGAGATTATACATCAGTATTTTGGATAAGCCTAAAGATTGGAATGGATTATGTTGGACATAAGTTAGTATTGTTTAATGATAGAAGTTTTTTCGATATTATTTATGGAATGTTATAGTAATATAGCTTTAGAAAAAGGAAAACCTGCAGGACGGGCGACAGCCCATCGCGTCAGACAAGGCTGTGGGAATCGAACCCACAACCGAAGTGTGACTGGCCTTTATCGCCTACCACTAGACTACAAGAAATCCTTGTTTAGTAGAAACTAGTTTTATTATATTAATTAGTATTATATATGAACTATAAGCCCATTTTAGGAACCATATATGATTAATCTCACTATAGATGGACATGTGTATTTTTTGATAACTTTTCTAACCTTTTGATTGAGACAGATGGAATGACCCATCATTCTATGGCATGATCTGCTAACACATCACGAATGAAAAATTCATCTTCATTTCTTTAAGAGATGAACTGGAAATTTTCCAATGAACGACCAACAGTGAGACTATACCAAAATCATGAAAGTATTTCTTCTAATTCCAATTTCATCAACATTAGGGAAATGATTTTAAAAAACAAAAATGTTGTCATAGTTCTCTTCTATCTGATGAATCAGATGGTACCTTATATAATTAAAATTTATGGCTTTGTGATTGCTGGCTTTTCCATAGCCATGTTATCTACCACTCTCCATCAGAACATGATGGTTAGATTTCTCTTCCATATCCATATTTTCACCTATGTGAAAACCCAGTGATTAGTTTATTTGGGTAACTGTTACGTTTCATACTTTTGTTTTTAATGATTGGTTTTGGTATTCCGTTTTACGATGTGGGTTTCTATTAAAGAAACTTTCTATTAGTAAACCATTTATATCTCCGATGAATTTCGAGGGAAAAATTCATTTTAAGGGGGGTAGAATGTAATACCCCGAGATTTTATGAAAAATATTCTTTTTAATTTCATTAATGTCTTGTGTCGTACGATACACCAAAAGGAGATTTCACAACACACATCCTCGACTTGCCTTTCATTACACGCAATCACGACCTTCCTCGATAGCACGTGTAGTACGCAATACCGAGTTTCAGTAAACAACGATATGCTATTAAATTATTATTAAAACTAGCCGTTATGAAAAGTAATAACCACTTTTTGAAATTTTGTAAATTTTATTTTTTAAAATGGACTTCATTTTTGGATTCGGAATATCGAAATTAGCTTAGGGTGAAATTTTGGTACTTTTCGGATAACTTTCATTTTATGATGAATAGTGAAAATTACTAAATTTTAATTAAAAACAACCTTTTTAATCGAAATAATCAATAGTGATAAATTATTAATTTGAGTGTTTTTAATGTATATTTAGGATATATTTATACAATTTAATACAATGTTGGTCATTGGATGTAATTTCACATTTAAGCCAGACATAAACAAGTGTCAATCTTTTAATAGTTATTATCTCTTAAGAACACGCTAATTGTTTAGATGGCGGGAATTAATTATTAAATTAATTAATGCAACTAATATGTTTTTAATTTGGTAAAATAGAAATCATTTTTGAGTTCATAATATCAAATATAGCTTAGGCCTAATTTTTGATATTTTTCTGGAAACTTTCATTTTTGATGAATAGTGAAACCACTAAGTGGTAGTTAAAAAAAATGAGTTTTTCATAAAACCTAATTTTATCGCTTCTGTGAGTGGAATTTCAAAAATCTGAGAGACAAAGTTTATGTCAGTAAGTAACATGTGGTTCAATGAGATGAAAATAATTTTTGGTGAATAGTAACTGTTTACTTTTTTTTTACCACGGTTAAAAGTAAATAGTGTAATCAAGGGTAAAAATGATATTATTATTACCCTAACACATGTCCTAATTCTTTTGGATAAGTTTAATTCGACCAAAAACAACCTTAGGAATAAAATATGACCATTTAGGCTCACATGTATTAGATTAGGACATTTATTATTAATTTATTTAAAGAAGGGTTAAAATAGATAAAATGAAATTTTAATAAGTAAATAATTTTTAATATATGATTATTCATAAGATAAATTCGACTATAAATATTCATTAGAAAGATAAAAATATTTCCTACATAATTTTATTTTATTTGTAATTTTTATACATTAAATAATTTAATTTAATTATGACACAAAGATGATGCAGTAATTATCTTATTAATGAAATATTGACATAATTGACGTTATAAATACCCAAATAAATGTAATTTGAGACTTTTTATGAATTCAAATAATTTTATAGGTTAATATGACATGTTATTATAAATTTAATTAACTTTTTTTCGAACTAGTCATTTTGTTATGATTCTCAAAAAAATCAATTACAAAATAGTGTCAAAATTGACATAAAATAGTTTTTAAAACAAATATCATATTAGTAATTGTTATTTTATTCCTAAAAATCTATGGATCGGCCAAATGACATACATAAGGTTATTTATATTAATAATAAACAACATGGGGTTATTTTGGCTTCTTATAGTATGTTTATTAACCATATAGTGTAAGAACACAAAAAGACACGGTAAAAGTAAAATTATCTAACTTAATGTTAAATCTAAAAGATAAGGTTAAAATAGGAACCTAAACTTGTCTAAATTCTATTGGATGAAAGTATTTCGACCCATCCCCACCTAAGATTCTAATTAACTCAATTTGGAGCTATTTAAAACCGAATTTGGCTTTATAATAAAATAATATATTTGGTTTTTCCAAAGGAGCCCCTCTCCTCCCTTATAAAAGGGCACCTCCTCCCTCTCTTCCTCACACCACATTGAGCCTTCAAGCTCGGAAAACCCCTGCCAAATTCCCTTTTCCAATTCACTCGAAACATCCTAGAGGTTCTGGTCTTCTTCAAATACCAATTTTAGTTCCCTAAAAGGAGATCTCAAAGAGGCGCTTCAAAGAAGAGGTAATGTCCGTTACCGATTCTTTCAACTTTATTTCTTCTTCCACTTCTTCTTCTTAGGTTGTTTCATTATGAAGTAATAACATCAGTATCACTAATATACTGATATGTTATTATAAGTATGAAAAAGACCTATTTTACCATCTATCCATCCTACGGAAAATGAAATCACCGCGTGTGCGTACGTACGGAATACCGTCTCCACGCCGTTGTGTAATCTACTTTCCACCACCACCTTACTTGGATGGGTATAATGGTGTAAATAATAACTATATATGATTATTGTAAAGTGATATTGATTCTGAAATTGTATACATACACTCCAATATAATTCCATGATCATGAGAATGATATCATCGCTCGTCCATACGTACGGACTACCGTCTCCAGGACACGATGAGATTCATTCTCCACGTTAACCATTCATTAATGATTATAAAGTATATATAACAAGTAATAATTAAATATATGACATAATAATGATACTGGATTTATGGTTATATATATGTATGTCATCTACATAATTCCATTCAACTCAATAAGGAAACGGAAATAGCGTTCATGCATACGTAAGACCTACCGTCTCCATGAACGGTGTATTTATTTCCATTTACTAATCTTTTATATATATGTATATTATGAATATATATTATATATAAATCATGTTTTATATTATGGAATTAATTAATCATGATCTATGTAATCTTATGAATAATTACAAGTCAAAACACGGATGACAAATGAAACGATTTTACCCAAAACGCTCTTTAACATGGAATTTACAAAAGAACGGGTAATATAAAGTCATAAGTGAACCATATATGATATCATAACAATTAGTATGATTCTGTAATAAGTCAATGACATTATTTAAATCATTATACTGGAGGTTCAGACACTTACAAAGCAAATCGGACCTAAGGTAAGGGGATTATCACAATCTCATTTTTATCGGAGGATGTTTATGCTTTGGTATTTACTGGGGTGTATTTTATCATACACATCCATATTTCCTCAATATGTAATATTATTTACATCCACCTACAATTTTTTAAATCCAATTTTACCCTTAGGTGAGTTTTGAGTAAAAGATATGAAATGAATCTTTTGTCATTTTCATACGATGTACCCTTTTCACTTTTTCGACAAAAGTACGAGAAGATTGTTTTTTAACTTATACGGCATGAATGGATTTTTAAAACAATATTTCCAAGAATCTTCATTTACAAGTTTTCAAGTTTATTTTTAATCAAATTCTTTTAGTTTAGAATTTTATGACATATTATGAAATGAAAAGTGTTTTTGAAGTTGAAAAGATATTTTCCTCAAGAATGGAGTTCAAGTGTTTTATCAAAATTATTTTCCATCTAAGATAATAAAGGGTTATTTTTTTATCCCTATTATTTAATTTATTTGATTATGTTGTGATGGAATTATTTTTATGAAATCCTTTATCTTATATGAGTTGTTTTATGATGTCACAATGTTTAAGATTCTCATTATTATTACATGGGTTATGCAATGATGTATGATTTATGATTTTTTTGGAACACATAAGAATGGTAACATTATGAGTTGGGTGGGACCTATATCTCCCTCCAATGCATTGGGTAAAGATTTTATATCTCATGAGATAGACATGGCTGGAACGGCAGGTTAAACCGGTTCAGTGAAACAGGACTGAAAGGAGGAGTGAACTCGGTTCAGAAATAGAAGTTGTCCACTAAGATAGTCTTGGCAATGAGTCTTGACTAATAAGAAATGATTCTCTATGATTATGTTTGTATGCCAAAAAGTTTCATGTCTTACGTTATGATTATTGGGATTACATTTCACTACTATGACTTATCCCATGTTATGATATTATGATCTCTTTTGCAGGTTAAGATTTCCTAAATGTTATGTTCTTATGAATATGATGTGATAGATATTTCTTTTGTTTACTCTTATTGAGCATATAAGCTCACCCTTTTATGTTTTATTTTCCCCAAGATATAAATAAAGATTTTAGGTAAAAAAGGGAAGATCTTTTTGGGAGATGTTTAAGATCTTTCACCATGATTAGAAGATTATATTCCGAGTTTCCAAAGACACTAAACTATTACGGTCCTTGTGTGTGTGTTTCTGTTATGTACTAAGTATTCCACAAAAGTAATGTAATGTCCATGTACGTTAAGCTTAGGGTCTCTACAAAGAGTCCCTTGATGGTTAGGATAATACGTTGCAGAGTCTTTTTTTGATAGATACTAATATGCAAACATAGTTTATTTGAAGCAAGGAGGGACTCAAGGGTAACAACTCTATACAAACCATTGACAAAGGGGTAGATGTATCTGGGAATGATAAAGAAAAAGTTAGTGCTATTTCCAGGCCTTCATATAGTGATATTTTTCAAAAAAGGTAAAATATGATTCTTGAATGCGAAGGAATTATGTCTATTGCTTCAGGAAGAAGGATGAGGAATGATTATTCTGACCCGTCGAAGCCGATGAAAACCCATTCTTCTCTTAATAGGGAAATATGGGTTTTCATCACTCTTAAAAAAGATTTTTTGGTCAATCATCCATACCTAGAACCACTTTTGATGGACCAGCCAAAGTCTCATAAGAAGTATACCAATCTCTTGTTGTAGTATAACCCAACTACTGAGTGGGAATCGACCACTGTGTTGGAGGATACTTATGATGGATGTGGTGAAGGGTATGGTTATTATGATATATAGATGATTCTTGTGTTTTTTTTTGTGTGTGTTTATGGTGTTTGAATTTAGAATGTTTTGAATTCATGTTTGGTTAATCACTTTTCCTTAAAAGTGCTTGTTGGTTTCTAACTTTTCCCATAAAAGTTCTTGTAATATAAAAATATTAATTTTAAAAAACCTATCCTCCATTGTTTCGTAGATTCCAAGTGTTGGATTTTTCTAGAGGTGATCCACATGTGATCTAAGTATCTATGGATGTCATCGATGGGATCTATGGGTGCTACCACAGAAGTTCCATCGCTTGTGATGTTTTCCTTCGATCGCCTTGAGAGACTCTTCTAATGTTCTCTCTTAGATTTAGTAGAGGAGGATATCTTTTGTAACTTGAGAGCATTCTTTGAGTAATGTACTTCTCTCTTGGCTTGAGTTCTTTCTCTAGATTCATTGTGCACAACCACAAAGAATGTATATGTTTTTTTATTATTATGTAATTGAGATTTATATTTATTAGAATTATAAAATGCACAAATTACCCAAAGTAATTTATTCACTTCATTTAATTATTTTTAAGACCCCATGTCTAATAATAACATCTGACTATTATTATCACTTGACATGCGCCATCAAACTACTTATATTATTATTTAATTAAATAAATAATATTATTTCTCACAAATCCCTTTAAAATATACACAGTTATATAAATTAATATACACGGCGTGTAATTTGGTTCTTTCATTTCCACTTTTTCCCCCACCACATTTATTATACATTGACTAATGACTATTTATTTCATAAATAAATATAATAAAATTATTTTCTAATCAATTTTTTAATTTTCTAATGATATATTCTCTTGAATAACTAGTGTCGAAATAAATGCGATCATGCATCATCATATAATTATTAAACCACATTCATTAATAATCATTATTCAACTTGTTAAAACTGAGATATATGGATACACTTAGTGTGTGACTATTTAGACCTCTTTCTCAGTGGAATTAAGTTGAGGCTACCAAAATTTAAAGGATAGCACCTAGAAACTTTCTAAGGCTCCCATAGTGATATAAGTTAATGCCACAATGATGTTTCACCTCCTACGAATGTATGTTATGAAATGTTATCCCTTTGTCTCGATATCTCGAATCAAGTAGGTTTCATTCTAGTGCCATCAACCCACGTTCTCAATTACCCTTTCTTTGAATTCTTATAATTGAACATTCCCATTCCTCACCATGGCCATAGATTTATTTACGCTAAATCAATTCCACGAAAGGTCCTTAGATATCAACTTCTGTTATGGAAGAGAAGGGACATATACTTTCTAGAATTATCTATTAATGTAGTATTACTCATGACACCCCCAACATATACTAAATCACTGTGAACAATGTTTCGTCATAGTTTTCGTTAATATATTTAATTTCGTGAGTTTTAATACTCATAATAATAATTATAAAGTCTATTAACAAATACACACATCATTAGATAGTACCAACCAATGACACAATGATATGTGGATTTCTTACTGGTGGGTTTCATTCTCCTAATATCCTCATGGATATTACCATGGGCTCACATAATGAGAAGGTGACTTAAATTTTTATTGGGTCCACACCCCTAATAGCATTTGTTATTTGTTTTCCTCAAATAAAATCATCCAAACATTGAACAAATATTCAAGAATAGTGTTACAGAGATTTAGGGTTCTCATTATAGAAGGGATCCACTATGTCCCTTTATTTCAACATCTATCCTTAGGATATTATCACATGCATTGTCATGCATAAGAACAATGAAGATGTGATAAGGTATTTATTTATATTGAAATCCATTAATACATGATTATCATAAATTATATTGTAGTTTTTTCTAGGCCACCAAATACAACATAAACATCATGTTCTATGACATGGATTCCAATACATTTCCATTAGAGAACATGATCGAGTACAATGGTGGGGTCACACGCCCTATGGACCCCCTTAAACCCAGTGTATTTTCTCCTTAAACTTCTTACTCCCAAATCTCCTTAATGTGAACATTGAGATAGGCTTGAGTGTTTCCAATAATGAGTTTTTTTTAACATAGAACATGATGATGGCCTTTATTATGAAATATATGTCATGGTGTGTGGTGTTCTCAATGTTATTCTTCTTTAGAAAACTATTGACGATGGTAGAAACTTAGTGTAATCATCATAGGGCTATAGAGGTTAATACATCCCTATTCTACTAGAGTGTGGGTTCCCCAGATTCTTTACATAGGTGTTACTAGGCTTAGTATTGCATTGTCATATCATGGAATGGTTTCCCCATATTGTTTATATAGGTATAATTAGTACTCTCCCAACTTCTATAGGAAATGGGTTCATTACCTACTAAGTTTTACTCCCCATTCTTGTGCATCAACAGCATGTGGGTCCTCCATGGGAGATTCAAATCCATTAGATATAGAGCTAAATTGTGACGAGAAGTCCCCTATACTAATTATCTATTTTTTTAACAAAATACGCATATCATTGTTATGGATCCCTCAGTTATGCTAAAAATTGAAAAGGAGAGGTCCCCTATGAATGGTTTCGTATATGTTTGTTCTTGATGCTGGGGATCATAGATGGACCATGGAGATATTTGAAGAGTCATCAACTTTGGCTTGGCTATGTGAAAAAGATCCCATTTCTTTCTAATATAAGTTTTTATGAGAATATAGATGAGTATATAATGTAATTAATTTCCATCTTACTTTTTGTGGACATTACTATTGTTGTATCTCTTTATCGATACCATTCAATTTTTCAGGCGTCCTATTGGGTATGTATATAGTCACCCATGCCTGGGATTTTCATAGACATGTCATGTATTATGATGATTATATATGGATCATCTATGATTACAGGGGAGCATAGTGATACCTAGGTGAATTGACCATATACGATGTTTGGTCATGGTAATTTGAAGCTGGGATGTCTCATAATTATTTATTTCTAGTTATATCTATCTTGGGATTCATTTCTAGATGGGTGTATATTTTTATCCTTTACACATTGGTTGTATTCTATTGTTCTATGATGTATTACATATTATTTATTTCATGTATGGTTTATCTATAGATATCAAAATCATACTTTATATTCCTTTACACTATCTTTTGACTATGGTGTGGTGCATGCGTACAAGTTCATTAGGAAAAGGGATACCCTTATAGATATTCCTTCTTGGAACTTTTCAATAGCCCCTAACCTGTTAAAGGTAGGCTTGGGGTTATGAAGACTAGACCTTCCATAAGAATTTAGTCCCCAATGGATTTGGTCATTATATAGACACTACTTATAAAAGGGTTGATAAGGTACACAATAAGGGAATATTAAAAGATGATGAATTTGTTTTTGGAAGGTACAATAATATAGAACATAATGTTATCAGATGTATAAAATGGATAATTCAAAAAGAAATATTTTTGAATAAAATGGGAAAATACCTATGAGGTCATGTTCAACAATTATTTCTAAAGATTAGAATTCCACACACAAAGATAATTTTAATCAAACGCTTTAAATCTATTGAACTATCTGGTTGGATCAATTAGAGTTTGATAAAAAATTAGAGACAATCCAAAAGAAATTAAGTGTTATATTTTCTAGGATTTGAAAGACAAATAAAGATAATATGAATCTTTTAAAAGATTATAATTTTATGATTCCAAAAGTAAAAAAATTAAATAAAAATGGGAAGTAAACATACTGATTTATAGACACTTCAAAACTACAACTGGAGGAGTTTATGGGTTGATAAATCAGTCATAGCCATATTTATCAAACAAAGGATATAATTGAAGATCCACCCTCACACCATTTTTTTTATTTTGATATGATGGTGGGAGAAGGTGACTAAGTATTGAAATTATTCATTAATGGGGAGCTCCAAAATTTGAGTGACGCTAATAAGGATTAACAAATATAATTTAATATGGGAATATGGATGACCCCATCAAAATTTGTTACATGATGTAAGATTTCTTTATACTATTGATATTTTTAACATTTATATGTTATTATTATTAATGAAGTATTATTATCAAACCAAATGGGGATGGTATAAAACATGCAATCTTGTTACATATATATCTACATGATAATAAGTTCAATAAATTTATATAAAATATGTATGTGTTATCTACTAAGTGAGAATGAGAAAACTATATCAACATGATAAAATAATGAAAAAAAATTTCTACACCATTATGACCTGTTATATAAAAATGAATAACCCACATAGTATTTGAGTTTACTAGTATATGGAACATTGGTAAGATAAATGTGATACTATGTTCAAAATTTTGATAATTATGTACTGTTATATAATTTATAAAATCACTTACAAGAATTGAAAACTGATTCTTTCTAAAATCCTTCTCTCAAATGAGAGTTCATCATATCACTTATAGAGAGAGATAGATTATATAGGGATATAATATTATTGAAATCCACACCAATGAAAATCATTAGGGGGAATGTAATTTGAATAAGATCCTTCCATTAATTCTCAATTATCATTTCAAGTGGTATCAAATATTGAATGGGGATAAGATATTGAAACAGGACCTAACTGTGTCAAAATGGATATATTTTCTTACATATTTTATTCATTTACAACTTGGGTTTGTAAGATACATCGACTTGAGATATATATATTTCTAAATTGATAATAAATCTAATTGTGGGTATTGAAGTGATCTTGGATTTAAAGAAGATTTGATTATATTTTTCATTAATATAAATGAAGCTAATATATACATAGATAATTTGGGTAATAGAATTTTTATTTACCCATTATATGGAGGTTTAAAGTGGTTCTCATTAATTTTTTTAAAATGAGAAATTTTGTGATTATAGTAGAATTAAAATTGAGTCTTATATACTAGAAAAAAATACATAGTGAATTGTTTCTACTTAAAGATCTAGCTAGACATCATTAAGTAGCATAATATTACATTAGATAGGTGTGGAGATAATATTAATGTATTAGACAATTATTAATGTGTTTGAGTGTTTTCCATAATTGTTCAAGAAATAGATTAATGTGAATAGTGAGATGGATGGTTCATTTATACTATACATCTTGGATAGCTGTGAATATTGAGTGTGAAATAAGTTCAACGTTTGGAGTGGAATCTAGATTAATGAGTGATTAAAGTATTTTAAATTTGTAGAATCCATCCCCATGTATTTGTGAATGAAGGATTATAAAAATAATGAAGAAACACAATTGGATGAAGTTTTAAGTTGTCTGAAATCATACATGAAATGAATGATATTTATGAACTCAAATATAATTTCATTTATTTGATGAAAAGTGATTGAGGATCATTTTTAAGTGTTTAATACATTTTCTTAATTCCCAATTTATTTTTTTTTATTTTTTGAGTGGTTGATAATGACTGGATATATACTAGATGATACCTTGTTTGAAATGAATTAATTCCTAAAAACATTCCTATGTATAGGTTCTATATAGGTGAATGGCTACACACACAAATTACTTCAATGTATGTGTCCTCATGTTTCAAAAGTATACAAGTATACAAATGTTTTTATATATGAATATCAACATTAATGAATTCAATGATATATCCAAATTCCTAATGAGTGGGAATCAATAATTTATTTGAACTTCGTATTGAATGATTTGATTTATATCAGAATAAATGAACTACTAACTTGATTAATGTTTCACATATCCAAATCTGGATACATAACTGAATTTTATATACCCTAAACCATGTATAAAAATTTATACCTTATAATTTAATTCAATCCCACATATGGAAATCCATTACATATCTGAGTCTACCTATGTGAATTTTATGTTCACATAATATATTCTCCATTACATCATAGGGAAAATATACCGAATTTCTAGAATTTATTATTCTATGTAGAAAATCAAATGAAATGATTCTCATGTTACAAATTCAAGATAAAAAATCATGAAGCTCATTTAATCCTTGTTTTGAGAATTTTTTGAGGAGTAAAAATATTTAATAACTTCTACATGTAGTTATTTATAGATAAAATGGATTTATTTGGTTTTAATGAATAATGCAGATGCAAATATATCAATACTTGATTGTTCAACAATGCTCATAGCCATTATGATCCCAGTCATTATGATAGAAAATGAAGGATATATTCAATTATATTTCTCTGTATTTTTCTATGATTTAGGTATATACTATTTTAATGAGAATCTATCATACTGTAAGTAAGATCTCTATAATGTATAATTGTATGTTGTATGTTATATTACAGCTATGATTATTTTATGTAATTTTTTTTGGAATCTTGTTAATATGAGTCCATATCTATTATAGATATTTTTTGAATACTTTTGAATGATTTTTAAAAATGAATATTCATTTATTAGGGGTATTATTAGAATAGTCATTGAATTTCAAAATGAGCGCATAATAAAATATTGGAACTCAAAATTTGTATTTTATATTGGTGATCTTATTATATAAACTATTTTTTATTCCGAAAATATCATTTGTGATATTTATAAAAGAAATTTGTGATTAATGAATCCACTCATGCCTGTGAGAAATTAAATAAATCATGTAATACAGAAAATGATAATGAAGAAGACGGTATAGATGATGTGAGAATATAGAGAGTTAAGGGAACTAATGCACTCAAAAAAGAAATAGGAGATTATTAAAACTACAATAAGTAATAATAAGAATAAACTAAGTGTATGATAAATTTGAAGAATATTTAGGTTTCAATAAATAGGTTAGATTAATAATATCATTAAAAAGCCATTATTTATAAAGTTTGAAAGAATAAGAGGTTGATAAAGGATAATGTGCATGTATTATATAATTTTTAAATATAGTTGATTCACATGAAGAAATGATAAGATGATTGGCACATAAGATTATAGGATCTCATAAATTGATTGAGAAATCCTTGTTTATGAATTTAGTTTAAAATATTTGAAGTTTATATATAATTTGGAACCACATTTCATGCATATATGTTGAAGAGATTCAGGAATTCAAATATCATGTATTGATGATATTGATGTGTATTTGGAGGATGTTGTAACATAAAAATATCATACATGGATCAAATATAAATTATTAGTTGGAAATAAACACTTATATGTATATGGTGAAAATCCATAAAAACTATTTGACTCAGGTGTACAGGGAGATCACTATGTGAATTAGTGACTATAGTCTTAAGCTATTAAATATGTAAAGTGGGATGTAGGTAAGTGAAGACCTATAAAATGCATGAAACATGGAATTTAAGAGTCTAGATGAGAGAATATTTGTGAGACTCTAATATAGTAATTCTGTTTTAAGTACCATCGTCTTTTAATAGGTGTCTTTTGATTATAGTGGAGAATAATTGATTTGGGTGTGTAAGTAATCATGTATAGGTGTAGGACTTTATATGAAACCTTGTAAAAATACTCATATTATTGTTTCTTTATTTGATTCATTAACCAATTGAATTCATTAACACAATAATTATGGGACTGATAATATATAACTCTAAGAGCATAAATTGAAAAAATAAGAATTCATAAATGTTTTATGTGACGACTAAATCAAAACTCCACTCTAAATGGTCCATTTTTCATTTAGGAATTTAAAAAATAAGAGACTTTTTTTAATTTACATACCTTATATCATTGTGTCGGAACCATATCTCACATATTTTTTTTATCAATTCTTCAATCATTACTTATCACATAGTAAAAATCTAAAGATAATTCTTGATTAAAAATAATGGAATATAATCAATTCTAAATTATATATATTGATTCAAATTTTTATCCTTAAAGACCAATACATAGATCCAAAATTTAACTATAATATCTTTAACCCATTAGAAATAAACGTTCATAATATGTTTGTAAATGATATCGGGAGATATAAGAGAATGGGATTCAAATATTTTTTCGCTAGAAAATAATACGAATTTTAATTATAAAATATTTTTATACTACCTTATTCTATACATTATTAATGTTTTATGGAAGATTAAATCTTAATTTTTGAATTATAGACATGTAAATGTTTTAAAAAATAAATGAATAAAACATGATATGGTGAACTATTCTTCACATAATGATTGTGTTTTCCAATAAATATCATGGCTTAAAAAATAGATATTGTGAGGAGAGATTTAATTAAAATGAATTGTGTGATATGTTGATTCCTTGAAGTGGCCATGTCAAGATGAATATTACCTTTCTATGATCGAAAGTTGTTGAAATATGAAGATAAATATTTGGAATTATTTTTAGGGATATAAAAAAACTAAAATTTTACAATTATTTAATTAATTAAATCTATAATGTTGTCTTCTATTTCAATTTTTTTCATTCATTTTATGCTCAAGGTTTTTTTCATGGTTGGTCATTGCTATATAAGTACTCCTATAAATGTAATGACCCAAGATTAATGTACATGTAAATTACATCAGTTTTTTAGAATACATAATACATTACCGAAATAGATTTTCAATGACTGTATTAGTTTAGTGACTTTAGTAACATAATGGTTATCCAAAGTCACTCATAACTGGGTTTCCACCTAGGATAACATCGGCGAAATGTGAAAACATGGATATAGAATAAAAATAAAACTATCAAGTTCTGATGGGGATTGATAGAGAACATCGAATTGAAAAATTTAACCCTCAAAATCCAAAAAACCATGATGATGTATGGGACCATATAATTCATCAGTAAATAAGGTGTTAGGATTAAATTTTTGGTTTAAATGTCCCTTCCATATAGTTTAAGAGTGAGAAAAAAAATACTTAATTGATTATGTATAATCTCATACATTCATTGTGCCTTGATAAATTTTTACTTAATCTATTAATCCAATAAAGGAAGGTGAACTTTTAATTCCTATATCACAAGTAGATATTGAGATCCATTAATAGAATGAATCTCCATTCCATGTTTCTTTATCTGAACCAATATTTAAGAACACTTTATGCATAAGCCCACATATGATGAGGTAATACTAAAACTTAAACAGAAGTTTAACTTAAAATGCCAAAATTGATAACCTTACAATCCTTCGAAATTCTAAAAATCGAAAACATTAGAATGTGGTTCATTGAATCATCTTAAAAGTTATCAACCATATATAATAAGGTATATCTTGTTGGTTATATTACAAATCTTATATACCATTAATATTGTATTCTCTTGAGTCATGGTAATAACCTGAATTACCATATATCATTATAGAAAACATGAAAGTTTTATTTATTCAATTTTTTGGATATATTAATTATGTACCAAAAAGTTTTATAATTTATCCATGATAGCATAAACCACCTGTCATGAAATCCATAAATATTTCCCAAGAAACAATCACCATCCAATTTACTTATTCAAATCTAATATATCTTTATCCAAACATCATTATTTTAACATAAGGGACACATTAAGGGTTATCTTTCCCTTAATAACGTGTTCTACAAGCATATCACATTGCCCTTCAATCACATTCATAACACCTTAGAACAATTCAAAAAGTATTTTCCATCCTTAATGATAAAATTATACTAAAAACATATCTATTTCACGATTTGTATAACATAATCTTTTACTTCCAAAACAAATAAACTGCAATCAGCCATCATTATTCTCTAACCATAACTTATGATCATTCATCTTATTCTTTCCTAAAATATGAATCATGTCTTAAGGATCATAAAACATAATCAAACTAAGAATCTTATTTCTAATGTAAAAGATAATGATAAAACATCTCATACCATTCACATGTTGTTTTCAATCTCATTATCCCCAGTAGTATAATCATTACAAATACCAACTTCATGATTTAATTTATTATATTTCAACTTAGAAAATCAGTTTTCCTAATTCCCATAATTTTTATATCTGAAACATTCATGTTTAACTATGTTCCATATATTTTTTGATATTGAAAAATACGAAATAGAAAAGTGATAAAAATACATATCAGATACTAAAAACACATAATAATGGGAAAATACTTATAATATTTCAATCTATGATATCTTAGGTTTAATCCTATGTTTTTATATGATCATAAAAAGAATTCTAGGCTTTTAACCTATAATTAGAGTTATCCTTAAGACATCCCTGGACATATCAAAAAAAAATCTATAGGGATCTCACTAATGTTTTTTCATCCTAGTTTCCAAAGGTTGACTAAAAATTTACTCTAAGGCCAACTATAAAGTCCCATGCTTGATTTATATGAAAATTACATCATTTTTGTGGAATACATAATAAATAACAAAAATTTACCCAAAGACCATATCATTTTAGTGAATTTGGAAACCTGGAACAAAATCTCCAAATTTGGTAAAAGATCTAAAAAATCACCCATATAGAAATTCCCCTTTATTTTCCAACCTAAAACCATTACTTATATCCTAGAGAAAAGAAAACATATAAAAATGTGATATCAAATGCCTAGTAAGGGTAAAAATGAAAAATACGAAACAAAACATAAACAGAATAATATAGAATCATGAACATAACATATGAAAATCATCCCATGTATAAAAAATATCAAAATCACGAGTCATAAAATAAGTCATGGTAGCTCATAAGGCATAAGTCATAAAGTAACTTGATCCATGAAAAAATATCATTGGATTATAACATGGAAATGAGGCAAACACAAAAACATAGAAAATAAATTTTATATTAGCGACGACATACTACCAAGATCAGCATAGTGGAAAAATTACTTTACTGAACTGAGTTCACTCATCGTTCCAAACATTTATTACTAAAGTAAATTTACTTTCTATTCCAACCCTGAATTAGTGAAACAAATTTAAATTTCATTCCAATCCATACTATTTCATGAGATATAAATCATTACCCTAGTTCTTGGAAGAATATATAAGTCCCACCCGTCACATAATGAAAACCATAAATACGTGTTCCATAAGAATATAAATCATTTAAAAAAACATAACCTAAAGAATAAAATGGTTTTCTCAAAAATCATTCCATCATAAAATAATTAAAGAGAAAAATGGATATTGTAAATATGATAAACCAAATAAAACCACATGAATAATAGGGATTGTATAATTGAAACATATCATTATTAAATAATTTCAACTTAGATAGAAAATAATTCTAATAACACACCTGATATTAACTATTTAGGAAAATATCCTTTCATCTTTGAAAACATTTTATTTTATCAAAATGCCTCTCAATTTTAAAAGAGAATATTTTTTAATGAAAATGAAATATTCTAAAGGAAGTTTTAAGAAAATAATATATTATGAAAGCCTAAACATATGTTCATGCCATATAATATAAAATGAAACATTTCTCTCATACTTTTGTCAAAGACGTCAAAAAGTACCTCCCATTAAAAGTGACAAGATATTTCTTTCAAATCATTTCATAAAAATTATCCAATATGTAAAATTGATATAATTTTTTTTAAAATATTATAAATAATAATTTAGAATAAATATTTCTGAAACATTGACTTGGATGATAAATATATCCCAGTAAATACTAACGTATCAATAATCTCGCATAATAATGAGGTTATAAAATTATCCCTTACCATTGCTCTGGGTTCCTTAATACGTATATGAACCTTTTGTATAAGAGTTTTCATAATGTTATTGAACTATTATAAAATCATATTCACTTTTTATAATATCATAAGTTATCATATTATTACCCTTTAGTTAATTACATTATTACTCATCAATTGGGTGTTAACTACTTTATTTTCGTACACATGTTTCATCAGATAAGTTCTTATTCCTCTTGATAGGATAGAGTTATATCATTTATAGAATGATATTAATATAAAATATATCATATATTTCATTCAATACATTTATATAATCATGCTTTAATGGATATCATGTAGAATGATTCACATCGCATTATGGATATGGTATGCCATACGAACGCACTAGCGACAATATCATTACAATTATTGTTAAATGGTATGGAAGTGGATGGTATAGATTTTGTTCTAGAATCCAAATCCTGTTTTAATAATCCTATATATTTATTATATTCATAATTATACCTATCTGTGTAAAATGGTGGTGAAAAATAGATTACACCATGATGTAGAGACGATAAGTCATGTGTACGCACACGTGATGATTTCATTTTTTGTAGGATGGATAAAAAGTGAAATTTGGTTGTTAAATAAATATAATAACATCTCAGTATATAAGTGATACTGTAATTATTATTTAATAATGGAAATAACTCATTAATAGAAAGTATAGGAATAAATTAGATTGAAATAATTGGTACAGGAGATTAACTCTTCTACGACATGACCCCTCTAGATCTCTTCTTAATGGAACTAGAGTTAGTCTTCTGAGAAGAAAAAAACCAATAGATTGTAACTTGGGAAGTATATAAGTGAAATAGGGAGGTTATGGATGATATTTAAGGTTCAATGTGATGTGAATAGGTGATGGAGGATGATCCATTTTATAATTGAGGTGAGGGGCACTTTTGGGAACTCCAAAAATATTATTTTACAATAAACTCAAAGAATATGAAAAAACATCCAAATTGTATTTATTTAAAATATGAAATGATATAAGGTCATAATATCATCATCCATTAATTTTTAGATAGGTTTTTATTTAATTTTGAAACATATCATTTCATTTACCATTAATTATTCTCCTTTAATATTATGCATGGAAACAAATTGTTCAATACTAAAATACTGCTATTTTTACTTATTGATGTCAATTAAACCATAAATGATTAATATATAACATTTTAAAGTAAAAAAATAATTATTTTATATTTTTTAAAATATTCTATTGCTTTTAAGTAATTTAATAAAACATTATTTTGAAAAAATGTCACCATCATCAATTTTGACATGATTAATTTAATGGATTTTAAAAAATATAAATAAATTATGTTAAACGTGAAAAAATATTTTATTATGTATATAATTGGTCAAGGTAATCTATAATTTTTTTGGATACATTAATGATCCCATATTTTATTTATTTTATTATTTCTGTTACCCTTAATTTTATATTTCCATTAATAAAATAATTACTACATCAGTTTATGTGTAATTATTTAATATACATACATGTTGTGTAAAAATAAAAAATTTAATTATATGGAAAATTTAAATCCTATATATTTTATTATAATACTTATAGTTTAATATATCTCTTGTAAAAACCATTAATAAAAGATGTTATATGTATTAAAACATGAATGTGACATCTTTAAAGTCATTTTGAATAAAATATTACAATTGTCATAATATTTTCCCTATGGCTCCAGAGGATCAATAACTCGAACATTGTATGATCATGGTCTAGATATACTAGAAAAATAATATTTGGTTATGTGTTTTTTGTTTTTAATAGTTATTTCCATTTTAATAAAAATTATTTTAATGATTTTCCATCAATTATTTAATTTATGCACTATCAATTTATAAGCCTTTAATGTAATTATTTAGTTTTAAAAATTAATAATTAATTACCATGATAACAAAAAAAAAATTAGGTTTAAAATTAGTATTTATAGTTGAATTTATATTATATATAAACTTATTTTAAAAATGATTAAGTTATTTTAATTTGACTAAGACATATTTATCTTTTCATTAAATAAAATATGTTAAATTTATTGATATCATGTAAGTTGCTTCCAAAGGGTATCACTTAGAACGAAATATAGTTTAATTCTACAATCAATTATCCAATAATATTAGGAAAAGTGTGAAGTTAATTTTATAATATTATATTTACCATTAATTACATGATTTACATTTTTACTTTATTAATAAATATTACCAAAGTTGCCATTCCTAATGCCAATAAAAAATAGAATTCAAATTATATAATTTGAAACTAATTATTACAAATATGGAATCTATTTTTAAAAATTTAAAACAATTAATTTTTAAAAAATATTTTAAAATTAATACCATTGTCCGAATGAAAAACGTGTTTTTAAAAGGTAAAACATTGCAAATAATTGAAATGTTTTTACATCAAAATTCATGGTAAAATTAATAAAAATGACCAAAATTATATTTAATGATAATTATATATTCTATTTTTACTTCAAAATCATTATATAATATAATTATCCACATAAATAATTTTAATGGAAAAGTTGTTTTCAATTAAATTTTAATATATCTTTTTACTATTCATCCAAACTTAAAAGTTATCAGAAAAATATAATAAATTCATCATATTTTTTCGTATCATGATTCCAAAAAATTTGTTACATTGTTAAATATAATATATATTTTTTTAGAAACTATAATTAAAATGGGTGTTCCATCAAATGGTGTCAAAACTACATTTTTTTGAAATACTTCTTTTATCTGGAAAAAATATTTTGTTTTTATATCATGTCTAAAAAACATATAAGATGAATATTAAATATTATTATGATTATATTAAATATGTATGGAATTATTATATTCTATGAAGAGCTGTTTTATTATTTTTAAACTCACATATTTGCATCTAAATAGTTTTTTGGATGAAAGTTAATATTGTTCATAGTTTCCATTATAGTGACTAGGTTATAATATAACATTATAATATTTATTTTTTTCACTTAAACATGTTCTTACTTGAAACGAATTCTATAAAAATAACATGAAATGTTTTGTAACAAAATCTAAGCATAGTGTTGATTGTAGTGCATGCTTATCTTGGGGTAGTGTACAACACAAGAAATAAAAGAATTTTTAAAAAAGTATATATCATAAAAATATTTGGGTGTTAAAATCACTCACATAATGAGTGAAGAAACTAATGTGGTAGTGTTTTGTAACCATCAGATTGGGATATGTATTCTATCAAGACCCGCCTTCACCAAAAGGAGGGAAGGGTCAGCAGATTGCTAGGCCCTTCCTTATTTAAGTTGAAGGAGAGATAATGTCCCCCGAAACCCACCTTCAATAGGTCCCGGAGTGGCGACTAGCACCAAGGGTATATAAATTTCTCACAAATGGAAGGCATTACCATTTTTTATTTTATAGGATCGAGAGATAAGGAGAAGAAAACCCAAAAAAAATAAGGTAGAAGGAAAAGTAAATCCAAAAGTATACCATTCCCACATGCATGTTTCAAAAGTAAAAGCCACAAAGTGAAAAAGGTGACTACAAGGTAAGTACCAAAGGGAAAAGAAAAACAACAACTGCAACTGCTCCAAAGGTCCAAGCTAGTAAGGTCCTGCGTGATCCCCGAAGTCCTCCTGGAAACCTGAAAGCTGTTTTATATACGTAGGGTGACCATACAAGTACACTCAGTAGGTAAAACCAAGACTCTCGGGCACAGGTGGGGGAACGTACTAAAGTCCCGTGAGAAAAAGAGTAAACCAAACACCGAACAAGGCAAACTATCCACCCCAGGCCTCACCAAGGCTCACTCCCCAAATAACGCAAGTCAAGTAATATATATATTAAGACCACATTGATGTTCGGGTACCCTGCACCACTTTCCCAATGGTTATTGAGACATCCTACTCATCCGACAAATCCCGCCATTCTCACTCCAGTCCCACTGCCACACCCGCCCGCACACACCTGGGCCACAACTACACGCAGTCCCACTGCGGAAATCCCGCCCGCACACACCTGGACCACAACTGTACGCAGTCCCACTGCTGAAATCCCACCAGCACACACCTGGGCCACAACTATCACGTGTAACCATGCCTGCAAACACCTTGGCCAGAACAACCACCATCACTCCCGAAGACACCTGGGCCTCATCCCGAAGACACTTGGGAAACCACCTGCCGCACACACCTGGCCAACCACCACACTACCCCTTCCGAAGGTTCTTGGGAAAATAATGGACCTCAGGCTATCACAGCATGCCCGAAGATACGTGGGCTATCTGGGAAAGGGAGTAGAAAAGGAGCTAATAACTAGCCACTATGAATAGTGTTGGGAAAAACACCCTCCCCAATGAAATGGGGGTGTTCGGCACTAAGTGCTCAACTTGGGTGGGGCGCGAATAAGAAACACAAAGCTACAATTATATATATATAGGTAACAAGCAATCACCCCTGCTAGGTTTTTCTTCATACACCCTACAGATCACAACAACACTCAAGTCCAAGTCACGACTCACTCTAACAACCCATGTTTCCCCTTTCTTATTTCACGTTCAGTAATAATGTTTATGTTTAAGCACTACTGGGAAAATAGTAGGCATAGGCATAAGTACAGGAAAGTAAACAGTCAAACATCAACCAAAACACCTACACCTGGTTGTCAACATCAGAGGATTCCACCCCAATTCCTGATATAAACAAGTAACCACCCAGATTTAAAACTAACAACCACCAAATCCATACCAACAGGAGATCCCATCCCCAATTCCACACGACCATCAAGGGTATAAAGGAACAGGGGATCCCATCCCCTCCCACATCTCCAGCAATCGACCTGAAAGGAGAACAACCAACTACCACCACCAACACAAGTCAGGGATTGTCGGTATTTTCAGATTTAAACGACTTAACACACTCCATGATTCAAATTCCTTGTGCTATAACTAGGAGTTATCACAGAAGGGTTGATCCTGGTGCGTTCAATTTATTCAGCCGGATATACGTGATTAACCAATCCACTTTTCACAGCAGGAATTTACAACCACAAACAAGCCATTTAAAACATCAGCAGGGTTCATTAGTGCACAAACAACGACCACCAAAGGCCTCGATTTTCAGGAGGCATAAGCCAGCACAACTCAACAAGATGGTCATAGAAGAAACAACATCAAAATATAAGATAGCATCAACAATCACATCCCCCCCTATTTCTTTATAGAATTCGTTCATTATCTTTATTTAGGTCTGCTTTACCCAATTCTACAGAATCAAAATCACGCCCACCCCGCATGATACACAAAAGAGAGACAAGATGAAGGAATTCTCTACTTGTTGATAGATAATCAGCATTTAGGCCGGTGGCGCGGAACTTTACGAATAACTATGTGCCTGATGCACCAGAAGCTATTTGTGAAAATCCACAGTCGAGGAAAGGAGAAACCACGACTAACCCTTAGTTTATAAGAGTCGGGGACGGTTGAGGTGAAAACAAGAAACCGCATAAGGCGCGGGGGGGTTTGGGTTGACCACGCGACTACACTCGTCATTAAAAAGGGGGTCGGGTGGCTTAATCCGACTTATGAACTGATTAAGTATTTAATTAATGCTCTTATGCGCGTTACGGGTCTTAAAAACACGCTTAAACGAGTCAAAATAGGGTTTAAACCCTATTTGCGCAAAGGAGTGCTACTGACGCCGATCGGTCAGACCGACCGGTCTCAGCGATCATTCTCGCTGATCGGTCCCACCGATCAGTCCCGCCGATCGGTCTCACCGAGACGCGACCCAGATTTTGGCAAAGGGAAGGACCAAGAGAGTCTGGGTCATCACATCAGATACCTCTCAATCTATTCTTGTCCCTGAGAATTTAAACAACCTAGAAGGAAAGGGCGGGTCCGAACAACCACCCCAAAAAGATACCTCTCAAGAGTGAACTACATCGTTAACTAAGAACACCCTCCTGTCACGAACCAAGCAACATACTAGGCCAAACTACCCGGGCAGGTGGGTTGGGGAGTCTCCTCCCCCATGTCAAGATATTATCCGCTTTGGGCGGCACTGACTCGCCCACACGGGTTTAATCGTATCCACCTTAATGCGTCTTGATTAGGGTTCGAGTTCTCTCCTTCCCCATAGCCGGGGCTTTTCACACACAAGCAGAGGAGGAAAACCAGTACATTTCATAGCCATAAGACAAAACGTTCTATCACAACAGGTACAACAAGGAACAAAACGTAAAACAACTCTGGGTATTGTGTACGCATCTGTGCTTCCCTCTGCCACGTACTCTCCTCAAGCCCACCATGCCTCCACAACACGCGAATCAAGGGAATGGTTTGCCCGCGAAGAACCTTTTCCTTGCGATCCTCGATCACCACTGGTCTCTCCATAAAGGTCACATCATCCCCGATGTCCAGCTCACCCCAATCAAGGACGTGTGAATCATCGTGAATATACTGACGAAGCTGGGACACATGAAAGACATCATGTATCCTTAGTATTGGCGGTGGCGACGCTAGCTGGTAAGCCACTTCGCCGACCCGCCGCAACACATGGAAGGGTCCGATGAATCTGGGAGAAAGCTTACTCCCTTTGTCGAACCTCCGCTGCCCACGCCGAGGGGAGACATTTAAGAACACGTGGTCCCCAAACTCAAAATCCATGGGCCTCCTCCTGGTATCAGCATACGACTTTTGTCGGTCCTGGGCCACCTTCATCCTTTCCCGTATGAGCTGAACCTTCTCTGTCGTGTTCTGCACCACCTCTGGACCAAGGATGCCTGCCTCTCCTACTTCGGTCCAACACACAGGCGAACGACATGGCCTCTCGTACAATTCTTCAAACGGGGACATGCCAATGGTATAGTGGTAGCTATTATTGTAGGAAAACTCTACCAGAGGAAAGTATTTCACCCATGATCCTCTTGAGTCCAGAACACATGGTCGCAGCATATCCTCCAAGGTCTGGATGGTGCGCTCTGTTTGTCCATCTGTCTGGGGATGGAAAGTAGTGCTAAGGTGTCACTGGGTGCCAAATGGATGCTGCAATCCTCTCCAGACTCACGAGGTAAACCGTGAATCCCTATATGAGACTATAGACCTTGGAACTCCATGCAACCGCACCACCTCATCCACGTACTTTTGTTCCAAAGCGTCCACAGCACTTGACTCCCTGATCACGAGAAAGTGAGCCGATTTTGTCAACCTGTGCACTACCACCCATATGGCGTCATACCCTCCTTGGACCATGGGTAGTCCCGTGACAAAATCCATCGAGATGTCATCCCACTACCACTCGGGGAAATCTAGGGGCTCCAGTAGGCCGCCTGGAACTCGGTGTTCAGCCTTCACTTGCTGACACACTAAGCACTTGGCCACAAACTCTGCCACCTCTCTCTTAACTCCGGGCCACCAAAACTGCCTCTTCAAACCCTGGTACATCTTGGAAACTCCTGGGTTTACCGCCAGGGGTGAGTTGTGGAACTCACTAAGAACCTTTCCGCGCATTGCCTCCGGGACAAACAATCTTTTTTGGAAAATTATCCGGTTCTGGCCATCCTCTATCCATCCTTCCGGAGCATTGCCCTGGTAAATTTGGTCACGCATCACTTCACACTCTAGGTCTCCCCACTGAGACTCCTCCACTTGCTGAAATAGGGATGACTGCACTATCATCTATTATAGGTAGCCTCTGCCACTATCCATCTTCGCATCCAGGTGTAAGGCAACCAACTCCTCCATTGCTTTCCAGGCGTCTGTCGACTCTCAGACCGCATCCTTCTAGGTCCTCCTGCTCAAGGCATCGGCCACTACATTTCCCTTTCCCTCAGTATAAGAGATCTCAAAGTCGTAGTCCTAGAGGAACTCCACCCATCTCCGATGTTGCAAGTTTAAGTCCCACTGGGAGAAGATATACCTCAAGATTTTGTGATCTGTGAAGACCACAAAGCATTCCCCGATGAGGTAGTGTCGCCATAACTTTAGTGAAAAAACGACTACTGTAAGCTCTAGGTCATGTGTGGCGTAATTACGCTCATGGGAACGCAGCTGCCTGGACCCATAAGAGATCACCCCTTGTCGCTGCATCAACACGCATCCCAGGCCCTATCCCAAAGCATCACCGAACACCTCATAGGCCACACCTTCTTCGGGTAATCTCAGCACTGGGGCACTGACCAACTTCTTCTTCTGATAGCTGAAGGTTTACTGGCACGGCTCACTCCATACGATGGCCTGGTCCTTCTTGGTCAGAGCTGTCAAAGGGGCTGCTACCCGGGAGAAGTTGGGCACGAATCTCTAGTAGTAACCCGCTAGCCCGAGGAAACTTCAGACTTCTGCCACATTATTGGGTGCTTCCCAAGAAACAACTACCTCAACCTTTGATGGGTCGACCACTACCCCCTGCTCAGACACAACATGCCCGAGGAAGTGCACTTATCGTGTCCAGAACATGCATTTTGACAACTTCCCATAGATCTGGTGCTATCGGAGGACCTCCAAAACTGTCCTCAGGTGCTCTGCATGTTCCTCCTCTGATCTAGAGTAGACCAGGATGTCATCGATGAACACAACCACGAACCGATCTAGGTACTCCCAGAATATGGAGTTCATGAGCCCCATGAACACAGCCGGGGCGTTTGTAACACCGAAGGGCATGACTACGAACTCAAAGTGTCCATACCTGCATCTGAACGCTGTCTTCGGGATGTCGCTCTTTTTCACCCTCAGCTGGTGGTACCCAGACCGCAGGTCGATCTTCGAGAACCATCCTTCCCCTTTCAGCTGGTCAAAAAGATCATCTATCCTTGGGAGAGGGTAGCGATTCTTGATCGTCACCTGATTCAACCTCCAATAGTCTATGTACAACCTAAGACCACCATCTGCCTTGTTTTCAAACAAGACCAGAGCACCCCACAGTGACACACTCGGACGAACATAACCCCTCTTCATCAGATCGTCAATCTGTATCCGCAACTCCCATAGCTCTGAAGGTGCCATCCAGTAAGTATCCATCGAGATTGGATGAGCGGAGGGCTGCAGGTCTATCCCGAACTTGATATCACGTCGAGGGGGTAGAGTCGTCACCTCCTCAGGAAAGATGTCCATAAACTCACGGACGATCTCTGGAACTTCCACCATTTTAGCATCTACTGATTCTACTGTCATCTCAGCCAACAAGGAGAGGAGGGGTTCCTCTCTCCTGTTTCCCTTCGGACTGCTCCGCTCACCGGTGAAGGTAACACACCAGCAGTCCATGTCTGAGAATACCACCCTTCTTTGAAAACAGTCGATGACGGCGCACACAGAAAATAGACAGTCGATTCCTAGGATGACATCGTATGGATGAATCTGTAGCAGAAGAAGATCCCTAACCGACTAATGTGGCACCAAAATCAGTCTACATCCCCAACAAACGAACAACAAGTCGGTCTGACCTCCAACTGGTGTTCTCAACACCAGGGGTACTAGAAGTCTCTCAGCATCTAGACCCAAGGCACGGGCTAGATTGGGTGCAACGAAGGAGTGAAAATCTCCGGTATCGAACAAAGCATAAGCAAGAGTGCTAAACAGACTGATCGTACCTCGAACAACCTCTGGCCCTGCTAGAACTGCTGCCTCTACAGTGTGAAACTGTCCATGCCCAACTCCCCTGCCCCTCGGCTATCAGCCACATCCCCGACCATGTCCTGGTCGATGTCCTTGTGGAGTGCCCTGAGGTCGGCCTCCTCCTCCTACGTCTGACCACGGAGGAGCGGGAGCTCGCTGTCCCTGCTGCTGCTGCTGGAAAGGTCTGGCTAGAAGCTGCTGTTGGGGCGGGTGCTGGGGATGACTGCCACTACTGTACTACACCCGGTCGGGGCACTGACTCCAGAGATGCCCAGGGCTCCCACAGATGAAGCACCACGGTCCGGGGCCCATAGGAAAAGGGCGAGGGTCGGGGTATCGAAACTAAAACTGTTGCGGCCTACTCCCTACGGGTTGGAACCTAGAGGGTCCTAAAGATAGAGGTCGGGTGCTGATGGCCTTCCCCTTTGATGGTCCCAGCTGGATCCCCTCTCGCGACACTCCCCCTAGAGCATGCATCCGCTCCACCACTTCAGCCTTCTTCTGGACCTCCAAGTACGTCGATAGGGTAAAGGGGGTAACAGTATACTGGAGGGAGGGTCGGAGTGCCTCCTCCAAACGTCTTGCACGAGAATCCTCGTCGGGAAAGAGGTTCGGAGCAAAACGTAGGAGGTCCTTGAACATGATCCCGAGCTCCCTCACAGACATAATCCCCTGCTGGAGGGAGAGTAGTTCCTGCCTCTTTTCTGCCTTCATCGTCGAGGAGAGGAATTCCGCCCGGAACTCCTTCTCGAAATCCACCCAAGCCACCTCAGACTCTCTCCTCTCCCCCAGGTAAAGCATCCACCACTGACGTGCTGCTCCACACATCTGGATAATGGCCAGAGGAACCCAGTACTCGTTTGGGGCCCGAATCAGGCCAAAGGCTATAACAAGCTCCTCTAGCCAGCCTTCCGTCTTCATATCGGAGGTTCTGCCCTCATACTTCTCGAGGGCCTGTCGCTGGAAGGCTCAAAGAGTCTTCTTACACTGGTCGTCCTCTTCCTCTCGATCAGCTCTCTGTCGATTGGCCAATGTAGTCTCTGGGGCCTCTATCACCTGTACCACACGTGGTTGCCTTCCAGGTGCCATAGCTGCAAGGTAAATAAGGAATGCCTAAGCCCAAGTAGTGCAAAATATCGTTCTCCAAACTTCTAAATATTTAATTTATTCTTAATTCCCAAGACATCCCAGAAACACAAGAACACATGTCATTATAATAAATGTACCTTTCCTAGGGTCTCTACCCTGCAATCAGTGTGGCCTCACTTGGTCGTTCGGAAGGTCCAGAGTCCTTGCATCGGATCACGGGGGGCCCTAAAATCCTGTGCCCTAACCGGTCATCCCTAGCCTAATTCATGCTCCAATGTCACCCAACACCATTGCCCTACCATCCCATGCAATCCTCACTATTCCTAACTCCAGACTCCATCCTATCTCTCAACCATCACCTCTGATACCATTCTGTCAAGACCCGCCTTCACCAAAAGGAGGGAAGGGTCAACAGATTGCCAGGCCCTAATCCTTCTTTAAGTTGAAGGAGAGATAATGACCCCCGAAACCCGCCTTCAATAGGTCCCGGAGTGGCGACTAGCACCAAGGGTATAGAAATTTCTCACAAATGGAAGGCATTACCATTTTTTATTTTATTGGATCGAGAGATAAGGAGAAGAAAACCCAACAACACCATGGTAGAAGGGAAAGTAAAGCCAAAAGTAAACCATTCCCACATGCATATTTCAAAAGTAAAAGCCACAAAGTGAAAAAAGCTGACTACAAGGTAAGTACCGAAGGGAATAGAAAAGAAACAACTGCAACTGCTCCAAAGGTCCAAGCTAGTATGGTCCCGCGTGATCCCCGAAGTCCTCCTGGAAACCTGAAAGCAGTTTTATATACATAGGGTGAGCATACAAGTACACTCAGTAGGGAAAACCAAGACTCTCGTGCATAGGTGGGGGAACATACTAAAGTCCCATGAGAAAAATATTAAACCAAACACCAAACAAGGCAAACTATCCACCTCATGCCTCACCAAGGCTCACTCCCCAAATAACGCAAGTCAAGTAATATATATATTAAGAGAACATCGATGTTTGGGTACCTCGCGCCACCTTCCCACTGGTTATTGAAACATCCTACGCATCGGACCAATCCCGCCATTCTCACCACAGTCCCACTTCTACACCCGCCCGCACACACCTGGGCCACAACTACACGCAGTCCCACTGCCGAAATCCCGCCCGCACACACCTGGGACACAACTGTCACATGTAACCATGGCTGCAAACACCTAGGCCAGAACAACCACCATCACGCCCGAAGACTCCTGGGCCTCATCCTGAAGACACTTGGGAAACCACCTGCCGCACACACCTGGCCAACCACAATACTACCCCGCCTGAAGGTTCTTGGGCTGATAATGGACCTCAGGATATCACAGCCTGCCCAAAGATACTTGGGCTATCCAGGAAATGGAGCAGAAATGGAGCTAATAACCAGCCACTATGAATTGTGTTGGGATAAACACCCTCCCCCATGAAATGGGGGTGTTCATCACTAAGTGCTCAACTTGGGTGGGGTGGGAATAAGAAACAAAAAGATACAATTATATATATTTAGGTAACAAGCACTCACCCAAGCTAGGTTTTTCTTTAGACACCCTACAAATCACAACAACACTCAAGTCCGAGTCACGACTCACTCTAACAACCCATGTGTCCCCTTTCTTATTTCACGTTCAGTAATAATGTTTATGTTTACGCACTACTGGGAAACTAGTAGGCTTAGGCATAAGTACAGGAAAGTAAACAGTCAAACATCAACCAAAACGCCCACACCTGGTTCTCAACAACAGAGGATTCCACCCCAATTCGTGATATAAACAAGTAACCAACCGGATTTAAAACTCACAACCACCAAGTCCATACCAACAGAAGATCTCATCCCCAATTCCACACGACTACCGAGGGTATAAATGAACAGGGGATCCCATCCCCTCCCACATCTCCAGCAATCGGACTGAAAGGAAAACAACCAACTACCACCACCAACACAAGTCAGGGATTGCCGGTATTTTCAGGTTTAAACGAGTTAACACACTCCATGATTCAAATTCCTTGTGCTATAACCGGGAGTTATCACATAAGGGTTGATCTTGGGGATTTCAATTTATTCAGCCGGATATACGTGATTAACCAATCCACATTTCACATCAGGAATTTACAACCACAAACAAGCCATTTAAAACATCAGTAGGGTTCATTAGTGCACAAACAACGACCACCAACGGCCTCGATTTTCAGGAGGCACAAGCCAGCACAACTCAACAAGATGGTAATAGAAGAAACAACATCAAAATATAAGACAACATGAACAATCACATCCCCCCTCTTTCTTTATAGAATTCGTTCATTATCTTTATTTAGGCCTGGTTTACCCAACTCTACAGAATCAAAAGCATGCCCACCCCGCTTGATACACAAAAGAGAGAGACGAAGGAGGAATTACCTACTTTTTGATAGATAATCGGCGTTTAGGTTGGGGGTGCGGAACTTTACGGATAACGATGCGCCCGATGCACCAGGAGCTGTTTGTGAAAAGCCACGATCGAGGAAAGGAGAAACCACGACTAACCCTTAGTTTATAAGATCCAGGGACGGTTGGGGTGAAAACGCAAAACCGCGTAAGGCGCGGGGGTCGTGGGTTGACCACGCGGCTCCACTCGTCATTAAAAAGGGGGTTGGGTGGATTATGCCGACTTATGAATTTATTAAGTATTTAATTAAAGCTCTTATGCATGTTACGGGTCATAAAAACACTCTTAAACGAGTCAGAATAGGGTTTAAAACCCTATTTGTGCAAAGGAGCGCTACTGACGCCGATCGGTCCCACCGATCGGTCTCGCCGATCGGTCTCACCAAGACGCGACCCGGTTTTGGCAAAGGGAAGGACCAATAGAGTTTAGGTCATCACATATTCTATGCAACCCATGATCATTATGAAAAATAATGAATCGTCTTATGGGAATTCATGAATTGATAAGTTGTTACCTCAATAAATTTCCCCAAAATCTTGATCAATACAAACAAATGGAGATAACCATCTTTATATATGGTTTTTTATATTTACATGGAACTACCCTTATAATATTTTCCTTTCATATTCTAGAAGAAAAATATAAAATTAATATGAGTGATCTATAAATGATTCATAACATGGGAAATTTACCTGAATAAAATATGAAGATCCACATTTTCAAATATATATATATATATATATGATACATACAAGTAAAATAGAGAATCTATCAAAATAATAGTTTTAAAGACATTCCCCTTTTTACATAAAAATAAAGATAAAGATTGATTGATACATCATCCCGTAAACATGATCGTTACATCCACATAACATAAAGAAAATATTTCATTCCAATATTATCACAAGAATTATTTCGTTAAGAGTTTTATAGAATTAGGGAAAAAACTAAATGAGATATCCCATGTTCTTGGTATCAAGTGAATATTTTATCCATAATATGTGAAACTACATAATCCATAAGAAATACTCAATATCTCTCATAAATTATCCACATACAAAATTATGATATATACTCTATACTTTTATTATGTTCATAAAATGGGAAAATAGAAACATAAAAAAGGTGTGATTAAGATTATCACAATGGGAATACATAATCCTTAATAATAAAAAAATCATAAGTGAGCATAATATGAGAATATGGGTGTAATCAAGATATATAAGAAACTTTTTCCCATAAAACGATGGAAAAACATAATACATAAGTCTTTCTGTAACTTTAGACTTGAATCAAAAGAGTGTGGATACATGAATCAATAAATAGGATCCAAGAGAGTTTTACATAGTCATGATAAATAGCATTAAACAAAAGAATATTTTTTTCTATATGATACAAAACATTATTATTGGGAAACATTAGTTTCATGATCCCCATCATTAGTGGCCAAACTTATGAAAATCTAATATATACCAATAAATACTTATCACATGATAAAGAAACTTTTACCTAATACATAGTAGGTTGATATTGGACCACACCCATCATTCATACATAAATACATGTTCCACATTAAAATCATTTAGTTAGACCATGATAACGAACACATGGAAATAATGTGGTTTATAAAAAATTCAAATAAAGATTATTAACTTTTTAAAGAGTAAATAACCCATAGAATGATAATGGTTTTCATTCCACACATACTGAATAAAATATGAAAATAAAATAGCTTCCATACTGTTTTAAAATTGATTCACATATGGAAATCATTAAAAACTCCATGAAATATCCTACCATGATAAATCTATAGAAAATAAAAGGGAATCTAATGACGTCAAGTAACTTTAAAAGTAAATACCATTAAATAATGATAATGAAGAATATAGTATATACACCATGTAGATAAAGTTTATATAGTTAATAAAATAATTTTCCCTAAAAATTGATTTATGATACCATGGTGGACATCCTTCAATCAAAGGAATCAAAAATTGGGAATTCACTAAGAAAAATAATTTAAAGAAAAATTATGGCCATACACTAAATATGATTCAGTAAGATAGAGGAAATGATTAATCATTCTTAAAAATTATTATAACATAAATAATACAATGAGATAATGTGTATTATATAATTAAAATAGAGACATTGAAAATTATAAGATATTTTTTTGAAAAATGAATTTGATAAAAACAAGTTTTTTGGAGTTTTATAAAAATCAATTTCGTAATAAGAATTATCCTTAATCCTTTGATTTTTTAACAATATATTTTATAAAAACATGACAAGAAAAATATAATTTAGAATCTATGAGAAAATATAATAAAATATTCATGTCAAATGACAGAGGTGGTGGAATTGTTTTTTCACATAGAAAAACATAAAAAGAGGTTCTTTTCACACATTGATGAAAATGATCTATAGAATTGTTTTTCTAAATTTTATAAAATTTTATTAATGACATTTTGGTAGTTAAAACTAGCCTTAATCCGTTATTTTATCATAGATAAGAAAATATTAATAATCACCCAATGAATACAGTCATAGAAAAAGGGAGGACGATAATTAAGATGAAAATACATGATTTTTTAACATAAAATGAACCCTTTAGATATGATATGAATCAAGGGGATATAAATATTTTATGGGTCTAAAAAACCCTATGAATATATAATTAAAATTATGAGGGTGTTTATATAGAATAAAAAATTTCTATATGTATTATCAATCAAAAGAAATCTTTATTTGAAAATAATATTGGTGATGAAACCCTTATGATTTGATTAACATTTTAATCAAAACCCCTTTTAACATTGGTATATTTTGAATAAAAACCCATTTAAAATATAGAATTACTTTTATCTCAAAAAATATCATTAATTTGTCAAAATAATTATTTATATTGTAATAAAATTGTAATAATGGTATCATGATGCAGATAGAGAAATAAGTCTCAAGATATTAAATTTGAGAGAAAAAACCCCATTATTATTCAAAATGAACACTAACCTCTTGTAAAAAAATGACTATCATAATAACCCATTTAAGAACCTTTTTTATATGTATAACCATTTAAATCTCAATTTAGAGTAATTCACTACATTAATATTAGTTATTTATTATCTATTTTTGATATTGTGTGTGAGTAATCTTGATTGTTTTGAACTAGTTTCGTAATAGTGGTGTTATTATTCATTATTCTCCATAATTTCATCATCATTATATCTTAAAAGATACTAAAATTAATGCTTTATAATTATTTATAATGTTTTAATTTAATTCAATGATAGTAATGTTTATGATCCTAAAATGTTATCTCGGGGAGAAGCATGTTTTGACGATTCTTATCAAACCATGGGTGTTTTCTTAAGTAAGGATTTGTGTTTTTGTATTCACATTCTAGAACATAGAAAACTCATCATTTAATTATTTGTGTAATATATTTAAATAAATTAATTTTCTATAGTAATCCATTATATAAATTTATTTCATTGATTAAGTAGGTGGTTAAACCAACACATACAAGAAAAAGCCTTAATTAATGGATGATTGTGAAGTGATTTAGTTGTAATATCATTATATAAAAATCATAATGTACATATTATGTGTTTTTATATTATTACACAATAGAATTTTCATGATTTGAAAATGTAATGTAACCCAAAAAAAGTTATTTCATACTATGAATAAATCATTTTTTCTCATAGAATGTACTTTTGGATCGTTGAATTTACCACAGTTGTTTATTTCATATATAGTTAATAGGTTTTTCAATTTTTATTTATATAAACTCAATAATTTAATAAAAATAATTTTTATCCCTTATAACTGTTATATTGACAATGAATTTGAGTTGATGATGAAAATAAAAATTGAAATTTATCATTCTATGTAGGTTGTAGTCCACAAATATTCTTTGAAGATGATTTCATTTTCCATAGAATGTGTGAAAATGAGTTATATGGTTTATCATTTAAGAATATATAATATTTTTTAATATAATTATTATTTATTACATTCTCTATTAATACCATACTTTTATGGTGGTGTGGTAAAATTGACACGACACTTATTGGAGGTGGTAGTCTGCACAACACATGAATGCCAATTTCATTTTTCATGATCTAAAATGGAACGGTGGTTAAAGATCATAAAATAATTAGAAAAATATTAATGTGTAGTAATCATATTAATGTTATCATATTAATATGGTTTAATGTAATTTTAGAAAGAATAACTTAACATAAAGATATATAGATGTGATAGGATAAGTTTGAAATTTATACCACACTTCTTGGATTATCTCCATTGAAAGGGGGTTAATCCTTTTGGAGATTTTATTTTGAGAATATTAGAACCTCTTGAAGGTGTATAATAATTTTTAAGGAAAATTTGCATAGATTTTGGGATGAAATACATGGATTTTGGTGTGACGGTTAGTGAGGATAATAATTCCCCCTTTAATAAGTGATAATGGATGACATTAATGAAAATATCAAAAACTTATTAAATATGATATGTCACTCTCAATTAAAGTATTCAAAAAATTATAAACTAATATATAGGGGAATTAACAATGTAGAAGAAATCTGCAAACACCCATTCCTACACATGTTTTAAACAAGTTTTTTGTCTTCACCACTTGTTAAACCCTTTTAACCCCTTTTGATTTTTATTAAGGTAACTGTTTTTTACCAAACTAATTTATCCTTTCCTCTTAAAAAAAATGGATACATATTCAATTATTTGGACCTCATGATTTAAAATTGGAAGTCATTTTTATTTTAAAATTTTCACAAAGTGATAAAAACTAATTTTTAAATACTAAATTTATAATTTTTAAAAAATTGTTTTTTAAATATATCACTTTAGTTCTAATAAGATAAATTTTGTTTTATAAATTAATATAAACATTTTTTAAATTATGAATTAACTTAAAAAATAAATGAAATTATTGTAAAAAGGTTTCTTGAATTTTAAATTCACACTTATATAAAAATAAAATCATAAAAGTCATTTTATTTGTAAATATAATATTTTTCAATACTCACCCCAAAGTCAACATTTTTTGAAAATTACTAAAAAACTAATCATAAAATTATATTTAAATTATAAATTTAAAAATTATGTTCATTTTTTTAATTATAATTCTATAATGTTTTATTTTAACTATTAAATAAAATAATAAAATATAAGGAGATACACTCTTAATAGTAAAATATCTTTTCAATGCACTCACAATTCTTTTCATATTTCCTATCAATTACTTATCAAATTTGTGTTATTATTATATGTAAATATATTACTCATATAAAAACATATAATATATTTAGGTTATATAAATAAGGAACAAGAAATTTATTTCTAGGATAACAATTTTTAGAACAAAATGACCTCAATAATTTAATAAATTATTTAGAAAATAAACATCAATTTTCATTAAAATCATAAATGAAACAATGTGTAAAATAGGTGTGTAAAATAAATAATTACATTAATAATGACCACATTATATCATCCAAATTTCATGTTAAATAACCACTTATTATCTCTGTGTAATATATAATCATATGGTATGTTCCAGAATAAGTCAAGGGTTGGGATTCGGCTAGCATAGATCTCATGTAAATTTCCACAAGTTTGAATTTATCCTGAATATGATTTAAAATATATAATAATTATTAAATTATAATTTGGGAATGTTCTGGAGAAATCCATATCAATGATACCACCTTCACAATATCAGTTAAATGATATTCATAAGGAATACTTCCTTTAATCGATGCCATTTCAATCCTTCATATATTTCATAATATGTTTAATTTTTTGAACACCAACTAATTTAACGACTATATTATAATGTCCAAATTATATTTTGACATACTAAAATATTAATTTAGTTCTATGATTCAAGTAAAATATTTTAATAAAATAATATTTATTTATGTAAAATACATTGTGAAATATCAACTCGTTAAATTAATGAGTTTATTAGATAAATCCATCAAAACAAGAGATACGATGGTAAAAACATTTATAGATAATAACTTCTCACATTAGACGATGGTGGAGTAGGTGAATGAAATTAATTTTTTAAATTCAACTAGATAAGGATTCGGCTTTTGAGTTATGTGAGATATCCGAATATTTACTATAGAACTGTCGACAACATGATGTACCCATATTTGGATCCAATTGAAAATGCATTACTATCAATTTTTCCTAAATACACGGGTTATGATTGATGCTTCTAAGGATAAATTATTAATTCCAAAAACACTATACACATCTCAAGATATTCTATATTATTTAATACACCATTTTATATTATAGATAAGTCATATTATTCCATCTCAAAGTGATATGTATTAAATTTCATCATTTATTAAACTATTTTTTGTCTTGTATAATTCCCCATGAAAATTTCAATGATGTAAGAGACAAATCCATTGTGATTTTGTCACGGATTTTCATGAAATTTAAATCAATAAAATGTGAATTTATTTGTGATTTTTTGATATATGATTAAAAAATATGTTAATGGTATTTGAGTGTTGTGAAGAGAAGTGACTTGATATTAACTATAAAAAGTGTCATATAAAGGTAAAATAAAGGATTATATTTTTTCACAAGATATCATACAAAATGAAATTGAAGCTGGTATAATAAATATTAAATTTATTCAATTGATAAATAGACCAATATCGATAAGGGAAATTAGAATCGTTATTAGTTATGAATGTTTATATAAAATATTTGTATATTATTTTTCTAAAAATTCATGAATTATTATAATATTATTGTATAAGTGTATCATCCCCAACCTGGTTCACATGAATTGTATTCGAAATGTGTTTGAAAAATGAATTTTAGGACAAATCCCTATATTCCTGAAGATATTTATTATTAGTAGTGGTCAACTTGGAATATGGGGAGACTATAAATATTTAACCATATAACTATAAATTATTATGAAAGTTTCAAAATGAAATATCATGAACAATAGATAACATAATACAGACATTATAGGTCATCCAAATATAAATGTAACATACCATAATCTATAAAAAAAGATATTTCTCTGTAATGGAACACAATAATACATACATGAACATGACCAAATTAGTGTCCAATCTTATACCACACTATAAAAAAATAATAGATACTACTAAAAACTGTTTTTGATTCTCTTTCCATTCCCATATACCACTACATACATCTATCCATCTCACCCATCGACTATATGGAATTTTCTCTTACCAATATCGTTGATCACGGAATCATAAATCACAGTAAATTCCTAAGTAAGTTATGATTACAATTTAGTTAGTGACCAAAAAATACGTCCCTTAAAAATATGGAATATATATGCTTAGATTGAAGTTATATTTTAAAAAACAATAATAATAAATAATATTGAAAATACACTTTATATCATTAGGTGCTAACTGGCCACATAGTGAACGACTATATTTGATCAAAATTCCACCAGTATAAATTTGAACATATCACATGAAATAATATAAATTTGGTTTCAAAAAACCTTCCCATATAAATTAAATAATGAAAAATATAATTCATATTATTATAACCACCAATTGATACAAAAATCCATATTCCAACATCTTTCTTTAATTTCCTCTAATTTTACATAATTATTAATTTATATCTTCTTAGTTAGAGTAATTTTTAACCTATCTACAATATAAGTGGAATTTGGTATAATGTTCAATTATATAATGAGAAATAAAAATGAATTGTAATATTCTTTCATTCTGTATCATAAAATCTTCTAGTAATATCATCAATAATAAAAATATCATCAAACTTATCTCAGAATTCATCTAATGGTAAGGATATCATTAAGATAATATTATAATATAACTGGGGACAAGTATTTCATCAAATTAATCTCATCATATTTTCCGTATAAACCATATCATTAAACATATCTTTCAATATATCAAGTTAAAAATGCATCGATAAATGTATCCCTTCATATCAGAACTAGAAATCAAATCATCAAACTCATATCTCAACATCATTAATGAAAACCATATCATAAAACTCATATCAAATCATATTGTATCATATGAATATATATCCCAAGAATGAATTTTCTAAAAATATAATTCCCTTTAAATATCAATTCGTATTAAGAATATCATATAGACGAAGGGTCTTATATCCAACATAAAATTTTATCACACAAAATACCAAGATATGGATTGAAATGGAATCTATAACCACATCCAAATAAAAATCATATTATATATGCATCCCATATGATTTTCAAATGTTGTGTTAAGTTGTTTCATATATATATAACCAATTATTATTTCCAAATTCAATGGAAAACTTACCTGGAACCACTTTAAATGAAGATAAATTGTAGTCACTTACTTTAAATGAAAATAAATCCAAACGAATTCCAAAAATATGAAGAATCATATTCCATGGCTGACCCATAAGCTAAAATTCAGAGTGTTGTGTTCCCCTAATCAACATATATCACATAATATATCATTATATAGATTGTAATGAAATCCAATTCTAACTTCACATCAAATAAATGTTTGGTATCTTATATAGAATCATTCTCCTTTGTTTATATTAAATTCATAATATACCCAAAACTATATAAATTAATCATGGGAAGATCTTACCCCTTTTCTCAACATTACAAGTCACTCAGTTATATACAATAATGTATTCTCTATCCCATACCATGATGTCATATTACCCATATCCCACAAATCAAAAGATACTAAAGGTGCATATTAATGTCCTCTATGTCATTATATATTAATAGAACACAACAAAAGGTTCTAAGATCAATGTTTCTTCACACATTCGTTTTATGTATGTGCTCATCAAGGACTATGAAATCAGAACTCATTACTTGAGGGGACACTCAAGGACCTAACTATTCTAACCTCACTCTTAAGAGGTATTAAATACCATTAAATACTTTTCCACAAATGTTCACTCACCTTCCATAACCCCTATATCATGTTTTATTAGAAACTCATATAAACAAAGAGAATGTATATGGACCACAACCCTCAAAATAGATTCATCCATTTAAGCCATGTATGATATATTCTTGAGTGAGAAATTTTTTATAAACATCATCATCCATTACCCACTAAACTCTTTATAAAAACTATATAATTACTAAAAATAACGTATAATCATTTATAAGAAATATTTTATCATTTTTACTTTATCCTTAATAAATAAAAACAATTTAAGTAACCTTCCAAGTACCAAACCTATAGAAAAAAAATCTGATCAACTCCCAACATTCTTTCAAACATTTAATGAGAAAAATATCAAATTTCATTACACATCTTAGATACTATCATCATCTAATTTAATGAAAATATAAATACAAAATCAATTTCCACTTAACTCAAATGAAATAGCAGACAACATAGTTTGATTATCCTCCATTTAACTTTTATTACATTCACATATGGAATCCTCATCACTCTCGGATAATTTCTCATTAATTTGTTGAAATGATATCATAAATCCCCATTTCAATCGAAAAAAGTATTAATGAAAAAATGAAGAGGTGAAGAGAGACCAATTTGAGAGAAGACTACTATAATCAGTGGGAGGAAACCCGTAAATCTTCATGGACCAATGAGTTTCAAGAATGGAAGAATGGAGAAATATGGGGAAATTGCCACCTTACTTCAAATTGATATATTAAATGAAACCTAAAGGGGTTTCTTATTATGAATAACCCATAAATTACTCAACCTCACCAACTTAGTGTGAGATTTGAGAATCCCCATAAGAAATATATCAAGATATAAATGATTTCAAGTTGCCTTTTAGGGTTCGATTGATCAATCAATAGACTGAATGTGGGTTATCTAGTGGCCACTAATTTGTTTCATAGAACTCTATAGGACTCCACCCCGATTTTGGCATTATTTAGGGAACCAAATTTTACCTTGTTTATTTATCTCTGAAATAAACTCTTCCATATTTCTTTTCCCAAACATCGAACACAACAATAGTTCATTAATTAATTAAAAAATGACCCAAAACTTCAATTCCCATTAATATTTCAAATTTTACAAACGAGCCTTATTTCACTCCCTTAAAAACCCAACCCTTCACAAACATCACCAATATATATTATCTCTTTTTGTTATAAAATATATAGTATAAAAACTCTAATAAAAAAAATCATCCCCATACTTATTCAATTATACAAAATGGTCATTGAGAAATAATGTATTCTTATATTTATGATATTCCATTAGTTATGGACATATCACCATTGTACTAGAAACATATTAATATCAAATCTCTAGATGTGTCATGCTCTGGTATATCACATACTTTCATCATCCTTCTAAGAACAAAATTTTATTGATTTTTGAGTCATAATAAACAATCATGCACGAAAAATTCCAAATAGTTTTTTAATCCACTGCCTACCTATAAAATGTTAGATGGTCCTCGCCTCATGGTAGAAACTAAAAAAAATATTGAAAAATTCCCCCTGTATGTTGAAATTGGTAAATTTAAAATTTATTAGTATCATACACACCTATTTAATGTCGTTAGTTTGTGATTGAGCACTGCTCACTCAGTTCAGTATTAGAAAATTAATCTTCTATATATACAAAAAATCATAATATTCCACTCTAGGATGTGCTCATATTGTAAATATTTATTTCATTAAAAAAATAATGAAACACTCTCTTGAATATGAACATTATCATTATTGATCCCTCTATAAACTAATTCTTAAATTACCCACTAGAATGTTAATAAATTCATCATCCACACTAGTTCATCATTAACTAATATAAAAATATAATGTTTCTCCACTAAAAAGATATATTTTGGATACATTATTACTTGAAATAATGTAAATCCAAAACCAAGAATTTTTTAGGTTCTCTGTATACATCTGTATTGATTTGCACCAAAATCATATCAGAAATAAGGGTCATAGTGAAACATCCAATGGTGGGTTCCCAACCATAGTATTTTTCTTATCCTTTTTTATAAGAATCAACTTTTCTATTTCCCATAATATTCCAAACACTCATACTCATGATCCTCTCTCATTATAGACCAAAACAACATTCCCATAAGCATCACATTGGAGTTTATGAAATCTATACTCACCATGATTTTATGGACTACTCCCCTCGATAATCTCCACCCTAGTACCTAAGCCTGATAAATATATTTCAAAATATATTTATCTTCCTATTGCCACACAACTAACATTCCAACTTAAATTAGTCTCTATAACATCCAGGTAAATGTTTCAAAAATTACTATGTTTTAAAATCATACCACCTAACCACTCAATCCCTCAACATTCTCAAATACTACTCTCATTCCCATAAAATTACATGTTTATCAACATTCAAAAACTCTTAAACCTTATGATATAATTATACCTTGATCTTTATAACCTGCTAATCATATTACAAAATCATCTTTAATACCATATCCTCCACACCAGTCATACATCAATTTATCAACACTCACATTTCAATATATACATTAACATTCCCATAACATCGCTCACTCAAAACTTGAATACTGAAAAGCTTTTCAATTATATCTCTCGGATACATTTCTAAATCATATAAAGGTTTTTGAAACATTTTCAAATGTCACATAAATTCTAATAACATTCCATGTGTGATCACCCGCCAAGCCTCAATGTAATCCCATAACCTTGCTCCACAATGTTTTTAGAAACTAAGGAGTCCTAGAATCCATCACAACATATAAGAACCTATCATGGTACTATATCCCATACCATTCTCAAAGGGTCACAAAAATTTCAACTTAATATCCAAACCACACACTGAGAAGTATAAAGTTAACCACAATGCCTTAATAGCCATTATTGTGGCCAACTCCCTAGAGTCATGTGACTCTCAAACATAATGTTTATTCCTCAATGATTTCCAAAAATCCGCCCATAAACACATCTCACATTACTTCATTGTCCAATCCACATAACCAAACACTATGTTCAAAATAGTTAGGTCACTATTTGGACTAATAAATACATATAACCTATATATTGAGTTAAAAACTACTATCAAACTCTCAATATAATAGGTTATATAAGAAATAACCCTCACAATTTGGCATTACTACCACTATTAACTATGCAACCTCATACATAAATAGGTTTACATCCTAGTTCCACCCTTCCGGATAATGTGAATTGTACCATTATGTGTAATATCCTCATAATATTAAGCTCATGCAACAAATTAACAAATGAACATTCCCATAACCAGCACAATCATATCATAATCATGTCCTACCTTTTCAGTCATATACATAAATATATTTAATATCACATAAGTTTTCATGAAGCACAATCGCTAATCATCATTTTTTTATATATCACCCAAATAATATACTAATTATTAACTTCTCTAAGGCATCCATGTTCTTCGGAAAAGATACTTATATATTGATAGTTTTATCATTAATGGACCACTTGGGGGTCGCTTGGATGTATATGGTATGTTTATTAACTATAATATAAAAATACAAAGTGACATGGTAAATGTCAATCTAATTAACTAGGAGTTAAAAATAAAAGATAAGGTTAATATAATGACCTAAACTTGTCTAAATCCCATTGTTTGAGAGGAGTGAGACCCATCCCCACCTTATCTTCGAAATAAATCAATTTGTAGCTAATAATAACCGATTATGACCTTTAATAGAATAATATTTTTAGTTTTTCCAAAGATGCCCCTCTCCTCCTTTATAAAAGGGAACCTCCTCCCTCTCCTCCTCACACCACTTTGAGACTTAAATCTTGGCCAACACCTCCCAGTTTATCTTCTACAATTCCCTAGAAATATCCTAGAGGTCCTTGTCTTCTTCAAAGACCAAATTTAGTGCCCTAAGAGAAGGTTAAGAAGAGGCGCTTCAAAGAAGAGGTAATGTCTGTTACAGATTCTTTCAAATTTATTTCTTCTTCTACTTATTCTTCTTTAGTTGTTTCATTGTGAAGTAATAACATCAGTATCACTCATATGCTGATATTTTATTATAAATATAAAACAACCATATTTCACCTTCTATACATCCTACGGAAAACGAAATCACCGCGTGTGCATACGTACGGAATACCGTCTCCACGCCATGGTGTAATCTGTTTTCCACCACCACCTTACTTGGATGGGTATAATGGTGTAAAGAATTACTATATATGATTATTTTAAAGTGGTATTGATTCTGAAATTGTATACATACACTTCAATACAATTCCACGATCATGGGAATGATATCATCGCTCGTGCGTACGTACGGCCTACCGTCTCCACGATGTGATGTGACGCTTTCTACATGATCTTCATTGCATAATGATTATATAAATGAATTGAATGAATAAATATGTTATATATTACACTAATAATATTCTAGAAATTAGGTATCTATGACCCAAATGAAGAATACAAATTTATTTGACAAAACCCACATAAGAACAAAAAGCAATAAACACCCGAAAAACAGGTAACAATGAAATATTACAAATAAGAAGCTAAGAATATGACTATATATGATATCATAACAATGAGTAAGATTCTGGAATAAGTTAATAACATTATTTAAATCATTATACATGTGGTTCAGACATGTTCAAATCAAATCGGACCTAAGTTAAGGGAAAATATCACAATCTCATTTTTATCAGAGATTGTTTATACTTCATAATTTACTGGGGAATATTTATCATCCACATACATGTTTCCTCAATATGTAATATTATTTCCATCCACCTAAATTTGTTTAAATCTAATTTTACCCATTGGTGTGTTTTTAGTAAAAGATATGAAATGAATCTTTTTTCATTTTTAGTACGAGGTAATTTTTTGACTTTTCTGGCCAAAGTACGGGAAGAATGTTTTTCTTTAACTTATACGGCATGAATGGATTTTTAGATCATTATTTACATGAAGATTTATTTACATTTTTGCATGTTTATTTTTAATCAACTTCTTTTAGTTTATAAATTTATGACATGTTAATAAAGGAAAAATGTTTTTGAAGAAGAAAGGATATTTTCCTCAAGAATGGTGTTCAAGCATTTTATCAAAATAATTTTCCATCTAATATACTATATGGTTCTGTTTATATACCTATTTTTTAATTGATTTGATTATGTTATGATGGAATTATTTTTATGATGTCCTTTTATCTTATATAGACTATGTTATGATGGCATGATGTTTATGAATCCCATTTTTATTACATGGGTTAAGCTATGAAGTATGATTTATGATCTCGTGGAACACATAAGAATGGTATCATTATGAGATGGGTGGGACCTATATATCCCTCCAATGAATTGGGTAAAGATTTATATCTCATGATATAGACATGGCTGGAACGACAGGTCAAACCGGTTCAGTGAAACAGGAGTGAAATGAGGAGTGAACTAGGTTCGGAAATGAACTTTGTCTGCTAAGATAGTCTTGGAAATGAGTCTTGACTACTAATAAATGTTTCTATATGATTATGTTTGTATGAAACAATGTTTCATGTTTTAAGTTATGATTATTGGGATTAAATTTTACTACTATGATTTATCCCATGTGATGAAATTATGTTCTCTTTTGCAGGTTATGATTTCCAAAATGTTATTTTATTATGAATATGATGTGATTGATATTTCTTTTGTTTACCCTTACTAAGAATTTTAGCTCACCCTTTTGAATGTTTTATTTTCCCCAGGTCGAGAAGATGGATATTAAGTAAGATATGCCAAAAGGGACTCTAGATATGATAAAAAAGGGAGACAATGTAGATGTTTTATGAACTGGTTATTTATGTTTCCCAGTTTCTAAAGACACTATACCTATACGGTCCTTTCATGGTTTTTTATATGTTGTAATAAGTGTACATCAATTTTGAAGTATTAAAAATGTATGTAATGTATGGGTCGTTATTGTAAAATTCTATATGAATATGAAAATTTATCTTCACATCACATATCATCAACAGTAGTTGTTTTCAAATAAAATATATTAGTAATTTTAGAATGACCATTTTCTATTTAAAAAACATGGATATGTAATTTTTCATTAGTGTGTACTTGAGTCATAGGTAAATATATTGTATTGTTTTCATTTATCATCTTTCAAAAGGAATTATTGATTGGACTAAAAATTTATGAAGAACTATCAAAATATATTATTTTATCTAACCCTCTATCGATATGAAACATGATATATGACCAAATGAATTATTTTTTAACTTAATATTAATTTTTTAAAAAATAATGAAGTAACTCAATACCCAATAATATAGGTCTATTTGTTAAAAAAATGGGGAATTCATGATATATTCTCCATTATAAACTCCTTTTACAACAAATATATTCTACAATGTGTTGATTTTCTTTCAAAATTGATGGATTTAAGTGAATCTAAATCAAAAAAACATTGATTTTAATTATTTTCCTTAATATGTATGTATTTTATTAATTTAGAGATCATTGGTGAATAATTAGTGATTTTTGAACCCACTTGTATTTTATAACTTACAAAAATTTTATTATCAAATTTCCATCAAATAAACCTCATGTGTTTGTTAAATTATTTTACATACTACACAAAAATAAAATGAATAGTGAAATATTTCATATTTGTGCAATAATACAATATAAAATGAATCGCATTAAAAAATTAGATAAAGGAAATGAATTTAGGATTATTATAAAAGGAATAAAATTAAATAGAATTAAAAATATATCAAGATCAAAATATTCACCATCTCTATCTATTGTGAATATAATATCGGATAAGATAACAATGAAAAGAGTATAACTTTTTACAAATGTGAAAAATAAACAATTAAAAAATTAACAAGAGAATTATATTAATGATTTAAATGAATTGTTTTAGGTTTTATATGTAGGAATGTAATATGAGAATTAAATATATTATGTTATTTATAAAATGATAATTTCATATAAGTGTATATAATTTTTTTAATTATGATATATAAAATTTAGTATCATATTTGAAATTATGTAATTTATATATAATATTTAATTATTGAATTAAATAATAGGATAAAAAAGTATTGGTAAAAAAATATTAATATTTAAAACATATGTATGTTTATACATTATAAATTTTCAGTCAAATTTAATGTATGATTTTATTTAAATGAATTTATAAAATTTATTTAATTATTTTAATAATAATAAATTTATAATATTTAATTAATGTTTATTAAATAAATAAAAACAATTGAACCATTTAATATTAAAAGGGGGTATTTTTTCAAAATTATATTTCTGAGTATCTTGTATCATTATGTTGATAAAATAAATTTAAACCATCGATGGAATGGTTTTAATGTGAAATATATTTTATATAAATGAAAAAATAAATTAACATGTATCTAATTTTTATTAACTGGTTAGAATAAAATATTTTAATCTTTTAAAAGATAATTTTATAAACTATTTTTATACATTATACATTTTATTTTGACAAACAAAATATGTTGTGGTTAAATGATTATTTTAAAATAAAATAAATTATATATATATATACCAATATATAAACAAACATTTAAAATTATGAAATTTTTATGAATTAAGAATAAGAAAAAATAATGTTTGGAAACAGATTTTTCTTAGAAAATAATTTTTTCTATATATCTTATGTTTTCATTTAAAAATAAAAATTTTCACATTTAAAAATTTAATTAGAATAAATCGTCTGAGAATTGACAATCATCACATATTTTTTTAATTGGGGTCATATTATTGTTTTGTTAAAAAATATGTACTATTTTAAATAATTAATTAAAATAAACATTGGTTAAAATATTTTAAATAAACATCGATCAAATTCAGAGTAATTAAATTTTTTTAGAAAGAACCCTTAGACTAATGGGAAATAATAGGGGTGGAGTAATGATTGTACTTTCCTTTTATTTTTCCTCTTGAAATAACCATTAAAAATATTTAAAGTGATTACTTTATTATTTTCACACAAATAAAAAAAGGTAACAATTAGTTTTTACAAGGATCAGATCTCAATACAATATGGCTAATACCTAGAATGATTTTAATTTATCCTAGATTTGTTTATCCACTAGAATTAACATTTTTATTACAAAGATCATGAGTTATCCTTGAACATTTTTTACACTAATGTCTCTTGATAGTTTAAATTATGCTTCCCACATAGATATAATGATATAAAAAATTCATGTTAAAAATATATGAGTCATCCAGCAGATAATACTTCCATCAATCAGTTCCATGGAGCTTCTTTTGTTTTTTGTCCCTTTTAACTATCATGGGTCTCCTATTCAATATTTATTTTCGATAATATCTATATATTTATATTTAGTATATATCAATTGTAAATTATTATAAAAAATATATGAGAATATTATATTCTTGATTAGTATTGATTTCTATTGTAGAAATTTTAATTTAAAATTCAAAATGCATATAGATAACCATTTTAAAGTGTTCTCCAATTCTACCTCTACTAACCACTTCTTTCAAAGTTTTTACAATTCATCATGTCAGATCATGTTCTTTTATTGGAAAACACATTAACTTTTTCTAGATGACTAAAAAACTCCATTTTTTTATATTTAATCAATGATGCTAAAAAACATTCATCTAATTTAATACATTAAAATCACCATAGAATAATTTAGATATCTTTTTAAACACATCTTTAACCATTTTTAGTTATATAGATTGTACTACATTAGTTCGAAAAATTTATTTGTGAGTTGATTTAATTAACATAGAATTTTGAAAATATTCATAAGTCCAAAAACATATGAACATGGTATTAAGTTTATAAAGTCTGAGATGAACATTAAATTATCATTACTTTAACATTTTCTCATACATCATAGTTTTTTAAGGTTAATTTAACCTTATAAATTTGGTTCAACATTACGATGTTTGGAAGTTAACCTTACAAAATAGGTCAACCTTAAAATGTATTGTGAAAATCATATGAATTCACAAGAGTGATTCTTATGAATTATTTTTTAGCCATATTAATTTAGAAAAAAACTTATATTGTTCTTTGAAAACCGTATAAACTTCCCTCTACCTCTAAAGTAATCCTTATAAATATAGGAATAAACCTTAAGAACTCATTCCATTTCTATTTTTATCAAAAACATTCATGGGTTCAACCTTATGAAATATTGAATGAACCCTATTAATTTCACTTCATAATTTTTATGTCCAAATATGTTCAAATCAATATAATTATCGATTAACTAAAACAAATTCTAGACTCATCCAAAACATCCCCAAAGAATCAAAAATATTTACCTCACAAAATTAACGTTATATCATGTGATTTTGAGAATGATTTATATACTAATAATAAAAACCAACATAATAAACATATAGAAACATTATTTTACTTCTCATCATAAATAAATTCTACTTAGTCATAATAATCTCTCCATATTAACAAGCTTCATCATGATCAAAAAAAGTCTAAATAAATATCTTTCTCTCAATAATCTCCCCTATTTGATTTTTTTGGATAAAAAGAAAATTATATAAAATTCAAACCCAACCAACATTTCAACAAATCATCACATTGTAATTTTATTCTCACTTAAGAAAACATGGAGTATGAAAATAAAATATTGAATATAATACAATTAAATGTATTAAACAGTTAATTATATTCACATCTAAAATCCATTCGATACAAGTTGTGATAAAACATTAGAATAAATATTATTTTCATAAAATATATAAATCATTCTTGAATAAATTGATGATAAAATTTTCTTACCCCCTGATACCTCTTAAGATAAAATAATAATCAATACTTCTTCATCATTATATATCTATCCTTGAAATAAGTTTGTAAAATATTAATGCACGCATACTAAAAGACAATCTTAGACCGGTTTATGAATAAATAAATTCATAAACCTACATACTGAACACTTATATTTCTTCTTTTAATAAATTTCCTAAAATAAATGGTCCCCCTATATATGATATCTCTTCCAAAATATATAAATCACATCAATATTTACTTAACTCCCATATGGTTTTCTCTCACTTTTTGAATATATTTCAGGGATAAACACATAAGATATTTATGGTGTACACCATTACAATTAACAATAATATCAAAATAAAAATTCATAGATGAGATGAATTCACCATACCTTATCCATGAGAGGAATGAGGCTAAAATCCCATAAAAAACCTCTATTTTTTCTAATCACACATTATTAATGATTTAATGAATAGATGAACTGTTTAATCCATTAAGGAAAGAAATTTCACCTTCACCATTTCTTACCCACAAGATCATTTATGGGTTGATGATTTATATCAATGTGATTTGATATTAAAATTTGGAAACAATTATTGATAAATTGATATCTCATTGATTATAATAATACAAAATAAATTTTACATCCACTTCCACCTTAATATATTTCAAAAGAGTCCTTATCTAGATAAAAATTTTCCCATATGTTACAACTCTGTATTATGCTTCATCAATTTCAAAGTGTATATAAAATTTCTTATTTGGTTTCCAACATATTCACCTTTCACCCAACAAATAAAACTCCACTAAATCTGGACCATATAAATTCCACCTTTCGAGTCCAATTTGAATATGTATAGAAAAATTGATTTAGCCTTCCATTTTTATCTAACCTTATCCTATAGTATGTTTTTTATTTCATATACTAAATAAAAAAATTTCCATTAAATAAATGATTTTATTTTGTTACACTTTTAAAACTTACACATAGTTTAAAAACATATAAAATTTTTGTGATTAATATATTTGATTTTAAGAAGCTTCTATTTTTATTTTGGAATACTCTTGGGTAAACTTATTTTCCTTACTATTCATTTGATTGTTTTGTTCCCAAATAAAATGGGGTATAAACATGTTTTTTAATCATCCATTCCTAAATTATTTAAATTTTCTATCGTATAATTATCTTGAGAGGGAGAGAAGTGAACTTCTCACGAGGATTTTATAAGCCAATAAAATATCACATTTCTCCAATCATGGACATTTATACAACTTTTTGGTATTCAAATAAAATAGTTCACAAAATCCAACATAATTTATAGAAAAAAAAATTATATCATATACATAAAAAAATACTATAACAGATACCATTTTAAATCATTAATGTACATATCAATATCCACCCTTCATTTCTTGAAGTTAAACCATTTCAAATAATCATATGACATGGAATATCAAGATCCAAGAAATTTATTTAAATGATATAGAGCCCTCTTTAACTTGTAAATATAATCATCATCTTCCTTAAGAATGAAACCACTGGGTTTTTGAAAATATAAATCCTATTAAAGAATACCATTAAAGAAGGTAGACCTAACATCTATTTTGAATATATTGTATTTTCATTCTCAAATAATAGAATGAAATATCTAAACATTCTATATTCTAGATATAAGTGAGAAGCTCCCATCAAATTCAATTCCTTAAAACTATGATTAACCCTTTCAAAAAAGCCTTAGCTTTTTTCAAATAAATTTTCCTCTTTCATTTATCTTATTTCAAAACACTTTCGTATTTGTAATAAAATTATTTATCTTATTCTTAAAAAACTTATCCCATGTTTCATTATCCTAAATATGATCTAATTCATCATTCATAGGATCAAGCCACTATTTATTATTTCATTTTCATACACATATATAAGTTTAACATGTCAATGAAATGAGGTGTGTGTTGTTTTCCTCAATGTTCTTCAAGTTTAATCATATATCCTTGTTATCCAACGATATTTTAGTACTCTAACAAATTTTTCAGTCTATGATGATATTATTTTAGATATTATCAGTCACTAGAGTCAAATGAATCTTTAACTTCATTATTAACTTCTTATATATGTTAAGTCAAAAGTCTTCTTTTGGCTTTTACATCATGTTTTGGAAATCACAAATATATTCTATGTCATGTTTTGGAAATCTCAAATGTATTCTATCATATGTTTGTAAATAACAAATTGTCTTTTATCATGTTTATCGTATCGTACGATGTTGATCGTACTGACCAAAACGTATCGTACTGACTCTGTCAAACGTATCGTACTGACTCTGTCAAACGTATCGTACTGACTCTGTCAATCGTATCGTACTAACTGCTATTCAGATGATCATTATTTGTTTTGGTACTTTGTCAAAAACTCTCTCTGCATATGAATCGTACTCATGTTTTACATTTCTATATATCTCTTATCCTAACAAAACGATGTCGTTGAGTTAGTTATATACTAATCAAAACGATGTCGTGCTTTCTGTTTCAATATGACCGTTGGAGGCAATATGACCGTTGGAACCCGAGGCCTATAAATAGGAGGTCATTTGAAGCTGAGAATACACTGATGAACGAAGAGAACGACTGTGAACTACGAAGATTCTAGAGAGAGACACTGTGACTTCTCTCATCAGCCTTGTGCGTCCGATCATCGTATCGAGGGCTTTCAAGTAATTGAAAGACAGAGGTGCCGATTACCTGCGAAATCGAGGGCTGCCGGGGATAGGCAGACAGACGTGCCGATCATCGTATCGAGGGCTGCCGGGGATAGGCAGACAGACGTGCCGATCATCGTATCGAGGGCTGCCGGGGATAGGCAGACAGACGTGCCGATCATCGTATCGAGGGCTCACCAAGGTGTTGGTGAGACAGACCTTTTATCCTAGGTGAAAGGATAACCCTTCTCTTTGGGTTAAAATAATTGTATTACTTTTACATTTCCGCTGTTGTATTAGAAAGGGATTTGTATTGTTTCCTTTCTTCTTTACTTATTCAATTGTAATTGTTTCAATTACAATCATTCCATTACATATTGTATTGATTGGTTCTATACGCTTTAAGGTAGAATCATTCATATCTGTATTACTCTGATTATTGTGTTTATCTTGAATACAATTGTTTTGCATTACATTAGTATTACAATACATCATACCTTTTACATTCAATACAATTGTGGGTGTTTGTATTAGTATTAGTTTAAGTTCATTTAAACTAATCTCTTTGTTACTAAAACTCAAAGGTTTTTAAACCTACAATTCACCCCCCCCCTCTTGTATTGTTCCATCTAATAGACTTTTATATCGACTATTCGATCCAACAATTGGTATCAGAGGAGGTTTTCCACTGATTTGTATTATTAGCTTTATTTCTTATTACTTTCTTAAATACGTACCACACTAACGTGTGGAGTGGAAAAGTTGTTTTTGTTATTTTAGATGGCAGGAATGAATATCGGATCAATAGATAATCTGAATCCTTCTAGACCACCAATCTTTGATGGGAATGATTATGAGTATTGGAGAGATCGTATGAAGACTTTCGTCATCAATACTGGTGTAGACAATTTTATTATGCTTACTGGGGGTTACAAAATTCCTGACAAAAAAGTTAGTACTTTCACCAATCAAGAGAAGCAAGAATATCAACTGAATTACAAGGTACGCAATACTTTATTATGTTCTATGACCAGGAATATATATAGTCAGATATCTTCATGTGAAGCAGCTAACTGTATTTGGAAGAAATTAGAAGTCACTCATTTTGGTACATCCAAGGTTATAGAAACAAGGAGAGCAATGCTTCGAGCAGAGTATCATGGATTTGTTTTTCCTTATGGAGAGCCAGTATGTAAAGTGCAACAAAGGTTTATGACAATTGTCAACAGCTTACAATCTATGGGAGAAAAAGGTCTTGATGATGAATCTCTTGTTGATAAGATTATAGATATTATGCCAAATGAATGGGAGTCAAAAAGAACAGCTATTGATGAAAATAGAAAAGTTTCCCAGATTACTCTTGATGAACTCTTTGGAACTCTTCTACAGCACGAGACAAGAATGAAAAGAGATGCTGATTTCAATAAGAAGAAGAATGGGAATGGAAGTGTAGCTTTTGCATCTAAAGCTAAAACACCTGAAAGGGTTACAAGGTCTAAATCCAAGAAAGTTGTTGTATCTGATTCAAGTGATTGTAATCTTTCAGACAATGAGTTAGCTAATCTTGCCCGGAGGATGAACAAGATTGTGGGAAAGAAAGATTTTCAATATAGATTCAAAAAGAAAGACAGGAAAGATAGGAAAGATTCAGAGGTAACTTGTTATGAATGTAAGAAAGCAGGACATATAAGGCCTGATTGTCCTTTACTAACGAGGAAAGATAGAAAAGAGAAACACTCTGACAGAAACAAGAAAAGGTTTTATAAGACAAAGAAAGGCTTGAAAGCAAATGATAAATGGAGTGCAAGTGGTAGTGATTCCTCAGATGATTCTTCAGAATATGAGACGTCAGGACAAAGGAATATTGGACTTCTAGCCAGACTACCAATTGAAGATCATTGTCTCATGGCTAAGGTACATAATGCTGAAGCTGTTACAAATGTCTCTTTAAATGCAAATTATGTTGATAATAAATATTATGAATCTTCAAATGATGAACCCTCATCATCAGAAGATGATACATTACCTTCTTTTGAAGAAGTTTCTAGATTTGCTAAGTTACTTGAAAATGAAAATTCTAAACTCAAAAAGAGATTTGAAAAAGCAAATTCTAGAATTTCTATTTTGACTAAAGAAGTATCAGATCTTTCTAAAGATCTTGATGGGAAAACTTCTGATTTTGAAAGTATTTTGAAAACCCTTGAGAAAGTCAAATCTGAAAAAGATAAACTTTCTAAGGATCTTGAAACTGCTATTTCAAAGAAAAACTTTTTAGAGTCTAACTCTAGTTCAAATTCAAATGTTTTAGAAAACAAGAATTTGGTTTTAAAACTAAAGTCAGAGATTTTATCCTTGAAAAAGTGTTTGTCAAACTTTACTCATGGAAAAGAAAACTTTGATAGGATGTATTCTCAAATTAGACCATTGAGAAATCGTTCTGGTCTTGGTTATACTTATTCCAAACCTGTTTTTAGTAATAACTATTTTGTTCCCCAAAAAACCATTTTCTGTTCCAAGTGTCAATGTGGTGGACATTGGAGAAGAGATTTTTCTCTTAACAAAACTCAATCCTTAGGATTTCATAAAGCTCATTTTGCAAAACAAATGTGGATTCCTAAAATTCTTTTATCTAATCCTTCTGGATCCAAACAAGTTTGGATTCCGAAAATCTAATTGTTTCTTTTTCAGGAAAACGAGAAGTGTATCAATAAGAACATTTGGTACATGGATAGTGGTTGCTCTCGACATATGACTGGAAACAAAGATTTCTTTGAAAAGGTTATCAAAACAAAAGGTGGAAAAGTTACCTTCAGAGATAATGCTCAAGGAATGATTGTTGGTATATGTAATATTGTTTCATTGTTTTTTCACAAAAAGGAGATATTGTTTTACAATTCATCGGAACGCAAGAACAACTTGCTGATATTTTTACAAAACCATTACCTTCCGATAGATTTGAATTTATAAAAAAGAAGCTAGGAATGATTACATTAAAATAATCATTCATATCTACTTCCTGTTTTACATCTCTCCTAATAGTAAGAAACTCCTCGTAGAAAGGGGGAGGACATTTCTTTATGTCTTTATGTTTCTGATTTTTAAATATTTACTCTATTTATATATGTTTCTTTCTGTTTATCGTATTGACAGTTTTATCGTTTCATTTTATGTTTTCCTGTTTATCGTATTGACCATTTCAGTTTTTCTGTTTATCGTATTAAAATTCTTTTCCATCGTATCGTTCAAAAATTTTGTATCGTCCGATGATGGTATTGAAATTATTTTCCATCGTACCATTCAATAGTTTTTGAATCGACCGATGATGGTATTGAAATTCTTTTCCATCGTATCATTCAATAGTTTTTTGAATCGACCGATGATGGTATTGAAATTCTTTTCCATCGTACCATTCAATCGTTTTTTTTGAATCGACCGATGATAGTATTCAAATTCTTTTCCATCGTATCATTCGATTTTTTTTTGTACCGACCGATGATAGTATTGAGATTGTTTTCCATCGTACTGTTGGTTAATGGTAACAACTATTTTCCATCGTACGGTCCGATCATAGTAATGACTTTGTTTTCCATCGGCATCATGTTTTTTTTTTCTTCTTACGATTGTGTTTACTTTTGATTCATACCAAAACCAGCAATCACCTTATGTTCTCCGACAGGTTTCTTTTCATTTTATTTTAAATTTTTTTATTTTCATTGTTTTAATCCTAACCATTGATCTGGTATTATCTAATCTTGACCGTAGAATATCAACGGTCATCTCTTTATCGCCTATAAATACCCCTCCCCTCCCCAAACCCACATTGAAGTTTCAGGATTTGAGGCGAAGCTCTGCTCCACCAGCTATAAACCATCGTACGATCTTCTCAATCGGCATCATCTTTATGTCTCAATCCTCTGCCAACACTCCCGCTGAAATGTCTTCAAAGACCTTTACAGAGAAAGACTTTCACAGAGAAAGGTTAGTATCCCGAGAATTTTTCGATATGTACGATTCTACAATCAAAAGTATTATTTTGTTTCAAGGATGGGAACATCTCTGTGTGGAAAAGCCTGATATTCAAGATCCAGTTCTTTTTGATGAAGTTTGTCAGTTTTACAAAACTGTTTCTTTCGACAAAGATATGACTATAAACTTCGCTGTGTACGATAGAAAGTTATCTATGTCTGTGAAACAAGCGGCACATTTTCTGAATGTTTCTATAGAAGGGGATGCATTCTGTCCATCTCACAAACTACCAGAGTAAGTTGGTACGTTCAATAGAGAAAGTGCTGAAAAATCTTTGTTTGTTGTTAATGAGGGAAAGAGGAAAGTTTATCATCTTTCACCGGACAATCGGTTTGTCACTTTATGGATGAAAGGTTTTCTTGTCCCAAGGAAAGGGGATAGAGAAACTCTTAAAGTTTCTGATGTCTTTATGCTCGATTATCTTGTGAATATGAGGAAAGTAAATCTCATGGGATATATCTTTGAAACCATCAAGAATGTCAAGAAAGGAGGGATTAAATCCCAAATAATAATGTATCCAGCCATCCTTACGAAATTCATTCTTGAGAGTATGAAGTTTTGTAACATTCCTTTGAAAGGAGAACCTATGGATTTGTGGCCGTCTTTGATTAATAAGAGTACGATGAAAAAGCTGAATGTTTGTTTTGATTCAAATTCAAAACTTTTTGTCAGAGATGTAGAAGCTGAATTGCCTGAAAATCAATCGGCACCTATGCCTGCCAAGGACAATCAATCCGCCGGTGTTACTCGAAAGTCTGATCCGCAGACTAGTTCAAAGCCAAAGAAGAAGCCGAGGTACAGTAAAGAAGTTGTTTCAAAGTGGAGAAAGGACAAGGAACAGAGAAAAGAGGGTGATCCAAAGTTTGGACTTGACCCTGCTGAGGCCTTTGCAGAAAGAATAAGGGTAGAAGAAACCCTTCAAGCTGAAAATAAAAAGAAGACTCTTTTGAAAAGAAAGGCTCAGGACTTTGATATCTCTAAAGTCTTGAAAGCAGTTGAAGATGCTAGTGCTCAACTAACTGTGGAAGTGCACCAAGAGCCCATCGTACAGAGTCTGCCTGAGAAAGAAAAAGGAAAACAAGTGATAGAAGAAGTGGAAGTAGAAGAAGGAGATTTTCTTTTAGAATTTCTTCAAAGTTCAAAGAAAAGTAGAGAGGAATCGCTTCAAAAGCTGAGCGAAGGTGTTCAACAAACTCCTCATGCCGATCAGGAAAGATCTCCGGACAGGATGTCATCTCGAGAAAAGAAAGATGCTCAATCTTCTCAGTCTGATAAAGTAGTTGTCATTAGTGACAAAGTGAAAGATGAAAGAAAACAGAAAGAAAAAGCGAAAGGGAAACAGCCAGTTGTTGATTCAAGCAGATCGTATGAACTAGCATCGTACGACGAAGATACTGATTCAGAGCATACAATCTCTCTCAAGAAGAGTGATTACATTGTTCATGTTTTGAGAAGGGTGGAGAAAACAATTCCTTATTTCCCGAGGCTGGAAGGGAAGATTGATTTTATTACTGAAAATCAAAGGAAGAAGTTTGGATCTGTGAAAGAATTGAGGAAGAAAGTTTTGTCTGTAGAAGCCAATTTGAAAGTTCTTTCGGAAAGCTCAGTTGCTCATAAGAAAGCTTGCAATAAGATGACCAAGTGGTCATACAAAATAGAGAGCTCAATCAATGATCATGAAATAGCTATTGAAGATATAAGGAGGTTATCAAATGAGCTAGAAATTGCTTTCAACAAGCTTGATAAAGAAACAATTGAAAGGCTAAACCTTTTATCTTCTCAAAGAGCCGATGTTCCTTCAGTGAAAGACTTGCAAGATAGGATGAATGCTTTCCAATCTGAATTCTCGAAGGTTTCATCTTTCAAAGATGAAATGGTTTTTCTGAAGAATCAAAATTCTGAGCTGTCCAAGGATAACAAGACTCTGCAAATCAGAATTGATACTCTTGAAGAAGTAATCAGAGTACAGGAGGAAACCATCAGAAATCAAGATCAGATTTTTGCGGATCAACAAGAGCTTCTAAAAACTCAGGGTGAATCAATTTCTGAAGACAAGAAGGAGATCAAGAAGATGAAAGCTGTGCTTCATGAGCTTATAAAGAAAGAGAAGGAAAGAGAAAACAAATGATTGTTGTATTTGTTTCTTTTGGAACTTGTTTGTTTTGTAATAACTCTTATAATCCTTTCTCTTTTATCCATTGTCTTGTATTACTTCACTAACTCTTCCAGACAATTCGAGATTCCTCCTTTCTTTTTGTAAATCACAAAGGGGGAGAATATTTACAAAGCAAAGATTGTTTTACAAAGGGGGAGAATGCATTACAATACTCAAGGAAAATCTATGAATACAATCCTTAGGAAATTCAATACCTAAGGGGGAGTTAGTTGTATTCAATTTCTTATTCAGAAGAGTTTTCAATAACTCAGGGGGAGATAAGTATTTCTTGTTTCATTTACTTTGTGTGTTTGTGCTTTCCAAAAAGGGGGAGATTGTTAAGTCAAAAGTCTTCTTTTGGCTTTTACATCATGTTTTGGAAATCACAAATATATTCTATGTCATGTTTTGGAAATCTCAAATGTATTCTATCATATGTTTGTAAATAAAAAATTGTCTTTTATCATGTTTATCGTATCGTACGATGTTGATCGTACTGACCAAAACGTATCGTACTGACTCTGTCAAACGTATCGTACTGACTCTGTCAAACGTATCATACTGACTCTGTCAATCGTATCGTACTGACTGCTATTCAGATGATCATTATTTGTTTTGGTACTTTGTCAAAAACTCTCTCTGCATATGAATCGTACTCATGTTTTACATTTCTATATATCTCTTATCCTAACAAAACGATGTCGTTGAGTTAGTTATATACTAATCAAAACGATGTCGTGCTTTCTGTTTCAATATGACCGTTGGAGGCAATATGACCGTTGGAACCCGAGGCCTATAAATAGGAGGTCATTTGAAGCTGAGAATACACTGATGAACGAAGAGAACGACTGTGAACTATGAAGATTCTAGAGAGAGACACTGTGACTTCTCTCATCAGCCTTGTGCGTCCGATCATCGTATCGAGGGCTTTCAAGTAATTGAAAGACGGAGGTGCCGATTACCTGCAAAATCGAGGGCTGCCGGGGATAGGCAGACAGACGTGCCGATCATCGTATCGAGGGCTGCCGAGGATAGGCAGACAGACGTGCCGATCATCGTATCGAGGGCTGCCGGGGATAGGCAGACAGACGTGCCGATCATCGTATCGAGGGCTCACCAAGGTGTTGGTGAGACAGACCTTTTATCCTAGGTGAAAGGATAACCCTTCTCTTTGGGTTAAAAGAATTGTATTACTTTTACATTTCTGCTGTTGTATTAGAAAGGGATTTGTATTGTTTCCTTTCTTCTTTACTTATTCAATTGTAATTGTTTCAATTACAATCATTCCATTTCATATTGTATTGATTGGTTCTATACGCTTTAAGGTAGAATCATTCATATCTGTATTACTCTGATTATTGTGTTTATCTTGAATACAATTGTTTTGCATTACATTAGTATTACAATACATCATACCTTTTACATTCAATACAATTGTGGGTGTTTGTATTAGTATTAGTTTAAGTTCATTTAAACTAATCTCTTTGTTACTAAAACTCAAAGGTTTTTAAACCTAAAATTCACCCCCCCTCTTGTATTGTTCCATCTAATAGACTTTTATATCGACTATTCGATCCAACAATATACTCGCATTAGTTAAAGTATTCTTCCCATTTCCCAAAAAAACTCCCTAACCATCACTTTTTGAACTTGATTGTTGATGTGTGTTATCATTATTTATGTGTTATAGATACTTTACATAAATAGTATCCAAAATATTCATTACATTTTTATAGTAATAGCGGTATCCTCCTATATTTTGAGAATAGAAATATAAGATACCATCAAAACCTATCTTATCAAACATTGTAATATTTTCATCTTCACAAGGAATATAAATGGGATGAAAAATGTCATAAAAACATTTAATACATATTCCATTTTTTTTAAATATCTAGTATTGTCACATATCATAATTTTATCTCAACAAATAGTTGTTTCTAAGGTGAACTACTACACTAATATCTTATATCAAAAAATACAAAAAAAAATTCATTCTCAATCAATATTGTTTGTTCTATATCTTATAAGATTATGTTATTCTATTCAATAAATCCATTTTTTGTATGTATTGTCCAAATTATTCATGGTCTATACCATTCTTCTCAATATAATAATCAAATATTCCAATATTATATTCAACAGTATTGTTTATCGGGATCTTTATAAATTGTAAACGACCTTACTTTTCATCACTCCTTATGAAACACATGAATATTTTTTAATCCTATTGATTTATGACTCATTAAAATATCATATTATCTACATGTAAATTCATTTATAAATAAAATAAAATACTTATCTTTATTTCCTAGTTTCTTCTGAATCATCGCATAAATGTCTAAATGGGCATGCTTCAATAGATACGATATCTTTATCTAAATATTCTTGTGTAAAAAATTAATAATCAAAAATATATATATTTAGGACACATAAATATTCAATTTCTTTTTAGAATTATCACATCACAAATATTTTTTTCATAGGTAATATTGATCATGTATATTTTTTTCATGATGACTAAGTGCTCAATAAAATAATTTATTCACTAATTGAAATCTTCATTTTCTTGAATTTTTTTCAATTATAAAATTCCCTCTATTCCCTATCATATTATCCAAACACAAAATTCTATTAATATCTTACATATCTTTCCAAAAAATAAATTCATTACCATCAGCACGTTGCTGAAATAGAGTTAACATATTGTGTTTCAACCCATCAACATATAATATGTTCTTAGAATGAAACGTATCCTCAATAATAACTACTAAACAAAAACATTAATTTTATGTGAACCATAATTTCTGAAAGTCAGTAATAATAAATTTCACTTTAAAAAATATTTTTATTTCATTGAATATCTTATCATGTGTGATGAACTCCACTATCTTGAATCTATAGACATTCAACTATTGAAGATTTATATGAAACATCAATAATAAAAGCCTATTATTTTTCATTGCTGATATTATCAAAAGACTACTGAGTATTAAAATTTAAACTCAAATTTTCATCTAGGATGGTGGGAGCATATTCTTCATGTTTACCAAGTTTCTTACATCGTCCACAAAATTCTTCTGATGGTTGACATTTTTTCGACCTTGAAATTAAAATATTTAAACTAGCTTCTAAAGACTTCTTATTTGTGTGGATTGACTACCCCATAATATATATCTATAAACCATATATTATTATTATAATAATATATATATATATAAACATAAATTCCCTTTACAAGTTCCTATAACCTCCATGGTTCCGTAAAAAACCATAAATGTCATATTTCCCTCTATAGAAAACATGTTGTCAAATTACCAACCTATTATTTTCGTCATAATATATTGATTCCTTTTTGGATTGTATTTTTCATAAAAATTATTATATTCTCCAAACATCTACCTTCTCACTAAATAATTACTTTAAACCTTTTAAGAATCATCATATTTAGTAAATTTTTACTTCAATCTAGCACTCTAATAGTTTTTTTATTTTTGTTATTCACTTTGTTTGACAAAAAATGTGAGCTTATTCACCTGTATATTCAAATAAGATATTATAAAAACATTTAAAAGTTTATTATCACCCATTAAATGTGATGGTTTATCATATTGAACATAATTCTATGAATTTCACAAAATTTCGCAACATTTTTTTTCATTCATTGAATATTTTAATAGAATTTAAAAATGTTTAATTTTACTCATATAGTTCTTTATTAGCACTGATATAAAGTATTTTTATATTATTACTAACATTAAAAATATTTTAAAATTTCTCTTCCATATCAATTTTTTTGTTTTATCTTTTTCAAGAATTATATTCAATTCATCAATCCCTTTTAGAAACAATAATAAATATTCAACAGGGAAATATTCTTTATTACTTGAAGATTGATTATATTTATTCATTTTATTGGTATCATTTTCTTACATTTAGATTTTTTTGAATACAGTCCTCAAATTTTATCTTTAGTATAAAATATATTTCGGTCTATTTATCATTTTTAACATCAATAATTTCATTACTGTTGAATTTTTCCTCATTTAATTTATAAATAAGTAGTTTTTAATCTACTTTACTGAAGTTATCCAATTCATATATGTCATTAATGTGGTCATTATCATCTAACACAGTGAATATTTTTCAATTCTTATACATAGAAAAAAATTTGCATTTCCTTTTGTAATAAAAATTTGTTTTTATCAAATTTTATAGCCCTTTACTAAGAGAATAACCAAATTATATAGTCCCAATCTTTTCAAGATTCTTCTTCTTTTAACATTGATGAATTTTATACAAAATGTATAATGGATCTGTAATTGAAACAATTTCAATGTAACATTTTTATAAACCTTTCTCTTTAATCTTCTCATGTCTCTTGAGATAATAGAATAATATTTATCGAACTTTTTATCCACATAATTTTCCGAATTTGACCAAAAATATTAATCTACATCAACATCCCTAGTATTTTTTATTTGTTTAATGATTTCAGATATATTTCCATTTTATACGTGTAATTATTCATGAAGACACTTCCATTTTTCATTTTGTATACTATAAGGATAATTTGTGTGTTTTCAAATGGAATTGAATGTAGGTGATAATATTAAAGTTTTCACACTTTAGAATCAAACATGCATATAAGAATGAATAGTATCCACTAAAAATCAAAGTATCATCCATATATTCAACAAAAACTCAAACTAAATTTTTAATCTCATTAACCATTATGATGAATTAATCTATCATGTCATGTTATATCATTTCAAGTTCCTTATTATTCAACTTATAAACCTATAGTTTATCTTGATTCAACTTATTTGTTACATTCCTTGATGGTTTATAGTTTATCACATACTCCATTATTAATATTTATCCTCTTTACATTCATTAACTCCTCTAAAAATATTACAAAATTTAATTTTCTGCAATACCATCATTCACCAAGTTCTTATAATTAGTTACTATCATATAAAACCCTTCTCCATAAGGTTAAAAGACTTTAGTTTAACACATAAATACATATAAACTAAAAGATAATTTATAAGAATCATTAAATATTTTGAAATATAATAATTTTCATATTGAATATAGGAATCCCATTTTTTAAAATAATATGGATTATTTATTATGTATAATATAAATTCAGTAGATGGATTTTAAATCATATAAAAATAACCATTAAAACAAACTCTAAAATTTAGATCTTCAATGAAGGGAACCGTGGATTTTATACTATTTGAAAAGGTCCTCTTGACTAGTGGGAAATTGCATGGTTGAGGTGATAAGTGATTACACTATCATTCAAAATTTATTATTGAAGAATCATTTTCAACCGGTTAAGATGATTACATGACCATTGTCACACATAGTAACCCATAAAAATACTCCAAAATAGATTTTAATAAGTATCACTACTCAAAATGATATATAATAATCCATGGTATGGTTCTAATTATGTAGAGATACAATGGACCAAAATAATAAACATGTGGATCATAATGAGTAGGCTCTATCACGGAAGCAATGATATAAAAAAGTCTCACAAAAATGAAAAATGTTATTTATATACAAATGAAATGATAGGAAAAAATTTTGTTTATAGTTGTAAGAGTCTTCCACCAGGTATGATTTCCCTCATGTTATTATTTTTTAATTTCTTTTCTATTTTCCTCCAATTACAAAAAAAAGTACCCCTTCCACCTCTCGATTCAATATTCTCTATATATTTTTATATAACACATATAAATCCTTAATGAATAATTAAACAATAATAAAAATATTAAATTATATAGTAGAAATTATTTACATCTGAAAATTTTGAATTTAAAATATCATATGTAGAAAGATAACCATTTTTAAATTCTCTTAAATTCATCTAATTCATACCAACTGTTACCCTTATTTTAAATCTATTTGAGGTCATTTTGTTGTGTCATATTACTTTTTTAAATGAACCATTTATTTATTATATTTGAATCAAAAAAACCATTTCTGATTCTTAGTTTATATTGTTTTGTAACACACAATCTGGTTTAATTATTTTAAATAACTTTTTATTAATTTAAGTGACTTCGTAAACAAGAATTTATCTATTATAAGTTAGATTAATAATTCTATATTAATTAAGCAGAGTTATTTTTAAATTTATTTAATTAGAAAATATTTTCATGATATTATTAAATATGGAACCTTATAAACTCTTCCTCTACATTACAAAGTCTAAAATAAACCTTATTTTCTCATTTCCATAAAAAAAATTTCTGATGTGATGCATTTTGGAAGGTTGAATAAACATCATAATGAAAGAGGATACTTATAAAGTTTCGAAGTTAACATCACAATGTCTTTCAACCTAATGAAATATCTTGATAGTAAAAAATAAAAATATTAAACCATACAAATACCTTTTGAACAATACAATGTCTTTCAGCCTTATGAAATCTCTAAATTGGAAAAAATAAAAACACTAAACCTTTCAAATACCTTTTTAACATTTCAATTTATTATAATTAACCTTAATGTTTCCACAATAACCTTGGGTAAATAAATTTTTTTCTATATTGACCCTTAAAAAATGGTAATAAAAGATAAAAAATCATGTCTTCTCCATTTTTATTAGAAATAAAATCATGATAAAATTTAATAAATCTAGCATGAAGCTTATGAAGTTTCCTTAGTTATTTATTTCCAATTACAACACCTTTTAAATAAAAAATCATCAAAATTTATTTAAAACATCTCCAAACCCATTATTCAATTCACCAAAAAATTAAAACCATTCCGCCTCGCATAATAATCATTATATCATGTGATTTTGAATATGATCAATGTATTGAAAAAAATATAACAAAACAAAGATATCAACATCTTATTTATCTTATCAATACAGAAAAATATTCTTGGGTTTCAATAATATATCTCTATCAAAAACCTACATCAAGATCTCAACATATTCCAAAAAAAATCCCATCGAATTAAAAATATCTACACATTATAGAAGTTATTGATTATTTTTTAGATTCAATAAAATAATTCCCACTAACATTTCTTTACAAAACTCACCTAAATCCCAAGGGATTTTATCTTTACCCTTCATGTAAATAAATTTTCCAAGGAAATGTCTCTCCTTTTTAACGATAAAAGTATTTATCAATATCACGCTACAAATCAAATATATCAACATGTTTTCTATTGAATGTATTCCCAAATTCACTATCTGATATTCTATTCCCACCTTTGGTGAAATTTTTCTATAAAAAAGTGTCTTCATATTTTATTATGCATGAAGACAATGCAAGGAGCGATTATATAAAAGTATGTAATGAGTTCTTATTCATGTCATTAACTTATCTTATCATCTCAAAAATTAATAAATATTAATAAATAATATAATTATTTAATATTAAAATAATAATTATTTTTTAAAATTGACATTACTACCATATAAATTCTTAATCCTACCCATTCATTCGTTATTTCGTGTCCTTTTTTTCATCAATATTAACTCATATATGAACAATGTTATAATACATATTAAATGAATGATTGATAAAAAATAGAATATGGTAATATTTAGTAATAATAACGAATTTAACACAGGATTTTAATTCAATAATTGTAATATATATAATAAATTTCCATAATATAATAAAATCTTATAGTTGATTCATTATTCATAAAAGGTAAATTTAAAAAAAATTACAAATAATCATCATATATTTCATTAAATGGCCATATAAATATATAAATATTACAAATAAACCTATACAAACTGCATGAAAATTATTTATGAGATTAACATATGATCAAAAATCCCTGAATTGAACATTTATACTAAGGAAATCAAGAAACAAATATAATTGTTAACACTCTATGATTAATTTTATGAAAAAAGAATTAATAAATGGGTCATAGGAAATCATGAATGGAAAATATTAAGTAATATAAATATAAATATTTTTTGAAAAAGGATTTATAATAATCATAAATTTATTATATAGGGAGCTATAGTGCATCTGACCATGTGTGAATTCGAGAAAAGGGTTCTCATCTAAACTACCTTTTATTATCGTATGTTTACATATTATGAACCTATTCTTCTTCAAGATGGTGGATTCATACCTCATTGATAAATTTTATCTGAATGAAATTTTAATTTAAGGGATTTATAATTCATTGTAATGATATATCATTCATATTGTCGTGATTTACAGAATTAAATATTTATATATGATTCCCCATCTCTTTACCAGGAAATATTTAATCTATGTTTATGGGGATATTAAATTTCCATTCCAAAATTTTCTTTTGGTTGATTATGATAATGATATTTATATATAAATGGAACCCTAGTATTTTTATTTTTGGTCATTTCACTCTATATCCTTTTTTATTACCGTAATACATAGTTTTCATATTTTGAATGTTATGCTTATATTCTCCTTTATAACTTAAAATTTTCTATTTATCTGTATTGAAAATAAATTTTTTTAATTATTTTCATGATGTGGGTTTCATTGAGATGTTAAATATTATATAATGATATTTTACTGTACATACATATATTTTTAATATTACACTCCACATATATTCTATTTATAATTTAATATTTTAATACGATAAAAAAATTTGGATGTATTTTTAAAATAATTTTTTAAAAGATTTCTCATCACCTCGTGAAATTGATTTTGAAACTGAAAAATTATTTTTGGTTTTTAAATGTTATAAATAATTTTAGAATTTTTTTACGATTTCACTTATATTTTCCTATTTATCTCTAAAATATTTATCTCACATAATTTTATTTTTTTCTAACCACCCCTAAATTATATTGATATATTATTATCTAGGGTTATTGTATTTAAGGTATCATGAAGTCCATTACATTATCGATCCTTATGTGAAACAATTTGATATTTCTATATAACCCATTATACTTATATGGTTTAACCAAAACATGTTGTATGGTTTAATTTATAATGGAATATATTTTTATTTTATAAATTTGGTGATAAAGCCATTATTTATCATGAAAAAAAATTCATCTTTTTATATATGAAGAGGGAGACCCATTACATATCCCATAATCCCAAGGAAAAGAGTCCCAAATTACTAGCCTAAAGGCCGAGTAAAATATCATGACAGTTACACCACTGGTATCCCCGGATGACTATTTCATGTGTACATCGTACATGTATCACCCCTAAAAATGATATTGAAATCATGTTTTAAATCTCTAGTATAGTGGTATAAAATTATAATTTCCCAAGCACTCACTTTATTATCTATGATGTTAGCCATGAATTTCCCTTACCTCTAGTAATGACTCAATTACATGCCATATTCAATTATCATCATGCATTTCCTGATATAGTATGCCAGGTCCCATGCGGTGTTGTTCTTATCATGGAGAAACCATACAAAATTTTAGAGGTAGGCTACACCACATTAAGATTATTACTGTATATCCTACCTATTGAATGACCACTTAACATATCCCAAGTCTCTACCTAGAACAATATAATTTTCAGGTATCTTGGATTGAAAAGGAAAAAACTACCATTTATCTCTCTTGGTTTACCCCAATTTTGGGTAAAATAAAAAGAAACTACCATGAAAACACTTGTTAAAGAATCATCAATTATATGGCCATCATGAAATGAAAATAAATATCAAAAATAAAAAAAAAATTGGTCAACTCGGTGATCACCTATGATTTTTATATTCTCTTATCTTTGTACAATTGGCCAATGGTTGTTCTCAATAATTTACAAAAAATTATAAGAAATTGCATTTGGACTAATTTTTTTAATGAAATTTCACTTATTATTGTTTCCTGTAAGGAGTGCATAATGCCCCTTTACATTGGGGTAATATCAATCCCGAATATTATGATATTTAATAATGTACTTATCATAATTTTTTATGATTCTTATTAATTCTAATGAATATTCTATTTATTTCTTTTCAAATGGTTTTATTTCAAAACTGATGAAGCAATACTATCAATACCTTACAATATCTATATTGGCCACCATTAAATGATATTTCAATGATATTATGATTAATTCCAATTGTATGGTATGCAGACAATATTACCTGAACTATTGGAGTACCAAACTACTTTACATGCCACATGAAGGCATCATGTATGTGCCACAAACCCTATAGAATATATATATTGTGGAATTCCTTCACAACAACAATAACATGAATGTGTTAATTCCATATCAAATTTCCCATAACCTACATAACAATATTTTTTTGTTGAAAATAACATTCTTATATGGAAACCAAATAGTTTTGGACTCATTAACACTATGACACATTATAGAATTAATTATGATAGTACCATTTCAACCCCCTCATGGATATCCAAAATCCATACATCAATAATCTATCCCTCTAAATGGATTCTTATTTGGATTAAATTGAGAAATTTCATGCCTACTATTAATCAGTCGCACGGGGATGAAATCTATCTTTCATGAGTTTTTCATTTGGTTTCAATGATTGCTGAGAATTAGTACCATGTTTTAATAAGATGGATGTTTGAGGCTAAACATTGGGGTTACATGGAGGAATGTTTTGGGTTTATAATCTACTTAAATGAACATGTTAAATATCTACTATAGTCTATCACTACTACTTCATTGTGTAAAAAGTAATATAACCTATTTCTAGTAGATCATGTTTCTACCGTTTGTTATATCCATAAAGATCCTAATGAGTTGGTTTTTGACAGTCAAACTCCTTTTAATCATCCAAGAATGATGGAAATTCAAAGGTTTGTCTTCACAGATTCTAGGATACAAAAAATTTATATAGAATATAATATTTCTTATCTAAATATATTACGGTAGTTGGTTGTTATTGGAAGGTCCAAAAAACCAATGGAATTCAAATACATTAGATTTAATCCTTAAATTCCCTCATGCATAAAGGTGAATCTCAATGGTTTTGACTCAAGAATTCTAGGACTATCTAGTTGAAGGAAATATTTCATACACAACAAGTATTCATAAAAGGGAGATTCATTTAATATATTAGTATTGCATGACATATAAAGATTATTTTTTAGCCATAGTGAATGTAATCAAATATAATCTCTATCCTGAATATAATTTTCTTTGGATTGAATCAAAATCTCTACTCTCTATTGAATCTATGACTTCTTGATCCATGAATGTCCTCTTGAATGATCATCCCCAATGTATTGATTGTATTAATGTAACTATTCATCCCAATCTAGTTTTCTAACATGTATACATGGAATCCAATCAAGTTGAAAATGCATCGTCGAAAAAAAATCATGGAAATGAGATTGATGTAGTTATTTAGAGTACCATACATTTTTACAATGCATGAGGATGTGGATATGTGGGGAGAGATTCTCTCCTATCTTTTCAAAATCCATTGTAATGTATGCCCTTTCATTTTTTATTTTTTTCTAATAAATTTTAGGATCGACCATACATAGACCCTGAATGTTTTGATGTAAAGGAAAATGATGAAAATAAAATATAAAATGATAAACTTAAAAAGGATCATGACAGATTTACAAATGGAATATGAAGATTGGCCAAAATACATGGTATGAAGACCACATAGAAGTATACAACTCAGATTGACTACCTTCTTGGTTGATGGATAATTTATAATAATAAGTTTATTCTACTCTCATGCTCTTCTATTTCTATAAAGATATCATATTCTTATGGATGTAATAAGTTTTTTATTTCTAAAAAACCTTAATTGTGTTTTTTGAAACCTATTAAATAGTTTTATATTCTAAAATATATTGTATATAACATATCTAGACACAAAAAAGTGCATGTACCAAATAAATTATTGTTTAAAATTGTGGTAGGAATCATGATTGAAGAGTACAAGTAAGTATTTATGGTATTTGGATAGTGGATTTTTCAAACACATGACTAGAGACTACCCATCCCTTAAGTAAATTATAATTATGGATAGTGAACACGTCACATTTGGTGATAATGATAGAATAAAAATAGATGTACTTGTTAAAATTTGTAATTATATTTATTTTTTAATTTCTAAAATATTATTTTTTTAATGGTGTACTGTGTAATTTCATTATGATATCATAATTCTTGTATTATGGTTACCATGTCACGTTCCGACATATTGTTTTCAAACTATATGATTCTAATCGTGCATTAGTTTCTACTAATTTATGCATTGATAATTTTTGTAGAGTAGATTTAAATTAATTTTTTTCTACAAAAATTTCTTATTTATGTTCAATTAATAAAGAATCATGGATATAGAATAAGATACAAGTTCACTAGATCCTTTACTCTCTTAGAAATATAACTAGGAAAGGATTAATTCATGATCCTTCGAAATAAAATATCTTGAAGTAATACATATTTTACCCTTATCAAAAATGGGAACAACCAAAGATTGCATTCAATACAATGAAAAACGTTTCAGCTTCTCAACCACTAGAGTTGGTTCACATGGACTCTTTTAAAAATTATATAGCTTCTAGCCATGTTGGGAAGCATTATAACTATGTTTCATAGATTAATTTTCTATATTTACATGGAAATACCTTCTTTATCATAAAATTACGCATGTTTCCTTATGAAAAAAATATGAAAAATATATAAAAAACCATATTGGACATACTATTAAGTCCATAAAGAGTGATCATGGCCATTAGTTTTAAATATCAAGACGTTGAGACATTATACTCACAATATGCCTATAATCACAACTTCTCCACTAATTTGACTCCTCAAAAAATAGACTAGATAAATGAATTAATATGAATCTTTTAGATATTTTATATTCTACGATGATAGAATATGAGTTACCTAACTATTTTTGGGTAGAATCTATTAGTATAGAATAATATATCTTTGATAGGGTTCTTATCAGACCCCTTTTATGGAAGACCATATATGAGCTATGAAATAGTGTAAATCAAAGGTTAATTTCTTTATTATTTTTAGTTTCATGGTTTTTATTATCAACAAAAATAATTGTTAGATGCATTTGTACAAAAAAGTGATAAAGGAATTTTCATTGGTTATTCAACATCCATTAAATCATATAGGATGTTTAATAAAAGAATAAGATTTTTCAATGAATATATAACTGCAAAATTTGATTAAATTGGTTTACATGAACCTAAAAATTCTTTAAAAACCTTGATGATTATTTTTCAAAATTTGATATAAATTCACCATCAAATCCAAATGATATCCTTATTAAACCTATTGTAGAAAAATCACCCAGTGGTAAAGAAGTGTTTGAACAATAACCACAAGAGGAAAATTTAGTACATTAAACTTATATACCTAAAAACTTTATAATGCACTGATAAAATCCTTTAGATGTTTCTGTTCAATATCTAGATAAAGGTTCTCAGTCTAGATATTCTCTTAGAAACCTTATTGAACATAAAGACTTAATATCATAATTTTGAACCTAAAAGTATTACCAAATCAATCTATGATGATTTTTGGTAATGGATTTAGAGGAAGAGTTCAATGAGTTTAAAATAAACCATGTTTGGGAACTTTTAAAAAGACATAAATACTACCTAACCAGTATCACTAAAAAGTAATTTAGAAATTATTTGAGGATTCTATCACCATAGTAAAATATGTATCCCGACTTGTTGCACAAGAAAATAAGAAAGAAAAAGGTATTGACTATGAGGAAACCTTTTTTCAAGAGCTAGACCTGAGTTTATTAATATACTTCTTAATTTTTTAGCACATTTAAAATTCAAACTGTATCAAATAGATTTCAAGAGTTATTTTATTAATGGTTATATTATTGAGGATTTTAATATTGAACAACCCAATGGGTTACAAAATCCACATTTTCCTAATAATGTTTCTAAATTAACAAATCACTTTATTTTTAAAATTAAATCTCATAGAGCATGGTATTATATGATTAACTATATGTTTATTTCTAAATATTTTTCAAAATGGCTTACCGATACAAATATATTTATAAAGAAGATTTTCAATAATTTTTTTGTAGACTAATTATATATAAATGATATTATTTTTGGATAATCCAAAAATTACATGATTATAAAATATTAAGACATTATGAAAATTTAATTTCAAATGAGTTTTATGCTTGAGTTAAAATTCTTCTTTGGTTTTTAGATTTTTCAAAATCAGGATGAAATAATTTTTAATCAAATAAAATATACAATGAAATTTTTGAAATGTATTAAAATGGATAGCTCTAAAATAAGTGATACTCAAATTAGTACCACCTAGAGATTGGATAAAAAAAGTGGGAAAATAATTCACCAAAACTATTTATAGAAGTATGATATGAATTTTACTTCACATAATAGCTGTCTAACATATCGTTACATTTAATGTTTTTATGTGTTCTTGTTTTTAAGAAAATCCCCAGGAATCTCATTTAAATACTGTAATTTTTTTTAAATACCTCAAGAATTAAACTAATTTTGTATTGTTTTACTCTATAGGAAAAAAACATTGATTTGTTTTTTCATTTTGATGTAAATTTTGGTGGATGTATGTTAGATAGAAAAATCACCCCTAGAACATTTCACTTTTTAGGAAAATCTATAATATCATGATGTAGTAAAAAGTAGAATTTTGAATCAATATCCATTTCTAAAGTTATGGACATAGATACAAGGAGTTTTTGTACACATATTTTATAGATGAAACATCCATTACTATACTATCTATATCATTTTAACAATTTCAAAATAAACCATGATAATATATGAGCTATTAACATTTCTAAGAATTTTATATAACACTCTATAAGAACACATTGATATAAAAATAACATTTTGGGAGGCCATTTTCAAAATGGTGAAATAAATCAAGAGTTTATTGGAATTGAATATAAACTTGTTGATATTTTTACAAAGCATTTGAATATTGAGAGGATAATATATAGCATACGTGATATTAGAATTATTATTTCAGTTTTGTCATTTATTCTCTTAATTGTCTTGAATCTGGAAGTGTTAACCACAATGCTTGTGCTGTTATTTGTTTAATGTGGATGATTGTGATACATTTGAGTTCTTATTGTAGGTAATAACATTGTGTGATATTGTGCATGTGATACCTTCTAGTGCTACCATTTTTCTACTAACATTGGCCTGATACCATCAATTTATTCTACTAAGTTGTTACCATTGAGATTATACTTCTAGTTAATATTGTTCCTAGTTACAACATTGGGAAATACCATTTGATGAATCTATTTTATAATTCTTGTGGTAAGTGTCATTTATTATTTTTTGTTATTTTACTTTTAAATTCCTTATTTTACTCAAGTAAAAATATTTGTATATTCTAAATTAGTTTAATTCTCTAAATGATAAAATACCTATTAAGAGTTCGAATTCAATAATCTCAAACACTCACCACTTCAAACCTCTTCTTCATTTCTCTATTGAACTACGACCAATTAATTTTATCCTGCAATATTTACATTATTTCTAAAATGATGAAAATGAATCATCGTCATGGTTCTTCAGAATAGACATTACCTCTAAAAAATCCACATGTTAGTAATGATGACTTTTTTAGTAGTTAGATGTTCCTGTTTCAACACAAAAAGTATTTTTGAGAATTTAATATGTGTTACATGGTTATATTCAAGTTTGTATTTACTTTGGAAGGTTATCCATGAGTAATGATAAGATGCATGGTTCTTATTATATAATATATCATTCTATTTTATATTAGTTCACAATTTTTATCCATATGATAAGTTTGAGTTTTGGTATAAAAAATATTTCATTATAGCATTGAAAAATTTGAATGAACTCATGTTATATTCAAAGATTTATCATAATTTAATAGTAGTTCCTCACAAAATAATGATTAAGGACTATCACGGTATGTATCCCAATGAGACTGACGTATCCATTCACTTGGGTTTTGAATACCATCCGGTCAACGTAGCATACCAAGACACTAGTTACATGAATCAATGGAACATGCATCATATAAGATAGATTCTTTCACATTACATCGTGACTTATTTCCCCATTATATATATATATATATATGGTCGTCCGACCATGGAACATCATGATTAAATTTTTAGGACACCACTATGAAGACAACCATCTTGGATATCAGTTCTAAATCATGATGATGATATTATGAGATATGAGGCCTTAGTTCATGGTCTATCCTATGAGTTCTTTCGTCTAGGTGGATAGGTAGTAGTTGTCCCAACTACTAAGAAACATATCATTCCAGAAGAGTATGCTGAGGATGCATGTAGGATTAGCACACACAATGAGTTCTAGTGCCACAGGACACTAAATTTATGTGATGAGCTAGATTCTCATGCATTGGAGGATAGTATAGAGTTTTATGTCTATATATTCATTATTATCTAGTCACTAACATATTAGGTTGTTGCATGGGTAGCTATTATTTTTTATGAAGTAGTTGGTAACTTTTGGAGTCCAGTTACCCAGATGTACTATCGGGGCCTAACATCCTGCATCCATTTATTAATGAGTGAAAACCATCATCTTTACATTTGGAATGCATTATGGAGCTTTAGAGTTATTTAATTGGGAGAATATATTGGATAAGTACTCCCTAAGGTTCACATACCCTATGTGGCACTCCCTCGACATTATCAAGGATGGGAACTTTCGAGAATAAAATTTTGAGTGGGGACTCCATTGAGAGATCTGTTCCAGTGTGGTGAACCTTTTCATTCCCACCATTATCGATGTATTGGATAGGTGAATAATTGTTGATATTTTAATATTAGAGGGATTCCAGGAGGTTGTTGATGGAACAAGTCATTATAGAGATGAGAAAACATCAGCTTCTAGAAGACATCAGTCCAAATGATCTCGGCATGAGAGGTCTTCTTGGGACCGGTAATTAGAACATGGTTAGGGGTATCACATAGGACTATGTAATCCATGATAGTGTTGGTGCTATTCATGTGACGTGGGAGGTCACATGGTTTAGGAATTCCCTACCAGATGTGCTAAGGATCACAAAAATATAGTAGACATACTTTCATAACCAAGAAAACGTCTTTGTCAGGGATCTCCCATGAGAGGGAAAGGAGGCCCCCAATGAGGTGGATCTTTAAGAGGAGAATGTAAAGATCTAGGAGGAGTAGATTTCGGAGGTAGATGAAACTATTACATCCTTCCACCACCACCAACAGGTGGCCCACATCGGGCTCATGGAGCTGGCGGTTGAGGCCATAGAAAACTATAGGCTTTGGAGGCTTATGGCCCAATATCACACAAGATGATAAGAGGTACAATCTGTGTTTATTTTATTATTATATTAGTATTAATAGAAACTTATTAAAGTAACACCTTTATCTGTATTATTTCTTTGTGAGATATGGAGCTCCAACTGGAGGTGTTAACCCAGTAACTTTGTCTTCAAGACCCTATAGAAAATGATTCTTCTATATATTTCATCTACAAAAAGTGTAAGATAACTCTTGGCGGAGAGAGGTTCACATAAGTCCTTTTGTTCTACATTATGGAACCATATGACAACATATATGGTATTAATTGGTTTTCCTTGCAGTGAGACAAGATTTACTATCACCACTGACAAGTCAGATGTCGTCACACTTATTGGATGAGATTCTACTTTGTGGGAATGAGATATATCGTGGTGGGATGAGTGGAAATTGTAAGATAGAGGATACAACCCATCTCCCATCTGTTAATAACTATATCCCTTGGTGTAGAAGGCTCTTTAGGTATATGATTTAATTCAGTCATGGATAATTTTATGGATGTCTTCCCCAAGGATGTTCCAGAACTACCACAAAGTTGGGAGATAGAGATTTTTATTAACATTCATCCCAATAATTCTCTGATATCTTCTATGGAATATTAGATGGACCCTACCAAGCTCCAAGAGACGTGGTTGTATTTGGAGGACCTTATAGTGAAAATATTTATTAGTACAAGTGTGTATCCATGGGTATCTCTAGTGTTGTTCCTAAAAAATGTGGATGAGAACATGTATCATTGAGTGGATTATAATTGCCTTAACAAGAACAAGAGAGAAAAATACCCTTTTGGGTATTGAAAATATCTTGGATAAATTTTGAGGTTCCATAGGGTTCTCAAAGATCAATCTCTGGTCTAGATTCCACCATTTGAGGGTTCTTGAGGATGTTATTTTGAAGACGGATTTCTGATGTCGCTACAGAGATAATGAGTTCACATGGATACATTGGTGTGACAAAAATACCCACCATTTTTATGGATTTGATGAATAATATTTTCCAGTTTTACTTATACAATATTATGGTTTTCTTCAATGAAAAATTACTCAACTAAATTACATCAAAGAAGGAGAATATAGAGAACATGAGGATGGTCCTATATTTTCATCAGGAGAACTAACATTATGGTATGATCTCAATGTTCTGGTTATGGATTCATGTGGTTCACTTTTTAGGGAATGTCATTTTTGAGCATGGTTTATATGTGGACCCAGTGAATATTGCAATTTTTATTTCTTGGTATCAATCCTAAAGCATGTTTGATGTGTAGAGTTTTCTAGGCTTTGAAAGGTAATATTAGAGGATTGGTGAAGACTTCTCCCAGATTATACCCCATTTTTCTCCCCTAATTTAGAAAGGGAATCCTTTTACTAGGAGTGAGAAGTGCTTGACAAACTAAATGGATTTGAGGTTGGGGCTGATGACTTCTCTTGTGTTGATACTACTAGAGGAGGGTGTGGAGTACATTGTTTATTGCGATTCATCATGATTTGGGCTTGGATGTGTGATGATGTAGAGGTAAGAATTTATGATACATAAGTTATGGATCTTGAGACCCCATGAGCAGAACTATGTGACTCACATCCTAGAGTTGGTAGAGGTTGTCTTTGACCCTGAGGAAATAGAGGTACCATCTTCTTGGATAATGGTTTTTGTTTTACTCAAAACATTAGAGTATCAAATAAATTTTCGCACAGAGAGACTGGATATTGAGAAAAGGACACTGGTTGGAGTTCTAGTAGGTCTATGAAATCTGGATATTATATTCTCTATGGAATAGTAATTTGGAACTAGATTAACATAGTAGGAAGTTCGATGCTCGCCTACTTCAAGAGGATTAAGAGAAGATAGCTTCATTGGAGCTGACCCTGTGGAGTAGGAGGGTGCACATTTTCTTCAGTGGATGGTGTTGAGTCCTCTTCTCTATTAGAGTGTGAGAGATTTCATATTGGGATACATCGATTATGAGGTCATACATGACCGTATATCGTTGGGAGATTTAGTAGATGTATTTTCATAAAGAAGTAATCACATAATTCTTTTCCAATTATGGATATTAGTCCCAGTCACGATGCAGGGGGAGGTGATGTGAGCATTCAAAAAAATGGCTATAAAAAATTGTGTGGGGAAGATGCATAGATAAGATCAATGGTAGTTTTTGTGGCCTAGGATGAAGCAGATCAAGGATGAGTTTTTCTCATGGTACCTCTCCTATCAGCAGCTGAGGGCTTTAAACAGGGTTCTGGCTAGTTTATTGTCTCCACTTGAGATCTGAAAGTGGAAGTGAGATGGAATATCCATGGACATTGTGACAGGGATTCTATGGTAAGTGAAGGGATATTATTCAATCTGAGTGATATTTGAATATATCACAATGTTGGTATACTCCCATTATAGCAGGGATAATATTTATATGTATTGTTTGGGACAGATGTTCATATGAGATATTATTCTATTTAATGGGGTTCCCTTGAATATTGCATCTGAACGTGAGGCACAGTTCTTGTCACGGTTATGGAGATTAATAAAAGAGTCCTTTAGGACCCATTTGAGGATGAGTAAAAACATTCACCCAATGATAGATGTGCTAATTGAACAAACCATCTAGGTGTTGGAGAATGTGATTGGTTCTTGTGTGTTAGACTTCAGCTACAGTTGGGGGGGATCACATACCCTTATTATAGTTCATGTAAAATTATACCCACAACTATATTCTCATCATGACACCTTTTGAAACATGTTTGGGAGACAGTAAAGGTTACCCTTTGGAATAATATATATCGGTGGGGAATATTTTTTGTGTCCAAAGGTGGTGTAGGGGATGACGAAGAAGGTTCTGACCACCTCTGATTGGATGAGGATTAAATTGATTAGGCATAAATCTTACACATATCAATATCATATGCCCCTGGAGTTTTAGTATGAAGAACATTTTTTCCAAAGAATCTATCCATGATGAGTATTTCATAGGATTATCTAGGGATAAAAGCTATCCCCAAGGTTCATCAAGTCATTCGAGACACTATATAGGGTTGGAAAGGTTTCCTGACACCCTGAACGATCCTCACAGTTGGAGTAGGTGAAAATCATCTACTATGTGTCGCAGCTGAGAAGATGCATACATGATAGTATGCACGTCATCGATTCAGGTTATTTGAACATCAGGGATGGAGTCACATTGGTGTACCACCGGGTGGAAATCAAGGATTGACATGAGAAAAACCAGTGTGGATTGACCAACCCATTGTTTCACATTTTGTGGCAGTATGAGAATGTGTAGGACATATCCTAGGATTAGGAGATCTGGATATGGATCAGTATCCAAAGGTGTTTGTATAGTTTTACTTTTTAGGGATAAAACTGTTGAACGAGGGAATAATGTAGAGACCCATTTTCCTTGTTAGACTTTGAAATATTTCTACATATATTTTTAGAGCTAGGACCTAAGAAGGCGTGCAATTTCAAGTAACAGTATGACTAGAAATAATTTTATCAAAATATTTTATATATTGATTATTACACATAAAAAGTTTCTTAATGAAAATTGGATTTCTTAAATAGAATCATGGATCACATATCTGATACCATGGTTGATTCTGGAATGCAATATTTACCCTATGCGAGATCTAAAATTTATCAGCAAGGGACATTCAAAAATATTGATCTTTGGTGGTATATTCAGTGAAGTAATTAAATGATCAATTTTATTAATTTATTTAGATAAAAAAATTATAAATCCATATTAAGTAATCATTATGGATATTTTCCTAGTTTTATCTACATAACCCGATGACTGTAGAGAGACGTTACTCTTCTCCTCCGTTAGCGAATCGAGATCTGTCTATGAGACCCCAGTTCTCTGTAGTGAAAAAAAAATGAATGCAATAATACCTATCAATCATTGTAAAGTAGGTTATTCAACAAAAATGATCCAATGTCTTTGAAAGATTCATAAATCCATGGTTTATTCCCTTGCTTATTAGGTTGATTGAGCATGATCAATTCTTCTACCTTTATTTGGGCTAATTTAACCTTGGCATGCACATATGTACTAGTTTAATTTTATTATTAAGTTATATAAACTTGGATATTCTAATTGTGATCCATTTCCAAGAGTTATTGATCAAAGAATATTAATCCTTTTTTGGGGTGTATTTATCCATATGATTCTTTACTATCTTTTCCATTGGGTTACGAGGTCATGGATCGTTGTTTCCAGGTTGTACTAAGCACAATCAGACCTCTAGATTCATGGAGGAATCACATATAATAAATGAAACAATGAATAAGGGATGTCTATCTAATGACTAAAAATTGAGGGAGGTGGATCATATGATTGGAATATAAACCAAAGTAGGTGAAATAAGGGTTACACACACGACACATGAATGAAGCAATGAAATCGAACAGATTTAATTTCCATCCACCAAATGGATAGAAACAGTGAAAGGTGGAAAGATCAATCAATTTTATGAGGAGATGAGTTCACTTCTAAAGGGAAAAAAACCATATATGGAACCAAGTAATTGGATAATCATTTATGTGAAAATAATGAATCCACACTGTATAGTTCATAAGAACGCACAGTGTGTGACCCTAGGCTATGGAGGCTAGGGTTTTGAAAAAAGATAAGGATACATGGTGTGTAGAGCACCTACATGTTGTGTATCCCTCCCTGTGAGGAAATGACATGTGGAAGAACACAAAATAAATGCCCAGTGTGGGAGTACATGACTAGGTACATGCCCTGTATTGAAGTGCATTAATAGGGACATACACATGCCATGTACCAAAGTACATAGACACATCTATGGTGCATGTCCAAGGACCTCTAGTGGCTTGGAAATTCCATGTAGACTCCCTAAAAAGTATTTAGAGATACAAAGTTGGTGATCCATGTACCCAAAGGGACACAACTAGATGATGTAGTGGGACCATATGTGGTGTGTGTCCTCTCACAAGTCATATACCCCTTGGTTCCTTTGGAGAAAACATTAAACGCTAACATATCCTTTATTTGGAATTGTATTTTGGCCCTTGTGGGGCCTATCCTGTGTGTTCCTATATGTAGAACATTATAATTCAATTTTTTTTTTGAATTTTGGGATACAATGTGATATTTTATGATCATGACACTTACTAGGTGATGCTGATGATAAAAACGTTGGGTTTGGATCACCAGAGGCTTCTAGAGTGGTACTATCTTAATGGGATAGGGAAGAGGTCCTCTAATTATCTTCTAGAGGAACACCCTCTAGTAATGTTGGACTTGGGTCCTATATCTACTCTTAGAGTGGAACCTTCATGACAGGTATGGTATGGGTCATCAACTAGCTCTTGGAGTGGTCCCATCCTGTGGGTCATGGAATGGGTTTTTTATACAATAACAAAGTGGAACCCTCCCATAGAGATAGTGATCGGGCCCTCAACTACTATAGTGTCACCCTCCATCCAGGCTCGTTATGGGTCCTCTACTAACATACAGAGTAGCACCCTCCATATGGATTAAGAATTGGTCCTCTATCAATCTCTTTAGTTCCACCCTCTGATAGAGATAGGTCATTGGTCGTCGACCATCAAAGTTTCACCCTCCTATGGAATCAAGGCATGGGCACTCCATTTATATTTTTAGTGGAACCCTTCAATTATACCATGTCATAGGTCCTCTAACTAGATGTTCTTTACCCTCGACTATGTGCCACATTGGCGATGTGTGGTTTGACTTGGATGGTTTCTACTGGGAAGACGCATTAGATGTTGAGCATAGATAGACTTTTATAACTGATGGAACTCTTTTCCAGGGATATGCTATGAGATAATGATTCATTTCTCGATTGTTTTAGTTTCACTGGTTTGAGCACACGCACACACATAGGTGCGCACACACACACACACACACACACGTATATCATTATCCATGTTGTTGGATTCAGCATACTCTATTTCCATTGGTTGATATGTTTACTACATATATATTCTATTCATGTCTATTGATTCCCCCCCCCCCCCTTAAAATTTTATGGCATCTTGATGGGTATCTACATACTCATCCTTTCATGGGATTTACCTACACTAGTTGTGTCATATGAATATGAGGAAAATGTCAATGATGACTTCAGAAGAACTTATGATACCAGGTCCAAGAGAAAATGTACAATGGTCATATCATGGATATTAGGAGTTGGGTCATCTTTGTATTTTACTTTATTTTTTGTTCGGTTGGGACATCTTTATGGATGGGAAAGTATTTTTTACCAGTAACATTTATATTTTTACTATTATATTGTTGTATACCCTATAAGTGTTGAATTATTGGTTTATATTCTTGTTATTTCATCTTTTTATCATTATTCTTCTGTACATCGGCATTTAGATGGTCATGTGTCTACGTACTGGTAAATTAGAAAAATACCTCCCAATTATGTTATGCCTTTCAGTTACAATCACCACCCTTGGAATATGGAGGTGAACATAGAGTAATAGTAGTTTGAGGCCTGGTTGGGGATAGTTTATAAGGCCCCATCCTTAAAACTTACTTAATCTTGAGTTATTAAAATATTACACATTGAGGATGTTTTCAGGTTTAGAGTTTTAGAAAATTAGATAATGAAACATGCATTACATTCCATATTTAAACAAAGTGGTTACATAAAAGATAGTATTCATTCATCCCATCAACGGAAAAATATTTAAAATAAAACATGTATTAATTGTTGACACATCCTTGACACTATCATCACATCATGTACCTTTCCCTTGACCTGTGAAAAACATTTCAAAAACATGGGATGAGCAAAAAAAGCTCAGTAAGGGTTATAAAAATATGGAAAGGAAACATGAGTACATATATACATAATAATAAAATCATACTTTACCCATAAAACATAGGCACTTTAACATACCTCATCAAATCATGAATAAATCATAGAAATCATAATACATAAAAGTTAACTTGAGGCATTCATAACATTATTATGTAGGGAGTAACCCTCTTGGTTACATTTGGAATACCCACCACTGTATATTCCTTAAATCTATTCGGAGAAACATTAACGTTTCACTCCTTCACGTTACACAACGCATTGGAGAGCTATATCAGGCTCACCCACCCTTAGTTTATCACGGAACCACCCATCATCATAACAATGCCCAAGAACCATAACATAATCTTATCACATAAAACTTGCATAAAGGAAACATAACATTTCCACCTTTCAATAACAATATATCAATACAAAACATTGATATAAAAACATTATGAAAACCATTTTCCATACCAAAATAAAGGAAAAGTAAATGATGGTATTTATTTTTCTTTTAAAAAGAAGGTATGGCTTGTAGAAGAAGCAGAAACTCAAATAATAGTCACGGAGGCAGAGAAGCCGTTGTCATTGCATATGTACGACAAAAACATTCCCTTTTGTCGTTTAGTAAAACACTTCTTATAAAAAAGATTCATTTTTGGATAAACGTTAAAGTCAAAGGTGTTTATACACCGTATAAAAGAAGGTTGTGTATAAAACAAGATATGCCTCAATGAATGGAGATTGAGACGAAGTCCCTTACAAAGATGGTATCCTTGGTTTAAGGATAAATCAATTACATAATTATGTGTGACAAAAGAATACACCAAATATAAGTGGATATTAAGTGTAAAATAATCAAAGGTTATTCACACATATTCAAAGGATGACATATTCAATAACTACATGTTGAACCCAGAGAAATCGATATTGGGTTAAGAAGTTCCCTTGACAGCCTAACGGCATCACATCAAAATGAGTTGATGAGAGATAAAAAAAGGGTATCTCATCACTTGGACATAAAATTTACATCAATAAGTATACATGAGAACATATCCCCACATAACAATATGTAAATTAAAAGACCCAACAAAAGAAGTCTTTTAAAAAGAGGAGGGTGAAAGGTTCCCTTACCGACATGGGTATCTTTCGAAACATACACCTCGTGAAAGAAGGACAATACAAAATTGATGTAAATAATCATAAAAGAAATTATATTACAAAATGAGTAAAATAATTGTTAGTACATACACCACTCAAAGGAAATTATGGCAAATGTTGAATAAATCTCACGGGAATAAAAGTGATATGAAAAATCTCTTACGAAAACTCGGCAGCCTAACGACGCCACATAAAACTTACAAAAATGGATTGATGAGATCAAATAGGGTATATCATCATATTAACATAAAGTTTATATAAATAGGAATTTAAAATAACATCCCCCAACATAACAAAGAGGAGCTTAAAAGAAGTGACATAAAAGAGAGTACTTAAAAAGAAAGAGAGAGGTTAGATCTCTTACGAAAATTTGGCAGCCTAACGACGCCACTCAAAACATCCAAAATGGATTGATGAGAGAGAATAGGGTCACTAATCACATGAACATAAAAATTAAAGTAAGATTAATATAAAATAACATCCCAATAACAATAAATTTGAGCTTTAAAAGGAATGACATAAAAGAGTGTACTTAAAAAGAAAGAGTAGGGTTCCTTACCTCAAGTCCAACTTGTCTTGTTCGTTTCTTTATATTCCTGAATAATAAACTTTGGTCAATTAATAATTTCCTATGTACCTCCTTTAGATATTATTATTCAGTTCATATCACATATTATAATGTTATAATAATTGTTTAATAATGTTATTTCATATCAGACATTTTTGCCGATGTTTGGTACATGAGTCAAAAATGAACTTGTTTGAAAAAAGATTGCCCATGTAGTTATAAGTAAATAATTTACAGAATAGTATTAATGATTAAAATATCATATATATCCATTAAATATTCATTTTATACTATTCCATATCATTTGGAGATAAAAAATGAAAAGCACCGTTCATGGAGACGGTAGGTCGTACGTACGCATGAACGCTACTTTCATTTTTATATCATATTAATGGAATTAAAACAAAATGAGAGATATATATATATATGTTATAATTACAGAATGATATCCATAATATATATGTAATATATTACATATATATCCATTATATATATGTACTTATAATATTACATAACATTTTGAGATAAGAAATGAAATGTACCGTTCATGGAGACGGTAAGCCGTACGTACACATGAACGCTACTTCCATTTCTATATCATATTTAATGGAATTAAAACATAATGATGCATAATAGTATTTTAATTCCAGTATGGTATCATATATAATATCATTAAATATATCCTTTATACATACCACATATGGTATTAATGAATCAAATCACTTTGAGGGGGCGGTAGTCCGCACTTCCTTAAATGAAGATATCGCGTTTACCCATAATGGAAACCATAAGGGTACGCCATAAATGAAAAATACAGAAGCTTAAGTATATCATAAACATATTATATATCATATCTAAATATAGTTTCATCTTAATGTCCACCTTTGAAGGTGTTATAAGAATGTTGAACAATCATCGTTTAGGGGGGCAGAAATTTTCCATCCACGGAAACAGTATGTTCTTTAACCATTAGATGTAGGTGTGTGTAAGTGTATCTCGAATACTTCTTATAAAAACATACTAGTATATTGGAGATACTGTATTTGTTACAAAATAAATGAATAAAAAGAGCTTAGGGGGTTGTATAAGGAAAATAAAACAAAAGGACACAAGTGAAGACATTACCTTAAAATTGGGTAACTCCCTTTGGTTTGAGCTCAAAGGATTCCTTGAGAAGCCTTATGCCCAAAGTGGGGCTTCAAGGGGTAATACAGGGAAGTGGAGAGAGAAAATGGGCAGGGTTTGGCCGAGACAAAGGCTTTGGGAGTGTGGGTAAGGAGGTAGAGGTGGGGGCCTTTTATAAGAGGAGAGGAGGGTCACTCTTGTAAAGTTACAAAATGTTACTTTATTTTCAAAAGAGTCTCAGATTTTAAAGGTCCAACATTGATTTATTTCGAGGATAAGGTGATAAGGGTTCAAAATCCACTCATACAATAGGTTTTGGACATGTTTATGTCTTAGATATTACATTATATTTCCATTTTATTTAAATCGTTAAATAATGAGGTCATCGCTGCACCACCATGATGTCATACATATTTTAATTTATTTAATGTCTAAAAATTATAAAAAAATACTATGATGTAGTAAATATTTTTATCTTTCCAATTAATATTTATAGTAAAAAATATGACTTGTATAACCCCATGTAAAAATTGTTTTAGTAAAACATCCCATGTTTGTGTCATTTTTACTTTAACATTAAATAAAAAGATATTTATGTCATTTTCCAACCAAAGTGGCTCCATGGGGTCCCCAAGTTGACCCATGGATTGTCTTGGTCGGCCATAACACATCCAATGAGGTTAGGACATGTTTATAGGTCATTTCATTTTATTAAAACTTTATTATTACCATAAACTACACTAATTACCTCTAATTGCGATTAAAAACTTAATAAGTTACTATTCACCAAAAAAATACTTTTATTCCATTGAACCACATTTTAATTCTTAATGACAAAAATTTATGTCGGATTTTTGAAATTCAAAATACAAATATGGCAAAATTTCATTTAAACGGAAAAATTAGTTTTTATAAGTACCACTTAGTTGTTTCACTATTCATCAAAAATTGATGTTTTTCAGAAAAATCCCAAATATTTACCCTAAGCTATATTTGATATTCCAAATTCAAAAATGAAGTCTATTTTACAAAATTCAGAACATATAAGTCCTGTTAATTAATTTAATAGTTAATTCCCGTTGTCAGAGAAAATATCTTGTTTTTATGAAACAATAAGTATCAAAATATTGACACTAGTTTAAGTCTGATTTCAAAGTGAAATTAATTCCAACGACCACTATTGGATTTAATGGTAAAAATAAATTCTAATTTAATTTTAAAACCAATTCAAAAGATAATATAATCATATAAATAAATTAGATTAAAAAGAGGTTTTGAATTAAAATACAACATTTAACACTATTCATTAAAAAAATGAACTTTATCGGAAAGATACCAAAAATTTACAGAAAGTAAATTTTGATGTCCCAATTCTTAAGAAGAGTTTAATTTGGTCTAATAGAATGTATAAGAGTGAACAAAACTATATTTAATGATTGTTCTCCATGAAAAGGCGATAAGTGAACCTTTAGTGAAAACTAGGGCATATACGTCTAAAATTTTATTCTTTCCTTATTTTAAGCCTTTATCTTTTATTAGATAAATGTAGAAACATTTAAAAACATATATAATCATATTTTAGTTATTTCTATCCATTCCCTCCAATACAACAGCTACATGTTAACTACCATTTAAAATAATATTATTTTATTATTAGAGTAAAACGTAAGATTGCCAAGAAACTCGTTGTTGCGTGTTGGGTACGCCATCGAGCATAGCGTCCCCTTTAAAGTCATATTAATATTTTATTCACAAATATGGATAAATATGAAAATGTAATATTCTTTATTTACCTAGGGTGTTACATCCTTCCCCCCTTTTTGGGAATTGCGTCCTCTCAATTTTAAAATTGAGCTTGGAAACATCCTTGAAAGTCCCACATCGGAACAAGAGTCGGTAAGAAAATCACGTTAAAATAAAGGAAGATAAGTACAGAGGTCACCCGAGTTAACCCATACTAGGATTCTATGTAGAAAAACATGGACATGGAAGAAAAAGAAAAGGGTCATGTTCTTGAGGGAGAGAGATAATAAACATGTCTAGGAGAAAGTTAACCATAAGAAAATCACAAACTTGTGATGGGTTAAACGGTATTCAATTCCCCAGTAGGAAAAGTTAATAGACAAAATTTTTGTTTTAAGTTACTTTTTATTGAGGAATTTATTCATAAGGAAACATAATCACTTATCATGTTGACTTTCAACTTTTACTAGATTCCTTAATCAAACTAATACTTTTTTCAAAAAGACGAGTATTTATGGAGACTTGTTCGCATTAAGAGTACTATAATCAAATTCTAGAGAATCACCTAATCCACCAAAGAGAACTATATACTTCCCATGTCTTTAGGCTTTAACCAAAACAAAAACCAAAAAGGTTAGTACAAGGTCAGATAATCCAGAAAAGGATAAACCTTTAAAAATAAAATCTATGCTTAATCTCCAAAATTTGTCCAACAAAACCCAAAGTTCAATGAGAACCATCCGATAAACAATTTTTCTATAAAATTATTCAATATAAACCAATCTATGATTGAAACCCAAATATTTGAAGGATTTAGTCACATAGTCTTCCAATTTAAATAGTAACATTTATCTCCAAACAACATCAGTTGCTCCTAAAGTCTCGTATTGAAAAGTAATTAACCTAATCACATATCCTCCATGATAGGTTAATCATTTTCATAAATAACCCAAAATCAAATTACTCTTAATTCATAAAATACTATAACTAAAAAGAATCAGTCAAACTAACCAGGGACTTCACGTAGTCCAGTGGTAGGGGATAAATACCAGTCGCACATTGGTTATGGGTTCGATTCCCGCAGCTTTGTCCGACGCGACGGGTAGTCACACAGTCTGCGTGTTGTCATTTTAACAAAACTATATAATTCTAAAATAATTCCAACAAAAAGGATAAAATCATCAAACATAACCATAACATAATTTAACCTCAATTTTGTCTCATTCCTTTCCCTTCAATCATAACATATAGTAACCCATAATTACCTCAAAAGTAAGGATCATATAAACCCAAATGGTTCTTTATAACTATGTCCACAAAAGAAAATATAACTATTCCATGAATAAAATTTGCATATATATTAAAAATCAGGGTTATACATAATATAAAAAGTCTTCTAATGTAACCCCATCATCAAAAGAGACTTAATACTCTTAAGAATTTCATCATAACTCTTGAATCCCTTATATGTTGACATCTTACTCATTCAACATTATTCATGATCCAATAGCCATTCCTTTCCAACTTATTCAGAAATACCTCTTTCCTACAGACAAAATCATGAATCATATCCTAAGATTCCAAAATAGGAAAATAATAGTCATGAAATAATACATACCTTTGATTGGTCATTGTCAGTTTCTTCATCCTCAATCGGAATGGCATTAGGTATTGGTAAATGAACATTTGTTCGCTCTTGTTGATCCCATTCACGAAACTTCTTCCTAGGACATGTGTTTGCATAATGACCATGCACACCACATTTAAAACATTCAACTGATCCCTCAGAATGAAATTCTTTCCCATTACTTGAGTCAACTGGATGCTTCCTTTTTTCCATGGCAGGTTCTTTCTTTATGACCTTCATTTCCACATCTATAGCATATTTCTGTCCCTTTGATACATTTTCCTAGGTTTTTCTTTCCACATCTTTGAAACATAGGTTTTTGAACACACTTACCTTTCTGATTATTACCTGTACTTCCGTAGGGATTTGTTTCTCGCATATATGATTCCTTAGAGAACCCACCAAGGTTTAGGTGGTCAATAATGACTCCAGATATTTGGATGAGGATAATCATAAGAGTTCTCATTCCATCTCCCATATCATTCAGTTTCTTTCTCAAAAAACTGTCACAGTTTCCTTCACATCAACTGTTACTTTGGTGGCTACTAGATCCATCCATTTACTAAAACCAAAAAGGTCAGTGTGAGTATATCAAAAAAACTATCATGTACTAATGAGGAATATAAACACTAAGATATACTTACTCATTCACTTTTTCTAAAACTAGGACTCTTTCTGAAATCCTAACCATTATGATAATGCCACTTTTGCTTAAAGAATACCCTAACCTCTAAAGTTATCTAAACCGGCCTTTGATACCAACTATAAGGCCCCAGCCTTAAACCATACTTAATCATTAGTTATTACAAGATTACACATTGAGGATCTTTTCTAGTTTAGAGTTTTAGAGAATTATATCATGAAACTTGCATTACATTCCACATTTATAAAAAGTGGTTACATAAAAGACAATATTCATTCTTCCCATCAATGGAAACATATTTAAAATAAAACATGGATTCTTTCTTGACACATCCTTGACACTATCATCACATCATGTACCTTTCCCTTGACCTGTGAAAAACATTTTAAAAACTTGGGATGAGCATAAAAAGCTCAGTAAGGGTTATAAAAATATGGAAAGGAAACAAGAGTTCATATATACATAAGAATGAAATCATAATTTACCCATAAAACATAGGGACTTTAACATACCTCATCAAATCATGAATAAATAATAGAAATCATAAGACATAAAAGGTGACTTGAGGCATTCATAACATTCTTACGTAGGGAGTAACCCTCTTGGTTACGTTTGGAATACCCACCACAGTATATTCCCTAAATATCTTCAGAGAAACCTTAACGTTTCACTCCTTTTCATTATCCAGTGCATTAGAGAGCTATATCGGGCTCACCCGCCCTTAGTTTATCATGAAACCACCAGTCTGCATAACAATTCCCAAGAACCATAACATAATTTTATCACATAAAACATGCATAAAGGAAACATAACATTTCCACCATTCAATAACAAGATATCAATACAACACATTGATAAAAAAACATTATTAAAACCATTTTCAATACCAAAATAAATGAAAAGTAAAACATGGTATTTATCTTTCTTTTAAAAAGATAGTATGGCTTGTAGAAGAAGCCGAAACTCAAATAATAGTCACGGAGGTGGAGAAGTCATTGTCGCCGCATACGTACGACAAAAACATTCCGTTTTTGCATTTAGTAAAACAATTCTAATAAAAAATATTCCTTTTTGGATAAACGTAAAAGTCAAAGGGGTTTATACACCGTATAAAAGAAGGTTGTGTATAAAACAAGATATGCCTCAATGAATGGAGACTGAGATGAAGTCCCTTACAAAGACGGTATCCTTGCTTTAAGGACAAATCAATTACATAATTATGTGTGACAAAAGAATACAACAAATATAAGTGGATATTAAGTGTAAAATAATCAAATTTCATTCACACGTATTCAAAGGATGACATATTCAATAACTACATGTTGAACCCAAAGAAATTGAAATTGGGTTAAGAAGTTCCCTTGACAGCCTAATGGCGTCACATCAAAATGAGTTGATGAGAGATAAAAAACGGTATATCATCAATTGGAAATAAAATTTACATCAATAAGGATATATGAGAACATATCCCAACAAAACAATATGTAAATTAAAAGTCCCAACAAATGAAGTCTTTTAAAAAGAGGAGGGTGAAAGGTTCCCTTACCGACATGGGTATCTTTCGAAACATACACCTCGTGAAAGAAGGACAATACAACATTGATGTAAATACTCATAAAAGAAAGTATATTACACAATGAGTAAAATAATGGGCAGTACATACACCACTCAAAGGAAATTGTGGCCAATGTAGCATAAATCTCACGGGAATAAAAGTGAGATGAAAAATCCCTTACAAAAACTCAGCAGCCTAACAGCGCCACATAAAACTTACAAAAATTGATTGATGAGATCAAATAGGGTATCTAATCATATTAACATAAAGTTTATATAAATAGTAATGTAAAAGAACATCCCCCAACATGTAATGCCCTGACCCCAGTAACCTAGAGTCGGTGCATTATTACATAACATTGGCATGATCACAAAAGATCAGGTCTCGAAAGACCGATTAGTTTAGTATCCTTGGAAACACTAGATACAATCGTAAACATTACATTACATCATAAAAATGAAAACTACAATAACATGGTCTCCCTAGTCCACACTCATATCCTCACAGACTATTCTTGCAAGTCAGTCATAATATACTTCTTTACATCCTGGGAAAAATAAAACATTGAATGAGGTAAGCTCAAATTCTCCGTAAGGATAACAATATAACGGAAACTTTCATAAGAAAACATAATCATTTAAGGTAATGTATAACTAAAACAAAAGCCTTATTGAACATGAACTTCAGAATAATATGGAAAAAGTAAAATAAAATAATTCCATTACTTACTCACATGGATATTCTACTAGACAAATAATCACATGAAATATCAATAACCACTTTTATAATGAGGGAATGTATAATGCCAGACATTATGAAACATTTTGTCAAGGCCTCGGCCAAGACGTCTAAAATGATTAAGGCCTCGGCCAAAACCATAAATAAAATTGGGAAAGGGCCTCGGCCAATTCCACATCTAGTTGTATCATGAGACCTACCGATGCATCGAGGAGCTATAGCGGGCTCCACCCGTCACTTATTAAGTCCAATACATTCCTCATATGAATAGGTTTAAACATAACATAAATATTCGTATTAAAACTAGCATACGAAATGTCAACAATTTCTCCATAAATTGTGGATGGTATAAAAATAACACATCCACAGTCAAATATTTCACAAAATGTTCAATGGAAGTTTTGTATCATAAATCAATTTCAATTAAACTTAAAACCCATCAAAGGATGATGACATGGATGAAATCAAAGCTATTTGAGAGAAATATCTCTCTTATTTTGAAATCATTTAAAGGTCCCATAATTATAAAATAATACATTTACTTTGAAAATATTATTATAAGCTTTTAAGGGAAGCTTCGACGAAGTTATAATGGTGGAAAATAGCCACACCCGCCGTATAAGTTAAAAAAACATTTTTACCTTAAATTTGTCAAAAAGGTCAAAAAGTACATTATTTGGAAAACGACGGTAAGATTCCTTTAAAAACCTATAAGGGTATAAAGACTTTAACCCATTTTACATTTAATAGAAAAAATGTTTTGAAAGACATTTTTAAGAAACATGGATGTGGATGATAATGAGGTCCCAGTAGATAATTATGTATAAACAACCTTGGATAATGAAGAGGTTGTGAAGTAAACCCTTACCTTGTACTTTTCCTTGGTTGGGGTAGGTTAACCTACTATATAATAGTGAAATAATTGTTATTAAATTATACAAGAATCATATACATTCATATGATATCATATATGATCTTTTAACATTGTTTTGTTAACAATATCTTACATTTATCATTGTTTTGGGTGTTAACTTACTCGTTTTATTTCATATGTTTTGTTATGTAAGTCGTGTTTTTCATGGATAGGTTGTATCTAATTCATATACAGAATGATATCATGTCCTTAAACATTATTTTTAAATCATAAAATGATAATTATACTTGAATGGATACGACGGAGAATGAATCTCATCGCGTTCGTGGAGACGGTAGTCCGTACGTACGCACGAGCGAAAATATCATTATTTTGATATTAAAATAATATATAATTGGATATTATATCATATATAAAGAATCATTATCATGTTATATTTATTATTTACATGAATTACATATCATTATTATACCCATCAAAATAATAATATATTGAATAACAATTACACCACGACGTGGAGACGGTAAGTCGTACGTACGCACGTATGGTGACATGTCATTCAAATGATGGGTAGAAAAATGAATATGGTTGTTCCATATTTATATAACATCACAGTATATAGAAGATACTGGATTTATAATTTTATAATTGAAATAATAAACAAAGAGGGAGTGGAAGATGAAAGAAACTTGAAAGAGGGTGATGAAAACGTTACCTCTTCTTCGGGTTCTTCCTTTTGATTTGATCAAAAGGACTCCTTAGGATGGCTTTCTGACTAAAGTAAATCTTCTAGGATGATGGGAGAGAAGTTGGGAGAGTATTGGGGCAGAGGTTGGCCGAACTAAAAGGCTTGAAAGTGTGAATAAGGTGGTAGAGGTGGGGGCCTTTTATAAGAGGAGAGGAGGAGCTCTTTTGGAAAGATTGAAATGTTACATTATTATACAATGCTTTTCGGATTCTAAAGGTCCCACACTTATATAATTCGTGGATAAGGTGAAAAGGGTTCGAAATCTACCCATCCAATAGTCTGTGGAAAAGTTTAAGCCTTTGATTTTACATTATCGTTTCATTTTATTAAAATCGTTAAATAATGAGGTCATCACTGCATCATAATGATGTCATAAATAAATTAATTTATTTAATGTCTAAAAATTATAAAAAAAATACTATGATGTAGGAAATATTTTTTACTTTACAATGACTATTTATAGTAAAAAATATGACTTGTATAACCCCATGTAAAAATTGTTGTAGTAAAACATTTCATGTTTGTGTCATTTTTTTTACTTTAACATTAAATAAAAGGTATTTATGTCATTTTCCAACTAAAGCGGCTCCATGGGGTCCCCAAGTTGACCCATGGATTTTCTTGGTCAGCCATTACTCAGCCAATAGGGGTAGGACAAGTGTAAGGGTATTTTCATATTTTTATAATATCATTTTTACCTTAAATTTCACTAATTACCTTTAATCGCGATTAATTAAACCTAAAAGTTACTATTCACCAAAAAATTATTTTAATCCCATTGAACCACATTTTACATCCTAATTACAACCATGTATGTCGGATTTTTGAAATTCAAAACACAGAAGTGGTAATATTTCATTTAAACGAAAAATCAGTTAGTTAACTACCACTTAGTGGTTTCACTATTCATAAAAAATTGAAGTTTTTCAGAACAATGCCAAAATTTCACCCTAAGCTATAATTGATATTCCGAATTCAAAAATGATGTCTATTTTAAAAAATTCCAATCATATAAGTTGCATTAATTAATTTTATAATTAATTCCCGTTGTCACAACAAATAGCGTGTTTTTAAGAAACAATATATATCAAAATATTGACAATTGTTTATGTCCAATTTCAAAGTGAAATTAATTCTAATGACCACCATTGGATAAAATGGTAAAAATATATACTAATTATACTCTAAAACCACTAAATAGTATAATTTATCACTATAAATTATTTTGATTAAAAAAGTTGTTTTTAAGTATTTTTCACTATTCATAAAAAATTAGAAGTTCTCAGAAAAATACAAAAAATTAAACATTGGCTAATTTCGATATTCGGAATCCAAAAATGAAGTCCATTTTGATAAATAAAATTTATAAAATTTCAAAAATTAGGTATTACTATTCACAACGGCTAGTTTAATTAGTTGTGGTGTGTGTTAGAGCTCGAGGTTGCGAACAACACACGCTATTGCATTATTCGAAGGGAAACGTACCGTGGAATCTTGGGGTGTTACATTATCCCCTCCATCAAATAATTGCGTCCTCGCAATTTCTAGGGTAATACTGCATAAAAAGACTCGGGTGGTTCTTCATCATAAGTTCCTCAGGTTCCCACGTTGCCTCTTCCATTTTATGATTTCTCCATAAAACCTTTACCAGACGAGTCGTCCGGTTTCTCAGCACCTGCTCCCTCACATCAAGAATTCTAATGGGATCTTCGCAATAAGATAGATCGGGTTCCAGTTCTAATTCCTCATAGGTAAGTACATGTGTTGGGTCGGGCATGTATTTTCTCAATAGTGATATGTGGAAAACATCGTGAACTTTTGAGAGATTTGGCGGCATCGCCAAACGATAAGCTAAAGCCCCAATACGATCTAGAATTTCGAAAGGTCCGATGTACCTGGGACTCAACTTACCCTTCTTACCAAAATGTATAACTCCCTTCCATAGGGATACCTTTAGGAAAACATGATCTCCCACCTGAACTTCCAAAACCTTTCTTCTGTTATCGGCATAGCTCTTCTTCCTACTTTGAGCTGCTTTGATGTGGTTTTGGATTACCTTCACCTTTTCCATTGTTTCTTCCACCAGTTCTGGTACCACAAGTTTTCTTTCAACAATGTCATCCCAACAGGTTGGTGTACGACATCTCTTTCCGTATAACGCTTCATAAGGTGCCATCTGAATGCTTGAATGGAAGCAATTGTTATAGGAAAATTATACCAGTGGAAAATATTGATCCCACATACCCTGAAAGTCAAGAGAGCATGATCTCAACATGTCTTCTAAGGTTTGAATAGTCCGTTCTGATTGTCCATCTGTTTGAGGGTGATAGGCAGTGCTCAAACGAAGTTCAGTATCCAAGGCCTTTTGAATACTTTTCCAGAATCTTGAAGTAAAACGAGGATCACGATCAGAAACAATCGATAGGGGTACTCCATGAAGTCTTACAACTTCATTAATATATAGTCTTGATAGACGTTCAAGTGGTAGATCCTCCCGTATAGCCAGAAAATGTGCTGACTTAGTAAGACGATCAACAATGACCCATATTGCATCATTCCTTCTAGGAGTCTTTGGTAGTCCCATGACAAAGTCCATCGTAATATTATCCCATTTCCACTCAGGTATGGGAAGATGTTGCAATACTCCACCAGGATGTTGCCTTCCAGCTTTCACTTGTTGACAAACCATACACCTCTACACAAAATCAGCAATCTCCCTCTTCATATTGTCCCCCCAAAAATGAAACATCAAATATCTATACATTTTGGTGCTCCCAGGGTGTATGGAGAAATTGGAACTATGAGCATCATCTAGAAATTCCCTTTTTATATCAGGTATATCGGGAACACAAAGTCTCTTCCTGAATTTCAAAATTCCATCCTTATACACAATGTCCCTCAATCTTCCATCATTCTCATCTTTAATCTTCTTCTGAAATTCTTCATCATCGGTCTGAGAACTCTTAATACTTTCTAGTAATGATGGTTTGACAACCATTTGAAAAAGAATTGATGTTTCACCTTCCCTAGTTATTCCCATGTCCATCTTCACTAGATCCATGAAAATTGGATCCCTTTCAATTCTCATCACATTCAAAACTCCATGGTCTTTTCTGCTCAAAGCATCTGCCACCTTGTTTGCCTTCCCCGGGTGGTAATGTATCGTGCAATCATAATCCTTGAGTAGTTCAAGCCATCGCCTTTTCCTCATGTTGAGTTCTTTTTGTGAGAAAATATACTTCAAACTCTTCCTATCAGTATAAATCTCACATTTTTCACCATAGAGGTAATGTCTCCATATCTTTAATGAAAAGATCACAGCTGCTAACTCAAGATCATGAGCAGGAAAGTTTTGCTCATGAATTTTTAGTTGTCGTGATGCATAGGCAATAACCTTATCATTCTGCATAAGGACGCAACCAAGTCCTTTATTCTATGCATCACTATAAATAACAAACCCATCATTCCCCGATGGTAGAGTCAATACAGGGGCGTTGACTAATCTTCTCTTTAGTTCTTCAAAACATTCTTCACACTCTTTTTTCCAGAAAAATTTAATCCCTTTATGTGTGAGCTTTGTCAATGGGTTAGCCAATGTGGAAAAATTCTGGACGAAATGTCGATAATAACATGACAAACCAATAAAACTGCATACCTCAGTTATACTTGTCGGTGCTGGCCATTCTTGGATTGCCTTGGTTTTAGAAGGATCAATGGAAATTCCATCCTTAGAGACAATATAGCCAAGAAAAGAAATCTCCTGAATACAGAATTCACACTTGCTAAATTTCCCATATAATTCATGTCTTCTAAGAGTCTTCAGGATAATGCGTAAGTGATTTTCATGATCTTCATGGATTTTGGAGTATACCAAGATATCATCAATAAATACCACTACAAAGTCATCAATATATTCCTTGAAAACTCTATTCATTAGATCCATGAAAACAGAGGGTGCCTTTGTCAATCCAAAAGGAATTACTGTAAACTCGTAATTCCCGTACCTTGTTCGAAATGCTGTCTTTGGAACATCTTCCTTCTTCACACACAACTGATGGTATCCAGACCGAAGGTCAATCTTTGAAAATTATTGAGCTCCATGCAGTTGGTCAAACAAATCATCAATGCGAGGTAGGGGATACTTTTTCTTTATTGTTATAGCATTGATCTCCCTATAGTCGATGCACAACCTCATAGATCCATCTTTCTTCTTACCAAAAAGAACAGGGGCTCCCTAAGGAGAAACACTAGAGCGAATAAATCCCTTATTAATCAATTCCTCTAGTTGTTTCTTTAGTTCAACTAATTCCACAGTGGCCATTCTATAAGGGGTCTTCGATATGGGCCTTGATCCAGGAATTAAATCAATGGAAAACTCAACTTATCGTTCTAGAGGATGTCTAGGTAAATCTTCCGAAAACACATCAACATATTCTCTCACAATAGGTAAATCCTCTATTTGAATATTCATTTCCTCACCCTCAGTAATTTCCTTCTCTTCCTCCACAATAATTGAATTTAGTTGAGCTATTGGGGGTGGATCTAGATAAGAATAATGTGGCGACGATTCTGCTCTAAAGATAAGGTGTTCCTTATCATCATCATCAAGAATCGTAACCTCTTTCCTCTTACAATAAATTTTTGCATCATGGTCCGAAATCCAATCCATACCGAGGATTCTATCAAATTCAATCATGGGTATGATGATGATATCAGCAGGTAAAGAACATTTAGGTTCTCTAATGGGAACTAATCGACAAAACATTGTTGCAACAATACTTCCCTTAGGGGTTTTGACCGACAACTCCCTTGTTAAATCAAATTGGAAATATCTAATTTTCTTAGCAAACTGGGAAGATATGAAACAATGCAATGATCCAGAATCAAATAATGCATTTGATAAACTTGAAAAAACCATTAAATTACCCGCCACCACGTCTTTCGGAGCTTCCACCTCAGCAGTAGTGATAGCATAAGCCTGGCCTTGATCCCTTGGCCTCTTCTGAGGTAAGTTCCCCTGACGCTTGGGACATTCATTTGCATAATGTCCCTTCTCTCTACAATTATAGCATTCCATGTTGATAGCCGCTTTCTTTCCCTTGAATTCATGAGCTTGGTGGCCTTTTTCACCACACTTGTAACATACTCCTTTTCCTTTTAGACAGGAACCAGGGTGCTTCGTACCATAATTATCACAGGGTGGAAATTCATTTCAACCCTTCTTCCCTATTTCCTTATTTCCTTTCCCAAAGTTTTCAGTGGATCTCTTCTTATATTGCTTTGATTTAAAGTCATAAGATTTAGAGAATTCCTTTTCCGTCTTGATAGCCCACGAGACAATACCTTCGTATGAAGAGAAGGTTTGTGATACCAAAGCTCGACGAAGAAATGGTTTTAACAAATCAAAGAAATGATCAGTCTTACATCTTGGGTTACATATGTAATCTACAACATACCTCACTAACCTTGTAATGTTAGCCTCATACTTTGCGACATTCTCATCCTCCTTCTGCCTCAGACTCAGAAATTTCCTTTCCATATCCGCTCGATGGTCTCGAGGAATGTATTTTTCTAAGAACAGCTCTTTGAACTCCTGCCATTCCATGTTTGTTAATTCATCATCTTCCTTTGTGTTTTGAAATAGTGACCACCATTGATCGGCATCTCTAGTGAGGCGGTAAACTGCCATGAAAACTTTCTCCCTTTCACTACTCCCCAAGGCATGGAATATTTTCTCTAAGGAATTTATCCACTGCTCAGATACTATAGGATTTGTACTCCCATTGAAGGTTGGTGGTTGTTGCCTCATGAAACGGTCTAGCATTGATCCTCCACGTTGCGGATCAGGGTGCTCCATATGAGTAAGGTGATTATTCATAACCTGTGTGAGTTGTCCTAGTACGGTGAGAAGCTGATCAGCACCAGTTGTATCACTAGCTCCACCATAATTATCTTGAGAAGGAGGGCAATCCCTACACGGAGTGCGTGCATTGATACAGTTTCCATTCCTTCCATTAGGCGCCATTTCTAAATAATGGCATAAAATAGATTAGTTTATGAATCAAAATACATAATTCTATACTTGTAAAACACTTAACATAAATTGAACTAATTGTGGATATAATCCATAATTATAAAAATGTTTTCTTTGAGGAAGTATATACTCGTAACCCTACATAGTGGTTTGTAAAGAAAATGGGAATTATCCTAAGAATATCCCCCGGGAGTGTCGTAACCAAGAGTGCAGCAAGGCTCGTTGTCGTGCACCAGTTCCCGTTCGAGTCTAGATCAAAGCGGTGTTTTCGGGTTTTACCCCTAGGTACATCTGTGCCAGAGCCGCCTCTACTTGCTCGTATCCAGACAGGGATGTATTACTCGGAAAACTCACAAAATCTCTACAATACCAAAATTTTAGGAAGTTCTTCTATACTAATCCTCAAAGTTCATCTTAGGTCTACGTGCTCTAATCAGAGTTTGTCTAAATCTAGCTTCCAAGGTTTGTACTAAACTTCCTCTGATACCAACTATAACGCCCCGACCCCAGTTACCTAGAGTCGGTGCATTATTACATAACATTGGCATGATCACAAAAGATCAAGTCTCGAAAGAACGATTAGTTTAGTAGCCTTGGAAACACTAGATACATTCGTAAACATTTGATTACATCATAAAAATAAAAACTACAATAACATGGTCTCCCTAGTCCACACTCATATCCTCACTGACTATTCTTGCAAGTCAGTCATAATACTCTTCTTCACATCCTGGAAAAAATAAAACATTGAAAGGGGTGAGCTCAAATGCTTCGTAAGGACAACAATATAGCGGAAACTTTCATAAGAAAACATAAGCATTTAAGGCAATGTATAACTAAAACAAAATCCTTATTGAACTTGAACTTCAACATAATATGGAAAAGTAAAATAAAATAATGCCATTACTTACTCACATGGATATTCTACTAGACGAATAATCACATGAAATATCAATAACCACTTTCATAATGAGGGAATGTATAATGCCAGACATTCTAAAACATTTTGTCAAGGCCTCGGCCAAGATGTCTAAAATGATTAAGGCCTCGGCCAAAACCATAAAATAAATTGGGAAAGGGCCTCGGCCAATTCCACGTCTAGTTGTCTCATGAGACCTACCGATGCATCGAGGAGCTATAGCGGGCTACACCCGTCACTTATTAAGTCCAATACATTCATCATATGAATAGGTTTAAACATAACATAAATATTCGTATTAAAACTAGCATACGAAATGTCAACAATTTCTCCATAAACTGTGGATGGTATAAAAATAACACATCCACAGTCAATTATTTCACAAAATGTTCAATGGAAGTTTTGTATCATAAATCAATTTCAATTAAACTTAAAACCCATCAAAGGATGTTGACATTGATGAAATCAAAGCTATTTGAGAGAAATATCTCTCTTTTTTTAAACCATTTAAAAGTCCCATAATTATAAAATAATACATTTACTTTGAAAATATTCTTATGAACTTGTAAGGGAAGCTTCGACGAAGTTATAATGGCGGAAAATAGCCGCACCCGCCGTATAAGTTAAAAAACATTCTTACCTTAAATTTGTCAAAAAGGTCAAAAAGTACATTGTTTGGAAAACGACAGTAAGATTCCTTTAAAAAATGTATAAGGGTATAAATGACTTTAACCCATTTTCCATTTAATAGAAAAAATGTTTTGAAAGTCATTTTTAAGAAACATGGATGTGGATGATAACGAGGTCCCAGTAGATAATTATGTATAAACAACCTTGGATAATGAAGAGGTTGTGAAGTAAACCCTTAACTTTTACTTTTCCTTGGTTGGGGTAGGTTAACCTACTTTATAATGGTGAAATAATTGTCATTAAATTATACAAGAATCATATACATTCATATGATATCATATATGATCTTTTAACATTGCTTTGTAAACAATATTTTAGATTTATCGTTGTTTCGGGTGTTAACTTACTCGTTTTCTTTTATATGTTTTGTTACGTAAGTCGTGTTTTTCATGGATAGGTTGTATATTATTCATATCCAGAATGATATCATGTCCTTCAAAATTATTTGTAAATCATCACATGATAATTATACTTGAATGGATACGACGTAGAATGAATCTCATCGCGTTCGTGGAGACGGTAGTCCGTACGTACGCACGAGTGACAATATCATTATTTTGATATTAAAATAATATATAATTGGATAGTATATCATATATACAGAATAATTATCATGTTATATTTATTATTTACATGAATTACATATCATTATTATACCCATCTAAATAATAATATATTGAATAATAATTACACCACGACGTGGAGACGGTAAGCCGTACGTACGCACGTATGGTGGCATGTCATTCAAATGATGGGTAGAATACTGAATATGGTTGTTACATATTTTTAATAACATCACAGTATATAGAAGATACTGGAGTTATAATTTTATAATTTAAATAATAAACAAAGAGGGAGTGGAAGAAGAAAGAAACTTGAAAGAGGGTGATGAAAACGTTACCTCTTCTTCGGGTTCTTCCTTTTGATTTGATCAAAAGGACTCCTTAGGATGGCTTTCTGACTAAAGTAAAGCTTCTAGTATGAAGGGAGAGAAGTTGGGAGAGTATTTGGGAAGAGGTTGGACGAACCAAAAGGCTTGAATGTGTAAATAAGGTTGTAGAGGTGGGGGCCTTTTATAAGAGGAGAGGAGGGGCTCTTTTGGAAAGATTGAAATGTTACATTATTATACAATGCTTTTCGGATTCTAATGGTCCCACACTTATATAATTCGTGTCTAAGGTGATAAGGGTTCGAAATATACCCATTCAATAGTATTTTGACAAGTTTAAGCCTTGGATTTTACATTATATTTTCATTTTATTAAAATCGTTAAATAATGAGGTCATCGCTGCATTATAATGATGTCATAAATAATTTAATTTATTTAATGTCTAAAAATTATAAAACAAATAATATGATGTAGGAAATATTTTTTTCTTTCCAATGACTATTTATAGTAAAAAATATGACTTGTATAACCCCATGTAAAAATTGTTTTAGTAAAACATTTCATGTTTGTGTCATTTTTTTTACTTTAACATTAAATAAAAGGTATTTATGTCATTTTCCTACTAAAGTGGCTCCATGGGGTCCCCAAGTTGACCCATTGATTGTCTTGGTCAGCCATTACTCATCCAATAGGGGTAGGACAAGTTTAAGGGTATTTTCATATTTTTATAATATCATTTTTACCTTAAATTTCACTAATTACCTTTAATCACGATTAATTAAACCTAAAAGTTACTATTCACCAAAAAATTATTTTAATCCCATTGAACCACATTTTACATACTAATGACAATCATGTATGTCGGATTTTTGAAATTCAAAACACAGAAGTGGTAATATTTCATTTAAACGAAAAATCAGTTATTTAACTACCACTTAGTGGTTTCACTATTCATCAAAAATTGAAGTTTTTCAGAACAATGCCAAAATTTCACCCTAATCTATAATTGATATTCCGAATTCAAAAATGATGTCTATTTTACAAAATTCCAAACATATAAGTTTCATTAATTAATTCCCGCTATCACAACAAATAGCGTGTTTTTAAGAAACAATATATATCAAAAGATTAACAATTGTTTATGTCCAATTTCAAAGTGAAATTAATTCTAATGACCACCATTGGATAAAATGGTAAAAATATATACTAATTATACTCTAAAACCACTAAATATTATAATTTATCACTGTAAATTATTTTGATTAAAAAAGTTGTTTTTAAGTATTTTTCACTATTCATAAAAAATTAGAAGTTCTCAGAAAAATACCAAAAATTCAACATTGGCTAATTTCGATATTCCGAATCCAAAAATGAAGTCCATTTTGATAAATAAATTTTATAAAATTTCAAAAAGTAGGTATTACTATTCACAACGACTAGTTTAATTAGTTGTGGTGTGTGTTAGAGCTCGAGGTTGCGTACAACACACGCTATTGCATTATTTGAAGGGAAACATACCGTGGAAGCTTGGGGTGTTACACAACATAACAAAGTGGAGATTAAAATAAGTGACATAAAGGAGAGTACATAAAAAAGAAAGAGAGAGGTTAGATCTCTTACAAAAATTCGGCAGCCTAACGGCGCCACTCAAAACTTCCAAAATGGATTGATGAGAGAGAATATGGTCTCTCATCACATGAACATAAAAATTACAGTAAGATTAATATAAAAGAACATCCCAACAACAAGAAAGATGAGCTTTAAAAGGAATGACATAAAAGAGTGTACTTAAAAAGAAAGAGTAGGGTCCCTTACCTCAAGTCCATCTTGTCTTGTTAGTTCCTTTATATTTATGAATAATAAACTTTGGTCAATTAATAATTTCCTAAGTACCTCCTTTAGAGATTATTATTCAGTTCATATCACATATTATAATGTTATAATAATTGTTTAATAATGTTAGTTCATATCAGACGTTTTTGTCGATGTTTGGTACATTAGTCAAAAATGAACTTGTTTGAAAAAAGATTGCCCATGTAGTTATAAGTAAATAATTTCAGGAATAGTATTAATGATTAAAATATAATATATATCCATAAATATTCATTTTATACTATTTCATATCATTTGGAGATAAAAAATGAAAAGCACCGTTCATGAAGACGGTAGGCCGTACGTACGCATGAACGCTACATTCATTTTTTGTCATATTAATGGAATTAAAACAAAATGAGAGAGATATATATGTTATAATTCTAGAATGATATCCATAATTAATATGTAATATATTACATATATATCCATTATATTTATGTACTTATAATATTACATAACATTTTGAGATAAGAAATGAAATGTACCGTTCATGGAGGCGGTAAGTCGTACGTACGCATGAACGCTACTTCGATTTCTATTTCATACTTAATGGAATTAAAACATAATGATACATAATTGTATTTTAATTCCAGTGTGGTATCATATATAATATGATTAAATATATCATTTATACATACCACATATGGTATTAACGAATCAAATTACTTTGAGGGGCAGTAGTCCGCACTTCCTTAAATGAAGATATCGCGTTTACCCATAATGGAAACCATAAAGGTACGCCATAAATGAAAAATACAGAAGCATAAGTAAAACATAAACATATTAGATATCATATATAAATATAGTGTCATCTTAATGGCCACCTTTTAAGGTGTTAGAAGAATGTTGAACAATCACTGTTTCGTGAGGCAGAAATTCGCCATCCACGGAAATAGTATGTTCTTTAAACATTTGATGTAGGTGTGTGAAAGTGTAGCTCTAATACTTCTTATAACAACATACTAGTATATTGTAGATACTGTATTTGTTACAAAATAAATGAATAAAAATAGTTTAGGGGGTTGGAGAAGCAAAATAAAACAAAAGGACACAAGTGAAGACATTACCTTAAAATCAGGTAACTCCCTTTGGTTTGAGCTCAAAGGCTTCCTTGGGAAGACTTATTCCCAAAGTGAGGCTTCAAGGAGCAATATAGGGAAGTGGAGAGACAAAATGGGCAGGGTTTGGCCGAGCCAAATGCATTGGGAGTGTGGGTAAGGAGGTAGAGGTGGAGGCCTTTTATAAGAGGAGAGGAGGGGCACTCTTGTAAAGTTACAAAATGTTACTTTATTTTCAAAAGAGTTTCAGATTTTAAAGGACCCAAATTGATTTATTTCATGTATAAGGTGATACGGATTCGAAATCCACTCATACAATAGGTTTTGGACATGTTTAGGTCTTAGATATTACATTATCATTCCATTTTATTTAAATCGTTAAATAATGAGGTCATCACTGCATCATTATGATGTCATAAATAATTTAATTTATTTAATGTATAAAAATTACAAAAAAAATACTATGATTTAGGAAATATTTGTAGCTTTCCAATTAATATTTATAGTAAAAAATATGACTTGTATAACCTCATGTAAAAATTGTTTTAGTAAAACATCTCATGTTTGTGTCATTTTTACTTTAACATTAAATAAAAAGATATTTATGTCATTTTCCAACCAAAGTGGCTTCATGGGGTCCCCAAGTTGACCCATGGAATTTCTTGGTCGTCCATGACACATCCAATGAGGGTAGGACATGTGTATAGGTCATTTAATTTTATTTAAACATTATTCTTACCATAAACTACACTAATTACCTCTAATCGCGATTAAAAACTTAATAAGTTACTATTCACCAAAAAAATACTTTTATCCCATTGAACCTCATTTTAATTCTTAATGACAACAATGTATGTCGGATTTTTGAAATTCAAACCACAAAGATGGCAAAATTTCATTTAAACGGAAAAATTAGTTTTTATAAGTACCACTTAGTTGTTTCACTATTCATCAAAAATTGATGTTTTTTAGAAAAATCCCAAAAATTTACCCTAAGCTATATTTGATATTCTGAATTCAAAAATGAATTCTATTTTAAAAAATTCAAAACATATAAGTCACATTAATTAATTTAATAATTAATTCCCGCTGTTAGAGAAAATAGCATGTTTTTATGAAACAATAAGTATCAAAAGATTGACACTAGTTTAAGTCTGATTTCAAAGTAAAATTAATTCCAATGACCACTGTTGGATTTAATGGTAAAAATTCATTCTAATTTAATTTTAAAACCAATTCAAAAGATAATATAATCATATAAATAAATTATATTAAAAAGACGTTTTGAATTAAAATGAAACATTTTAAAAGAAATTTGAATTTTTCTATTAGAGTTCATAGTAATTCTAATAATTATTTAATTAAATAACAATTCTCAGTATTTTATTCGATGTATAAATCATGACCCTAAAACTATAAATAATGACTATCATATGATTAGACTTTTTCATCCCAGAAATTATCTTACAAAATGAATCTAAATGAATACTACTTTTAAAATTGATACCAAATAAAAACTATACTATTTCAATGATTTAAATAATTAAGTGATGGAAATAGATGAATGGGGAAAAATAAATTAATATTACAGAATGAATTGTTACCACTCATTTCAATCAATTTTACCACTACTAAATTCTTAGAATACAATAATGAGAAACAATTAAAAAAACCTAAAAGTCAAAGCATCAATTTTTACCTCCATTATAATAGAATAAAGTGATAATTATTCATTTGATTTATATTAAATGGATAAAATAGTGGGAATATGAAGAAATGATAGTATAGATAGAGTTAGAAATAGATAAAACTTTAATTAATATTAATAGTAATTAATTACAGAGGAAATAGAATAGTAAAACAAATTTTAAATATACTTTTCTCTAGGATAAGAGTCTAAATCATCACAATGAAGTTTATTAGGGTTATAAATAGGTAGATTTTTATAGGTATACTATTGTGTGTGAATTTTCAAGGATTATATTTAAGTATGGATGGATAAATAGGATCTTCCCATGTAGGAGTGAGATTTTAAATATTATCTAGCTTTAATTGTTCTTTGAAATATTCCTTTGATATTTGAACTCCCACCTTCTCTTTTAAAATAATAATCATGGTAAAAAATAATTTTTAATATATTTAAATCAGTGAATGTACAAAGATGGATTTATTAGAGAATGAATGAAATTCTCTTTACACGCGTCTGGATGTTATCCATTTCACATTATGTATGTTCTATATGATTTGGTGAATATTACATGAGAAACTATTTAATCATACATAGGGACCCTGATCATTCCGACCCAAGCCCTATATTACATGTTTTAATAACAGCTTATTCATAGTATATGTTGTACACTTGATTAGTAAAAAGTTGTGTTAACGATGTGATTTTTTTAAGGTATAGCTATCTATTTTTAATGACCTTCATCCTTATGGGTTTTGAATTCCAAAGGGAAATTGTTTTTTATTTGATGATGGTTTTTTAGAACCAATACTCATATTGGAATTATTTGTCTATGGATATCAATAAAAGGTGTTTTGGATGTGTTTAAAGGTTCAATACGTGCCTTAGGTGTTCTATATTATGTTTGAACAATGACCAGGGGGATAAAATATTTAATATTACAGCATCTGACAATTCAAGATGTGATAGGTTTTATTCACCCATTTAGTGACCATTTATATAGACCATTAAATCCATAAATGAGGTATATAAGAAATGTGATCTCAGCCTAGGGGTATTCATGTTGTGTCTATACGATTCACAATGTGAAATTGTTGAGGTAGAGGGGCTTTCCTTTGCATGGAGAAGGATTAATAGTGTAAACCACCTATTCACGTCATGAACTAGTGTCATATTCACTCTTTTTTAGGGCCTTTTGGTGATTATTTTTGGGGGTATATTTTAGTAACCCCATAGGTTTTCTTTTGTAGTGTTCAATGAAAGGTGGAAGGAGAGACATGTTTTGATCACACCATCCCTTTCTTAGTATGCTTGAATCTAGGTAGTTCATGGATGTTTTTTAATGATTATTCAATAAGTAGTATACTCCTTTCTAATTTCCCTCATCCTAAAAAATTCTCTAATATGGGGCATTTTTCTAGGGGTTTGGACAGATGACTTTACTAGATCATGGTGACATCATCAACATTAATTTGTATTTCATGTGTGGTCAAATATGATATATCGGGAGGAATAAATGAATCCATAATTTATCCTTTACCTTATGTAATGTTTTTTAATAAGCTTTTTTAGGGTATTTAGAGATTTCTGGACCCTAAGAGGTTCTATGATAGTTATTGGGATAAAACAACTACAATAATTGACTAAGAGTATATGATTGAGTCTGTTAGATTTTGTTGTCAATGCATAAATCATATTATATGTTAAATCATATGATTCCAAATAAGATGTTCTTCATAATTATATATATTCATTGGATTATCTTGATTTAGTATATCTATGAAGATTGAAGAAGGATAAGAAGTATGTTACTTGTAATACAAGGCCAAACCATTTTTCGAGGGTGTTTTGATGGTGTTCAAGTGAACAAATAACTAAATTGCACATAAAATGGATTGAGGAGGAAAAATTAAATTCCATTGTGGATTGGTAAAGTGACTCTGAGAAAAACACAAGGATAAAATTGTAATGTAGAAGTTCATGGTTGGAGTAAAATATTACATTTCATATATGTGGTCTAAGAATGATAAAATGGGCTATAAAATATATTGATGAAGCTGTGTAAGATGACATGATGATGGAAGGATGTTCTGGAAGAAAACATCCAAGGTGTACATGGATATGGTGGTTCATGTGGTGTTCTTTAAGATTGCCTTTAAAAAAAGGGAAAACACACTACACTGGTGGTGATGCTTGAAGAAAATCTTGGTCATCATGTGGTGTTAGAAGCCAAAATAGATTGAGAAAAATACTACTCCCATAGTATTCCAAAACTTTCCCAACATGTAAAGGTGATAGAAAAAAATATGTCATAATACCATGGATTGATGGTTTCTTTTTTAGAGAAAAAAATTAGTATTTGGAACCACACCATGATGCAAGCTATGTTAGGGGTTCATTTCATTTATCAGAGGTTTTTTATAATGTGGTTCTCTGGATGAAGTAATTTTCAATTCAAGGAATTAATTTAGTGATTTTGTGTGGCCTAGGATTGGGTGCATGTCAAGACTAGACCATACCTCATTGCAAATTGATTTTTTACTTTATAGTTTCTTAATGAGTTTGGAATAAGTAATTCCATCATGGTAAGTTTGATTTAGTTGTTTAATTTATTAATTTTTATGATTTTATTGATGATATAAGTTTTATTATACTTAAAGAAGGCTGGCATGTTCATGGGACTAAATTATGGATCATTAATTATTGTAGGTGTCTTGGAATTTTTTTGAGCCTCTAGTTCAGTTGGTTATTTCATTTTTTTATTCCATAATTAGTATATTTTATTCATATTTCATGCTTGTATGATCTTTACCAATAATGTGAGATGTGCTTGTGTCAGCCAAATATTCAACATAGACAGCCTAGTATGGTAAATTATTTGATGATGGAACATGGTTGATTGTGTCCCAATGGCCATATTTATGGTCTATTTGGTGTTGTGAGTTCAATTTTGAATAATAATATGTTTCTTGTAAAAAATGTGTTTAAAATTAATTTATTCCAAATTCTATTTTGAAGTGAATTAATGATTTTCTAAATGGGTATTGAAATGGTATTTTAAAATAGAAAAGTGGTTTACCATGAGTATTTATTGTATGTCAATCTAAGGGCATAACATGATTCAGAAAACATGGGTTTATTTTTTAGATGGTTTTAAATTTGGATCAGACTAAGTATTTTTAAAGGGATTAGTTGATCTTATTTTGGTCTATTTGGCTGCATGTCATTAATAACCTATTTTCTCAATCCTGAGTTGTTTTGTATGTGACCCTTTCTATGAGTGTTATATGTGATGATTATTGTATCTTGATTCATAACTATTTGTGAGGGCCAATGGTGTTGGTTTTTTATAAAATCCTAGGTTGGGTGATAAAGTTTTTATTGACCTTTAGAGGGTATAGGTGGGTGTTTTCGGTGAGTTTGTGATGTGAGTAGAGATCCTGACTGACTAGTTCTTTAGAAACAACTTGTCTAGTTATGAGAAAGACTATTTACTGAGTTTTTGTTTCATGTGTGTGATAATGATGTGTTTGTGATAGTTTACAAATTCATTGTGGTGATGGATTCTATGTCCTTGACCCACTACATGTGATACTGTGAGGGTGGGACTACTGTGAGTGAGATAGAGTTATTATGTTTCATGAAGTATGGGTTAACTATTAGTGAGATAGTGTGACCTTAGACCAGTGGGGATCAATTTGAATGAGACGGGATTTCCATAATATACCACGATTGAGATGTTAGTGGTTAAAATTCCTTGTGTGGGATGAGGTCCAAGAAAACAACACAACACTTGTTCAGTGTATGGACAACCATGAGTGAAATTTAGTTAAGGTTATGATGTGATGTGATTTGGATGATGGGGTTCCATGAGTTAGTTTGGAACATGGTTGGTGTGTGTCATGGGATCTAGGTAATTTTTCTATATTGATTGTAAAGTCATATTCATATTTCTATTATGGGTATAAATGAATTATGGTTAAGGATGGTAGTACACAGTGACTCGTCCTTCTGGTCTGATTTATAGAATGTTTGGTTATGTGTCCTAATGATCTGGTTAGCACAAGAAAATCTAACTTGTGTACTTGTGTGTGAATTATGTGTTATATGTTTTTTAGTGTGTTTTATGGACATAATTTCAATATATATCTATATATATCTTTCTTATATACTTGAATAGACTATTAATCAATATTGTTAAGGCATTGGGGATTCCCGCCAAAGTAGTTAGAATCAACCCTAACCATTATACAAGGCATGAGATTCAATGTATTTGGGTTGTACCTACGATCATATATTAGGATATTGGAATCACTTGGAGATGGACATTTTTTACAGGTTTGGTAGGTCATGGAGGGTGAGGATTTGTAGGTTGTACTATGAGAGTTGAGCGAGAAGCTTGTGTATTAATGTTTCCATTTATTTTCAATCATGTAATATCCAATGCTACATTAATTATAACTGATTCCTATAATGATTTTTTAATTTATTCCACTCTGTTATGTGTTGATGCATCATGTTGATGAATTTATTATTTTATATTATGGAATACGAGGGCCCTGTTTGGATATTTGTTTTATTTGTATAGGTTATTGGAATGTTCTTTATACAAATAGATCATGCTTAATTTTTGGTATATTCTTGTATAACCCTTATGGTTAATCTTTAGGTAAGAGTATCTACATAACTATATTAGTCTCCCTTATCTAGGTAGTAGCCTCTAATGTATGGGGAAACAAGCATATGGTCATGTGGATACCCCTACATGGGTGTTGTAGGGGCGATCTGGAATGTGACATTACAAAATATAATTAGAGAATATTTTAGGATGAGATAGTGATGAATATATGTGTAGTTAGGTTTTTGGGTATTGGAAGGAATATTGAGCACATCTATAACCCGTATCACATTTTTTAAAACCCAGTTTACACAAGAAAGTGTGGTTTTTTGGATTAGAAACTCTAGGATAAGTGAGGGGTTGGATTTTATTGATAATCCCAATGCAGGATGGGTGAGACATGGGATGAGTCACAGGTATTGGTCGGGAGCTAGTAGGTTGTTCTTGAATGATGATATTGGAATGCTGGGGACGTGATACATACACCTATGTTCTGTGTATTTTGATATTATGCCTAACAGAAATCCATTATTAATGTAAGATTCTAATAATATAATCTATGTTTTATCAATTAAATTATAATTTTTTATTATATTTATATAAATATGAGGGTATTTATTGTTTATTATGATGTAATTTTTGGCCTCTATAGGCAAATGGATTTTGGGATGGTTTAAATTTTAATAAAAAAATTGGGTTTGGAAAGAAAACTAATAATTTTGAAAGTGGTGTTCATGGAATCATTTTATAAATTAGTTTTACATGAAATAAATCATGAATTTAGTGATTTTAAAATGTAATGTTATTTTAATGTTTTGAGGACATATAAAGAAAATGGTTTTTGATTTATTTTTTAATGGTTTTGGAAGTGGGATTAATTTTTTATAATATAACCAACTAGGTCGAGGATTTTATGTTTTTTATTTTCGCAGAACACCCCTAGATGCTAAAGGGTGTTTTGGAAAATTGGGCATGTTTGGTGTGTCTAAAATTATTTTAATGGTGTTCTTAAAATAATAAACTAATACCCATGGAACACTATGCTTTTGGATTTTATGTTTATTTGGAAGTGACTCAGATTCATGAATATGTGATTCAATTTTATGCCACATGTTTTCTGAACCTATATGTGAGAATGCGGAATGTGGAAATAATTGTTAAAATGATACTAAACAGTAATTAATGCCCATATTAAATAGATTTTCTTGGTTTTAAGTGGTGGATTGGGGATGAAGATATGAAATTGAGTAGAGTCTATAATCAGCATAATCAATTGACAGTGTGATCCGAGAGATATTTGGATTAGTGTATCGCAAGAGCTTGAGGTGGTGTTTGACATTGGATTTGATCAATAGAGAATTAAACCATGGAATAAAATTTAGTGTCTCTGTTATTCCTATATTTGGGCATATTAGTGACTTAGATATTCCTTTGGCTATCAAGGAATCATGACCGATCTATGCTATGATTTGAAGTTGGACTAGTGGATTTGGCCAAGTGTTTGCTGAAAAAGTAATCTAGAGAGGAAAAAAAATAAGAATTTTACAATTCATTTGAATGTAGTGAGAGAAAACAACACTAATAGCATCGTTTGGGAAACTATTTATATAGTTTGATGATCGGAATAAGATTTTGGTATAGAATACAATGTATCTGGGCTTGGTGTTTGGAGGTGTGGAGAACAAGCACATTAAGAATTTAGGGAGGGAACATGAGACATGAGTAAGAAGTTGGTTATTGATGTTGTTCATAAAACTTTCATGGATTATTTTAGATGATAAGTCTTATGATTAAGAGTTTTTAATGACCCTCATCTTTACGGGTTGTGAATTCTGAATAGAATATGATTTTTTTATTTGGTGACTGGTTTATATTGAAATCCAATACAAAGATTGGGGTTTTAAGTGTGTATACAAACTTTAATGTTGTTTTTGAATTTTATTTAAGGGTCAATTGGTCAATAAAGTGTTTAGGTGGATTTTGTAACTGTTATTTAGGTCCCAACAATAAAAAATTGCATCCATAGGACATTCCCAGAGTGAAAAGTGTCATTATTATCGTGAATGGAGATTTGTGCAGGCCATTCATAAGATGAATGATGTAACCAAGAGATGGGATCTCTACCCAAGGGTATTAATGGAATGATTATTTCATGGTATGAAAGTGTCATTGAATATGGGATTCCATCTACCTGAATGAGGATTCAGGGCATGAACCCATTTTTTATGATTTCAACCAGTGTTGGGAACCTTTTATTAGGGTAATTTTGGTTATTTTATTCGGGGTGGCCCTTTTTAGGAACCCATCAATTTTTCTTTTCTTAGTAAACATAAGGGTGAGAGATATACCACTTTTTTATACCTTCTCTATTCCATGGGATTTTGTGATTTTATTGGATTTTGGATGTTTCATCATGCTGATTCAAGGTATGATGTCCTCCCTTCTCCCCTTTGTCCCCCTCATTTTTGTCCATTTATTTGGTTTATCATGTTATTAAATTAGATTGATTATTTATTAGTATCATTTTTATGATAATTATTTTGTAAAATCATTGAAAACATCCCTTGAGGTTGAAATATATGAATCGTTCATCATTTACCTTAAGGAATGTTTCCTTATGAGTTTAATTGGGTGTTTTAATGAATTTAGGGGAAATTAGTCATCGATTTGAGAAACTGATTTGTGGATTTTGTGTTTCCTAGGTTTGAGATTTTATCAAGTGTACACCACACCTCATTTCTTAGGTTTTTTTGTTGTATGGATGCTTGGTCCATTTATATTCAGTTATGAAATTTTGGGAAAATGGTTTTAATTTTTTAATTTATTTATTTTATTGTGTTTATTGATGATATAGGTGAGAGTGGACTTAGATGATGTTGGTACATGATTGAAATTGAATTATGGATCATTTTTTAGTTAGGTGGCCTTGAATTTATTTGAGTATCTTGTTTTGTGGGTGATTTTATAATAAAATTTCACCATTAGTATATTGAAGCCATATTTCAATCTTGGGTGATATTTCCCCATAAAGTGGGATGAGACCGAATTCGACTACTACTTAACATGGAACACATAGATTTATAAATGTTTTAATCATGGTTCTCTAGTCAAACAGGTGCTGGTGGACCTCTTTTTTCAATATAATGTTGTATGCATTGAATTTTAATGAACATAACTTTTCCATCCAAATGTATTTTAAAAGGAATTGGTTTCAAATTGTATTTCAACTGTAAAATAATGATTATTGAAATAGGGTTTGAAATATTATTTCAAGAATAATGTGAGTTTTTCTAGTGTGTATACTGGGATTTTTGGTACATAGACCTAGAATGAGTAAGATGACATGGGGTTCCTTTTTTCAGATGGATTTAAAATAGGGTTTAAATTAGTTTTCCAAAATGGGTTGGTTAAACTATTTTTTCTTTCTTTAACAATGTGTGGTTGACGCCCTATTTTCTAAGGAATGTGTGTTTTTCTATGTTCTATTTTCTATGGCTTCCGTGTTTGCTGGTTATTGTATGTTGTTTTATGAATATGTGTGTTTTTATATGGTGTTGGTTTGGTGCCAATTCCTAGGATGGGTGATGGGATTTTGATAGAACCTTAAAGGGCCTAGGTGTGAATTTGAGGAATGTTGGATATGTAAGGCTAGGTCCTATGTGAGTATCGCCATGTCAATGAGTATGAAAGTTGTGTGATGCATTTTGTACCCTTTTTGTTGCTATATGTGTGTATTGAGCATGAATTAGGGATAAGAGATTGATTTTTGGGGGTGATGTATATCAATTCCTTCCCCACTATGAGTGAGATGGTGTGTGACGTACAATGCATGATATATAGTACTTATTTTTCAGGATGTATGGGTTAACCATGAGTGAGATGTTATGGATTTAGAGTAGTTGGAATAATCATGAGTGAGATAAAGTGAATAAGATATACTATGACTGATAGGGTAGTAGTTAGACCCCCATGAGTGCGATGGAATCTTATAATTTGACATGATATTGGTTTAGGTGATTGACTACCATGAGTGATAATAAGTCATGTTATAATGTTATCTAAATTGGAGGACAAGGCCTCTATTATTGAGATGGGGTCTGAGTTGATGTGTGGCCTGATATTTGGGTGATTGGTGTCAAATGAGTGAAAATGGATAGTCATGTGTTCAGTCTGGGAACAAATGATATGTGGTTTAGGAGTATAGTACGTGGTGAATATTCCGTTATGTATGGAGCCTAAGAAATTATGTTCAAAAGTCTTGATGTCCTTGTCAGCACATGATGACATGATTTACATGCTTTGGTGTTCTTTCTATGGTATGTTTCTAGATGGGTATATTTCATAGAAACTAATACAGTCCTTATCTATGTATTTTATGCCCATCCAATTTATCAAAAAAGCACTCACTACTATCAAAGAATTGGGGATTCCTACTAGGTCATTGGACTCACCCCATACCTGTATATATGACCTGAGTTTCAATATACATGGGTAGATCTTCATGATTTCTCTCCAAACATAGGTATATCTTGGATGTATACAAGTGGTATGAGTTAGGAAGGTCGTGCAGCCTTGAGATTTGGTGGAATGAATTATGTGAGTTGGGAAAGAGGCCAATGTATTAATTTTCCCAACTATTGTTCAACATGTATTGGTCACTGTGTTGTTTATTATATATGATTCATATAATCCTGTGCTCATCTACATCCAATATGTTATGTATAGATTGATAATATAGATAATTTTATTGATTCTTATTCAATATTGAAAGGGTCCCATTTTTCTTAATATTTTACATCTATAGGTTTTTTGGATGAACATTATAGAGATGAGTCATTCTGAATTTTTAAATGGTTTGGGCATGAACCTTAGGGATTTTAAGAGGGAAAAATGTCACCATGACTATAATAGGCTCTAATCACAATTAAAAAACCACTCGTATTTGGGGATTCATTCCTAAGGTCAAGTAGAAACCCCTTCTCTATTTCCATTTGAGAAGTTAGTGATGGGGGTTTACACCACACATAACATTGTTATATTCTCATAAAGAGGTTGATGAATCTGATGTATCAGCTATTTAATCACAAAATAGGTATTCTTAATCTTCTTATAAAACTATAAAACCCTTTTGTATCATCTTATACGGAATTACGCAATGTAAAATACCCTTACCTGTATCAGGAAAGCCTATATTTTTTATTTTCATGGTAGAGGAATGGAACATTAAGTTTTATGTCATCAATTAAAATAACCATTATGTATTATCAGATGTACAACTAATAAATTTTAGCAATAGAGGAGAGAACACATACATGATGATAATGGCCTTTAAGAATTAGGTGGTTCATCCAAATGAAAATGTAATATAACTTTTTATGACACTTTAGGCCATATGGTTACTCTTATATATTGATAGATTCTCCTATGTGCTAAAATTATTTCTCGTTACATATTTTAGAGGAGCTTATAAATTAATCAATTATTTTTATATAAAAAATATTATGTTTGGGACTATCAATATTCCTCTTTAGTTGGCCATATTTACCATTATGTATACTAAGTGGTTATTTCCAATGTAAAATTCAATATATTTCCTAAGAACTAAATATGTGACTATTTTACAAAATTAATAAATAAATGGAGGTATTATTAGTGAATTACAAAATAAAAATATATATAAAATATGTTTTTCATTGCCTCACCATGATCCTAGTGTGCCGGTCCCATTTCAACTCAAATTGAGCCGTCTTTTCTCGAGGGACCCATGATATACCTTTCCCTATAACCACATGTTCCTGAACTAAATAATTTTTATGAATGATTATTCCACCATAACACCAAACCTATGAACCAAATATGGTTAAATATTTCTAATTCATAATGATCCACCGCACAAAATGACCATGTTTTCTAATATTGAACATTAATATCTACCTTTGAGCATATTTTCTGAGCTAACGTTAATGGAGAAAAAAGCCTTCACAAACACCAACATTAACATTTACTTAATGGAAGTACACTACTTTCCTTTTTCAACTATATATAAAATAATTTGTTCTTCAAATCGATTCATAGTAGGTTATCAATTTTTTCTCAAAATTTACAATGATACCAAAATTTAGAAACCCTTAGTGAACCTTATTACACCAAATGACCTATTCGGGTTGGATTAAAATTTGTACCCCAAAAAATCAAAATAAAATGTTGTAATACTTTTTCCAAAATAAATTTCTAGAAATATAAATTTCACCCAAGAATCTTCCATGAATTCCTTATTTACTCGAGGAGGTTTGTAGGTGAACTTTTTTTCCCCCCTTCGATCATGTATTTTTTTGAAAATGGTATTTGAGAATCTTGTAAGTGATCTATAACGTGATTTTATACCTATATTATAAGCTATATGGGCTATATAAAATCAATTATTCCATTTATAATGATTATCCATATCCTTATGTGACCAATAGAGCTTCTATAGGCCCAAGAAACTAATATTTTCCACATTAAAGATGATCACAATGCTCTCCAAAACCCAATGAGATTCCCCAATATTTCTAAAGATCCCTGGAAATCAATGGGCCTCAAATATTATACAAGACCAAATTATATTGGGCCAATTATTCTGTGTAGTACCTACACATTTCCATTTCCCAATACCATGATATACATAATTCCCTTCTTTTGGTAACACTAAAAATTGTATCCCATGGAAATTGCATAGCTCTACCATTGTTTTGGTTTTTTTTTTGAATGGCCTGAAGACCTTCATTTTTATTGATTTTGGATAACCCCCCCCCCCCCCCCTGAAGGGATGAGGGGAACCCTTACAAGGCCCGTAGACTCAGATATTACAAGGACCGTAGACTTAGGAGATTACATGACCGAAGGTCTTAGGGAATTGAACCAGGCCATCTACAAGGAAATGTAGCAGGCACTGTAGCAGACACTATTTTATAGTGTAGCAGCCGGAACTAATCATCCATCTGGGCGTTCGGGCCACCGGTTTGGTCCTCAGGTCCTACAAGGCTTTCAGGCCACCCAAGGCCTTTGGGCCAGTTGATTCTCAAGGACTTCGAGCCACCTTAAGGCCTTAGGGCGACCCCAAGGCCTTCGGGCCACATGAATGAAAGCCCCAGACAGACTACAAAAAAGGAGCAGCCCTATAGCATCCCACCTTTTTATCACATAAACTTTCATTACATTTTACAAAACTGAGGATCTTTAAGGATTAGTGTCTTGGAAACTAGGAAGTTTAAACATGAAAACATAAAAGATTCTTCTTAAAGACATGAAAGGCTTCTCCTAATGTTCATCCTAGGTTCATTACTGCATCTCATAACCTGGGGACATACATCAAAAGAAAGGGTGAGCAGAAGGCCCAGTAAGGGAAACAATAGAAACATTTTACATGTGAACTTGAGATACTTCAATAAGGTCATGAAAAGAACATTAAGGCATGAGAAAGAAATCATGAGGAATATCATAATAAAAATAAAATTTTTCATAACATGAAGATGTGGCTGCAACATTTAATATATACAATCATGAACATATCACCAAGGTCCATCCCCAAGGTGTCATTTGAAAATTACGAAGGTTATTCACCAAGATATCGTGAAAATTGTAATCTCTAGTGGTTACATCATTACCCAATGCATTGAAGCGCTATCAGGGCACAACCTTAAATTTACCTTTATTATCATGTGAGCCACATATATCATTATCAAAAATTTCATAAACAACCCATATAGCATAAAATAAATGGGTTTCATTCCATAATCATAACGTTTTAAAAACTGATTTAAAGACATGAACTTTATGTCACTTTAAACCCACGGAAAGGGAAAGAGGGTTTCATGTATGTAAATCCCAGAATGTAAAATAGAACATTTTGGTATATATGTGAATACCCCTTTAGAAATAAGATCTTTGAGTATTCACTTTATAACATAAAATAATTTTGAGAAAAGAGAGAGAGGAACTTTGAGACGAAAATTCTGCAGCATAACGACTATGTTTCGGGGTTCTAGTAAACATTGAGAAGAGAGGGGAAATGGGTCAAACATTCATAAATGACCCATCAAACAGTAGAGGGAAGAAATATAATGTATTTAAGAACATGGTAATGAAATTTGAAAATATACCATATGAAATGATGAACATGAAAGGAAGAAAAAATAAGATTTCTCTTGTGAGAATTCGGCAGCCCGACGGCGTCACTTAAACATCAACAAAATTGAATTGACAAGGTCAAATAGGGTCTCTCATTATATGAACATAAGATTCTAGTACGATAGATATAGAGATCATACCCCAACATAATAGAAAGGAACTTGAAATAATTGACATGAAAGTAGAACTTCAAAACGAGAAGGGTGAAAAACCACTTAAAAATTTGTCAGCCTAACGACGCCACTTAAAACTTCAAAATACTGAATTGAAGAGATCAAATGGGGTATTTCATCATATGGTAATAAAAGTGCAGTATGATATATATAGAGAACATACCCCAACATAACAAAAAGGAACTTGAAAGAATTGACATGAAAGTAGAACTTCAAAAACAGAATGGTAGAGAACCACTTAAAAATTCGGCAGCCTAACGACGCCACTTAAAACATCAAAATACTAAATTGAAGAGATAAAATGGGGTCTCTCATCATATTGTCATAAAATATCAGTATGATAGATATAGAGATCACACCCCAACATAACAAAAAGGAACTTGAAAGAATTGACATGAAAGTAGAACATCAAAATGAGAATGGTGGAGAACCACTTAAAAATTTGGCAGCCTAACGGCGCCACTTAAAACTTCAAAATACTGAATTGAAGAGATAAAATGCGGTCTCTCATCATATGGTCATAAAATATCAGTATGAAAATTTAGAGATCATACCCCAAAATAATAAAAATGAACATGAAATACTTTACATGAAAATAGATCTTGAAAAATGAGAAGGGAGAAAGAATCCATTACAAAAATTTCAGCATCCAAACGACGCCACTTAAAACTTCAAAAAACGAAATAATGAGAGTATGAGGGGTCACTCATTATATGAACATGAAAAGGGCAGTAAGAGGAGTATAAAATAACATCCTCCAACATATGAACATTTTTCATAAAAGGAATGACATAAAAGAGATTACTTGAAAAGAAAGAGAGAGGTCAGATCCCTTACCTTAAAACGTAACTATTAAAACTCAATGGTTGGGACCTTGAGGGCTTGGGGGAACCTTTGGAGGACTCCTTGTGAGGTAATGAGACTGGAACTTCTTTGGGGGAGAATGGGGAGTCGAATGGATGAGAGGATGTCTTGGTATTTATAGGGAAAGTGAGGGGACAAGGCATTAATGGACAAGGGACACCTCATTAGTGGTTTTGGCAAAACCATGTGCTTGCCCATGGTATTTTCCCATGGTATTGGCCACTTGGGACACCTCATACCTTATCGTACTACTCATAAGTCGACCATATTGATTACATACTTAATACATCATTTAATGATGTCATTAAACACCCGTAACTTAAAAACTGTATTTTCACTATTCATCGGAAATTCAACTTTCTCAGAATAATCCCAAAATTTCACCTTATCCAAATATCAATGCTCTGATTTCAAAAATGAACTCCATTTTATAAAAATAATTATCTAAATATTTTTAATTTATTTTTTAAATAAATACACTATTCACCGAAAATTCATTTTTTTCAGAAAAAACCCCAAAATTTACCATAACATAATATCGGTGCTCTGAGTTCAAAAATGAAATCCATTTTATAAAAATAATTTTTTAAATATTTTTAATTTAATTTTTAATTAAAAAACACTATTCACTCGAAAAAACTAATACTTGAATAATAATTTATGAAATCGTTATTTAACCATTTTATTGAATCCCATTACTTAATCAAGGTGCCTAGATTATATTAATACTTTCTTTATGTGAGATTACTAATCCATTTGGACACATTATTAATCCTATTCATAAAATCACTATTCATAATTTACTATTCATCAAAAATTAAGTTGATCTTATTAGACTCTAAATTTCGTACTGAGCATAATTGTAGAAGACCATTTTTTGAATATCGTTACACATTTTTAATTATTTAAGGTTTACATAAACATTTTTAAAATATCCTTTTTCTAAAATTCATCAAAAATATGCATACCCTATTTATCCGGTAATTTGAAAATTCATAAACTTCATCATAATAAGAAATCCCAATTTTTATTTAAAAAAAAGGATTACACAAGGCAGTTACAGTCTCCTTACATAGACCCTCATCACACCAGCATAGGACCTAAGTGTAAGGTGTGGTAAGGTGAGGGAATCTGAGGGAGGCTCGACTAACATCGCACGAGTAGTAATTTCTATCAGTTTGAACTTCTCGCAAAGGCGAATCCGTTCTAGCTTCACACGATGAAGTTCGGCATGGGTTTGGTCCAGAGCAAAGCCCAGTGGTGCTACCTCCTTCCCAAGTTCTGTTATATGGGCTTCAATCGGTCCAAGACTACTGGGTGAGGCCATCAAATCTTCATTCTTAATTAAACAAGATTACTTGTATTTAGAGACAATAATCAAAACTTTTAGTTTCCAGCGGTCATATTGACCAATGGTCATATAATAGTCAAAACCCAACAGTCTCATTTTAATTATACTCATGTTATCAAATGAAACATTTTTTTTGAGTATCAAAAATAAAATAACACACAAAATTAGGAAACAAGATTTATTCAAAATTTCAGGTCGTTACAATCTTCCCCCCTTAGGAAATTGCGTCCTCACAATTTTTAAAAAATTGGGTTTTGAAATTTCATTGAATGTCCCACATCAGAAAAAGAGTCAGTAACACTATTACTTTAAAAGAAAGAAAATAAAGTACAAAGGCCACTCGAGTTAACCCACAATAGGATTCCATGTAAGAAAACATGGACATGGAGGAGAAAACAAAAAGTCAAGTTCTGAGGGAGAGTGATAGAAAACATGATTAGTATAAATTTAACCATGAGAAAATCCCAAACTTATGATGCGTGTAAATGGTATTTAATTACCCAGTAGGAATCTTAAACCAACAAAGTTTTTGTTTTACGTTCCTTTTAATAATTTTGAGGAATTCATTTACTACATAGAATAAAACATAATGAAATATACCTACCTTCCAGTAGAGTTTCATCCTTTAATAAGTTTCTACCAAAAATAATCTTTTCTCCAAACGATGAGCATTCAAAACTACTTGGTCTCATCAAAACATAAGAATTCTCTTCTTGAGAGTCATTTAATCCACAAATGATTAACTATCAATTTCTTCTATCTTTAAACATTATCCCATAAACATAAAGGGAAAGATAAAACAACTCTTCAAAAAAAATCCCATAGTAAGGGAAACTAACTTTCAATCTTAAAAGTTCCATGGTACTACCCAAAGTTCATCATAGACAATTACATAAATAACATTCCTTAAAATTCCTCAAAATAAACCAAACTAATATTGAAACCCAAATAAAATAAGGATTTGATAACATAGTCTTCCCAGGTAAACTTTATCATTCATATCCAAACAACATCAACCACTCCTAACATCTTATAACAAAAGTAACTAACCTAAACATATTTACCCCAAGATAGGTTAATCATTTCCATAAGTAACCTAAATTACTATAAGTCCACCTTAAATTCATTGATTCTTCAAAATATAAGTCAACCATACTCCTTAATGAAAATACCGTAGTAATCTATTTACCTTGATCATATAGGGTCTCCAAAATAGTGAAAGTCTTCCAAAATAATAATCATATTTTAATCCCCTAATCATCTCTATCATATTAATACGAAAATCGTCACATTTCCTATCTCATTGGTTATTGGGACATGTTCTTCCATTTCCCGCCATTAACTAAGAAAATAAATTACAATTAGGGGCTTAAATACTTAGCCAATAATCATGAAAAGGAGCTTAAGGCATAGAAGGATAACTTGTAGAAGAAAAGTATACCCTAACTTGTGATCCCCTAGAATCCTAACTAGGTTATCCATGATCATATATTCTTATGTGAATCTTTATTTTATTTTATTTTTGTTCCTTTAATAATGGTTCATACTATGCTTATGAATTTACCAAAGCATATCCCCCAGGAGTGTCGTAACCAAGAGTGCAGCAAGGCCCGTTGTCATGTACCAGTTCCCGTTCAAGTCTAGCTGAAAGCGGTGTTTTCGGGTTTTACCCCTATGTACATCTGTACCAGAGCCACCTCTACCTGCTCGTATCCAGACAGGGATGTATTTGCTTGGCAACCCCTTACTCAATACTCATCAAAATACCATGAAGATTTCCTATATATAAAATTTTCTATAGGCTTATTCCTAAAGTTTTCATATCCTAATTTCCACAAATAAATAAACCATCCTTTGATACCAACTATAGCATCCCAACTTTTTATCACATAAACTTTCATTATATTTTACAAAAGTAGGGATCTTTAAGGTTTAGTGTCTTGGAAACCAGGAACTTTAAACATGAAAACATAAAAGATTTTTCTTAAACACTTGAAAGGATTATCCTCATGTTCATCCAAGGTTCATTACTGCATCTCATAACCTAGGGACATACATCAAAAGAAAGGGTGAGCAGAAGGCCCAGTAAGGGAAACAAGAGAACCATTTTACATGTGAACATGAGATACTTCAATAAGGCCATGAAAAGAACATTAAGGCATGAGAAAGAAATCATGAGGCATATCATAATAAAAATAACATTTTTCATAACATGAAGACGTGGCTAAAACATTTAATATAGACAATCATGAACATATCACCAAGGTCCATCCCCAAGGTGTCATTTGAAAATTACCAAGGTTATTCACCAAGATATCGTGAAAATTGTAATCTCTAGTGGTTACATCATTACCCAATGCATTGAAGCGCTATCAGGGTGCACCCTTAAATTTTACATTATTATCATGTGATCCACATAAATAATCATCAAAAATTTCATAAACAACCCATATAGCATAAAATAAATGGGTTTCATTCCATAATCATAACGTTTTAAAAACTGCTTTAAAGACATGATCTTTTTGTCACTTTAAACCCACAGAAAGGGAAAGAGGGTTTCATGTATGTAAATCCAAAAATTTAAAATAGAAAATTTTGGTATATATGTGAATACACATTTAGAAATAAGAGATTTTACTATTCACTATATAACATAAATTAATTTTGAGAAAAGAGAGAGAGGAACTTTGAGACGAAAATTCTGCAGCATAACGACTATGTTTCGGGGTTTTAGAAAACATTGAGAAGAGAGGGGACATGGGTCAAACATTAATAAATGACCCATAAAACAGTAGAGGGACAAAATATAAGGGATTCAAGAACATGGTAATGAAATTTTAAAATATACCATATGAAATGATGAACATGAAAGGAAGAAAAAATAAGATTTCTCTTGTGAGAATTCGGCAGCCCAACGACGTCACTTAAACATCAACAAAATTGAATTGACAAGGTCAAATAGGGTCTATAATTATATGAACATAATATTACAGTAGGATAGATATAGATATCATACCCCAACATAATAGAAAGGAACTTGACAGAATTGACATGAAATTAGAACTTCAAAACGAGAAGGGTGAAGAACCACTTAAAAATTCGGCAGCCTAACGACGCCACTTAAAACATCAAAATACTGAATTGAAGAGATCAAATGGGGTCAATAATCATATGGTAGTAATAGAGCAGTATGATAGATATAGATATCATACCCCAAAATAACAAAAAGGAACTTGAAATAATTGACATGAAAGTAGAACTTCAAAATGAGAATTGTGGAGAACCACTTAAAAATTCGGCAGCCTAACGTCGCCACTTAAAACTTCAAAATAATGAATTGAAGAGATCAAATGGGGTCTCTCATCATATGGTCATAAAATATTAGTATGATAGATATAGAGATCACACACCAATATAACAAAAAGGAACTTGAAATAATTGACATGAAAGTAGAACTTCAAAACGAGAATGGTGGAGAACCACTTAAAAATTCGGCAGCCTAACGGCACCATTTAAAACATGAAAATACTGAATTGAAGAGATCAAATGGGTTCTCTCATCATATGGTCATAAAAGATCAGTATGATAAATTTAGAGATCTTACCCCAACATAATAAAAAGGAACATGAAATACTTTACATGAAAATAGATCTTGAAAAATTAGAAGGGAGAAAGAATCCATTACAAAAATTTCGGCAGCCTAACGAGGCCACTTAAAACTTCATAAAACTAAACAATGAGAGTAAGAGGGGATCACTCATTATATGAACATGAAAAGGGATTTAAGAGGAGTATAAAAGAACATCCTCCAACATAATAACATGGATCATAAAAGGAATGACATAAAAGAGATTACTTGAAAAGAAAGAGAGAGGTCGGATCCCATACCTTAAACCATAACTCTTAATACTCAAAGGTTGGGACCATGAGGGCTTGGGGGAACCTTGGGAGGACTCCTTGTGAGGTAATGATACCGTAACTTCGTTGGGGGAGAGTGGGGAGTCGAATGGATGAGAGGATGTCTTGGTATTTATAGGGAAAGTGAGGGGACAAGGCATTAATGGCCAAGGGACACCTCATTAGTGGTTTTGGAAAAACCATCGGCTTGCCCATGGTATTTGCCCATGGTATTGGACACTTGGGAAATCTCATACCTTATCTTACTACTCAAAAGTCGACCTTATTGATTACATACTTAATACATCATTTAATGATGTCATTAAACACCCATAACTTAAAAACTGTATTTTCACTATTCATCGTAAATTCAACATTCTTAGAATAATCCCAAAACTTCACCTTAACCAAATATCAATGCTCTAATTTGAAAAATGAACTCCATTTTATAAAAATAATTATCTAAATATTTTTAATTTATTTTTTAAATAAATACACTTTTCACAAAAAATTCATTTTTTTCAAAAAAACCCCCAAAATTTACCATAACATAATATCGGTGCTCTGAGTTCAAAAATGAAATCCATTTTATAAAAATAATTTTTTAAATATTTTTAATTAAATTTTTAATTAAAAAAACACTATTCACTTGAAATAACTAATACTTGAATAATAATTTATGAAATCGTTATTTAACCATTTTATTGAATCACATTACTTAATCAAGGTGCCTAGATTATATTAATACTTTCTTTATGTGATATTACTAATCCATTTGGACACATTACTAATCCTAATCATAAAATCACTATTCATAATTTACTATTCATCAAAAATTATGTTGATCTTATTAGACTCTAAATTTCGTACTGAGCATAATTGTAGAAGACCATTTTTTGAATATCATTACACATTTTTAATTATTTAAGGTTTACATAAAATTTTTTAAAATATCCTTTTTGTAAAATTCATCAAAAATATGCATACTATATTTATCCGGTAATTTGAAAATTCATAAACTTCATCATAAGAAGAAATCCCAATTTTTATTTAAAACAAAGGATTACACAAGGAAGCTACGGTCTCCTTACATAGCCCCTTATCACACCAGCATAGGACCTAAGTGTAAGGTGTGATAAGGTGAGAGAATATGAGGGAGGCTTGGCTAACATCGCACGAGTAGTAATTTCTATCAGTTTGAACTTCTCGCAAAGGTGATTCCGTTCTAGCTTCACACGATGAAGTTTGGCTTGCGTTTGGTCCAGAGCAAAGCCTAGTGGTGCTACCACCTTCCCAAGTTATGTTAGATGGGCTTCGATCGGTCCAAGACTACTGGGTGAGGCCATCGAATCTTCTTTCTTAATTAAACTAGATTACTTGTATTTAGAGACAATAATCAAAACGTTTAGTTTCCAGCGGTCATATTGACCAATGGTCATATAACATTCAAAACCCAACGGTATCATTTTAATTATACTCATGTTATCAAATGAAACATTTTTGTTGAGTATCAAAAATAAAATAACACACAAAATTAGGAAACAAGATTTATTCAAAATTTCGGGTCGTTACAAGCCCCCAAATAGGAATCAGAGCAGGTGCACTCACCAAAGCATAACCAAATGGTTACATGTCCAACATAAGGCCCAATATATTCACATTGGTCTATGTGACCCATAAATAGGATCATACATCCTCATATATTTACCAATAAATAATATATGAATCAAAAAATGGTCCATCAATTTGGTGAAATCCCCAATCCAAAAGGTCCACTCATTTATAAGTCCCACACCAACCATTTCAAGGTATATCTCACTTAGATGTCCATTCACCATTACATTAAACAATTTGAGTTGGTTACCTAGAATCATATACCTTTTACTTTAAATTACCTTTATATTTAATGTCCTGAATACTAATTAATATCATATCACATGATGAGTGTTCTTCAATATTGAATTGATGTGATAATTTCCTTAAAGTATCAATTTCATAAAAAGTTTATAGAAGTTACTCACAATGATTATAGACTAGAAAATATATGATGATACTCTTTAATATGTTTTATGGACTAATTGAATCTATCTAATGGGACAAATATGATGTAGACTATCACATATAATGACATCGTACAATATTGATGCTTCTTCTCATGATGTTCTCACTTGGTGATCTCCCAGAGATGCATTTATGATAAGAGACTCTCTTAGTGGAATTGTACATGTGATATGTGTCATTGACGAATCTAATGTTTATACATGTTTATGGGTCCTTATACTAGAGATTATTAATACTTTTTATCATTATATGAATACATTAGTATGTTAATGAAAACTATGATGATATATGCTCGTAAAGATGTAAGATAGATTGGTTGTGTCACAAGTGATATGACATTATTGAATTATAAAAGAAGGAATTATTTTCATCCATGTTATAAGATATAGATATCTCTGGCCCTTGGATTTGAATGGAACTTTCTAATTAAGTCCCTGGCAATGGTTATCTAACAACAAGAATATTTCAAAAATGTTAAAGAAAGATATATCAAGATTATTGTTTGATGACACAAGTATGCAAACATCTTGATGATATATCGAGGTTAATAGATTATATTACATAGTGATAATATAAAAGAGTTTGTTGTAATGGTGACACTAACTACATTATTTTTGGGTTCCAAAACATATTTCTAGTTTATGATCTAGGAATTTAGGATTTTTAACCAAATTCCACTAAGGAAATGTTCTAGGGAGCACCACAAAATGGTTATTCAGAATCTCAATTAAATTCTATTGGAATTGAATATTATAATTAATATTATTATAAATTTAAATGGAATATTAATGATTATTTTTTATTTTTATTCTATAAATATTTATTTAATGAATTGCATTATTATATTTATTTATTTAAATAAATAATTATTACTCATTTTTTCAATAAAGATCGAGGATGATTGAAATTCCATGTAAAGAGTCCATTAGAAATAATATTTTAATACCCCCGAGATTAACAAATTTCAAGGAAATAAAATGTTTTTGACATGGGGTTCACTTAGAATAAATATATTAGTCATGTGTCCTTGTACAACAACTGATATAAACCCATAACTAAAAAAACCATATTATCTCACTTCATGGATGGATGATTTGTTGCACCCAAAATTTATCTCTAGATAATTATCTATATACATGGAGAATAATTTATATTAAATATATCCAATATAGAGATCATAAATCCTCACCCTCCCCCTATACTAATTGAGAAAAGTAGAGATAATTTTTAAATACTAAAAGAGATTATTATTGTTATCAATGGTGAATAACACAATTTTTGTAGTTCTTCCACATAATCAATTTATGATCTAATTGTGACATTATGAGGTTTGTGGAGCGCATGTGGATATAGATAGAGTAATTATATCATTAAATACTTCCTCAAAACAACTATATAGAATGAAAAATTAATCAATTTGATAATAATGAAATAATAGGGATTGATGTTAATTCTTATTTATAAAAATCAATAATAAATTATACATGAAAATACACTCGCTTTGAACCTTATTGGGTTTATATTTCCTAGTATTGAGGATCAATCAAAAATAAATAAAAAAAACCCTATTGAGAAGTAGCATGACGGACATCAACTATTTTATATAATCATCATGTGGAATCAGTAAAACCACATATTAATTTAATATTATTTATTAATCATTTATCAGATTATGAATTGGTTTTTGTGTTTTTAATTTTTTAATTATTTATTCATTTTCAAAATATTGAGATAAGATGTTATTTTTTATTCACATGAGCACGAATATGAATATAACATTTAGAGAATAAAAATATTTCCTATTTGGAGGTGCTGGATAATCTACCTGGTTGACATGGCAGCAAGACATGCAACTGAAACATGTATTCCATGTACCCTTGTATTACAACAAGATGAGTTTCAAAAAATACAACACATAATATGGTAGAATTTTATGTGATGTCATTACATGTTATGTATGGCTAGAAATATGGCTTGATAATTGATAAGAGACATGGCATTTAGTTGTCATTCAAGCCATTTAAAAGTACATAGTTTGGACCTTAAGATTCATAGAAGTCATGTGTTCAAAGTACATGAAATGTATTAATTTCACACCTTTCATTGACAAATAAATGAGGAACATATTCTAGTGGGGACTATATGTCATGTAGTAAGAATAAAAACCATGTAACACATAAATGTTCATAAATAATACATGTAGAGTCCCCAGGTGTGTGATACATATTACCATAGACCATAGTATATGGTGTGCAGTGAGATGTACACACTATGTATGCACAACCAAACCATATGGAGTACACAACGATCTAAGATATATAGTATGAATTAATTATACAGTAGAAATATTAATTATAAAATTAAAACTGAACTACATGACATGTAGTAGATGTACGTGACCATAAGATATGGTGTTCAGAAATAAATGCATAAAATAAAATTATTTTCCATGTGATTTTGGAACTACATGGTGTTTATGGTCACCATATATTCTGTGTACTTCATAGTTATTTCCATATTTACATGTTATGTATATTAATAGTGTACTATTTAGTTATAAATTTCATTTTGACTGCTCAATTTAACCCACAAGACTATACGCCCAGTGATATTGAAACACACCATGTCCTCTAATTTCCATATAATAATATAGTATATGACATGGACCATACAGAGTGAAATAAAAAAACCATGTAAAATAGAAGGTTACTCTTCACATTTACACTATTACTCACCATGTATGTTATAATTTTAAACTAAATTAAATTATTTTACTTATTTAAAACTATAGTGTATGAGAATATCAAGGACCAGTTTAATGATAAGTTTAGATAAATGTTTGAATGAATTAATAAGATAATTAGTTTGTTAATATTTAAAATTTGTCTTAGTAAACGATGAGTTGAAATGAAGATATGTAGTTCCAAATGTGTTATATTTTCATTTGTGGATGATAAATATCTTTACCCACCTATGTTTGAGTAGTGTTTATTTTAATTAAAATATTATTTTATGGGTTTTTTATAATTATTATTAAATTAAAATGATCATATGTGAATCGTCCCCTCATCATAATTATGTTTCGGTTTTCATATCCAAGATTAATTTTATGATCAGCGTGGTGCATCATCGACTCAGGAGTCCCACTCCGGTGGTGGTGCCTTCGGCTTCGGTTGTCCTGGTTCTCAGATGGCCCGATAGTGGTATGCTGTTGTTGGATCTGGAATCAGGTGTCATCTCTGGAATCTAGAATTCTTGACCTCATATGGCCTAGGGATGGAGTATCTACACTGGCATCGATGTCTGGAGTCTTCTCTGACTATGGATGTTATGGATCTCAGGTGGCTCGTGGGTGCATCACCGACACGGGTCTCAGCTTGATCTCGATTGTCCCATGGATGGAGCGTCGGCTACAGGTTGGCATCTGGCGGCACCTCTGGCTACATGTTGATTGGTTCTTGGATGGTTTGGGTGTGGAGTGACTCGGTGATGGCCTATGCATCTTCTAGAGTGGTCTGAGGTTGCCTATGGAAAAGCTCGTAGGGGGGAGGTATCCTGGTGTGGGTTTGTTTGTGATTTTCTTCTTGTGTGGTTTGATCGCATTGGATTATGGTTCAAATTTGTGTTTCTTGATTGTTGGTTTCCTATGATTTTTTTATTAGCATCGACATCACCCGCACTACCCTGCTCTCAGTTCTTGATGCTTCCCCTCATCCCTGATCTCATGAGCCAATTTGAATCGGCATTTGGTGTGGGCTCTTACTCTGTTCAGATCTACCCAGTTTCAGCCCAGAGCAGTGCTTCTAAGGCAGGTCGACTTGGTTTCCCTTTCTAATGGAACTCCTCTGGTGTGTTTTCTGGTTCTTCTAGTCCTAGGTGGCGCTGAACTGACATCTCACATCTTGGAGCTCCTGCCCCTTCGAGTTTCTTGTTGATACGGAGACAAAGGGTGGGTGTGTGATCGTGGCGGGGGGGCTTTTTCTGGTGGTCAGGCATCCAAGATATGATCATCAATGGTTATTTGTTTTCTAATGGTGGTCATGGGATGACGGTGAAAAATTTTATGGTGTTTTTGCTTGTTTGTACTCGACTACATGGAACAGGTCCCAGAAGCGGTTTTAGAGCTGGAATCTCATCTTTACAGAGCTACATAGATTTGGATGTTTGAGAGGGTATGGCGTTAGCCATTGTATCAGACCTATGCTTTGACACACGACACCTTCTTTCCAAATAGCCTTTCAATGGTGGAGAGTGCCATCAAGATCACATGCTAGGTAGGGGCAGTTTCATGCTGTCAGTTTGATTTTTTCTCTCTTTGACCTTCGAGTTGTGGTTTGTCTTATGTCAGTGAAGTATTTTGGTTTTTCCTCTTCTTCCCTTAAAAGAGGGTTTTATTTATAATAAAAAAAATTAAAGGCCTTTAGGTCGTTGGATGAAAGATTAATTTTATGTAACTCAATACCACTAATTCCTCTCACTGGCGTGTGAGTAAGAATATGTAAAAAAATTATATAACATTCAAGTAGAGGTGGTTTAAGGTAGAGTCTAGGTGAATACCAAAAAGGATATATATATATATATAGGCATACAAGTTAAATTATACTTCTCAAACAAAGATCAGTTTAAGGGGTTATTCCCATATGGTATAATGTTACTTTATCATCTACATGATAAACCAACTATTAGAAAATATCATGACCATGCCAAATAATTTAAAACATTTTGGTAAGTGCATGATTATTTATTTATGTTTATTATATTATTAAATACAATCACATAAAATTAATAAATTAACATACAAGAATAATGTTATAAAATTAATGTGTTATGTATAAATTATTTTATTATAAATACTTAATTAATTATGTAAAATCCAGATAGTAGTAATAAGCATGTTAAAAGTCAAAATGGATAAATTTTTCCACATAAAGATAAAATCTCTTAAAGGAAATATTATGTCATTAAATAATTATATTAAATGATTTCATATAAAAACAAAGTTAAAATTTCATGTCTTGTCCATGTTAGTGTGTATTAAATTATTCACGAGCTTCAATTAAATTTTTGGATCAACATAACCATGTTAGTGTCAAGGGTTGACCAATTATTCCCTCAAAGATGGTATGGTGTTCGAGGTTTGGGAGATAAAATCCTCGACAGATATAATGTTTCAATTATTCTATCATCAAATTCTTTCACACTGGGTTTACCATTTGAATATTTTATGGAAACTCCCAATGACTTCCAAAAAAACAAGGTACACACATACATTCCAAATGATGGTGGTCATTTGGGATTTTTGAGAATAGAATCATATGAACTCTCTTTGGTCTATAGGATGGGATTTCAGGTTTATCAAACCCTTTTTGGGTGAATTACTTCTTATTATGGGGCTCTCTTATAGATGTAATATATGTTCGTGGATCTCTTCCAAATCACGATGTGTGGCTATTTACCCAAATTAAATTATTAGGTATTGAATCCTTCTACATGTAATCTTGGTTTTATTAATGAGCCCATCTATATGTATACACAGTTATACCTCCTAATGAATATATCCTTATACTTTCAATCCATATATCCATGTACTCTGGGGTCTACTTCCATCTAGGTTGGTGATTGTTGTTTCTATGATGGGATTTAGCATTTATGAGGAATTTTAGGTATCCAATCTATAATAGGAATAAAAAACCATGTAGTTTTTTATTACAAGAAGTGATGTTTAATGTCATATGAAAAGGAAATATATAAGGGAACATAGGAACCAAGTATGTAACAAGATACTTAGGAATGAATCCTATGTATTCTTATAATTACTAGAATTGGTGTAATCATAGTTTGATCTTTCCTTAAACTACTGATTGGAGGTGATAAATAATCAATTCCTATGAGGGTTATTTCCCCATAGTTTACCGAAATGGGAATTTCTTCTAGACATATACTAAGGTGGATTCCCTTGTGTGGGGAAATCATATCTGGTCATAGAATGGGGATAGCTTTCCTGGATGGGGGAAATTCCTTGATGTGGGTAATATGATCGTTTCAAATCTCAAACCACATGTGATTCATGGTTGGCGTTAGAAACATAGGACATAAGGACACTAGACTCACCACATATAGATACAAGACATATGTACTGGGGAAACCCTAATAGGGTTTTTGATATAGGTCCTGGGACTTAGAAAGGGATCCCATATATCCCACTTATAGTAAGAATTGGAGTTCTTATAGTTCAAATAGCATGTCAATCTGACGATAGATAAGTAAGGATTACAATTTCTTAGGAGATTTTGAGTCCCATGGACTAGAGTTCCTAATACATGAAGGAACATACCCCAAGGTGGGTTCTTAATTAGATCTCAGGCCATAAGATGGTGTCTTACATACCCATCTTGGACATGAATCAAAGTTTTCTTAGTTCAAATAATTTATAACCTAATGATGGGTTGGAATGAGTGATTACACTCATAGAAATTATTTTAATACCATAGGTTTAGGAAATATAGGAAGATATATGATGTTAGATTCCCATCAGAGGATATATGTCCATTATCATCTAATTTATAAAGAGTAGGAACTGTGAGTAACTATCATAACAACTATGGATGGTATAAATATCACAGAATACCCATAGGATTTTATGAGTTACTATTACTAACCCATTATGGACACTTACCATATGAATGTCAAATTCTCATCTATAGAATTAAGTTTTTGGGTTTACATAGTTCAAGGGCACATTCTCAAGTACTACTGTTGGACAAGGATATCATTTTTGGGGTTTCCTCTAGACACGTCTTGATTATTAGCATGACATTATCTGAGTGTTTTATGGATAAGGATGAGGGTTTTTTGATAAGAATTACATTCCCTAGTGTTCATTTCATGACAAAAGATGATATATAAATTGGGTTTCACATGAAAATGTTGTCATGTATGTGGTGATTTTCATGAACAAATTTGATATGTATAAGGATTTTATCATGATCAAGGATATCATGTCAAAGAGCTTCTACATGATCTAGAGAACATGTCAAAAGTACATTCCCATGATATGGTAGGCATATCCATGGAGTATTCATGTTATCGATTAAAACACAACCAAGGGAGTCACGTAATCAAGGATGATATTTCAATAGTAATTTGAATGACATAGACTATATTTTTGTAGGACTACATGTGGATTGGATGACATGTTTGGGTACTATCTCATTCCAATGATGGCATGATCAAGGTTATTTTCTTGACAATTCTTGAATTTATGGATGTTTTCATATGACTTGGATAATATGTCTAGGTGTTGTCAAATGAATTTGATTCCATGTCCGGGTGTGGTTGTCTCACTAATGAATAGGCCATGTGAATTACTCGATTCTATCTCATTAAAATAAAAATATATATCTTCATGAAAGTATTCTATCCTTTTATATGTTGTCACATAAATGCCTCAATGTTCTTAAAATATTATCCTATTGATATGTCACATGAATAAATTGTGACACAGAAAAACCATTTCATAATTTTGTAGGAAAACTAGAATTCCTTCAAATGATCAATATGGTGATCCGATGAATCAGATACACATGATGCATAATCCCTTTAGTCGTTACCCATATTTTTCTTGGTGTAAGACACTTGAGATTGTGTGGATTTGTGGAATGTATTCTCTTGCATTAGTGATCCCATTTTTTGTACTGAGAGGGTTAATTTATATGCCTCACTAGATCATTTATACACCACCTTGAATGACACATATATCATAGATATGGTCTTGAGTTAGTGTAGAATTACTTTTTTCACATGAACTCAACACGAGTCATCTAGGACATCATTTTTGTTACACATAATAAACAGAGACCATGAGATGACTCTGTCATCACCATATTTTTTAGACCCACTACTTTTCAATGAGATTTCACATAATCTATTCGACTTTTTGAAGGGCCATTATAAGATCAGGCTAACATGTCAGTGAGTCTTTTTGAGATCATGACACATATTGAATGGTAATCATTTGATCTAGGGAGACATTTCTAGGGACCATTGCAAGATTAGGTTTTTTCAATAAATGTCCTTCGCCTGAAAGATAGAGTAACTCACCTTCACAAAAGGGTATCACATTTTTACATTTTATTTTAAAAAAACTATGGTGATTTCCCATATATTATCTATCATGGAATTTTGGGATCAAATGTACATATTAATGATCCTTAGGTGACATGTCTAATGGCCTTCCTATGATGAGGCTGGAGTGTCAGCTCGACTTTTGTGTGATAAATGGAATAATGAAGTGGGTTAAATCCTACAACATCCCAGGTAAATGAAGAATAAGATATTTTTTTATTTACTAATAATTTTTAATTAAATATTAATTTTACTTTAAAATGGGATCTATGTTAGATAGCATACCTGATACACAACAACAGTTTTCTTTAAAATCTTACTTTGCACACTAATATTATAATATTATTATTTTAAATGGAATTTAACTCATAGCCATTGTATTGGTGGGAATGAACAAAACTAATTTAAATATGATTATACATGTTGGTTAAATGTATTTACTGTTATCCAATAAAAGATAGAGGCCTAAAATGTGAATGAATCTAATTTTAAGCATAATTTAAATTAAAGGCTCGATTTACCAACTTCTAATGGGGAATTATATTTAAATCTAGACATGGTCACTTTAATAAATTCTATTTGACCAAATAAAATCCTTCTTTAGAATGGTTACGTCAATATTTACTTTGTGTATGTTTTTGGAATTTTTCCGATAATGTTCATTTTTTAATGAATAGTGAAAATATTGTTTTTTAATTCAAAACTGTGTTTTAATATAATTTATTTATATGGATAGATTATCTTTTTAGTTTGTTTTTAAGTTTAATTAGAATATATTTTTACCATTTAGTCCAATTTTGGGCATTGTAATTAATTTCACTTTGAATTTGGACATAAACAAGTGTCAATCTTTTGATAGTTATTGTTTTCTCAAAAACACGCTATTTATTTTAAAAATGGGAATTAATTTTAAATAAATTAATGAAAATTCTATGTTTCAAATTTGGAAAAATAGAAATCATTTTTGAATTCGTAATATCTAATATTTCTTAGGCTGAATTTTTGGTATTTTTCTAAAAAACATCAATTTTTTATGAATAGTGAAACCACTTAGTAGCAGTTAAAAAAACTGACTTTTCATTTAAATGAAATTTTACCAATTCTGTAAGTTTAATTTTGAAAATCCTACATACATGGTTTTTATTAGTAAGTAAAATGTTGTTCAATATGATGAAAATATTTGTTGGTGAATTGTATCTTTTGACTTTTATTTACTCCGATTAATGGTAAATATGGAAATTCAAGGTAAGAAGAATATTATAATAATTATAAATTACCTTAAAATTTTTCTTAAGATTATTGTATGAGTAATGGCCGATAATTTTAATACTTTGGTTGATTTTGGGACACCATGGAGCAACATATTAATTATAATGAGACTTTAGATTAATTAATTTAAAGTAAAGAAAAAAATGACATAAACAGTAATCATTTTGTTAATTATTATTTATATGGTGTTATACAAGTCATAATTTTGACTATAAATATTCATTGTAATTCTAAAAATATTTAATTCATCATGGTAATTTTTTATAATTTTTTGACATCGAATAAATAAAATTATTTATGACACAATAATGATGCAGTGTTTACCTCATTAATAAGTCATTTAAAATAAATCAGATTATAAATATTAATATAACATCCAAAATTGGTCCACATATTAATGGATGATTTTATTTAGACCATGAGTCATCTTATATTCGACCCTAATGGTTTTTGAACCTTTAGAAACCGATTATATATATATAATAAGATAATATTTTCACACTTTCCTAAAGATTCCCTCCTCTACCTTATAAAAGGAGATCATATCTAATCAATTCATTACACCTCTCAAGCCTTTTGTATTGTCCAAACATTGACCACTTAAGCTCCATACATCCCTATATTCCAATTATATGCCTTAACTTAGGCACAAGGCACTTAAAAAACCCATTTTGGTCCATACTAATGTGAGATACCCAAATTAAAGGTAAATGTTTCTCTTAACTTCTTTTCATTTATTTCACTTCTCCAACCCCTAAACTCTTTTTATTCCCTTTTTTTTATAACAACACACATATAATCTATATAATAGGATTTTTTATGAGATGTATTCAAACTACACTTACACACACCTCCATCTAATGGGTGAAGAACATATTTTTTCAATGGATGGAAAACTAACGCCTCATGAAACGATAATTGTTCGATTATCTTTTAACCCATATCATGGTGGCCATTAATATGACACTATATTTATATATGATATATATTATGTTTATGTTTTTTTATGTTTTTTTATTTTTCTTTTATAGCATACCTTTATGGTTTCCATTATGGGTAAACACGATAATTTCATTTGAAGAAGTGCAGACAACCACCCCATCAAAGTGATATGACTCATTCATGCCATACGTGGGATGTATAAATGATATAGTTAATGGTATTATATATGATATTATTCTGTAATTATAATATTCCAATGTATCATATTGTTTTAATTCTATTAAACTAATAAATAGAAATGAACGTAGCGTTCATGCGTACGTACGACTTACCGTCTCCATGAACGGTGCATTTCATTTCATACCTCCAAATGATATGTAATGTTATATATATATATATATATATATATATATACTGTATATAAATGTGATATATATGATATCTAAATAATAAATATCATTTTGTATATAATGGACTATTTACAACATGGAAAACTTTTAAATATAAGGTGTTCATTCATGAATCAAGTACCAAATACAGACAAAAATACCATTATTAACATAAATGATTACATAATGTTGATAACATGGTAATAATGGATATAAATGGACTAATGAACTTGAAAAGGGTTCTTAATTAACTAGAAATTAACTTGAGTTTATTATTGAGAATATTAAAGAACGAACGGGTCAAGTTGGACACGAGGTAAGGGAACTTCATAACATAATTTCCCTTCTTTGGGATTATATTCTACTTCTTGATAATGACATGCTATGATTATGTCCTATATTTTATTTAAAATTTGGATATGTGTACATATTGTGAATATACATTATCGATCTATTTTATTTAAAATATCATCTTTGTATGGGACTTCGTCTCAATCTCCTTTAATTTGGGAATATTTTGTTTTAATACACGACCTTCTTTTATATGTTGTATAAACACCACTGACATTTCAAAGGGAATATTTTTATACGAAGAATTTTACTAAATGGAAAAAATGAATGTTTCTTTTAACATAGGCGGTGAAAATGACCATTCCTCCACCGCAATTATTATTTGTTTTGTGGCTTCCACAACAAGATGTAATGTTTTTTAAGGAAAACAAATACCATATGCTCTTTTATTTATTTTGGTATTGAAAATGGGTTTGGTAATGGGATTTTTAGGGCAATATATTTAAGTGATATGTTTTGATTGAAATTTGTAAATTATATCTTTCCTTTATATTTGTATTATGAGTTATTATTTTATAATGGTACTTGGACATTTGATAGGTGGTCATGTGACAAACCATATAACGGGTGGTTCCATGATAAACCCGGATGGGTGGTTCCGTTATAACCTCCAATGCGTTGGGTATGGAAGTCGGTCGTTTGGCTATTCCATTTAGTGATATGTGTGAAAGTAGACCGTATGGTTATTCCATTTAAGTATGTTTATGACTCATGTTACCATTATATGTTATTTGTTCTTTATATGGGTTTTATGGTAGTATTTTGGTTACAAAAGGTTATGTAGTGATATTTTATTCAATGAAGAGTATTTACTACATCATAAAGGTCAAAAGTATTACTTATGTTAAAGTATTCACGGTTTACTTGTTGTTTTGGAAAACTAACATTTTTCCCTCTTTGTGTATGCATTATTGAGCTTTTTATGCTCATACCATGTTTTTGAAATGTTTTTCATAGGACATAATAGGGAATTGGTTCAAGGATCGGATCAAGGAAAAGTCATGTTGTCTTAAACATAGAATTAGACATGACTCTTTATTTGAGGAGTTCTTGTTTTGTGAGAAAATTGAAATTGAGTAGAAGTTTCTACTTTGTATTTCTTTTAATGAAATTTAACAGTTATGGCCTAATTCTATAAAACATTAAACCTGAAAAGACCCTTAATGTGAATTATTCATTCAATTACTTTTTATGTAATATTTAAGGTTGGGTCCTTATTGTTGGTATCTGAGGTCGGTTTAGAAAACTTTAGAAGTTAGGGTATTGTTAAATAAATGTCCATAAATTAATTTATGGTAATATTGAAATGATATATCATTTACAGATTGCCATGTTGCTTTGCCTAAGATATTTCATTGTTCAGAATGGTTTTCCGCAGTGGAAATAGGGAACCTATGTTTGGACGACATCAGGAGGAAAACAACCTTCCAAATCAGCAACCTGATAATGTCAGAAACAGAACTGAATAGTTTGTTACAGTGATGGAACAATTGACTAAAGCTAGAAATGTTGGCGGTATCCATGCATGAGATCATTCAGATCAACCATGGAGGAACATGTTAGTAGTGGAGCATTTCATGGGGCAATATCCCCAATCATTTAGAAGATCATCTGACCCTATGCTAGCTGAAGGGTGGATTAATGTACTGTAGAAGATTTTTGAGGTCATGGGGTGTTAGAACATAAAAAGGTTAGTCTCGCTATTTACCATTTTGAAGGTGAAGCTGATCAGTGGTTGTCGATGGTAAAAAATATTAGGGATAGTGAGGATATTGATGCTCATGATTGGGATGAATTCAAAGGTATGTTTCTGGAGAAATATTTTACTAAGGTGGTCATCATAGGACGGATAAAAAATTTATGAAATTAAGGAAGGAGGATGACTCAATGGCTGTTTATGTAGAGACCCAAAGATTGACGTACATGGAAATTACACTACTTTTTCGGAATACTTAATACATATGAAAAAAAATACACACAAGGACCATAAGAGTTTAGTATCTTTGGAAACTCGGAATATAAACATCTAATCATGTTGAAATATCTTCAACAACACCCATTACGATCTTCCCCTTTTTGTTTCCTTACCTAAAACCTTCCTTTATTTCTTGGGGCAAATAAAACATAAAAAAGGTGAGCTCAAATGGTCAGTAAGGGAAAACATAGATAACATAAAACAATCCATAAACATTTGGAAGCAAGAACTTGAACATGAAATTTAAACCTCAAAATCTTGAGCAAGGACATAAATCGTGGAAGTACGTAAGGAATATATCATAATAGAACATCAACCATGATAAAATATAATGGGAATAAAACTTGTAATTGTGGAAACCATTCAGCACATGTTATTATTTCCATAGTAGCCAAGGAATTGCTTCCAAGACCATCTTAGTGGACAAAGTCCCTTTCTGAATCGAGTTCACTCCTCATTTCAGTCCTGTAACACTGAACCGGATTAACTTACTGTTACAACCATGTCTATATCATGATATATAAATCTTTACCCAATACATTTGAGGGAGATAGAGGTCCCACCCATCTCATAGTGAAATCATTCTTACTTATGCCACAATATAAACATAAATCATTCATCATAACCCAAAGAATAAAAATGGGTTTCATAAACATCATCCCATCATAACATAATCCATATAAAAAAATGGATATCATTTCATCATAATAAAAGTGAAACCATGTAAATCACAGAGACATTATACTTGAAACATACACATATGAAATAATGTCATATTAGATGGAAAATGGTTTTGATAAAACATTTGAAATGAATTCATGAGGAAAATATCCTTTCATCGTCAAAATCATTTTATTTTCAAAAAATGTCATGCACTTTTAAAATAAAATTATTTTTTTGAAAATATTCATAAAATCATGTAGAGTAAGATTCATGAAAATGAGTCATTATTAAACCATAAAAATCTGTTCACACCGTATAAGATAAAAATAACATTCTCCTCGTACTTTTGTCAGAAAAATCAAAAAGTACCTTGTATGGTAAAAAAAGACTCATTGCATACCATGTAGTAAATGTAAAAAATGGTTAAAAAGGACTTTAAACAAAAATGAAATCACTTTTATAAAATATGAACATGGATGATAGAAATAACCCCAGTAAATACTTACGAATAAGCAATCTCAGATAAAAATGTGATTTTCCAAATTATCCCTTACCTTAGGTCTGATATGCTTCACACGTTTCCGAAACTCCTGTATAATGATTTAAATAATGTCATTGACTTATTAAAGAATAATATTCATTGTTATGATATCATATATGGTTCAATTATGATTTTATATTACCCGTTCTATTGTAAGTTCCATGTTAAAGCTGTGTTTTGGGTTAAATCGTTTTATTTATCATACGTGTTTGGACTTGTTGTTCTTGATATTATTACTTATATCATGATTTACATAATTCAATAATATAAAACATGATTTACATATAATATATATTTCATTATATACATATATATATGATAGATCTATTAAATGAAATGAAATACACCGTTCATGGGGACGATAGGCCGTACGTACGGATGAACGCTGTTTTCGTTTCCTTATTGAATTGAATGAAATTAAGTAGATTGAATACATATATATACACATAAATATATTATCATTATTATGTCATATATTTCATGATTTCTTATTATATATACTTTATAATCATTCATGAATGGTTAACATGTAGAGTGGATCTCATCACGTCGTGGAGACGGTAGTCCGTACGTACACACGAGTGAGGATATCATTCCCATGATCAAGGAATTGTATTGGAGTGTATGTATACTATTTCAGAATCAATATCACTTTACAATAATAATATATAGTTATTATTTACACCATTATACCCATCCAAGTAAAGTGGTGGTGGAAAATAGATTACACCATGGTGTGGAGACGGTATTCCGTACGTACGCACACGCGGTGATTTTGTTTTCCGTAGGATGGATAGATGGTGAAATAGGGTTGTTTCATACTTATAATAACATATCAGTCTATGAGTGATACTTATGTTATTACTTCATAATGAAACAACTAATGAAGAGTAAGTGGATGAAGAAATAAAGTTGAAAGAATCGGTAACAAACATTACCTCTTCTTCGAAATGCCTCTTTCAGACCTCCTCTTAGGGAACAAATTTTGATCTTTGAAGAAGACCAGGCCCTCTAGGATGTTTCTAGGGAAGTAGAGAAGATAATTTGGCAGGGGTTGTCCGAGCTTGAAGGCTCAATGTTGTGTGAGTAAGAGAGGGATGAGGTTCCCTTTTTTAAGGGAGGAGAGGGGCACCTTTGGAATAACTAAACATATTGTTTTATTATAAAGTCATATTCGGTTTTTAATAGCTCCAAATTGTGTTATTTCGATGATAATGTGGGTATGGGTCGAAATTCTCTCATCCAATATAATTTATACAAGTTTAGGTTTCTATTTTAACCTTATCATTTAGATTTACCTTTATGTTAAATAATTATTCTTTTACCGTGTCTTCTTGTTTTCTTACACTATAAGGTTAATAAACTTACTATAACAAGAAAAACGAACCCAATGTGGTTTTTTATTAATATATATAACCTTATATAAGTCATTTGGCCAAATATTATATTTTTAAGAATAAAATAACAATTAATAATATAATATATTTTTTAAAACTATTTTATGTCAATTTTGACACTATTTGGTAATTGATTTTTGTGAAAATCATAACAGAATGATTAGTTCTAAATAAGTTAATTAAATAAATACTAAAATGTCATATTAACATATAAAATTATTGGAATTCATATAAACTCTAAAATTACATTTATTTGAGTATTTATAACATCAATTATGTCAATATTTCATTAATAATATAATTAGTGCATCATCATTGTGTCATAAATTAATTAAATTATATAAAGTCTAAAAATTACAAATAAAATACCATAATATAGGATATTTTTTTATATTTCTAATGAATATTTATATTCGAATTTATCTTTTGTATAACCCAATATTAAATATTATTTACTTATTAAACTTTGATTTTAACTATTTTAACCCTTATTTAAATAAATTAATAATAAATGACATAATCTAATGGAAGTGGGCCTAAATGGTAATATTTTATTCATAAGATTGTTTCTGGTCGAATTATACTTATCCAATAGAATTAGTACATGTGTTACGATAATAATAATATCATTTTTACCCTTAATTACCTTATTTACTTTTAACCGTGGTAAAAAAAAGAAAAAAGTTACTATTCACCAAAAATTATTTTCATCTCATTGAACCACATTTTACTTAATGACATCAACCATGTCTCTTAGATTTTTGAAATTCCACTCACAAAAGCGGTAAAAATATGTTTTATGTGAATTTGGAAATTCTCCTAGCAGGTGGGTAAAAGACGGTCAAATGTTCAATAAAATTTTTATATATCTAAAATTATTATAAAATGACTCTAATGAATTACATTGAACTTATATATGTATTATGTGTCAATTTTGACCTAAAATAAATTTAAATAGAATAAATAATTATTCAAATAACAAGTCGGTTTTTAAATAGTAACCCAGTGTTTTCACTATTCATCAAAAAATGAACGTTTTCAGAAAAATACAAAAATTTCACCCTAGGATAATTTCGATATTCCGAATCCAAAAACGAAGTCCATTTTGAAAGATGAAATTTTCAAAATTTCAAAAAGTGGTTATTACTATTCATAACGACTATTTTTAATAATATTTTAATAGCATATCGTTGTTTAGTGAAACTCGGTATTGCGTACAACACACGCTATTGAGGAAGGTCGCGATTGCGTGTAACACAGTCAAGTTAGGGTTTCGTGTTGTACAAGACTCCTTTTTTGTAGCGTACAACACAAGACATCAATAAAATTAAAAATAATATTTTTCACAAAATCTCGGGGTGTTACATTCTACCCCCCTTAAAACGAATTTCGCCCTCAAAATTCATCGGGGTTATAAATGGTTTACTACTCGAATGTTTTTTTAATAGAAACCCACATCATAAAATGGTATACCAAAACCAATCTTTAAAAACTAAAGTATTAAACATAAAATTTACCCAAATTAACTAATCATTGGGTTTCCACATAGGATAACATAGGTGAAAATATGGATATAGAAGAGAAACCTAACCATCATGTTCTCATGGAGAGTGGTAGAGAACATGGATATGAAAAATCCAACAATCACAAAGCCATAGATTTGTGATGATCTAAGGTACCATCTGATTCATCGGATATAAGGGATCTAGGACAACATTTTTGGTTTTCAAGATCATTTCCCTAAATTTAATGAATTAAAATAAATACTTAAATGGTTTTGGTACAATTTCATTGTTGTTCGTGAATTGAACAATTTCCTCTTCATCCCTTAAAGAAATGAAGTTGAATTTGTTATTCATGATGTGTTAGCAGATCATGTGATAGAATGATGGGTCATTCCATCTATTTCAAACAAAAGGTTAGCAAAAGTTATAAGTCCATCTTATGGTTAGATTAATCGTATATGGTTCCCAAAATGACGTATACTTCATATATCATACTGCTTAATAAAATAAAACTAGTTTATACTAACCATGGACTTCTTATAGGCTAGTGGTAGGCGATAAAGGCCAGTCGCACTTCGGTTGTGGGTTCAATTCACACAGCCTTGTCCAACGCGATGGGCTGTCACCCGTCCTGCAGGTTGCCCTTTTTTCTAAAACTACAATACTATAACATCCCATCAATAATATCGAAAAAAGTTCTATCCTTAAACAATACTAACTTATGTCCAACATAATCCATTCCAATCTTTAGGCTTATCCATAATACTTTAGTCCACTCTCATAATATAGTGAAAATGATTACCATAGATTTCATATAACAAGCATGTTAATACCATGATTTATCCCCATATATCATAAGATATGTCTTGTTGGTCACATTTCAAACATTCGAAAGAATTAGTCATGTATTCTATTGAAAAATGAATACCCATTGAATCTTAGTGAAAACATGAGTGTTGTCAAAAGTTAACTCATTACACATACCAAAACCCCAGAATTCTATATAATCAAACCATGATATAACTATTACCTTATATCAGTCATGAGCCCATGAATACTATCAAACATTTCATTTTCTCCTTATCCCTTCATTATGCACATAACATATTCTTTCCAAAAATATCTCAATCACTTTCCATGGTTACCGGTACCATAAAATTATTGAAAACCACAATAGACCAATACATAAATATTCCAATATTCCATGATACTATATACAACATTATTTTGGAATCACAGTACATAAACACTAAATCATTCCACCACATCGTTGTAGTATTGAACATCACTAATAGTGATGGCATGTGACTTACCTTTGTCCTTTTCCTTAATTGGATGCTCATGTTGATCATCACTATCCCTTGGATTAGGGAATTTATTAGCATATTGTCCCATTTCATTACACTTGAAGCGTTGAAGTGTTGGTGGTGTGTTCTCTGCAGCCTTTTATTTATTCACACCATTAGAAACCCTTTTTCCATTACATAGACAATCATCTACTCGATGACCTTCCTTTCCACACTTAAAACATTTTCTAGTCCCTTTAAGACAATCTCCACCATGATTCTTTCCACACTTTGAGCATAAGGAAACATTCATCTTCTTTGCACTATTATTCTGAGATTTCTCCTTGAACTCCATATTTCGTTTCTTGTCCAAACCATGAGATGAATATGTAACACCAAGTTCCATTTATAGCTTAATAGCGCAACACATAATTTCTTCATAACTACTGATTTCTCTTATAGCTAATTCCCTTCAAAGATTTGGTTTTAAGCCACTGAAGAATCAATCAACTTTACTTTTAGGTTGGATGATAAAGCCAGATGCATACCTTGCAAGCCTTGTAAAATACACTTTGTATATACCAACAGATTCATCATCCTTTTGTTTTAGTTCAAGAAACTCTTTCTCCATCTTTTTTCGAAGAATACTAGGGAAGTAATTATTGAAAAATAAGTTCTTCAACTCGTCCCATTCCATGGACTCAATTTCATCTCTTCGCCTTATATTCTTTATAAGATTCCACCATTCATCAGCATCACCTTCCAAACGATATACTACTAAGATGAATTTATCATGTTCCGAACATTGATGAACTGAAAATATCTTTTCAGTGGTACTCATCCATTGTTCAGCAAAAAGTGGATAGGAAGACCTACTGAAAGAGGGTGGACGTTGCCTCATGAAGGACTCAATAGAATATTGTTCCCTTCTCTGCTCATTTGGAAGTGCAGAATGATTCATAGATTTTGTAAGTATAGAAATAAGATTTTTCACTCCATCAACCATAACATTGGTTTGTTCAAGAGGAAAATCATTACATTGTCCATTACATTGATCAACATAGTTCCTTTGGGTTCCAGCCATCATCTAAAACCCAAAAAGAATAGTGTGAGAGGAAAAAATCATGCTAGGGAAAAAAACATAATAAAGGGGGAGTACCATCAATATCTAACATCTTAGGTTATATTCTAAGAATGTTATTGTAGTTCTAGGACTATATCCTACACGTATACTTATCCTTAGGGACATCCCTAGACATACCTTAGAAATATCTCTAGGGATATCACTAACGTTCTCGCATCCCAGTTTCCAAATGTCGAATAATCCTTTCCTCTGATACCCAATGTAGAGACCCAAAGCTTGACGTACCTAGACAATACATTAATTTTCTGGAATACTTAATACATAACAAAAAAAAGACACATAAGGACCGTAATAGTTTAGTGTCTTTGGAAACTCGGAATATAAACTTCTAATCATGTTGAAATATCATCAACAACTCCCAAAATGATCTTCCCCTTTTTGTTTCCTTACCTAAAACCTTTCTTTATTTCCTGGGGAAAATAAAACATAAAAAGGGTGAGCTCAAATGCTATGTAAGGGCAAACATAGATAACATAAAACAATCCATAAAAATTTTGAAGGAAGAACTTGAACATGAAATTTAAACACCAAAATCTTGAGCAAAGACATAAATCGTGGAAGTACGTAAGGAATATATCATAACAGAACATCAACCATGATAAAATATAATGGGAATAAAACATGTAATTATGGAAACCATTCAACAGAAGTTATGATTTCCATAGTAGCCAAGGCATTGCTGCCATGACCATCTTAGTGGACAAAGTCCCTCTCTGAATCGAGTTCACTCCTCGTTTCAGTCCTGTAACACTGAACCAGATTAACATACTGTTCCAACCATGTCTATCTCATGAGATATAAATCTTTACCCAATGCATTGGAGGGATATATAGGTTCCACCCATCTCATAGTGAAATCATTCTTACTTGTGCCACAATATAAACATAAATCATTCATCATAACCCAAAGAATAGAAATGGGTTTTATAAATTTCATCCCATCGTAACATAATCCATATAAAACAAATGGATATCATTTCATCATAAGAAAAGTGAAACCATGTAAATCATAGAGACATTATACATGAAAAATACACATATGAAATAATGTCATATTAGATGGAAAATGGTTTTGATAAAACATTTGAAATGAATTCTTCAGGAAAATATCCTTTCTTCGTCAAAATCATTTTCTTTTCAATAAATGCCATGCAATTTTAAACTAAAAGTATTTTGTTGAAAATAGTCATAAAATCATGTAGAGTAAGCTTCATGAAAATGAGGTGTTATTAAACAGTAAAAATCTGTTCACACCGTATATGTTAAAAATAACATTCTCCTCGTACTTTTGTCGGAAAAGTAAAAAATTTCCTTGTATGGTAAAAAAAAATATTCCTTCCATACCATGTAGTAAAAGTAAAAAATGGTTAAAAAGGAATTTAAAAATACATGAAAACGATTTTATAAAACATGGACATGGATGACAGAAATAACCCTAGTAAATACTTACGAATAAGCAATCTCGGATTAAAATGAGATTTGCAAAATTATCCCTTACCTTAGGTCTGATATGCTTTGTACCTTTCCGAACCTCTTGTATAATGATTTAAATAATGTCATTGAATTATTACAGAATCATATTCATTATTATGATATCATATATGGTTCACTTAGGACTTTATATTACCCGTTCTTTTGTAAGCTCCATGTTAAAGCAGTGTTTTGGGGTAAATCGTTTTATTTATCATACGTGTTTGGACTTGTTGTTCTTGATATTATTACTTATATCCTGATTTAATTAATTCCAGAATGTAAAACATGATTTAAATATAATATATATTTCATTATATACATATATATATGATAGATCGATTAAATGAAATGAAATACACCGTTCATGGAGACGGTCGGCTGTACGTACGCATGAACGCTATTTTCGTTTCCTTATTGAATTGAATGAATTTAAGTAGATGGTATACAGATATATACACATAAATCCAGTATCATTATTATGTCATATATTTCATGATTACTTATTATATATATTTATAATCAATCATTAATTGTTAACATGGATAATGAATCGCATCGCGTCGTGGAGACGGTAGTCCGTACATACACACGAGCGATGATATCATTCCCATGATCGTGGAATTGTATTGGAGTGTATTTATACTATTTCAGAATCAATGTCAATTTACAATAATCGTATATAGTTATTATTTACACCATTATACCAATCCGAGTAATGTGGTGGTGGAAAATAGATTACACCACGGCGTGGAGATGGTATTTCGTACGTACGCACACGCGGTGATTTTATTTTCTATAGGATGGATAGATGGTGAAATAGGGTTGTTTCATACTTATAATAACATATCATTATATGATTGATACTGATGCTTTTACTTCATAATGAAACAACTAAAGAAGAAGAAGTGGAAGAAGAAATAAAGTTGAAAGAATCAGTAATGGACATTACCTCTTCTTTGAATTGCCTCTTTGAGACCTCCTCTTAGGGCACAAAAATTGGACATTGAAGAATCCTAGGACCTCTATGATGTATCTACAGAAGTGGAGAAGAGAATTTGGCAGGGGTTGGATGAGCATGAAGGCTAAATGTGGTGTGAGGAATAGAGGGATGAGGTGCCCTTTTATAAGGGAGGAGAGGGGCACCTTTGGAATAACTAAACATATTATTTTATTATAAAGAAATATTCGGTTTTTAATAGCTAAAAATTGAGTTGTTTCTAAGATAAGGTGGGGAGGGGTCGAAATACTCTCATCCAATAGTATTTAGACAAGTTTAGGTTTCTATTTTAACCTTATCATTTAGATTTAACTTTATGTTAAATAATATTTCTTTTACCGTGTCTTCTTGTTTTCTTACACTATAAGGTTAATAAGATTACTATAACAAGACAAACGAACCCCTAGTTGTTTATAATTAATATATATAACCTTATCTAAGTCATTTGGCCGAACCTTAGATTTTTTGGAATAAAATAACAATTAATAATATAATATTTTATTTAAAAACTATTTTATGTCAATTTTGACATTATTTTGTAATTGATTTTTGTAAAAATCATAAACAAAATATTAGTTCGAAAAAAATTATTTAAATCAATAATAAAATGTCATATTAAGACAAAAAATTATTTTAAATCATAAAAAATCTCAAATTACATTTATTTGGGTATTTTTAACATCAATTATGTCAATATTTCATTAATAATATAATTAATGCATCATCATTGTGTCATAAATAAATTAAATTATATAAAGTCTAAAAATTACAAATAAAATACCATTATGTAGGAAATCTTTTTAGATTTATAATGAATATTTATAGTCTAATTTATCTTTTGTGTAACCCTATATTAAGAATTATTTACTTATTAAACATTGATTTTAACTATTTTAACCCTTCTTTAAATAAATTAATAATAAATGTCCTAATCTAATCCAAGAGGGCCTAAATGGTCATATTTTATTCATAAGGTTGTTTTCGGTCGAATTAAACTTATCCAATATAATTAGGACATGTGTTAGGGTAATAATAATATCATTTTTACCCTTAATTATCTTATTTACTTTTAAACGTGGTAAAAAAAGAAAAAACTTACTATTCACCAAAAATTATTTTTATCTCATTGAACCACATTTTACATACTGACATCAATCGTGCCTCTCGGATTTTTGAAATTCCACTCATAGAAGCGGTAAAATTATGTTTTATGTGAATTTGGAAATTCTCCTAGGAGGTGGGTAAAAGACGGTCAAAAGTTCTATAAAATTTTTATATATCTAAAATTATTATAAAATGAATCTAATGAATTACATTGAAATTATATAGGTATTATGTGTCAATTTTAAACTAAAATAAATTTAAATAGAATAAATAATTTTTTAAATAAAAATTCTGTTTTTAAATAGTAACCTAGTGTTTTCACTATTCATCAAAAATTTAAAGCTTTCAGAAAAATACCAAAATTTCACCATAGGCTAATTTCGATATTCCGAATCCAAAAATGAAGTCCATTTTGAAAGATGAAATTTAAAAAATTTAAAAAAGTGGTAATTACTAATCATAATGGTTAGTTTTAATAATATTTTAATATCATATCGTTGTTTAGTGAAACTCGGTATTGCGTACAACACACGCTATCGAGGAAGGTCGCGATTGCGTGTAACGCAAGAAAAGTTAGGGTTGCATGTTGTGAAAGACTCTTTTGTTGTAGCGTACAACACAAGACATCATTAAAATTAAAAATAATATTTTTCATAAAATCTTGGGGTGTTACAGTTTATGAAGCAAAATTCACTCGACTGGAAAGGTATGCTTCAAATTTCATCTGAGATCTTGATAGTAAGATAAATTGATTTTACTCAGGACCGAATCCATGATATCGAAGAGAATTAGCCTCTCACGAGTTCAAAAGTTATGAAAAAACATGTTCAATGTGCAGAGAAGGTGGAAATGGAGTTTTTCGATGATCACGTGTTCATTGACAAACAACAAAAAATGAGGTCCAGTTGGTAAGAAAAGGGATTGAATTAATCAAATAATCCTGGCGGTAAAAAAAGAAAATATCCAACATGTGAGAAGTGTTGTAAAAAGAATCCTGGAGAATGTTTATGAAAGTCTGGAAAGTGTTTATGGTGTGCTATGTCTGGTCATATTGCTCGTCACTGTAAGGAAGATGATGAAGTGGGCAATGAAAATCCATTGGTAAAATGTTTTAAGTTTAATTAAATGGGTCATAATGCAAATGAGTGTCTATAGAAGAACTCCACTATGGGAAATCAGCCAGACAACAAGCAAAAAGGGGTGGTGAAATCCTTTGCAACTACTTCAGCAGATGTAGGGCCATCAGATGAAGTAGTATCAGGTACACTATTTGATTGTTCATATTGTGCCAATGTGTTGTGTGATTCTGGGTCTATACACTCATTCATTTCTGGGATGTTTTCTAAAAAATTGGGAATTCCATCTCAAGATATGAATATGGAATTAATGGTAAAAACACATGGATGAAATGTTGAGACAAAAATAAAACATAATAACCTTCATGTCCTTCTATGCGTGAAGAATCTACCTGCAAACCTTATTTTTTTGCCTCTAGTATTGTTTGATGTTATTTTGGGCATGGATTTGTAATCTGTTTTTCATGATAAGATTGATCGTAGAGCTAACGAGGTTTTATTTCAGAAATATTAATAGTTTTTTTACAAGAATGAACCCTTACTTTTGATAACATATCAGGAAGCTGAGAAACTAGTAAAATATGGAAATGAATGTTACCTTGCACATATTTTTGAAAATAAAGGAACTATTCAGATTAATGATATGCCAGTGGTAAAAGGGTATCTTGATGTTTTTTCTGATGAGTTTCCATGTATTATACCATATCGGGAAGTTACATTTACTATTGACTTAGTTCCTAATGCTAATTTAATTTCAAAACCCCCTTATCCAATTACTCAAATTGATCTTTTAGAGTTAAAGAAGAAATTATAGGAGTTATTAGATAAAGGATTCATTCAACCTAGTATATCACCATGCGGTGGTCCTATATTATTTGTTAAAAAGAAAGATAGTTCAATGAGACATTTCATAGATTATAGAGCATTGAATAAAATCATTATTAAGAACAAGTATCATTTGCCTCATATTGATGATTTGTTTGATCACCTCTATGGAGTTCAGTATTTTTCTAAGATTGACATGATATGTGGGTACCATCAGTTTAAATTAAAGGGAGAAAACATTCAAAAGATCGGGTTTCATACTAGATATGGCCATTATGAATTTGTAGTTATTCTTTTTGGGTTAACCAATGTACTATCTGTATTCATGGATCTTATGAATAGATTTTTTCGTGAGTTCTAGGATAAGTGTTTAGTTGGGTTCATTTTTGATATTTTGGTTTATTCTAAAAGTAAATAGGAGTGTGAAAGTCATTTAAGGGTCATATTGCAAAACATTAAATGTAATGAATCTTCTTTGGAAATTCAGCAAGTGTGAGTTTTGGTTACAACAAATTTCTTTCCTTGGTCACATTGTTTCAAAACATGGCATAACTATCAATCATTCAAAAAGAAAGGTTGATGAAGAATGCACAAGACCCAAAAATATTATAGATATCCATAGTTTTCTTGGTTTGGTAGGTTATTACCGAAGTTTTGTTGATAATTTTTCATTGTTATCTAGTTCAATTACTATGTTAACTCGAAAAGTTGTTAAGTTCATTTGGACAAAAGAATGTGATGATTGTTTTCAGGAATTGAAAAGAAGATTGGTGAATGAATTAGTTTTCCCCTACTTTCCAGAAATGGTGAGTTTGTTATTTACAGTGATTCTTCATTGAAAGGACTTGGATGTTTCCTTATGCCGAATGAACAGGTAACTGCTTATGCTTCACGTCTGTTGAAACCTCATGAGTCTAATTACCCTACACATAATTTGGAATTAGCTGCTGTTTTTTGCTTTAAAAATTGTAGGAATCATTTGTGTGGAGTAAAACATGAAATATATACTGACCACAAAAGTTTAATGTATATATTCACTCAGAAATAATTGAACATGAGAAAGAGGAGATGGCTGGAATTAATTGTGGATTATGATTTCATGATCCATTACCATCCGGGAAAAGAAAATTAAGTGAATGATGCTTTGAGTTGAAAAAGCAATGTCTCATTATTCATGCGACTTTTGGAATGAGATCCTTTAGTTTTTTATTTGAGGAACGTTGGAATAGAAGTTGTTGGTGTTGTAAATTATTCTGTTTTGTTTCAGGTGTCATTGAAATCATCTCTATCAGATAGAATAAAGCAAGAACAAAAAGAAGACCATGAGTTGCAGAAAAAGGCAGAGTTGGTTCATAAGGGATTGTTCCCTGATTTTAACATTGATAAAGAGTGTATTTTGAGGTTTGGGAAGAGATTATATGTGCCTTGTGATTCACAGTTAAAGAATGCGTTGTTATGTGAAGCTCATAGTTATCTTTTTTCAGTTCATCCTAGTAGTACTAAGATGTACAGAGATCATCAGGAGTATTACTGGTGGGATGGAAAGAAAAGAGATATTGCTAATATTGTTTTGAAGTGTTTGACTCGTCAGTAGGTTAAATTAGAGCGGAAATTACCGATAAGGATTCTTCAGCCTTTACCGGTGCCAGAGTGGAAATGGGAAAATATCTCCATGGAAATTTTTGTGGGATTATAGAAAACATCTCATGGTAATAATGCAATGTGGTTTATAGTTTATTGATTGTGTAAATATCCTTATTTCCTTCCTATTCGAGATACTTTGTCTCCAGATCAACTTGCTTGGTTGTATGTTAAAAAGATAGTCATGTTGCATGGATATCCCCTCTCCATTGTATCTGATAGTGATCCAAGGTTTACTTCTAACTTTTGTAAAGGCCTTCAGAAGTCGTTGGGTACTGAATTAAATTTTAGTACAACTTTTCATCCTCAATCATATGGGATGTCAGAATGAACAATACAGACCCTGGAGGTTATGTTATGTGCTTGTTCATTGGATTACCAGGGTATTTGGGACCAACATCTTTCTTTGGTTGAATTTTCTTATAATAATAGTTTTCATTCCAGTATACAGATGGCTCCATTTGAGTCATTGTATGGAAGGTGTTGTCGAACTCCACCTTTTGGGATGAAGTAGGTGAATGGAAGCTAATTGGACCAGAATTGGTAGAAGAGATGGAATAGAAAGTTCAGTTGATTTTGAAGCATAGGAGAATAGATCAAAGTATAAATAAAAGTTGTGCAGATAACCAGAGGAAGGATATTTCTTTTAAGGTTGGTGATTATGTCTTTCTCAAAGTTTCTCCATGGAAAAGTGTGATTCATTTTGGTATTAAGTGAAAGATGAGTCTGAGTTTCATTAGACCTTTTGAAATCCTGGAGAAAGATGGATCAGTTTCGTATAAACTTTCATCACCTCTAAGGATATCCAAGGTACACAATGATTTTCATTTTTTGATGTTGATATAGTATATGCCAGATGTATCTCTTGTTTTGAGTCTAGAGGTAGTTCAGTTGGAAGAGAATCTCTCTTATGAAAAAAAACCAGTCCAGATTCTTGACCATATAGAGAAAGTTTTTCGGAATAAGGTAATTCAGCAGGTAAAGGATTGGTGGAAAAACCATATGATTGAAGAGGGGACGTGGTAATCTGAAAATTCTAGGAGGGATAAATAGCCCCCCTTATTTTGGTAAGTGAATAAAAATTACGAGGATGCAATTTCCAGAAGGGGAAAGGATGTAACATCCCAAGTAAATGAAAAATAATATATTTTCATATTTATTAATATTTTTGAATTAAATATTAATTTTAATTCAAAAGGGTTGTTAATTTCGATAGCGTACCCGATATGTAACAACGGGTTTCTTTGAAATCTTACGTTGCACACTAATAATATAATATTATTATTTTAAATGGAAGTTAACTCCATGAAATTTTATTGGCGGGAATGAACAAAACTAACCACAATATGATTACACATGTTGTTTAAATGAATTTACTTTTATCCAATAAACGTTATAGGCTTAATATGTGAATGAATCTAATTTTAAGCATAATTTACATTTAAAGGTCGATTTACAACCTTTTAATGGAGAACCCTATTTAAATATAATTTTGGTCACTTTAATACATTCTCTTTGACTAAATAAAATCTTTTTTTATAAAGGGGACATCATAATTTACATTGTGTAAATTTTTGGAATTTTTCTGATAAAGTTTATTTTTTAATGAATAGTGGAAAATATTGTATTTTAATTCAAAACTGCGTTTAATATAATTTATTTATATTGTTAGATTATATTTTTAATTGTGTTTAAAGTATAATTATAATATATTTTTATAATTTAATCTAATGTTTTTCATTGAAATTAATTTCACTTTGAATTTTTACATAAACAAGTGTTAATCTTTTGATGGTAATTGTTTCTTAAAAAATGTTATTTGATATAACAACGGGAATTAATATTAAATTAAGTAATTAAAATTCTATTTTTAAAATTTGATATAAAAGACATAATTTTTGAATTCAGAATACAAATATATCTTAGGCTGAATTTTTGGCATTTTTCTGAAAAACATAAAATTTTGATGAATTGTGAAACCACATAGTAGAAGTTAAGAAAACTGACTATTTAATTTAAATGAAATTTTACCACTTTTCTGAATTTAATTTTGAAATTCTGACATACATGGTTGTTATTAGTAAGTAATATGTTGTTCAATAAGATGAAATTTTTTTTTGGTGAAGAGTAACTTTTGAAATATATTTACCACGGTTAAAGGTAAATAGGGTAATTCAACGTAAAATGAATATTATAATAATTCAAAATTACCTTAACACATGTCCTAACCTTATTTTATAATTAATGGCTGACTATGGGAATCCTTGGGTTGTTTTTGGGACCCTATGGATCCACTTATGAATGATAATGACACTTTAGATTACTTAATTTCAAGTAAAGGCAAATATGACATAAACAAAAATCTTTTAGTGAATTCATTTTAATATAGTGTTATATAAGTAATATTTTTTACTATAAATAATCATTGTAAAGCTAAATAGATTTCATAAATCCTGGTATTTGGTTTTTATAATATGAAAATATCGAATAAATTAATTTTTTAATGACAGAATAATGATGCAGTGTTTACATCATTAATAAATAATTTAAAATAAATAAGATTATAAATATTAAAATAACATCCTAAACTAGTCCAATTCTTATTGGATGATTTTATTTCTACCACGAGTCATATTATCTTCCACTATAATTATTTTTGGACCTTTAAAAACTGAATATCATTATATAATAAAATAATATTTTCACACTTTTCTAAAGAGCCCCTCCCCCCCATATAAAAGAAGACCATTTATATCAAATTCCTCACACCTCTCATGCCTTTTGTCTCATCCAAACTCTGCCCAATTAATCTTCCTACATTCCTATCTTCTACCTATAAGCCTTACCTTAGGCCGAAGGCACTTAAACAATCCAATTTGGTTCAAACCAAAAGGAGTTACCCAAATTAAAGCTAATGGTTTCTATTAACTTATTTTCTTTTATTTTACTTCTCTAAAACCTAAACTCTTTTTATTCCATTATTTTATAAAAACACTGATATCCTCAATATACTAGTATGTTGGTATGCGAGGGATTCAAACCACACTTCCACACGCCTCCATCTAATGTGTGAAGAACATATTGTTTCTGTGGATGGAAAACTAACGCCTCATGAAACAGTGAATGTTCGATTATCTCCTACCGCCTATAATGGTGGCCATTAATATGAAAATATATTTATATATGATATATATTATTTTTATTTTTTCTTTTTTGCTTCAGTATTTTTCTTTTATAGCATACCTTTATGGTTTCCATTTTGGGTAAACGCGATAATTTCATTTGAGGAAGTGCAGATTACCGCACCCTTAATGTGATATAACTCATTCAAGCCATACGTGGGACATATAAAAAATATAGTTAATGGTATTATATATGATACTATATTGGAATTATAATATACCTATGTATCATTATATTTTAATTCCATTAAAATAAGAAATATAAATGCATGTGGTGTTCATGCGTTTATACGAATTACCGTCTCCATTAACTATGCATTTCATTTCATACCTCTAAATGATATGTACTGTTATAAATATATATATATACTAGATATATATGATATATAGGATATATAAATAATAAATATCATTCTTGATATAATGGACTATTAACAACTTTGACAACTTGTAAATATAAGGTTTTCATTCTTGACTCAAGTACCAAATTCTGACTAAATGACCATTATTAACATAAATGATTACATAATGTTTAAAATATAGTAATAATTGATATTAAAGGACTTAAAATCTTGAAAAATTTTCTCAAGCAATTAGAAATTAACTTTAATTTTTTATTCAGAAGATTATAAAACTAACGGGTCAAGTCGGAGACGAGGTAAGGGAACTTCGTAACCCAATTTCAATTCTTTGGGTTTATATACTACTTCTTGATTATGAAATGCTATGATTACATACAATATTGTTTTTGTACTTTATATATGTGTACATATAGTGAATATAAATTATCGATCTATTTTATTTACAAAATTATCTTTGTATGGGACTTCTTCTCAATCTCCTTTCATTGAGTCATATTTTGTTTTAATACACGACCTTATTTTATACGCTGTATAAACACCCTTGACATTTTAAAGGGAATATTTTTCTACAAAGCGTTTTACTGAACGAAAAAAAGGAATGTTTCTTTTAAATTAAGCAGTGACAACAACCTTTCCACCATAGCGAGTATTATTTGTTCATTGGCTTCCTTAGCAAGGCGAAATGTTTTTTAAGGAAAATAAACACCATATACTCTTTTATGTATTTTTGTATTGAAAATGGTTTTGATAATGGATTTTTTATGTCAATATAATTAATTGATATATTGTGATTGAAATGTGGAAATGTTTTCTTTCCTTTATATTTGTTTTATGTGTTATGATTTTATAATGGTACTTGGACATTTGATGGGTGGTTATGTGATTTACAAAATGACGGGTGGTGCCGTGATAAACCAGGATGGGTGGTTATGTTATAACCTCCAATGACTTGGGTATGAAAGTCAGTTGTATGGATATTCCATTTAGTGATACGTGTGGAAGTCGACCATATGGTTATTCCAATTATGTATGTTTATGTACCATGTTACCTTTATATGTTATATGTTCTTTATACGGGTTTAATGGTAATGTTTTGGTTAGAAAATGGTAAGTAATGATCTTTTATTTTGTGAATAGTATTTACTAATTCATAAAGGATAAAATTATTACTTATCTTAATGTATTCATGGTTTAATTATTGTTTTGAAAAAATAATAGTTTTCCTTCTTTGTGTACCCATTACTGAGCTTTTTATGCTTATCCCAAGATTTTGAAATGTTTTTCATAGGAAATAATGTGGAATAGGGTCAAGGATGGGGACAATGAAAAGTCATGTTGTCATAAACATGGATCTAGACATAACAATTTTTATTCAAGAGTTCTTGTTTTTTGAAAAAAATTGAAACTGAGTAGAAGTGTCTACATTGTATTTTTTTTATAAAATGTAATTGTTATGGCCTAATTCTATAAAACATTAAACCTAAAATGATAATTAATGTGAATTATTCATTTAATTCATGATTATGTAATGTTTTAAGGTTGGGTCTTTATAGTTGGTATTAGAGACCGGTTTAGACTACTTTAGGTGTTAGGGTATCGTTAAATAAATGTCCATAAATTAATTTATGGTAATATTGAAATGATATTGAATTTAAAAATTACCATATTGCATCAACTAAGATATTTTTGTGTTCAGAATGGTTTTCCTCAGAGGAAATAGGGCACCTATGTTAGGACGACATCAGGAGGAATACAACCTTATAAATCAGCAACCTAAGATGGTAGGAATCAGAACCGAACAGTTTTTTGCAGTGATGGAACAGTTGACTCCGGCTATAAATGGTGGTGGTATCTATGCATGAGATCAGCCAGATCAACGGTAGAGGAACATGTTAGTAGTGGAGCATTTCATGAGAGAAAATCCCCCATAATTCAGAGGATCATCTGACCCTGTGCCTACTAAAGGGTGGATTAAAGCACTAGAGAAGATTATTTATGTCATGGGGTGTTCAGAACATCAAAAGGTTAGTCAATCTATTTACCGTTTTGAAGTTGAAGCTGATCAATGGTGGTCGATGGTGAAAAATATCTAGGATTGTCAGGAGATTGGTTCTCTTGATTTGGATGAATTCAAAGGTATGTTTCTTGATAAATATTTTCTTAAGGGGGTTCATCTTTAGATGGAAAAACAATTCCTAGAATTAAGGAAGGAGGATGACTCAGTGGCTGTTTATGATGAAAAATTCACTTGACTGGAAAGGTATTCTCCAACTTTCATCCAAGATCTTGATTGTAAGATAAATCTATTTTACTTTGGACTGAAGCCACAATATCAAATATCATTAGCCTCTCATGAGTTCAAAAGTTATGAAAAACTTGTTCGATGTGCGGTGAAGGTAGAAATGGAGTTTTCTGATGATCAGGTGTTCGTTGAAAAACAACAGAATAATAGGTCCACGTGCAAGTAAAATTGGAGGAATTAATCAAAGAATCCTGGAGGTAAGAAAAATAAATATCCAACTTGTGAGAAGTGTGGTAAAAAGAGTCCTGTAGAATGTTTATCAATGTTGGGAAAGTGATTCTGGTGTTTTAAGACTTCTCATATTGCTCATAACTATAAAGAAGATGATCAAGTAGGGAAGTAGAATCCTTCGGTACGATCTTTTATGTGTAATGAAATGGGTCAATATGCAAATGAGTGTCCAGCGAAGAACTCAACTATGGGAAATCAGCCATACAACAAGCAGAAAGGGGTTGTGAAATCCTTTACAACTACTTTAGCAGATGTTGGGGAATCAAACCAAGTAGTATCAGGTACATTGTTTGTTTTATTAGATTATGCCAATGTGGTGTTTGATTCAAGGTCTACACACCCTTCCATTTCTAAGACGTTTTATAATAAATTGGGAATTCTATCTCATGATATGAATACAGAAATTATGGTAAAAAAACCTGGAGGAAATGTGAGAAAAAAGAGTGAAAACATAATAACCTTCATTTCGTTGTGTGTCGGAAGAATCTACCAGCAAACCTTATTGTTTTTCCTCTAGTAGAGTTTGATGTTATTTTGGGCATGTATTGGCTATCTGTATATCATAAAAAGATTGACTACAGAGCTAAAGAGGTTTCATTTTAGAAAGATTTATAGATTTTGTATAAGAATGAACCCTTTATTTTGATAACATATCAGGAAGCTGATAAACTAGTAAAAGATGTAAATGAATGTTACCTTTCATATATTTTTGAAAATAAAATAACTATTCAGATTAATGATGTGACAGTGTTAAATGAGTATCATGATGTTTTTTCTGATGAGTTTCCTGGTATTATACCTGATCGGGAAGTTACATTTACTATTTACTTAGTTCCAAATGATAATCCAATTTCAAATCCCCCTTATCCAATGGATCAAATTTCTGTTTTAGAGTTAAAGAGGCAATTGAAGGATTTATTAGATATATGTCTCATTTAACCTAGAACATCACCATGGGGTGCTCCTGTCTTGTTTGTAAAAAAGAAAGATGGTAAAATGAGACTTTGCATTGATTATTGATCATTGAATAACATCACTGTTAAGAAAAAGTATCCTTTGCCTCATATCGATGATTTTTTTGATCAGCTCCAAGGATCTCAGTATTTTTCGAAGATTGACTTGAGATTGGGGTACCATCAGTTGAATGTAAAGGAAGAAAACATTCCGAAGACCACATTCCGTACTAGATATGGCCATTATGAATTTGTAGTTATGGATTTTGGGTTAACCAATGCACCTGTTGTATTCATGGATTTTATGAATAGAATTTCTCATGAGTTCTTGGATAAGTGTTTGGTTGGGTTCATTGATGATATTTTGGTTTATTTGAAAAGTAAAGAGGAGCATGAAAATCATCTAAGGGTCATATTTCAAAACATAAAAGAGAAAACATTATTGGAAATTCATCAAGTGTGAGTTTTGGTTACAAAAAATTTCATTCCTTGGTCACATTGTTTCAAAAAATTGCATAACTGTTGATCCTTCTAAAACAAATGTTGTTAAAGAATGGCCAAGACCCAGAAATATTACCGAGTTCTGTAGTTTTCATGGTTTTACAGGATACTAATGGAGGTTTGATGAGAATTTTTCATGGTTATCTATTCCAATGACTAAGTTTACTCGAAAAGGTGTTAAGTTTATTTGGAAAAAAGAATGTGATGATTGTTTTCAGGAAATGAAAAGATGATTGGTGAATGTTTCAGTTTTGGCACTGCCTTCCATAAATGGTGAGTCTGTTATTTAAAGTGATGCTTCATTTAAAGGAATTGTATGTGTCCTTATGTATAATGATTAGGTAATTTCTTGCACTTCATGTTAGTTGAATCCTCACGAGTTAAATTACCCTACACATGATTTGGAATTAGTTGTTGTTGTTTTTGCTTTAAATGTTTGGAGGCATCATTTGTATGGAGTAAAATGTGAAATATATAATGACCAAAAAAATTTAAAGTATATATTCTCTCAAGAATTGATCATGAGACAAATGAGATGGATAGAATTAATCAAGGATTACGATTGCATGATCCATTACCATCAGGGAAAAGCATATAAAGTTGTTGTTGCTTTGAGTCAAAAAAGTAATGTCACATTAACCATGCTACTTTTGGAATGAGATCCTTTGGTTTTTGATTTGATGAGCTTTAGCATATAAGTTGTTGGTGTCAAAAATTATTTTGTTTTGTTTTAGGTGTTTGTGAAATCATCACTATTAGACAGAATAATGAAAGCACAGAAAGAAGATAGTGAGTTGTAGAAAAAAGGGTAGAGTTGGTTCACAAGGGTAAGTGGACAGATTTTTACGTTAATAATGATTGTGTTTTGAGGATTGGGAAGGGATTATTCATGCCTTGTGATTCATAGTTGAAGAATGAGTTTTTATGTGAAGCTCCTAGTTCTTTGTTTTCAGTTCATCCTAGTAGTACTAATATGTAGAGAGATCATTGGGATTATTATTGGTGGGAGGGAATGAAAAGAGATATTTCTAACTTTACTGTGATGTTTGACTTGTCAGTCGGTTAAAACAGAGTGGCAGTTATTGAAAGGGATTATTCAGCTTTTACCGGTGCCAGAGTGCAAATGGGAAAATAAATCCATGGACATTGTTTTGGTATTTCCAAAGACATCTCTAGGTAATAATGCAATCTGTTTTATAGTTGATCAATTGATAAAATTTGTTCATTTACTTCCTATTCAAGATACTTTGTCTCTAGATCAACATGATCAGTTTTATGTTAAAGGGATAGTCATCTTGCATGGAGTTCCCCTCTCCGTTGTATCTGATCGTGATCCAAGGTTTACTTATAACTTTTGGAAGGGCCTTCAGAAGTCGTTGGGTACTGTATTAAATTTTAGCACAACTTTTCATTCTCAATCAGATGGGAAGCTAGAATGAACAATTCAGAACTTGGAGGATAAGATACGTGCTTGTTAACTGGATTACTAGGGATGTTGGGACCAACATCTTTCTTTGGTTGAATTTTCATATAATAAGAGTTTTCATTCCAGAATACAGATGGCTCCATTTGAGGCATTATATGTAAAGCCTTTTCGAACTCCAGCTTTTTGGGATGAAGTAGGTGAAAGGAAGATAATGGGACAAGAATTGGTAGAAGAGATGGTAGAGAAAGGTTAGTTGATTCAGAAGCACACGAGAACTGCTCAGAGAAAACAAAAAAGTTATGCGGATAACCTGAGGAAGGATATTTCTTTTGAGGTAAGTGATCGTGTCTTTCCCAATGTTTATCCATGGAAATGTGTGATGCATTTCGGAATTAAGGGAAAGTTGAGTCTGAGGTTTATTGGACCTTATGAAATCATGGAGAAAGTTGTATTAGTTGCGTATAGAGTAGCATTACCTCTAGGTTTATCCCAGGTACATAATTTTTTTCGGGTTTTGATGTTGATAAAGTATATGCCAGATCCATCTCATTTTTGAGTCATGAGGTAGTTCAGTTTGAAGAGAATCACTCTTATGAAGAACAAACATTTCAGATTCTTGACCATATAGAGGAAGTTTTTCAGAATAAGGTAAATCACTAGGTAAAGGTTTGTGGAAAATCTATATGATTGAATAGGGAATTTGGGAATCTTAAAATTCTATGAGGGATAAATACCCCTCAATTATTTTGACAAGTGAATAAAAATTACAAGGATGAAATTTCAAAAAGGGTGGGAGGATGTAACATCCTAGGTATATGGAGAATAAGATATTTTCATATTTATTAATATTTGTGAATTAAATATAAATTTTACTTCAAAAGGGTTGCTATGTTCGATAGCGTACCCGATATGCAGCAACAGGTTTCTTTGAAATCTTACGTTGCACACTAATAATATAATATTATTATTTTAAATGGAAGTTAACTCCTAGCCATTGTATTTGTGGGAATGAACATAAATAACAATAATAGGATTATAAATGTTGGTTAAATGTATTTACTTTTGTCCAATAAATTTTAGAGGCTTAAAATGTGAATGAATCTAATTTTAAGCATAATTTAATTTAAAAGATCGATTTACCACCATTTAATGTAGAACCCTCTTTAAATATAGTTTTGGTTACATTAATAAATTCTATTTTACCAAATAAATCCTTCTTTATAATTGGGGAATCAAAATTTACTTTCTGTAAATTTTTGGAATTTTTTCGATAAAGCTCAATTTTTATTGAATAGTGAAAAATATTGTATTTTAATTCAAAACTGTGTTTTAATATAATTTATTTATATGGATATATTATATTTTTAATTGGTTTTAAAGTTTAATTATAATATATTTTTACAATTTAATCTAATGTTGGTCATTGAAATTAATTTCACCTTGAATTTGGACATAAACAACTGTCAATCTTTTAAAGTTACTGTTTCTTAAAAATGTGCTATTTGTTTTAACCACGAGAATTAATTTTAAATTATGTAATGAAACATAAATGTTTAGAATTTGGTAAAAAAGTCATCATTTTTGAATCCTGAATATCAAATCTAGCTTAGACTGAATTTTTTATATTTTTTTTGAAAAGCATCAATTTTTGATGAATTGTGAAAACACTTAGTAGTATTTAAAAAAACAGAATTTTTCATTTAAATGAAATTTTACCACTTCTGTGAATTTAATTTCAAAAATTTGACATAAATTGTTGTTATTAGTATGTAAAATTTGGTTCAATAAGATGAAAATAATTTTGGTGAATAGTAATTTTTGACTTTTATTTATGGTGGTTAAAGGTAAATATGGTAATTGAAGGAAAAAAATATATTATAATTATTTAAAATTACCTTAACACTTGCCCTAACATTATTGGATGGGTAATGTACGATCATGGCCATCCGTGGGTTGATTTTTGGACCCCATGGAGCCACTTATAAATTATAATGACACAATAGATTAATTAATTTAATGTAATGAAAAAAATGACATAAACAAAAATCATTTAGTGAATTATTTTTTATATGGTGTTATATAAGTAATATTTTTAACTGTAATTATTAATTGGAAACATAAAATTATTTCCGAAATCATGGTAGTTTTTTATAATTTTTAGACATTGAATAAATTAAATTATTTATGACACAATAATGATGCAGTGTTTAACTCATTGATAAAACATTTAACATAAATAAGATTATAATTATTAAAACAACATGAAACACCTGTCCAATTTTTATTGGATGATTTTATTTTGACCATGAGTCATATTATATTTGACTCAAATTATTTTTGGACCTTTAGAAACTAGATATCATTATATAATAAAATAATATTTTCACACTTTCCTAAAGTGCCCCTCCGCCCCATTACAAAAGGAGACCATTTCTATCCAATTCCTGACACCTCTAAAGCCTTTTGTCTTGTCCGAACTCTTCCCAATTAAGCTCCCTACATCTCCCTATTCCACCTAGAAGCCTTAACATAGGCAGGAGGCACTTCAACAAACCATTTTGGTTCAAACCAAAGGTGGTTACCCAAATTAAAGTAACAGTTTCTTTTAACTTCTTTTATTTTATTTTAATTTTCATACACCGAAAGTCATTTCATTCCTTTTTTATAACAACACCATTATCCTAAATTTACTAGGATATTGTTATGAGAAGTATTTGAAATACACATAAACACACCTCCATCTAATGGGTGAAGAACATACAGTTTCTGTGCATGGAAAAATAACGCCTCACGAAATAGTGATTATTCGATTATCTCCTACCACCTATCATGGAGGCCATTAAGATGACACTATATTTATATATATGATATATATTATTTTTAGGTTTTATTTTTACTTCTGTATTTTTTATATCATACCATTATGGCTTCCATTGTGGTTAAACCCGATAATTTAATTTGAGGAAATGCGGACTACCACCCCCTCAAGGTTATATGACTCATTCATGCCATATGTGGGATGTATAAAGGATAGAGATAATGGTATTATATATTTTATTATACTGGAATTATAATTTAGAAATGTATAATTATGTTTTATTTCCATTAAAATTTGAAACAGAAATGAAAGTAACATTCATGCGTCCGTACGACATACCGTCTCAAAGAATGGTGCATTTCATTTCTTACCTGTAAATGATATGTACTATTATACTTATATATATATATACTAGATATATACGATATATATTATATCTAAATAAATAATATCTTTCTGGATTTAATGGACTATTGACAACATGGACAACCTGTAAATATAAGGTGGTCATTCTTGAATCAAGTACCAAATACAGATAAAATGAGGATTAATAACTTAAATGATTACATAAGGTTTATAACATGGTAATAATTGATATAAAAGGACTAATAAATGTGAAAAATGATCATAAACAATTAATAATTAACTTTAGTTTATTATTCTGGATATTAAAGGATGAAAGGGTCAAGTCGGACACGAGGTAAGGGAACATATTAACCCAATTTCCATTCTTTGGGTTTATATTCTACTTCTTGATTATGAAATGATATGATTACGTTATATATTTTATTTTCACATTCTATATGTGTACATAGAGTGAATATACATTATCGATATTTTTTTTACAAAATGATTTTTTTAAGGGACTTCGTCTCAATATAATTTCATCGAGGCATATTTTGTTTTAATACATGACCTTCTTTTATAAACTGTATAAAAACCCTTGTCATTTCAAATGGAATCTCTTTCTATGAAGAGTTTTACTAAGTGACAAAAAGGAATGTTTCTTTTAACGTAAGCGGTGACAACGACCTTTCCGTCGCTATGATTATTATTTTTTCTTTGGCTTCCATAACACGCCGTAATGTTTTTTATGGAAAATAAATACCATATACACTTTTATGTATTTTGGTACCGAAAACTGTTTTGATAATGGATTTGTTACATCAATATATATTAGTGATATATTGTGATTGAAATGTGGAATTGTTTTCTTTCCTTAATATTTGTTATATGTGTTATGATTTTATAATGGTACTTGGACATTTGATGGGTGGTTACATGATAAACCAAAAAATGGGTGGTACCAAGATAAACCAGGACAGGTGGTTACGTTATAACCTCCAATGCATTGGGTATGGATGTCGGCCATATGGATTTTCCATTTAGTGATATGTGTGGAAGTAGACCATATGGTAATTCCATTTATGTATGTTTATGTATTATGTTATCTTTATATGTTATGTGTTCTTTATATAGGTTTTATGGTAAATGTTTGGTTATAAAAGGGTAACCAGTGATCGTTTATTCAGTGAAGAGTATATTCTACTTCATAAAGGTGAAAAGTATTAATTATGATAATTTATTCATGGTGTACTTGTTGTTTTGAAAAACTAACATTTTTACTTCTTTGTGTATCCCATACTGAGATTTTTATGCTCATCCCAGGTTTTTTAAATGTTTTTTCACAAGACATAAAGTGGAATAGTGTCAAGGATCTGATCAAGGAAAAGTCATGTTGTCTTAAACATGGAACTGGACTTGACTCTTTTTTTCAAGAGTTCTTTTTTGGGAAAAAATGGAAACTGAGTAGACGTGTCTACTTTGTATATTTCTTAATGAAATGTAATGGTTATGGCCAAATTATCTAAAACTCTAAACCTGAAAAGATCCTTAATGTAAATTATTCATTTAATTCCTAATTATGTAATGTATTAAGGCCGGGTCCTTATAAATCCACCCTAAAAAATTTTCATAACATTATTTGACATTATGTTTTTTCCATTTATATATTTTTATCTTCTCGTTTCCATAACATTTGAGTTTTCTCCATTGGGTTTTCATCCCGGAATCACATGATCAATAATGGATCTCAAAACGGTTTGTGAGAATTTTCATGGACAATCCATCCATTTGTTAAGGTCAGTCATGTGATCAATTATAGATCTCATGAATGTGTGAGCGATATCATATATTGTTGTTTTTATTTACTATTGATCTTTAGGGGAGTCACATGATAAAATATATGTATCTGAGGGACTTCCCATTATAAAGGTAACATACTCAGAGGATTTCATGTGGTTTGAATAACATGGTGCTAGTGATCTTGCATGATTTTTAAACTGATCATGTGATTCAAAAGATACCTTCATATAAATATCAACATAACTTCCATCAAATGAATATTCCACCCTTTTTCACCATTTATTTTGTAAGGGTAATTGGGTGATTGTCTATAATCCATCAGTTAACATGTCACATGATCAGAAGAAATTATATGGTAGCCATTAAATTACCATTATGGTCTATTAGAGATGATTAATATGATCATCCATAGATCATGCAATGTGAATGACTCATCTAAGTGATGTTCCTAGGGTTATGTGATGACTTATTGTATTGGGGGTCATGTGATATATGTAACCTATACACTTGAAATCAACGTATCCATGCTGAAACTTCTGGATGTTGTGTACAAACTAATACCTATTATTTGGGTATTTCATGAATTAAAGCATGTTTTAATTCTCATTCATTTGACATCAAATTCCCCCCCACCTCCACAGTAGTGAGGTCCGAATGGGAAAGGACTCAGTTATGAGTAAACTAAATGAACTCCTGATTCCCCATGTATAATACTAGTTAGTGTTCTAGGATGATTTTGGTCTTCATGGTTACCTTTTGTTTTAAATAGTGTTCCTTCTAAGTTGTGGGTCAAAAGGGACATTTATTCCACCAATGACTAAAACATTCATAGCTCTTGCGAAAACTTCTTTGATATGATCATGTGATTTAGTCATGTTATAACATTATCTGATGGAATTTATCGAATGATTCTATTCTTAATTAATGGTGATTTCCTGAAGATGTGCTATATGTCTTTGATTGTGGGGTTACATTGTGTGCTTCTCTCAGTCCAATTATAATTTTTATAGTGATATCTTGATCATTGAGTGACTTCCATAAACTCTATATAGTCATCGAATCACAAGGCATAAAAGTTTATCATGCGATCATGTGGGGTTACCTAAGTAAATCACTTCATAAGACCTACGACATGACATGAAATCGTGAACCCTTATATAAGTTATGTGATCTAAATGATGTTTCCCGTTTTTTTCACTTCATTTAACCAATTACACTTTCCAAAATTGTACTCTATCCCATGTATTCTTCATAAACTTATGCAAATGGATTCTAGTTTTCAAAAGACTCTTAATAGAGCTAGTCAATGGGATATTATTTCCATGAATAAAAATTACCACCCCAAATTACTGGTATTTATAGACAATGAGGTTTTGAAGGGGATTTTTCCAACATAACCCTAGAACATCCCTCTATAGAACAGACTCAATTTGTATGGATTCAGTATTCTTCATGGTATTTCAATTCCTTTATGGGATTATAGTCTTCCATCTAACTGGTCATCGTATTCTATTTATTACAATGAAAAAAATCCTAATTACAATCTAATGACAGTGGCCCTATTTCAAAGTACATCTTATTCATTGGGTAACTCCCCATTGGGTATATATGGTCATAATATCATCCATATACATTTTTATCAGAGTTACTCGAATAGAACTATCTCCTCTTTGAATAATATGATAAGGTATATTTGTTTAAAGTGGTACTTGTATCCTAGTGGAACATTTTATTATGAAAGGGCATGGAAATTATTGAATAGTCATATTTTCTCATAGTTCTTCAATAAACTGCATACTATTGATCTTTATGAGGTAATATGGATTTCCCAATTTTTCAAATACAGTTAATAAAACCTCCTCTGGGAGATGATTCTCCACTGGTGTCCCATCACTAAGACATTTCATATCTATCTTGTAGAATTAGGGATCTATCATAAGGTTATTTACTAGTTGTGATGACTACGTCCACTAGGGTAGATGTACAATGAATTAAATTTTTTCGATGTTTGGGATAACCCTAAAAAATTTAACCTTAGTGGTAGATATGATTACTATTGCGAAGGAGAATCTAAAGATGGAGATAAATAAATTCTCATTTGTTTCTTTCAGAGACTGTATCAATATATTCCTTTATCATAGAGAGAGTTTCCAAACCACTATATTCCCCCATAAATGTGCTTCTTGACATGTTCAAGATACGATAGGCTCTTATTATGTAATTTGGAAAGCTTGAGAGAACACATCATGGGGCTACCATGTGAGACCAGATGTATCCCCATGTATTTTTTTAGTGGGGTTTTAATCAATGTTTTTTGACATGTGAATTTTTCTAGATGGGGATTCATTCTTGGTTGAATGGTTAGGTACATTTGTGATGGAATCCCAATTGGAAGAGGGGTGGTCTATTAATATAGACATGTTGAATCCTACCTATCTTTATCAGCTACCTGGTCATATCCAATAAGGAAACATCCCCGACCAGATTGGAGGCCCTTTACAATTATTCTTTTGTAGGATAATAGAGAATTTCTAGTGTTATGAATATCATACCGGTAAAAAAATCCTTATGAATCATATAATCCTAGGCTATTTAATGATTTTCAGGTTGAGGTGATTCAATTATGTCTTAATGAGGTTATTAATATATTTCTCTCACATGAATGTTTCAACTTCATACCCTATTCTACACCAATATGGATAATTGATTATAATGAAAGTATCTATATTGATAGGAGGTTATATAAATTATCTCTCTTATATGGGGTTCTTGTATCCCTCATTTATGAACTTATTATTTGGGATCCATATACCCTTTAATGATTTTCTTGTTATTTTTTTTGTATTTAGATGGTTTTACCTCTTCCCTTATATGGGTGGTGGGGAGAACAAAATCCCGAGATCATTTTCTAATTTTGGATTAAGCTATAACATGAAGATAAGAATGATGAAATCATTCTTCCATCAGGTCGATGCCCCCATCTTCTAGTATTATGAATATGCATAGGATTGGGTTGAAGCTTACATGAGATGTATATTGAATTTATTGGTCTCCTAGGTGGACAAGACATTCACTTATCCTAGACCCTCATTTTTATAACTAATAGAGTTGTTTCAGGACTTAGGGGAGCCTACAATGAAGAACTCTTCCCATATTTATGAAATTCCCATTATCAATATAGGGTTTATTGCGGAGGAAAACCCTTTAGTTATGGTGATAAATGATGTACCGGTTAGGGGTGAAATTTCCGAGACCCCTCTAACTTCCTATACATCTTGGTCGAACCATCCTTCAAAGGACATGATACCACAAAGGCTGATTTGGAATAAAATCCATTCCCTCAGTATGGAGTCTAATTTTGAAAAAATAAATGGAAAAGAATAACTTCTTCTCTAGCTCTTTCATGAGTTGGGGGCTACAAAATTTGATAATCTGAAATTTCATGATATCATGATAAAAATTTTCCAAACTCGACAATAATTGTCCATAAATGAGAGGGGATTGCAGGTTTTTATGATAATATTCCCTTGGATGAATTAATAAGATAAGAAATATAGGTTCTTGATCATAGATATTATAATATCTCTTAGTAGCATGTCTTGATGGATGAATTGGCTATAAAGATAGAAGAAGATGAAGTGAACATATATTTCTCAAGGTCCTATATTATAATTTCATCATACATATTAAATACTACCTCATAATTTGGTAAATATTTCCCTTATTTTATTGTGACTCTTCATCCTCAAGTATAAGTTGAATAAATAGAGTATACATCACTTCAATGATCAATATCCCCCTCTCTCAAGACACTAGATGATTTAGAGAACTCATCCAATTGGATTTTCTTGTAATATGATCACAATTTCATTCTTTTATTAAAGGTGGAATCTTGTAGGGACTCTAGAATGTGGATATTCACCCCTCCTATACACATTATCAATGATCAAATATTTTGGACAATACATGCCATTGCCAGACCTCCTTTCATTCATGATGTTCATGGAATTTAATCAACTTGATATCATATGGATAATAAAAGATACACAAACTTTATATAATACCAATTAAACCCAAATATTTTGATTTTCATGATTGAATCATAATATATTTATATTGAGAATTACCCATGAATGAAAACTGACAAGAGATTCATCATTGATGCTTGTTCTCTCATTATTCCAAGATCACCTAGTTTTAAAGGGAAACTTTGGTAAACATATTTAATAAAGGAATATTTATCTAAATTCTTTCTAATTCAGTTCACTTAATGATTATATCTTGATTTTATTGCAAAAAAATATAATCCTTGCAAGATTGGTATCTTATTTTTATATTTCCCTAATTTTTTAATAAGCTTCCTATAGGGAATGGTTAGTGGGCATGGACATGTATTTTTCATAGATATCCCCTTTTCTATTTTTCATCCAATAAAGATAAAATAAATTTATATTTTAGAGTTTATTAGTATTTTTTGGATCACAAAAATTTCATGTACATCTTGCATAGGCTCAAATTTTTCCTAGGTTGCAATTTTTGGGTTTTCAATCGAGTATTCTGTCTCTTTGAATTGGATATTTAATGTCATTAAGACTAGGATGTTTCTATATTTTGGGGTTTACTATCTTTTTCCTTCAATTAAATTATATTATAATCTTTAAGCTCAAACCGTCTATTGATGTATTTTGGGATCTTTTAGATCGAGCCTTCTATTACTATAGTTTGAGGTCTTCTAACATCGACTATCTATTATTGTTGATTATGGTCTTCTATATTGGACAATCTAATATTGTCGTTTATAGTCTTTGGGGTTAGACCATCTATATCTACTTTATATGATCTTCTAACACTTACCATATATATTTTCAGTTTAAGTTATTCCATCTTGAACCATCTATTGTTGTAGTTTAATTCCATTAAGCTCGGACAAACTATTTTTTTAGTTTAGGGTATTCTAGCATGTACCATCTGTTTCTATGGTTCAGGTTATTCTAGGTCAGACTATCTATTAATATAATTTAAGGCATTGTATCTCAGATAATTTATTGATGTATTTTATGGACATCCATCTTGGACCATCTATTTATGTAGTTTCAGGTATTCTACCTCAAACCAACTACTATTGTTAGTGAAAGATGGATATTCATGAAGTGTTTAAGAATCATGCATCCTTAATCAGATTGAAAATAAAGAGTGTCCACAATGTGTTCTAATACCTGATATTCTTATTTGATATTATTAATAATGAATGTTCATAAAGGCTTCTAGCATCATATGTTCTTGTAGAAATCATTAATGATGAATGTACATGATGGTTTTGACACCCTCTATCCTCATTATGATTTAGTTTGATGTATAGTGAGATATTAAGAATATCATGTCTAAATGGATATTTTTTATATCATTTGTGTAAGTAACAACACAAATATTTAAACTAGATAATATGGAATGGGGGAATACATTCCAGGGATGACCGCAGAACACCCTAATGTGCGGATTTCTGACATGGTGTTTTTGGGGATGATGAGGATTGGAGGTCCTTTCCTATAAGGATGATATACCTATAGATGTTGCTTCACATGCCCTTAGGTATAATCCCATAGTAATTACATGCATGGTAATGAAAATGGGATCATTTCTCTCTTCAACGGGAAATGGAATATTTATGATGATTCATACATTTGGACGATGAAGTTTGGTATGGATAAAAGAGATATTCGAGAAGGGCTATGGAATTATAGGGAAATTTATTTTCCAGTTGGGAAGCTCTGTCTTTTTCCGCTGGTTTGGAGAAATGTGGTGTGGGCCATTAAAAATTTCATGAATTGAAATGAACATTCTATATTTGATAATGGGTACAACACATAGTGGAATAATGTCAAGGATGTCAAATAAACTTGAGTATTATGGTTATGGGGATTTTAATTCATGGTATAGGAATATATAAGTTAACTGGAGGTGAATGATGATGGGTACAAGTCCACCATATAAAAATAGCAATCCCTTATTCCATGTGACCATGACAATGACTCCTGTTTTTAAGGCGACCCTCTCTTCTGGGACTAAACATCCTCTAGAAATAATATATTTAGGAGTGTTTTAATTCTCTAGTGAATCCTTGAAGGGTTATATTGGATTGGGAAGTCCGTGATTATATATTTCTATTAGGGAGAACCATGATAAAGGGATTCCAAGGTCCATGGGTTTCCAAGAGATGAATATCAACTCAAGGAATTGGTTTTGTCAGTTCATACTTCAAATACATGATGGAGGTTCATGAAGATTGAAATATTCGACTAGTGTTCAAGAACCCTAAAATCTATGTCACCACCCGGTGAACAAATTATCACAATGAAGATATGTCATAAATCACATCTCTAACATTTTTTTATACTAGGGGTTATGGAAATCATTGATTAGGTTTTACTAGGGCCACAAGGTGGGACCATGATCTTTATTACTTTTTTATTTATGCTTTAAAATTTAATCTCAATATATTAATATTTTTGTGACAGTATACTTGAATTTTTCTTTTGATTCCCTTTAATGGTCTTCCTACCGAAATGAATTATATATACTTCATTAGTAGTTTACGGTCATAAATTTTGGACCATCAAAGGATAATGTGTAAGGTCATACATATTTAACCCGAGTTCATGAAGTTTAGGGTCATGATGTGCATGGACATTATATGAGGGGATCATTGCATGATATTTTAATTATAATACCATGGGTCAGAAGCAGCACAACATATTTTAAATGGGAGATGAAAATGTTGTAAATCAAGGCTAATGGTTCTCAGGTCATTAGTAATTTACTGAGACAACCATGATGAAAATGATCTTGAATTACTCTATGGTGAATGCTCTTCATGATAAGATAATGTGACACTTGTTGATGGTTCAATGTACCTTATATAGATTCAACTATTTCATGGTCAAACATAGAGATATTTCTTTTTTTAGGGTAATGAATGGTTGGTGGAAACTGTGATGCTCATGAAAGAAGGTGTAATCTATGGATTGAGGTTCTTATTAGATGATAGAGTAACCCTATTGTTTGGTTGACCAGGGTAAAAATATTATGGTAATTTGATTAGAAAATATTATGGGTGATGGTGTAAACATTTTAAAAATTTATAGTGGAGGAATATCTATTAGGAAATTTAACATCGTGTGACAAGGATGTTTCCCTTATAGTTTAGCATCAAGAAGCGAGGATATAGGAATCAATGTGAAATTATATAAGATATCCATAGAGAAACTTTTAATGGTACAAGGAATTTATACCTGGACACCACATTTTATCCATGAAAATTCATATTAATTGGTAACTATATGACGGTACCCCTCATACGTAGATTTTTCTCCTGCACAATCAAGTTGTATGTAGATCTGAATCATATATAGAAAGATTGAATATGTATGACTTGGACTTATTTAAATAGTGGTATATAGAATGTTTATGGCTTTCCTTACTTAGGTTTACCTTTGAATAATATAATGGAATAATTCATTTAATATTATTATTTTTTAAATATATCTCTCTGTGTAGATCTGACTCGTTTGTAAGGGTGATGGAAATTCATTCTTCTTCCCACAATGAGGCTTGAAATTAAGGTCGATTAAGGGTTCCCTTATATAGATTGGGATTGTGATTACTTTTAGGTCATTTCTATACTTCATTCTAGTGTAGAGGTGAAAAATTCCCCCTTTCCATGGATCCATGGATAGGATGCCCTGCTGTAATAAATTTATGGTCATGCAGGATGGACCATATTTGATGTAGTTTAATGTCACAGATTTAAGAAGTTTCCTCGTATTTTAACATGATGTGACTAGGAAATATCATTGGGAGGAATAATGAACTCATGGAAATTGGGTCTTCATAGAAGGTGAATACAAAAATTGGATGTGTACATGATTAAAATGTAAAAAATTTTCTTAAACAATGTGTACGATGCACATAGGTTTAACATAGAGATAATCTGAATCCACTTGAAAAGTTGTGTTAGTGAAGGTGTAAATCATAACCCAAGAATATATGAGTTATCTAGATGTGGAAACTAGTGGGTATATGTCCACCATTGTTAATGAAGGAAACACTTACCCCATGGAGTCAGTATAATTACTCCTAAGATTAAGGTAGTCCTCCCCTCGGACCAAAAATCCTCTTGGAACAATCTATTTGGAATTGTAACAACCACCCAGTCAATCTAGAAATATCACATTCAATTAGATTTTCTTTATTTTTGTTTAATATAAGGGAGAACCAGGATCAAGGGAGCCCTTGGACCGATGTTCCAAGAGGAGACTATCTACTCGATAATTTGGTTGATATCAACTCATATATCAAATATATAATTTTGGTTCATGGATAATGTATGAGTAAATATGGGTTAGAGAACCTTAAATTCTTTGGTAATGTCTATTGAACACATCTCGAGGAAAATGGATAAAAAAATGTGATTCTTGAGTAAACATTCATTAGGGTTAATATATTCAACATGAAAACCTCTTTAATTGTAGCTTAACATCATGATAATAAGATGTTTTCATACATTTTAGCTTCATGAAACTAGTACTTTCGATGGAAAGTCCTAAAATAGAGGATCTAGGTATCACTATGAATCCCATTATTTGGGAATCAAGTCATACAATGTTCTATTTTTATAGAATCCAATGAAGAGGATTGACCCATATGTAAGGGAATGGGAATTTGTTTCATTTACATCATGGATAAATTATGGAATTATAGTCTTGAAGTGACTATATATCTCATGGTAACAAGAATTAATCCACATATAGTAATAATATAAATTGAATTCAGTTTAAATTATTACCATCAGGAATTGGAATATGAAGTCATAAACCATTTAGTCATTATTGAGACCTCATAGCCATAGGGAAAACTGATGGTAGGTATTTGGGCACGATGTTTAAAAAAGGGAGAGTCTAAAGAGATTTTAATTATTAGGGAAGTTAGTTCTTCATGGGGGATCCATATCTAAAAATAAAAGTGTACAATAATGAAATATAAAAAACTTTCTTTTACAATGTGGTACAACGAACAAATTAGTAACATAGAGGATATCTAAATATTAATGAATAGTTGGGTTAAGAGAAGTGAAAATCATGACCAAGGAGTATTTGAGTTAACTGGTGGTGGAAACTAGTTGGTAAAGGCCTACAATTCATAATTTGGGATTGCAATATTCTATAGACTCCAGAAAAAACCTCATGGGTTTATGGGGGGACTCACTTTTGGGGACAAGAATCATTTTGGAATAAGCTCTTTGGAATTTTTTCAATCCACACATGAATCCTAGTGGAGTCCCATTGGATTAACCAGTCCCTATTGCTAGTTTTATATAGGTATGAAGTTTGAGAAAGGGAGCCCAATGTCAATGGGATTCTAGGAGAAGAATGTGAACTCAAGGTATTGGTTTGTATCAACTCAAATATCAAAGATATGAAGTTCATTCATGGAGAATGTAATATTCAATATGGGTTTAATCATCCTAAGGGATATTACATCATTTATTGAAAGCATTGTTAGGGTGTAGGGATAATAGATAAAACTCTTGAATATATAGTCATCGGGGAAGTGATCTAGTCGGAATGTAGTATCTTTTTGTGCAGTATAATGTAATGTGACTATGAAGTTGTTGTGTTATTTAATGTCACATGACTACAACATGGTTGGGAAGTTTAATGGTGGGAATCTAGGAAACAGTTCCCTATCCAAGACACAACTCATTCACACCAGCATGATAATCTTTCCAGTTTTCCTATGACCACATTATACATACACAACGTGAGAAAAAAGGGATAATTGGTCAGTCAATTAACCCTCAAGAGAGTACGTAAAAAGAAATATGTGCGGATGTTAATAATATATTTTGGATTATGACCTCTATATGGATCATAATGACATGGAGGAACATGATTTAAGGTGATTATAACTTAGGGATGGGTATGGAATAGTGGATCCATGCATCACTATGAATCCCATAATGGAAGCAATCAAGACACACATAGTTCTTATATGGTTCCTTCTATTGTTTTGGAACATATAAAGGGAGAGGATCATTTTTTATACATATTGAAGCCAGACCTAATATTTTAGACCTATGAATCATTAAGTATCTGGTTATAGTAGGATTCAATCCACACATAGTTCTTGAACATAAAACTCTCCACACAGGTATGAACTATACACAGTGGGGGTATTTTTTTCATTTATGTTGCAACTGGAACAAATAATTGAGACATGGGAATCACTACATATTATATTTTAAAAGAAATCAAGAGACATATATTTATTTATTGAAAAATTATCCATATAGGTCTGAACTATTCATAGAGGGGAGTATTTTATCCTTTTATGTAGTGGCTGGACCCATGATTTGAAATCTAGGTTCCTCTACATATCATGTGATGGAAAGAGTCAAGCCACAAATTTTATTTGATGGAAAATCTATGCAGGTCTACCCCATAAGCACAAGGGGTATTTTTTTCAACTTATATTTTGGATGGAATGAGTATTTGAGATCTGGGTGTCACTTCATATCATGTGATGGCACGAATCAAGACACACGTAGTTCTGGAATAGAAATATCTCCACATAGGTATGAACCATACACCAAGGGGTAATTGTTTCCATTTATGTTATGTATGGACACTTGATTTGATATAGGGGTTTCACTATGTATAATGTGATGGAAAGAAGACACACGTGGTTTTTGAATAGAAAAATTTCCTCGTAGGTTTGACCCACACATGGAGGGGGAATTTTTTCCATTAATGTTGGATTTGGAAAAGGATTTCAAAACTATATGAAACTATATATCATGTGATGGACCTAATAAATCCACATTTGGTTCATTAATGAAACATTATCACAGAAGTTTGAACCACAAATAGAGGTATCCTTTTTTCATGTTTTAGATGGACTTAGGATTTGAGATCTGAGTGTCATTATGTATCATATGATTACAGGAATCAATCCAAATCTAGTTAATAAAGGGTAATACCTCCAAAAAGTCCTAAAGAATATGCCGAGGGGGTAATTTAATCAGATTATATTGCAGATTGACCCATGATTTAAGATCTGAGTGTCATTATGTATACAGTGATGGTTGGAATCAAGTCACATGTATTCCTTGAACGTAAAACTCTCCATGTAGGTATAACCCTTATGAAAATGGGGAATTGTTTTGATTTATGTTTTTGATAGACATAATATTTTATATATAGTCATCACTATTTATCTTATGATCAAAGCAATCAATCCACACATAATTCTTGAATGAAAAACTCTCCACATAAGATTTTACGATACACTGGGGGGGGGGGGGTAATTTACTTTCATGTTGTGGATAGACCTAGTTTTTAATATCTAGGTGTTATTATATATCTAGTTATGTAATTAATCAAGACACATATACTCCTTGAATAGAAAACACTCTATGTAAGTCTGACCCAGATGTAGAGGAGGTATTTTTTCCCTTGATATTGTGGTTGGAACCAGAATTTGAGATTTAGTCAACTTTTCATATCATGTGATGGAAGGAATGAAGTCACATATAGTTATTGAATGGAAAAATATCCACATAGTTCGTAACCATACATGAAGGGGGAAATGTTTTCCTTTAATGTTTCATATAGACCTACGAGTTGAGATTTGGGTATCACTACGTATCTTGTTAGGAAAATAATCATGTGAAATATATTTCTTTAATGGAAGAACCTCTATATGGGTTTGGCCCATATGCAGCGGGTGTAATTTTTTCCATTCATATTAATGATGGACCCATGATTTTAGATATGGGTGTCATTAGACATCTCGTAATAGAAGGAATCAAGATTCATGTAGTTCTCAAATAGAAAACTCTCCACACGGGTCTGGCCCATATGTAGATGGGGGAATTTTTTTAGGTTTAGATTGTTGTTAGACTCATGATTTGAGATTAGGGTGTCACTACGTATCCAGTGATAGTAGGAATCAAGGAATGTGTATTTCTTGAATTTAAATACTCTCTACATATTCCATGATTTCTACTGTCACTAGATACTTAGTGACAACCTAATCTCAAATCCTGGGTCCAATTGCAACGTGAATTGAAAAAATTCACCCATATGTATGTGCATTGATTACAAATATGTAATGACACACATATAAGAAGAGGTTTTCTATTCCCATGATACTCCTCAAACATCGTTTTTTTAATATCATTTATCTCTATATAATTATCTAAATACATAATGAAAAATTTCTTTATAATTATCTCTCTAATAGACAACATCAATCATTCACCTCCCAATCTAGTCATTGAGGCAACTAGATAAGCTTTTAATACTAGAAGGCATTCTTATTGAGATCAATGGTGAATAACACAATTTGTTAATTTATTCAACACTATACCTTGAAGATTTATTTGTGGCATTATGAGGTTTTTAGAGAACATGTGAATAAATAAATAGAAATTTTACCCTTAAATACTACATCACAACTCTTATATAGTAAGAAACTTTAATCGATTTGATAATAAATAAATAATTTTGAGTGAAGTAAATTATTATTTATATAAATTAATTACAAATTATATGTGAAAATATCTACACTTTGAATATTATTGGGGTTCTATTGCCTAGTTTTAGGGTATATCAAAAATAAATCAATAAAGACATTATTGAGATATATACTTATTCTATTTCGCTATGTCTTAGAACCTTCAAGTGGTATCAGATAAACCACATATTTATTTACTATTATTTATCAAAAGTGGACCAAATTTTGATTTTTTTAGTTTTTCATTTCTTATTTATTTATTCATATTCCAAAAGTTTAGATAAGATGTCCTTTTATATTAACATGACCAAGAATAGGCAAATAACATGAGAAGAATTCTCATATATCTTATATATATAGAGGTGCTTGATATTCTAGTGGGATGACATGGAAGCATGAAGTGTAACTCAATAATGTATTTCATGTACCCATGTTCACTACATCAAGATAAGTTCTACTAAATAGAAAACATAATATGGTATAATAGTTTTTTATTTCATTACATACTATGTATTTATAGGCTAATGGCATGTAACTTGATATGTTACATGACATTTAGTTGTCGTTCAAGTTGTATAACAGTATGAAGTTTGGCCCCTCAAGATTCATTAAAGTTGTGTGGACAATGTACATGACATATATTAATTAAACACCTTTAATAAAATAATAAATGAGAAAAATAGTTTAGTTAGGACTAAATGTCATTTAGTTGGAATAAACTCTGTTTAAAACAAAAACATTCGTGCAGAATACATGCCTAGTCTTTTTGTGTGTGATGAAGACGACCATAGTGCATAAAAGACAATGTTTAGATTGAAATAAACACTATGTATCTCTAACCTATTCACATAGAGTACACAACAATCTAGGATATATGGTGTGAATTAATTATGAAGAAGAAATATTAATTATAAAATTAAAATTGAACTATATGACATGTAATTGATGTATGTGACCATATGACAGTGTTTTCAGAATTAAATTCATCAAATTAATTATTTCCGTGTGATTTTGGTGATACATGATGATTACGGTCACCATTTTTACAGTGTAATTCATAGGTATTTTCATCTATACATGTTTTTTATATTAACAATGTACTATGTAGTCATAAATGTTATTTTGACTACTTATTTTATCTCACAAGACTATACACCATGTGATATTGTGACACACACAATACTCTACATGATGTATAAGAACATACTACATGACAAGGACTATATAGAGTGAAATCACACTCCTTGTAAAATAGACGGGTTTTCACCACGATTCCTCTATTACACACCGTGTATTTATTAATTTTAATCTAAATTAAATTATTTAACATATTTAAAACTATCATGGATGAGAATATCAAGGACCATTTAAATGAAAAATTAATATAAATTAATGAATTAATTAATAAAATAATTAACTTATTAATTTTAAAATCCTATATTAGTAAATAATTAATTGGAATGAAATTTATCTAGTTTCAAATGTGTAGTAATTTCATGTGTGGATGATAAATAGATTGACTGACCAATGTCTGTTTTGAGTTAATTTTAATTTAAATATTATTTTATGGATTTTTTTGATAATTATTATTAAATTAAAATGATGATATATGAATCATCCCATCATTTTAATTATTTTTGGGTTTTCCTATCCATGATTTCTTTTATGTAACTTAATACCCCTATTTCTGATCACTTGCATTTGAGTAAGCATATGTAAAGAAAGAAGCTCATATTCAAGTGGATTCAGATCAAGTTATAGTAATGTTAAATCCAATAAATTATATATGTAGATGTACTAGTGAAATAATAATACCTAAACGAAGATCAATTTAAGGGTTAATTTCCATATGTTACAGGGTTCATTTATCATATACCTGATAAATCAAATAGTAGAAAATATCATGACCATGCCACATGAATATAATTTATATGTCATGGGAATGGTTATTTATTTATGATTATTATAGGATTAAATAGAATCACATAAAATAAATATATTAACAAACATGAAAAAAAGGATGAAAATAAATGGATTTTGTATAAATTATTTTATTAAAAATCCTTAATTAGTAATTTAAAATACACATAATATTAATAATCATGTTCAAAGATAAAATAGCTATGTTTTTCCCATAAAGATAAAATCTATGAATGAAAATATTAATTCATTAAAACCGTCTACTTATTGAGTTAAAATGAAACTATTATTCAAATTACTTACCTATACCAAGTTAGTGTTATTTCAATTATTGGAGTGCGTCAATTAAATTGTTAGCTCGACATAGCCATGTTAGTGTTAATCGTTGACTATTTGTTTTCTCAGAGTTGGTATGGTGTGACAGGTTTGGGAGACAAGATTCTAGATTTATATAATGATTCAATTATTTTTTTCAATACATGATTTGATGTTGGGTTCATCAATTTAATATATTATGAAATCTACCAATGACTTCCAAACCCAAAACAATGTACACACCTACGTTCCAAAGGAAGGTTTTCATTTGGTGTTTCAGAGCTAATGAAACATAGGAACTCACTTCGGTCTAAACGATGGGTGTTTGGGCTTATCAAACCCATTTTGGGGGTTTAAAAATTTATAAGGAATTCTATGTATCCTATCTATAATTGAAATCAAAGGCCATTTAGTTTTTTTGGGTACAAGAAGTTCTTTTTAATGTCATATGAGTAGGGGAAATATAACCGTACTTAAGAACCATGCATAGATATTTATTCTTAGGAATTAATCCTATGTATTCTTCTTATAACCAGAATGAGAGTCATCATAGCTTGAACTATACTCAACATGTTGATGGGGTGTGATGAATAATTAATTATACGAGGGTTATTTCCCTAGGATTTACCAAATATGGGAATTACTTTAGGAGTTAAACTAATGTGGGTGCCCTTTTATGGGACAATTATATCAGGTTACTGAATGATACTTATGCACTATGTTTTCCATGGATGGGTAAAATATTATGATGGAGTTTATATGATCATTTGAAATCCCTAATCCCACATTATTCATGATTGATGTTAGAAACAATGGATAGAAAGACACCATAATCATCATATATGAATACGGTTCTTATGTACTGAAATGGCCCTAATAGTGAATTTGATAAAGGGTATGGGCCATAGGAAGGTATCCTATATATCCCACTTATAGTAAGAATCCATGTCTTTATAGTTCAATTGTCTTCTCAGTCTGCAGATGGATTAGGACGGATGATGAATCCATAGGATAGTTTGAGTCCCATGGTTTTGAGTTCCTAAGACATGAAGAATGATACACTGACGTGGGTTCACAATTTGAGTTTAGGCCTTATGATAGAATTCTTCATATTCGGTTTGGAAGGTATTTACATTCCTCATAGTTCAAATCATTCATATCATATTGATGGGATGGAATGATTGATTACACTCATAGAAATTATTATTATCTTGAAGGTTTAGGATAGTTATGAATTTAAAACAGGATGGATCCCCATCATGGGATACAATACCCTTGCAATATGATGTACAAAGAGTAGGAATCAAAATTTCATGGATGATAAAGTAAGGATAGAATAATGAACTTTTAATATCTATATGATTGGATGAGTATCTATTCATATCCCATTATGGACACTTCCCATTTGATAGGTGAATACCAAGCTAAATACTCATGGTTTGGGGTTTACATGGTTTGAGGGAACATTCCCATGTAATCCTTCTAGACAAGGATAACATTTCATGGGTTTTCCTCCTAACATGTCTTGATTGTTTTCCTGACAAGTCTTGGGTGTTTTCTAGATAAGAATGAGTGGTTTATTGAAAAGGATTACATTTTGTTAGGTTCTTATCATGATTGAATATTATATATCAATTCGTTGTCACATGACAATGTTGACATGTCTGAGGTGCTTCACATGACCAAAGTAGATTTATCTGATGCCTTTATCATGATCATGTGCAACATGTCAGAGGAATTTCTCATGATCTATAATACATGTCCGAAGGAATGTCACAAGACAAGGAAGATGCATTTGTGTAGTCTTCGTGTGATCGATGCAAACACATCCAAGGGAGTCACATAATCTGGGATGAAATTTACAGAGGACTTTGACATGGATGATATTTTATAGAGGACTATATGTGTCTTGGATGAAATGTTCAGTCACTGTTGTATTACAATTCTGGCATACATGAGCTATTTATCATGACAATTGTGGCATGTCTTGGTGTTTTCGTATGACTTGGATGACATGTCTAGGTGTCGTCGCAATAATTTTATAACATGTCTACGTTTTGTGGACTTTCTAATGAATAGGTCATGTGATATACATGATCCAATCTCATTAAAATCAATATATCCTTCTCCATGAAGGATTATATTTTTTTAGACACTATCACATATATTCCACAATGTTTGTTTGACACTATATTTTTAAGATGTCACATTACCAATTTGATACATAGATACACCTTTTCCTAATTTGATTGGAGCACCAAAAGTCCTCCACATGATCAAAAGGGAGATCACGTGAACCATATATAAATTCTTCCTAGACCCTTATATCAGTCCCTAGATTTTACCTAGTGAAAGACACTTGAGATTGTGTGGATATATGTTGTGAGAATTCTTCTCTTACCTACATGCTCCCATGAGTTTTTTTTTGTGTTGAGAGGGAATAATTTTTATGTTTCACCACCTTAGTTCTACCCCTCCTTGAGTGAAACATATATCACAGATATGGTCTTGAGTCAGTGGAGCATCACTCATTTCACATGCACCTTCCACCAGTCATCCATGATGTCATATTTATGCTACGTGATAAACAAAGACCATGATATCACTCTATCATTACTATAATTTTTTGGTCCAAGTATTTTCAATGGGATTTAGCATAATCTATTATTCTTTTCAAAGTGCCTTTTAAAGATCATGATTAAATTCCAGTGGGCCTTTACGAGATAAGGACACATGTAGAATCGTATTCATGTGATCAAAGGAGACATATCTAGGGATCTTCTAGAAATCATGTTTTATCATTAAAGGTCCTTCGCCTAAAAAATAGTGCAACCCATATTCACATAAGGGTACAACCTTTTTAGATTTTAATTTTAAAATTCCCTCCAATTTTCTGTCATATAGTTGTGTGATAAAATTGACATATTTTAGATCCTTCAAATTACTAAGGTGACATGTCCAGTGGCCTTCCCTTGATGAGGATGGCATGTAAGCGAGGATTTAGTGTGATCAATGGAATTATCATATGGATCGAATCCACCCTTCACATAATAAATTTCATAACATCCTTTCACATGATTCTTATTCCTTTTATATATTTTTATCTTATCATTAGAAGACCAATAGTTTTTCTAATTGGTTGTTCATCATGGAATCACAAGATCAATAATGGATCTCACAATGGATTGTGTTCCTGATCATGTAAGGTCCCTCCAAAATTTTTTAGTGTGTCATGTGATCAATTCTAGATATCATTAATGTTTGAGAAATTTCAAAAAATTTTGTTGTTCTTTTATATGGTTCTAAAGGGGTATCACATGATAAAATTTATGTATCTAAATGACTTTTCATAATAATGTTAACATACCCATAGGATTTCAAGTGGCATGATCAAAATGGAACTAGAGATATTGTGTGATCATTGAACTGATCACGTGATTCAGATGATCCATATATGATAAAATAAATATAATATCTATCATATTAGGCATCCAACCTTTTAATCTTTTATTTTGAATGGGACTTTTAGTGATTTTCTGGCATCCATCAGTTGACATGTCACATGATTAGAGTAACTTTTCTTGTAACAAGTACATTATCATGAGGGGCTATTGGAGATAATTCACATGATCCTACTTAGATCATGCAATGTTCATGACTCATCCACGTGATGTTCCCAAGGTTACGTGATCACTTATAATCTTGGTGGTCATGTGATTTGTAACCCAACCACCTAATCTCCTTGTATAAATGCATTGACTATAGGATGATTCATAAATAATAATACCTTTTATTTGAGTATTTAATTATTTCTAACCATTTTTATGATCATTCAGAAAATGTAAACAAATACCCCCCCCCCTCAGTACTGAGGTCCGCGTGGAAAGGGAATTGGTTCTGATTAAATAAAATGACCACCCAATTATCAGAGGCTAATATTGGTGTATGTTCTTAGAATATTTTGGTTTTCTATGATATCTTGTGTATTCCAAAGTGTTCCCTATAAATTGGTGTGCTATAGGGACATCCATTCCCCAGATGACTCAAACCTACAATGCTCTTTTGATCACTTATTTGATCTGATCATGTGATCTTTTCATGTCATCTCTTTATCTGAAGGACTTTATTAAAATATTTGATACTTAATTAATGGAAATTTCCTCAAGCTTTTCAATATGTATTTGATTTTCAGATCATCTCATGTGCTTCTCTTGGACCAACAATGCTTTATCAGGTTATATTATGATCATTTTGTGACTTGAATGGCCTCCAAATGTTCACCCAATCACAAGGTATAAAAGTAAACCATGAGATCATGATTTGTATCCTAGGTCATGGGCTTCCTGAGACCTATGCAGGGTCATACGATCATGATCCAATATATGGGTTAAGTGATCTACATGATGTTTCCCATTCTGGGAACTTAATTTAACCAATTACCCTTTCTTTAGTGGTACTATTTCACATGTATTCTTCATACTCTTTTGAAGATGGATTCTAGTTCATATAATTCTCTTAATATGGCTAGTTAGAGGGATACTATTTCCAAGAATCTCAATGTCTAACCTAAATTCTAGGTATTTTCAGACAACAATGAATTGAAGGGGTTTCTTCCAAACTAACTCTACAGGTGACCTATGTAGCACATAATTAATATGTATAGATTCATTATTCTTCATGATATTTTAATTCCTCTATTGTACTATAATCTTCCAAGTCACTAGTCATCATATTATCTTGGTAATACTAAAAAACAATTTCTTATGAAAATATATTTATCATGTCCCTATTCCAGAGGAAATCAAATACATTATATAACTCCCCTTTGGGTCCATATGGTATTAATATCATTCGTATACATATTTATTAGAGTTACACAAACATACATGTCTTCTCTTTGAACAATATGAGAAGTGGTTTGAGTTTATAGTTGTAATTAAATCCTAGTGGCACATTTTATAATAAATGGTCCTAGCAATTCTATCGTAGTTAGATTTTTTCATATTTCTTCAATCAACTGCAAGCTATCCATTTTAATTATGTGAAATGGATTTCATATATTTTCATGTACCATCCATCAGAACTCCTCAGGATGTTGACTCACCACTAGTGTCCCAACACTAACTCCATTAATATATCTTCTGGATATATAGGGATTGACCTCTAGGATATTTACCATTTGGGATGACAAGCTCCTCTTTGGGATATTTATAGTGAATTCCTTTTTTACTATGAATGATTGGGATAACCCAAAACAAATCCAACCTTGGTGGGAGATATGATTATTATTATGAAAGAGAATCTAAAGATGGAGATAAACACATTATCAATTGTTTCTTTCATGGATTGTATCAATGCATTACATTATCATATTGGGACTTTCATACCACCATATTAACCCATTGATGTGCTTCTTGACAAGTTCAAGATAATACATGATTTTATTGGGAAATTCAGAAAGCTAGAGGTAACAAGTCATGGGGATACAATGTGAGACTAGATGTATCCCCAAGACTTTAGTTAGTGTGGTTTTTATCCATGTTTCTGAATGGTTGGATTTTCCCAGATGTGGATGAATTATAGGGTGTTTGAGAGTGTAAATTTGTGATGGAATCCTGATTGAGAGAGGGGAAACCTCTTAATCTTGACATGATGACTCTTTCCCACATGTATCATCTCCTTGGTCATATCCAACTAGGAAATATCCCCTACTAGATTGGAATCCCTTTAAAATATTTATTTTGTTGGATAAGATAGAATTTATAGTGTAATAAATATTAGAACACTACCAAAACTCCTCATGATTCATTGAATCCATGTATATTGAATTTTATTGGGGATTAGGTGACATCATTATGTCAAAATTATGTTATTGATATGTGGATATGTCGTGAATTCTTCAACTTCATGCACTGTTTCTGCACCAATATGAATAATTGTTTATAATGGAAGTGTCTCTATCGACAAGAGGTTATTTAAAACATCTATATAAGATGAGTTTCTTGAATATAATTTAGATGATATGATTATTTTTTATCCATATACCCCTTACCAGTTTTCTTGTAAGTTTTTCTGTATTTAGATGGTTTCCCCCCATCCCTTATCCGGAGGGTTTGCAGAAAAATAACCTAGGGTCAATATCTAATATTATCTTATGATAGAACATGAAGATAAAAGTGTTGGAATCATTCATTCTTCTTTTCATTCCCCTATCTCTCAATCTCAGGACTATTCTGAATCATGATATGAAGCTTACCCAATCAGTAAATTGAATTGATGAATCTGTTAAAGGGAAAATAATTGCACATCCCCAAGACCCTTATTTATTTAATTAATGGAGTTTATTCATTACTGAAGTCATCCTCCAAGGAAGAAGTCTCTTTATGAGGATGTGATTTCTAATAGTAATACATGGTTTACTGAGTAGGATGGCCTTTCTCTACCAGTGATAGATGATATATAATATAGGGGTGAAATTCACAAGACTCCTCCAACTTCCTCTATGGCCTAGTCGACCAATCCCAAAGGGGTTGATTACATGAAGGCTAATTTGAAGAAAATACATGCCCTGATTAGGGATAATACGTTATAAAACATCAATGAACAAGAATAACTTCTTCTCTATCTTTTTTGTGAGTGGGGGGGTGGATAATTTGATAGTCAGAATTGTTTTGATTTCAAGATACATATTTTGTTGACTTATAAATAATTGGACATAAATGTGAGGGGATTGCATGAGTTTGATTATTGGATTCCTCTGATTGAATTAATAAGAGGATATTTGGAGGTTATTAACCCTATATGTTTAAAGATATCACAACTGTGTGTCTATATGGATGAATTGACTACACAAATAGAAGAACATGAAGTGACCATATCTCAGTAAAGGTCCCATATTTTAATTTAATCATCCTCATTATAAAATAATTCGGAATGAGGTAATGATTTTTATGCTTTTATTGTGACTCTTCATCTTCAAGTGGTAGTAGAATAATTAGAACATACTACACATCTGTTCTCAATCGACACCTCTCACAAGACTCTGGAAGATTTTTCCAACTTAGCTGATTGTATTTTATTGTAATATGATCAAAATTTTATTCATTTCATTAATATGGTATATTGGAGAGACTCTCGAATATATAAATTCATCCCTACTCTACACATTATCAATGAAAAAATATTCTGGACTTTACATGTAATTGATAAGCCTCCTTTCATTCATGATGTCCGTTGAATTTAATTGCCTTGATATCATATGGATAATCAATGACACCCAAAATATATATAATATGAAATAAATCTAAACAATTCTATTTGAATCCTTTAATCATAACATATTTCAATTGATAATTTCCTATGAATGGATACTGACATGAGATTCCTTATTGATGTATCTTATCTGATTATTCCACGATCAACTATTTCTAAAGGGAAACTTAGGTAAGCATATTCCCTGAAAGAATATTTCTCTAAATTATACCTAATTCACTGGGATGAATGATTATATCTTGTTTCTTTCAAGGAAAAAATAATTAATCCTACAATATTTGAATCTTCTTTTTATATATCCTTAACTTTTTAATAATATTTATATAGTGAAATATTAATGGACATGGACGTATCTTTTTTGAAAGCCTCCCTTTTTCACGTTTTCAACCTAGAAATAATTTTTCATTTTTCATTTTAAAAATGACTAATATTTCATGGGACACACAAAGTACATGTCCATTAATAAGATAATCTAATTATTCACTATATTCCTTTTTCGAGTCTTCAACCTACCGAGTATTGTGTCTCTTTGAATTATCTATTTAAGGCCTTTCAAACTAGACAATTTCTATAGTTTATGGGCTTTTATAATGGGCCTTTTATTACTTAATTTTATATTCATTTAGATCAAATAATATACTGTTGTAGTTTGGGGTTTTTTAGATCAAACCTTTTATTGTAATAGTCTGAGGACATCTAGATCCCACCACCTATTGATGTTTATTAGGTTCTTATAGATTGGACCATATACTATTTTAGTTTATGTTCTTTCATATCATACCATGTTTTTCTATAGTTTATAGTCTTATAACACATACCAAAAATATTTTTATTTCAAAGTATTCTATAAGGTACCATCTATTAGTCTAGTTTAAGACCTTCTAGCTCTGACCATCTATTTCTATAGTTTGGGGACTTCTATAATGGATCATCTATCTCTATAGTATAGGGTCTTCTAGCTCAGACTAGCTATTACTCTATTTTATGACATTTTGTCCCAGATAATATATTTATGCTCTTCATGTTCTTATATCTTGTAATATCTATTTATATTGATTAAGTCCCTATATCTCAAACTCACTACTATTATTAGTGAAGTATGGATATTCATGAAGGGTTCAAGAACCTTAAATCCTTAATTGGATTCAAAAGAAAGATTGTCTAGAAATTGTTGTGATACCCTAGATTATTAATAGATATTATTAATAATTAATGTTCCTTAATGGTCCTAGCACCATATTTTCTAGTAGAAAACATGTAGAATGAATGTTTATGATGTTTCATTACACCCTGCATCCATATTATAATTAGGTTTGATGTATGGTGAAATATTAGGGATATCATGTCTAATCGGATAGTTGGATTTGGGTTTTGCAAGTCATAACACAAATGTTTAAACCGATGAAAATGGAATGGGGGAAGACATGACATAGATGACCACAAAACACTCTAAGGAGATGAGATCTAACATTGTGTTTTTAGGGATAATAAGTATTGGAGGTCCTTTCATGCAAGGGGGAGATTCCTATGTATGATGAAATAGGTTCCCTTATATATAATCGCATAGGACATACATGCATGGTTAAGAAAAGGGGATCCTTTGTCTCTTCCAAGGGATATGAAATAATTTTAAAGATTCATATATATGGAAAATATTGTGGTTTAAGGAGAAAATAAATATCTATGATGGGTTTTATAATTTTTTGGAAATTTAGTTTCTAGTTGGGAGCCTCAGGTCCTACCGTGTGGTTTTGAGTCATGTGGCATGGGCTATTAAAATGTTTAAGAATTAAATATCACATTATGTCTTTCATAAATGCTACAATATATAGTGGCATAATGTCGAGGATGTCGAATATGATTGATTAGTATGGTTAAGGGGATTTTAAATCATTGTGTAGGAATATATAAGTTAACTAGTGGTGGATATAGATTGGTACATGTCGACCAATTATAATGGAGGAATCCCATATTCCATGTGACAAGGACAATGAATCATGGGTTTAAGGGGGACCTCTCCCCTAGGACTAAACATCATCTAGGAACAAGCTATTTAGTAGTGTTTCAATTATCTAGACAATTATAGTGGGGTCCTTTTGAATTAGGAAACCATTTTTACCAATTTTCTATTAGGGAGAATCAGGAGAAAGGGATCCCAAAGTTCATGGATTTCTAAGAGAATAATATCAACTCAATTAATTGGTTGTGTCAGTTCATACATCAAATACTTGAAGGTGGTTCATGAAAAATGTAATATTGCACAAGGGTTAAAGAATCCTACAATTTTTTCCACCATTGTGCGAACACATTTTCATAATGAGTAGATCTGATAAATCATATATCTAAATTTTTCATAGACTAGGGGTAAAAAAATCATTGCTCGAGTTTCACCAGGGCCACAATGTGGGACCCATTGATATTTATTCCATATTTATTTATTCCCCAACTTTCACTTAAATTCTATATATTAAGATTTTAGTGAGCAGATAATAGAATATTTCTTAGTATACCTTTTAAAGGCTTTCAACCTGAAAATATTATATCTATTTCATTAGTTGATTATGATATCAAAATAAGAACAATCAAATGATAATGTTTATGGTCATAAGAATTTGACCAAAGTTCATGATGTGAATAGACCTTGTATGAAGTTAGTGTTACATGATAGCATAATTAGGATTCCCAAGGTTAGAAGCACCCCAACACAATTTAGGAGGGATATGAAAATGTTGTAATTCAGGGCTCGAGGTTCTTAGGTCACGAGTAATGGTATGATAAAATCATGTCTAAAATGATCATGAATTTATCTATGGTGATGAGATCCACTATGTTGAATTCAGGTCTCAAAAGGATGATAAGGAACATCTTGTAGGGCCAAGATGACTCTAGTTGATGGGGCTAAGGCCCTTATACATATTCACATATTTTATGGTCAATGTTATATTTTCTTCTTTATAGGGATATTAATGGTTGTAAGCACCCATGATTCTTATGAAACGAAGTGTAATCTATGGGTTGAGGTGCTTATTTGATGAAAGAATGGCCCAATTGTTTAGTTGACCAGGGTCGGAATCTTATAGTCATTTGATAAGGAATGATGATGGGAGTTGTTGTAGACATTTTATCATTATATAGTGGGGACATATATACCATAAAATTTAACATCTTTTGAATAGGATGATTCCATTGTATTTTAGAATCATAAAGTCAGGATGTATGAATCTATGTAAAATTATGTAATATATTCTTAGGGAAATGTTACACTGATTACAGAATTTATATATGGGAAACACTTTTTACCAATTAACAATCTTATTAATGGATATACATATGATGGATCCCTTCATGTGTAGACTTATCTCATGTGCAAGAAAGATGTATCTATATATGAATCATATATAGGAAGATCAATTCTGTATGAATTGGACCTATTTGAATAGGTGAATATGAAATTTTTATGGATGGGCTTCCTTGAGTTTCACTATTCATACTATAAAGGCATGAATCATGTAAAAATCACATCCTTTAAAGAGATCATTCTGTATAGATTTTACTCATATGAAGGGGTGATTGAAATTCTATCTTCTTCCCTTAGTGGGTCTTGAAATTATCTCAATTAAGGGGTCATCTATATAGATTGGGATTGAACTTAGGGATAGAAAATTTCCATACTTCATTCTAGTGTGGAGGTGAATAATTCACCCCTAGAACCGATCCATGGATAGGATGGCCCTCCCTAATAGATTTTAGGTCTTTTAGGATGGTCCATATTTCATGTTGTTTAATTTCATGAACTTAGTAAATTTTCTAGTAATTTAAGATGATGTGACTAGGAAATATCACTGAGAGAAATAACCAATTCAGGGAAACTTGGTCTTTATATAACGGTCATACCCAAAATTGATGGGTATAAGTGTAAAATTTCGTAATATTTCAATAACAATGGGTATTATTCACACATGATTAACATTTAGAGTATCATAATATGCATTAATAATTGAGTCATGGAAGATGTAAATCATAACCCAAGAATATCTAAGTTAACTAGTTGTGGAAACTGGTGGGTATAGGTCCACAATGGTTAATGGAGGAAACCCATACTCCATAGAGTTAGGGTAATAACTCCTAGGTTTAATGAAGGCCTCTCCCCTAGGACAAAACATTCTATATGCATAATCTCTTTGTAATTGTATCCTCCCCTAGTTAATCATTACCGGATCCCTTTGGATTAGCCCAATATTATTACCTTTTAATATAGGTGTGAACCAGGATCATGGGATACTTTGGTTAGGGGTTCCAAGAGGAGACTATCATGTCATGTAATTGGTTGATATCAACTCAAATATCAAATATATGATTTTTGTTCATGGATAATGTAATATTCAAGATGGTTTAGAGAACCCTTATGGCTATGCTAGTGTATATTGAACACATCTCAAGGAAAAGGGATAAAAAACTGTGATTCTTGTGTACACAATCATTAGGTGGGATAATAAACTCAATGTAAATACCACATTTAATGTAGTTTAACATAATGAGAATATATTTTTCTCACGAAATTTAACTTCGTGAACCTTAGACGATTCATGGATAGTCTAGAAATGGAGGATCTAAGAATCACTATGTATCCCATAGTATGGGAATCAAGCTATACATAAATCTATTTTTAGAGAATCCTTTAGGAAGGTTTAAATGATATGTATTGGAAGGGGAATTTTTATCCTTTACATCACAGTTATACCCATGAATTAAGGTATGTGTGTCACTACAAATCCTATGGTAATGAGAATTATGCCACAAGTAGTTATAATATATATTATTTTGCTTTTAAAGTCCTTCCACTAGGATTTGGAAAATGAATTCCTAAACCAATTATTCATTTTTTATTCCTATAGGGAATATGGATAATTTATGGGTATGTATTATGACATGAAGTTTGAAAAAGGGCTGTCCAAAAGGATATATATGCTTAAGAAAGTTAGATCTTCATGAGGGATCCATATCCTAAAATGAAATGGTGCAAGAATGAAATGTAAAAATCCTACTTTGACAATGGGTATGAAAAATATATGGGTATCATTGAGGATATCTGAATATTCATGAATAGTTGGGTTATGAGGAGTGAAAATCATAACCTAAGAAAGTTTTATTTAACTGGTGGTGTAAACTAGTGGGTAAAGGTGAACCATTGATGATGTCGAAATCCAATATTCTGCACAATTAATAAAATAACTCATGGGTTGAAGTGGGGGATCTCCTCTGGGACCAAACATCCTCTGAGAATAAGATATGTTTTCAATCCCCCCATTAATCCTATAATGTTCCCACTGGATTAACCAATCCCTATTATTAGTTTTCAATAGGGAATAATTATGAGGAAGATATCCCAAGTTCAATGGGTTTCTAGGACAAGAATATGTACTCAATTAATGGGTTTTTATTAACTTAGATGTCAAATATATGAGTTTGGTTCATGGAGTACATAATATTCAAGATGGGTTAAATCATACAAAAAGATACACTATCATGTATGGAACATATTTTTATGGCAAAGGAAAAATACATGAAATTCTAGAAAACAATGTCACCAAGGAGGTGTTCTATTAAGAATGAAGTTTCTTTTTATTCATTATAATTTCATGTGGCTATGAAATTGTCATGTAGTTTAATGTCATGTGAGTAAGATGTGTTTTTGATGTTTAATGGAAAAAACTAAGACACAGTTCCTTGTCCAATAATCATCTTAGTTACGCCATCCAGAGAAGCATTCTAGGTTCCCTATGCTCAAATTATCAATGCACAAGGTGAGAAAAAAGGGATAATTGGGATGTCTGTTAATCCTCATGATAGTAAATTACATGGAATATGTGGGGGTGTTCATAATTTATTATGGGCTATGACCTCTATATGGATCAGACTCTCACGGAGGGATATTTTTTGGGAATGATGACAACTTGTGGGTGGGATTGGAATAGTGGATCCATGCCTCACTATGTATCATATGATGGAAGGAATAAATTCCCACATAGTTCTTATATGGTTCCTTCTCTAGTTATGGGCCATAAGAAGGGAGCGGTGCAATTTTTAATTCATATTGTAGCTGGAAATAGGATTTGATATGTGGGATTCATAATGTATCATGTGATAGTAGGAATAAATCCATACATAGTTCTTAAACATAAAACTCTCCACACAGGTCTGAACTATATGAATAGGGTATATTTTTTCATTTATGTTGTGGATGGAACCATGATTTGATATATGGGCGTCACTACATAGTTTTTTATGGAAGGAGTCAAGACACATGTAGCACACGAATTGAAATCTGTCCCCATTGGTATAAACTATACAGAGAGCTAGTATTTTTTCTTTTTATGCTATGACTGGACCAAGGATTTGTGATCATGGTGGCTCTACATATACTGCGATGGAATGATTCAAGCCAAGCATAGTTTTTGAATGGAAAACACAATTCGTAGGTCTGATCGATATGCGTAGGGTGTCTTGTTTTTATTATTATTATGGATGGACCCTAGATTTTAGATCTGGGTCTCGCAACATATCCTATGATGGCATGAATTAAGACACACATAGTTTATGAATGGAAATCTCTCCATATTGGTTTGAACCATACACAGTGGGGTGATTTTTTCTATTTATGTTATGGTTGGACCCATGATTTGAGATATCTGTGTTGGTATGTATCCTATGATGGGAGGAATCAAGACACATGAAGTGTTGAATGAACGACTGTCCACATAGGTCTGACCCATATGTAGAGGGGCTTTTTTCCATTCATTTTGTAGCTAGAACAAGGATTTTAGATCTATATGGAACTATGTATCATGTGATGGAAGTAATCCAGCCACATGTAATTCTTGAATTTAAAAATATTCACACAAGTTTAACCCTTTCCCAAATGGGACATTTTTTTATATTGTAGCTGGACCTAGGATTTGATATTTGAGTGTCACTATGTATCCTTTTATGGAATAAATCAATACACATGTATTCATTGAATGTAAAACTCTCCACATAAGCATAAACTATAATTATAGTGAGGAATGTTTTTCATTTTATATTGAGTATGGGAAAAATATTAAATATCTGAGTGTCATTTTTTATCCTATGATGGTCAGAATCAAGACACATGTTTTCTTGAATGTAATACTCTCCATATAGTTATAAACTATACGAATAGTAGGAATTGTTTCCATTTATGTTGCGAATATGACTAGTATTTGAGATCTTGGAATCACTATAGATCATATGATGGAAAGAACCAATACCCAAATTATTATTGAATGGAAAACTCTCCACATAGGTATGACCAATTCGTGGGGGGATTTCTATTTAGGATGTGTATGGAAAAAAGATTTTAGATCTAGGTGCCACTATATTTCTTGTGATGTCCTTAATCAAGCCACACAAAGATCATGAATAGAAAAAATTCTTCCTAGGTCTGACCCAAATTGGGGGGGTGTGTTTTTTTAATTTATGTTGTTGACGGACCATGGAATTTAGATCTAGTCATATCTTCATATCTTGTGATGGAAGGAATAAGGCCACTTGAAGTTCTTGAATAGAAAACTTTCCAAATAATTCTAACCTATACATAGTGGGGGGAATTTTTTTCTTTCATATTTCTTATAGACCCATGATTTGTGATTTGAGAATCACTATGAATCCTAATATTCCAAGAATAAAGGAAAATGTATTTCTTGAATGGAAAAATCTCCATGTAGGTCTGACCCATATGTAGAGGGGGTATTTTTTCAGTTCATATTATGGATGGACCCATGATTTTACATATGGGTTTCATTACACATCATGTGATAAAAGGATTAAATCCACATGTAGTTCATGAATGTAAAAAACTCCACACAGATATGAGCCATATGTTGATGGGGGATTTGTTTTCCATTCATGTAGTAGGTAGAAATAGGATTTGTGATCCAGGTGTCTCTATGTATCCTATAATGGTAGGAATCAAGTAACATGTAGTTCCTGAATGGAAATATTCCCTATGTGGATCTGACTCACACATGAGGATGAGAGTACTTCATTTTTCTTTTACACATATTTATCTCATGTGTAGTGAACCATCCATAAGGTAATGTTCTTTATGTAGTTTAATATCATGCAGTAAGGATTTTTTCCTTTCATTTTAACATTATGATGTAAGGATGTCTTCCCATTAGTTTACAGTCATGTGGTAAGGTCTCTTTCGTTTTATTTTAACAACATGGAGTAAATACAAAATATGTTGTACACTTTGAAGACTTTATACCTAGACATGAGATGGTTTGGAGTTTAAAGTATTTCCTACTAGATGTAGGATACAATTCAGTTTCAATTAATTCTTCTAGGAGTAACGATGCTTGATGATAGATATGAAAATTACTTCTTGAGAAACCTTACCTTAGTGGGAGGTATAATACATTCCCTATTCATTATGGATAATGAGTGACCTCCATTAGAATAGTTCTTATGTATGTTTTAAGGACAATTCCCAATTGGGTTACCACATTCATTCTTGGTATCAGTGGGGTTTTAGGAGACAATAGTAATTATCTATGAAGGAATGTGTAGAGTAAAACCTTTATATTGATGGATTATGTGATCCAATTAGAATTAACTCTGAGGTTGTGCAGTGTACACAACCTTTTCTCATCATGCTATTACAAACCTATCTAGCCACTTTTTTGATTGTTAGTCATCTATTATTTATCAACAAATAGCTATTTAGAATGATAGAAATCATTATTCTATCAGAAACACTACTTCATTCTCAAAAACCAATAAATATGTCATCTCTTTTATGGAAGTATGATTGGTGGTATTGTAGGCCCATTAATCATGAAGGATCTTGTCTAACCATGAATATTTTTCTTTTCGATCATTTTACGGGGTATATTTGATTGATTCCTATTTAAGGACTCCATTTTTTCATTTTTCACTACAAGATAGTAGGATGAATGGTTGGATTTAATGTTTTACACCTAGTAAAATTTCTTTAATTCCATAAAAAATACGTTGTGGACATTTTCCATGAATGTCGTGTGTGGGATAGTGTATTTTTTTATTGATGTTTCACATTATTTATTTAATGATATTCTTTATCTATCCAGTAATTCTTGTCCTTTTCCACCATTTTGTAGAGTATATTTTTCAAAGACTTAATGTAGCCCTGTGTTTTTTAGTTTTCCACTAAATTATAATTGGATGAAAGGTTGGATTTTATGTTTTACTCCTGGTAAAACTTAATCAAATTTTTTGAACTTATGATGGTGATGTTGTCTTTTAGTATCAAGTGTGGCACACCGAATCTGATGATGATTTTAGACTTTAAGAAGTCAGTTTTATTATTCATCCTGACCACCATAAAGGGTATTTATGTTGCTAATTTCAGAAATAGGTCAGTAATAGTAAGGATATACTTAAACTACATAGCTATGGATGGAGGATATGACCCCAAAACATCTATTACCCCTTTAGAAAATTCAAGTAATATTTAACTATATGAGAAAACTATGGTGGTTGATGTATGAAGTTTCCATGAATCTGGAAAAATAATTTTCCATGTGAATTTCACATAGTCCTTTATCATTATTTGTCAATAGTAACCAAGCCTCCTAATTTGGAGGGATATTCTAGTCCCAAACTAATTATCAATGCAAGAGACTTCATGGACTTATTCAATGATAGTGGGAATATCTTCTTCTTCTAATCACTTGAGGAGTATTTCATCTAAGCATCATTTGTTGGGTTTTTTTCATTTGGATTACCTTTAATGGTAAAGTAAATTTCTTGACATCGATTTTAGTCCCTTAAAAATCAATCTATTTGAGGGGGTCTTATTTTAGAGGCAATATATTATGGGATCCATCCAACCAACAGTAGATATTTGTTGGTCACACACTGGGGAAATGTTATTCTGATTGATTTCATCGATATCATAGATGACGACTAATGATACCATCCTTCAGTGCGTGATGCCAAAAAAACAATTCATCCTGAACGATGTCCTAAGGGACCATGGATGTATTAGCTAGTGTGTTTGTGTGGTTATTTTGTATCTAGGGACCTAATATAACGATGGTTCAAAAGTGTATTATTACATCAACCCTCGGACTTAATCAATGATAGGGGGAAAATTATTCCCTTTTGATGGTATAATTGTTGTTTATTTGTTTTAACTCTAGATTTGAATCCTTATTGATGTTCAAGAAGGATATTTATAACCAAAGGGATAGTTTCATACCATCATTGAGGGATTGGTAATCTCCCATGTTATTAGTGAAACATTAAAATAGAGAGAAATGGTAGGGGAAAATTTCATTGTCTGGGGAAACAAACACAATCCCTAAACAAACCCGGTTGATCATTGGGCTTTATATCCTATTTTTAATAGGTCATTGGGAGTAACTATCTAAATACATATCCCTTGTTCAGGGAGTTTCATGGGCATATAAAACCTCCTCTTATAGATGTTCTATGTCCACTACAGTGTTTTCTAGGGTGGGATGATCGATAAAGAAATTAGATAGTGCCTACCCTTTAACTACATTCTATGACATGTACTAGATGTCTTGGTTTTATATAATAACCCCCAATCGAGCCAAAATACAAATCAATATTGGAAAAACATGGATGTACTTTAGTGGATTAATATGAGAGACCTTGTGGACATCGTCATGTCATATATAATTCCATATCTTTTTCACTAAAATGATGAGTGTGAGGGATTTATTCACAATATTATAATACAAGGTCTCAGTACATGTATTCATTTGAATGAGGTAGTATAGTTTATTTTCGTCCCTTACATTGTTTTTTTATGTGATGAGTTCATCGATAGATTGTTCCATTGGGGCCAATTATAACATAAGTATATTTGTTTCTATGAGGGACATCAAGACCGGTGGACATAGAAAGTACTGCATGATATTCTCAATGGATTCCAGGAAGTCCTCATCCCATCGGTAGGAATGTCCCTTATTTATCAACTTGGTTAAGTGGATATATTTACCATTTAGTTTATATATGAAATGAAAAATGTAATAAATGTACAATTGGAGACCACTATATTATTTAAGATTATGAGGTGGTGAGAGAACTAGGATTACACTAGTATTTTTTGTATTGACCAATATGCCACAATTTAATACCATAAAGATAAGTAATTACCATGATGTTACCCCAAAATCATACATCCACACATTTATCTCCAAACAGTGCTTCCAAAAATTGATGAATATTATTTAAAGATCTATGAGGCGATCACATCGCTGTTGATATTTTACTACCACGTCATCAACATATTAATTTTTTATCATTCCCTAGATGAGATTAAATATATGATTCATGGGGAATTAGAAAGTATTTATAGTGTTCTTTAATCCAAATTGTATGACTTGATAGAAAAATAAAAACTAAGGTGTGCTTAAGGTAGTGGATTCCTCATCTCGAGGGGCCATATTTATCGGATTATACCCTAAATACCCATCCTTGAATAAAAATATATTTTATGTCATTAGTTTCATTGATAATATTCTATGTGAATGAAAAATATAAATCATCATTCGGGTAGTGTTTGTTACTATACCTTAAATTGATGTTGACCCTCATCTTCTTGTTCATTTTTATAATGAGGATGATGTTGGTGATCCATTTTTTGAATTGAACTTCTCAAAAAAAATATTTGATCAATTTATCATCTTTTGATTTTACATTATTATAATGAGATGTGTTGATCCTTCATTGTACTTTCTTGAAACCTTGATGGTCACCAGGATAGCCCAGGTAGTTTATAGTCACATTGAGGTTCAAACCAAGAATTTTTATATAATTCAAAGAGAACTTGTATAAATGATTCATTATAAATTAAATATAAATTTGATACTCTTTGAGATGAATGGTGGTACTAGTCATTATAGGAAATGAATTTTCTCTTATTTTTGGATTCACCTACCTGAGCTCATGATGGTGGGGAAGATTCCTTCCTCAAATGTGGGAGGGATATTCCTATTTTCATCATCATCTTATTCTTCTATCTATGATTCTGTGAAAGTAATTTTCATATATGGTGGAAAATTTGGGGGAATATCTATCATTTTCAAGTTATGAGATGAAAATGGAAGAGAAATTATCACCATGAATTTCTAGATTCATCACAATGAGTTTCTTGAGGTTGTTTTTTCCTTTTATTATTTCACTAGGACTAGGAGGATCCCAATCATCCTAAGTCACAAGTAATGTCTTAGGGGAATAATCAATTTTTGATGATGGTGTGAAATAATTATGTGATCCTAATAAAACATTATCCAAACCCCCTTTTGAGTAATCCTCTTCTTCTAATGTGACTTCCATCACATGGATATGTACTAATGATGTTTTTAGCTCAAGATAACTTACTAAGATTAATTCTTCTACCTCAATGAGGTTTATGGGTATCATATAATCATCATCGATAATGCTATATAGATTCATAGGGATGGTTCTGAATCCATGGGTGGATATAACTTTAATATATTCATCTACCATTGGTTGATTTACTTATTATATATGGAAACCTTTATCATCATATATGGATTGAGAAGACTCAATGGGGGAATCACCACCATGTACAGTTATGACTTTCCAATCAATGGGGTATTTGAAGAACAAATTAAATGATGAAGGAACCACTAAATTGGAATGAATCCAATGTCTTACAAGTAGGAAATTATATGCTATGTCTTAATAGATAACCATGACCTCAACATTATATATGAGACCCCCAAAATAATCCGTAACGATTATCTTCCCGAGAAGCCTCTTCTCTATCTTATCTTTCCGTTAAATGGTTATATTTGTCATAGATTAGTCCCACTAGTAATATCCTAAATGATGGATGGTACAAATTAGGATGAGGTTTATCCTAGAACCATTGTTAACTAGAGCCCTTGGGATGTAAACATTTTTGGGTATTCCTAAAAAAATATAGGGGTTTGATAAGTCATTAGATAACATCATCTAGATCGTATTTAGTGAAAAAAGATAGTGACCTAGAATTGTAATGAAATATTTATCACTTTGTAATAAATAGTTAAAAACATTTTCATTTAACTACTATAGGCTCTAGGGAGACTTAATGAGTGCTACTCTAAATCCTATTGAAATATAGAGAGCATCTGGGATTGAGATCTTGTTTGGGATAATCCCCAACTATTTCAAAATGTATAAATTTTGTTCCAGAGGTCTATTCTTTCCAAGGTGGGTTTTTTCCATATTATAAAACATAGGAGTTGATATTTTTGAGGTGGGAGGTCTTGGTCCTTATGTAGAGGTCAAATGTGTATCTTCTATAAGTGGCATGTGACATGATGACCTTCCCCCTTTGTCTGGGCTGATCAGACAATCACAACCCCTCCAGTCAGTAATGTAAAATGATTGGCCTTAAATTGCTAATGGAAGACTATAATGAATTTTCAGGCTTCGTTTTAGATTTCTGGAGTTCTATCCCATGGATCAAGATTGCATATATGGATTTCATGAAGTTGTGACCGAAATATTGGTTTTTATCATGCATGTGTTTCCCATGTATCCTAACCATTTTTCGTTAGCCTCCAGCTCCCCTGTCAGATATGGGGAACATGTAATCAATGTAGTATAAATCATTATATAAGGTATCTATTATGTGAAAAATGTTAATATAAAAAATTATCTCTTAATCTGACGAGTTTTTAATTTGGTGGGGGTGATTCCCATCTCCCGATGTAAAAAAGAAATAATTTTACAAGAGTCAGAGCCTGTGTAGGATTTGGATATGACTATTTTTCATAAGTCTTTTCCATTGTCAAATAATGTTTTCTGACTCTAGGAGCTTTATTCAATGATTCCTTACCAGGTAACATGACCAATTTTGGCTTGGAAATTTGTTCTCTATGAATGGTATGAGCTCAGTCAACATTCTTTTGAGTCATCCTGTTATCAAATATCTCTCCATTCCTAGTTAATATTTCTAGTGAATAGCCCTTTTCTTCTTGTGGAGTGAAAGATACATAGATCACTACTGTTGAGGCCCTCTCTAGTATCACCTATCTAGAATCAATTATTCCATGGAGGCAATTATTGAAGATAATGTAGTTGTAGATGTTGTGACCTATCCTCCTATGAAAATGATAGTAGTTAGGATTATCAGTGTGGTTGACCTTGTTTGTATACTTGGGATATAGTATCTTTTATGTTTTATTTTCCAATAATATTATAAAATATATATAAAATTACTCATTCTGGATTAAAAACATTATTCATCCTTTCCTTGAATCATTGGCAACAATGATATCTTTTTTTTAGGTTGAGGGAGATTTTGTTCTTTCCATAAAATGGAAAGATGAACTAGATGATTCGGGGCCTATATAGGTTCTTTAATGGGAACTGATATTAGTTTTAGGGTGACGAAAATAGTCTCTACCTCACCATGACTCATCCTGTTAGTTGAGGTCCTCAGATGAGAATCAGATCAGGTTTGCTGAAAGGCTTATTCTAGTCATTGTTTTATTTCTTATAGCTCACAAAATCCCCTTGGATATTTCACTAGTATCAAAGCTGTTTATATCTCATCCCTAATATTATCATAGTAGAGTTCAATTATTTACCCTTGCGATTGAGGTATGCTTTGTGAAGAGGTTAAATCCTTCCATCAAGTCATAAATTAATAAATCCACTCATTTTCACATTGTTTGTAGGTTGTGATGTAAAAAATTTTAATTTTCATTATTATTTAGGGGAACTAATAAACTAATCAACGAATAAGGTATTCCCATCCCAAAATGGATCCTACTAGAATTTTTTTGTATGAAATGAATATATTCTCTATCAATGTTAATATAGAACATCACAGTTTGGTCAGCTGCTGCTCATCTCAACATCCAATCATCGTGCTGCATTTGGACATGTAGTGCATGAGATACTATTATAGATCTCCCACACCATCAATGGTTGAGAAGATGGGATTCCTAAAATTGGGTGGAAGAAATTTTAATCCATCCATATTGGATATGGGTTCATCTTGGGCTACACAGGTGAGAATTTACCATCCATGGCTTCCATTCAAGTAGCTAGGGATTCCAGGATGTTGATAAGTTATGGAGGTACCACTTTCTAGACTTCCACCAATCTATAAAAAGTGAAAAAAACTTGATTAGGTGGCCCATTTTTATATATCACAGATTCTATGTTTGTGTTAGGACTAAATTATCACCATGATGGGGGAGAGGCTATCATCATATTGGAGGAATGTCATGACCATCCTTGAATTCCAAATTTATGTAGACTGGTTTCTTGGGCCTAAATTTATAAAAATGATAAAATTATTCTCTTGAATATGGTTTAACACTCTCATCATATATCGGAGGAGCTATATTTTCTTTTTCTTGAATATTATACATTTTAGAAATGTTTCCATTATGTAGTCCCGCATTGAGAATTATAGGATTTTGTATCTCATTATCTTACTATGTCAACCATTTCAATGAGAAGGTAATTTCATAATTTTTTGATGGCGAGTGGGTTTTATCAACACCTTTCACTTTATCCCTAGTATATTTCTACCATAGATATAACAATTCATCATTTAGTGGTTCCTAGTTTTAGATCCTTCTATGATTCTGTATATGTGCATCCTTAATGGGTGCATCCAGATCACCTAACTTTTAAGAATATTCTTTATATTTCATCCCTATATGTTTATTTGTTAGTCCACAACATTTTCTATAATGATGTTGACAACATTAATTGATTTTTATCGATAAATGCTAGTTATCTTATCACTCTCCACACATTAGGGTGATTCTTCACTGTCTACTCCTCTTAGTGTTTCATCATAGTCATTTTTATAACCCCAAGACATATTGGACCATTTTAGATAATGAAGTGCATTGGGATTGGTTTCATATTTCATATGGCCCTCCCATATGGGTATATGAATAGTGAAATTAAGATAGTTTATGTTCATGCTTGTTGAACCAGCCCTAAATAAAAATGGTGTATCTTGTGGCGAGAGGAACATATGGGATGTCAGCCGTTGATATTTACCACCTATCACAGAGAATAATTATTACTTACAAGGGGGATGATAATGATAAAAACGACCCTTGACTCATAGTATGGGAATGATTCAGTGCCTCTATTTTCACCAATTATTCTTTGTGTTGAGGTTTTGAATATTCTAGTCAAGGAGTTGATGAATTTTGAGAGGAAAATTTTGATATAAATAGACATATGCTATGAGATAGGGTTAATTAGGATCCACGATTGGTTTCCCTAGGACCCTAATAGAATATAATGAACATGGTGGTGGATATTGAGATAAAAATTCCCCCATCCCTATGTTCGAAGCTTCATTTGCAGCTACCAGTGATACATCCTGAATCTTCGTAGGTTTTAATGACCAGAGGTGTGGGTTTAGTGGTAAAAATTATCCCAATATTGGGGGTTGGGTCCATTCTAAGAAGACTACTATATCAGTTATTTTAATCCATTTGATTTTAAATAATTGTTCTCAAGTATAATCTGGTTGAAATGGATTCCTATAATGGGATTCATGTTCTACAGGAGGCTATCGGGTAGTCGAAAACTCTAGATTTCATGTCTGAAATGTGTTCCTATTTTCAAGGGGCCTAAATCAGGGGTTTGATGGAATCCCTCTCCCTTAATCATGACGTATTTATGATTTCAAAGTGGGGGAATCTCACTATATTAAATAACTATCCTATGAGTTTCATGGTCCCCTAATTTATCTTATGGTCATGACATTAAATTATTCTATATCTAGATAATTGTTCTATTCTAAGGATGTGTTGAAGTGAAATTTTCTATAATTTCCTTATCCAAAGACATAGATATCTGATGAGAGGTCAATGAATAGTTGTTGAAGAGTTGTTGTGAAATATTGGAAAGTGAATTATTTATTTCACTATTATTTTCATGTCCTGGTTCCTTAGCCATAGATATAATGTCTTTGTGAATTTAAAATTAGATTCTGTGTATAGTATAAAGGTGACCCTCAAATCCTATACAAAAGAGGTGTATATCCTTTAACCATGGATGTGTATCCCACATAATTTCAAAAAGAAAAGGCATGTAATTATTATCTAACTCATCTGAGATATCATAGTTGGAAATGGAAATGGACCAGAACAAGTGGGAAGGTTGTTTCCAGATAACTAACTCAATATATCCATGTTAGCCCCTTATTTATCATATATATATGCCTCCACATTTTCAAACCACATAGATTTCTTATCTAGGTTTCCTACTAACCTTATTAAAGTTTTGATGATAGTTGATGGGGCACTATATATGATTAACCCCAGTTATTTGACCACCGATCTCTTTAAAGGTTTTTGATTTTTGAGAACCTATCTATTCAAAGGTGATTGGAAAAGAGGATGATTTCCATATCTGGGAGAGATATCACCATGAGCAGTTTGACAATGAAAAATGTCAGGAGTGGAGTATCCATGATCCATAAGTTCACTTCTGTGAGGAGGACTATCAATGTATTAATCACCATCTAATTTATTTGAATAGACTATTGACCCCTGAGGTGTTGCGGATTTGTGTCTAATAATCCTGAGAAAAATAATATTGAACATATCAGGAAGATGAGATGCATTATATATCATGGTTGGAATATTCCAACTAACCTCTTGGTGTTGAGAAGAGATATAATCCTTCTGAAAAACAGTTTCTAGAATATTATGATTAATATATTGTGTTATGGGGACATTATTTCATTATTGAGAACATACAAAAGTAATCTAATGAACTTATACATCATCGACAAGAATATGATCCTACTTATGTGTGGTTTCCGAAATATGTTTTTCAATCCTGGATGGAACAAATGGTATGATACCAATTCTATTATACATTCCCCAAAATATCATCATTGATCTCTGAAATAGGAGAATGGATATGAGAATCCATATGTATAGCCTCTGAGGGACACTCGTTTAGTCATTCATAGATGAATATAAGGATATAATCTTAGCTTACATAATCTTTTGGAGTATGTTTTCTTGTTATATTAGAGGGTCAATGATTATTATTTGATTTTATTTCCATTTTGTACTAATGAACATCATTTGGAGTGGGGATTTGAGCCCATCCATATGCCTCTAGCATATTAAATCAGTCTTATTTATACTATTGTGTGCTTTTTCCAAGGCATGTTCTAAACTGAGTTTGTTGGCCCTGGTTAAAATAGGGATATAGGCCTAGTCCTATTCCATTGAACTATCTCACCAGTATTTATTGATACGAATGGGTGCCTTCCTCAATGAATGTTCCAAAATCAGTTGGTGATCCCCAGCCAAAATGATGATATGAACATGGTCCCATGCCACATCCTTTACAAGAATATTTCCACAACCCTCCTAGATGAGAGTAATAATGTGTTATTTCTCCACAGTAAACACATATTCATACTGATCATGGTGGTATTATACTTTGACAGAAAGGATAAGAATATTGGTCTATCCCTATATATGTATGAGTGACAGAATATTCATGCAATGTTCATTATATATTTATAAAATGCGGGAAACTTTATCAATTTATATATTGTAATGTAGGGCTGCACATTATTAGTCTCCAAGAAATATTGATATATTTCCTCAATTGATCTAGGTATATAATCCAACTACTATAATCCTTATTCCATTAGAATATTCCAATGGGATTCATGCATGAGAGGAGGGATATGTGCCTCCATCATGATTTCTGTAGGAATATACATTCATACATGATTTGAGTGAGTAAGGATATGATCCATCCTAATGTATACCATTAAAATATGCCAATGGAAATTTTCATTAGAAGTATGGATATGATCCAAATCCCATTTATCCACATCATTCTATGCCTATATTGACCTCTTTGGTACCTGTGCATGAGTGTCTAGAGTGGAAATTTGATGGGTGCTGCTCTGTATAGGAAACTAAGAATCATTGGTGGGATTATACTAGTGACACCGATTAATAGGGGAACTTATCAAAAACTCCTCAATTGGGATGTATCCATCTTCTACTCCTTGATCCAACGTACTAAGATATAGATGGGAATGATAGATTCACATCATTGATAGGATTTCAAAACATTTTTTGTTTGAAATTGGTTCCACTGGGTTCATTACAAATTTCTGTGATTGAAACCGAATTATCGATTTCAATGTATCGAATCCTATATGTGTAGCCTCAAGGGTCAGGATCATCTCATGTTACTGGTATTACTGAAACATCATGTTATCCACCCAATTATGGAGGCATTGGGTGGGTGATATTGTTCTATGATCTACAGAGCTTCCATCTGTAGCTACAGTTCTAGAAAATTCAGTTCATGATGATATGATCTCAGTTCAAGAAGTTTGTGAGATAAGTTTATATAGTCAAAACCCCAATAAAGATCAATTTCATTGATCAATTCATAATCTTAGGTATGTAATACGCTAAATAAAATATTAATGAGTAAAAAAATTGTAATTTCTTATTACCGGTTTCTCTATTTTGATCATGTGGAACTTAGATAGTGAGAACGGCCAATTCCATGGGAACCTAAGTAACATTTTATTATTTAAGGATTTATCATTGGGTACACCATTTTTATTTGTATAGGAGACACACAAAAAATGGACCGAAACATCATCAACATATTATTTTAGAGTTTCACATGAGGTTCGCCATTTATGTTACAGTCAATGATGGTATGTTGCACCGGGAATGGGAGAGAAGATTATCGGTACCTATAATGGTTCAGTTTTTCTATCATTACATGATTCACACCAGGTTCACCATTTTATTCTCTGATGGAAACTACCAATGGTTCCCACATCTATAATAATATACAAACCTTCTTTCCAATGGAATACGATCATTTGGGGTTTCAGACACAATGTTACTTAGGAACACACATTTGTTAAGAGGATGGGAGGTTGGGATAACCACACCATTTTAGAAGGAATTTTCTCATATTCCTTGAATCGCTTTTAGATTTAATATATATTCACGAATATCTTCTACTTCATGATGCAGGACTAGTTACCCTAATAAAATGATTATGTGTTGAATCCTTCTATATGTAAATGAGGTTCTATTAGTGAGGCCATTTGTATGTATACATGGTTTTCCATACATTTCGCATTATTTCTTAAAAATGGGTATTTATATATTTTTAAAATTTATATTTATAGGAACTCGGGAGGTTTCCTCTATCCAGAGAGGTGATTGGGGTTACTATGATATGATCTAACCCTCATGAGACATCATATATATCCTTCCTACAACAAGATTCAAAACCCACAATGTTAATTTTAGTCCACGAAATTTATTTTAATGTAAAAAAATACATATATGAGTGTACTTAGGAATTGGGTATGGAGAACGATCCTTAGGAAGATGTTTTATGTATCATACTTATAATGGGAATTAGAGTCATCGTAGTTCAATCTATCCTCAACCCACTGATGGGTGGTGATAGATAATTAATTCATGTGAGGTTTATTCCCCTATTATTTACCAATATGGGAATGGCTTATTAACTTACACAATGGTATATTCCTTTCTAGGGGGAAATTATATCAAGTAACTGAATAAGTATTATGCAATGAGGTTTCCCTATTCATGGGAAATTTTATTATGCTAGTTATATGATCATTGAAAATCCCCAAAACTATATGAGTCATTGTTATGGTGTGAGAAACAATGGATAATATGAAACCATAATCAATGCGTATGGATATGAGACACTGGTACTGGAGTAGACCTATTAGTGTGTTCGATATATGGCTTGAGCCTTAGGAAGGAATAATACATGTCTTGGTTATAATAGGAATCTGAGTCTGCATTGTTCTATTAACTTCTCAATCCACTGATGGATGAGGAAGTATGATAAAACCATTGGAGAGTTTGAGTAAAATGGGATATAAGTTCTAATATGTGAATGGACATACACTGATGTGGATACCCAATTAAAGTTTGGGCCTTAGGGAGGCATCCTGTATATCATGTTTCGATAGGAATCATAGTCCTCCAATATCAAATCTTTCCTAACTCACTGATGGGTTGGAATGTAATTAAATTCAGATAAAATACTGTTATCCCTGATGTTCAGGAATGTTAGGGACTTATACTAGGATATATACATATTAGAGGATATTTTAACCTTACTCTCTGATGAAAAAATGGTAGGAACTATGAGTGGTTAGCTGAGAATGTATGGATAGAATAATGATTCCATAATAACTATTTGATTTGATTATTATGCATTTATTACCATTGAATTCTAGAAATTTAAGCTATATCCACAGAACTATAGCCACGTTTTTATAGGTCCGTGGCTATAGCTTCTCTATAGCCACGATTGAGTGAACCCGTGTGGCTAAAATGTACCGACTTTTTTTTTCTCTAAAATTCATCGAGATCCTCCTCCCTTCAATCTCGGATACATTCTGCGCGCGACCCTCGGATATCCTCCGGCACCCTCTTCCCCGATACTCATGGACCTTCACGGCGGCGCCCTCCTCCCCAATACCCTTTGTGCACGAACCTCCAAACCCTCGACGTTCACTGCGGAACCCTCCTCCCCGATACCCACTGCATGCCACCCCCTTACCTGATGGTGCCCATTAGAACTTCTCCTCTCCCTGATCCTCCTCCACCGACGGAGCCCCTCGTGACGGCGACCCTCGCAACGATGCCCCTCACTGCCACTGAACGAGGAAACCCCACCTGGATCTCTCATCTCTGATTCTCCTCCCCGGACGCTGCCACCAAATGTGGGACACCATCACTCTCCCCACCGACACTGCTCCTAGGTGGCCTCCCCACCTCCTCTAACATGGGCAACCCACTCTCGGTGATCCTATTCCTCCTTGTTTTGAACAATTATGGTTCATTATTTTGTTATCAGTTATTCATAACTATGTTGTATCAAATCTATACAATTTTTTTTCCATTTCATGAAATTATACCTTCAATATCTCTTGCTGAACAAGTTATTCTTGGATTGAGGTAGGTATTTTTGTGTTCTACTTTAATTAGCATGTCATTTTGTGTTTGGTGTTTTCTAAAACTATTTTTATCAAAGTAAACCAATATTTAATAGATATTGTGGGTTTAAAAAGTGTTATAAATGTTTTTCTCTCTAGGAATAAAGATTTTATAATGGTTTTCTAAATATTAATTAATTGGTTTAAATGAAAAGAATTTGTGGTAATGCCTATATGGCTTGTTTAAAAACAATTTTTGTAACAAAAGGTATTTGAACCCCATTTTGGTATTGGTATGATTTTCAAGGATTATTTGAAATAAAATTGGTTTAATGGATTTTAAAATGACATGACTAAAAAGGTAGTTGGTTTTACCAATGATTTTAAGTGTGGTTTCACATAGAATAGTTATAAAGAGGGTGATAAAGTTGGTTTTTAAATGGTTGAAATGACTTGGAATTCCAAGTTGGTTTCTAAAATGACATATTTTCTCTTTATATGATATATTTCTATAATGAGTATCAGACCATAGATTATTTCCCTTTCTTTGATTATGCCTGATTTGAATTGTGGATCTCTAGGATGTATTTTGTATTCTATTTTTTATATGGATGAAGTGAAAGGAGTTATTTATTGTGGGGTAGTTGATGTTTGAGGTGAAATGAGATTTATTTAAAATAAAATTTTATCGATTCTTCTGATTATTTTGATTTTCTACCTCCACTAGATTGATTTATCATGGGAAATTAAGTAAATAATGGAAGTTCTAGCGGCATGTGATGATAGCTTAGTGTATGTTTGCTGGATAATTCCCTAGGAGATTAGCACCCAACCAGGGGTTTATTTTATATGTAGAGAGACCTAAAAGGGGAACCTGAATGGGATGATCTGATTTCACATAGGGTCCCAATGAGTGATATGATGAACTATGTCTAGTATCACCCATTCTAGAGCCTAATGAGTTTCCCAAAATGTTTATAATTCTTTTAATATTGATTAGAGGATCTCATGCCATGCCTTATTTGTATGCCCCCTATTATTTCAATTATTTCTTATTATCAATTTCCCATTGATATCTTGGTGCATGTTATGTTTCTATATTCCATTTTAGTAATGGTTTTGGATTTTATTCAAACTGAATTAAAAATTAGTTTTGGATGTATATTATTAAAGAAAAGAATGATTGATTTAAAGGTGTGGTTTTGAGATATGGATTTGGAAAAAATGGAAAAGGATTTGTTAACTTTTAATGGATTTGAAACTCATTTTTTCCTTAGTTAGAATGCATTTCCTCTTAAAATGAAAATGGAAGTTGTTTTATAAAAGAAGTTATGGAATGTTACACTTTTTATTTACACCATCTTGTGAAAGACCTATTCACTACTTATATTTTAAACTATCATTAATAAAACGTCATTTCAAAGGAATTATACAACCTCCGTAGTAAAATCCTACTAAGAACAGTTTGTTTCACATCATGCATAAACCATTGGGTGTATGAAAATTTAATGTTTACTTTCAAGAGCCCATATTATGTTCATTTACCTTGGTTAATGTTCGAGTTTATCTGATGATAGATGGTATAGGATGGTATGGAGGATTGTGGTTCATAAGGAGGTAGTTACTAGTGAACCAGGTTTGGTCATATTTTTGGATGTTTATCTATAATCCTTGTTGGCCCAGATATTTCTATTAGTTTATTATATACTTGGGATTCTTCTTATTACTTTATTATGTGATGATGTTATTTACCTTTTATTATTTCTAAAATATTATACTATGTTGGATTGTTTCCTTAATATTGAAACTATTTATTTTTTGCATGAGTTACCGATGTATAGATGAGTGATGTTGGATTTATGGGTGGAGTCCTTGATGTGGATATTCATATTTAGAGGGTGAAACCATTACCAATGTTTATACATTGATACCTTGACACTTTTCACCATCCAACAACAATCAGAGACTTTATTTGGGCCTTGTGGAGATCCGTGTTGGGTGACATATAAGGTTGATCTGGGCTAGTTCATTACAAAATGGTATTAGAGGATTATCTTATTATTTGGAGTGCGTATTAGTATAAAGAAGATATTATCACCATCAGAACTCAATAGGTAGGTCACGAGTAGTTTATTGATCACCACTTTTCATAACAAAACTTGAGTTTCTATGGGTAGTTGTTAATTCAATATTTGATTTGGATTCTAGTTTTAATTATTTTGATAGTGTTGATTAGATCTCAATAAAGTTATATCAGATAATTTGGGGGATTGCTTTATGATTTGGGATGAAAGTAGGAAGGAACCAAATTATCATCATCATCTCACTTGGTCCGAAAAAATATATGGAGCCTATGTGTGTGGTCTCATAAAATTTTCAGATGCTATTGTATGATTGGTATATGGTCAGATAAACCATGTGGCCAAGTCATGCACATATTTTCATCAATTTTGGATTTATTTTGTAAGCCTATTTTGATTTCCAATGGATCATAAGGAAATTTAAACCCTAGGAGATAGATCAAAGTAAGTTTTAGTGAATTTTTTGTGTTATTTTAATGGATTTTTTATGTTGTGACACATTATGGTTTTATTTTGTTTGGTGCTTCAATTTTTTTGTACAGAAGTACATTTAGTGAAATTTTTTGATTCTAAAACTGGTTTTGGGGGATTATTTGTAATGTATTTTGAATATCATTTATAAACTTTACAAGTGTAGTAAGGTTTAAAAATAAATTGGAAAATAATTTAAAATGAAAATACATTTCATGAAGTATTTTAATTTAAAACCTTTCCCGTGATTAATTTAAAAATGGGACTCATGAATGTTTTGGATTAAAAAAACAGGTTTTATGATTTGTTTTGACTTTCACATGATTCTTTGAAAGTGTTTGATTACATTATATAATTTGGGAAATTATATAAAAAGAAAATATATTTTAGGAAATTTTTTGGTCTTATGATGAAATTCATGAGGTGTTTGGAAAATAGAGGAGATCTTTATGAAGTTTGAGTGACATTTTATTTTAAATAAGTTCATGATTATCAAATCTGGTGTTAATATTTTTTAAAATTCTATACTTTGGAAGTTGATGTTTTACACTATGAAATGGATTTTGTATTTTTTTTAAGGAAGTGAGATTCCTTTCAATGTTCTTTTCCTTTTGAAATGAGTTGTCATACTTACTTTTAAAATGTGGGGATTTTTAAGAAATATATTGTTAGGCAAGTGGGGGTGAAAGGTGGAGGTGGTGGGGCAGGGGGGTGCTGGTGCAAGGGCAGGGGGTGCTGGTGTAGGGTGGCTGGTGCATGGGGCTGGGGATGTGCAGGGGGCAGGGGATGTGCAGGGGGTGGTGCTGGAGAAGGGGGAAGGTGGGTGTGCAGGACTTCTGGATTCTTTGGAGGGAGTTATAGAATTTGATATATCTTTCACCATCAGTTAACCATTTATCTTTATAAGCTTTCCTTCTCATGTTGTCCTTAAATGTGACCATGGAATTGAGATTGAACTAAATGTTTATTTCTTGCGTGGGATCAGTGTGGAGTTCATAGTTGGTGTTTCTATTTTGGATATCATCGAGTTCCTTCTCAAGAAGCGTAATTTCATTGTTAACTTCTTTGGCTTTGGTGTTACTCCAAGATTTGAGTCTGTTTGAGGTGTTTTAGTTTGAGGTTTCTAGTAAAGGAATTATTGGTATGAGATATTGAGGACTACAAGTTTTGGATGACATGATTTCATTCTTCATCAGGGAGCTTCAAATTATTGAAGTGGAAGGGTAACCTAGGTTTCATGTCTTTGGAGGAAATGTTTCCCAAGATATGATGATGATCAGAGTTCAGTCTGTGAAGAGTGATGCTAGAGATAAATTCCTATTTATCTAGAGCCGGGACATTATTAAAGGCTCTGTCCAATTTGGAAGTAACCACTTTATTGTAATGTCTTCTATACCACATGTATTTCGCACTAGTGAGATTAATTACAATAAGATTTTTTCCCTCGATCGAGTCTTTAAATTCTATCATGGATATAGAGTAGTGAGATGGGACAATTATTTCATTAGAATTAAGAATAACATTAAAATATCCAATAATAAACCAAGGTCATTCATGTTAGTTCCTAAATAATAGACTTCATTCCAAAGAATTTTTCATTCTTGGTATTTATTCTTAGAATAAACAAAGGAGTTGTAAATATGAGTACCATAAATAGTAAAGGTTCAAGTGAGAATCTAATCAGAGATACTAAAAAAAAAAAATCCTATAAACATGAATGCACAAAAATAAATAAAGAATCATCATTTAGTTTATTATTGATTGCCCCAGAAAATCTATAATTGTGCTTACACAAGTGAGAATATTTAGAGGAGAAAGAGATTTTTGGTTCTGCAATAGAAAAAATAATAGGGTGATGCATGTTAACCATTATTTTCAAAACATTGTGGGTGTCAGAGTTGGTGATACCTTGACAATTCCAAAAAGGATCTTCATTTAAACATGTGTTTGGAGTTAGAAATCCCTTTTTTCTTTTTTCTAGATCCTTTATTTCTAGTGGACCTTCTAACCTCTTGAGTATTAGTGGTATTTTCTCGTTCTTTGTGAGAAATGACATTTTTCTTATTTGTGGGTTCTTTTATTTGTGTAGTCATATCTGAATTTGTGGTATCCTTTGAGCCTAGCGATAGGTCATTGATACTTTGAGATACAAGGATTTCAGACATTGTAGCACAGTCTGCATTTAATAAAGAGGATTGGAATTACCTTGAGCCTTCGTATCCAATGTTGATAGAGGATTGACAAAGTTAGATTAGAGTATTTGTTTCTGTTACATGGAGTTCTTATTTTTCTTTATATGTATCGGTTCCAGCACAACATATATACTATCATGTAGAACAGTTTCTAATGGCATGTTAACATATGCAGTAAAATCAGTAAATAGGTCATGTGTCTCGGGTTGGACAGCCCTGTTGAGAGAGACATTGTGAGCAAAGGGAGTTGAAAAATCATGAATTTTGGTTTTTTTCATCTTTTTGATAGTGGTAGAACATGGTGTTAAAACTGGGTCCCTGTTTCTAGTGTTTTTTGCAGCATTAAAGGTTGGGTCAGTGGTGTTCAGATCACATAAGTATAATGAAGCAGAATCATCAGAAAAAACATTAGTGCCTGAGTCTGTGGAACACATGGAACTAAGAAGTAAATTGCTGACGTTTTGACCAGATAGAAGATTTTCATACATCATATAATAATATCCACCAGCAATAGTGGGAGGAGTAGGCGTAATTGGGATAGGTGGATCCAAAGTAGACTGTTGTTTGTAAGATTTTAGATGACTCTACTTCTTCCCATGGGGGTCTATATAAATCTGCATATGTTTGGGTACTAGAATCGAAGGTGTATTGTTATTTAGGACAAGTTCCATGTTCTTTGTCATGTCTACTTTAGTGCAGGCTTTTTCCTGCATAGTGGATAGCCTAATAGTTTCTAGGGCCATATTTTTAATTTCAATTAAGAGGCTTTGATCATTAATCAAATTGTATTGTTCTTCAACATCATCTGCCCAGCTAAGAACAATGTCTAATACCTATTTCTCGCATTTAATGGATGATGGAGGTTTACATTATTCTCATATTTTAGTGATTTTTTATTTATGAATAGGAAATTGAAGGTGATGTTTGAAAAATAAAGAGATTTATTAATGATTATTTTATTTAGTACTGGGATGTACATATCAATTTGAATATTATTTGTTCAATGTTGGTTATGGATTTGTTTATCATTTATCATGTACAGTTGACTCACTGATCCCATATATATATAAGAAGTTGTTATATCTCATTTCTTTTCCCACTATTTTTTTATAGTTGGTTTCTTGTGATAAGACTGGTCCTATCCACCACCATCGAAGACAATGAGTTTAAGATTTGGGTAAGTTTTATTCTTTTTTTATTCTTTGGCCCAATTTTAATTAGGACTGTTTTGATTTTTGGGTTCCTTATATTTTTGTTGTGTGTTTTGGATTTCGTTGAGGTGGATTCGAGTCGCCGTTGAAAAAGGATTACATGTGTATGCATAGGTAGGAATATGAATATATAAGTTCCCCCTTTATATATATTCACTCATGGTAGTATGAATATATATATTGGGTCTAGGTGTGATTATATATAGATATGTAAAATGCATACGCGTGTAAGTGTAAAAGGGTATATGCATGTATAAACATATATCTAAGGAATCCCTTGTGCATATTTGGCCATGAAAATATGTAAATAGATGCTAGGTGTCATTATATATATGTTAAGTTTCATATGTGTTCAAGCGGAAAAAAGGAATATTCGAGGTGTCATCGTCAAAAGAAAACGCTCCTTGAGGTTGCGGTAGGGTCCATCTCCTAGCCTATTTAATTCAAGAATGTTTTAAATTGCATTTAGTTGACTTCTTAATTATTCATGTTTATATTAAATTCCAATTATTGAATAAGTGTTAGTTAAGATTATTGTTTCGTTTGATAAATAAGTCATGGTTTTGTAATAAAACCCCTCTAATGGAGGTGCATTGTCTGCGAAAACTCACAGGGGTATAACTTGGTTAACATTATTTCATTGATGTTTTCCTTATACTTTATGTCTTTGTTAGTCATAAATCACACATCGTACATGACCCTTTTTATATCCTTGTAAGGGGTTTCCCTCTTTTTATTAAAACAATTATTTGAACCAAGACACTCTTTAAGTGTCGTTAGACTTTTAAGATGGGTCCCATGTTGTGTGACCATGTCACATGGCCTGTGATATTTGAATCCAACCAAAATCCCAGTTCCACAGCCCATGCGTCCCACAGTACCGGTAATGTGAGATTACTTATTATGTAACCTGTGATTTTCTTGATCCTATGGGGTATTCCTCTAGGTATTCCTATACATTCCTAGATATCCAAACCTCACCAAACTATGTATATAAGGGGTCATCCAATCCTATAGTCATCACATATTAGCATTCATTTCTTTAAATCTTCTGAGAAAACATCCTCTCGTTCCATACATATCATCCTATTTGAAACTAACTGGAACAGATACTTCAATTCCATTCTAATCCACCTCCAAAATCCATGATAAAAATGACATAAATTTCCCTTATGAAAAACAAGGTCAACGAAGGCACTAATTACCCAGTTGAAAACCTCCAACCGACCAATGGCCACAAACTTTTTGGTTCCAACCATCAACCAGCCAGTAGTTAGTCAAAAGCCAACCCTATCCCAATATCACTATTAATATGTTCATGGTGTTTTATAATAGCAATCTTGTGGCCCCATCTACTACATTTTAAGAACACCACATACTTCTTCACCCCTTTACTAAATCCATCCACCCGAAACATAAAATTTCAATTAAAACATAATCATTTTAATTATAAATCAACCAAATTAGTTTTTATGAACCCAAAAAATAAATCCATAGTCATTAAAAACTATCCACTATACGATTTCTCATCCATGATAAACATTAATAATCATCGCTGGTGACTTGAGGTTTCAATGGATTAGATCTTCCTTCGGGCCTACTCCTTCCCTTCATAGATTCCCATCCTTCACCTTATCTAATATTTGTTACCTTGATGTCTCATTTACCTTATTCTTATATGTCTCTTTTTCCTCGTGTTCGACATGATTCGATTTTAAAATCACTTCATTCAAGATTGATCACTACTATACAAGTTAACCAGAATGATTCAGTATTTTTCAATTGTTTTCTAGAATTCAAACATTATTCCATCAAATTTGCTAATTTTTTAATTCCCTAATAGAATAATTGATCCTCCATAGGTGTACTGAACTGATTTCTCATTGATTCTTTCTCAAGTTGTGTGAAGTGGTGGATTTGACTCTGTCTTTGTCCAAATATTCATGTTCTTTCAACTGTTTACCATGTTTCCTTTACCAGTGGAACCTAATTGTTCACTCTAAGAGAGACTCTCGGTTTTAATCCCAGTGGATTTAGATTATCAAATTGCATCTACCTTTTTAAAATCCTTCTTTTCTTACTATTTGCAGCAACATTCTTGGAAATATTTTAGGTCGATCAAAAGATTCTTAAATGGAAACATCTCATTCATTATTTTTTGTTGGTAGAACTTGAGCTTTCTAAGAAACATATAGAGTTTATTTGGATCTCTTCTGAAAAACAGTTCATAGTTAAAAAACACATTTTCTAGGAAACATAAGAGGGGTACTTTTCTTCTTATTTTCTATAAGGAAATTCCATAGTGAACTGCTAGAGTCTCTGTCCAAAGGTATATTTAACTCTTAATCTAGCACTCATCTTGATGGGAAACATATGTTTTATGCTTCTCTAGCTAGTGAGTTCCTAGATACCAAGGTCCCTTTGACACATGAAGGGGAGGTGAGGAGGATCATCTAGTAAGAGTGTCCTTTAAACTCAATAAGGGTATAATTATCTGAAAATTTTGAAGATCATCAGGTACAAAACCCCGGTGCTTCAGATGAAACTAAGCCTAAGGAGGAACAAGTGTCTCATAATTCTTTTTCTATTTAGAAATCAGGAGCCATAGTACTTAATAGATTTTCAAGGGTTGTAAGAAAGAATCCTGAAACATCTGAGATAAAATCCAAATAAGGTGAGTATTATCTTTCCATAAAGACTATGGATCCTATTAATGAAAAATAACATGTGTGTTTAGGTTCTCATAGTCTACAATATGATCATGTGCGGGGGGAAGGGGGTAGGGGGTGGGTGGAGGGGGGTAGGGTGGAGGGGGGCAGTGGGGAAGGGGTAGGGGGGATGTCTGCAGGGCAGGGGGGAGGCAGAGGGGGGATGATCGGAATGTTTCCCCACCTCCTCCCACTCCCTTCGCTCCAGGATAGAAGATGCTACCCCGCAGATGTCGCTGGAGCAGGCCAACACGCCGCGGTCATGCCGCGGTCACGCCGCGGACACGCCGTGGTTTGGACCTATTCTTGGACGACACCTTGCAGCAGTTCGCAATGATAGTATTCCATGAGTCTTGTGATCAATGTAGAGACTGACTAATCACAATTTCTGTCGGTGGGGCAATGACGGGAATGCTACCCCGCCTACTCTCGCTGCATTAGCTTCTAGACGGAAGATTCTACCCTGCGGATGTCACTGGACTGGGCCAAAACGCCGCGGTCACAATGCGGTCATGTCGCGGTCATGCCATGGTCACGCCGTGATTTTGCCCTACTCTAGGATGAAACCCTGCGGCAGTTCACAATGATAATATTCCATGAGTCTTGTGGTCAATGTTGAGATTGAATAATCACAATTTCTTCCGGCAGGGCGATGACCGGAATGTTGCCCCACCTCCTCCCACTCCCTTCGCTCCTGGCCGAATGATGTTGCCGCATGGATGTTGTTGGACTGGGCCCACATGCCATGGTCAAACTGCGTTCATGCCGCGGTCACGCCGCGTTCACACTGTGTTCACGCCACGATCACGCCGCAGTCTCTCCGTGGTCACGCCGCGGTCATGCCATGGTCACGCCTTGATTTGGCCCTGCTCTAGGATGAGAGCCTGCAGTGGTTCGTAGTTATAATATTCCATGAGTCTTGTGATCAATGTTGAGACTAAAAAATCACAATTTCTGTCGGTGGGGTGATCACCAGAATGTTTCCCCACCTCCTCTCACTCCCTTCGCTCCTGGCCGGAAGATGCGGCCCCACGAATGTCTCTGGACCGGGCCAACATGTCGCGGTCATGCCGCTGTCACACCGCGGTAACACCGTGATTTGGCATTGCTTCAAGATGACACCCCGCGGAATTTCATAGTGATAATATTCCATGAGTCTTGTGATCAATGTTGACAGTGACTAATAACAATTTCTGCTAGCGGGGCGATGACCAGAATATTGCCCCACCTCCTCTTACTCCCTTCACTCCTGGCCAGAAGATGCTGCCACGCGGATGTCCCAGGGCCGAGACAACATGCTTCGGTCATGCCGCGGTCACTCCGTGGTCACACCGTGGTCACGCTGCGGTCATGCCGCGGTCACACCGCAGTCATGCCGTGATTTGGCCCTGCTCTAGGACAACACCCTGTGGCGGTTCCCAATGATAGTATTCCATGAGTCTTGTGATCAATGTTGAGACTAACTAATCACAAATTATGGCTCTGGGGAAATAGTAGGAATGTTTCCCCTCCTCCTCCATCTCTCATCGCTCCTGACAAGAAGATGCTCCCCTGCGGATGTCGCTGGACCGATCCAACACGCCGCAGTCACGCCACGGTAATGCCATGATTTGGCCATGCTCCAGCCACATCCATCCCACACCATCCCCCTTCCACCTTCATTTTACCCCAACGCCACCAGCATTCCCACATGAAAAATCTCCCTACCACCTTCGAACCATCCCAAACCATCCCTCATCACCTGAAACCAGCCCCCTTTCACCAGCATTCCAGCCCCCTTCCACCTGCATTCAAGCCCGCACCATCCCCCATCCACCTGCAATCCAGCCCGCACCAGCCACCACACCAGCCACCACCCCCAGCCTCCTTCAAAACACTCATGCTAGCCCTCTGCAACCTTAAAAACAGCCCCGACCACCAGTTCCAGCCCTCTGTCACCTGCAAAACAGCCCCACCTGCAATAATTTTTCTACTGATTTTTGGAACGGTATTCCCAATAGCAATAGGTCTGAAATTCATTACATCTAAAAAAATTTCCTTCATTGGGATCAAGGAAATAAAATTGGAGTTGATTCCATAGGGAATTTAGGCATGGTTAAAGAACACCCTCATAGATTTAAGGATCTCATCATGGACTACGTCCCACTAGAACTTAAATAACTAATTTCTGAACCCATCAGAACCAGCCACACTCTCATGATTTAGAGAAAAAAGGTAACTATTAACCTCTTTCTAAATCATGTACATTCGTGAAGGCTCTATCTAATTTGAAAGATACCACTCTATTGTACTGTTTTCTGTACAAAGTGTATTTCGCACCTGTGAGATTAATTTCAATGAGATTTTTTTCTTCAATCGAGGCTTTAAATTCTCTCGTGGAAATGGAGGCATGAGAAGGTCCAATTTTCTCACATTGGTTGAGAATGGCATTGATGTCTCCAAGAATAAACTAAGGGTCATTAATATTAGTGTTTTGGTAAAAAAGTTCATTCCAAAGTGTTCTCCTTTCTTGCTATCTATTTTTTGCGTTAACAAAAGAGTAGAAGAGGTGTATTCCATCAATATAAAAATTGCAAGTAAATATTTTATAAGAGACATTAAAGGTGTTAATTTTTATTAATAGTGCAAAAAAATCAAAATATATTCAGTATTGTAGGTATTTGAGATTGCACCAGTAAAGATATAATTGTGTTGACACAAGTGACAGTATTTTGGTGAATAAATAAATTTTGGTTCAGCAATAGCAAATAACATGGGATGGTGAGTGTTAAAATTTCTTTTTAGAACATTGAACGTGTCAGAGTTGGAAATACCATAACAATTCCAAAAAAGAATCTACATTTAAACTTGTTTTTGGAGTTAGAACTCCCTTTTTTCATCTTTCTAGAGCCTTTATTTCTAGAAGACCTTCTAATGTTTTGAGCATTGTTATTGTTAGTGGTTTGTTCCTATTCGTTGCTTGTAGTGAAAAGGTTATTATTTGTAGTTTCATTTCTTGAAGCATTTATAATTGAGTCTGTTCTATTTGTATTACATAGCATCAAAGAAGTGGTGTTTTGTTTATTTAACAGAATACCTGGAATCTCATAATAGTTCTTATTATCTACATATTGAACACCATCAAAAGGTAAATTAATAGAATGAGGAGTAGGAGTACCTGGGTCCTTTGAAGCATCTATATCCTTCTATTTGACATCGTCCAGAACTGATGTAAGGTGCCTCTGACCGGTGGATTCAAGAAGGGCCTGTATAAGCAAGGGGCACTATACTGAGGGAGTGATTTAGTATGTTTTACAGGTTCCAGTGTTAGGGCATCTTGTTTATCAGTGTTAGTATGTTTGGTTTGTGTCTTAGCCTAAATGGACATTGGACTGATATATGGACTCCCAGAATTTATAGGACAACTAGTGGTCTCCATCTCATTAGGACTGTTGAAAGATTTAAGGTAATTATGGTGAGAAGTATTTAGAGTTGATTTCATAGAGGTCAAATTACATGGAATCAAGGGATCACTACAGTCTTTTCCTACATCCTGAGTAGCTAAATGAGGAAAAGTAGGAATTAGTGTACCTAGAATGACTTCTACAGCAAAAGAAGCTCTTACATAGGGTGCCTGGAAAGTGTCCAAAGCATCTGTGGGACACTGTTTCTGATCACCAGAATCACTATTATCCTACATTTATAGAGGAACATTCACCGCAGTTGTGTTCTCATTCAAAGATTTAAAATATTCTAAGGATTTAGTATGATAATTAACCTCGGTGATAATCGATTGTGTCATTGTCTGAATAGAGGGAATGGAACCTAATCCATTTGTCTGATTGCTGGTTCCATTTATTATCTCTTGAGTTGCAGTAGAAGTCAGTAGGGAGGGTTTTTGGTTCCGTCCAGAAATCATATCTGAGCATCTGGGTTCAAACAAAGCTTCTAGAAAATGATCAACATTGTTCTTAGTTGTAGTGCTTATGCTGAAATCATTTTCGTTTATGCGAATAGGTGGAGATATTGTATCCCTCCTACCCAGTGTGGGTTCAGTATTTTTGGTGAGGTTAGACTTGGGTACCTGCTATGATGGAAAAGTACTGAGT